>OZ030398.1:4147030-5429924 GCA_964023965.1 Melinopterus prodromus
GCCATATTTGTCAACTGGTGTGTATAAGTAACGGCCAAAATGAGGCGCCAATTATAATTGCTGTTGGGCCCATAAAAGGAAAACAGCTCGACTAATTTTACTGCTGAATAACGAGGATACCCGAACTGCAACTCATTCGAGACTTCATCGACTGTCAATCAATGCAAGTTTTTGAATTAACGATCTCCCAGTGTCTGCAGGACTTTCGACATACTTATCCAAACATAAAAAGACAATGACTTGGTAGAAATGTTACCTACTAAGTAATAATTGATACAATTTTGAATGAAAGAGAAAATATTCTCTCAAAAATTAGACATAATTTAAACTTTACTGAATACTGAATATAAGCCCGCTTCTAAATGCTAGTGAACGCTTTTTGATTTACTACAGTCGGATGAATAATTATCGAAATATAAATTCATACTACATACAAAGATATCTTCTCGTCAAAACTGAAACGTATTAAGAAACCTCGTGCTAACCCGAAAATTATAATGACCTTTTATGAAAGTTCAAATTTTTGCACACTGCGGAATAAAAAACAAAAAAATACTCCCACAATTTAGACCACACATTCAGTGAAATGTTCGACACTGTAAGAGCTATGCAAGCACTAATAAGTCCAAAGCGAGGCAATAATTATCGTCAACTTCGTACATGTGGAGTATAATGAATTGTTCTCCAATTATCATCGACAGTTAGTGCGAACATAACAATAATGGCGTCGAAATTGTTCCGCTAGCTGTTCAATCGGAATTAATTGAATCATATAGACACATATTTAGAACAGGACATTACGCGTTACGAAACACACCATTCATGTTACGATCAGACGTGAAATTTGCCGATTTTGGCAATTGCCAAATGTTAAAGGTGTTAAGAACACAGCGCAAAGTGGTCTTTTGATTGCGAACAAACAGAGTTTACCTTTCGCCAATTAACACGCGACCTATTAAGGTTTATGTTAGAAATATTAAAAGTGCACACGCAGACGCTAATAAATATTAAATATATGTATGTACGGGATGCAAGGTTCGAGATGTTGAAGGTATTGCGTGAAATATCAGTGTTTAAATAGCCTATATGCGTCTAATGGAATCGACAAGTCATAAAACGGCCTATGCTAGTGCGAAGCGCTGGCAAATGCGGATCAAATTACGCAAATTTAACGATGTGTTGAAGAAATGTACAAGTATTGAGTGAATATTAAATTTTGACCTTTTTGGGGTATTTTAAGTAGGTAGCGTTTACAATTTAAATAGAACTGTTGAATTAGTGCAGTGTAATAGGTACTGAAACACTCGTACACTATACAGGGTTGGGCAACTAAATGGAATATGTATTGCCTGCACAGAGGAATGATTAGTTTTATCAAAACATATTAAACATTAAAGTTGTTTGACTATTTTTTTTCCATATTTTAACAAAAATCTGATTATGTCTAAATAGTAAAATAGAAGCATGGCGACTATGACGTCATTCTTTTAAATGGCAACATATGACGTGTGGATACATCGTTGGATAGCCCTATTTTCTCCATACTAAAACGCAAATGGGGAAATATGTTATACGGTTGTAAAGGTAAGAAATAGAGCTATCCAATGATGTATCACACGTCATATGTTGCCATTTAAAAAAATGACGTCATAGTCGCCATGTTTTCGTTTTACTATTTAGACATAATTTTTGATTTTATCAACAACTTTTATGTTTAATATTTTTTGATAAAACTAATAATTTTACGCTGTGCAGACAATATTCCATTTAGTTGCCCAACCCTGTATATAACACATATAATAATATAAATAATACGTTAAATAAAATAAATTTTAAGTGTAAGTGATAGGAATTATAATGATAATTTGGCACAAAATGCACACAGATAAGTAGGTACAAGTTGCAAGTTTTATATTGTAAAGAGACAACCAGTGTTAGCAACATTAAAGGTATTTTTTGAACCAATTGTTAATTTTTTTATGATTTAATAATGTTTATGTTTATGCACGAAAGTGTAATTGAATTCAGGCACTATTCTAAGGCTTCTTTCCCACTGCACGAATGTCAAACAATTTTGTAAATATGTATTTACATAGTATGAATAGTTAAATAATAAATTAAAGTAGACGAAATTCTGAATAATTTATGCCTATGACATTTTCTGGTAAAATTAATAGTTTAGCTGCATGAGCAAATTGTGTTTCATAGAGATCGCTCGTACTGCATTAAAACTAGTTAGCCAGGATTTAACAGATATTTTGATTCTATTGACAGTAGGTATAGTCAAAACATCAGAGTTTGGCAAAGTATAGTAGTATATATATATAGTGAGGCTGCTGTATAGTATGATCAAGTGATGTGCCTGGCCACATCAGATTTTTTTATTTCACCATGTCATCTCTGTCTGGCCGTATCACAAAAGTAACATATACTTTTTAAATTTATTCAACCTATATATTTAGGTGTTTGTTTTGAGGGGGATATTCTTAGATAAATAAAATAAATACTGCAAAAATAACAATATATACAAACTTTAAAACAATGTGATCTTTGGAATTGCATTTCATTGGCCAGTCAGTTCCTGTTGATAAACAATCATCAAGATACTCTCCTTTGTGAGCCAACATCTGCACTTCGATTTTATGATATTCATGGTTGAAAACAATAATTCAATACATCGAATCGACAAAACAATTTCTTGCTTTCTTTTCATTCTTATATGCTGCTTTGTTTTTAAGAATTGATAGTTTTTCTGTCATATAATTCTGTCCAAAGCGCATTTTCATATTGCATTCAAATAATCCATGTGTGACAAAAGTGTGACCTCAAAAATATATTTGTTTTATCCCTGAAACTCTAGGTTTAAACAATTTAAAAGGTGTTAAAGAAAAACTAAATGTAAAAGAAGGACAAACTGCACCGTCATTTATCGTGAAAATTTTTTGAATTACGTCGCCATGACGTAATAGTTAGGTTTTAAAATGATCACTACCAGTACCGTTGCACTGCATGTAAATTTATGGTTCAAATGTGATAATTATATCTGTGAAACATCGTGCAGTGTTTCTGGTATGGTGATAATTTCGCCTCGGAGTACAGCTAAAGAGTATTATTTACAACCATAACTGTTCACTCATATTCAAGAATCTCGCTTTTAACTGCCTGCAATTACCACAAATTTATAGTGGCAGGAGCACGAGTTTTGCTATTGGGGATTTATTTACATTAGATGAAGTTTAACAACCTTTTAAAGACCACGTCAAGATAAAAATATAAGTGCTAATTCATCGCCGTCTCTATAAATTGTCCAATTTGGAACTCCTACACGATAATGTGTTGCAACTACACATTGTAGTGTATATTCATAGTGGGTTCAGCGTCCATTTTTTGCGATATCGTTGCATAATATCCACCCATTGGCCGCCATATTAGCAATAAAACTAACACACTTATCCGATTTGCCAAGATAACCTTTCCAGAAACGACCTAATGTTATTCTCATGGGCGATCCTAATGGTGCACTTCATTAGACAAAAACGTATACGCACGCCCAATTTCGTTTTTACCGTTCATCGCATTGAATAGTCAAAATTAAGTTTCCGATTTGTTATTATTATTATTACATTTACAAATTGTGAAACTACTGAATGCCATTAGCGGCGTTTGTGTCTACTGACTCGCTCAATTGGCGATGGCATTTGTAGGTGTTATGATCAATAAAATTATTGCGTAAGTTTAATGATTCAAATCCTCTTGTGACTAAATAAGTCATTTGAAAGAGAAATCGCAAAATCTGTGATTATTTTTATGTGCGTACTATTGCCAACATTGCAATTGTACTGACGTCAAAAGGTGTACTCGGTATTATTGTTTGACCTAACTACTTCTAACCGTTTTAAAATGATAGATATTATGCTTTGCAAGAAAAAGAGTCTTTTTGTACTGATTTTGTCAAAAATATTAGTAAATTTATTTGAAACAAATGCAACTTTTTTATAGAATCGGCCTGATTATCGTCATTTAGGGGTTGTCTTCCATGGGGCAAAACTCCGAGCTTCTAATGGCTACTAGATCTTTCAATTACCAATAATTAGAGTTATGATAGAAATTTTTGCAATAATTTTTGCAAACGTTATAAAAAATTTTCTGTAGCAACTGATTGAAATACGTTTTCTATTCGAATGGACTTTATCGCCATTGTTGTTAGGAGTTGTTGTCTTCGGGGCAAAACCCCGTGCGTCTAATGGCTACTATATAAATCTTTGAATTTCCTATAATTGGAGGTGTGATAGAAAATTGAAAGAAAATTTGAAAAATGGCCAACCGAGGTGCATATAGTTCAAGACCAATTTGACAAGAGATTTTAAAAGTTCGTTAAAATTGAGCCAATGATTTTACTTATTTTATCAATTCCTTTACTCGCCAAGTAAATACGAAAAAATTTCGAAGCAAGTGAAGATTTCTCAAACGGATTGTTTTTTAAAAAGTCCTCAAACACGTTGATTTGTTTTTATATCGAACATATTTCTGTGTAAAATTCAATTTGCCACCTTCAATTATTTCTGACTTGCATCACATCAACAATTTTTTTTAATGGCTACGGCATATTTTTCTTACTGATTTGACTAGATTCTTTAATTGTCATTAATGATTTTGTGTGGACTCACATAAGAAAATTAGCGTTTGAAGGTATTGAAAGTTTGAAGTACTGATAAGTATAGGAGAACATGGATTATCGGAATGAACTATGAAAATGGGGGTTGGATAGAATAATATGCCCTGAATACGATTGCAAACTAAAAAAAATGCCAGCGCGTAAGCTTTATATCACTAACTCATTAGCGCTCCATGATTTCTAATTCAATCTATTAAAAGACATCCAATTAAATACCGGGTGCGGCAAAAGTCAGTTTACGCTGTCGGGTATTCGTGCATGCGCGTTTTTTTTTTTAATTTTTGATGTTATATCTTTTCGGAAATAAATTTTTTTGCCATTATTTTTTTTTGCGTTTTTGTCTCATATGCAAATCGGTAAACTGACTTTTGCCGCACCCTGTACATCGAGTAAGACGGATTTACTTACTTACTGAGAGACTCGGTTATCTTAATTGATCATAGAAATTAATTAATAATCTTTTCATTTAAAGAGACATATCTGACTTGCGTGAATTACATAGCTGCCATATAGGTGGAATAGGTCAACCCACAAAGAATGCAATATGACTTAGAGTCGGCTGAAAGTCATTAAAATATTAAAAAATCTATCGGCCTCGCAATATTATACCAATCCTCAATTATTATCGTATACTGTAATCGATTATCACGCGCTTCATGGTGGAAAGGCTGTTCTAAAGGGCAGTTGGACGCTTTTTGCAGTTTTCTTGATTTGTAGAACTGACAAGAGGCATGAAACGTGCGTTCATTTTTGTTGCTCACGCGATCAGCATAGATTGAAATAGACGCAAAGAGTAGCGTTCTAAAGCGTCTAAAGGTTTAAAATGCGGTACGATTTGTAAAAGGTAATAAATTACAACGAGTCTATCATATAAATTATTAATGTCCGATTTGCGATAATGATATTACGTGCTGAATAAATTATTAATTATGACTGTGAGTGTGTTGGATTTTAAATACCAGAGGTGTAAGTTGATGAAGTTGTGCAGTTTTATAAAAATTCAATGGCATATGAAGGTACAAGCAATGGCGGAACCAACATAGCGACCGAAAATGATAAAATAAATCTGATCTGCATGAAACTTATTTCCCGCGATATTGCTAGACTCCTGATTCATAATCTGGTAACAGATTTTTAAAATTGAAAATGGCGGAATCAATATGGCGACCAAAAATGTAAACAACTTCCGAATTGCAGGAAAGTTATATTCTGCAATATTAGAAGACTTCCGACTTCAAATCCGACATCAGATTTTCAAAACTCCGAATGGCGGAACCAACATGGCAACCGAAAATGTAAAAATATATCCGATTTGCATAAAACTTATTTCCTGCAGTATTACAAAGCTCGTGATTCTTCATCTTATATCAACATTTTCAAATGTACGGAATCAATATGGAGACCAAAAAGTTTCGATTGGCATAACACTTATTTTCTGCAATATTACAAGACTTTGCTGTCGGGGCTTATATGACCTGGAAGAAGAGCTTGAAATTATACAGTGTCGAAAGCCCGCACCATATGGAAAACTTTTCTATTATTTATTTGTCAGAAAATTTTATTTTATGAAAGTTGGCGGCTCGTATGAAACCAAAACTGCAGCAGTCAAATATTGTAAATTTCGGTGCCATATACCGAGCGATTCACAATATATGAATTTGTGATAAGAGTGAAGTACCTTTATTTTCATTATTATCGATAAACTTTATTTGGAAATGTTGGAAGTATAAAATATATCCAAATATGAAGTCAGAGCCACCTACATTGACAACAAATTTTTTTAATTATTACTCTTGTGACAAATATTAGTAAATGCCAACTATACAAAAAGGTTCTTTTTAATCTATTTTAAGTTGAATACATTTATTATAATTTTTGTTATTTTCATTACTCATTTTCTTGGTGCGAAATTGTTATTTCACCCTGTAGATATTAATATATCATACAATAACTAATTTAGGAGCGTCACTTACCTTTTATTCGGTTAATATTAATGACTGTGGATAGGTTTACACTATTGTAAACTTATTTTACTTATTACTATTAGTTATCCATCTACAGCGAGCGATTCTCAAGTGGTGGTACGCGCGGTACTACCACTTATGAAGATTTATTTTCACTGATAATATTTTAATAAAAATAACTAAAGCATTAATGTGTGTATTTTTGTAATTGTAAGTAATAGAAATAAAATATGTTCATAGATAATAAATTAGTATTATTCACATATTCATAATAGTTCATAATAACAGGTAAGTCAGTCATAACTAATTCAAGAAACAATAGATGTTTGACGCTTTAGTTATTTTTATTAAAATATTATCAGTGAAAATAAAATTTCATAAGAGGTAGTACCGCGCGTACCACCACTTGAGAATCGCTAGCTGTAGATGGATAACTACTATTATAAACCTATCCACAGTCATTAATATTAACCGAATAAAAGGTAAGTAACGGACCTGAATTAGTTATTGTAAGATATATTAATATGTATCTACAGGGTGAAATATCAACTTCGCACCAAGAAAATGAGTAATTTTGCGCTAGTTCTAAATAAACGTTACTTATCATACCAAAATAACAAAAAATTTATTCAAATTTGTTCCTTTTTTTATCCTTTTAGTATCACTGGCATTTACTAATAATTGTCACAAGAGTAATAATTAAGAAAAAAACTGAAAATATATTTTTTCAAGGTAGGTGGCGGTGATTTCATGTTTGAATATAATTTTTACTTCTAAACAACATTTCCAAATAAAGTTTATCTCTAATAATGAAAATAAATGTACTTTACTCTTATCACAAATTCATATATTCTGAATCGCTCAGTATATGGCACCGAAATGTACATATTTGACGGTTGCAGTTTTGGTTTTATACGAGCCGGCAACTTTTATAAAGAATAACATTTTTAGAGAAATACACTGTATATGTATTGATTGTTGAAAAAAATATGAATGTAAACAATAACCCTGTATATTGTTACATTTTATGAATCTTTTTCACACAAGGAAGTACTATTGTGCTATTATGAGTTTTTCCAAAGTTTTTCCAAGTTTTTTTAAAAAGTAAATTCATTTATATATATCAGCCTGTGAATTCTGTCGAAAACTTGATATCCGTTTTGAAATCAACAGCTTCAAATATCATAGAAAATAAGTTTCAATTAAATCCGACAGTTTCTAGACTTTGGTTTGGAATGTCACAGGAGAAAAGTTTTATGTGAATCTGAATATATTTTGATTTTGGGTCCGCTATATTCAATCCGGCATTTCCAAATTACAAAATCTGACATGAGATTTGGCATCAGGGAGCTTGAAATATTATAGGAAATAAGTTGCATGCGAATCCATAACTTTTACATTTTGGGTAGCTATATTTAATCAGCCGTTTTGAATTCTTTAAATCTGACATGAGCTTGAGGTATCACAGGACGCAAGTCTCGCACTAACTCGAGAGTTTTTGATTCCAGTTGATACATACCTGATACATATTGTACCTGATACAATTATTGATATGATTCCCTGTGCTCAAAATAGAAATTTTAATAAAAAAATCCGAATTCAGCGCTGTTCTTGAGGAAATAGCTTTTATTGGCACGTAGTTTATAATACTTATAAAATAAGCGATAACGCTTTTTTTGTTAGTTCACATTTTTATTTGTTCACATCAATCGGTTTATAAGCAACTGACTAAATGAATAAAATTAACATTGAACACCTGATTTCTGGTCGTTCACATGACGTCAATATTCAAAGGAAATACATATAAATAAAAATATTTGTTCTTGTTCTCGGATAACAAACCTCGGGGCTTTTAGTTCTTACAATAAAACAGCTAAATAGGCCAATTAGGTAAATGAACGTGCAATATGCAATAGGTTCAAACTCTTTCAATGAGGCATTATGCACGAGTCGGAGATTAATAAATATTCTAATTATAATTAACATGGTATTGAGGCACACACCTGAAAATTTAAATTTGTAATTTACGAAGACAGCTGGTCTCGTATTATTGCCTATAAATGCTAAATCAGATAATTATTTCCACTAATTGATTATAACGGCGGACGTAAATGACGTACCCTTTTAAAATGCAATCTACGCTCGCAATAAAAACGCTAAAACTGTGAAATTAAAGAATTTCATCACTTATAGTTTATAGTTTAGAAAAGTGCAATGATTAAACAATAAACTCAAACGATAATTGAAACTGCGCCATTCAATGAAATATGTGGAACTTTTTGTCCACTGTATTAGAACTGTCACTGTATTCGAACTATTTATAACAGTTTGAGCAATACGCTCCGACCTAGTTTACATTAAAGAAATCAATTATACGAAACATATATCGGCGAATAGCAGCAATCACAATGACTCCGATTCGGTTCATTATAGCAGCCTCGTTAGAGGTGCTTTATGCTCGGAAATACCTACCAATATTGCACAAATGGCAATTGAGGGAAACAATTAAAATCCGCGATAATTGTATGGTGCCACTGGTTTCGGTAACAGGGTATTAGAAGTATTACTCCATTAGCTTTAATGGCAATCAGGCATGCTGCAAATAACACTTCTTAAATTGTCTCCCGGTGAATTATGACATTTCTTTACAAGAAGGTGTAGAGTGGGCGTAGAGCCAACAACTTTCGGTTTTTGTATTAAAAAAAAGAAATTCGATTCCTTGACAAAGTGTTCCAACGTAGAAAACGGTGTAGGTATTATCATTATATAAAGTCAATGTACCTTGGAACATAACTAAGGTTGTCAGATCTCATATACAGTCGCGTGCAAAAAAAGTGGGCCCACCCAAAATGTAATGTTAAATTTTTATGAAATTTATATAAAATTTTAGTTATGAGGTTATACAGGGCGGAACAATTAAGGTATTAAGGAACTAAGTTTTCTTTTAATTTAAAATAGTAGCGTTCTGTGGATTATACCTGATAAAACTATATGTATCAATGTAGGCGAGCGTATAATCATGCGAGCAATTTATATCCGTTATGTGTGAGTCAAATACGACGTTTCATCTACAACTCATAAATTCCATTGTATATAAAATATTTTAAATGTATTTGTCAATGGTGACGATGCGAACTGTCAATCAACTGTCACCCACGTAGGTTTTGATAAATACGGAATGAACTTATTATATATGAGTCGTAAATAAATATATTTTAATAATATAAACAAAATAATAAAAAAAATACTTGGGTTTATTACAAATAATTTACATACAACAGTAATTCCATTAAGGAAAAGAAATATATAACTTTTGAGTCTTGATATCAGAGAATTTGACATAGTTTTTTAATAATACTTAATTTGTCAAAAATACAATATATATAAGCGCTCCCTACGTGATATCCTGACCGACAGTGAACAAAATGTCACAAGTGTAACTGGTTCTGGTAGTAGTATGCCTTTTTACATTTTGACTTGATCCTAGCTTTTGGGGAGAGGTGCTTACAAACAGCAAAAATTAAAAAAAAAATTATGTTTTGTTTTCTCAAAATCTAGAATTTTCTGCTTTCAGATTCCATACCATACTCAACAGTCGCACAATCACTATCTTTGATCTCTTAGATTGTTTGATTATGAGGACAGTTTGGAGTTAAATTTTGGAAATTATTTCGGAAATTATTGTCCTGCGTAAGATAGTCAAAGAAAGAAAAAACATCATTTTAGTCATATTAAATTCACCAATGGTGAATTAGCAATCAAACCCAAGTAGAAATGAGAGACTGTGTGGGCAGTGTGGGTACTCCAGCATGCAATGTAACCACAAACGGTCTGCTACAGGCGCCCGACAGTCTAGCAAAACTTCACGGTAAGCGGGACCAATTCTGCCCAGCCTATACTCGTCAAAACTGTGCCATGTTACGAAATCCGGCTAGCCTTGGATCGGTGCGCACCGATGATGTGTACCACCACATACATAAATACACACACACACACACAGACGCACACACAAACCATTTTTTTCTCTCTTCTCGTCCACCAGCCGAGTGTGGTAACCTTGTTAATCGGAAAAGTTGCGATAGTGCTCTCAGGAAGGTGTGGTCCAAATTGAGATGATTGTTGCCGCAGCTAATTTTAGATGTAAGCGATGATAGGTGAATGGCCAGTGCAGAACTTGCGCATCACAATTAATAAGTATCGGAGAAACGCATTTGTGTTGATGGACCAGATGTGTCAATCATAAAGCAATTGATTTTTTGATGTGACCTACTCAATTCTGGTTGGTTCATTATATCTCGTAGTTGGGTTCAGCCCTTAGCTGTTTTCTATAGATCCTTAGATACTTGGCCAACCTTCAGCACTTAAATATGAGACTATATAGTTTTGAATATCTTAGACAAAAATAATTTCAAATTACAAAGAAAGGAGTTCTAAGTCCATAGAACTCCGTGGCTCTGTAACAGAGGAACATATAGGCATTTTTTAATCTTTTTACAAGCTATTGAATTGTATGATATTTTATTATAAATTTATAACAAAATAAATTTATCTTTCGCAACAATATTGTTGGAGCTTACAACGAAACTTTAGGCCAGGCAACAAAAACCAAAAAAGGTCAAATAGGGGACAAAATTCATGTAGATGCCAACTTTGGCACAGTTGTAGCGGAAGGTGTTCTGAACAACATACTAAAACTACCGATGGGTGGGTCGATGGGTGGGTCAAGCTAAGTACGGGGAGGTATTTGAAGGTTCCTTTTTTTTGTTGTTAACAAGTCGATATCTGCTACCTCCAGCAAAAACAAAACATATAATAAATTAATCTATTTAAAAATCTCTACAAGGAAGGTCCTATAAACTCTTTTTCCCTAGGATTAATACTGAAGGAGATATGCGAGGGGGGGGGGGACGAAAAAGTTTATAAAGTCAGTATTTATTGTTAAAAATCAAGTTTTAATGATAAGTGGTGAAGGGATGAAACCTAAAATTCTCTACTTACCATTTATATAAAATTGCAAAATAGTTAACAAGGATGTTCTAATTAATACCAGAAGAAAAGTCTTGTTTAAAAGAATAAAAGATTACTACGTGCTAGGATCACCCTGTATAGCGTATTTATTTCTTTGTTCTTTTCCCTATTTATACATATAAGCCAATAGATGCAACATGTAGTTTTAAATCTCTTTTTAACATAATATAAACGCCAATTGAATGAGAACCAATTGAATTCCTTTGCAAGGATACAACCTGAACCATTCGTTTTCATCACGCTGAGATGCAAAAACTTGTATCAATGAAAATAACACTGGGTTGTAGAAAATAACGGAATCGGTTCTGAGCCAGCATTGAACAAGTGGCACTTGGAACACTATGTAATTGGGATTATTGATGTAGCATAATATAGAGGTTTCGGTTCATAAAAAAATCTCGCTTTGATACAAAATGTTACTCAGAACTTTATGGTTCCGCGATCTACAAGCTGTTAGTACAGTACACAGTTTTCCGTGATCATTAATACAGCCGTCGGCTTTTGTTGCTTGATTCGGTTGGTAACACTGCAACTTTGATTAATGAGCATTACCCTCTGGCTACCTAGTTTCGATATCTTCATTACAACATTGTAATTGGTTATCGCGAAAAAGTTGCGTACACAACAAAAAGTAATAATACCATTGCGTCTTTACTGCTTCTATTGTTATTCAGTTATATTTTGCCAACATCGGCCATGATTGATTTAAAAGAATTTTTTGTTTGTATTTGAGGAAGTTTGTTTGCAGGTGGAATATTTCGTGATGTCAAATAGCGTTTCCAATTAAGACCAGAAATAGAATCGACCTATAAATATGGAGTCGTAAATATCCCTTATCGGCTTTTACAAATTCCAGTTCGCATAATCTGCACATTTAGACACGTTATCAGCGAGTGGTCAAGGTTCGTGCAGGAAACAAGCAAGCATCCCGGTTCTGATGTATATGCATGCCAAAACTTCCCCTTATGCAAATGCATCGATTTTCCAACTGCGACTGAATAATTGGGGCATAAATCAGAGCCTCGGTTGACTCAAGGACTATTATAATATTAGAACCACACAATTTTAATCAATACCAGAGAAGTCTACAAAAACAACAGAAAAAGAGACATACGGTATTCGTAACAATGACATGGGTATTGGGTATATAAAAGCCATCGCTAGCACGAATTTGGTACGGACGAAAAAGTGCGAATGCCAAGTGCTCTATGCTATGACCCAAATGTGTTGTATTAAAATTAGTATAGAAAGTTGTACACCAGTTATTTATGATAGACACCTGATCGCGTTCAGTTTTTAATGCGGTTAAATAAGCAGACACAAGACACAATCAAAGTTATTAATCTGCGTACCTGTATACACCATGTCTCGTATTACCGGACTTAGGATTAAGTTATCTCGCAATCATTTTGTTTAATGTGCTCGTATAACGTATAGATGTACAGGGTGTTCCAATAGTGCTTAAGATAGCGTGATTTGTCTTATCCTCACTAAAAGGAAATTTGATGCAACGGAGGTAACCGTATTTTTTAAGATATGATTTTTTTTAATTTATGTTCTGTAGATAGTAGTTTTGAGAAAAAAAGAGTTTAAACTTTGTGTTTTATCTGTTGACGCCTGCTTGTTCTGAAAGCGTGCAAGACGCGATAGAGTTTCTTTTTGCAATTATTGTTGGATTTATTTGATTTTTTGAAGATGTTTTCAAAAAATTGATCAACTGCTGAACAGCTGCAAAAACTATATGCAAGAAGTGGGACACTGTTGTAGGAAGTATTCGGTTCTGGACGACGTGCTTGTCTCAACGACGTGTATGTTAGCTCCTATAAAAATGAACGGAAATCAAAATTTCTAAAACGGTGTGTAATTAGATGAAGTTAGTAGGAGGCTAAACCCACATTTAGTGCAAAAAGTTGAAAATTGACAAAATGGCTGCTGTTTTCAAATTGTTATAAATAATATAATTAAGTACGTAGGCTTTTTGTTCAAGCCCCTAGGGCACCGAGGATCTACGGTTTGCCAAAGATCCACAAGGATAACGTACCTTTGAGACCAATCGTCAGCGCAATAGGCTCCCCAACCTATTTGTTGGCAAAATACTTGTCGAAAACCAGCCAACCGTTTATAGGACAAACTTATCTTTTATTAAGAACTCTGAACATTTTATTCAGATTTTGAAGGAAGTTGTTATTGACCCGCAGGATATACTCGTAAGTTTCGACGTAACATCACTCTTTACGTGTGTTAAGGAGGCAGTCGAAGGCCTTCGGACAACACTTGTGCCCCTAGGTCTACCAACCGATGTACCGGATCTTGTAGACTGTAGAGTATTGTCTCTCCACCACATACTTCAAGTGGGCGGGAGCGATGTATGAGCAACTAGAGGGTGCTCCCATGGGATTACCTCTTTCACCGGTAATTGCCAACTTCTTCATGGAATTGTTTGAAGAAAAGGCCTTAAGGTCAAGTCCTTACAAACCCAAGCATTGGGTCAGATATGTAGATAGCTGCAAGGTTATTACTTTTCCAAAATTGTAAATGCGTGTGATACTCTTGATTAATGTGTTGAATATGTGCTGAAAGAATAATTCAATTACCTATTAGGTTCGTTTCCTTTCAAAATAAAATTGAATTATGTATTACTTATTGGTATCAGCACTTCTCGAAATCTTTTCACATTACGTTACGTTATGTTACGTTACGTCAAGACGCCACCGTATACTGGCATTAAAGTTAAAACGTTTTCGACTTAAAGACCGGAGCGTTATACAACACCTGTACCGAGCGCGATTAACGGAATGAATGAAAATGACTGTTCGTCCTCCCGGTTTTCATGAATGGAGAACACCTTACGTCGACCATCATCAATATTTAAATCGCGGTCCATTAGCAATCGTTATACACCATAACGAACAAACGGCAACGCATGTTTACACGGCCAGTTGGTGCCTAATGAACCGTGAAACTGTTCAATAATTAATCGACATTTAGATACCAATTCTGATCACTTATTGAATTACATCTCGAGCGAAAGTGTTGGTGTTGAATGATCGTGTATTTCCTTGATTGTGTTCGTGTCTAATAAAGTAATAATCGTTTGAGCTTGTTTGTTTGTTATGTATATCAAATACTGATATTTTTGTGAAGTTTTGTACACTCATTAAGGAAGGTGTTTTCTAGGTCGATTATTATTCACTTTACTTAAGTTTTGGCTGTAATGCAATTGCTAACATCCATTAATTTTCCTCTCAGATTCTGTTATTTATGTTTTTACTTTTGCGTATGATAAAGGTTTGAAGAAGTATGATCATCTATCGAATAGGCTGGGCGATTTGAGGTGGTTGAACATGGATAACACTAGGATGTTGCATGCAGGAATATTATATCATCAGTTGCTATCCAAGAGGATCCCACAATACCTCATGCGAAAGATCCGCTGTAGAACGGATGTCCATAACCTTAATTTAAGATTCAGGGGTTTGTTTGCTCCACCTGCTCATCGCGCTGAGCTGTATAAACGGTCATTCTCTTACCAGGTCAGTCACATATACAATGGTCTCAGGGAAGATATGAAAAAAATATCGTTAAACAGTTTTGGGGGAAAGGTGAAGTGTTGTCTGTTTGCTCAACAGGGGGGACTTTAGGCATTGAGCGCACATCGGAGGCTGTTTTAATTTTTATTTTTTATGGGCATGTGCGATGTTTTGTTGGTTGGATTTGCTGAAATAACGTGTAATTAGACTGGTAGAATTATGTATTAGTTCTAGTTTGCGTAAGGGGTTGAGTGGAAGAGCAAGGCAATTTGGAAACACGTGTGCTGATCTCCGTCGTAAATTTAATATTATTTTGTTGCATTTAATATTGTTTTATGTTAATAAAGGAATTATTTATTTATTTAATTATTTATTTATCTTTCAAATCCCGGCTAACTAGTTTTATTTTAATGCAGACACGACTGATCGCAATAAAATAGATTCTCATGCAGCTAAACTATTAATTTTATATATTGTATGATAAAGTCATGTGCTGGCCACATCAGATTTTTGTTTTTTCAATTGTTATGTTTATACGTGTATAGAAATAGTAGGACTTTAAAAACGTTTAATGGTTCACTTGCGTGGACACTGGACAGCCTGTATAGTATTCATGAGAGGAGGCATATCACTAACAAATATACTTTAAGTGCTTGGTTTGTTGAACGCTGTTGATATCTCTTGCACAATAAACGCTGCGTGCGTTCACCCAGTTCCACGCGTTATATTTTTATCGCTTTTGTTGTTAAATGCAGAACGCCGGTTGTCTGACGTGGCCAACATGCGAAAAATCTAAATGGACCGCACCATACTCGGACCATGGGTTCAATAATCTTGCCGATGCACTTTAAATAGATAGAACTACCATAAAGCATGTAATGGACAAGTTATTTTATCTCTGCATTCAATCAATTATGGTAAGTGAGTATAGAGAAAGGATTAAATTTTAATCAACTTATTAAAAGTACACTCAAGGGTAAAAAGAAACAATAGGTCCATCTAGGTTCCGCGAGATGTCGTCAGGGGGTCCGTGGAAAAATAGTAACAAATAGCCGCGGGTGCATGGGTTTCAGTGTTATTTTTATGTATTGTTTTAGCATGGGATTATTATTTGAAATATTGGATTAATAAACAAGATCATCCATGAATAATTTTAATTTGGAGCCCTTTTAACCCAATAAACCACTCTTATTTCGATATTACATCCAACGGCCCCAACGGACAACATTCTAGACTATTCATTAACTTCAATTGACAATATTACTTACAATTATCTGTTGCATAAAAACAAAATAACCTCTAGAAAACAACAATCTGGCAAAGATATTGGTCAAACTCTAACATTATTTGTTTTCGATATTATATTCAAATGTGTGACAAAATAAACCAATAACTTGAATATGCTGCTCATAATGGTTCATAATTACCTTGTAGCAGTTCAGTTTTCAACATTGTGTACGTATGAGCAAACTTTTTCTTATTTATCAAACAAAATCTGTTATAGGTGAAATGAGTGTGAACAAATATCTTCTACTTGTGTGTTTATTCCCACACTTTTTTTTGTCAGACCGTAGTTATTGTTCTGACTAAAAGGTTTCATAAGGACTTATTTATTTTATCAATACCTTAAAAAAATAACAAAATATTAATAAAACAGTGTTTTAATTGGCTCTAACTTCTTAGGGAATATTAACTTGTTATCAATAGGTCCATATGCAACTTTTTACTCAGAATAAATGTTTCCTAATAATTGTCGTTTGGCCAATGATTTTTTTATATTTTAGCGAATTTATTTATTTAATTACTTGTAAAATACCAAAGAACTTTTTGAATTCTTCGTTTTCGCATTGTTTGATTTGTATTGTCTTCTCTCTTCCTTTGGAAGAAAGAATTTCCTAGAGAGTAATACCTGCCATGTTATAGAAAATGAATGTAATAAACAACCAAAAAAGCTGTAAAAGAAGAATTAACTGTAACATCGCTGGTTATTGTATGCCAGCTAAATTTCTGTTATATTTTTACAGAATTCACACTTTCTACAAACATATTCCTGCATGTGCAATTAGAATAGTATCACCTTAATTTTACAGGGCATTTCCTAAATTTGACAGGAAAAATAATCTAATAAAAATAAATACTTCACAGTAGTAAGTAATATTCAATCATTGAACTGCGTTTCTTCACAGACTTGTATTTGGTTACTTCCCATGGGTTACTTGAAATACGTTACACGTTTTTCTGTAAGAAGAAAAAATACTCGAAATGCCTTGGAAAGGACATCGTATATTTTTTGTTGGAGTTGCGCAAGGTTCCAACCCTATTTAAAAGATTCCACAAGAGTAAAAAGGTTGGTCTATAAGTGGTAACAGAACAAACTTTTATATTATTTTTTTAATAAATAAACCTTTTTTGTGATAGTACGGTGATTTAAGGTTTATGACATTTACAAAGATCTACTCTATAACATTATGCATTTACAATTTACATGGAAGACAGTTCTGTGTTCTATAATCATAAAACATCGATTCTTTTATATTAAATGAAGGTAACTTATGCCCGGTAATTATGTGATTTGATGCATTTAATGCATTATGTTCTTGAATGCATTTAAACTAACCAAATCTTTATCTTTATCTGTTAGAAAAGTTTGTAAGAATTCTGGATTAACATAAAATGAGCATTAGCTTAGTTTTTTTAATTTTGATCGTGCATAATTGATTATAATTATATTTGAGGCCAGATAACAGCCTGCCCCCCTTATGTTTTATACCTGTTCTGCTGACACACATCGCATGTAGCGGTTGTTTACTAAATGATTATTAATTAAGTACCTTAATTTCAGCTTTGCTCATCGATAGATAATAGAATGAACGAATAGATAGTACAAAATATGTACTATCTATAAATATACTACTACATAGATTTTCTTTTATTTTTAGCTGACTATTAGTCGTCGTACCTAACCGAAAAATACTTAAATTACATGGCAAGTTAATTTAAAATATTGCCCATTTTTAGCGTAAACATTGTAATCAAACAAACTCTAAAACGTGCATTGTTATTGTCCCATTTTAATCTATTGTTGTAGCAGGGGTCATCACCGCACAGGAATGCCTAGAGACGAAGACGCCTTTCACAAAAAAAGTCAACAAAAGAACAATTTATAGCGCCAACAGATTTACATACATCACCATGAATAATGAATATGTTTATTATAATTGTTAAATGTTACATTGGCAATGCAACAACGGTTGATTCTTCTTGTGCAATCGAGCTGTTTGTGCATTTAGATCCTTTTTTTCCAATGCCTCGATGCATTCGAAATAAATGAAAGGTTGTTTCGTCCTGTTATGGGCTGGACTTGGATGCCACTTCGTTTATGGGCTCGACTATCAGTTGTGACTGATTGATTTTAATTAAGTTGGACTATTGGCATACTGGCATTAGACAGTGATGCATCTACGCAATTAGACTAAGCAAAAAATATCGCATTTCTGTGTGTTTTATGGTGTATGGTCAATGACTTAATCAATGGTTACAACTGAACTTATAATAGGTATATATTTCAGTCATTTAATATACTCAAGAACTATAGAAGTAGCCATGAATGAATTACATTTGTTAACGTTTTAATCTAGGATATTTTGACTTTGTAAGGATTTCTATGAGAAAAAATAGAATGAAATGATGAAATGTCAATTTTCTAAAGGATCATCGTTAACTTTTGTTATTGGAAAATAAGTAAAATGAGAAAATACAGAATTACACGATGGAAATAAAAAGTCGAGTAATTAGTAAGTAGTTCTGATAGATAGCACAAGTCTGAGAGCAGATCTATAAAAATAATTAAGAGAAATATACAGTTTGTACTGCCTCCGGGCATACCATAATCCTTATGTCATTTTAATGAAGTCGTTTCGTTTTTTTTTTCGCTATCTATACTAACGCGAGCTATCTTGTAATCCCAAGTCGAACTCAGAGTGCGGTTTGAGTAGTAATACGTGAATCAGATAAAGGTGGATTGGACGCGATTGGACTCTTAATCTTTGCGATCGAATATTATGAATGAATTTCTAATATCAGCAACTACAAAGTAATCGGGCACAAGAAAATTCATAATTTATGTTGGATAGCAGTTTTTGCTATCTGCGAACTCTATCTCTACTAGCTACGTATGGAGATTGTGCAAATATTAATTAATTTTATTTAAAAAAAGAACTCTCCTTCCATTCTGGCATTTCTCGGTTACACTAACAATTATCTGCATTATAGTAGTCTGTCATACAACAAGACTCTTTTGAATTGTGCAATCTTAATGCGGATAGATGGCAATTGTATGCGACTGATGACTGGTATGCGAAATAACTTTGATAGGTCGCGGCGCGCGGTTGCGGCGCGGCGTTAAGTCGCTTTGTTTTGTCCGACGAGAATCACAAATCATAGGATATAATGAATATAGAATGAATATGACAGACTGTTGCAACACTAGTAGCAGAGAGTAGCGATTTTGGCATTACTATACCATCTCTGGGTTTGTTAATAAAAGAGAAGGATGCACAAACGAAAATCGTTCTAGAAAATCAAGAAAGGAAGAGAAAAAAGAGCACAATAAAAAGCTGCGCCAAGACAAGAAAACAAAACTTCAAATACAGATGAGGTAGACAGGGCAGAACGAAGAAGACTTAAGGACGTAACGAATTATCTTACTTATAGGTTGTTTCTGTAAAAATGGTAAAACATAAATGTAACATTTCTTAATAATATATCTTATTAATGATCTGTTTTTATTTGTCAGAATAATGCACCACCAGGATTAGGCGCAATTGTTAGAGTTATAAAAACAATATAAATTAAATGATTACTATCAATTTTCATTAGAAATAAAGACATCTTCAGAAGGAAATAAGGATTTAAAAAAGTGGACTGTCTTTCCTTAACCTATGTGAATTTGGGGCGTGCACCTTAACAACTTTTGTAATTTTTTAATTGATAACTGTTCAACGTTACTCTTTATTTCTGAATCAGTCTGTATATAGATACTGGCTATATCCAGGATTCCACATAAAATGTTAAACTTGCGGTAGCACAACAAGATCATTATAATCCTATTAATTCTATTTACCTCGGTATAATTACCTATAATTGTAGTGAACAGTAGTAAATCCTAGGGAATGTTTATTTTTAATATAAATCGTGCATTATTGTCTGTTTGCGTGCGATTGATGAATGGCCGCAATAAAATCTGCGTATTCTCTGCCACTCAACCTCTTCGAATTTTCAGGTAAACATCATTTTCTCTGATCATTCCATTACCGCAATTAATCTTATTTAGCGTTAAGTTGAAAATACGATAAATCCTGCCCCGTCTGTACCCGGAGTTGCTTCTTATTTATGGCCTTACATAACCTCAGTTTCTATTTCAATGCACACGGCCTATAGCCATGGCCTAGGACAAACTCGTCATGCACTGAGTCGATAATGGCAGTGTTAGTCGAGGAATAAATTAAATGCGGTAATGCGAAATTATTTAATACGTAAATTACAGAAATTTGCGAGTATATACGAAATGTCGACAGAATTAGATCTGTTGATGTTAGTCGCGTGACTTGATGATATGCTTTAAGCTCGCCAAATTGTAGGTGATTACCTTATAGAGTATAATTTCCGGTGGTTTGAAGCGTTATACGTGGCTATTTCTGAAGGGGGAATCGGCAACATACTAAGAGCCCTAACATTATATGCAATTTATATTTGATGTGTGTGTGTGTGATAACGATCAATATCCAGGGTAAAAGATGATATTGCAGCATGTTTACATTTGGGTATGTTTTTGTCATGTTGTTGTTTAAAACTATTCTCATATTGAAGTAGGTACTCCAGCTACAGTGGATAAAAAACTGAACAAATTTTTAATCACTCATATTTTCAATAATATACAGTCAATTAAAATATTTCCCTAAAAAACTAATTGCTTGTAGTGTGAAGATTAAAACCACACCATAGTCGCAATAACAGAACGTTTCAATCCAAAGTTATGTTGCTTTATGTTTGGCTATGCAACATTTCTTATAATATCGGGCCAATTTAATATGAAAAGAAAGATGTATTAAAATCTATGGGTAACGACATTTGTCTTGTTTTGGTAAAAACCGGCAGGGTGATTTTTTTCTTATACAGGGTGAAATATTTAAACAATATTTTTTATTGTTAACTTAAAACCAGTGGAATATGACGTTTGTAAAAGAACATTGCAACCAACGACAAGAGAAATCTAACTGTGTACTTGAGTTATCTTTAAAGATCGTGGAGAAACCATTGGTGTTGTTATGGGCACCATGTTTGACTTTATCACATTAGGTGGTCTTTTCGTCAGTTTCAATTATGATGTATCACACTTGTTGTTTACTGTAAATTTAAGACGTATGTTACTTGTTCTTGTTCTTTTGTTTGTTTTTGCTAAGATTGAACCGGAGCTGGAAACAACGTTTTTTGATTATGTCACATGACTTCAAACCAAGTCTTCTGTTTTATTTGTATGTCATGTTTAAATAAAGAGCACAAAGACCTGACCGTCAGACCAAACTGCCATAATTTTACCTTAATAAAAAACGTCCAGTTCAACTGCTCTTTTGAGTAAAAACAGCAAAAAACTATATTTTAAAATTTCACCCTGTATACTAAAACAATCACCCTATATACGATGCTATAAAATATCAACTGTTCCAGTTAACCAAAAGAAAACAAATGTCATTACCTACTAATTTCATTACACCTTTCATTTCACATTAAATTGACCCGATATTATCAGAAATATTGCATAGCCATACATAAAGCAACATTACGTTGGATTAAAACGTTCAATTATTGCAAATATGGTATGTTTCCAATCTTCACAATATAAGCAATTAGTTTATCAAAGAAATGCTTGAATTGACTTAATATCTTTGGAAATATGAGCAATTGAAAATTTGCACCGTTCTTTTGGTCCACAGTGTATATAATTCGCCCGCAATTACTATTTTTGTGATTTTTTTAACATTGTTTCTTACTGTGTGCAAGAAGTAGTTATAAAAACTATCATCAGAGCATGACTTTCACTTTAACAAATACAACAAATAACGGTGTATAAAAACAATTAATAAATATACAATTGTGATCATTAGTCTATTCTGGGACATCGGCGAGAGAATCACGCTTTATCGCAACATAGATATCAGATTGAAGGTAAAAACAGCGCCATCTAAACTGAATTAGGCATCAATTTAAGTCTATTGTATTATAATAAGGGGCAACATTTTTATTCCCATCTCTTATTATGTATATTCAACAAAGCGGACACAACTCTGAAGGTGTTAACACCATTACAAATACAAGAACACAACTATTATTTTCTCTGAAAATTCCGACATGTCCGCCAAAATAACAGTAATTTCGAGATGAATATTTGCGATGCTGTTTAATAACAATACCATAAAAGCAGTTATTCGTCGGCAATTTATAAACAAGTCGTGATCAAGTCGTTCGTCTTTGGATGCTTATTTCTTCTATTTATAGGCAGGTTCGTAGGAATAACTATATAACGGTATATGCAACGAAAGGGATAATTTTGAATTATAGTCGACACCTAATTATTTATCTGACAACGTGTATCTATTCACCTTACTGTAAATACCATTATTAAACTGCGCGTAGAAGTTGATAACGAGTTCATTAATGGATGCAAGAATGCAGGTACTGCTCAGTAAAATTCACAAAAGAAAGGATATGCAGCCATAGTAGTCTTTGATATGTCAGTATCGAATTGATACGTATAATACCAAATTAAAATAGGACTAAATAACAGAGTTAAATATTTTAAACTTATATTTATGTAATAACCTAATAACACACCATGTAAGTAATTAATAACTATTTATTTGTATATAAAAATCAACGATTAAAACAAATTAAAAAAGTGGATTCACATATCTCCTGTAACGACAATGCTGTGAAGAATTGCCATATGTTAAAAAGGTGCTTTCATCGGAAAAGATTATTTAATTTAATATTTTTAATACTTCGTTACCAATCTTAAGACCGAAATCCAAACATTTGGCATCATCGCCGGCATCCACAATCTGTCAAATCGTCGTCTAAATGGTTTAATTTAATACAAAATTATGGAAAAATGAGTCAACTGCCAACTTTTTATGGTTATATTTGAAATCAGCACGTCCAAATTAATAAAAAACTATATTATTTAGGTTAAAGTTGCCGATAACAAATTCAAATTTGTCTACCATTGACGATTGACCAGTGTTATATGGGACCTTGCGATTTATAAGATACTGCAATGGTCATTATACATTTAAAACGTTAAAACACACAAATCAGACAGCAATCCAAACAGGAAATGGAAATTTGCATTGTAAAAGCGGTTGAATATTTGCCGTTACATGCTTTGGCGGAATTCCACACGGAATCGCATAAGTAAGGAAAATATTTCTCGTTAGGAAGGTACAGTTATCAAGGATTGCAGGCGCTCGGTACATCTTGGGACTTTGTTCCACATAACAAGCACACATTACCTCAACGCAGGCACATAAACGTAAATACTAACTGTGATTCATTGCAATTTTATTGTCATCGCCATGTACCAACTTTATCATTACACCGAGTCGTAAAAGGAGTAAAGCAAAACATAAATCGTCAAAATGTGCCCTTAGCACACTTATGCGGCATACCATGCATCCAGGACGATTTTTTTAATAGGAAAATGCCATCAAGGACTTGCATGACAAAAGATTGTAACCAATTGGAAATACGCTGTAAAAATGATGTGTGCAAAGCATTAGCGAGCATACTTCGCGAATCAAATTTTATGTCGTTATTTTGTTCAGTATTTTTCCAATCGCATAGTTTCAATACCGTAAACAAAATGCGCAGCTGTTATTCTTGCGAAGTTATTCCGTTCAGTACATTTTTAACATTTGTTACTGCTTGTAAAATGCTTGACGTATTTCCAGTAAAGAGAAACAATTAGTTGAGAGGCGTAGAGATAAAAGTGCACTTTTTGAGGTTCTGAGATAATAAGCTTTACATAAAAACAGGCTCCTAGCTAGACAAATAGGGTATGATCGTTGAATGTCAATGGATATAAATTGTCAGCCATGGGTTAGTTGGGGCCTTGACATCCAGAGGGTATGGTTTTCGGCCAGATTCATTCACAAATTATAGCGTTTTCGACTTATACACTTTTATGCACGCACGTACTCGGTGCGAACTGGCTGAGACCGAGCATAAATATATAATAAATATATAAGTCGAAAAGGCTATAATTTGTGAATGAATCTTGCTCAAAACTCTGCCCTCTAGATGTCAAGGCCCCAACTAACCCATCGATCACCATCTATACTCGTTGACAATCAACGGTTTGATAGTAGCTATGAACGTCACCCATGAAGTCAGCTGCGAATAATGAGAAGTTTTACTGTCAATTATCCCGTGGTATGTAAATCAATTCTAATAAAATCACATGACAAATTTGTGAGTTGTGAAGCATAGATGTCATCTAGCAACATAGAGACCTATCAAATCAGGATTCAACCCTATATATTACTCAGTTTGCTATTTGTGGCGCCAGTGTTGGCTGCTAAGGATAAGGACAACATAGACGCGGCCTTCCTGGAGAAGACATGGAATCTGTACCTGAACGATTTTAAAACGGACCTAGAACCGCCGTGGTTGACCCACAAGAACAACAAACAGATAAAACGTAACCCTGTGGGTGCCACTAATCTCATTCCACCGATCAAAGGCTGGTCGCAATGGAGCAAATGGTCACCCTGTAGTGTAACTTGCGGTATCGGCCAGATAGTCAGATGGAGATATTGCGAAAAGGGTGCTTGCGTGAAGGGAGAGAAGGAGTCCCAGGCCAAGCCATGCACGATGTATCCATGCCAATAGCTATATCATCTTCTTACGTTAATTTTACATTTTAATTTAGTAGCAATAAAATATATGCAAGATACTTTCTTCATAGCTTTTGGCGGGTTGTTCTTTTGGTTTATCAGGTTGACTCTTAGTTGACATGTATAATGGAAAATGAATATTAGTCTGAGATACTTAGGAAATGGATGACGTAGGGCAATGCTCGGAAGTAGTTTTGTAAAGAGTGAAAAGTTCTGTAAAAAGTGCAAAAATATTGAGCCATTTGCAGATATGCAGACTGATGTCTCATTTATGCAGAAATGCAATTAGCTGCCGAGATGAGCCATCGGCCTGTCCGGCGCACAGTGGTCGATTTGGAATGTACCGGAAGTAGCCAGAATTTCAAATTAATACCTAGGTCGTGAGGGTTAAAACCTAATAAAACCACTATTTGAGTATATTAACAAAGACATGCAAAATTGACTGTAAACAAAAATCGAAAATCATTTCCCTAATGACTCATAAATTTATTACAGTATTGCATTCTACGTAGCAGGTTGGCAATGGAACAGTAAAGATTATTATGTGAACGTTACGCTACAATGAGCACCGTCGTTCTTCGTTAATTATTAGAAGTCGCTTGGAGAACCACAAAGGTCTTTGTCATTACCAAGGCGTTCCATTTCGCAAAATCCTTTCGAACCCACTGACGGATGAAATTATAGAATTAGTGTTGTTTTTTTGATTAAATTTTGCATAAAATGTGTCTTTCTTTAGTCACAGAAGCTTAGTTCGTTCAAGTCATCAACTTGAACGTAATCATTGTAACGAGTAATGACATTGTGTTTTTAATGCAAAATACGTCAATATAATTGGAAAAGATATAACAAAAAATTCCACGATTGACATGCATTAGGATATTGTAAAATCGAAAGTTTATAACTCGGGAATGAGATAAACACGTGCAATGTTATCAATAATTTAATTATTTTTAATCCTATTTATTGCGCTGCAATTATATTTGGTTATCCCGCTAAGTAGCTTATAAATAAACTGTCAATAGTATCACATAAATAAGTAGATAGGTGGCAGGCATTAGCGGATTTATTGAATTTATAGTTTTTATATTAAAGTTTTACTTACTTTTGTGATAGTACTTAGTGATCAGACCATAAACTATAAGACTATAGTCTGTAGACTGATGATTAAGTTCTTATATAAAATGATGTAAGTACACACTTGAAATATAAGAAGTGTTGTTGACTTACCTGTACAATTGTTCCTACTAATAATCCAAAAGTAAGGCCGATGAGAAGTATGGGTGGATCTTCGCTAAACGTCAAAATTGAACCGCACCCAATGAAGACCAGAAGAAATGTGCCAAGGAATTCTGCAAGCAGCATTCGCCAGATTCTTGTGCCATCTGTCACTTCGGCTAATCCTAGTATGCTTTCAGCACCTGCAAATCAAAATAAGTCGTTTCAGAGGATTCAATAACAACACACAACCGTCCAGTTTTCCATTGTTATTTTTTGGTTTAGGTACGAGATATCTTCAAGTAAAGATGATATGGCAAATTTCTTTTCATGGTCAGTGATTTGAACTTTGTTAAAATGCAGTCAAATTTAGATTTTGTAGATTAGTCCAGCTATTAGGCACAGATGTGTCCAACAGGAACATTGGTTTTGGTATTAGGAATAAATAAGCAAGTCGTTTAGCATTTTTACACTTTAGAACTAGTAAAACAGTTTCGTGATTTGGTCAACATAAAAATAAACAAAAATAAACTGTTAATTCATTTCACTTGCTGTCAACTTCGTGTCGATGATTGTAGACTATAGAAGATGGTAAGGGTACCCAAAAGTAGCAATATTTTAAGAATTACAGTAATAAATAACGCAGTATATAATGTAAATATTACCGCAGAGACTAACAATCAAGGTTGCAAGCCTTAACCCAGCACCCCTAGTGGTTTTTAGGCCAGCAGAAGTCGACAAAAACGTCTTTCTGCAGATAATTTTGACATAAGC
Organism: Melinopterus prodromus; assembly: GCA_964023965.1. NCBI lineage: Eukaryota > Metazoa > Arthropoda > Insecta > Coleoptera > Scarabaeidae > Melinopterus > Melinopterus prodromus. Next base: position 4,174,167 of record OZ030398.1, read on the forward strand.
ATGGCCGCCGCCGCTAGGCAACGCATTGTGATGGATTGAGACGTGTTCACATCATACTCCGGTATTGTGACGTATCTGATAAATTATTAACTTGAAAGCTCTTAAAAGACCTATCCTATTGTTCTTATCTTTTCTGTAATGAATCGGGATTATAGGAATTGTAATAATTACTATTAGGATTTTGTCCTCCGCAACACATATTCTCGCAGCATTCATTCTCGCAGCATGAATTGTCGCAGCACGAATTGTCACAGCAGGCAGTGCCGCAGCAAGCAGTATCGCAGCATGCAGCTTTGCAGCATGCATTATCGCAGCATGCATTATCACAGCAGGCATTATCGCAGCATGCAGGTTTGCAGCAAGCATTGTCACAGCAGGCGTTACCGCAGGTTGTATTGCCACAACATGTACCAGCGCAACAAGTATTCCCGCAGCATGGATTGTATTCACCACCTTTACCGGAGTAATAAGTAATTGCACCTGGATCGCCAGAATACGCACCAGCCATTGGATACGGGTATTGGCTTTCATAATACTGCGGATATCTCTCAATATTCTTATAACGTGCTTTTTTTCTTCGCCTGCAGCGAGACCAGGGGCAAGCACCGCAGGTACTGCAACTGCAATCGCAACATTTGTCCTTCTCTTTTCGGGTTTGCGCACCAGAGATAGTGTAAGTGTTTCTACGGGGTGATTTGTGCCTTCGGTTGGATATCGGTCCCATAGTACGGACACACTCAGGCAAGTCGCAGCACGGCTTCACAACAACTCCTTGATCATTCGCTGGAGGTTGCCATCCTCCGACGATTTGCTTTTTGTCCTGTGTCCTTGGAGCTTGATGTTCAGTCACTTGTTGTCTCGGACCTGTTGGCCATTCTTTGACTATTTGCGTTTTAGATTTAGATTCCGCGGTCCTTGTAGGCTTCACTTCATATTCCGTCACCTGTTGTGGATGTACAGTTTGCCGTACTATGCCGATTTCTGGCGAAGATGGTCTCCTTGCAGATTGATATTCGGTTACCTGTTGTGTAGGTTCTGATGCCCATTCTTTGCCGATTTGCGTTGTAGATTTAGATTCCGCAGTCCTTGAAGGTTGCACTTCATAATCCGTCGCCTGTTGTGACTCTTTGACGATTTGTGTTCTAGGTGACGTCTGTGATGATTGCTGATCATATTCGAGACGTGGTGTCTCGACAGGCTGCAACAACTTCGCAACTTTTGATCTGGATCGCCTCATTCGATATCGCCTATCCTCATACTCAGGTGGACTCTCAGCATAGGGATGTTGCTTCACGGCATACCTATATTGAGGATCGTGTTGTTCATCTCGATAACGGACATTCGTCCTTTCTCGTGATGCTGTTTGCCCTCGCACAGATGACCTGCGCCGCACCGCAGGCGGATTTGCTCGATATCCTTCTGATCTATATCTCACTCGTGGATAGTAAGGCACGACATCAGAGGGGCGATAATAACCGGGGTGGTCTCTTGGAGGTGGTCCTTCACTAAATTGTGTAGGAGGGTATGCAGCTTCAGGTTCTCTGGGTGGGTATTGAATTGATACGGACTTTTCTCTTATAGGTCTTCTCCGTCTTCGTGGCGTACGTACCCCGGAGTCAGGAGTAGGCACTTCTTTAAAATGTGGATATCTGTAAGCACCTACTGGTTCGCTGGGTTCATATTGCATGGGTATCCCTTGTCTAGCAGGCGATTGTTGTCTGGGTGTTCGAGGACCTTGGGAGCCAGTAATAGGTACTTCTTTAAATTGTTGGTGTCTGTAAGTCCCTTCTGGTTCTCTGGGGTCATATTGCAGACCTATCCCTTCTCTTGGAGGGGATGCTCCTCTTGGATCATTTGGAGCAGATAGTTCTCTATATTGTGTAGGTATATAAGCAGCTTCAAGTTCGCCATTAGGTCCATAATCCGCGATGACCACCTGTCGCTGGGAAGCGACCCTGGGAGCTCGTGGCGCTCCACTTACAGGTATTACGTCAATTTTTAATTCACCGTCATCTTTAACTGGTCGTTGGTCGTACGGCTCCAACTCTTCTCTAATGACATTCCTCTCAGGCGATGGGTACGATCTCACCGGAGTACTCCACTTAGAGGCGAGAACGCACGTCGACTGGCACTTCTTCTTCTTCTTGCAGGCGCCCAAATGCTTCTGTCCGCAATGGAGAAACATCTCGGTGTTATTCAATTCCGGCAGAGAACCCCTGGATGTGGGTTCGGGTTGTTTCTCCAGGGTGCTGAGCTTCTGGAGCAACTGGTAAGCGTCTACGCCACTTGCGTACGATTCGCTGTTTCTATTCGAGTCTAGATTCGTGCTGTAATCTGAGTAAGGACGTTCTGCCACTTTTCTCCGATGGGTGGCGGGCGATCCAAAGGTGCTGAAGGTCGCGTCATGGAAGGAAGGTGCTTGAGTGCGTTGGTTGTGTGGAAGAACGGTTATGGTTGCCTGGCCAGTTGCGTCTACGGTTGGTTTTTCTGGTATTTGGACGCAGAAGTTAAGTGGTGGTGGCGGTGGTGGTGGTTGGTCGCATGGGTATTGTGTACTGACATCATCGGTGGCGCATGGTGACTGGCTCGGGAGGATATCTGCAGGAATGCATGACGGGGATACTGGTCGCGTTGCGTTTTTGTATACGCAATGGTCTTCGCAATACTTGTTGCGATTTGTTGGGGATCTTGGTCTACTCAGTGAACGGAATACCTCTGGCGATCTGCTCTTTCTTGGGTAAGGACTTTTACGATCACCATCGCTACTATCTGACCCTTTCCTAGATTTCTTCGTCTTTGTCTTGTATTTTTCGTCTCCTCTACCAGTTCTCTTCTTTTCTCTGTCCCCTTTTCTTGATGGAGAGTATCGGTTAGGGTTCTTATCCATCTTCGATACTCTGCCAGATTTTTTCGGTGACTGGGTAACTCCTTTTGAATGCAAGAAAGCTATCTTCGGCAGACATCGCTGTCGTGCGTATACCGAGTCGTCTTCATCGTCAGAAGTGTAGCCGTGACTTCTTGATGCTCTTCGACTACCTTAATCAAAATGGAACTTGTAGTGGAACTGATGAAGGTAATCTTTATACGTACCTAATTTATGTAGAAAATTGCGAGGATTGGACATACCATTTTAAATAATATACGTAAAAATAAAACGCGTTGATATATTAACCCTCATGTCGGTTTGACGTAAAATTTGTTACATGTCATTGAGTTTCCAGAGATCTTTTTGAAATAAATTAACCAAAACTTAACAAATACAATTTTACTATATGCGCTGGTTCAAGAAACTAAAGCACCACTGAGAGTCTGTCGAAATTTCAAATAACTACAGTAACAAACAACTTGCACAAGATATTCTCGACTATCTTGTTCTTTAAGATGAAGATCAAAATTAGAATTTTTGGAAATATCTTTAGACTATATAGAATAAAATAAATACATGATCCTCGGACAAAAAAGATGAAAATGCAGCGATATCCCAGGGTAGTATCTTGGGGCCAATGCTCTATCTACCATAAAGTGCCCTACCACAACTAGAAAATGCAGTACGATGTTAAGCCTCCTTGGTACATACGGAACAGTGACCTGCACCGTGATCTTAATGTCCCACAAGTCATCCAAGAAATTAAAAAAAAAATCGCCGCTAATCTTGAATCTTGCCTAAACCACCACGTCAACGGAGACGCCTTGCAGCTACTGGACAACCAGAACCTAGTGAGAAGAGTAAAAAGATCTAAACCTTTCGAACTAGTTCAGTGAAATGTCTAAAAAGCAGAGCACAGTGAGTGAAGTGTGGCTCATAAAAAACAAACCAAAATTACAACTACATAATATATAGTAGTTTGTTAACATTTTTATAACAATAAAATTTAAATTCCTCTAAAAATTTACGTTTTGTGCTCAGCTGGTGGCAAGAGACGTCCATTGATTTACATACATATATGTTGTATTCGAACGAGATCATAAATAAATACGCTAACCCTGAATAAGTAATGTCATGGTTGTTTATGTTCATACGCTGATGGGTCACACATCACATTAACTCGCATTACATTAATTATTATCGGTGCAATGAATTGAATGAAATGTAAACTGGTGTTGAAACGGTGTAACATTTTATATAAACATGGCAATTACATCGGTAGTTACAAGTATATCAGTACATATTTGAGTTACTGAATGGTGTAAGTAAAGTACACACTCAGAATAGCAAATGCCCACTTGCTTACACGGATAAATATTTAATTTTGAATATTTTCAAATCGATTGTTTCATAATCGAACAAACTGTTAGGTAGGATTGGGTGTGTTTGAGTTAAGTTCTTAAGAGATGGATGGTTGTTTGCTTGTGGTAATTGGTAATTGACTGCATAAATGACGGCACAATACACACAATCAAGACTAGTAGACATTATCTTGTATATAATTAGCGTACACATGTATAATATACCCTACTTAGATAACACTACTATAATCAAGAATTTTATCTCAGTAAGCAATTAAACTAAGTTAACAATCTACGTTAATGAGCTGCTGTAATATGCGTAATAAGTATTAAACAAAGATTTATTTGTAGTTGTTGATAAAAGATTTCTATAACTTCTTTAATTGCCCTTTTTATAAAAAAACTTGATGTTTCATGTACGGTTTTTGAAAAAGTTGAGATCAAATGGCAAGAAACGTAATTTCTTAATTATGTTTCCAAAACTTCCCAACTTTAGGACCCACAAAGTAAACTATATAAAAACTACAGTAGAGGTTCGATAATCCAAACTAATTGGGACCGAAGGTGATTCGGATTATCAAATTGTTCGGATTATCAAATATGACAACTAAATAGTAGAAAATACGAGTATTGGATAGAAGTTCAATCTTAATAAAAGCAACACCATTTGATTCCGCTCTTCATAAACTATAAGAATGCCAAAAAGTCAAAATCTAAGTGATATCGAACGGATTTATTTATAATTTATTTATGATTTATTGTGATTTATTATTTTTTATTATGATTTATGATTTATTTACTTATTTAATAGTGGAAAAGACGAGTACAAAAGCAACATTTGTCTCTAAATAGGAACCGACAAAAATGATTTTTCCCTACGTTACTCAATGATTTATTTTATTATTATTTCTTTTTTGGCGTTCGTATTAGCGAATGTTCGGATTACCGAGGTTCGGATTATCGACGCTCTACTGTACTATGAAAATCCCGTAAATAAATATCAATTTCAGGCAAATTTTACAATACAAACGGACGGAATCAAATATCAAAAATTTATCTCGCAAAATACAATTGACAACAAATAAATACACCGGAAATACATATACAATCAACACGTCACAAATTCTTTCAACCTTGGTTTAAATAAACGTTAGTGGTAGAACATAAAATATAGTTGACTAGTGCATTTAATGTTATGACAATTATATAAATTTGTATTATAAAATATATATTATTTATAGATATTTGATAGACGTGCATTTAAGTTATATTAAGATAACTAATTAATGTAGTAATTATCAACAATATAGTACAACCTCTTGGTTTAAGATTGTTATGCTTAAGTATGTAGAGTTTGTTATGAACATGTCCGACTATGCCTTTGCAAAAATGAGCTACCTGACAACAACAATGGTGTGACCATTTTGTCACAACATTCTTCTTAAGAATACAATGACAATTTAAATTTTTAGTATAGCATTTGCATTAATTAATATTACGATCGTCATACAGGTGTTCAAGATGGAATTTTTAACTGAGAATTGATGCACCTGAAGAGCCAATCAACTAACACACTATTCATCAACATGCAGACCAAAAAAAAAACAACAATCAGAGCTAATTATGTGGTGCTTTCCTTATATATTTTCCCTGTGAAGTTAAATGCTTTCACGGTGTATCTTTTTCCTAATAAGGAGGTAAATAGACCGAAGAGAGTGACTAGAATCCTCTCGTTTACGTACAATAACCACCGTTTTCACTTGCAATTTAATATTTTCATCGCCACCTGCTGTAGATTGTGTATTGGTTCATGAAATCTCTAGATTATAGGTAGCAGAATACAAGCAACATGCGGCAAGGTTGATTGACATGATTTATTATTATGATTTACATAATACACAATCTTCCGATTAAAAACCGCAAACCCATCAATATTGTCAACAAATTTAAATATTGCCACGTGTTAATTATTATTATATATTGAGTAAATTTGAATGTTAAATGCTAATATTAAATATAACAAACATAAACTATTTTTAATTCCGCTTATCCTAGAAACTGGTCAAACGCGATGTCAGTGTAAAAAATGTCCCACTGATAGTTTGTGAACTTGATTGATTATGTTGTTTTCTTTCGTTTCAAGTTTGGAATGAAATTCTTATCTAAAAACGGTATACACTCATAAAACATTTTAATGTCGTAATTACTCGTTAAGTAAAGAATGTGCATATACTTAGAGGCATCTACGATGATCAAATAACGTTTTTCTGTGTGAGATAATACATGAGAAGCATAGAAATTGCTCATTTCCGACTAGTTTTGCGTTTTGTAGTGACAACTTCGTATCAGTTTATTCTCAATTTCATGAATATTTATAGCGGCGTGCAATATGAACTCGGTAGAATGATGTATACTACTGCATACAGTATATCCATCTTCATTATATACGAAATTAGTTTGGAGATATAATGTAGAGATGTAATAGATTTAAAACATATTTTGTTTACATGAAGTAAAGCGTAAATTAATGTATTTTTTATTGACAAAAGTTTGATGAATACTGCAGAATTCTTTTGAAGAATTACCGAACTTTAGATATGTAGCAATAACAAAAATATCTGATGTGGCCAGGCACCTGACTTTATCATACTATATATAAAATTATTAGTTTAGCTGCATGAGATTCTATTTGATCGAGATCGATCGTTTCTGCATTAAAATAAAATTAGTTAGCCAGGATTTGAAGCATATATTGATTCTATTGGCAGTAGGTATTGTCAAAACATCAGCATTTGACACTACCTACTGACATTAAAATGAAAATATCTGTCAAATCCTGGCTAACTAGTTTTATATTAATGCAGATACGACCGATCTCAATCAAATACAATTTGCACATGCAGCTAAACTATTAATTTTACGAAACAAATGTCATAGACATAAATTATACAAAATTTCCTCTACTGTAATTTATTATTTAACTATTTTGACGAAATGGCAGCGCATTTGCAAACTCCTTGACAAATGCTTAGAGGAAACATCCAGTTCCTTAGGACCCGTTTGAACAAAAAGCTTTTCACTTCTAAGTTTAGTCATGAAAGTTCTAAAAATGAAGCTTCGGCCCGATATCTCTAGTAGTTTCTCCGGAATCGACGCCGCAAAGAACGGGTACACACATACAGACATTCAGACACATACACAGACATTTTTTTGTACCTTGGTCAAAACTGTTCAGGGGACCCAAAAGGACATATTTCCGCTAAAATCTCAATTATTTTTTTGCACGATTACAGTACGTTGTCCATACTACGTATGATAACGTAAAAAATCTGATGACTTTATCATACTATATATGTATATACAATTAATAGTTTAGCTGCATGAGATTCAATTTGATCGAGATCGGTCGTGTCTGCATTAAAAGAAAACTAGTTAGCCAGGGTTTGATTTAGTTTTTCTAAACATCAGGGTTTGACACTATTTACTGTAATTAGAATGAAAATATCTGTCAAATCCTGGCTAACTAGCTTAATATACAACTTGTCTTCAAAGGTGTGCTGAATTAACCCATTTTTTATATAAAAACTGGAAAGTATAATTTAGGAACATTTGAAAACAAAAAAGAAAGTTTGCCAACATTTACTAATTCCCCAAAATAACTAATTATTTGCAATTATTTATGACGTTCTATGCTAATTTGCTGTTTTTTTAGTAGAACATTATACACTGAAAACAGAAGTAAAGAAATACCACAAAATCATTAAAAAAAATGAAAATTAAATCAAAATTTCTACCAAAAATAAAATCAAGCCTCCTCACCTTTAATTTCCTTCGACATTTTGGAGTACACTAACAAAAAAACTTCGAAAATATATTTTAGAAAAACAATTCCAACTTTAGGTCACAGGTAGAGTCACTATTTTGTCAAGAGCGCGAGTTCAAATCGGTTGTAGGTACGTCTTATTGGCTGGTGTGCTTTCAACTCTGTGGCACTTGGTATAAAACGGTGATCGTCGTGTGTCAAATAAATGGGTAAAAAGATACTGGAGACTTCGTTCTTGCCCAGGGTCCCGAATGTCGGTCAGCGATGGTAGAGAAATGAATGAACCGCACAGCAGACTCGCGAAACAGTTATATAAATGGTGGCCCGATTGGCTGGCGGAGTCGCGGGCCTCAGGTGCTACAGCGCTATGTTATCGATGATACATGTACCTACATATATACTAAGTTACATACGAAACTGAACACAGACTGCTTACGATTTTATTTAAACATTTTTCGAACACATATTCTGATTCTGGTGCCACCATTTCGTGCAGCTATCATGGAAATTGGAAATTGGTTTACACTGAGAAAACATCAATTCATGCCTTCCATACTGCCAATTTTAGGTAGTCCGATACAACAAGTAAAGAAGCGTTCGCTAATGGCATATTGTTATTTCCTTCTGTTTTGTTAGTCATATCTCTTTTATCGGTAATCAGAGGCACACTGAGATGTATTTGGGCCAGTGAATGTAGCCTTTGGGGTAGAAATAATTTCATATCGGCTAAGAAAAAATACTGATATCGGAAAATTTAATACCCTATTACATCAGGTTTAGAAAAAGTCAAACTTTAATTTTATTTCTATTGCTCCAGAGAACCCAGAGTTTGATCCAAGTACTTTAATGTAACATCAAAGCTCATGAGGCTGTAAGAAGCAATTTACCATGACTTTCACACTAGAGTTGTATAGTGATCACAGTTCGTTCAAATAATAAGCTCATTTAGAAAATAAACTGCTTCCGGGTTATGCCGTGTGTGAAGATTTGTAAATGCTGACATTTTTGCGATTGGTGTCAGGATGTTTGTAAATTTCGATGGCTTCTCTAATAAGCCTTCGATGATAATTACCCACCCTTGCCAACATCTTCACTTCATTGAAATTCATTGTGTGTCCCGACTCGTGGCAGTATTGAACAACTGCGGACTGTTGAAGCTTGCGGAGCGGGGTGTCTCTACTGTGCTCCTTGACTCGACATTCGATACTTCGTCCTGTCTGTCCTACATAGCATGTTCCACAGTCACATGTTATCTTGTATACTTCTTCGTTCTTCTGGAGTGGTGTGATATCGTTTGGGTTAGGCAAATGATCCTTTCCCTTTGCTGCTGCTATGTACCTTACGGTGATACCCGATTTCTTCAGTATTCTACCGATTCTTTCTGATACCCCACTTACGTATGGTAAGCAAGCGAAGCCCTTTGACTCTTGCCGGTCCTCTGAGACTTGCGGGTTTCTTTGTGTGACACCCCGTACGTCAGACTTGGTGTATCCATTTTGACGTAGGGCCCACTCGCAAGTGTTTCCGTTCGGCGTCCAAGGTGCTGGAGCACACCTTCTCGGCTCTGTTGAACAGAGTGTTAATAACACTTCTTCCCAGCACCTTGGACCACGAACGGAAACACAAGTGGGGATCAGAAAGAATCGGTAGAATACTCAAGAAATCGGGTATCACGGTAAGGTACAGAGCACCAGCAAAGGTAAAGGATCTTTTGCCTAACCCAAAGGATATCACACCACTCCTGAAGAACGAAGGGGTACACAAGATAACATGTGAGTGTGAAACATGCTATGTAGGACAGATAGGAAGAAGTATCGAATGTCGAGTCAAGGAGCACAGTAGATACACCCGGCTACGCAAGATTCAACAGTCCGCAGTTGCTCAACGCTGCCACGAGTGAAGTGAAGATGTTGGCAAGGGTGGGTAATTATCATCGAAAACTTATTAGAGAAGCCATCGAAATTTACAAACATCCTGACAACATCAATCGCGAGGACGGTACTGACTTTTGTTCGGTCTGGAAATCGATCCTAACGCGGTCAGGTGGAAAAACACATGAGGCGGTATCTCCAGATGTGCGCAGTGAGGTGTAAATTTAGGTAAATAAGGAGAGATTTTCTTGGTAGGTCTTCAGTATTGATATAAGTATTATATAAGTATTATATAAGTATTATTAAGTATTGAAGAAGCGAGCAACATGGTTCGCGAAACGTCAGCATTAACAAATCTTGACACATTCTGGCCGTGAAAGCCTACGTAAGACGTACTTACTTAATGAAGTCCTTATTTGAACGAACTGTCATTACCATATAACGATAGTGTCATTATAATCATTAGAGTGTATCATGATGGAGATTATATAGTCTTGCATACCTACGTATGCAATGCACTTATTATATGTAAGTCCTAGATAAAATAAAATATAAATACCAACTGGGTGGGCAGTTTTGTATGTCACTCAGTATACATAAAAAACGAGATACTTAGCTGGAAAACAGATCGACAGCATTGCGTGATGAGCCGGAGCAAAACAATGTCTCCGAGGTCAAAGGTAATGGAAGAGATTCCTTGAATGGAGGAAGTTAGATCGATGGATTATTTCACACAACAGAAAAAAAGAACATCGGCGTCATCCGCCGGGATTAGCGTGATTGATTGTTTCATTTTTTGAAGTGCTGATTATTAATAAGCTTATAGTGTATTGCTTAATCACTTTATCTATAGTGGTACGCTAATGAAAAAATCCGATGTTGATATCCGTTGGTTATTGTTAAGCTAATCAGGACTAAAAACATAGGATGTGTTGTATTATGGTATTAGTATTATGGTTGTTTTTACGAAGTAATAAAAAAAAACACAAACATAAGCAGAAATATGATTGTGGAACCCTACCATCTATAGTCCAAAATATTTGGTACATGATAATAATATAGGTTATGTTAGGTTGCGGTGACATTTACTGACACGCCGTCACGTCATCGTAGTGCTCTAGCAGTGCCATCTAACGTGTAACGTCTCAAGCTGCAAACTTTATAGGATATTCAAGTATTCCAAAAAACATCAAACTGTCACTTTTCGAATTCCAATTTCTATTCTTCTGATGTTATCATTTGCGAGCTAACTACCAATTATTACAAAAGCAAGCCATCCAAGTTAAACTCAACACTAATCACCTCTATTAAATCAACAACTTGTTTTTTTTTATATGTTAGGTCCGTGATATTTTGTCAATACATTTCCAGTGCTTCCAACTTTGTATCTATGATTGAAAACATGATATGAGATGGTAACAATTGCCAAAAGTCTCGACTTTTTGAGAATTATGCAGTAGATTGTGGCACTTTCACATCATACTCCATGTGTACTTTTGGGTTGTTTTCTAGGCGACACCATGTATAAAAATTACCGGCGTAAACAGCGTTAAGAAACTAAAACACGTTTCGTAATTTTCTCTGGTTAATCAGATGGATCTTGACAGATCTACAGTTCAATCAATCAAATGCCATTGACATTGCGCCTCTATATTCAATTAAAGCTAGTAACACGTTTATAATTGGTTTTATTTAAACAAAAGTATGCTCTACCATCCAGGAAGACTTCTTGAGAGGTCAACTTGTCTCGGAAGCTTCTTTGCATATAAATGTTTAGTAGCAAGGACGAGCGTGATTATGTGGTGCATATTAACATGCATAATATATTGTTAGTAATCGGATTAGCATTTCTTGAAATGGCTCTTAAATTTGTTATTATGCATAAGTACTCATTGTTGTGAACTTGAACGAGTAGCTTAAGTAGAGGTTATGTGCGTTAATCAGCATTTTTGTCCCGTTAGATTTTTGCTTTATAAATATAGCATAGCGATTAGATTGGTACTATCGTAGGATTATCAGAATACGTTTTATGTTTGAGTTCTTTTGATTATATCTAATCAACTTCACAGGGCTATGTATTTATATCTTAATTTTTTAATTGTTAACTTTGGACTTAACAAATATTTATTTATTAGAATTATAGGTCAAATCTAGTTTACAAAATAACCATGGGTGTGTTATTTCTAATTAATACAAAAAGTTAGAGAAATTTGACTGATTTATCTTCACCGCATCTTAGACGAAAATTACATAAATATTGTGTTGCAAATGAAGAAACTCTGAACAGCGCAATTAACATGTCAAAAGCAAAAAAAAAAGTATTTTCCAAAAATTTTCAGTATTGCAAAAATATGCTGTGGGATAAAGTAGGTATGTAATTTGTGGGTAGCCAGAAGATTTTGGTGTTTGGTAATGCTTTGTGCCCTGGAGATCAGTATCGACACTGCGATACCCAAAAAGACCTTTATTTCAAATTACCTAAAAGAAATACGAGAAAGACAAACAAAAGAAAGCGTTAAAATATTGATAACTGTTAAACCACAATTTTGTGGGTGGAAAATATTTTTTTTAATGATGTCCCACTTTTATTATATCAGCTCTAAAAATACAAAATCTAATGTTTACTTTGAGAGCCTGCAGTTTCTAAGAATATCGGTCACATTTTGCGGTCTCCTGGCATATTGCACATTGCACAAGCAAATGAAACATTCGGCCTTTTATTTTTGCTAAACTCTATACTGCAAAAATTTTAGATCTTGATCAACTAAAATTTGGAATCTTGTCTATTGATTCGCATTTATGTTTTTATGTAATAATGGTTGTAAACAAGTTTGTAAAAATCAGGTACGATTTTTCACTTATTTGGGGTCAAAATGCAGGCTAGTTTTGCAAAGTTTATAAGTGTTTACAATGTGTTGACTTAAATTTAGGCAGTTCAAAAATTAGCAGTGTAAAAATGAATTTGTATGATTCTTGAGCAACTGGAGAATCAGTAAAAAGTGTTGTGAGTGTTTAAAAAGATATGCTGTATTTAAATATTAAATATTAATTACAAGTGAATACTGTTTTTTAAAATAGTCAAAAATAGGTATAAGCATATTTTTTATCACAAGTTATATGAATTAGGATTCATTTAGTATTAAACACATACTTTATTATATACTATTCGAGTCATATGTTGTCAATGCTATGAAACACACTATGTCACAAATTATTATTTGTTACAAGTATCAAAAGTGCGTGCGTTACCAACATTAGCATATGCTTGTCACATTTACCATCCAACCATTTTATTGTGCATTTGCGTCTAATTTACATTTTAATTTCTAATGTTAACCGAACGCGACAGATTCTATACCTATATAAATAAAGAAATACGGTATGTTAAGTACTCTAGTTAATGAAGAACTGGCGTCCCAGGAGAAAATATTATAAAATAAAAAGATATATATTTTAGCATGAGTTCAAGGTGACTTGCGATCAACGTTTCACATGCAATAAGCTATACGTACCTACTATTTCATATGCGGATGGAATACAAATCTCAATCCTTTATATATTTGAGTTTATTACGTGTACTTTTATCAATGTTGCGGTTTTGAATACTACCTGTAATTTCTTCGTCATTATATTTTAAATCGGTGGTTATAAGTTGTGAATAATGATTTACTATAATTCCCAAAACACACTTTTTATTTAGCCTTGTGATGGTTACCAAGAATTGCAAACTTAGTAAACCCCAGCTAAACAATTTCCTGCTTCTAAAAATTAATTAGCCAAGACAAGGAAACAATATTAATAATTGCGCATTTTAAGGTAGGTACTTATTTACTGTTGAATACTAGAGCGAAATAAACACACAATTTTTGGTTTTATAAATTATGAAATATCCTATCGATCAATCATATCAAAGCATCAGAACTTACCTCAACTTAAGTGCTCTATCTAACGTTGTCATTAGTTTATGCTATTTAGTTTACTAAACAATTATTAGAGCATTTAACAGGAAAAATGACTTACTTTTTCGTCAAATATTTAAAACAATGCAAATAGGCTTCTTTTATTGTTACCGAATTCCCAATATTTATATATAATGTAAATATGTTACCTGAGTTAAATTTAATCGTTATTCTAGCAACTTAAACGAAACATTAAACCATAACTGTATACAATCCGAATTCGAGACCTTGCAACCAATACATATCATACTGCAGACTTAATAATAATTAGTGTAATGCAACAATATTTAATTGATATTACTATTAGACCCACGTAATTTATAATTTCCACAATTTACTATAACATACACCCAATTAAAAATTGCAATTTTCTTTTATACAGGGTGTCTCAACAGTGCGATCTCGGAAGATTGTGCTTCTGCTAATGAAGATATTTTAAAACTGATTTCACTCATATATACAGAACGCCGTGGCGCACATTTTAAAATTATTAGCGTGTATACAGGCTATTCCATAAAGTAGTACCAACCCAAACTTATGTTTTTTTTAATGGAACACTCTATATTTACCCACAATTTTGAATTCCTCGCTAAATTTTACGCCTATTAAACATGACATTACCTACGCTAAACTTTATACTTTTTGATTTATTGTCATTTTTATGGAAAAACAGTAGTCTAAGAAAAACTATCTCTCTTAATATCTGTTTTTAATTTTATTTCGCTCGCTTAGATTATGATTAAGGAAGAAGCCTTCTATTATCATGATTACCTACCGTATCCAAATTGTGTACAGGCTGGTCATAATCTGCAGCAAAATAAAGCAAACGGTCTTTCCTAAGAAAGTTAATTTTTTTAATGGTACACACTATATCTAATTAATTATTTGGATTCTACGCATCGTTCTGCACAAAAAAGTACCAGTGTACACTAGTGCTAAACTAAACCATTGCAGAGATAACTAGTCTTCTTCATAATAAAATCTTTTCTAACAATAAGTGCTTCTACACCTACATTAACTCTATTAAACCAGCTAAGTATTTACCTAAAGTACTGTTTTCACGAATGATATCATCTTCTTTTTTAATAAAATAAAACATTTTAGCACATCTGCAATTTAATTTTATAATTTGAAATAAAATTTGACTTATTCCCTGTAGGCCATGAAAAACTGTGCTAAACAAGTTATTAAGGTATCTGTCAGTGGTGGTGATATTGTTAGGGTTGTTAAGTTAGATTTGCTTAATTTTGGAAAATATGGCGAAGTTTTCCTAGGAGGACCTAATTGACATAGTGTGGGTTTTTGGCTAATGCAACAAAAATGCTTTATTGGCAAATAGAGTTGATAGATACCACTGACAGATACCTTAAAAACTTCTTTAGCACAGTTATTTCATAGCCTACAAGGTATAAGTAACATTTTATTTCAAATTATAATATAAAATTGCAGATGTGATAAAATGTTTCATTTTATCTAAAACAGATGAAATTATGCGAGAAAACAGTACGATTTTTTTTATTAGGGAGACTAGTTATCTCAGCAATGGTTTATTTTAGCACTAGTGTGTACAAGTACTCTTTGTGCAGAATGACGCGTAAAAGGCGTAGGTAATCATGATAATAGAACGCTCCTTCCTTAATCATAATCTAAGCGAGCGAAATAAAATTAAAAACAGTTATAGAGATAGACAATTTTTGTTAGACTACTGCTTTTCCATAAAAATGCAAATAAAAAAAATCTGATGTGGCCAGGCACATGACTTTATCATACAATATATAAAATTAATAGTTTAGCTGCATGAGAATCTATTTGATTGAGATAAATCGTGTCTGCATTAAAATTAAACTAGTTAGCCAGGATTTGACAGATATTTTGATAGTCAACAGTATCAATCGAAGGTATTGTCAAAGCATCAGCATTTGATACTACCTACTGTCATCAGAATAATAGTTGTTTATCTCACAAGTGCCGAAAGTACGGAATAGCACAACGAGCGGTGATGCGGCGCGTCACCGATGGCGGAGCGTCGTCGTCGCATGTGAGCGAGTCGCGCTATGTAGTTTTCGGCAAGAGTGACATCAACGTTTTTTTGTTGCTTTTTGACAAATACGTATTTTAAAAAAAAATCTAAAATGGTTATATTTCGGTATAGAAAATGTTAGGTTGATACCACTTCCACGAAATGTCAAGTTTAAAAAGCTAATTCAAATTCTGACAGATTTACATTCGTTCATGACACTGTAGATGACGTTCCATGCGGTTCTCCGAATGTGACAGCGTGGTGACAGCCATAGACATTTCTGTGGTGACAGCACAAAAAAATATTTGTCAAAATCCTGGCTACTATGCAGTTTCATATCAATGCAGATGCGACCGATCTCGATCAAATAAAATTTGCTCTTGCAGCTAAACTATTAATTTTACCAAAAAATGTCATAGGCATAAATTATTCAAAATTTCCTCTGCTTTAATTTATTATTTAACTATTTTGAAGAAATTACAGAAATGGCGGCTCATCTGCAAAATCGTTGAAAAAGGCTTAGAATAAACTACCAGTTCCTTTGGACCCTTTTGAACCAAAAGCTTTTCAGCTCTAAGTTAAGTCATAAAACTTCTAAATATGAACTTTCGTCCCGATACCTTTAGTAGTTTCTCCGGAATCGTCGTCACAAAAATCGAGTACACACATACGCACACACACACACACACACACACACACACACACACACACACACACACATACACACACACACACACACACAGACATTTTTTTGTACCTTGGTCAAAAATGTTCAGGGGACCCAAAAAGACCTATTTCCGCTAAAATCTCAATTTTTTTTTTCGGCACGATTACAATACTTTACATACTGCGTATGATAAAGTAAAAACTATAAAGTTTAGTGTAGGTAATATCATGTTTAATAGGCGTAAAATTTAGCGAAGAATTCAAAATTGGACCGAAATATACGGTGTTCCATTTAAGAAAAAAAACATAAGTTTGGATTAATACTACTTTATGGAACAGCCTGTATACACGCTACTAATTTTAAAATGTGCGCCTCGGCGTTCTGTATATATGCGTCAGTTTTAACATATCATCATTAACAGAGGCACAATTTGCCGAGATCGCACTGTTGAGACACCCTGTATATTTTGGATATGTTATCCAATCTTTTGTCGTGCCCCAAAATATGTGTTGATGAAGATGGAAGATGGATTGGACATTGTAAATATGCTTTTTATGGAAAACTATGCATTTTATCGACATAAAATAATTATGTTTTTATTTTTTGAGGATTGACGTCTTAATTTTTAGTCATACGTACCAAAATAATAACAATAAAAATGTAAAGAAAGATGGCGATAAACAGGCGGGATGTAAAGTTGAAATAAATAAAAAATTACAGCTACGACCGCGATTTGAACCAGGATCCTTCGAGTTTGTAGCACAAACTTCTACTAACTGAGCTGATTAAATATCTAGAACTTAAGATAACCTATATTTTTTAGTTTGTTATGAACAAGAAAACCTAAATTTAAAGTTTTTTTACCTGAAAATCTAACTAGTCATTGTCATTTGCTACCTATAGGGTTCATTAACAAATTCTCAGCTAACTAACATTCATTTCGATATTTTCCTCCTTTGTAGAGTATAAATCCTCCTAATGACTTAATTGGGGAACTTTTATTGTTGTTTTCAGATAATCTAATCCGCATCAAAAAGATTATACATTATACAAGTAGACAGTAATTACATCTAATTTCCTGTATCCTTTTCCCAAGATTACTGACAGAATGGTTTAAAAATAGCTGGAATTTGCCGTCACTGTTGGCGGAGCTGATTTGGACAATTAAAATATATTTTACTGCCCAATTCGAAATTCTTTGCTTAATCAGACTCATTCAGAACCATATATAGTAAAATATGTAAGGTACTACAAGTAGGTACATAAGTATAACTATACATAAGTATTTAATTAGCGTACATCGTGTTAAAGGAAAATTTCTTTATTTTGTCTGCATGTTAATTATTGATTATAACAATCCAATGAAAAATAATATTCGTTAAATATACAATACGTCAAATCATTATATACCATTCGTTGCTAATAAACGAATTGGAAAAACACGAATTTCTAGGTGATTAGCATAATATATCTACTAAATTGAATAAACGTTAAAATTCAACGGTTTTCTAAATAATTATTGGGTGAATATGCACTAAAGGTTGTGTGAATAAAATAGACATGTTTTACCGTAGTGTATTTTATTAGATGTATAGAAACATGTTTAATACATCTAAAATACATTAATGCATCTAAATGCATATCGATTTGTATATTGATTTATTATTAGTATTTTTCTGAATGTGTTTACTTGCTATTGTTATGTTATATTGTCGTGTAATTGGGTGTATTTTATTAGATGTATTATATATTATATTATATGAAATGTCTTTATGTATATCGATATGTATATTGGTTTATCATTATTATTTTTCTGATTATGTTTTTAATGCTATTGTTATGTTATATTGTTATATAATCCTGTAATTGAGAATTTTCTGTAGGATAATAAAGATTATTATTAGTATTTAAAAACAGGATAAGGCAAAATTAGAGATATATCAGTTTCTACAGACAAATTTAAAATCAAGTAATAGTAAAAAGTTGTTTTAAATTTAATTTAATGCTCAGAATTCTTTTCATAAAATTCATTGGCAACCGTTTTGTTGATAATGGAGTGAATAACCTGCAATTTATTTCTTCCCAAACATGTAACAAGGTACAAGTGTCTGTGGCCGCCTTTATTGTGGAATGATCGCTATACATCTTCAATATTTGCAAATATACATATATTACATATTACATATGTATGTTTACGAACATACATATGTAATATCTGCGCAGAACTTTGGCGTGACTTTGAGGTGGCAAACCACTGCGCCTCAATGAACACAAATACTAAAGTATTTAAGTATGTATGTACATTGTACAATTGAGTGCAAAAGAAGTTTGTACAAGAACAATCTCTCGTGCGTAAAACAATACACTAACGAGAGTACTTATCGTAAGATTCTTGTTGCGAACAATAATGCTACTGGTTTAGCTAACTAGAGCGTGTGCGTAAATTTCAATTCGTTTAGCTATGGATGATGACGATGAAGTGCATGTTCTGTTAAATTGTAAATATGCAAATATATTTATCATTCGTATTATAAGTCTTTCCAAACAGTAGCCTCAATGTTTATATAACGAATGTTTACACTCTCACCTATGTATTTGTAATTAGTTTTTTTTATTGCGAGACAATATGAGCGTAGTACATATTTATAAGAGGCTGTTTAATTTATCTGCAGTAATTCTAGTTGCGACATTATTTGTTCTACAATTTTGTACGGCATACATTGTACGACGTAGACATCGTATACACTATTACTCATTACCTACTAGTGGAGGACAAACTAAATTTTTATCTTTAAAATTAATATACTAAAACTTCTACGGTTTCAAAATGTACCCTAATTATTATATTTATTAATTATTAAATTTGAAAAATTAGTACATACCGGCAGTTGATATTCTATTCTAAAATAGACGATAATGTTTTCAGCGTAAAAGCTGCCATCCAGGCAACCAACTGTGCAACCAACGCTACTGTAGCCCATTTAATAATAAAAATCTGATGTGGCTAGGCACATGACTTTATCATACAATATATAAAATTGATAGTTTAGCTGCTTGAGAATCTATTTGACTGAGATCAGTCGTATCTGCATTAAAATAAAACTAGTTAGCCAGGATTAAACCTCGCTCAGGATAAATAAATAATTAAATAAATAATTCCTCTATTAACATAAAACAATATTAAATGCAACAAAATAATATTTATATTTAGGGCGGAGTTCAGCACACTTGTTTCCAAATTGCCTTGCTCTTCCACTCAACCCCTTACGCAAACTAGAACTAAGACATAATTGTACCAATAATATAACAGTAATTCCGAGAAGTTATCAAAACAAAAACAAACAAACAAAATTCTCTAGAGTCTAATTACACGTAATTGCCGCAAATCCAAATCAAATAAAGCATCGCACACGCCCATAAAAAATAAAAATTAAAACAAATTCCGATCTGCGCTCAATGCCTAGAGTGAGCAAACAGACAACACTTCACCTTACCCCCAAAACTGTTTAACGATAATTTTTTCATATCTTCCCTGAGTCCATTGTATATGTGACTGACCCGTAAGAGAATGACCGTTTATACAGTGCGATGGGCAGGTGGAGCAAACAAACCCCTGAATCTTAAATTAAGGTTATCGACATCCGTTCTACAGCGTATCTTCCGCATGAGGTATTGTGGGATCCTCTTGGATAGCAACTTATGATTTAATATTGCTGCATGCAACACCGTTGTGTTATTCATGTTCAACCACCCCAAGTCGCCCAGCCCATTCGATACATGATCATACTTCCTCAAGCCAAAAACAAACAGATCACATGCATTTTGGACACGGTACCACAATATAAGATCCTTTGATACTATTGACCGTAGATATAGTGAGATAATTGTCAGAACATCAGTACTTAACACTACTGGTTCTGTCATTGTACTGAAAATATTTGGAAAATCCTGGCTCACTTTACCGGGTGATTCAAATTCGAGCCTCACCATGGGGATCTCGCGTATTAGTGGAGATAGAGCCTATGTTTAAATTTGGCAAAGTTATGTATTTTTGTGCTAATCAATTAACTGAAAAAAAATTTAATTTATCATTTTTCATTTTGAAGATATCCACAAAAAACTGAAATTTTAAGATATCGTTTTTAATTTTTTATTCTGAACCAAATGTAGCTAGACATTTGAAACAAAAACGTACTTTTTAACAAGGAATGCAGTGTCATTTTTACTTTATCATACGCAGTATGGTAAAGTATTGTAATCGTGCCGAAAAAAAAAATTGGGATTTTAGCGGAAATAGGTCTTTTTGGGTCCCCTGAACATTTTTGACCAAGGTCCAAAAAAATGTCTGTGTGTGTGTGTGTGTGTGTGTGTGTGTGTGTGTATGTGTGTATGTGTGTACCAGATTTTTGTGACGATGATTCCGGAGAAACTACTAAAGGTATCGGGATGAAAGTTCAGATTTAGAAGTTTCATGACCAAACTGAGAGCTGAAAAGCTTTTGGTTCAAAACGGTCCAAAGGAACTAGCTATTTACTCTTAGCATTTTTCAACGATTTTGCAAATGAACCGTCATTTCTGTAATTTCGTCAAAATAGATAAATAATAAATTAAAGTAGAGGAAATTTTGTATAATTTATGTCTATAACATTTTGTGGTAAAATTAATAGTTTAGCTGCAGGAGCAAATTCTATTTGATCGAAATCGTGTCTGCATTAATAGTAGGTAGCCTGGATATTTGGCGACTTTTGACAGTATTCAGAACGTCATCGGTTGCGAAACGTCAATTCAACACGCAAATGCATGGAGAAACACGCGCGCAAGTACGCTATGTGAAACAATATTGATCTTGGTGTCATACACAAAGACAATGTGTATTTCGAGTGCGGATAGCAATGTTGTTTTGAATTTTGTAAGGATTTTGCAAATGAGCCGCCATTTCTGTAATTTCGTCAAAATAGTTAAATAATAAATTAAAATAGACGAAATTTAGTATAATTTATGTCTATGACATTTTTTGGTAAAACTAATAGTTTAGCTGTAGAAGCAAATTCTATTTGATCGAGATCGTGTCTGCATTAATATAAAGTTAGCCAGGATTTGCCAGATATTTTTACTTTATCATACGCAGTATGGTAAAGTATTGTAATCATGCCGAAAAAAAAAATGGAGATTTTAGCGGAAATAGGTCTTTTTGGGTCCCCTGAACATTTTTGACCAAGGTACAAAAAAATGTCTGTGTGTGTGTATGTGTGTGTGTGTGTGTGTGCGTATGTGTGTACTCGATTTTTGTGGCGACGATTCAGGAGAAACTACTAAAGGTATCGAGACGAAAGTTCATATTTAGAAGTTTTATGACTAAACTTAGAGCTGAAAAGCTTTTGGTTCAAAAGGGTCCAAAGGAACTGGCAGTTTCCTCTAAGCATTTTTCAAGGATTTTGCAAATGAGCTGCTATTTCTGTAATTTCGTCAAAATAGTTAAATAATAAATTAAAGTAGAGGAAATTTTGAATAATTTATGCCTATGATATTTTTTGGTAAAATTAATAGTTTAGCTTTAAGAGCAAATTCTATTTGATCGAGATCGGTCGCATCTGCATTGATATGAAACTTCAAAGTAGCCTGGATTTGACAAATATTTTTTTGTGCTGTCACCACAGAAATGTCTATGGCTGTCACACTCGAAAACAGCTGATTTTGTCAGAGGTTGGAGAACCGCTATGGAACGTTGCCGCTCTAGTGCAGCAAAGTAGAAAATACAAAATTCAAATAAAATAAGATCGCCAATTTGATTGTTTGTTGATAAGAAATATCAACCCGTTGTTATCTAATTGTAAAAACGATAATTGAGAAAATTGTAAATAAAGTATAGCGATGAGTATAGTTACGTTTTAGTATGTTGGTACGGATGTGACATCTACAGTGTCATGAACGAATATAAATCTGTCAGAATTTGATTTAGCTTTTTAAACTTGACGTTTCGTAGAAGTGGTATCCACCTAACATTTCCTATCCAGAAATATAACCATTTTTAATTTTTTGTAAGTACGTATTTCTCAAAAAGCAACACAAAAAACGTTGATGTCACTCCTGGCGAAAACTACATAGCGCGACTCGCTCACATGCGACGGCGACGCTTCGCTTTCGGTGACGCGCCGCATCACCGGTCGCCGCGCTATTCCGTACTTTCGGCACTTGTGACATAAATAACTATTATTCTAATGACGTAGTGTAGGTAGTCTCAAGTGCTGATGCTTTGACAATACCTACGATTTATCTCAATAAAATAGATTCTCATGCAGCTAAACTATTAATTTTATATATTGTATGATAAAGTCATGTGCCTGTGGCCACATCAGATTATTATTCCAATAGCAGTAGGTAGTGTCAAAGGCTGATTTTTTGACTATACGTACTGTCAATATCTGTTAAATTCTGGCTAATTCGTTTTATTTTAATGCAAACACGATTGTTCTCGATCAAATAGAATCTCATGCAGCTAAACTTATAATTTTATATATTGTATGATAAAGTCATGTGCCTGGCCACATCAGATTTTTTAATTTGAAATAACATCAAAGATGGCGGCGAAACCATGGCCAACTTTTGTTTTTCTTATGGGCGCCATATTGAATTTTGGCATTTTCAGATGCTCGTGTTTTTTCACCTTTCCGCAATGTATAACATGTACTTATTCTATTTTTAAATAATGGTGTAACAATCAAAAAACCTTCAGGTACCCAACTGGAGCTTGGTTACAGACCGCCGGAGTCGTTGCCAAGCAACGCCAGCAAAATGAACTTGGATCAAGCGGCGCCCTCAGCGTTAGGTTTGCCATTTAACCAAATAAACCTTAATTGTGGTTGATTGTGGATGTAAAATGCCGTTTAGCAATAACGAAAAGCGTGAAATAATAAGGGTTTATTATTGTTCTCTTAGAAATGTCGCATCGTACAATATTCCTAACATTGGGCGAAAATTTAGCGGACCATGGATCGTTTAGTAAACCCTCCAATTCTTATAATCCTCATGGAAATGTTGAAACTAATCAAAGAGGTGTTTTAGAAATGGTAAACGTTAAATTACCATGATTTGCAATTCTTCAACTACTGGTTTTTACATAAAGGACGATTCTTGGATTTCTAACCGGGAATTAGCCCTTAATTTGTAATTGCCGCAAACACGTATTTGCAGACCACGAAGAAAGATATTGAAACCGTACAAACCCCACACAAGTCAAACTTTGCAATTGTACGAAATTATTTAAATCAACAATTTCCAAATCGCTGAATTGGTAAGGGTGGAGTGGTGGATCTCCTGGTTTAAGTCCTCTGGACTATTTTCTTTGGGGAACTGTGAACGACAAAATTTATCGCGATACTCGCAGAACTATTGTCGATCTGCGGGATCGAATAACAAATGCGGTCAATGCTATTCCGGGAAGAACAGTTAGAAGAGCATAACAGCATGTAGAAAATCGGGCCCGCTTTTATGACTTCAAGAAAAAATCTGATGTGGCCAGACACATGACTTTATCATACAATATATAAAATTAATAGTTTAGCTACATGATAATCTATTTTATTGAGATAAATCGTAGGTATTGTCAAAGCATCAGCATTTGAGACTACCTACACTACGACATTAGAATAATAGTTATTTATGTCACAAGTGCCGAAAGTATGGAATAGCGCGACGAGCGGTGATGCGGCGCGTCACCAAAAGCGGAGCGTCGCCGTCATATGTGAGCGAGTCGCGCTATCTAGTTTTCGGCAGGAGTGACACCAACGTTAATTGTGTTGCTTTTTGAAAAATCTGTATTTAAAAAAAAATAATTAAAAAATGGTTATATTTCTGTGTAGGAAATGTTAGGTTGGTACCACTTTGACGAAACGTCAAGTTTAAAAAGCAAATTTAAATTCTGACAGATTTATATTTGTTCATGACACTGTAGATGTCACATCCGTAACAACAACCTAAAATAAAACTACACTCATCGCTATACTTTATTTACAATTTTCTCAATTTATCGTTTTTAGAATTAGATATAAAGACGGGTTGATATTTCTTATTAACAAACAATCAAATTGGCGATCTTATTTTAGTTGAAATTTGTATTTTGTACTTTGCTGCACTAGAGCGGCAACGGTCCATGGCGGTTCTCCAACCTCTGATAAAATCAGCTGTTTTCGAGTGTGACAGCACAAAAAAATATTTGTCAAAATCCTGGCTACTATATGTAGTTTCATATCAATGCAGATGCCAGCGATCTCGATCAAATAGAATTTGCTCTTGCAGCTAAACTATTAATATTACCAAAAAATGTAATAGGCATAAATTATTCAAAATTTCCTGTGCTTTAATTTATTATTTAACTATTTTGACGAAATTACAGAAATGGCGGCTCATTTGCAAAATCCTTGAAAAAGGCTTAGAATAAACTACCAGTTCTTTTGGACCCTTGTGAACCAAAAGCTTTTCAGCTCTAAGTTAGGTCATGAAACTTCTAAATATGAACTTTCGTCCCGATACCTTCAGTAGTTTCTCCGGAATCGTCTCCACAAAAATCGTTTACACACACACACACGCACACACACACACACACACACACACACAGACATTTTTTTGTACCTTGGTCAAAAATGTTCAGGGGACCCAAAAAGACCTATTTCCGCTAAAATCTCAATTTTTGTTTTCGGCATGATTACAATACTTTATAATACTGCGTATGATAAAGTAATTATAATACTGCGTATGATAAAGTAAAAAGCGGCCAATTTGAACATTTACTTGTATAATTGTATAAACTTGCTTCTTTTACAATCTGAATGGTTTAAATCCAAAGCACTCTTGGTCAGTCCGGCGCCGGCGGTCTGTATCCAAGCTGCAGTTGGTTACTTGATAAGCACGACAAACAACAAGAAAAAGAAGTTTTTTTGATTATTAAACCATTGTTTTAAAAAATAATGCCAACATGTTATACATTTCGAAAATGAGAAAAGACGCGACTATCGGAAAATGTCAAAATTCAATTAAACTCTTAATTATATCACACTTTTCGTTATTGGTAAACGGCATTTTACATCCACAATCAACCACAATTAAGGTTTATTTGGTTAAATGGCAAACCTAACGCTGAGGGCGCCGCTTGATTCAAGTGCATTTTGTTGGTGTTGCTTGGCAACGACTCCGGCGGTCTGTAACCAAGCTCCAGTTGGGTACCTGAAGGTTTTTTGATTATTACACCATTATTTTTAAATAGAATGGTAACATGTTATACATTGCGGAAATGAGAAAAAACACGAGCATCGGAAAATGCCAAAATTCAATATGGCGCCCATAAGAAAAACAAAAGTTGGCCATGGTTACGCCGCCATCTTTGATGTCATTACAAATTTAAAAATGACACTGCGTTCCTTGTTAAAAAGTACCGATAGAATGTTTTTGTTTCAAAAGTCTAGCTACATTTGGTTTTGAATAAAAAATTAAAAACGATATGTTAAAATTTCAGTTTTTTGTGGATATCTTCAAAATGAAAAATGATAGCTTAAATTTCTTTTCAGATAATTGATTAGCACAAAAATACGAAATTTTGCCAAATTTAAACATAGGCTCTATCTCCACTAATATGCGAGATCCCCATGGTGAGGATCGAAATTGAATCACCCGGTATAAGTATTATATCATTGCAGATGCGACCGATCTCGATCAAATAGAACTTGCTCTTGCAGCTAAACTATTAATTTTACCAAAAAGTGTCGTAGACATAAATTATTTAGAGTTTCCTCCACTTTTTTATTTAACTATTTAGAGGAAATTACAGAAATTACAGGCGGCTCATTTGCAAAATCCTTGAAAAATGCCCATAAGGAAACGTCCATATACTTTGGACCTTTTTGAACCAAAAGCTTTTCAGCTCTAAGTTTGGTCATGGAACTTCTAAATATGTAGTTTCATCCCGATACCTTCAGTAGTTTCTCCGGAATCGTACCACAACAAAAAACGAGTACACACATACACACATACACACACACAAAGAGACATTTTTTTGTACCTTGGTCAAAATTGATCAGGGGAACTAAGAAGACCAATTTCCGCAAAAATCTCAATTTTCTTTTTTCGGCATGGTGACAATACAATCATATTATGTAAGATAAAGTAAAAAGGATAACTGGTAATTTTTCCTAGTCTGAAACTGGTGTTTGGTTTTATTCCACTTGGTTATTAAATGAGCTGTAGCTACAAATGTTAAAATTCAGTTTAAATTAGTCTTTAAACAAGATTAACCTCAATAATGTATTCTAACGAAGTGAATTTAGGTACAGGGAATCGTTGCTCGCATGTTTATGCACCTTCTGTATAAACTTAAAAACGTCAAATACCTATTATACTGTTAATTCGCAATTTTTATAAATTCTACCTTTTTAGAGACAATATTACTTCAATATTTAATTTTTTTTTAATTTTTAGCGACGAGTTGTAGAGAAATTAGGAAAACGTGTAGGAGGTACATATTTTGGTATAGAGATGACTCATTTATCGTGAGCATTGTTACAAAGTGATATACGCAATTCTATCATTTTCCTATAACACGTGTGATACATTAGTCTGTCTTTATAAGGTCCATCCTAATTACAAACAATTTTACAAATCACTGCGGTTTTACCGACAATATAAATTACTGGGTGTCGTGCACTTCAGCATATCACCGCTCAATTCAATTGTTTGTTGAGGGGAATCTGATGTTAATGCTAGAGGCTATAATTCCATTAAAATTCCACGAAATCCAGCTATAGATGAGGGATAGATCTGTAATTATAGAAGAGCCACTACATTGTATAAATAAGAGGTTCTAATAGCTTTTATAATGCAGATTAATGGTTTGTTTGACATTGGATAAAGGTTTTAAATTGCTAGAAAATGCATAAAAAATAAATGCGTTCTTTATATGTACTATAGACAATATGGTTATTAAGGAAAACAGACCAAAACAGGAAGTGAACGGGACGGTTGACAGAAGATAAAATGATTTAAATTGAAGTGTTGACAATGAGTTAAACATGTAAACAATGTGTTAGTAAAGACACAAACAATGCTTCTGTTAAATAAAAATAAGCATTTTAACCAATTCTTATGTAATATCTAATGCATCAATTTGTCTGCAATCTAATAAATTATTGTTTTGTTTTATTGTAGTCTCAAAGAATTTGTTAACGTCATGGGAAATCTAATTCCTACATCAAACGTACCAATCATGTAAATTGCAGATAACAAATGTTCACATTATTCGCAAACAACCATTTATTAGCTAGTATAACAATTAAGGTTTTGAGAACTTGAGTGGTCCATCCCACAAACATAAGATGTAAATGTCATAAGAAAAAGCCACTAATATCTGGACCCAAACCTTTGTTCACTTTATTTATAAGTTTTAATTCTTAGTTTCTGATAAACAAAATACGATGATAAAGTGGTAAAAATAAAATCTGTAAATACACGTGGCTAACGAGCTGCTTAAAACCCAAATCTGGTAGGTGATATTTCATAATCATTGACGCAAATCCACTTATCCTTACGCCGAAAATTTTGACGTTTAACTACTGCAATCACTAGCAATTTTCTAGACGATGATCCGAGCAAATGATCACAGAACAACAATTTGCAAAAAAAAACTCTTCTCCCAGAGGCTTCGGCAAATCCAGCAGTTGCCTAATGCTAGTATTAGAACGGAAATTTTGCAATATTCCAATCGCGGTCGTCAACTTTGCCGTACGTGTATGCGTTTAAGTTTTTTAAACACAACACGACCATAGGCGTCGATAAACAAAATCCCGAGGGGTCATGCAAATATTTTGTAATGTAAGTTATTTCACCCTGTGTTTTAATAAGTTACATTCTTCTTTTCTAATCTGTATATTGTTTATTTGTCACACCCACAACAGTTTTGTTGTATTTTTTTTATTTCTGTTTGCTGATTTTAATAAATTACATCGTTCTTTTCGTTTCTGTATATTGTTTATTTATCATACGGACAACAATTTTACTGTATTAATTTTATTTTTGTTTGCAGATTGCTGGAGATATTACTGTCGAAAAAAAAAACTAACCGACTCCGACTTCACGTGTAAGTCTCGTAAAGAAATACTTTACGCGATTATCCATTGTCTCAGTATAGTAAAGAAGACTATACGGATTAGACCTGTTACAAAGGATATAGTATATAGTATGTATATTGTATATAGTATAGTCAAAGCACAAAACACAAAGTTCAGTGATAGTTTGATGACTAGCAAACGATTATTTGGGGTTATTGCTATCAAGTTCTTTAGAACTAATTTATAAACCAAACCTTGAACTTGATTTTTTTTTCGAATTAATTTTTACTTTATATCATACGCAGTATGACAAAGTATTGTAATCGTGCCGAAAAAAGAATTTGAGCTTTTAGCGGTCTTTTTGGGTCCCCATTTTTGACCAAGGTACAAAAAATGTCTGTGTGTGTGCGTCTAACAGTTTTTTTTGTGGCGACAATTCCGGGGAAACTACTAAAGGTATCGGGACGAAACTTCATATTTAGAAGTTTCTTGACCAAACTTAGAGCTAAAAGGCTTGTTGTTCAAAAGGGTCCAAAGGAACTGGATGTTTACTCAAAGGATTTTGCAAATAAGCTGCCATTTGTGTAATTTCGTCAAAATGGTGAAATGATAAATTAAAAAGTACAGGAAACTTTGTATAATATACGTCTATCACAATTTTAGCTGCATGAGCAAATATAATTAATTGAGATCGCTCGTACTGCAATAAAATTAGTTAGCCAGGAATTGACAGATCTTTTTATTCTAATGACAGGTAGTGTCAATCCCATGTAGCTAAACTATTAATTTTATATATAGTATGATAAAGTCATGTGCCTGGCTATTTCACCTTTTTAATATAATATATTTTTAAAAATAAAAATTAATTTATTTAAAAAATGCGATACTAACAATTTAATTGGTTAAATTCGTTGTTGTTTTTGTAGTGATTTTGTTTTAATGGCAAATTTAAAGTGGATTCGGTTGTATTATTAGGTGTAAAATATTTTTTTTATCATTTATGTATATATTCAGGATATTGTACTCTTTACAACAAAAGTCTGAACGGTATATTAAATATTATATTAAGTTACTTGAGTTTTCAGTTACCAAAGTTACCGCCATTTGAAATATTAACAAACAATATTTTAAAATTCTTAAATAATTGTAATATGATATTTACTTTCTAAAGCAAAATCAGTAAAAAGTTTAATATGGAGTTATTTGTTTCTCATTTGTTTATCCAATGTATTTTCTGACTGTAATTTTAAATTATTTGAAAAACGTCTGAAAAAGTCCATCTGGAAAGCTTTTCCCAGAATAACACTTACTTTTTGTATATTTTTGTACATACCATAAGAATTTTGCCAGAGGCGGAGCAGACTCCACAAAATCGACGTACAAAATAAATTAAAATGTTTAACATAATGTATTTTTGTTATCCTGATTATTCTTCATCTAAAAATTATAGAAATACTTTTTAAACGTATCAGAAAAGATGACAGTGGCTAGGTCTCAAGAATTTTGTATATCCAAACTCACTTTAAGATTTAAACTGCAATTCTACGGTTACAGCCAAACATATCCTTAGAATCTTAAAAAACTACAGTTTTTCACTTTATGTTACGATATAAAATCATAGATCATCATTGTTATTAATGTGCAACTATTAATATTGAAATAAATTTGTTAGCATGCATTTTGAAAATGTGAAGTGAGTAGGAGTTTGCGATACATTATCTTGCGGTGAATATGAATCCGGACTCAAATGGTGAATATCAAGACATGGGTAAAAATCAGGTCAAAAGAGAAAAGACTGATTTTGCAACTTTTGCAAATTTATAGTGAATGAAGCAGGTGCCCCACAAACTACAAAATGGCCTCAAATTAAACCTTACTCTTTGTATTTTTACGTGATATCTTTAAAGGTTTATTCATTTTCACATATTTAAAGTTGACAAACACAATTTAGGCGTATTAAGTTTTACCAATGTTATTTATTTTGGCCATAATTCACTACGCCTATGATCACGGCAAGCAGAAAATAACCAACCGGATCGTACATATTCGTTAAAACTTACATAATGGCGTACGGCTGTTGTACCTGATGCTTAGGCGATTAAAATGCTGCGTATCTGGAGCTCCAGATAATTACGAAAAGCAGTGCTCGAAAAACTAAGCCGGCCACGAAGTTGGCTTTTTGATTGATGTGCAAAATTAAAAGTTTATTAATTTTAGCTGACTGTACTGCCTCGGCGAATTGTTGCCATTAACAATGACTTAATCAATTTCGTACAAATTAATTTACAGTTCGGAGCGTAGGTATCGATTACTCATTGCTTAACTGATTTAGAAAAAAGTGTACGGTCATAAAATTAGGTTGTTTTTTTATTTGGGTTTTTATGTGTGTATCCAAAAGTTAATCATGGGGAATTGCAATTAAATATTAATTATGGCAAATTACGCATCACCAAGAAGAAATACCTAGGTGTATACCAGATTTGTTTAATGTTTGCCACTTCTACGGTTCGGAGGTTAAGTAAAATAATTATGATTTTTTAAATTAACGTGTTGGTTATTTGAGTTAATAACCGATATTTTAAGGTGGATGATCCTTTGATTAAAAAAATTTATGTGGAGTTTTCGGAGGGTACAGTATATCAAAATCTTACGCATTATTCTAACACAAATTATAGAGTGGGAATTCTAAATTATACTGTGGGAATCCTAAATTTGTGCAGTAATCAATTGTTCGATTTTTATATAATAATAATAATCTACTCCTTAACATGAATCTATTTCTTGGTCTTATGCAATTTGCTATATAAATTCTATGTTGATCAAATGAAATTTCCTGGTCATGGTAATTACTCATTCTGTAAAATAATGAAATAAAAACTTTTTTGCAAAATAATTATAAATTTGTATTTATTGGAATCTCCTTAGTAAATTATTGGTAAAACAAAGAAACATGACTAAAACTGAAAATAACTTTATGACCAATTTATTGACGCCGACATTGACCATCTTCTCTAGATTTTCTTCCTATTTATTGGAACGTCAATATATTGAGCATAAAGTGTATTGTCTCAAATTTGTGGAGTAATCAATTGATCGATTCTTATATGTATCTACTTCTTGGTCCATAAGTAACGCAATACATTAAACATTGATCATTTCATATGAATGTTTTTAATGGTTGTGTAATAGTTCGTCAGTTGGATATAATCTGGTTATTAAGTAACCAGAATTTTAGTTTTAAGAACTTTATCTAAGTACTACAACCTTAACCATTATGAAATGTATCTCACTAAACACGCTCAGCAGGTAAGTTCTTGCAATAGGACCAATGCAGTATTTTATCAGACAAAGCTCATCACTCTTACCATGATAATCACTATGTGAACTTAATAAAAGTGTAAGCAAAATCTCCACCATTAAATTGTAGCTGGTTTGCTTACTTTAAATACTAAACCAAACTTACTCATAAGTAAAACTCAAATCTCTTAATATAAGAATAACAAATATTTATTTACAATTAAAAACAAAAGAATTAAAACACTGAACTGAAACTCTAAATCTATCAAATCTTTTGAGGAGTTGTCAGATTTAACAAACTGGTTTTATTTACATTTTAAACCGCTCCGTAGCTCTCCGGATGCTGTCTTTTAGAAAAATGAAGTAAAAGCTTCACGTACTAAAATTTCGCAAAAATTCAATTATATACAGAAATATAAGCGATTCTATTTAAAAAAAGTTGACCTTGTTGACACTAGCGCCATCTATAACAAAACCCTCTTCATAAAAAAAATATACAAATATGTGTATAATTTTTTGTCGCTCAATGCCTATTCTTCAAGATAATGTAATATTAAGATTAAACTGATCTACACTGTTTATACTGATGCCCATTTATTGTTTGCTTTTGTTCAGTTTGTGTCCCACTCAATACTCGGGTCATTAAGTGACTCTAAAACATTTTTTTATTTATACAGTATGTCCCTGCATCGAGTTATGTACAAAGAGGAAACAAGCTTTTATTACTGATTTACCAAACATATCTCAGCATAAATAATACGTGGAATATGTTCAAACTCCTAAATCGGGCTAAATTTATTATACTCTGAGTATGATTATTAATTGATAATTCTAGTTTTTACTAATTTTAGTTTTCTAATTTAAAATAAAATTTTAATACTTAGTTTGGAATTCATACCTATCTATAGGTATGATCCTTAAACTTAAACTATCGAAGAACATAAAAAAATCAGAACAATCAATAACTGTGTTATTAATCCTTTGATTGATAATCGTGGCTTATTTATAACAAACAAACCGCAAATGAGCGAAAGAATTATTATCAAATAATAAATTCATTCATCATTGCATCAATATGTATTATTAATTATTATATTTTGCAGGACGCGTTAGTAATGTAGTAAAAACAAACACCTCCACAACTCCACACTACGTACCAGGTTGTAATCTTGTCGTCGAAAGTGACACGTATGCATTAAGAATTCACTAGTCAGAAAAATATTTCTTGCAAGTATAAAAATGTTATTTTCTGCGGAGCATTCATGCGGTATTAATATGTTTATCTCAAATAGTCTACCCAAGTTCGGCGTAGAAGTTATTTTACGTTCATAAAACTACACGTTTTTTTGTCGAGCCAGTCGTTGTGTTCGAGAACTTGCAACGTGTTTGCAAATCCAGAGTGCGATGTTACGAATCGATATTAAATGCTTATATTTTCTGTATTTAAACTTTTTTTACTACTTATACCTTCACATCTTCTTAGCAATTAACATGCCCAAATGCTTCTTTGAGTAGTTTCCTATCGTGTCTCCATATATCAGCTAAAATAAATATATATTTGAATTCCTTGGTGATATCTGGCATTATCTTTACCCACTTTTGATATCCATAAACTGTCGCCGAGAAATTTGTAGTTTTATAAGGGCTGGTTTGTCTAAATAGAAGATTGTATACTGCGTCGATTTCAATTTCGATTTCGAACATTTTGGTAAGAAATAATGTCCCTCAGGTTATGAAAAAACGAAATTTATCTTTATTTTTTTCATGTGTATGTTCATGTTTCTGGCACTCATATAAGGACTGACCAAGCTATACATAGCATGTGATTCGGATAAAAATGTTGAAACGAGTTTTTTTTTTATTAAAACCATGTTTGAGCTGGCATGAAATAATGGTAATAATCAGCTCACAGCAATCATCTAGCGGACATTATTAATCATTATTAAATTATTTTCAGAAGGACAGTCGTGCAATAAATAGCTATTATATTGACGACTTTGATTGGTGATGCGGATTTAAAACTATGTATTGTTATTGGAAAGTTAGTCGGACAAAATTAAGCGACAAAAGTTATTTGGCATTCGAGTCATCCGTCGCGTACAATTACCATCCGTCTCTCTCTCTGGCACTGCACAAATCACTACACAAACACACCCACATGAAGATTCTACAATCCAAAAGATTCTTCTTGTAGATAAACCAACGAACAGCCGATTACGATATGATCATACTAATGTTATATGGGTCAATGTCAATAAAAAAGAGGTAAACTTTGTTGGGATGGCAGATTTTTTAATTATTTGTAATAGTTTAGTGCTTGAAGTTTCGTTTTGCTTTTGTTTACCTAAAAGGCATTTATATATCATCAAGAAAATATATATTACAGAAACGATATAACTTCAAATTTAACAAAATTTAATTTAAAAGAGCATAAGACAATCGTATGCATAGAAGGTGTTTAAAAAAATCAAATTCATTACAAACACCCAACAATTTTATAAAAGTTTACAAAAAAATGCACAAATACATTTTAGTTAATTGCAATCATCGATTAATTTACTTAACTGAGGTTAATTTTTTTTAATTACGTTCCCAGTAACAATCAATAATTACGTTCCGAACTATCACCGTCTATATAATTTTATTGCTTGTCATGATGTTATCCATCACCGCTAAAATAAAATAATTAGAAGATTTGATTAAGAAGCTAACAAAGTAATAAATGTCTTACCTACTACTAATTTAATATTACGTCTCGCAATTTCGAAATTAAATTTATAAGATAATTTTATTAATGTGAATAAAATGCACGCGGTATGAGCATCCATAGAATCACCAAAATCACTTTTACTCAGTTGGGCAAACTGCGCGATCAATTGCAAAATTCCATCTAACGTCAATCCTTGACACTTAAAAACTGGATATGAAACCCATTAAATACAAATTAACGCCAAAGCATAAATCATAAGAATATAATTCTATAACTGAGTCAGTTCTTTTTTATGGTAAAATCATTACACAACCTCATGTACTCTAAGTTTAACGGCTTTTATAAATGAATAGAAACGTGAGATGAATAGCAAAATTCACTATGTTAGGAGCATGTTTACATGAAACTGAGCGATATTTTCGCGAACTTAGGTGACACAACTGCAATAAATTTAGGAATATCAGAATAGGAGGTCATAAAATGACAGCTTGTTTTTAGATTTTATTCGAAGATTTAATTATCCTGGCTTTGTGTTACGCAAAATACCCAATATTGCTTGCAAATTGTAACTATAAAATAAGCCAATACGAGGCAGGCGGGATCTTATTTCACAATCAATCAAAGTGCATGTGCTTTGCCAGTCAAAATGAGCCTCTTCTGTTTGTTCCTGGCTATAAGCTTTCTAATCATAGGTAAGTCGAGCATAACATAGAGATTAAGGGTTTGGCAGCTTAAGGGCACATTCTAATGTAACATTTTCAAAAATTAATATTTGCGTATTTTGACTGTTCAACATTTAATGAATACACTGTCAAAATTTCAGAAGGAAATTCGTAAAATTGACGATTCCACAGCCAAAATTCGAGCGGCGCGCCGAAGCCGATTGAATCTCGATTATCGGAACCTTTTTTAACCACCTATAATACGTACAGATTTGAATATTTTCCAGAATTTCTATTCTGTGTGTATACCCACATTTGTCCTCTTTAAAATTAAGTATCATTTATTGTGATAACGTCAATAGTTTTGGAGACATCGATAAATATATGAGTGGCGAAAATTAAAAGTTCGGGTACACGTTATAAGTCTACAATTTAATTCTTTTTTGCAAAATCGTATCAACCACCCAACAAAACAAGGTTCCGAGAAAACTGTATTGGAAGTAGTTAAAGATGGTGCCGATAATCGAGATATAAACGGCTACGCGGTGGGAATATTGACTTTGGATTCGTTCATTTTTTAAATTTCTTTCTGAAATTTTTACAGTGTATTCTTTCAATGTTATGCAGTCAAAAAAATGATTAATATTTGAAAATGTTGCATTTGAATGTACGATTAATAATTGTTAATTGATATCATCCACAATCACTGTTGTCCAAGATCGAACAGTTATTTGGTACTTACAGTAAAAAGTTCCAATACGAATACAGTTCCAATTTTCATGGTAGTTTTTTGGCAAAGGCTTGCTGACGACTTCATATAGCGGTAAGAATTGGCTTGTGCGATTTTTAACTGAAACAAAGAAAAGAAAAGTAGGTCAAGCTTTTGAAAACCTGTTGCTTAAAAGTAACGTTTTGACCAAATAAAAACATCCTCTAATGAGCATCCTAAACCTCAAAATTCTACCGTTTGTCCAAGTTAGCTTCCATAAAACTAACTTAATACATAAGTATCAAGCATTAACAACTGTGGGTACACAGATAGAAAAGATTTTTTTGTTTTTATGTATGATAGAGGTTTGAAAAGTTGGAATCAGGAATTAGATCAAAATACCATAATAATATTACAAAAAATTGATTTCGTTTTAATACAATTGTCATAATTTTTTGGAATTCCAAAGTATTTAAACTATGGAAACATTTCGTAACTATCTTCTACAATGTGGTACAGAACTTAGAAAAGGGGCCAGTTGTCCGTTTCTAGTTAAGCAAATAATCGCAAATAAAGTTAAACTGGTTCAAAATACACATTTTTGTTTTATTCGCTAATTAGTCTTTTTATCAGATGTGGTTTAACAGATGAAAAAATTCATTTTTGTTTGGGACCACTTGTCGATATCACGCTACGCTCTTGCGCATTACCGAAATATTTTATCTACTTGATATTTTGCATATGGACAGATTTCTGGTGACAATGCGTGAATCAATAAAATAACTAGAAACTTTCCTAAAATTAGTAAAAAATTGTAAAATTTTGAGAAGTTGTCCTATCGGGTTGAAATTTTGCATGTAGGCAATTATTGTTTTTTTTCAACTTCCCTTTATGGTAATAGGTTTAAAATGTTGGAGCACCTTTGCCATAACTTGTTCTATCCGAAAACACTTATAACTCAATTTCGGACAATTAGTCCCTTTTCCTATCCAGGCACTCATTTACTCACTGAAATGTACTTTAGCCTCAACATTTTGACAAAATATGACGTTCTTATTAATTTTTCATAAATTAGGGGTTTTAAGTGAAGTGCGTTGAAGGGGCTTCACAAAAAACCCCAACAAACAAAGTATGTACTTGATGTACAAGTATGTATTTGATAAAACAGTTTAAATCTTCTGGGGAATTAGCTCGGAAGCTGTCAGGTTAGACAAGTTTTATCACTTTTTCACTGCAATATCTATTTCAATTATAAATCCTGCCATCATACCACCGAGTTTCTTATTTAGCCCAAACTTTATATAATAGACACTTCTTGCTCAAGTGTTCTTTAATCAGAAAACGAACAGAACACATGTCGTCAAATGATTGCCTTTGGGCTTAATACGAACCACCCTAGCTGATGTTATCATAATATTGACACTTAAGCTTAAAACCAAAGCATCGCATCAAACAATTTTAGATGGTAATCCACTTATAATCGTTAGGTAACCAATGTGACGATTCCGATGAATCCGATGAGGTATCTCTGCGAATAGTGGAGGGAACTTATGCTAAGAACGGCCTACATCCGTTCATGGTCAGCATTGTGGCTCATGGGGAATTCCAATGCGGCGGTACGATCATAAACACCAATTGGATCCTATCAGCAGCGCATTGCTTCTTCGAGCAGGAATCAGAAAACTTGCTAATGCCCGATTTCATCTACATAACGCTGGGCGACATAAATTGGAAGGCAGGCAAGAAGCATAGAATATTTAGATATTTTATCCACGAGCGATACGACGACGAAAACTTTAACAATGACATAGCCGTGGCTCAAGTGAGAGTACCGATAGTCTTCGATAAGTTCATCAAGCCGATCAAGCTGATGAGAACACCGCTCCGAGATGACGAAAGGAATTACACAGCGACAGTGTCAGGATGGGGGTTTTATGTCAATAAGGGTTGGAACGAGAGTAGTGACACGGAATCGAATAGTCTGTTGACGGTGCAAGTGAGCACGCTGCCGATAAGAATTTGTCGGTCGGACTTTGACGAAGAAATCCTACCACCGACAAAAATATGCGTGAGCACTGCTAATAGGAAGGGCAGTTGCCAAGGGGACTCCGGGGGACCCTTGATTTGGCATGGGGTGCAGATTGGTATTGTCAGTTCCGGTTACCCATGCCCCACTGACATTCCAGAATTGTACACGAGGATTTCGTCTTTTCATCAATGGATCTTCAACAAAATTAACCCATTTACCACTCAAATAATGGATATAAATTTGGTTTAGCATTGTGGATGTAGCTTATATAACTATCATCAATATATTATCTTTTAATATTTCTTTAGTCTTTTATTGACCTAACACCTAGCTAATGCGAATACTTCTTTTAGATACCGAAACAACAAAGGAAGTAGAGCCAACCCTCCGAATAGTTGAAGGACCTATTGCCAGTGGAAGCCGCTATCTACCATACATGACAAGCATCCAAGTAAACGGTACTCACGTATGCGGTGGATCACTAATATCAGACGTTTGGATACTAACAGCCGCCCATTGTTTCTTCGATACGGACGATCAGCTCGTGAATCCACACCATATAAGAATATCAGTTGGCAACACTGCTTGGAAACGCGGGATACTCTTCAAAGTAAGCACGGTTATCATTCACGATGAATACGACAACGAGACCTTTATTAACGACATAGCTCTCGTCGGATTGAAGAAGCCAATGGTCCTCAACGCCGAAATTAAACCGATAATATTGGACGATAAAGATGCGTACGACTACCACAATCGCATCGCTGTCGTCAGCGGATGGGGAAATTTTGTGGAAGACGGTGTTCTCAGTGAGGATATATCGGACGATCTGAGGACGGTTCAAGTCAAAATTATCGCTAAGAGTGCCTGCGAGGACGCGTTTGAAGAGAAAATCCCGAATACGAAGATATGCGT
This sequence comes from Melinopterus prodromus, assembly GCA_964023965.1. NCBI lineage: Eukaryota > Metazoa > Arthropoda > Insecta > Coleoptera > Scarabaeidae > Melinopterus > Melinopterus prodromus. Next base: position 4,213,148 of record OZ030398.1, read on the forward strand.
CCAAGCTTCGAATAAAACAGGAACTTGCATTGGAGATTCTGGTGGACCACTGGTCATTGACGGTACCCAAGTGGGTATCGTGAGCTCTGGTTACGACTGTCCGAGTGAAATTCCTGATATGTACACAAGAGTTTCTTCGTTCCATGGATGGATCTTCCGACACATGCACGAGTACAAACCAGATGATGATAGCGAAGATTATTATCAAAAAATATATGCTAACTTAAAGTTATAACAGGATTTGTACATGCTTGTTATATTAACTGTTGAGGATTATTATTTTAAATAAATTCTATGCGTATGTTTAATTTGAATTGTACATGTTCATACAACTGCGACGTAGATAACTAAAGCGTAATTTCGCTGGTATAATGACTGGCAATGATCATAAAAAAGCCTAAATAACATCTATAAACTTAGTCTTATAGATATAAACCTCATTTGAATCCCTTTTAAAGTCTTACGCTTAGATTTGAGGCGGCATGGCATAAACAGACATCTTTGTCTTTCAAATGGGTAAGTATGATAAATACTGTGTTATCTTGGTGTAATACTAAAGCCACTCCCAGATGCTACGCGTAATTGTGACCGAATATCAAAGCTCCGTTGAATGGCATTTTTTTCAAATATATTATTTTTGTCAAGTACAATCATATTCATCGCAGTGGCCGTGGACCAGTTAAAGCAAACTGATCCAGGGGGCGCAAAATAGGAAGGGCAAAATAAAAACTTAAACGTAAACAAATATGTGTGTAAACCAATCGATTAGCAAGATTTTCTAAATACATAAAACAATATGTTTTGTGAACTTATCTTAATTGTCATAATATTAATTTATAGAGTATATTTATACATATAACTCCATATACATTTAATATAAATTACATGCTATACAACTAAAGCTGTAAATGTTAGGCTTTTTAAGCAAGCGCGCTTCATATTCTCTTTGTATACTAATTGAGTATACTGATGTAGTATATTTTGAGTTTAAATAACTGTTATGACTTTAAATGGCTAATATTGTGTGTTTGTTAATATGAAACACATGATGTTCTACTTATTATAGAAGAAAGCAATTGCCAATCGCAAAATTTTAGTGGTAGGTAAAAGTTTGAATTGCCTAACAAACTCATTTCCAAATGTTTAATGTAAATTAAAAAAAATAATAATCTTTTTCATTAAGAAACTTGAAAAAAATGTTTGAAAACATCATTTTAATGGAGTTTTAAGATTAGAAATGCGTACTGTGGTCTATGATACATAAATTGGGAATATATTCTAAAGGTTGTAAGTTATTTTATTACTAAATTTTAGGGCAGTTGTCTAAATTTAAGTTGCTGCATGGGAGATGGGTGCCTATTGTCGATGCCTTAAATTTACAAGGGAAAATGCTTTGGAAGAAAACATTTCTTGATATGTTTGAAATAATTGTTCGGGGTTTGAGAAAACTTAAAATTACTTAAGGACTTGTAGAGGACTTTCCAAGGAAGAATTACATGTGGATTTGCCGCCTTAAATGAAAAACGCTAGGTACATTCTTCAGATAATTGATCCTTCTATTCATTTCAGCCTCTTTTTTCTCATAGAAATTATTACTATAAGTCTAGTGGAATGTTTATAAACATTATTAATTTATATTCTTTGAAAGAAATTCTATTTGTTTAAATAATTCGCCTTTCTCGAAAATCAGTCTGAACTCTGTTCTCTGAATTTGAAATGGCAAATTATTACCTTACAGTGACATTATTCATTAAAAAAATTCTTCCAATTGTTTAAACAATCAATTATTATTCATTTTCAACTTGTTTTCTAATTATACGAGAAAAGTCAGCTTTTTGTGAAATTAACTTTTAATTAAATTTTATGTTCGAGATATCTAACAAACCCATTATCTATATTATCTAATAAACCCACATTTGATTAAACAAATTCCTTTTGTTTAAACAATTTTTGTTTGCAATTCACATAAAATTTATTATTTTATATCGGTATGGCCAACTGTTATTCTCAAGTGACAGCATTTATATTCTGGGATGATTTCCATTGTATAAATAATAAAATAATATTAGTTTTCAATATCATTTATTCAAAAAATTGAAATGATTTGAAATTATTCTTTTCGGAAAATTTGGAAAATTTACCTTACTTTTTAAATAATTGAATTTTCTAAAATAAACAAATTTTATTAATCACATTTCTCTCTCCATTTCTTATTCTTATTTCCTACCACTGTGTGTCGCAAGATATTGTTGATTTGTTGCTATCTGAAAACTGTTCCATGTACTCTAATTTGACGAAATATTGATAACGACCATTATTTTATTATTCAAATACATACTGGAAATCATCCCCAAAATATAAATGATGTCACTTCAGAATAACAGTTGCCACACCGATCTACAAAGTACTAATTTTAGGCCAATTGCATTTTTTTAAAGAAAGGGCATTTGTTTAAACAAATGTGGGCTTATTGGAGAATACAGACTAGATATCTCGAACATGAAACTTAAATTTAATGAAACTTATAAAAAAATCTGATGTGGCCAGGCACATGACTTTATCATACAATATATTAAATTAATAGTTTAGCTGCATGATAATCTATTTGATTGAGATCAGTCGTGTCTGCATTAAAATAAAACTAGTTAGTCAGGATTTAACAGATAAATAAATAATTAAATAAATAAATAATTCCTTTATTAAAATAAGACAATATTAAATGCAACAAAATATTATTTATATTTAGGGCGCAGTTCAGCACACTTGTTTCCAAAGTGCCTTACTCTTCCACTCAACCCCTTACGCAAACTAGAACTAAGACATAATTGTAGCAATAATATAAAAATAATTCCGAGAACTTATCAAAACAAAAACAAACAAAAAAATACTCTAGAGTCTAATTACACGCAATTGCAGCAAATCCAACTCAACAAAACATCGCACCTGCCCATAAAAAATAAAAATTAAAACAGCCTCCAATGTGTGCTCGATGCCTAAAGTCCCCCCTGTTGAGCAAACAGACAACGCTTCACCTTTCCCCCAAAACTGTTTAATGATAAATTTTTCATATCTTCCCTGAGACCATTGTATATATGACTGACCTGGTAAGAGAATGACCGTTTATACAGCTCTGTGTGATGGGCAGGTGGAGCAAACCAACCCCCGAATCTTAAATTAAGGTTATGGACATCCGTTCTACAGCATATCTTCCGCATGAGGTATTGTGGGATCCTAGTGGATAGCAACTTAATATACAATATTGCTGCATGCAACACCCTAGTGTTATCCATGTTCAACCACCCCAAGTCGCCCAGCCCATTCGATACATGATCATACTTCGTCAAACCAAAAAGAAACAGAACACATACATTTTGGACACGCTGAACACGCTGTCTATCCGACGCCATCAGGCAAGGACGGTACACGGTATCACAATATGAGATCTTTTGATACTATTAACTACTGTCAATATTAATTGTGAGATCAAAACATCAGCATTTGACACTACCGGTACTGTCATTAGACTGAAAAATTTGCAAATCCACTATATAGTATTAAATCAATGCAGATGCGACCGAACTCGATCAAATAGAATATGCTCTTGCAGCTAAACTATTAACCCAAAAATGTCATAGGCATAAATTATTCAAAATTTCCTCTGCTTTAATTTATTATTTAACTATTTTGACGAAATTACAGAAATGGCTCATTTCTATAATCCTTGAAAAAGGCTTAGAGTAAACACCCAGTTCCTTTGAACCCTTTTGAACCAAAAGCTTTTCAACTCTAAGTTTGGTCATGAAACTTCTAAATATGAAGTTCCGTGCCGATACCTTTAGTAGTTTCTCCGGAACACACACACACCTTGGTCAAACCTTGTACCTTGGTCAAATATGTTCAGGGGACCCAAAAGGACATATACCCGCTAAAATCTCAAAAAAAAATTTCGCCACGATTACAATACTGTACATACTGCGTATGATAAAGTAAAAAGTTGAATTATGAGTTATTATTGATTGTTTCCACAATAGGAAGAAATTTTTTAATGAATAATGTCCCTCTAAGCGTCCTTTCAAACTCAGAGAACAGAATTCAGACGGATTTTCGAGAAAAACGAATTATTTACAAATATTTATAAACATTCCACCAGACTAAGACTATGACTTTTCTATGAGAAAAAGATAATGAAATGATTAGAACGGTCAATTTCTGAAAAATGGACATTTTTTCATTTGGGAATTTTTCAGGGCACCACTGGGTGGATTGGGGGCGTCTTATGCGTATGTGCAATAGGTCAAATTCTTCCTTGAAAGGTCCTCTACAAGCCCTATACCTTAACATAAGTTTTCCCAAACCCCGAACAATTATTCGAAAAATACCAAAACTTGTCTTCTTCCCATGTAAATTTGATGCCTCGAAAGGCACCATCAAAATTTCTAAAAAAATACCTGTTCCCTTTTTGACGGTTTAGTGTCCATAAAGGAAAGAGTGCTATGTAATACACATATAATGCCAAAATACGAAAGGGGGCGGCTGCCCCCTTGCCCCCCCACCCCTGGATACGCCCATGTTTCAATTATTGATAATATTTTAGTTATAAAGTACGTACACTAATATCTAATTTAGTAAGTGCACTACAAGCGTGATTTAAAGGGTTCACCAACAACGCAAGTGGAAAGCAGAAAGTGCATCGCGTGCCACATGCATATATTGCTTTTCAATTTACGCTTGCCTGCACTAAACAGAAAAGAATTTGCTCGGCTTTCTTATATCACATTACGGTTTGCCTTTCCTGTAAACTATCGCGTGGCTAGCAGCTATTACGCGGTTATTAAAAGTCCGTGCACGCATTAATTTGCTAAAACAAACAGTGAGAATTGATATCAACACATCACATACCTGGGGGATTCATGATCAAGGTCCTAGAAATCGATACACGCCGAAAGCAGTAATTATAATTTCTATACCATACATTCCAACATCATGTTTTAGGATGCAGTTAAAAAAACATACGTGTTTTGTAAGATTTTCTGCAAATTTAATGCCGTTTCTTTGGTTAATATTTACAATTAAACTTGATCAAAATTGGTCCAGTAGTTCTTACGTTATTGAAAGAAATAAAAAAGCGTTGTAGTTTTTTACTTTATCATACGCAGTATAATAAAGTATTGTAATCATGCAAAAATAATCTGATGTGGCCAGGCACATGACTTTATCATACAATATATAAAATTAATAGTTTAGCTGCATGAGAATCTATTCTATTGAGATACATCATACGTATTGTCAAATCATCAGCATTTGACACTACCTACACTACGTCATTAGAATAATAGTTATTTATGTCACAAATGCCGAAAGTACGGAATAGCGCGACGAGCGGTGATGCGGCGCGTCACCGAAGGCGGAGTGTCGCCGTCGCATATGAGCGAGTCGGCTATCTAGTTTTTGGCAGGAACGACATCAACGTTTATTGTGTTGCTTTTTAAGAAATACGTATTTAAAAAAAAAATAAATGATTTCTGTATAGTAAATGCTAGGTTGGTACCACTTTGACGAAACGTCAAGTTTAAAGGTGCGTTCCGATTAGTAGGTGGTAGCTAATGGTAGCTAATGGCGGTGGTAGAATACGAAATTATAGTGTTTCTTACATATCGTGATAATGACACATATTAGTTTGCATGTGCATAAACATGAGTCACTATCAATTTTCTATTGGAAATACTATAACGACGTCTGCTACCACTGCCATTATCACTAACGAAAACGCACCTTAAAAAGGTAATTCAAATTCTGACAGATTTATATTTGTTCATGACACATCCCTACCAACATACTAAAATAAAACTATACTCATCGCTATACTTTATTTATAATTTTCTCAATGTATCGTTTTTGGAATTAGATATAAAGACGGGTTGATATTTCTTATCAACAAACAATCAAATTGGTAATCTTACTTTATTTGAAATTTGTATTTTAAAATTTCCCGCACTACAGCGGCAACGTTCCATAGTGGTTCTTCAACCTCTGATGATATCAGCTGTTTTCGAATGTGACAATACAAAACAATATTTGTCAAAATCCTGGCTACTATGTAATTTCATATCAATGCAGATGCGACCGATCTCGATCAAATAGAATTTGCTCTTGAAGCTAAACTATTAATTTTACCAAAAAATTTCATAGGCATAAATTATTCAAAATTTCCTCTACTTTAATTTATTAATGAACTATTTTGTCGAAATTACAGAAATGGCGGCTTATTTCCAAAATCCTTCAAAAAGGCTTAGAATAACATAAAAAGCTAAACTATTAATTTTACCAAAAAATTTCATAGGCATAAAGTATTCAGAATTTCCTCTACTTTAATTTATTATTTAACTATTTTGACGAAATTAGAGAAATAGCGGCTCATTTGCAAAATCCTTGAAAAAGGCTTAGAATAAACTACCAGTTCCTTTGGACCCTTTTTAACCAAAAGCTTTTCAGCTCTAAGTTAGGTCATGAAACTTCTAATTATGAACTTTCGTCCCGATACCTTCAGTAGTTTCTCCGGAATCGTCTCCACAAAAATCGTTTACACACACACACGCACACACACACACACACACACACACACAGACATTTTTTTGTACCTTGGTCAAAAATGTTCAGGGGACCCAAAAAGGCCTATTTCCGCTAAAATCTCAATTTTTTTTTTCGGCATGATTACAATACTTTATAATACTGCGTATGATAAAGTAAAAAAATATTGTGTTTTTAGCGGAAATAGATCTTTTTGGGTCCCCTGAACATTTTTGACCAAGGTACAAAAAAATGTCTGTGTGTGTGTGTGTGTGTGTGTGTGTGTGTGTGTGTGTGTGTGTGTGTGTGTGTGTGTGTGTGTGTGTGTGTGTGTGTGTGTGTGTGTGTGTGTGTGTGTGTGTGTGTGTGTGTGTGTGTGTGTGTGTGTAAACGATTTTTGTGACGACGATTCGGGAGAAACTACTAAAGGTATCGGGACGAAAGTTCATATTTAGAAGTTTCATGACCTAACTTAGAGCTGAAAAGCTTTTGGTTCAAAAGGGTCGAAAGGAACTGGTAGTTTATCTAAGGCTTTTTCAAGGATTTTGCAAATGAGCCGCCATTTCTGTAATTACGTCAAAATAGTTAAATAATAAATTAAAGTAGAGGAAATTTTGAATAATTTATGCCTATGACATTTTTTGGTAAAATGAATAGTTTAGCTGCAAGAGCAAATTCTATTCGACCGAGATCGGTCGCATCTGCATTGATATGAAAATACATAGTAATACATAGATCTACAAAGTACTAATTTTAGGCCAATTGCATTTTTTTTAAAGAAAGGGCATTTGTTTAAACAAATGTGGGCTTATTGGAGAATACAGACTAGATATCTCGAACATGAAACTTAAATTTAATGAAACTTATAAAAAAATCTGATGTGGCCAGGCACATGACTTTATCATACAATATATTAAATTAATAGTTTAGCTGCATGATAATCTATTTGATTGAGATCAGTCGTGTCTCCATTAAAATAAAACTAGTTAGTCAGGATTTAACAGATAAATAAATAAAAGCTGAAAAGCTTTTGGTTCAAAAGGGTCGAAAGGAACTGGTAGTTTATCTAAGGCTTTTTCAAGGATTTTGCAAATGAGCCGCCATTTCTGTAATTACGTCAAAATAGTTAAATAATAAATTAAAGTAGAGGAAATTTTGAATAATTTATGCCTATGACATTTTTTGGTAAAATGAATAGTTTAGCTGCAAGAGCAAATTCTATTCGACCGAGATCGGTCGCATCTGCATTGATATGAAAATACATAGTAGCCAGAATTTTGACAAATATTTTTTGTGCTGTCACATTCGAAAACAGCTGATTTCATTAGAGGTTGGAGAACCGCTATAGAACGTTGCCGCTCTAGTGCCACAAAATACAAAATAAATATTTCAAATGAAATAAGATCACCACTTTGATTGTTTATTGATAAGAAATATCAACCCGTCTTTATATCTAATTCTAAAAACGATAAATTGAGAAAATTGTAAATAAAGTACGTATGTTGGTACGTATGTGACATCTACAGTGTCATTAATAAATATAAATCTGTCAGAATTTAAATTAGCTTGATGTTTTGTAGAAGTGGTATCAACCTAACATTTCCTATACAGAAATATAACCATTTTTCATTTTTTTTAATACATGTTTCTCAAAAAGCAACACAATAAACGTTGATGTCTCTCCTGCCAAAAACTAGATAGCGCGACTCACTCACGTGCGACGGCGACGCTCAGCCTTCGGCGACGCGCCGCATCACCGCTCGTCGCGCTATTCCGTACTTTCGGCACTTGTGACATAAATAACTATTATTCTAATTACGTAGTATAGGTAGTGTCAAATTCTGATGCTTTCACAATACCTACGATTTATCTCAATCAAATAGATTTACATGCAGCTAAACTATTAAGTTTATATATTGTATGATAAAGTGATGTGCCTGGCCACATCAGATTTTTTTTAATAATGGCGAACTTAATAGTTATGTCATATGCCAAAGTAATACATTTCTTTGCCAAAGTAATAATCAAATGGAGCGGAATGTTATTTTCTTTCATCTGATCCCATTATGATATTCTTGAATGCAAATGCTAATTTGTTTGCAACACAGTTGAAAAAGTGTTTCTTGTTCGTGGGAAGTTCCGATCGATCTATAGCGAACAATGAATTGTGATTTATGAGTGTTTTTCTGCACCGTTTTTTTCTTGTATGCACATTAATTTAATACGTACGACCCGACGTGATAATTTGCGCGCCTCCATATAGGGATCGATGTAAATTTTGGGTCAATAGAATCATGAAAAGATTGCGTACAATAAATTACGCCTAGAGCTATAGTTTTCTTTATTTAAATTTACATTATTATCGATTGCATTATCCAAACATTCGTAGCGATTTTGCTTACATTTTGGTTTAGTCATTTTAGTCAACAAAATTGCTTGTTTTTGACAAACAATAGTCAACAAATAAGCAATTTATTTTCTAAAAATTATTTAATACATATCATGTTTAGATGCTATTAGCCCGGATACAGAATAGATTTGGCCATGTATAATTTGTCTAATAGTTATATAATAGAGTAATGTTTATTGCAAAATGCCAAAGTTACTTTTAGATGACTCACTGTTATACAATACCAATTGGGTATTGTTTTAATATTGTTTCTCTTGTACAAATATGCCGCACCCGAAACGTTTTTGAATAGAATAGAAACTTGCAATAAACATAATTATTGTTGCAACAGTAAAATTGGAGCGAATCAGTTCTGTGATGATATCATGTTTATGTGCCTATAGTGTTAAATGTGAGGCTTTTTCAATATAAACCTTAAACAAATCATAACTCTAAAAATAACCTAAGAATATTTATGAAACTTGCCACGATTGTTTATGATGCACCAATGAACAGTATAAAGGCCCTAACAAGACATAAAACCCACCCTAAAGGAAATGCTGATTTTTTTAATTTATCGAAACAGCCATATTTTCAATATAAATCGACAAATCATAACTTTAAAAATAACCTAAGAATTTTTATGTAACTTACTACGATTGTTTATGATGCATCAATAAACAGTATAAAGCCCCTAACAAGACATCAAACTCCCTCTAAAAGAAATGCAGATTTTTTTAATTTATCGAAACAGCCATATTTTCAATATAAATCGTAAACACAACTCTAAAAATAACCTAAGAATGTTTATGAAACTTGCTACGATTCTTTATGATGTATCACAATAGACAGTATAAAGGCCCTAACAAGATATAAAACTCCCTCTAAAGGAAATGCTGATATTTTGAGTTTATCGAAACAGCCATATTTTCAATATAAATCGTAAACAAATCATAACTCCAAAAATAACCTAAGAATTTTTATTAAACTTGATACGATACTTTATGATGCATCAATAAACAGTATAAAGGCCCTGACAAGACATAAAACTCCCACTAAAGGAAATGCTGAATATATTGAAACAGCCATATTTTCAATATAAATCGTAAACAAATCATAACTCTAAAAACAACTATTATCGAAACAGCCATATTTTTAGAAAACAATATTCAGTTTATATAGTACATACCTAGATTTCTGTATTCTATATACTGAAGTCCATAATATTATAATTACAATGCAACCTTACCAGGAATGTTTCTTTGACTTATATGGTGACTGCTCTAAATACCAACATGAGTTCTATCCTCTCAAGGTTAGTGTTCCTCTTCTCTAATAAAATTATAAACCACTTATCCGCGAGCGGCAAAAATGTGGATTAAATTGTTAGCGATAAATTAACTGTTTGTCATTTTAAAAAAACTCGGACAAGTCGATCGAAACACACATTTTTATATCAAATTCGATTCCCCTTGATTTGCCTTGATTTGTTTTATTCAATGACGTCATATTTTTTTAAGGCAACTATTTTCTTAGTGGTTTTGATAAATCAAAATAACGCAATAAATAAAACTTGAAAAGATTTACAGAGCTATTGAAAAATAATCGCGACAAAAACAATCAACACCGTTAAACTGCAATTTTGACTAATACTGCTGAAAGGGATAATCTGCAATAGGAAAAAAGTGAAGGGTGCACCTACAAAGTATAAAATGAATAAAATTAAACTGATTATAAAAGAAAACAACTTTACAAAGAGAAAATAATGATTCCAGTTCTGACGAAGAATGTTTCTGTTTTGTTTTCTGTGAACAATACAGCGACAGCGACAGGGACAGGGAGGTTTAACTCTATTTGCTGGAAAAATATGAAATCTGTGTTGCAAAAATTAGTATGATACTAATACTAAGTACTTTTATGTTGAGACTGTTTGAAGTTTTATATTTTAGAAAATAAATAAATAATATTTTAAGTGTTGTATTTTATAGAAAGATTTGATTACAATATTAAAAATGTTTCAATATGAAACTGTTTCAGACAATGAATGTTTCAGACCTTTTTACCCCCCCACTTGTACCTGTTACTCTAAAACATCAAATATTTTAAGATACTTTTATTATGGTTATATTATTATGGTTATGACTCCGAAGACCACAGTATAATAATACTTGTATAACTCTGTTTTGCAACTGCACAGAAATGTCACATATTACACTCAAAGAAAAATGGGTCAACTGTTCATCATCTCACTTAATTCTGCTAAATTACGAAGAAGACGTAACCATTTTACCAAGAAAAGATCTAGGTGTTGTCCTATCATTTCTCCAGATCAAACGGTGCGGTTCATTAATATTCTGGTCCAAACGTGAGAACGACTTGTTAACGACATGGTATTGCAGTAATTTCATACCAATATACAACATATAAAATTAAAACATGTATTTACATTCACAGTTTTAGAATTAATTTCGTTTCATTTAGTTCAACGATCGTACATCTTGTGAATGACAGAGACAAAACACTCTAGACTCTTCGGTTTGATGGTAAATCTTGTGCAGTAATTGATGCTTATTATAAGGTCAAGAGTGTTTACTTTTTTTAATTGAAATGGGTCAAAATACTAAGACCAGCGTATTAGTAACTGCCTGTAATTGCTATGAGATAGTGTTAACGTCATGTTTTGCGGCGTGTTCTGCACAGGTGTGTCGATACTTACTCATATACAGAGCCAACGTTTGTTAATAATAATATAGCAATAATAATAATTATTATTAATAGCACTGGTACAATTCACATTTCAAAATCTTAAATTTTGTGGCATTGCGTGCATTATATCATCATATATGTTCTCATATAATACCAAAATCACAACCTTAATTTGATTGGGTTTTCGCCGACTAGCAAAAATGTTGTAAGAAATCACATATTTTAAACTACAATTTGAAGTGGCACACCTATCTCAAAAATTAGGACCCCGATTAACATGAAACCTTTGCTATCCGACTAAAATGAGTGCGCTGATTACAAATTTATATAGGAAAAGTCTCTACTTCTACTGGTTACCGAGTTGTGCTTAAATTAGGGTTTTTCAAATAATACAAAAATAAGCGAAATGGACCACAACTTCAAAATGGTAGATCTTAGGCATATAAAAGAATACATACTTTTGATTTACTCATCGAAAGCTATCATTTGGTGGTGTGAAAACCTTTCAATCGCCAACGGTTGCAAAGTTTAATTTTGTCTATCTCAAAGTGCTAAATTTAGATCAAAATAATTTGATAACTTGGTGAGAGATATACAACGTTCTAATGTATTCATGCTTATGCATTAAGATGTGCTGAATTCAACGGTGAGGTCGGTTTTCTCGTAATACGTACGGTTTGACCAGAAAGTGGGAAACTATAGTTTCCGCGGTTTCTCGCGGTTTTCTCGCTAACCGCGTATTTTAGGGCAACGCGGATTTCAGAAATAAATTGCTCGACCAATTTCCCATCCGGTACCGTTTGAAATGTCAACATCGATCGATTAGATCGGCATGTATTCTCTTTTCAGTTATCGTGGTAGTGTTCGTATACTGTTGTTACTTTCAATTTATTAATACCCTTTGAGTACCAGCAATCTCAACTTTAAAAGCAAAATCTAAAGATTTGCATGAAGTACATTTGCTGTACGGTATAGGGTACATTCTGTAGTCTGTTTCGGCACCCTTAAAATTGCCGACAAAAATCTTAGGTTTAGTATTTTTTTAAATTTTATATGATAAAAACTAAAGTTTATGTAGTATTTCAAGTTTTTCGATTTTATTTATCTAGTGATGAAATTTAGTACTAATTTGCCTCCAAGCAACGTTGTTCTGACAATTCCATCAAATTATAGGAAGGTTTCTAATTTCATATTTTAATTTAGATAATATTATGTGACCATATTATAATATACTTTCCAAAAAAAATATCAGAGGTCGGTATAATTAACCATGAAAACTAATTAATGATAATTCTCGCAAGGATAGCGAAAATACACAAATTAAATTTACACTTGCTCGTAAATTAAATATTAACTAATTTCACGTTATTAGCCGTGGCTGCAAATAATAATTTAATTATAAATAACACAATTTGCAATTTAATTTGCTATAGAAATCGTTGCTAATTACTCGCTCCTAGAAAATGCTAAATATTTGAACAGTGATATAATAGTAAAACTTAAATTTACATAATTTGTTTTGACTACACTGAAAATTATAGGAAAATACCCTCAATCACATGTCATTTTTTGAAATAAATAACAAAAAAGCTACTAACCGGAGATTATATTTATATTATCTATTATTATGTTTTCTGCTGTGGCTTTTTGATCTGGGGCATGACTGGCTATGTTAAGCATCAGCCTCGAAATTGCTAACAGCGCAACACACCCATGTCAGATTGTTGCTCATCTCATTTGCACTTTGTTTACAGAATATTTCGCGAAGGCGTATTTTTACTCGAAATGTTAAACGAAGGTTGCACCCTAGAGCGAATAGCGAATTACCACAGCACGACTTCAGAATTTAAAATGAACCGGCTCGATTTGTTGACAGCCACTAGCCAGTGACAGCCAACACGAATATTTATTAGCTGAACACAAGTACATATGTATGATATTAGTAAAATACTGAGAGAATTGTGAAATGCTATTACAATTTAAAACAGAAATTGTAATTTATTTAGTTAGAAAAATTTATTTATTCTCATTATTTTGGTTGTAGAATTTGGGCCCTATATCCCGAATATTAACCCTTGTCTCACAAGATCAAATTTATATCCACAACAGATACAAAATTACGTCAATTAACTCACATTTGCAGCATTTCATACTATACCTAACGCAAAAAATATCCCACAAGTTTTGTTTGGCATTTCTCTGCATCATTCTTTGTATTCTAGAGTATTTCTCTGTGAAAGTCTGATCAAAATTTATTCATTCATGTTCGTACTTAGATAGACCATTTTAAATAAATGAACTGTACCCAACACATTCAGATGAGATACACCGGTGGGCTCAAACTTACTTAAATTACCCCCAATATAATAACTGATAGAAAACAACGAAAAAATAAGGGTAGATCATATTCACTAGCCTCCAATGATACTAAAATAGATTTTTTCTGTGACGGAAAAGTTTTACATTTTATCGCTGTTGACAGGTAATAACATGTCACTTTTTATGAAATTAATTTTTTCCCCGGGAAAAAAAGTGAGTACTTTTTTCCCGGATATATACACTGTGGGCAAAAAAACGGTACAAATGTTCAATTACTCATATTTCCAAAGATTTTAAGTAAATTCAAACAAGCATTTCTTTGAAAAACTAATTTTGTCATTCAAAATGTAAAATTTGTCATTCAAAATGTAAATTTTAAATGGTCAATGTCAATTATTGGCGATTAAGGTTATAAGTTTGACAATTAATTAACTGTATTATCACTGGTCAATGTCAATAATTGGTGATTAAGGTTATAAGTTTGACAATTAGTTGCCTGTATTGTCACTCAACTCCTAATTGTTTGTATTGTTATTCAACTCCGTAGATACGCATGTCACTGGATAACGTCAAAATATTTATTCATATTATTCAAACGGGGGAACAAAACCATTGTAGGACATAAAAAATTTTATGCACCGGGCATTACTTCGAGCTTAAAAACGGTCATCCTTGGGGCATAAACATCCATGTAATGCCCTTGGTACATAAATAACTATTTCAAGATAAAAACGTCATTTTTTCCGGTCACAGAAAAAAATACTGTATTATACACGGGAAAATGTTTAGATTTTAGCTCTCTTTGTACAGACGAATTGCATAAATATGTAGAAGATATTTAAACAACACACTCGTTCCTATGTGAACAACTAATACTAATTCAGATAATTTAGTTTCGAATGATTAATTACAGCACAAAGTTATAAATTACTAGCATATTTAATTAAATAAAAGTAGAACGCTACCGACATTTATTTTGGTCACGCTCCGCCATCTAGTACTGTAAATAAGTACTATCCAGAATATTACCGGAGTAATCCGCGCAACACTCCATTATTTCGCTACTAGATGGCGCAGTTTAAAAGTGGTGTAACATATATTCATCGGCCACATTCAAAATCAGCAATAAATTTGTATCAACAGCATTTTTACAAATTTGTGCAGATCCATTCTACACTTAATTCTATTTTTTGAAAAAATAAACGATGTACCTACATTATTATACATATTTATATGTGTTCCTATTCCTGCGTTACCTTATAATCTCTCCCTTCCAGGCAATGTTAGTTTGATCGATAACTACGCCAAACTACGCTGAAAAGTCTAATAAACGTCAGACAGACGTTAAATACAAAAAGCTAATCGTCAAGCTTGATTTACGTATATCACTATTTTATTTACCGTTTATTTGTATATTATTTATAAAACATGGTAATTTTAACGTTTCTGCTATGTGTTTATTACTACTAATTAATATACTTTCAGCCGCCGAAAAAGGGAGCAAAAGGAAAGGGAAAGGGTCCTGGAGCAGGTATGTACAAACTTTCAATTGCGTAATTATAGAGAACAGTCTTATTTTCTTATATGTTCAATTTACCTGGGACACAGGTTCTTTTTTCATTACTTCTTCTTATTTCATTACCGATTAATATTTAGGATCCATAGTTAAAATTTTCTTTTCTAATATTCAAAATTTTTCAAATTATAGTTACCTGTTGTCTATCAAGTGGTTATCAAATTTGCTACTATCAACTTGTGTTAGTAAGCTGGTTTGCAGTTAACTTAAAAAGCGCTTCTTCTTAGATTCATACTTTATATACCTACAGGTCTTCAGGCCTGCTTACAATAGGAAATGTATTATAGTATCTATTATCTTACCCATCTTAATGGTTTGCTATAAACTATTACTATGCCTCACCCTACGTACATTAATTTAAAAATATTACATCACGAATGCATTCGAAGTTTATGCAGTTGACAATACTAAACCTATAAACACAATGCTATAAACAAGTTTTTACGACGCAATTAGAACCATCAACGACATAAATACATACATGTCATCATTACACAACTCCAACATGCAATTTTCGTGTATTTTAATAAATTTCTTACTATAGGCAATACGTTGTATATCAATTTTATTTCCACGCTGTTTCCGCAAAACAATTCAGGGAACACTTTTCAAAAACAATGTTCCGCAAAAAAAAAGAGTTCAAAAAATGCATCACAGGTTTTATTTACACATCACATTATATACCAGTATCTTAAGCTTGAATGACATTGTATAAGTATATTTCTGACTAGAAACTGTAACAAGTTTTTAAACTAGAAACAAAATTTTTCAAAACTGGAAATAGTCGCCAATTGCTTTCCTAGAACCAATCTAGTTGAACCTAGTTGAACCAATCAAATAATAATAAGTATTGCCAACGTATACGAAGACCACCCTCAATGCGCAAGCCTAGTATAAAACTTGGGAGACAAACTAAGTCCGGTCCAAGTTTGTAAACTGGCTCCTAGTATAAACAATGATGTTTTCTTTTCTGAATAACATTATCCAAGCTTATACAAGTGCGTCTAGTTTTGAAACTTGAACACAACCTTTGATGAACGTAGTCTAATTCAAGCTTTATAAATACAAATTTCAAACAATAACAAAAAAATGAGCGTTTCCTCTTTTAAAATGCAGGGATTATTGATGGCGTGGACACGACCTCCATGACCAGGGAGCAATTGGAAATTTTCGCGCTTCGCATCAAAGAGGAAAATGAACGGGAAAGAGAAGAACGCAACTTCTTCCAGATGGAACGAGACAAGATCCGAACCTTCTGGGAGATCACCAGAAGCGAGCTTGAAGAAATTAAAGCCAAGCTAAGGTTTTCAAAACTTTCACTCACATTGATAACATAACCAATTAAACCACTCTTCCATTTCTGCAGAAATAAAGACCGACAAATTGAAGAAGCAGCAGAAGCAAACGAGGAAGAGCTAAAGTTCTTCAAGCAAAAAGTGAAACATTTGCAGTACGAACACCAGCTTGACCTAACCGAGGCCAAAGCTGAAGCTATGGTCTCCTTGAAACTAGCCCAGGACGACCACACTGAACAGGAGAGGGAACTGCTCAGGGACAAGAGAGAACTGAAGAGTCAGATGAGAGACCATGAGACCAACAATCAGGATCAAGTCAAATCGTTAAAAATGCAATTCAGCGAAGAAATTCACAAGGCCAGGGAAGACTTCATGCAGGAGGCCAAAGAATTGGAGATGAAATACGAAAAACGATTCAATAGCCTCAAGACAGAGTTGGCGATCAAACATCGAATGGAGATGACAGAGGTCGAAGAGAGGAAGAATACCCAAATAAACGACTTGACGAAGAGTCACGAGACTGCCTTCAATGAAATGAAAAACTATTACAACGATATCACCTTGAATAATTTGGCACTCATCAGTAGCTTAAAGGTATGTTCCATAAACTTAAGTAATTTCACTTTGAGTAATTTTACTGGACTACATAGGACCAAATGGAAGTGTTGAGGAAACAAAACGAGAGGATGTCAAAGCAAGTTGGCGATTTAACCTCAGAAAACAAAAGGTTGGTCGAACCACTCAAACAAGCTATGACGGACGTAAACGAGTACAAGAGACAATTGCAGAATTACGAGAAAGATAAGATGTCCTTAGCGGTAAGTTTGTACAAAATTTAGACAACAAACATACATTCGAAAACTTTCCTAGAACACAAAAGCCAAGTTAGCACAAACGAAGAGGGACCTAGATGACCTAAGGTGGCACAACGAAGCCCTGGAATTGAGATTCGAAAAGGTTGTTATGACATTAGTAAACCATAAGAGATTATGGGTGTTTTTTTGTTGTACAGATTCAAGCCGAAAGGGACGAACTCTATAATAGATTCGTAAAGGCGGTTCTGGAAGTTCAACAGAAGACCGGCTTGAAGAATGCTCTATTGCAAAGAAGATTGCAGACGCTGACCAATGTTGCTGAAACCAGAGAAGCCATTATAGGGGAGTTAACTGCCACTAAGAAATTCCCACATACTGCAAATGAGAAGTTTGAGGTAAAATTAGTGTTTCATAACTCAATAAGTTCCTTAATTACTCTACAGCAGAAGATCTAAAACTTTTCATAGGCGATTCTGATATGCTTTTTTTCGTAGATCCTGAAAGTTTTAGTCTAGTTTTTGAGAAATAGGTCAAAATCCATAAAAATAAAAAGTAGCCCACAATCCATAGAATACTTCTCAAACAGAGAATTGTCGCAAATAATCCCACCATTGTCCATTTGATTTATGTACTGTATATAAACAAGCATGTGTTTGGAAATTAGTCAAATATAAGCATACTTCCTGCTTCTGCGATATTTCGAATAGTTTATTTCCACTATAAGAACATGTGTTATTATGAATGTGACACTGGCCCTGGGCCATAGCATTAATCCTGACGATGATCTAATAAAATTCGTATAATATATGTAAGCAATTCAAAGTAATCCAAGTCCAACAATAGTTCACTAGTTGCCAAGTAGTGACGTTTTTATTAGTCACTGACTTTATTACAATAAATGCTAATAGAAACTGTTTCCCTCTCAAAGCAATTAAATCGTTTAAATTACTAATTTTCAATTACTGTAGTACGTAATTTATATGCTCAGGAATGTATTAGACACTCAATAATTCATCAAGGTAGGCTGAAGGTGTGATGCAATGTGGTTATTCATTCGTTTATTTATATAAATCTGATCAAAGATCTGAATTTTATGGTAATTATAATTATAATAATTATAATAAACTTGCTTAACTTTAGTTTATATAATTGACCGGTTTTTATAAATTTATGTAGATTGTCTGGCTATTTTTAGAGAAACGGATCCTAACAGATCAATCAACAACAGAATTCTCTTAATTATGGAGGAAGAGAATTTAAAACTAAAAAACAATTATAGCACATAGAGTTCATATACGAGTTTTCTCACGTAGATTTTAGGAAATGGCTCAAGTATTTTCAAAGGTAACGTTGTCCAAGCTGTAGGCTTTTAAAAATAGAATGGTCTATATCACTTTATATTCTTGAATTCTGAAACATTTCGGGGGCAAAAAGTGATTTGATATAAAAATGGTATTTTAATAAGTTAAAATGAGACGTGAACGTTTTGGTTGAACGTTGTGGTCCCCTTAATCCAAGAACATTTTGTGTAATTTTTTTAACTTTTCAAGATAATTATATGTTAAGTCTAAAATGGCCCATAGATGTCCATTTCAGTCCCTATGGTTTAAAGATCTATACATTCCGAACACAAAGTTTTTTTTTTAATCATTATCACATACAACGATATAGGTTGAGGAAATTTCTCTTTACAAAAACCATGCAAGCAAAAATATAAAACATGAAAATATTTTTCTTTCTTCCTCATGACATAATAATAAAAATAATAACTGGTTATTCTGGGTTGTGACGAGATGTGTTCTGCGGCTAATGAGTATTCAGTTCTATGATTAACGAGTAATTTCATTAAACATGAGTATACAACTCATGTAAACTATGACATCGTCTACTAACTCTGTAAACTATGACAACAGTGACACACATACATTTTTTAGCGCTTTCTGCGTTTGTTTAGTTATTTCTAAAGTTTTTACTTTATAATACGCAGTATGATAAAGTATTGTAATCGTACCGAAAAAAATAAGATTTTAGCGGAAATAGGTCTTTTTGGGTCCCCTGAACATTTTTGACCAAGGTACAAAAAAATGTCTGTATCTGTGTATGTCTGTGTGTACTAGATTTTTGTGGTGACAATTCCGGAGAAACTACTAAAGGTATCTGAACGAAACTTCCTATTTAGAAGTTTCATGACCAAACTTAGAGCTAAAAGCTTTTAGTGCAAAAGGGTCCAAAGGAACTGGATGTTTATTCTAATCCTTTTTCAAGGAATTTGCAAATGAGCCGCTATTTCTGTAATTTCGTCAAAATAGTTAAATGATAAATTAAAGTAGAGGAAATTTTGAATAATTTATGCCTATGACATTTTTTGGTAAAATTGATGGTTTAGCTGTAAGAGCAAATTCTATTTGATCGAGATCGGTCGCATCTGCAGTGATATGAAACTACGTAGTAGAAAGGATTTGACAAATATTTTTTGTGCTTTCACACTCGAAAACAGCTGATTTCATCACATGTTGGAGAACCGCTATGAAACGTGGCCGCTCTAGGGCGGCAAAGTACAAAATACAAATTTCAAATAAAATAAGATCACCAATTTGATTGTTTGTTGATAAGAAATATCAACCCGTTATTATATGTACTTCTAAAAACAATAAATTGAGAAAATTGTAAATAAAGTATAGCGATGAGTGTAGTTTTATTTTAGTATGTTGGTACGGATGTGACATTTACAGTGTCATGGACAAATACATATAAATCTTTTAGAATTTGAATTAGCTTTTGAAACTCATATATTTCCCATACAGAAATATAACCATTTTTAAATTATTTTTTTAATACATATTTACTCAAAAAGCAACACAAAAAACGTTGATGTCACTCCTGCCGAAAACTACATAGCGCGATTCGCTCACATGCGACGGCGACGCATCACCGCTCGTCGCGCTATTCCGTACTTTCGGCACTAGTGACATTAATAACTATTATTCTAATGACAGTAGGTGGTGTCAAATGCTAATGCTTTGATAATACCTGCTGTCAATGGTATCAAAATATCTGTCAAATCCTGGCTAACTAGATTAATTTTAATACAGACACGATTTATCTCAATCAAATAGATTCTCATGCAGCTAAACTATTAATTTTATATATTGCATGATAGTCATGTGCCTGGCCACATCAGATGTTTTTATCGTATTAGAATACCCATGCTATATCTCTATAATAAACGATCTACCCATTACCAAGACAAAACTATCATTTAGAAATATACTCTTAACCCAAGGTATAACCTGTTAGCCACGAAGTCTTCACAACACGAGGAGAATCTACCACCGGAATATATAGCAATTTAATAAATTACAGACAGCATCGCGTCTGGTTCCTTCTCACGCTCATGGTTACTAAACGACATTTAATTGGTTTTCAGAAAATCCTCAACAGGAAGAACAAAACCATAGCCAACTTGCAGTACGAGGTAGCTCGTGTCTGCAAGGCTCACGATGACCTGGTGGACACCTATGAAGAAAAATTGGTCCAGTATGGTATACCCACGAATGAACTCGGATTCTCACCGATGCGCGTACTTCCAGAAGGTCAGAACGCCCACCCTAAGGGCCCAGCTGGACTGGTAACAAAGAATCCATAACAAAAAATTATTCTGTATTGTCTTATATACCTACTGTATACAAATAAAATGTTAGTGTCAATCCTCCAGGTCTGTGTTTGGTAATTAAGTGTTTGATTATTAATCGATTTTTCTATAACCGGGAAAAGCGTTTAAAAATGTCAAATAACGTTGTCCCAAAATATGGCTCATTTCATTAGTATTCCATGTAACACAAAGCCACATTGTTTGCGTTCATTAAAAAGTTGTCCAAAGTATATCTATATGCACGACTACGAGTTACTGCATATTTTCTTCAGTCAATATCATGAGTGTGTTATAAGTTTTATTATACCAGAAATGTAGGCCTTCGGACTTTGCTCTGTATTCTTCTCGTCCCTTTTTCAATTGTAAGCCCCAATCCCTAGCACGAAGGAGATTCAATGGGTTATATTTAGCAGCAGTGACAGTAAAGAATGAGTACCTCCATAATTTTCTCTAAGGCTTTCTCAAAGGCCAATATGCAAGCTAAAACTTGGTTTCTAAAAATAACTGATAATGAACAATGAACTAAATATCCTTTATGACGACCTAGACTACAACGTTCCAAGTGGGTAGCAGAAATAATTCTTCAAGACAGCTGGGACATTCCTACAGACACTATAGTTCAACTTAATCCAAAGTGTCATAAAAAGATACTTAGATTACCATATGACTTAAAACCAATCAGCTTGTTACCCTAGAAAATTTAGATAACAGTACAAATTATTTATATGCGCAATACATAAAATATAACGTGCATTTATTTTAAGCATTTGATAAAACACTTGACAATACCAAAAATATTTGTCCAATACAGAAAATATATGAGCAATGCAAAAAATTACTCGTGCACTAAAAAAA
Source organism: Melinopterus prodromus (assembly GCA_964023965.1). NCBI lineage: Eukaryota > Metazoa > Arthropoda > Insecta > Coleoptera > Scarabaeidae > Melinopterus > Melinopterus prodromus. The sequence continues at coordinate 4,235,322 of OZ030398.1, forward strand.
TAAAGGAATGTGCAATAAATATATATATAAAAGGTACATCAGAATAAATAATTATGCATTTATATATTTGAATGTTCCTATCAAAATATAGTTGCACACGTATCTACATAACTAAATAACGTTAACTATAATGCAGCTTAAAAAATACTCTTGCATTGAGAAAAATATATTTCCCATAATTTAAATAAATCAGCAATTGAAAACATTATAAGTGAATTTAATAATCTAAATTGTACTATGAGAAAATTATAATACGACATAGAAAGAATATAATGCGTATTAAGTTACGCGACCTGTTGCGCACATACAGTCAGCGCGTAAAGTATGGAAACATGAGTAAATCTCGACGTTTTGTCATATTTAAAAATACTTGAAGACGATTTTTAAATATAAACTACACATTATTGTAAAAATTTCAATATCCGATCAATTGGTACTGAGTTATGACTTCATCGACCTGTTTTGCAGATCATTTATTTGAGTAAATGGCATAGGAAACATTTTATGACCTTACATAAGAAAATTATCGAGAAAAATACAATTGAAAAATATTGATAGATTTAGGGAAAATTGATTTTGTGAACTGAATATGGAATTCTGTTTTGGCTACAATTGATTGCCCTGAAAACCTATATAATAACATAATTTAATTTTCTTTCAGCAAACTTTTCGAAAAAAAGTTGGGTAAATATGGAAAGAACGCGATTTTGGTAACTTTTACAAATTTATACCATCTGATCCCATTGTCCTTGAAACCTCAAAGTGGTCGCATAGTAAACCTTAATCTGAATCCTCAATGCCCAAGCTCAGATTCGGATACAGCGCAAATGTATCAATCGAAAACACCTATTGGCATTCCATAAACAAATAAGTTTTTAATACTACCCTAATTTTCAACTGTCTTTTACTTGAAAATGTTCTCATGTAAGGCCATACCTTGTAAATTACATTTAAAATAATTAACAGATTTAGCAATATCAATATAGTACAGCTGCCATTTAAACAAAATATGGATGACATCAAGTCGAAAACAATTGAATTTCTGTTTAGCATAATATCTAGGGTGAGCTATTTGTATTAATATCGTCAAAATCAGAACAGCATTAATTGTGATGCGCAGTAGATCCTACATTTATTATTTAAATGCACAAGATATTCATTTTAGGGCAGAATATGAATAAAATATTGCTCATTTAAAAAAAATAAATTATGTTACACATTCATATTTATTGAATGCTCATTAGGTATTATTTTAATGCATAAGTTATCTATTCCAGAGCAAAATATGTAATATTGTATGTAACATTCATATTTATTGCATACACAATATTTTATTTTATTGCACAAAGTATTTATTTTAATGCACATAGCTATTTAAATAATGCATATCGCACCCTTTAGTCCGATGTAGACTTTTGTACTAATTTTTACTTTCCGCATCAAATCTCGATTGTCGTGTTGAAGAATTTGTTACTAAATTATTGTGAATGTTGTTGCTGTAAACGTGAATAAAGATATTTTAATAAAAACAACATTTGTCCGTTATGGCATCAGCTAAATATTAATGCATGAGCACTTTTTTGTACTATTTTTTCTATAGTTGCAATTATAATATTGGCACACTCACAATATTTCAAAATCTTCCCAAAAAACTATATAAACACTTTATTTGAAATCAGAATTACATTATATAATACAATTTATTTTGAGAACACCTTCATTTCAGTAAAAATAAAAAAGAGAGAGTGTCAAAAATGTTAGTATTCTTCGTTATAGTTCCTTGTACTCTACCATATGAAACAGTGAGCAAAGATCAAGAACAACCTCCTTTATACTGAACATTTAAATATACTTATTCTACAACCAACAAATACATATCTCCATATTTAGTTCAAACACCTGGCCGGGTCTTTCAATGCTTATAACGGAGAATAAAGTCGACAGATTAATTGGTTCTTTCTTGGAGTATTTTAACGGCATCTTTCCGGCATTACGCCCCGAGTCACTTCCAGCAAACAAAGGCTTACTAATGACTGTAATTTATTTGTCCTTCAAACAGAAATCTAACAGGCAATCTTTAAAACGATTTGGTCGATAAATATCTAACAATGTTTATGTTGAGTTAATACAAAGTCATCCCCAATGTCGGTTGTCTAATGTAGTCATCTTGCAAATATTTTTTTTTACTTTATTGTCGAAAGGTATGTTGATATTGGAACCATTAATGAGCTATCTCGATGAGATGAAAAATTAGCTCAAGGCTACTTTCAAGCATGGCTAGATGGGAAAACCCATACAGTTACCCGAACCTAAATTATTTGGATGAATTGTATCATGGTGGAGTATTCATTCAGACGTCCAGCAACTAATTTAATTGGAATAAACGTATGAAGCATTCCTTTATCATGAAATTTAGTCGCCCACATTTTTTGATTATTTTTTGAATTTTTTTATATATCTACTCAAATTAAAAAAAATATTTGACTGAAATTGTAGTCTTTTATAATTTTTTTGTACTTTAAGTCAAATGTTTAACCGGAAGGCCGTGCGCTGTAAAAATTTTGAATATTTGTTTAATACAAAAATTGGCTTTTGTGAATTGAATATGAAATTGCTTTTTATCATTTTTACGAAGAAAACGCGATTTTGGTAATTTTTACAAAATTATACCAACTGAATATATTCCAGTTTAAATCAGAAAATAGCGTCATGGTAACCTTAATATTACAGGAGAAAGGTATTTGTCGGGCAATTCCGTCATCGAAGAAAGCAACCGTAGACGCGTGTTTCGAACTATTAGTCCTCATCAGTACGCTATAGCCTAGGAGCAAGATGGACACTCAATGGAAAAACACTCAAATGGAGACCATAAGTGGGGTGACCAATGTCGCCAATTTGGTGCTTCAGTCTCAACATCTTCAGGATTCGAAGACAAGATGTGACGTCGCGGCGAAGGTGACTGGTACACCCCAGGCACACCATAGCCTAGTGGTGCTCCGCAGAACACTGGTGCTCCGCGAGCGTGGTGCAAGTGCTCCGCAAAATTATAAAAGCCGAAATTGTTGACTCATTTACCGTATGTGATTGAAATAATAATATTTGTATTTGTATATTATTAACGTACTAAGCATTCTAACTTCAACAAAACTAACAATTATAGTATATTATAATACAAGAAGACACCGAACATAAGAGATGAAACAGGGCATAGCCCGTTCGAACGCCAAATGAAACTAATTGTGTAATAAATCTGTACAAAGCTGGATGTTGGAATAAAGATTATTACTACTACTATAATACAAGTTTTAGAAGACAAAAATTTGCGCACGAGTTGTTTTTTATGTAAAATTGATGAGATTGAGATTGAGATGTCAGCTTTATTTGACACTTGACGTTTGAAATATATTTCCTAAAATAAAGATAATAAATATGATATTTTGATAATATATATTTTTGCCCTCATCAACATATCATCCACATGTTATGTGCGGATTTATGAAGCCTTAGATTAGTATAAAGTAGTATTAAAAATGAGCTTATCAAAACTGCTTGAGTAGGTGGTACGTAACTGCTAATATAAAGAATCTAGCCAAATTACCTAAATATTTGACAAACAGAAGGTTTTGAAAGTTTTTTTATATTTAAATTTATATTACCGCGAACATGTCAGATCTTGGAGGAACTGTCACAATATACCAAATAGGTGGCGGTATTTATAACCACCAGGTGATAGTTCATGAACAAAATTTTTTGGGGCGAAAAAATCAAAACATACACACACACAAAATGTGGAATTATGTGAATACGGACCAAAAGAAAACGTCGGAAGCAATTCGGTACATCGAGAGTGCTTTTTCCCTTAAACATTCAAGAGTTGGTTTGTAGAAATAAATTCCAAAATTCCCGTTATGTTCTAAATTTATACAGAAATATATCTTTTTCTTTTCTGTATCAGACTAATGATATTCGCCGCAAATAAAGTTCATTTGAGTATTCATTTTTCAATTCGGTAAAAAGTTACAGCTGATAAAATTTCAATAAACCCGTATTTTAAACGGCTACAACTTCTTAAGGAATTGAGAAAACCAATAAGTCAATATGAACCTTTTTACTCGGAATGACATTTAGTTTTTAGACCAAAATCTGTAAACAGTTTTATGTGGATTTTATTTTGATACTTACATTTATTTACTTTTTATTGTTGTAATGGGTATTGATTATGTTATTTTTTCGTTTTCGCATTGTTTGATATGTATTTTATCTTTTATTTTTCTTTGTTTACATTTCAAACGGCTGTAACTTCTTAAGGAATAGAAAAAAACGTATAAGACCATATAAAACATTACACTCAGAATGCCATTTGATTTCTAAACATTTATTCTGCTGAAAAAAAGGTAGACTATAAATATATTTATATTTTTTCTGTTATTTAATAATCGTTTTAATTTTGAGTAAAAGTTATGTCAATGTTTTTGGTGCTCCGCGAATTTTTCGTATGATCAAAAGTGCTCCCTTACTTCAAAAAGGTTAAGAACCACTTCCATAGCCCATGGAAATAATCTGGTTAATCAACGGTGAGATATAGATTTATCATACTGCGTATGATAAAGTAAAATTAGTACCAATTTGAATGTCTACTATAAATTCGTATCCTTATCTCAGAATGGCCATTTTTGGACATCATCCATATAAAACTGGGAACGCCACAAGTCTTGCATAATACTTATAATAACCACGAAAAGACGAGTGGCTTTACAAATCTTAAAACCGATCTATGAAGGTATTAAATATCGACAAAACATTCTTATAAATAAACACGGTCGCATCAAACGGTTTAGATACCGTTTTCTATCTCATAATCAGTAATTTAAATACTGTAGTCAAGATCAGACGAAATGGGAAAGGAAGCGTTAATATTCGAATTTGGTAAGTGAGCCATTATGATATTGTGCACTTTTAATTTTTAGAAATTAACATTAGTCATTGTAAATAACCGAAAATATTTGGCTTTTCGACGAGTGATGACTGCCGACTTCTGTTTGTTATTTGAATTTAAACAAAAAACTACCGTTAGTTGCGGTTGGTGATACGCATTTCGCAGATTTAGCGGAAACCGCAATAAAGTGTAACTTTATAGTAACATTATAGAAGTTGGGGCCATGAAAATACCACGATTAACCTTGGACCAGCAACTACCGTATGACAATGACTGTGCTATTATTATTATTATTATTATTATTGTTAGATGACGTGATTCAAATTTATATGAAAATAGTCATTTAACTTAGGATTACTCAACTAAAACGACACAATTGTCGGAAAATCTCAAGGACGATGCAAGTGCGTTAAGGTTAACCATCTGAAAGTGTATTGTCCTGGTTCTTCATTATTCGTTTATCAAATAAGTCAACACACGTTCATGTCTAGTTCTTTGTAACAATCGTGATAAATATTGATCGAAGTATTAGTCATCGGAATTTGCAATGTATCTTGATAATTAACATCTAGATTTTGGTAAAAGCATAAGCTGAAGATGCAAAACCAACGAACCTTCATCGTATTGAACAAAACCACGAGTTTTAGAGCAATTAAAATAATTAAGTGCCAAAACCATTGTTTCTAGATATTTAGGAAATAGTTTTTGGCAGGCTCGATCTTAGATACAAAATATGGCTTTTTATGTTGATCAAATTTCTAAAAGAAAATTTAAGATTGAAGGTATTATACAATATACAGGGTGAGTTATAAGTATCCTGGCGGTTGATAGCTACTAAATCATTACCGAAACAAAAAGCAGTTTCGGACAAAAGTTGTTTGGCTTACTAGTTTATGTAACGTAAAATTATGTTCATTTATACAGGGTGTTGCATTTAGTCGTGACAAAGTATGTATTTTTTTCTAGTTTCCTTTTTCTTTCTTTTTTGTTTGTTTCTTAGTTGTAAATCAGTAATAGTATATTCACATATAATTTAAGAAAAAAAAAACTTTAATACTATTACAGTTTATAAAAAAATAAATCACTTTTTACAGTAACCTATTTGAAGCAAATTCAGAAACAAACTACTAACACTTAATAAATATTGGTTATACGAAGTTTCATGTCTTCTGGTGTAGTAGGTGCTGATTGGTATACCAGCTCCTTCACATATCCCCATAAAAATAAATCGAGTTTGTTGAGGTCTGGAGACCGTGGTGGCCACACTGTAGGACCTCCTCTTCCCTCTTGGTCACCGTTTTAGTTCTTGTTTAGTGGTGGTTATTAATATTGCCTGTTTCTTCAAATTGCAACCGAACCCTGTTTATAACACTTGGTTAGGGATGCCGCCTATCCTGATATCGCTGTTCATACATTCTGGATGCAACTAATGTATTTCTGTCGGCTTCGCCATAGATGTAGATCATGTTAATTAATTATTCTTTGCTATAATTATAACTCATCGTTCAGAGAAAAGACAAATATTGTTACTAATTTGGACAGCAATAACTTATTGAGTGTCGTAAGGTCTCAATTGTTTATTTCTATGATTAATTAATGCTAATAGTATTATTTACCGTTTTTAGTTGTATTTTAATACAGTATTACTGATTTACAAATGAGAGACAAAAAAATAATGGCATTATTAGATGATATTACAAATTTTTCGATAAATTGTAAATATCACAAAAACTACTACAATTGGGCATATGGCATATTTAGCATAAATTAAAGGAAACACGGGGGCAATTCAACTAGCACATAATATACAGGCAGTTCCATTTAAAAAAACTCAAGGAAAAAAAACTCAATTTTCCGTCACTCGTAAATGCAACACCCTGTATAAATGAATAATTTTACGTTATAGAAACTGGTGCGTCAAACAACTTTTGTGTTAATTTTTTTTTTCTTTCTCTAACGATTTCGTAGCTATCAACCGCAGGGATGCTAATAACTCACCCTGTATAATAGGTAAACTGTAATTTTTATATTTTATTTTTCACGGTAGTTATTTTGGTGCGATACAGTCAGACAACGTATAGCGCCTGAGATACATTTAGTGTTGCTTTTTTGCTTTAGATAACTGGGTCTTGTGGCCATAAGAAAGAAAGCATTAAGTGCACAGTGTCATCAAGCAAGTAGAAGAAAATAAAACAAGTTAGAACTTTCACAACGATGTCTAGTTTTCTCCACACTCTAAACTAGCGCTACTTCAGATGTGTCCTATATTATATTAGCACTGTGCATCACTTTATACACTAACATTTTTTGTTAATAATATACAGGCTTACTGGCAACAGGACCCCTTCTTCTTCTAAATATTAGAATGAGGGTATCACATAAGCCATAAGGTATTTATATTATCTCTAACGCAGGAAATACCTACTGTGGACGACATTAAATTTGATCAAGTTACATCTGCTCGAGACCTTAGTCACGCACCGGAAGTGGCAAATGCGCACTTATCTCAAAGAATTGCCCTATGATGTCTATGCTGAGATAAATCAACAGAACTTCCGCATGGAGATGACGTTACCTGTGACGAAACAACGAAAATTATCTGATAATATCGACCACTTATTATCGCATTTCCTGCGTTTTTTTTTTTATCTCGGAGCCCATTCAAACTGCTTGAATTTTAATGATTATTTCACTTTAATATTGCAAATTTAAAAATGTAAAATCCTAATACTCAATTGAACCACTATTGCGTAACTGCTATAAGCATAGCTTAACTACTTTAACTCTTTATCACATCTTGATTCATATTTGATGCATTATTTTTTTACGCTATAAACTACGACCCCCAAAACTGCATATTTGCTACAGACCTATAAATATTAATAATAAATATTTTTTGAAAGCAAATGTCCGTTTGATAAAATTGGTTTAAATGTACCAATTTGTTTTTTCAGAAAAAAAAAATAAAGAAAAATATAAAAATAAAATACATATCAAACCATCCAAAACTGAAAAGATAACACAACCAATACCTATTACCGTACAAAAGTAAATAAATTTAAGTAAAAACATTAGAAATAATAAAATTAAATTGAATAAACAATGGAAACAAATCCGTATAAAACAATTTACTGATTTTTTTAATTAAATTATTTTATTAAATTTTATTGTTCATAAAAGTGTCAGTGTTGTCTTACACCTAAAATGCAAATATTACAATGTGAGTATTTGCTTGCATGTACCGGGTGGTATATGCTACCGGGTGTTACCAAAACTATGAAAACACTGAAGAGTAAAGTACCTTTCTGATCAAAGCTACGCAAAAATGATATAAAAAAATATATCAAGTTTATAAACAAAAGAAACGATAATTTAGAAGGCAAACTTCGAGCAACGCATCTAAATTGGTTTGCACGTACGTGAAAACAAGAGAATGCATGAACTCGTCGACACGCATAGACACGAGATGAGACGGTGGTGGATATCTGCGAGCGTTTTTGATTATTGTGAAACTATAAACTAGTTTATAGTTTCGGTTTAGGTTAAACATTGGAAAATGCATGTTGTCAACAAATTTATCAGTAAAAACTGAGCAGTGAAGTAAATATAGATGAGTTATAACAAATATTTAAATGGGCAATTAAATAAATATTGAGCAGTAAAATGGTTGATTGGGCACTTATGTGTGGTTACACAGCTCGAGTATTGTCTGTACTGACATTGTAGGATGAAATAAATAAATAACCGACCAATTTTCTTTTTATTACTGTTTATGTTTTACTGTTGCACCAATTTGCCATCCGCCGAAAAATAAAATGACTGCCCGTTTATGTTTTCAACAGATCATAATAACCTCCATAATGTGTTTAAAATTGCACAGTTGTAAAAATTATTTCGCATCATTTATTGGGTATTATAAATTGGTGTATAATTGGTGTAATATTTTTGCAATTATTTTATGCGTGCACTGAGTTATCCGCTGCTTATATTGACTCAAATAAATCGTTGATACGTAGTGATTAATTGTGAAATAAATGATAATCAATGTGGTTTCACCCTAAGACAAGGAAACATGTAACGAAGGGTTAAGTTTAGATTTAAAATATCTTTATTATATAACAACTGTAGCTGCACAACAAAAGGTCGATTACATACATCTGTTTAATATACGATTCACCGCCAGATTAGCTATGATCTATTTAAGGAACACACACAGGCTAGTTAAACACATTTATTCATGTTCCATCACGCACTTATTCTTACAAATTTGCCATCCCACAACACGTTCAACTGGTCCAACAGAATCCAGTTCACCCACTGGAATGACATCATGAGTTTGTAGGAACACCGGTTTCGCATGGTGATCCCCATAGTATGCTGAAGATATCTTGCCGTAACTCATTCAAGTACATAATAATAACGCCCGTGTTTATTTTGCAATATAAAAAGATTATCTAATTTGAACGAACTGGCGTCTATTTATACACCTATCATCTTGCAAATAGGCTTGTAGAAGACCTTCACCCACACACACACACTAGCAGTGACATAAGTGACTGCCGTAAATATTTTATCGCTCTTTATGCCATGTATCAAATTAAAATTTATTGTCCCGCTGGTGTTGGTTTACAACCGTTAAGTTTGTTAAGTTGGTAGTTCGCACCTGCTAGGCACGCGCTATGTCTTTGGCTAATGGGTAAAAATTTAAAATCATATTGCCTCAAATTATAAAAAAAATATTTAATTCATTATTTTATTTTATTAAATATGCAATTTGCAAGGATATCAATTTGTCCTGACCTTGGTAGCTCAAGTGCTTAGAGCCCAGACTGGACGTGGTTGAGATCTCTGGTTCAAATCCAGCCCGAGGTTAACATCTATCATTTAATATCAATAAATTCTTGCTAAACAAGCAAAGTATCCGTAAGTCATGTTGCTTTATCTTTATTAAGACGTTGATAAGTGTTTGTACAAAACGTAACAAATATCTTACTTACTTACACTTTTCATTTCACAAACGTTAAAACACGATCAAATATTTATTATTGACACAAACAATGCGCAATTATAAAATTATATTTAGAGTACGCTTACGCAAAGCAAATGTTTGCCTGTAAAGCAGTTCAAAGACACATATACCGGCCGATTTATAACTGGTGTTAAAAAATGAGAGACCACAAATAAAAAAGAATTCTTTTAAAAAACTTGTTTTAATTTCAAATTATCTGAACTAAAATTTAGACTTTTGTTAAATAGTACCCAATTATTTACTTACTGATTTCGGTAGATTTTTTAATTGTCTATGGTAGAAGAAACATTTTATGGTAAACATTTTCGAGAAAAGGACAATTGAAAGTTGTAAAATATAGATAACGCTAGAAAACTTGTAATATGTGAAATGAATATAAAATTGCGTTTTGAATAGTATTAACCCTGAAAGTTTGTTCACAAAACTTTTTGAAGAATTTACAGATTTTTCAGATTCCTATTCAGCGCAAATGAACCAATCGAAAATCAATATTACATTAATTTTTACCTTCTAACTGTATTTTTCGCCAAAATGTACTTATCTAAGATTATAGATTTAAAAATACCAGTACAAAAAAATCTGATGCGGCCAGACACATGACTTTATCATACTATATATAAAATTAATAGTTTAGCTGCATGAAATTTGATCGAGATCGGTTGTGTCTGCATTAAAACTGTTAGCCAGGTTTTGACAGATATGTTTATACTATTGACAGAAGGTATTGTCAAAACATGAAAGTTTGACACTACCTACTGTGATTAGCTTTATATTTATTAATTCAGACACGACCGATCTCGATCAAATAGAATTTGCTCATGCAGCTAAACTATTAATTTGACCAAACAATGTCATAGACATAAATTATTCAAAATTTCCTCTACTTTAATTTATTATTTAACTATTTTGACGAAATTTCAGAAATAGCGGCTTATTTGCAAAATCCTTGAAAAATGATTAGAGTAAACATCCAGTTCCTTTGGACTTTTTTGAACAAAAACGCTATCATCTCTAAGTTTAGTCATGAAACTTCTAAATATGAAGTTGGTGTATGTGTGTGTGTGTATGTCTGTGTGTATGTGTGTACCCGATTTTTGTGGCGACGATTCCGGACTACTAAAGGTATCGGGACGAAAGTTAATATTTAGAAGTTTTATGACCAAACTTAGAGCTGAAAAGTTCTTGGTTCAAAATGGTCCAAATGAACTTGATGTTTCCTCTAAGCATTTTTCAAGGATTTTGCAAATGAGCTGCCATTTCTATAATTTCGTCAATATAGTTAAATAATAAATTAAAGTAGAGGAAATTTTGTATATTTTATGTCTATGACATTTTTTGGTAAAATTAATAGTTCAGCTGTATGAGCAAATTCTTTTTGATCGAGATCGTGTCTGCATTAAAACTTAGTTAGCCAGGATTTGACAATTATTCTCATTCTGACAGTAGGTAGTGCCAAACGCTGGATTTTTTCCAATACTCATTTCAATACTATAATTCAATACTATTTGAATATTATCAAAATATCTGTCAAATCCTGGCTAACTTGCTTTGTTCTAACGCAAACACGATCGATCTTGATCAAATAGAACCTCATGCAGCTAAACTATTAATTTTATATATTGTATGATAAAGTCATGTGCCTGACCACATCATATTTTTTTATACATGATCGCCCAAAGGAAAGAGTAACAGTTAACCTTAAGAATAATAGAAATAATGCCATTTTCACTTTAAATGCGCTAATCATCTATCATTTAACCCAAGGACGGTAATATGGGAAAACATAAAAAATCATGATAAGTGGTCATTGCCTTAAATTAGCTCTAATTAAATTATGTACAGGTGTGTAAAGATTACGAATAGCAGAAGATATTCGTTAGGAATTAGTGGCATATTTCAAGGCTCAGATCATCGTGCGATTATTAGCTCCTCAACGGGAAATAGCTAATTAGTTTAAACAAAAACCTTACCACCAATTAAAAACAACAACAGTCTAGCGCAAAGATTGTTATAAAATAATAAATAATCACAAGTTAGCCAGCGGTTTATTTCACAACTTCGATTAAATACAAACAAAACACATTTTTTTTTTCGGTGAGCATGAATCATTTAAAAACTAAGTAATGCTAAACACTTTTCAATAACAAACGCAAACTATCATTATCGATACAGTTCCTTTAATAAATCGACATTCCATCTCAGTTTTTTCTTGGCTTTCTTGGAGAGTGGAAGACAGATATTATCCGTGACGTAATTCTTTCTTATAAGCGTGACATAAGGAGCAATTCTCTAAAGATTGCCGTTGGAAATGGGTAAAAACATAAAAGGTAGTTCGCGATATACCCCCACCTAGCCACTATGAACTCCCGCTTCTAGTTTGTTTTCTCGGTCATGTAGCAGCTACTGCAAAGCTCATTCATTTGTTTGCTGTGTACGGTGAGCTTTCCCTAGTGCTGTGTCAACAAGAATAGGGTTGATTTTTCACGTTTTCATATCTACATACTTTTTGGTAAGTTGTTTAATTTGCTATTTAATGTTTGGCGTATATTTTTATCCTGATTCCGATTCTAATTCAATTCACTATAATTTAATTTGCTTTTGTGTAGTCGTTTACTGTCTGCAACAACAATAACATTCAAGCAATTTCAATGTCGCAAAACTAACAATTAAAATGATCGTCACAAAGCAAACGTCTAGAATTCTCAATGCATATCTAAGGACAATTTCCTATGCTTTCTTTGTTACCCACTTTGATATTTATTGCGTTATTAAAACTAATTCTGAAGAATTTGAACACTGCCTACATATTTGATAAAATTAAATTGATAAAATTTGCTGCGTAGAAACTGTTCACAGCCGCTAATTGTGTATTTAAATTAATTAATAACTTTTAGAGGATACGTGTTCTCATCAACACACTTTGTAGAATGGTGTTAATTTAATTATTATGAACATTAGCGATGCTAATAACCTTAAAGTTAGAATGTTTGCTAAAATCATGCATAATTATGTTGTAATAAATTTTAATCCGCTTAATAGGTTCTTCTCAGAAGTTTATTCATAGAAACAGTTATAAAACAATGTCGGAAAATCAAAGATAAAATATACATTTTCTATGTACAATTTTCATTAATCTTAAGCATGCTTTTAATTTGGTTCTTTGGGTTCCCGGTCGCATATGCTTCCCGGTCCAAAACTTGTTTTGTGGACTTGCTTATGTCTGTACAACAATATAAATACAATAATATACTGTTATAATATAATATTTTCTGAGATATTATTACTGAGATAATTAATTAAGTGTATTGTCACGTTTTCTCTATATTTTCGAAAAAGTTGAGATAAAAAACCAAACAATGTAATTTTGATAGGTTTCTAGTAAAATTTATATTCAGGTATTCCAAAGAAAACCCCGAAATTTCGCTTTTCAAATTCGAATTTCCAGCGTATTCTGTTGATGTTATCATTTGCGAATTAATCAACTATTATTATGCTAAAACCAAGCAGTTCAAATTAAACGAAAAAACAACCATCTCAATTAATCCAACAACTGTAGTTTTCCGTATAGGTTATGTGCGGGTTATTTTGATCTTTGGTCTGAGACACTGTGCGGTGTTTTGTCAATTCATTTCCCACACTGCCAAGTTCCTATCGATGATTGTCAAATTTATAGCAGATGATAAAGTTTACCAAAACGCGAATTATTTAGACCAAAAATAACTGCTAAAACGTCATAACCCAACGTTGCAAGGGGTCTTTAGGCCAGGAGAAGTCAACAAAGAACGTCTTTCTGGAGGTAATTCTAACAGTTTGATATAAACATGGCTGCCGTTGCTAGGCAACGCATTGTGGATTGTGGCGCGTTCACATCATACTCTGGTTTTGTGACTGATAATCTGATAAATTATTAATTTAAAGGTTCTTACAACGCCCTTTGAACTGCTGTTAATACCGAGTTCATAACCATAACATTTGCAGATTAAAAATATATTTCGGGAACCCATGGCAGTGGATTATGCATATGATGAATGGTACATCTATGTAACATGCCGCAACAAATGGATCGATTAGAAATTTATTTCTCATCTGCGAATTTATCGCTATGAACGTCGGTGAAATAGGAGGATATTTGTTATAAGAATAATTAAAAAGCTGGCCATAACTCAAATTTTTAAATAGTTAAATTCCAAAAAGTAAACCGTATCTGCGATAGGTAAAGGACCGATGTATTAAAAGGCGGCAATATTTTGTCACCAGAGCCCTCCGCCACGTGTTGTCAGCCAAAAGTTAGATTTTAATATGGCTGCACAAAGATGCACATAAGTTGACATAAGTTGCACGTAAGTTGCTCTTGAAAACGGTTGCAATTTTGTGTTTTAAGGAAAAATGGGACTTTTTTGTTATACATTCTTTAGAACCAAGTATGAATTTCATTCGACATTATTTTTATTAAAATTTACCCACAGTTTTGTTTATTGCAGGGCCGAGAACATTCGCTGTCATAAAAAAAAAGTTTTATGCAGAACTTGAGTGTTTTAGTTTAGTGTTTAGCTTAATTAAGGTTTTGAAAGTGGTTCAAATTATAGTATACATATTTGACATTACAACTACTGGAAAATCTGCTGCGGGTAGGTGCGGATGCGGTTTTTGCGATTCTATTTCTAATCCGTTGTAAAGAACAATCCAAAAATTGATGTACCGGCTTATATGTAATTTCATGCAATTTCTTGATACCGTGATAGTAGAGGTAATTTAGAACATATTTAACCATATTTAGCTATGTTGTAAATGCCGTTCTGTACGTATATTTTTCCGTTTTGGATCATGTATAGCATACAACCCCGATGAAGTAGACTCTTAAACATCATCCGAAAAAAACCTTAAACTTTGTACTTGTATATGAATGCCTTGGAAATTGGTTGCTTGAAGCCAATCGGATTCATATTCAAGGCAAGAAAATACAACTAAAGCATACACAGTTCACTGGTTTAAAATGGATTCTTGTTGAGGAGAGACAATAGTAAGTTTGTGAATAGAACTGGTTAGGCGTTTTCGATAGTTTCATCGTTTCAGCTTGAAGTATGATCAAATTTCGTAAGTTTTCATGGAAACAATAAGTATAAATATTAGACAATTTTGACATAATACTAAAAAAAATTGATTTTAATATTTTATAGTGATAAATATGGTAAAATAGGTTCTTAATTGGTTCTACTATCACGTCTTAAAAGGAATGCATCGAACGGAATATAGCATGAATAGCGTAAGTACCGTTTCAATACACAATATCGACTGGTGTAAACTTTCATTCACTTCTTCTACCACTGGTCTTAAAAAAGAAAACTTTTTTCAGTATTTTTTTACAACATAAGAGACCCAAAAGTATTATCTCATATAACTCAGAAACGACATGTATTGTTCAATTTTAAATCCGTCTATGCTGCGTATTTAAACAGGACATCCCATATATTATTTTATAAATTTGAGACAGTAGAACATGATAGAAATAAAATCACAAAAAATATTGATAATAAATGTTGTAGTAGTAATTAATTTACAATAGGTGTAGTGCAGTGAAGAACAATTTTTAATACAGTTTGCTTTTTCCTATTTTGTACTGTTTTATTGTGTTTATTAAGTTATTAACATTCAAATTCTTAGTATGAGGGTAAAAATGTTAGAGCCCTTTTAGGTGAAAATATAATTTTGCCCAGGTTTTCGGGTCAAATACCCCACTGTGCGTTGTCTATGATTGTTTTCGCTGTATCAACACATTTCATGGATGGCTCAGGAAAATAAAATAAAGACACCTACTTCGCTCAACTTACGGGCCACCTGTACATACCAATACTAACGACTTAACAAATAAATCGCAATTAAACCCCTGTATGCGACAATTTGGAGTAATTGTGAATATCCAGCATGTATAATTAGTTTACATAAGGTAATCATATATTTGAACAAGTACGCTAGCTATTGTTTGTGAGCGTTTTTAATAATCGCAATGTAAACATAGATAGGAGATCCAAGCACCATAACTCTCATTATTGAGGCTACAAGCGCTACGCAATTTGTACCGGTCTCATTTCACTTTTTACTATTGTTTTTTAATTAACCGTATTGTAATGTAAATAGTTTACACTTGACAGAATTTTGTCATCAAACTCCCCTATTCGGCGTCAAGGAAGTCAGATTGACATCCTGTGCGGTGCTCTGACACTACAGTAATTAAGGCAAGTGTAACAAAAGTACGAGAGAGCACTTCACGGTACAGTTAAGCCGTCGTTACGAAATAAAATTTTACCACGTACAATCATAATATGGAGCATTTAGGTATGGTACGGCACGTCGTGTTAATAGAACAGGTAAACACAGGTTCGTTACAGTTGTTGCCTTTATGATTTCAATCTTCATCGGAGTTATAATACTGTGGTAGTCGGTCTACCAGAAATCCTCGCTTTATGTGCATATTTAACAAAAAAAACAAAAATGGTCATCCTGTGAAAATGCGTGTTGTTTCCACCCTGATCATTTCTCGCCTGAAGAACTATAAAACATGCGTTAAATGCAATATTTTACTCGGTCAGTTTCAAGTTCAAGGTTTCTGCTTCCTCTTATTATTATTATCAAGTCCAGCGCTAAAGACCTAGAAAGAATAACGATACACATGATCTTATGTAATTTTTCTGTCTAGAAAGGTAACAAAAATTGTTTAACCAAAATTTCATATCTTTTAAGGACACCTTTTGAAGCTCCTCCAAAAATGTACAGGTACAGGGGCAAAATTTTAGACCACTTTGTTACTTTTAGGTAAATGTTAGTACAATCAAATATTATCAAACTATAAATTCATTCATAATTCATTCATTACACATGAATTATGATATTTTGCAATATTTTCCTATATTTTGCATATCAAAATAGTATTATCTCGTCGAAACTGGAACGTATTAAGAAATCTCGTACTAATCCGAAAACAATTTCTCAGAAAATTTTATTCTTTATAAAAGTTGGCAGCTTGTATTAAACCAATACGGCAATAGTCAAATATGTAAATTTCGGTACCATATACCAAGCGATTCAGAATATATGAATTTGTGATAAGAGTAAAGTTCCTTTATTTCCGATATTATCGATAAAATTTATTTGGAAATGTTGTTTAGAAGTAAAAATTATATTCAAATATGAAGTCACAGCCACCTATCCCAAATTTTTTTATTGATTTTTTAATTCTTCCTTTTATAACTAATATTAGTCAATGCCAGTGATACTAAAATGTTCGTTTTAATCTATATTTTAGAAATTTGAATAAATTTTTTATATTTTTGATTATTTTGGTATGATAACTAATGTTTATTTAGAAATAGCGCAAAATTACTCGTTTTCTTGATGCAAACTTGATATTTCACCCTGTAGATAATAGTAGATCACACAATAAGCGATTATCTCGATGTTGCTGATATTTTCAATGAAAACCCCCGGACAACCAAATTGCCCATTCGACCATTTCTAGGATAATCAGAAACTTCAAGCTGAATATTGCCGAAAATAAGAAAGCAAGTTTACTACTGTTGCAAGCGGTAATCGTGCATAGAACTACTTCGGTTCGACAAATTGCTTCTCACACCCAATCCGGTAAATCAACAGCACATAACATACTAAAACTGAACAAATATCACCTTTAAAAAACATACGAAATTTATAAGTACACTAAAGGCAAGACACTATGTCATCAGTACCATACGTATGACATCAGGCCTGATGCCATAGGTATGACTTCGCCATCTGGTTTGAGGGGGAAATGGAAGACGACAGATTGTCTTTTGTTAATATTCTATGGATAGACGAGGCAACATTTACGTCAAATAGCACTTTTTTTTCACAACATAACCGTTGGTGGACACAAAAAAAACCGAATTTTACGGTAGATTGCCGATATTAGTACCATTTTAAGACCAATGTACTGTGTGGTATTTTGAACAATCAAATATCTTAAATGTAAACCAGAAATTAGGTTATAAATTATTAAATTTTACTTCCAAACAACATCATCACGTAAAGTTTATCGATAATAATGAAGTCATACCAGATACTATAGTATCTTGTCTTTAGGTTAATAGTTATTTTATTTATCAACGTGATATTTGTTCAGTTTTTGTATGTTATGTGATGCTGATTTACTGCATTGAGTGTGAGAAGCAATTTGTCAAGCCGAAGTCGTTCTATGCTCGATGGCAACTTGCAACACTGGTAAACTTGCTTCCTTATTTTCGACAGCATATTTTTAGTAGTGTTTCTTAAAGAGATTTTCAACAAACCCAGTCTGCTTGAATTTTCTGATTATCCTAGAAATGGTGGAATGGGCAATTTGGTTGTCAGGGTGTCTTTCATTGAAAATATCAGCAACATTGACTAATCGCTTGCTGTAGGTCGATAACTACTCTTATAAACATATCCAAACTCATTAATATTGATTGAGTTAAAGGTAAGTCACAGTAAACATTAGTTATTATACCAGAATAATAAAAACTGTATAAAATTTATTCAAGTTTATAAAAAATAAATTAAAACGAACCTTCTAGTATCACTGGCATTGACTAATATTTGTCATAAAAGTAAGAATTTAAAAAAAAAAGCAAAAAGGAAAGATTTCGAGATAGGTGGCTATGACTTCATATTTGAATATATTTTTACTTGTAAACCACTTTCCCAAATAAAGATTATCGATAATAATAAAAATAAAGGTAATTTACTCTCAGTTGTTAACATTTATGTTTATTATTTAAAGTATATACATTTTGAAGAAATAAACAAGGAAATGAATCAGCAGGTAACAGTTCATAGTGGAGTAATCATTCATATGGAACGGCAAAGTAGTTTTTTAGTTATCATTATCAAAAAAGATACGCGTTTCTGTGCAATAATAAAATCGTGTAAAGTTGAGTATCTCGAATATTTGTTCATGATCTCATACTAGTAGTCTCGTATATTTTGATAAGTAAAATCTGGCAACCCTAACTGTGCTCTTTACTGCCGACCACACTGCTGTATTAGGAATTTATCCACACATAACTTTATCCAAAACATAACTTCAAAGGAAAAATATCTCTTCTTGTATAATTATATATTTGTTTGAATCAAAATTGGATTTCTATGGCGAAAGGAAACGTATTTTTCAACAAAAAAAAATATGTTTCTGAAAAACAAACAAATTCTTCATTACTATTCCCTTCTTCTAATACATTCGTGTCGCTAGCAAAAGGTACAATCTTATTATACATTCAAAAAAGAAACTGCAATAGATACTTTAATTCGTATAAAAAGTAGTACAAAATCTTGCCCTCCTTAGAAAATTTTTAAACGCCGTCCATTGGGTTTACAATGGGTATTTAATGTGGCCCCAGCAATGTGTAGCAGAAGTAGAATATTACAGGAAAAAGTCAGATGCTGAATGTGTAATTCGCGAACAAAAAACACGTATTTTTTTCCTTTGGTACAAACCGATTTAATGTGACCTTGGTTGTCCAGACATCTGGAGAATTATAAATGGTATTATGTAACAAAGCTTAGTATAACACGTATACATACAGGTATAAAAACACCATACCATTCAACATAAAAACTAAATCGTTTATATTTGTATTTCTCTTACAAAAATAGTAGGTACAGATTTGTCATATGTCGATAATATCAAATGGTATTTACAGGTGAAAATAAATAAAATAATAAAGAACGTATTTTGACAAGCGAAATTTTCCTTTTAAAATAATATTTTTGCTTTTAGTTAGAAGAAATTAAATTCTGATTCAAATAAATATATTTGTGTACAAGAAAAACTCTCAAAGTTTTCAAAGGAATCTAATTTTGATTGAAATAAAAGTATTGTAACTTTGTGAAAGCCTACCGTTCAGCAGTTAGTTTGCCATTAGTAGAGAAATACCCACGATTCATATTTAATTAACTTAAAGATACGAACGATTTGGTAAAAGTCATCGTCAATTTTATGGCTCCCAACATCAACTCTAGGTCGCGTGTTCGAATAAAAGCCAGTCAAAGAAACAGTTTACGATCATAATTTCACCCGCTCATAAATTTTCGTATAGAAAATTTTTCCGAGAGGTAAATTTTTTCCAGAAACACTCCTATGGTAATATTTCTCTTCACTTTGGCATATATACTCCGGCTGATGGCTATCTTCCGTGTCTGTAAGTGAATATGCTTTCGAATTGGAGCTTTCCAACTAGAAATTATCGTTCATACAGTCCGAGCTGTCTGCGTTCTGTGGCTAATTTTGAGGTGCGGCACAACCCCTCCCTACTTTTCTATTTTCATTAGCACATGGAAACGAAATTAATCAATGTAGAAGCAACATCGTATCAAGTGTACAGCTAGACTATAAACAAATAATAATGCGTTGTTTTTTTCCCTCGCTTTTTACGTGCAACTGACACCTGAAGTATGTGTTTACAATTATTTGCACAAGGATAACCCAGTTTTACAAAAGAAACTTACTTGGCTATAAATAAATGATGGTTCATTTGTTTTTGCGTCTTCTGGCATTGATCCACTTGTCGTTTCAACTAATTACATACATGGAAATCTTTTGAATGGCGTTTCTGCCTAAGGACTAATAAATTTTTAAATGAATACTAAGTCTAATCAAAAGTAGATAGGAATTTATGAAACAGATCACAATTCATAAATTAGTTCAATCCCTTAATGTGTTTCTTGCTAAAATGCTAGAGCGCAAATATATTGGATGATATATTTGCCGGAAAACCTTGAATAGAATAGTTGGTCAAGTGTAAAAGCCTTGAAGTATTATATTTCTATTGAAGGGACACACAGAATGGCTAGCTTATATGATAGGTAAATAATAATCGGTCTATTGGAAGAAAAAAAAACTCTGTGGTGGCATTGAAGATAGACTTAATAGATAACTTTTTCTATACATTTTTGTTATGAAACCAAGGGTTTTAAATACCTTACGCCAAAATTTTCCCAGACAATTGATCAAACAGATTTGACAATAATTGATTTCAGAAAACAAAAATATCTTTTTAGTGCAATTTTGCACCAAAACATGACTGTTATCAGCAATAATAACAATTTCTTAAAAAATATATTGGCCGTAAACAGCTATCTTATTAACGTCCATAGATTTTTGTTTATAAGAAACAATTCAGTTTCTTACATGTTTTGATTCAAATAAACACCTTTTTTGTGGATGTGATAACAACAAAAAATATTTTTTTTTATTTGAAAGTAATACATTTACAATTCAAAAGTACGGAAATATTGAGTCGCCCGCCGCTCACCCACAGAGAAATGGTTGTCTAATGTTAAGAAAATAACATTCTTAACATAATTTGTTTGTTTTAAGACTCATACTTGTAATAAGAATATTTCTTTAATATAAAACAACCTAAACTTTTGTAATAAGAAAACGATGGTTTTGATTTAAAAAAGTCATTGTTTTAAAAAGTGTGCAAGATGCCGATAGATGGAGCTTTAGTTTGTCGCCGTAAGAGAGGTCTCTAGAATCTAGAAAGTATATAACCGCGTTCATGTCTATGCAGCATCAGTGATTGTGCTATTAGACTGTCAAATTACCTGACGTAGAATTGTCGAACAGCTCTGATATTGATGGAAAGAGATTAACAAGGGACTTCTCTGTGTCTTCTCTAATTGGAAAATAACAATATTCGTCTTTGGATGCGTTAAATGCATTCCATGTAAAATATTATGGCTTTCATAATAACATGTTTGTATTTAAAAGAAGTAGGTGAATGTTAAATCCAAGAATGAGAGCTGATTAATCTAATTACCAAATCTTTAGATTTAAAAGAACAAACTCTTAAGGCAAATAAGTATAGTATCCATTTAAAATAGTATAATCTTAAAGTAAGAGAACCGGCCAAAGTAACGGCTTTCTTCAATATATATTCCTGCGTATTCTTGTTGGTTTGAATTAACAAAGGTTGCTTTAAATTGAGACAACGTTTCGTAGTGTGCAGTTTCCTTAGTTTATTTACAATATAATATTTCTTTGGCCTACAACAATATATTTTAATAACAAATAAATATTTTGCTATATCAAGCAAATGGCTGCTTTGATTTAACTACCAAAAAATGTTTACTTCAAATTAAAGATTCTTTGCTGATATTCAACAATCATGTATAATTGACTTAAATCAAATTTCTTATTGGCAAATGAATTTTTCCTCTGTGTACCGAGTCACCCACACCATACCTACGTCAGTTTATTTTTTATGAAGCTGGACATACGAACTTTTGAGAAGTGCTAATAGACAAAAAATGCATTTTTTTGGCTACTTTATCCGCTTTGGGTTAGTATGTGGGTTTTTCGAAAATGTTACACAAATATTAAATTATTTGTGTGATATTTTCAATCATGATGACATTCTGAATACAAAAACGTAACGATCGTCAATTTTTATCACCAATGCAACCACTTTTTTTTGTTTATTATAATTAATCTAGTAATTGGTGAAAATAGTCGAAAATTGTCAAATAAACTATAAATAAACTGCAAAATTCGGATATTACCATTCATCAATTAATTACTACGCTGACTAACCATTAACCCAATATATTTTCCCTTTTTAAACAATTTCGATTTTCAGCAAAGTTTCAAGAATTTGGTGTCATTGCAATTGGAAATATGTGTTCATTCGAATAATCAGGGTGTATATGAAATACACGGAAAAAATGCAGCTAAAATCGATATAGTTATTATTTATTTGACAATTGTCGACTACTTTTACCAATTTATAGCCACCTAGATTATTAAACAAAAAGATATTTTTTAGACTACGATGTATATAGGCTGCTGAATTCAACTTCGTCATTGAAAATATTGACCACAAGCTGCATGTTTGTTTTGTATAATATATACAGCTTTATTTTGTCGTTTTGAACAATATCTCAATAAATATCAAATTTCACATATTAAACTGACATCAGAAATCAACATTATTATTTTTTTGTTGTCAGGATAGTGGCATGTTGAGAATTACACTGTCTTTCTTGTGACATCTTGGCTCTTAACAACGTTTTCAATTTGTTCTAAAATATTAGCGAATATTGACAAATGAAACAAAATTTCGCAATTATCAAAGTACCAATATCGATTCACATTGAGCAAAGGTTTCTTCTGAAAGAACTCTTGTTTATATTTTATATGGTATTAATAATAATCTAATGTATTGTATACTTAAATAACTCCCCACTTTTTGTGCGGTTTGGGCCATCGACTTCAGACATTGACTGATCTTATGATATGAGTCTCTTGACATGGACTCAACACGATATCTTTGGATGAGTTCAAAACCAACATACACATAAATTAATGAATTACCTTAACATTCAGCCAGCAGTCCAACGTAGGGTGCGTCCAATATGTCCACAACGCATAGCAAGGTATAATATTTTCACAGATCAGGCTATGCAAAACCTATAGTTTTGATACCAGATAGTTTATTCACCGTGAGAAGGTATTGCCGCTTCGACTTGCAAATGCAACATTTTGACAGCACAAACAATGAGAATATCATCATTGAACTTGCTAATAAACACTCGCGGCCACAATATCACTTTGCAAATGTCGACTCTAACGTAAGGAACTGCAATAGACACTACTTAATCCAATACGAACATTGTACAATGCCGATCTAAAATCTATCCAGCCTGAAGTAAACTGCCTAAGGCAGAACAGTTGAAACAACTGCGTGAAAGATGATTTTCATATACGAAACCGGTATGTATACGCTCGCACGTATACCCTTGGCCGGTCTAAAAATCTGGCAGTTTTTTGTCTATTCCGTAGGTAAATTTGGAACAAATGGTATTGCATGTGTAGAAAATATGTAACGGTCCGTACATAAATATAATTTAACTTTAAAATATTATCATATTATTAAAGTTTGTGACTGGTTTACTGATAAACCGTCTATATTGAGAAATTAAATAGTATCAATTAAAATAATAGATTTAAGAATAATTGGTTTTTCGTTAGCAATCCTATGAATAATTAATTTATTTGTAACCATTTCTTCTGTGGCTGTACTTATCAGTAACGTCAGCTACAAACAAATCATCACAAACACGGAAATTATATATGTCAAAATCACGGCATTTGCCCAGGGTCCCCAACAACAGGAGGGCCCAAACCAGTATTTGGAAACTCATTTTCATGTTTCACAAAATCATTACAATGTCAAGAACAATGAATTCTATATTAAATTCTAATTCTATTTATTTAATAATTCTATATTCTATATCTTGCCTGTGAAGCAGTTTTAGCAGTTAAACTCATTTTCTTACATTAAAAGAAACATTGTCTAATATGGTACGAGACTAATAACTAAGTTAGAGGAGAAAAACTGTATAAATATTTCGTATATTTTCAGTCGCTTCTTTTCTTTTATTATAAACTTCTACTCGTTAAAGATGAATGCCTCAAAAAAGTCTGTAAAATAAAAATTCCCATCTGCAAAATTCTGTATGTAAATCTTTCAAAATCCTTAGTATTACACAGTGTGTATAAAAAGACACAAAACCAGACAATACATTTCTCTCTAAAAAAAATCGGATGTGGCCAGGCACATTACTTTACCATACTATACAGCACTGTCAAACTTTGCTGTTTTGACAATACATACTGTTAATAGAATAAAAATATCTGTCAAATTCTGGCTAACTAGTTCGTCTACTTTAATTTATTATTTAACTATTATGACGAAATTACAGAAATGGCGGCTCATTTGCAAAATCGTTGAAAACTGCTTTTGAATAAAAAGCTTTTCAGCTCTAAGTTTAGTTTTAACACATCTAGATATGCAATTTCGGCTCGATACTTTTAGTAGTTTCTCCAGAATCGTCGCCACAAAAAAAAAACAAAAGGACATATTTCCGCTAAAATCTCAATTTTGTTTTGGCACGATTACAATACTTTATCATACATATGATAATGTAAAAAAAATATTCCAATAAATGTTTTAGAACATTGTATAAGCTACAAATGTGAAATACATGAATCACACTTTGTTTTCAAAAGTATTTCGTATTTACCTATAGCTTCAGGCATTTTAAAAACATTGTTTAATTGCTTTCATTTAACATTTTATCGTCTTATATCATTTAAACGACTGACCTCAAAGAAATGCGGTTTTCACAGTTGTTGGGAAGTATCAAAAAGCATCAAAAAACAGAAAAATATACAGAGTACTATATTACAAAATGGAATTTGGTTTGCTTCTTACAAATGCATCACCTTAATTATTCCAAAGTCATTCAAGTTTCTAACTTAAGGCTATTCCTAAAACGTTCAGTTGGTTTTTTCTTCTAAACTTTCAAGACCAGATATTGATACGTTACGTTTCCTCTTGTTCAAACTGTATAGACCAGAAGACATTGGGAATAATTGTAATTTTCTGATATGGAATCATAACTTTACGCATGCGTTAACTACAAACATAAAAATTATGAAAGGAACAATGTTAGAAAAAGAATGAGGAAATTACAGTTTATTTGATAAGAATAATATATGTACTACAACTTAGATTTTGAAATTGTTAAGGTATTTATTTGTTTGTTTGTATTTCTTAAGAATGTTCGTTTGTTGTTTTAAATAATTATTAGGTACCTACTTATCTTAAATATTGTTGCAAAAAGGTCAATACCTCTTACATTTATGATTTTTGTTATTTTTTCCGAAATGTATTTCCGAAAAGTGCTTGGATTATTTTTGTATAAAAAATAAACTCTTAATTCAGTACTGTATACGGGGGCCCACAAAATTCAAAATTGCCCAGGGCGTCATGATGGCATAACACGGCGCTGGATACATCACTTTTATTACAATTTCTCCTTTGAAACCAATACAATTGTTGACAATTACCTTACAAATTAAACATCTGTCGGACATTGGAATTTTTATAGTAAAACCACGAACACGAAACAATAGACGATACTCGTAATGAAGTATAATAGCCAATTGCTGGATAGAGATGAGATTTCCCTTGGTTCTATGGCAACTGTAAATCATAGAAATTGCTTTAAATGACAACTAGAGAAACTAGTAGCATTTATTCCTAATGGCAACCGAGCTAATTTAATAATTCTCCGAGGAAGAGGAGATATCTGTAGAGAGTCTGCTATTAAATTGATATATTTGACGTGCAGGTTGATGTATTGCAAATTTTAACCTACATCGTAGCAAGTACGCCGACCATATTTAGCTTTTTATATTGCTATGGTTGGCTATGGCATTCTACCGTAGATAGTTGACATGATTAAAACATTGCAGCCGGCGGCTAAGTTACTTGACATGCATGATAAATAAGTGATAACAGCGTGTAGAACTGCTTAAGGTACCGCAAACATGGTAAAATGGAAACAGCAGATGTAACTAATGAGTACGAATAATTATTAGATTGTTTGTTACTGATCCTCGCAATAAATGAAATAGTATGCTGTGGGATGGAAATATGGAGATAATTAACTTGTCATCAATCTTTTTATGGTCCTCGTAAAAATGTTGACCCGCTTCCGTATATCTTTATGACACTAGTTGTAAATTACTATAATGGAGCTGTGTAGCAATGTACTGGCAGTGCCTTCACTTTTTGACACGTACCTGCTAATTGTAGTGAAGGTGTAAATTTGTTATGGATTTAAATTGCATACCCATATTTAATCGGTATAATTGCTGTGGTAATTTGAGTTTACAATTAACGTCAATTCGGTTTATTATTTCATATTAAATATTTCTCTAGCTTAACTTTAAAATCATTTAATTACTATTCTGTGTTACATTGGTTTTAAGGGCATTATTATTCATATATATTTAGTAAACAACTTAATTTAACTGATTCTTAATTGTTGAAAATGCTCTTGCTAGGTCTCAAACAAACCTAACCTCTAACTTTTTCGGGTTTCTTCAGTTTTTATTTATTAATACCATCGATATACACTGGAGGGTTATTTCTTGAAAGTTTGATTTTAGCAGTTTCCGGCAGGTTCACATATACACATTTTGAAGTTTCGTCAAATTATAAAATTTTCTTGTTTCAGGTAAAATGGGCAAATTCAGCGAAACTCTCGGCATCAATGAGCTGAAGACGAAGAATAACAACGTCTGGAAGGCACTGCTCGCAGAATTCATAGGAAATCTGTTGCTGAACTTCTTTGGTTGCGCATCGGCGCATACAGGAAACCACGTGTTGATAGGTTTAACATTTGGATTTACCATTTTCGTTGTAGTCCAGGTATGTGGGAACTATTTTTATTATTTTCCATAATGCCAATATAACCGAACCAATTTAATAACCATATATCAGAATAAACAAATCACTATAAATAACATTGTCGTAAAAACAATTTAAATTGATTGACGATAATTTTATGAAAACAAGTGTCTCCCGTCTATATAACGTTTAAAAGTCAAGGTAAAGTTTAATCGAACGATTCTTCGCGCTTCGCTGCTTTATATATAGGTCATTTAAGACAGGGAATTAGCGATCGCTTCGTTATTCTCCATTTAAAAATGGAATAACATCGAAGGCAGTGATTTTGTCAATGCAAACGGAAGCCAGAAATGATGGAAACACAAACGTCGTTATTCACGCTACAAGTTTTTCACCAAAATGTAATTTTAAACAGTTACAAAACCCTACGAATTTGCAAGTAGAACCTTGCTAGATTAGGAAAGCTTGCTTGATTCTTGCAGATATACAAAAATTCCTTCGTAGCTCATGAGTGGTAAAACCGGTGTTTGATCAAATTTGATTTTAAGGTTTTTCACGATTTTAACAACTGAGTTTAGATATACAAAGTCTATCAGACCTAAGCTCAGCTTAGAAGTTTTCTTAATACTACAGACATAAATACCTGAAAGTTCCTTGAAATCATAAAAATACTTTTTTTAAATTAATTAGTTAATGTAATTTATGATTTACTTGCGGTTAATATAAATCCCAAATGATGAATATTATGTCAAGATTGTAAAACAACATAAGGTCAAAGTAAAAAAAAAAGGAAACTTGAGTTTGGTAATTTCTTTTGTATTTATAGTGAACGAACCCAATGCCACAAACTAAGGTTTTCTGAAGCTCTAAATGAAAGAAGGGAACTTTTCAAATAAAGAGAAGAACAAAAGAAGGACAAACTATAAAGAAACAAAAATGCCATGAAGCACATAACAGGCTATGCTAAAAGAGCGCCATCGGAAGATTGTGCTTCTGTTATTAAGATTTATAAAAATATATATATTTAAAATTATATTGGTATAATTGGGTAGTATTCTTTGCGCTGAATAGGAAAATTTGACTTAAAAATGTGAAAAAATATGAAGTTGGCAGTTTTTGTGGACGCTGAAATACATTATGTATGAATTACTAAAGACCCATATGTATCTACCATTCACATGAGATAATATCAATATTTTTTATTTTGCTTGTTTTTTCTTCTTGTTTTGTCTCTTCTCTTGTAAAGCCTCACATATAAACATTGAATTTAGAAAAACAACTCCTCTACTAAATTTTGACGAAATAATTTGTACTGAAACATAAGACATGATGGCAAGCCTACTAGAAACATAAAAACTGTCTCAGCTGACGCATGATTTCAAAATAATTCGTACTCTTAGAAACCTCTTGTTGCAAATTTTGCACACTTTACTAAAAATTAACTAATTTGTCAAAAAACCGGCTTTCGTAAAGTATCCTTGGCGATTGCTAATTTATGGTAAAAAGTGAGGAATGATCATCTACTATATTGATGCTCGTTCTCTCCTCATCTGACTGTAGTGAAAATACATAATCAGCAAGTATGGATAATAAAATAATATATGGCGCCCAATCATATCACTAACATTTTCAAATGTCAATTAAACTAAAAGACCGGCATTTCCAACTCTGAGTTTACAGAAAAAGAAGAGAAAACAAGAAATAATGATTAATTACATATAAAATATGTCTGGACAGTACTCTGAACTGCCAATTTAAAACTGGTATCAAAACGCTAGATGCCGTATGCAAAAACATTTAACCTACACAGTTGTTTGAGTATTTACGTGAATTTGTATATTGCACTGATGCAAGCACGATACAACTATTACAGCAGCCATACGAGCGACGCGACGTATATAATCATCAAGCGTAATATGCAATTTTACAATTTGTTTCCGTTGAATCGTACTCGGGATGTTTTCTATAATTATCCCGCCGTTCGTTATTTCGAAGAAATGTGAAACAAATGACTATAATTTCAGGCTTTGGGTCACGTGAGCGGAGCCCATATAAACCCAGCAGTTACGGCCGGTATGCTAGCAGCGGGCAACATAACAATTCTTAAAGGACTATTTTACGTAATTGCCCAATGCGTCGGAGCCATCGCCGGATCTGCACTGGTCAAGGTATAATTCCTGCATAATCCTCGTCACAGCATTTCTCAGTTTCGATTTCCGTAGGCTTTGATCACCACAAAAGCCCCACTAGGAGTCACCACATGTGGTGACGACGTCACGGAACTTCAAGGATTTGGAATTGAGTTCTTCCTCGGTTTCGTCTTGGTTCTGACAGTTTTCGGCGTTTGCGATGGCAACAAACCAGAGTCGAAACCGGCTGCCGGTTTGGCCATTGGACTTGCGGTTGCTCTTGGTCATCTAGCTGGCATCCAGTACACAGGCGCCAGCATGAACCCAGCTAGGAGTTTTGGAGCTGCTTTGATTGCACAAAACTGGACCAATCATTGGGTAAGTATCATCCGATGGAATCAAACTGAATGGAAATAATCTTGCAATGAAAACAATAAATGCTCGCCGCAGGAAACAATGCACCATGCTAACAATTGCTGACGGTCACGACATTGACCTTTTATCAGTGCAATTATATTATCCAACAAACCTATTAGAAACCAATTAACAATGCAGTTGGCTTCCCACTTTAAATTTATTAACTAAAGATTGAATGTAGAAGATCGTCCATTTTATTTTAGTTGCTTTAAAATTCATAGAACCATAAGGTTCTAAGTGCCATCGTTATGTCTAGAGATATAGAAACAAATGTTTTGCATCAAAGTTGTTTAGTCCATTATTTTACTAGATAGATGCTGATTTCTTTGGAAATAAGCATCTACCTATTGGCTAGGTTTATTATGAGACAAAGGTGAAAGATAATATCTGAAAAAAAATGTAAGACAACGGAAATATTGCCCTGTGCGACCTTAATTAATCAGCCTGTATAATCTGCCTGGTGACCAATGTTGCTGTTTCGTTCTTTCCTGATTCCAAATTTTCATATCTCTATCATTTGAAACATTCTAAGTAGATATGTGGGGACCGTCGCTCCACGGACCCCGCTCCACCCTGAATTGGGTTTCGTTAAAGTTAAGGTTTAGCTGTAAGCTCCTACAATATTGTTATAAAAGATTTATTTATTATTTTTTATAAATTCATATAAAACATCAGATACTTCAACTGTGTAAAAATAATAAATAATTCCTATATGCTTGCAATTATTTGTCTAAGATTAAAATTGTCTAAAATGAACTTGGAAGCTTGTGGTTCTCGGACCGGGATATCTTAAAACATGCCTACAGGTCATCTATTCATTTTACGAAATGGTCTGGTGGTCTTCTTAAGAAGTGAAACGTTGTGGTTTCAAATTTCGAACAAAGTTAAAGGCAACACAGGAAGAAGAAGCCAGTGATAAAATTTTAAATATGCGGTTTACCTAACATAGTGGACCAACTTTTGATAAGAGATAAGAAAATTCATGTCTGAAAGCGTTAGCAAAAATTGTTTTATAATTTGCGTAGGTGACTGTAGGTGACTTGCAACCTCAAAAATTCCTTTATAAATGTTTAAAATAAATACAATAAACAATTCCCACTATTCATCTAATTTTGTCTATGTGCTCGTAGGTATATTGGATTGGACCAACCCTTGGTGGTATTGCAGCTGCCCTATTGTACAAGCACGTCTTTACCGCGCCGTCGTTGGGCCCCATGAAAATCATCGAACGCTATACGACGGTTGTAGCCGATGAAAAAGAGGTAAGACATTAATAGGTAATACTCATTTATTATTACTATCATTTCTGCAATTATTAACATGTGAACCTTTGTATTTTTACAAGCCTTCGAATGTATGGAATGTAGAAAATGAAATTAACGTAAGTTAACGGTTAGACTATGGTAAATTTAAAACTGTACTGTACTGCTGGTGCCATCTGTGAATCTATGGCTATAGTTATGTAGGCGTTTGAATCCAGCGCCTTGTTCAAAGATGTCGCTTCTTCTATTGATTATTTTTGCTATTTTATTTTTTAATTTTATTGAAGGTGCCATCTATGAACACACTGTGCCTAATTTTTCAAAATTGATTTCAGACGTTCCTACATTGTTTTCCAATCTAAATTGTGTTTTTTCTTTTTCTAGCTCAAACGTTTGGATGGTGGTAGGAACGAAGTGTAGACCAATGGATTGAACTCCAATACACAACGTATCATCGCCCATATTTCGCCTCTTCAGTATCGTTATTGTTCTGTTCGACAATTTTATTTACATACCTAAGCTTGTAATAATTTATTTCCAACTCTGTGTGTAATTGTTTTTAATTTCTATTAGAGATCACCCATGCCAAGTGTTTACATAATATTTAGTTTGCACTGTTAGTGTACGACCACTATAGTGCAATGTAACACAAAAATGTACCTACATTATATAGTTCAAATATGAATTGAAGTGATCTCTGATAGTTAGTTTATAAGCTGATGTTTGTTATAGTGCTTTCCTTTTAAAGAACCGTTTCTATTAACATTATCCATACTGTCAGAGTGGACAGTTTAGGATTTAAATTGGAAAGAATTATAAAAAAGCAACGAATATATATCTATGCATATTTTATTGTGTGTATATATTTATACTATAAATTTTAAGTTTTAATAAAGATATAAAACAATGTTTTACAAAGATTCTTTAAATATATATATGAAGTCTCCCACGGAGACAAAAAAGATAACAAATAATACAACTCTAGCCTTTAAAGTTAAAATGTACAAAACTAAATCGTGCCTTCTTCTGCCGATTGACTATATTCCACTTCTTCCTCTTTGGCAACTGGTAAACGTTGCTGCTGCACCATAGGTTTCTTAACGTATGTTTTCTTGATGATGTGTTTCTGAATAATATTCGGTTTCACGCTATCTATAATGCTCTCCATCGTATGCCTAAACGGTATCTGCTTCGTAGTACTGGGCAAGCTCAAAGGAGTCTTCCTCAGCAAAATAGTATCTCCCTTCATCTCAATTTTTCCTTGCTTGGCCATCTGCTCGATCTCAGCCTTGGTCATCATCAACTTCTGCACCCTCACAGTCTTATCCCCAATCTTCATATCAACGTACTGCTTGTTGGGCAAAGCTTGCAACTCCTGCGATGTCAGCCCCAAATTCTCAATGGTCAACCTCTGGTTAATATCACTCGATGGTCTACTCTGGCTTTGCGATGGCTTGACAATTGGTACATACTTAGCCCTCTCGGGAGGATTCTTCCTACCGTAGACTTTCGTGCCTTCTGATCGAACAATAGGCTTGATTGATTCACCGGGCTTCTGGTCCAGTTCTTCTTCTCGGGAAGCTTCATCATCAGCGTGTTGCTGCTCTTGGATCAATTCATCTTCGACGTCAGAACCTAATTCCTCCTTGAGAAACTGCGCGTAATTCTTAATCTTTGGAGCCTTGCGCGGCCTTGGCACAACTTCAGGGTCTTCATCATTGGTTATCGTAAACTCCACGATATCATCCTCGCTGCCTTCTTGGTCTTCCTCCTCGATGCTTCTGGTCGCTTCCTCCTGGGAAACCTCTTGTTCGATCAATTCCTCGTATTCCATTTCAGCGTGCTTCAACTCGTGTTCTTCAAGTTGATCCTGGGTTTCGAACGAGTAGTCGCATTTATCGCATGGGTAGGGAAGGCCTGATAGATGGGTGGTGATATGGTTCATGACCTGCTTGGCATTGTCAAAAAGCGTATAGCAGATCACGCATTTTAGATTCACCATAGAATGTATTGTGCTGTGATTGATTAAAGAATCCTTCCTCCTGAAGGACATGCTGCAGATATCGCATTTGTGCTGACCATTTGGTTGGATGTCACTATTTTTGGAAGCGTAGTGACTCCTCATGTGGCGGGTTAGATGGTGACTTAAGAGGAAAGTCCTCGAGCAAATTTTGCATGGATAAGGGCGAAGCCCAGCATGGGAGGTGATATGCCTCATAAGTTTGATGGGAGAGGTAAAGCTTGCTTCGCAGTAATTGCACTTGTGAGGTTTCTCCTCAATATGCGAAGCTTCGTGCCTCTCTAAGCCTTGCTTGAAGACAAAGCTCTTATGGCAGATATGGCACGCGTAGGGGCGTTTCTTCTTATGCTTCTCTGAATGCATATCCAAATCTTCTCTGGTTAGAAACGTGCGATCGCAGGAGCCGCAGAGGTATTTAGGAACGTCATTGTGGGTCTTCTCATGCCGATGGAGTAAAGATTCCCTACTGAAAGACTTCTTGCAGACGACACACTCAAATGGACGATCGTCCGAATGAGTTTGGACGTGTTTGCCCAAGTCGTATTTCGTGAAGAATCTCCGCATGCATTGCCCGCATTCGTAAGAACGCTCCCTAACGTGGTTTTTCAAGTGGAGATCAAGCAGCTGCTTGAGAGGAAATGACCTCTCGCAGAGGGAGCATGGAAAAACGTCCGTCTTTACCTGAGATACTTTAAGAGTTGGATTTATTTTGTCTTCTTCCATTGGCATCTCGTCATCTTCATCATCTTCTTCGTCTTTGCAATCAGAAGAATCTTCGTCGTACTCGTTGCAGTTAACAGAAGCCTGTAGCTCTAGTTCCAGCGTCCCAGGCGATTGACTGTTTTCATTCATTTCGTCCTCGTTGAATTTGTTTATTATCGTTATCGTTTCAGTTTTTTGTTTCTTTTCTTCGACTGGTGGTGCCTCTTTTGCGACTTCTACGGATGGTCGTTTTCTGGCCAAAATCTGAATGATAAAACTAATTGAAAATGGGTGCCATTTTTCAGTATGACAGATTAAGATTTCCCATGACAAATTTACGTACCTTAAGAGCAAAATGTATATTTTAATTGAATAAGTAATATATAATGACACTAGCGTTGTATAATGACAGTTCGTTCAAATAATGATCTCATTATTTGAACGAACTGTTGTCATTATACAACGCTAGTGTCCAAGCCTGTCAAAACCTATGTGGATGACAGTTATTTCACAGTTCGCCTCGCCGTCATTGACAAACACATTTAAAATATTTTGATTAAAATGGAATTTATGAGTCGTAGATAAAAGGTCATATTTGACTCGCACATAACAGATATAAATCGCTCGCATGACTACACGCTCGCTTGTAACTTCATGCTCGCGATTTATATCCTTAATTATGTGCTCCTCAAATAATATACTAATTTATTGCTACTACATTGGTTGATATATTTAAGAGCAGGAGATTTCCAAAAGCTATAGTGTCTCAAGTTATTCAAAATTAATGCTTTTGATAAGTTTGTGATTATTGTTCTTATTCATACTTTATTTTTATTATGCATCTTTGTTTATTATACAAATGTATATTATTATACTATGAATTTTTATATTCAATTTAACTAATTGATTTTGACAGTTTAATTATTTATGTTTTTTTTATTATTATTATTATTCAATTGACACAATTAAATACAATATTTCTAATTGAATTTTATCTATAATATATACGTAATTTCACCAGCCTGGTATATTTAAAGTAGATTTTTTAAGTGCTTCATAAATCTCAAAGAAATTAATTTAAACTCACAATAGGTTTGTTCGAGCAGCACCAAAATAAGTGCATAAAGCACTTATTCTTTCTCCTGCGCATGCCAAATGGCGGTTTTGCCCTGCAAAAGCCTGCATTGCGTATGCGTACAAGAATCCCCAATTGTTTTGACTGCTGCTCGAAAGAACCCAATAAAAAATAAATAAATTTGTTCGTAAACATCAAAATACAAAATCTGTGTTGTCGACCTAAATAGCCATTACAAATTTGTCGTTATGTATATAGATTATGTGGGGCAAAAATTGTCATTGCAAATGCCTAATTTATCGGGCTGATATATATTCCCTATTAAAAATTAGGAATGAAAATTATTCTTTATAAATAAATCAGCATTTTATCACCTGCAGTTTGACTTCTTTGTGCGGTTGAGCTTTGTGCAAGGCTTTCAACTCCCCGGTAGCCAGATATAATTTGAGAGCATCATCAGACTTCTTGCACGTAGCTTTAAAGTTGTAAGCTTGCTGAGTGTTTGCACGACACTTATTGCAGATGAGCTGTGGCATTCCATCATTTTTGAATACCTAATAAATAATACAATGTCATAAAAATACACACAACTTATTGCTGCTGCAGAAATATCGCGTTTGAAGAAAAGAAAACTATAGACAGTTCAACAAACTACCTTTCTTGAAATCAAAGAAAACTATTTATGAGCTAATGAACAAACAGCGCCGACCCAACTCTAGTAATAAAAACTGTAAACTGTAATTGCATAGTAGATAGACGAACCTCAAGGGCGACACATGCCATAATTTGAAGCGGCAACGGAGCGATTTGCTTCCCATCTCTTTCGTAAATGTTGGTCAGCAGGCCCTTGTCATCGAGACAGAAACGGCAAATCTGCATCGCCCGCAGATTGTTCGCGCGCTCCTCGGTGCTCATCGCCTAGAAATTTCCTTTATCAGTCTCTACAAAACACTTTGATTCCCGACGAAAATCTACACTGACGCTAGAAAATGGTGGTCGGCTTGGCTTGTTCAGTACACTGCTTCTGCGTTGAACCGCTAGGGCAGGAATCGATATTTACTCGGCTACCCACATAGAGATGGCGCGATAAAATCAATAATTTGCCGCCCTTTTTAAAATTATAAATTAAATTTTAAATTTAAAAGACGTAAAATTTGTGATTAAAGGGAAAATCTATAGAGATATTGCATGCAAAGCTATTATCTACATTATTGAGTCTTAATTACTTTAATTGTAACCGCTTACCATTTAAAGAATTAGTTTAAAACAATTTAAAGAAGACTCAATAGGTAATTACCCGAATTATGTTTAAATTTCTAATAAAGAGTATGAGACACAATTTTTTATTGTCAAATTTGAATTCCTGCAAGCAAGGTCGAGGGAGAATGGATGCATTATAAACCAAAGTAGCTGTCCGACTTCGCTTAGTAGTAGACATGGCGCCTCCTATAAAGTTTTTAATTCTCTTCTGCGCTATAGGTAAGTAAAATATTTCTATATTAGACGTAAAATTGATCACTTATAACATCAAGCTTTTCCTAGTAACTTTCTATAGTGATATTATCTAAAAATCCGGCATTGTATAATAATGATTCTTTTGTTTGACTACAACAAGAGTTGAACTGTTACCGTTAGTAAGAGTTTTTTGTACTTTCTTGAATAAAGACCTTGTCACGCCTCATAAAACTATCAGTCAGGGTCTAATTGTTACAAATGTTAAAGGCGATATCTATATCATGTTTTATTTATTGTTGCTACAGCAGATGCTGAAGATTTCTAGGGACAATGCAGGTCGATCGTTTGAATGAGAAAGTATTCGTATGTGTAAACATTCGTTCACATCAAAAAGGTCAACTCTTACTTTGACACCACTATAACACACCAGAAATTACCAAATAATATATAATTTTATTGAACACAATAAATTATTATATATAATAAGTGTTATAAAACAAA
Source organism: Melinopterus prodromus (assembly GCA_964023965.1). Taxonomy (NCBI): domain Eukaryota; kingdom Metazoa; phylum Arthropoda; class Insecta; order Coleoptera; family Scarabaeidae; genus Melinopterus; species Melinopterus prodromus. The sequence continues at coordinate 4,272,118 of OZ030398.1, forward strand.
TATGGTACCTATAATTTTTTATAATTTCTGTATTCATTATGTAATAGAATAGGTCAAAAAAATTAACACTTTATAGATACAGGTGTCCACGGTAGGAAAAAAGTACATTAATGGGCCGAAGACTCGAAATACACGTTTCAGAAAATATTGTTATTACACAAACGAACAATTTATTTACTTACGTAATGATCTAAATTATTAAAAGAATTTGAATGAATCCTTGGATTGGTTGTAGTTGTCTAACTCTAACACCTTAGCCCGCTAAATCATCAGTTCTATTTATTTATTTCGGGATATGTTAGGAGGAGTTTTTGGGAATGTTCCAATGACTACAGATAACAAATACAAGAAGTGACTTGGCCGAGATGTGATGTTCTGTAGAAATCCTAACATTTCTGTACATGTCAGTAATGTTCTCATCATTTACATATTTTCTTGCATGTTTTTGAGACGCAAAAACTAAATAAAACAAAAATTGCAAATTATTAGCTCGCATTCGCATTCTTAAAAAAAAGCGTTCAAAACGCAAATTGCTTGTTCTTATTTACCTTTCTTGAGGTTAAACAAAACCATTGCAATTCAGGATGCAATCCAGTCATCATTGACTAATGAGTAAATTAGTTTTACTTTATTTTTCAAATACATTTTACAATTATCAAAGATAAATCGGCTTATTAAGTTATAAAATAAGCTACACGTTACATTTACATTAATTACATTGTTATCATATATTGTTGTTAATGGCATGACGCGAATTTTATGTGTAGGCGTAACCATTTTATCTTACTATTATCTTGTAGCTTACGTAGCTGCTGCTGGAAGAAAACAGCCTCCATCCCGTCAACCAATTCGCGAAGAAGAAGAAGAAGACCTAGTATCAGAGGAATGTCCTGAACCGCAGGGTTTCTTTGCTGATGCTGAACAATGCGACAAGTATTACGACTGCAGGGATGGCGTACCAACTGAAAAACTCTGCGACGACGGTCTGGTCTTCAATGACTACAGTCCTGAGTATGAAAAATGCGATTTGCCATTCAACATCGACTGTTCCAAAAGACCAAAACTACGTAAGTTGTCGTCGCCTGCTTTTGTAACGATTCCACTGATGTTGGTGTTTGATTTTCTTCTGCAGAGGAACCAATACCCAGTGTAAACTGCCCAAGGAAGCATGGATACTTCGCCCATCCCCAAAAGAACATTTGCGACAAGTTTTATTATTGTGTGGATGGTCAGTTTAACATGATCACGTGTCCTGATGGTCTGGTCTACAACCTACGGGCTGGAATTTGCTCTTGGCCTGATGAAGCCAAACGTGAAGGATGTACTTCTGAAGGTAATACTTCAAACAATTGTTGACATAGAAAAACTAAAGTTTGGTACTTTCTCTTCCGATAGAGCAAGGCAAACAATTAGCATAGTACAATAATTAATTCATTCATTCAATTCAAGTCCAAACTTTGATCTCCTTGGCATTGGCAAATTTTATTAAATGTTTTCGGTAGTTGATGACATTGTACCTATTTTCTGATAACTGGTTTGTGCACAGTGTCTACGCTTGAAAAGAATTCGATCTATTTTTGGAGATACTCGAAGGTCGTGTAAAACTAATTAAAAAGAAAGAAGTTGTTCTGCAATTGTCGTAAAATACCACGTTTAACACTGACCTTTCGGTATTTAGTGTTCAAGGAGAAGTTTTATGAATTTAATACCATTTCAAGACATTTTTGTTTGTTTGTTGAGTGCTTCATAAGATATTTTTTTCTGCAAACGTTGAAAATTCAAAATTGCTTGTAAACTGACTAGCATAATGCACACTAGCTATTATCACAACAGTTTGGTGTTTTATGGTCATAAAACATTTTCTGGTGTTATTTTCCAGTTTTCTGACATAACTAGGAAATACTTTTAGCAGTAGTGAAAATAGTATATTATTATACTTTTTACTATTTTTTTAACTAATATAAACTATTGTAATACGGTGTTTTCTACTTTGGGTTATGTACCTGGTATAAATTCAGTAATTACAGACCAGTAACCATGGTTACCAACGGTTTTCATTATCAAACCGAAATGAGTGTCACCATGTGTTTATTGTTAAACCTAAATAGATAATGATAGTTGTTATCACTGGGTTTTGTAATATACCGGGTATAACTCAGTCAAAATGCCGGAACACATACATAATTCTCCAACATTAAAATCTTTTTAAAGATTGTTCCACCAAAAATTTTATGGTTTCAAACATAGTTGTTTATCTTATTTGGGAAACTTAGTAATCATTACTTTTTCTAATAGAATACACTGTATATATTAAATTTGATTAAATTAATTGTAAAATGTTTTTGTAAGAATAATTTTTTGAGTTATAAGCGATAAATCAATTCTCATAAACTATTTTAACCAAACGGATAAAGATTAAAAATACAAGAAGAAATAACAAAACAATTAATTAGAATAAATTAAATATTTAAACTGCCTAATTAAAATAAATGTATGTGGGAAAATAATCTTAATTAGAATTTCAGAAATTTTGATATATTGCTTATAACTCCAAAATGATGGATTTTATAAAACATATACCTACAATTGCGTTCTTTTAAGAAACGAAAGGTATAATAAAATAAAGACCCTGTGTATTGAAAAAATATTTAAACGAGATCTGGTTTAAACCAAAAAAGCAATTGTTTTTTCACGGTTGGAGAATTATTGAGGTGTTGACTAATTTTAAGTCAAAAATGATACATTTTAGAAAAACTGATTTCAACAAAAAATTATTAGAATTAATCCTTGAATTAAAAAATTCTAAAAATATACAGTGTTCTATTTGAAGAAGAAAAGGTTACAAAATTTCCATAATAAAATGAACATCCTGTTATTAAAAATATATTTAAACGATAGCTAGTTTAAAACCAAACCACTTTTGTTTGAACTTTGTTTGGCTAAACCGGTGTCACTAATAAGTGCGTGAAAAACTATATGTATTTTCTATAATTGTCCAAGTTTCGATTCACTTCAGCTCTCCCCTGTTCAAATAACAGTTATTATGGTTTTAAAAGATTAGTCCTATGATACCTCACATGACCTACCTTCTCTATGTCGTTTAAACGCTGGCACCATCTACTTAAAACCTGAACAGGCTATAACGAATAACTAGAACGAATAACAAACATAGCCCTTTTATTTTTCTCAGATATGTAGATCATGTCAAATTGCCATGTTATGATATTATGACATTATGACAATTAATTTCTTTTACAGATGTCTTCCAGTTTACTTGTCCAACCGTTAATGATACTATTGGTGTAACCCACCCACGTTACGCTGACCCTGAAGATTGTCAATTCTTCTACGTGTGCATCAATGGGAACGTACCCAGAAGAAATGGGTGCAAATTAGGTCAAGTCTTCGACGATGTTCATAAAACTTGCAGCTGGCCAAGACTGGTACCAGAATGGTAAATAGAAACTGTTTTTTTAATGACTAACCACACTAACCGTTTGTTTCTTTAGTGCTGAATGGTATAAGGGTCAGTTTACCGACGAGGACTTACTAGCTCTTGAAAATCCACCAAAGCCAAAGACTAGGCCAGCAGGTCCGATCAATAGGAAGAGGACCAAGCCACGCGAAGAATAATTTTGGAGTGGACGCAACAATCAATAATATTGTATTTATTTTCTTTTGAAAATTTCTGGTACCAGTTATGTTCTGCCACTGGTAACGAAGGATTTGTTGTGCGTGATTATATATTTAATAAAATCTTTTTGTTACAAGCGTTCTTTTTTATTACTTATTTGTCTGGTGTCAGTGAACTGTACGCACGTATTTAACTGTTTGCTGTTACTGGCGTAAGAAGAATAAATTTAGAGGTTTGTGTTATGCATAATAATGAAGATACATCTGCAGTATATACAGTGTAAAGTTACAAGACTTTGTCAACATGTATTTGAACCTAAGTTAAAATAAAACAAAAGCTAAATTTTGTATTAATTCTCACATGTTAGAAATCAAATTATAGATAAAGGTGTATTATCTTTGTGGTACTGTCTTATGTATTAATTGTTGTTGTATCCACGCTACGTGATAAACTATGATTTATGTACTCAAAGAAACATCGGTATCTTACAACTACATATTTTTTGTGTTTTTTTGTAGATAGGTGCTTGAAAACTCGACGCTTGTTATAGTAATGTTATCTTTTTGTTTTTCTGCACTGGTGTGCGATAAAAACTGATAATTATGTCATACTAATGATTGAAATCTTTGCAGATAATCGAAAAGAACACAACAGCATAAAATGATAAAATTGGGATTACCACAACATGTAGTAAATCTTTATCTAAAAATTGTTATAAAACATGCGAGAATTGCTGTTGTAGAACGTACTAGTCTAGTCCATACATTTTTTACGAATTTTATAAGAATTTCTGAATTGTTTATTATGATTATCAAGTAAGTTAGCTTTGCTTGAACTTCTGTCATTGGAAACGGGTTACGTACTAATTAATGAGCAGAAAAATAAACTGAATGAGAAAAACGCTGGTTTTCAAACAGAATGCCAATTATAGACGAAAATTTAGGCGCACAGGAAACTAAAGTGTAATGTATTTAATTAAACAAAAAATAATTAAATTAAATTGAAGGAGTTTTGACAATGAAACAAATTTAAAAGTGCTTCACATATTTTCATTTATAATTTGGTATGTTTTTGTATTTAATGCCCACCTCGAGTTAGAAATTACCATGTATCAGTTCAGTTTTCAACATTGTGTGTATATGAGCAAGCCTTTTCTTATTCAACAAACTTTAAGAGAAAATATAGAGTTCATTTGTTATAGATAAAATTAGTGTGTACAAATATCTTCTACTTGGGTGTTTATTCCCACACTTTTTCTCAGAACGTAATTATTGTTGTGGCTAAACTAAGGACTTATTTATTTTATCGATACCTTAAAAATATCAAAATATTAATAAAGCAGTAGATAATTTAAATGGCTGTAACTTCTTAAGGAATGTTAACTTGTTATCAGTAGGTCCATATTATGAATCTTTTTACTCGGAATAAATGTTTCTTATTTTTTTTTCATTCGACCAATAGCTTTTTAAATTTTGTATGAATTTATTTATTTAATTATTTGTAAATGGTACTTTTAGTTTTCATCATTTTAGCATTGTTTGATTTGTATTTTCTTCTTCCTTCCTTTGTTAATAGTTGTAGGAACTAAAAAGAACAAATAAGTTTATACCTGAGAGAAATATCTGCAATGTTACAGAAAATGCATTCATTTTATTAAACTACTAAACAAAATGTAAAAGAAAAATTAACTGTAACAACTACATTCTGTATTGTTTTACAGGTCGTTTTTTTTTTTAATTTTACTTGAAAAATACTTTAATAAAAATAAATACTACACAGTAGTACATAAGTAATATTCAATCATTGAACTGCGTTTCTTTACAGACTTGTATCTGGTTACTTGAAATACGTTACACGTTTTACTGTACACAAAAAATACTCTAAATGCCTTAAAAAGGACAGTGTATATTTTTGTTCTTGGGAATCCGCCAGGTTCCAACGCTATTTACAGGGTTCCGAAAGACCAAAAAGGTTGGGAAACGCTGCTCTAGACAAAGCCAATACATCAAAAGAAATAAACGTGAGGTGTGCTAAAACATATCACGGGATAATTGGGCGATATTCCTTTGACGAAAAACTGTTTTAAAACGACGTTTTATCATACATTCTATCTCCTTCTCCTGAGAATTCTCATTTTTTGACGATTGCTGGTTTTGATATTAACTCCTCATATGCATTATTTGTCACTGTGTAGATAAAAATTCTAAGTATTACATCGTATACTCATCACGGACTAACAGGTTACGTAAGGCTGCGTTTACTAAAACTTTCACAAAGTTGCCGGTTCAGTGAAAGTGTTGATCGATACCAACTAATCGTTCTAAAATTTGTTATCAAACGAGTTTTTACACTAATAATTAAACATAATTTTGTGTATCAATCAACGAATAATCTACAAAAAAAATCTATTTCAATGGCACGTATATGGTTTAACTAAGGCCTCTAACAAACGAAGAACAAAGAAATAGCTTATGGCATGTAATAGCATTTCCAGGAACCCAAACATGGAGCTGGCGCAGCCAATATGCCTTTACGCGCTCCATCTAGACCTCTAGACTAGAGGACAATACAAGGTGGCAATACTTTTACTTTTTTGACGCTCAACATACAGGGTTGGTTCAATATCCGTCAAGGTCAAAACCTGCTTTTAATACTAACACGCATACATGGAAAATACAACACGAAGAGTATTCTTGGAACTTATGAAAACATATACAGGGCGATACAAGAGTAATTGGCAACAGATAATTACTTGAGAACGTAAATTGGACGAATTGATACGTACAAATCAATCGTCCACAAAAACAAAAACCATAAATGTGTAGATATGACTTACATGGTTGTTTCATGAGTACAATTTAGTGCAATTTTTACACAAAAATGAGAAATATTAATTAACTTCTATAGTTAGAGTAAGTACAAATATCGCGCTGTTTGAACATATCCATTATCTCCATTAAGTAAATGGAGATATGTTAGAAAAATCAGTAATAAACATTGCTTTATATTTTATGATATAATATAACGCATTCTACAAATATTATGGGTTCCTTCAAGACGCATAACCAAACAAAAATGACCAAGACAATAAATTCTTTAATGGATACTTTCTTAATTTTTTGTCTAATTAAATTAATCTTTGAAATTACGAAAGAAAGTGATCGAGAAAATACATGAAAGCGACTGTTATAAAATATTTTGTGGTTTGAGTCGGTGTTATCTAAGTCCATATAATTTCATTGTGTTTATCGACTTTCTAGCACAAATAAAGCAAAATTTTCAATGTTATTTATTATTGACCGACAAAAAATAGCTGGTCTTCTGGTTCGGTTACATAAACTCAGCAAATTGAGTGTTAAATTTGGCATTAAACCGTAAAACAATACTTTCGACTACCGGAAATAATGCCTATTATTTAATAATAATGGAATTACACGATAACGACAATTAATCTACATTTACTTACCTCTAAAATATGCATATCAGTAATCATATATAAGTAAAATTGACAAAAAAAAGCGTTTTAGAAAAATTAGTTAAACTTCTTTCTAGTGCAGGAAGTTTGTTTTTCATTCTTATACACTAAATAGTTTGGTTTGACATATTAGTAGAACACGATAGGTTATGTTTTCTTTCTACATTTCTTCTTCTTTATTTGGTGTGCCTTTTAACGCAATGTCAACAGTAAATTAAAAAGTTGAGTTTGTTCGGAGTGGTATAAGTTTGTCGCAAATGTTTTATTCATTATGATATAATATAACATACCCTTCAAATTTATTTTATTTAATCTTTTCTTCAATCTGTCATATTAAATTAATCTACGAAATTTCAATCAATTTTTTAACAGTTTAATCGGTGAAATTTGTTGTAACTATTTTCTTTTGTAATACGACATAACATCTATAGGATTTTTAATGCAGATTATTTGTTTAATATATATAACACAATTAAAATTGTGTTTTAAATAGGACCATGGTTAATTCATTAAAAAAAAGCACAATGAACGTAAAATTTTGGATTACTAACAATGATTAAGAAACACATCCCAGAATGTAGATAATTTAAAGAAAATATTGGCAAATGTTTGTCGTTTAGTAGTGGGAGATGTTCGTGTACGTTGTACATCAAAATGACATCGTAAAACTTCGAGATTTTGATGTTTGATAACTGAATACCTAATTACGACAATATTGTTCGGGGCTGTACGCACACTATGATCTATCAGAGATACGTAGAGTAGGGATTTGAAAGAACCGGTCACCCAAATCTAAATACACTATCGATTGTAGCTACCACTATCTATAATATTCACCTGAGTCAGCACACGCAAGAGCTTTTATATATGAGTGCCACTGCTCCAACTGCAGTTCTTTTCCAGTGGTGAGCATTGTTCCATCGACCACCGAACCCATTGCGACCACTTCATATACACCACAAGAAAAAACCCACACCATGAAATTCTTCACAGCCCTCGTGGTTGTTGGCATTGTTGCCTCCACACGTAAGTTACTGATTTTGTTTTTATTTAATACTTATTTAGAATTTAATTTGACAAATTCTAGGTGTAAAATTTGTTCGTATCTAATTACCTTTGAGGTTATTTAGCGATCTTTAATGTATTTAATCTTTAACAATGTGAAATTGTGGCGATACCGGTTTTTAGTTGCAACATTTAAAAGTTCAAACCTTTCACTTTTACGGCGAATAATTACGACTGCTTATACTTGGAATATGTCACGAGTTTGGCAAACCATAAATATTAATGAAAATACCTAGAAGTTCACCGTATAATACTTGAATAACAAGAGGTAACTAATAAGAAGATACCATCTTTAAATCGCCATTTATTTGTAGAACGTTTCTATATATACAACGGGCATATTAAACAATACTTTCTTTAGCCAGTGCACCTTAACAGCATGCTTTTATAAACTATAAGAAACTAAGAAAGTTAGTAGGTGCATACTTAATAGAAATTTAAAGGCAGTTGTTGATGAACTGTTTAGAATAATTGCTTTATTTTATTTTTGTTCTTCTCTCTTTTTAACCAATTATTTAATATTTATGATTGTTTCCACAAAATGATAACATTAACTTAATTAATGTAATAAATTACCGCTTCTTTTGTATTGCAACAAAAGCTCAATAATTGGTGCATTTCATTTCCCACGTTTTTTAACCTGTTTGTCTAATGTCAAACTGGTCTTATTGTAGCTTCTTTAATAAAACGCCAAATAATGTAAGTCATTCAAATCAGAATGTCTTAGAAAATATTTTATTCTTTATACATATGGTTGTTCAGGTTACAATCTATTGTATTAGGAAAATTTCGAAAAAAAACAAATATAAAAATAAGACAATTGAATCAAAAGATACTGAAGTTTAAAATTGGCATAGATTTTAGGTGAGCAGGTGTATATATTTCTATATAGGAAATGCCTTTTCAACAGAAGGTCATTTCTTGAGAAATTCTAATATGTGATAGTTATTCGTGAACTTTAAACTAATGAATACTAATGACCGAAAGTCTCCATAAGAACGACCGAATCCAATTTAAATTGCCTATGCTGGCCTTTCAGTTTCTGCAGATGTGACATTTTCGAAAGGTCAGAGATGCTATACAAATAATAATCCGTAATAGGAATTGCATAAACATTCTTTTTGCTCAACAATTTGCGAATTCTGACTAATCGTAAATCTTGACACGCACTGATCAGATTCAACCTTGAGAAGGAAATAAGAATTCCATTGCAAGGTTGAATATCAATTGATTGATGTTAATAGGTTAATATGCCAAGAAGAAAGAAACGAGAAGCAACCTTCTTAAATTTCCTCCTGCCTTTTCCTTTTTAATGATATTGTTTTAATTTTTAATCTTAACTTTAGATGCTCAATTCAACTGCCCGAAGAAGGACGGCCAATACGAAGACGCAGATCAATGCGACAAATTCTACGACTGCCAAGATGGCCGCGCCATCGAAAAACTTTGCCCAGATGGTCTGGTCTTCGACCCAACCATCCGCAAGATCAACAAGTGTGACCAGCCCTTCAACGTAGACTGCGGAGATCGTGTCAACTTACGTAAGCAACTATCAAACTCTAAAAAAAGACAAATTAAAACTAACACCTTCCTATGTTTAGAACCACCAAAGCCAGGCAAGAACTGCCCAAGACGTAACGGATTCTTCGCCCACCCAGAAAGCAACATCTGCAACATTTTCTACAATTGCATCGAAGGTGAATCCATCGAAGTAAAGTGCACCAAGGGACTTTACTTTGATGAGTTCAGCGGAACTTGCGTGTGGCCAGATTCTTCTGGTCGTGAAGGGTGCAAAGCACTTGAAAGTAAGTATATATTTTTTTATTTTCTACCGTCAATTGTGTAACTATGCTTGAACTAGCAGAGAAATTGGAAGACGGTTTCGAATGCCCGAAAACCTCCCAGACTGACCAAAACGGACAGGTTAATGTGCATCCCAAATTTGCCAATCCAAACGATTGCCAGAAATTCTACGTTTGTTTGAACGGCAAAGAGCCCAGAGACTTGGGTTGCACCGTCGGTGAGGTCTACAACGAAGTTGCGCAGAGATGTGACGCCCCAGAAAATGTTCCTGGATGGTAAGAACGCCCTTCCATGCTGGAGATACGTCAAACTTATTTTTATTTTGTGTTTCAGTGAGGATTGGTACAAGCTTGACGACCCACCAGCCAAAAAATCGTAAACATATTCTGTTAAACTTCAAGCTGTTTCCTATACGTTTTCAATTGTTATTATACCACACCTACTTCCATCTTCAATTCCTCTGTTTCTTTTTCTCTTCTTGTATTCTCCATCTTCCTATTTTTTCTCACTTTCTGTCTTCCTGTAGATAGGATATAGGTACTATTATTTTTTTATTATTTTAATATCATGTGATGTGTGTAAATTAGTATTTATTTACACTTTTAATGAATTTGTGTCAAAATATGATCCTGCTTGTTATGCAATGACCGAAATTTATGTATGTATGTTATATAATAAATACAAGACTTGTAGAAAAAAAATAATGCGTTTAATTTGGTATCGTATGAAAAACCGTTGGACCACATCGTTGGCATATCTTTGGCGAGTGAAAGTGCTGGTACGGCGACGTGTAGGTCGACCTTTGCTTTTTTGTTTTTGATTGAACACATACGGTTAGGTAACAGCGACAGTTATGTACGCGCGTACATTAGTAAACGTATTGTAAAAGAATGTTATATAAACTATCACTATCGGAAATCTATATGGGTATGTATGTAGATAAGAAATTTAGCCTGCGTATAGTATTTACGCTTAATATTCAAAGTAGGTATGCCATAACACATACCGTAACATCGTCAAAAATTCTGAAGCAGTATAGATTATACAATAAACGCGTACAATGTATGGAAACATGAGAACATCTCTGAGACGGTTGTTATTTTCAATAATAGTCGAACACGTCTATTTTTAACTATCAAAATACACATTAGTATATGTGAAAATTAATTTGAAAATACGTCTTCACGTATTAACTCATTTTTTAAAATTTTTGGAAGGTTTCAAAAATGGAACACCTGTATAATATGTGTTGGCTGTAATAACTGTTTAATACATATGTCTAATAATGTTATATATGTCATACATCGAGTATTTTGGTCATATATGCTATATGATATATAATGTTATTAAGAACCCGTATTTAATTGACTCTAACTTTGCCCGGGGTTTGTGTTCTACTCGATCGTTGATATCTCCCGCACAGCCGCGCCGTCAGATATAGGCGTCCGTTTTTTATCAGAACGAATTTTTTAGCACAGTTACTTCTTTTAATTCTGAAGTATTATGTTTAATAATAGATTTTAGGCATATATTTCTTCGTTTTGTAGGTAGATCTAGCTCCATTACATGCTTTAGTAAATATTGTTATATCACGCAATTTTCAATCACCCTGTATACGCACAGAATATATACATAGTAAAAATTTATTTTATTTTACGTAGGTACCTATACTTACCTAATTATTCTTTAAAGTATGAAATTACTACCTAACTATTTTTGAGCACCTATTTAGTAAGAATTCTATTCCTTTTCTAACCTGCTTTTTGCTAATCAATATTAGATACTCGAAATACAAGTTTTTTAAAACCTCAATTAGAATCGCTTATATATTAAATAAAAATTAGTATATCTATATTTGGAACAATGAATGCATATACTGATTGCATAGTGAATTACGGAGAAATTAATCGAAAGGTGAATTGTGAATTTCTTATACGGGCAGCGTGTTGCTCCTACAGACCAAGTGAACTCATTCTAGCCTACAGCCTCTAGCAGTTGGCATTGCTCGTTTTTGTTGAAGGGTAAAAGTGTTGAACTTTCTTAGAATTTTGGAACTCCCCCAGTTAGTCAGTCCATTTCGTATTACTTGGTCGATATTTCGAGCTGTCACATACAATCATTCGACAACCTACATCGAACTACGGTGTTACAAAAATGTTGCTACTTTTTGCATTCGCGTTCTTCTCTGCTGTGATAGGTAAGTCTTAAATAATACGTTATTTAACAATAATTACTACTATTAGTTTCATGCTCGATGTAACCGTATGATAATTAATTTATTGTTATTTATAATAGTTATTTATTCACGTGATATTTTAGTTTGTTCATAATAATTTCAGTGTCCAAATTTTGGAGTAAATTGCGACGAAATTTTGTTTATCAGTTGTATCTATTGTTAAAACTGTTGATGATAACGAAATACTTCTTTTGTCAATTAATACTAATTTATTTATGTATCTTGTAGTATCTTTATGTCACCAAAAATATGTGCCTATGCTATAAGCGTTTTAGTTACTATGGCGACCAACAAGTTAACCTTTGATAATGAACATAATTATCTTTATTTTGAAGATCGAAATAACAGGAGCTAATAGTGAAAGTTTACCTGATAGAACTAACAGATATACCTACTACAAATGTCATCAGAGGCATTACTAACATTTAACTCTCCAGAACTACGAAAAATGACATTTATACTAACTTTGAATAAACAGGTTTTGATTCTACAGCCAAACATCACTGGAAACTGAAGGAAAAATTACCTCCAAAAATGTCAAAACCAAACAAATGCTTCTACTTATTTTGTATGATACGATATTATTATAACCTACATTCTATAGCAGGTTTTACTATAATTTTTAGTTGTTTTTCTTCATCTTACTATAAAATAAATTTAAAAATACACAGAGAATAATAATTACATACATGTCACCAGAGAAAAGGTCTGGTAATTAATATAGATATTTGTTTATTTTGTTGCAACACGTTAAATACTTCCTAGTTGAAAATTATATAGTATTTATTTATTAGTCAGTTTTATATTAATTTAGTTTATGTTATCAATATGATAACAAGACATTGCACTTGTGGATTTCCAAACAAATTTCAACTTCTTTAAACGCTGTAGGTGATAAATAAATCTTCGGCAGTGACAATAAAACAAATATATGAACTAACCTCTAGAATAAAGAAAACGCCACCCACATCATGTTAAAATTGATAGGCACATATTGAAAAATAAGAACAAACAAAAGTATTGTCATTTAAAATATTAGTTTCTGATAGAAACTAAGTTACTTTTAATATTATATAACACCTATATATGAACACGAATAAATTAAACCATTTCCAATCATATACACACAGAAACGTATTAATATTTTAGCAATTACCAGTTAAGAATTTTGTGTAATAGACCACAATCGACAGCGTATACTAACGAAGTGATTTAAAATTGAAATAACTAACCTACTTATCAAAACCAGGAACAAATTGATTTCCACGCGTATTATTTAATAAGATTTCTTCTATTATTTAACTTCTATCATTAAGTACCAAATTCTCTCAATTATGCAACAATTTTAGGCAATGAAGCACAGACATTTACCTGCCCCGATAGAACAGGATTCTTCCCTGACCCAGACGAATGCGACCTCTACTATATCTGCTCGAAAGGAATCCCAGAAACCAAGTTGTGCCCAGATGGCTTAGTATTTGATGACAGTGATCCCAATAAAGAAAGATGTGATATCCCGGCTAACATAGAATGTGGAGACCGAACAGCTTTACGTAAGTTATTGATAGCTCCAGAAAGATATAACAATCTCTACCTTTATCTCTATTAGCAACATAACGCAATAAAAACGTATTGTTCCCAGTAGGATTAAGCAACGAAATGGCTCGCATAAATGGATAATAGATGAATAGTCCAGGTGGTCACACCCACGTCTAGTGTCTTAACACTTGGGAAACGCTGAAATAGGAGCGGTTTCGTACATTGCGATTGCATAGTTTTAACGTGTGCCAAAATACACGCGAAATTTGCTTGAAATGGAGTATGCCACATAGACGTATTAAAAAGTAGTACCTATACTATAAAGATAGCTTTCTATTAAAATAAGAGTATTGCTAGTGTGAAAACGTCACACAACTATAACCCTCCGTTTAATTGAAACAAATAAATGTTCTTTCTACCAAACAAATACTCCAAACAAAAGCATTTTTATCCGCAAACAAATATTTCTTTACCGCTATTGAAACAACACATTTCTCAACTGTCAACTGCATATTTATTTGAATTAAACAAACTCTTCTGTGTAAGTTTTTTGTGGGTGTCGATTTAAATAAAGTGATATCGGCACAACAATAAAAATAACTTAATTTTTTAAATATTCTTTAAATTGTCATCATTTTTCCAAAATCTTACCCTTCTTCATAAAATCTACAAATTTGTTTTTTTAAATATTTTTATATACTATAGCAATTAATGTAAATACCTTCTTAAAATTACAGATATTTTTTAATTATGAAAAAAAAAAAAACGTAGAGTATAGAAACATGAGGAAATCTGAGAGGGTTTGTTATTTTAAAAAATCCCTAGATCCCATATACCCCATAGATCTAATTGCCCTGAAAACGAAGCTGTACCCACTGTGCTAGAAACCTCAAACTGGTCTCATAATAAACCTTAACCATCATACTTTTACCTTAAATCTCAAAAAAGAATCCAAAAAAACGCAATAACCTGACGTGTTATGCAACAAATAAATCTTATCGAAACGTCTATTCGCGCTTTCCATAAACAACCAAAAGTGAATATTACCCCAATTCATCAACAGTTTGTTTCTCAAAAATTTTCCCATATAAGGCGATCAATTTTGTGTATTTTGTGGACCTTTGACAATTAACAGATCTATCAAAATCAGTACAAAAAATAAGGAGTTGCCATTAAAAGAGAGGTGTTGATGACGCCATAAGTCGAAAACAATTGAAGGTGGGAAGTTTGATATAAATATGTATATGCATTTGATTTTCAATGTTAGATGTAAATTGTCAGAGAGAAAAGTGTTTTAAGTTTAATTTAATGATTAGATATCAAATTTGATTATATTATATGAATTAAAATCAGTAAATTCTTTTGTCAGATTCAATTACAAATTTTCTAAAACCGCACGATATATCTACTATAAAACAAATAATTATACATTCTTTAGTTTCCATTTGTTGTATAGCGATATCTGAGATTAAGATACAAATTTCCAATTTTAAATTTGACCATAAAAGTACATCTATAGAAACTACCCGCTAAAACATTGGAATTTAATTGTATGTTATGTACTTATGTATGTTAATGATGTTAACTCTAGAGCAAATTTGGGAATTTCTTGTTTTTTGACTACGTGTAGCTTGAATTAAAATAGTGACCTTCCTATTGAGTTTTTAAAGCATACAATACTGTTTAAAAAGATTTTTTTTCTGGGGAATTAAAAATGTGTGTCCATTATATGTATAGTTAGGTCCATCTGCATATACAATTGCTACTTCGTCGGTATACTACTTCAAAGTTCTTTCAAAGGCTCCTCTGAACCTTTTTTTGCAAGGATCTAATCATATGTGAATTATTTAGAAAAACAAAATTGAAATATTTCTGTTTCACCATACCAGACAGAGTTACCATACAAGACAGTTTAGGGCTATTTAAGTAGACTTTAGACTTACGTCAACCCTGAAGCAGTATAACAATGAAATGAAAAGGAATTGCATATACATAAATAACTTTGAAATATCTTTTGCATTGTTAGCAAAGGTTCCAAGTTCAGTTTAACTTATAATTTAAATTGAAAAACCTGAAAATTCCGATGTACTGATTAAATCTGATTAAAAGTTAAGAAGTATATTAGGTTGCCTATCCCCATTTTGCGCCGCCTTATCACACTGGCCTTTACAGATAAGATCCACCACAAGAACACATGTAACATGCTATTTGTTATTAACATTTTTGACAAGGTGTAAAAGCTACTTAAGACAGATAAAAAAATGCTATTTTTGCGATCATTGTGAAGTTTTATACTTCAGAACCAAATAGACTTTAACGTTTAGTTTTTTCAAATTTCCAGAACAAGCCAAACCAAGCCCAGGCTGCCCAAGAGCGAACGGTTATTATCGTCATACTGATCCATTAGCTTGCGATAAGTTCTTCAATTGTGTAGATGGCAATCCAATAGAACTTTCCTGTCCACCAGGTTTAATTTATGATGACATTGCCAGCACTTGCGCATGGCTAACCGACACAAACAGGAAGGACTGCTTAAAATCGAGAAAAGGTTGTTTTAAGATATTTAATAATGTCACCAGGCATAACATATTTGTTTCTGTTTTTTTCAGATAAATTAGAGGATGGATTCCAATGTCCAGATGAAGACCTAATGGGCCCAAATGGCAGGAAATTACCTCACCCAACATACGCTCATCCCGACGACTGTCAGAAGTTTTATATTTGCAGAAACGGTGTGATGCCACAAAAGGGTTCTTGCTCATCGGAGAAAGTGTATAACGAAGAAACGTTTACATGTGACGACCCAGCTAATGTACCGGGATGGTAGGTTTTGTGTAGAGTTTGAAAAATTTGTTGTATTAATTTTGTTTCCCTTTTTTCAGTGAGAATTATTATAAGGACAAGAAAAACTAAAAAGAAACTTTTCTTCCAGCCATACTTATAGCTATATTGTAAAATTAAGATATAGAATAGTAATATTATGTATTCATTAAATAAATTATTTGAAAATAATGTTTGTATACGATACAATACAATTAATACATAATCAAACTCAAACCATAGTTTTTTTAAGAACATTGTTAGTGATATTAGTAGTTTAGTCCCTACACCATAAGGGAAATAGGGTATTATTAGGGGAATATATAAAATATATATAACATAAAAAATATATTTAAATGGCTTTTTATGTTATTCCTTGGATTCTGTAAATTTGTACTACCAATGCACATTTGGTTGCCTATGTGCTGCATAATAATTTTCGTTCAATCTGATCCTTATACTGCACTGACTTTAAACGAAGTATAACTTAATGATTGATTACCTCTATAGATATGTTAATTTCAAATTATCGAAATTAAAAAAAAAATCGCTACATTCTGTTTTCTTATAGTCTAATATATTATAATAGTCTACATATTCACCAACAATGCATAAATATATATAATTACAAGTTTAACTAATTATCCACACACACACATAACGAATAAATTTTCAAATGGTTGACTTGAACCGAAACGTTAACGATTATACAATTAATTTTTACAATTAACTAAAGTAGAGCAGTGAAAGTATTAAGTAGACTTGATATTACGTACCACTATTTGCAACAACGAGCACACAATTTAGTAAAACATTCGACGGCGCATTCCACGCAAAATTTTTGGCTGACCTTGATCTGACAATTTCCATGGTCCACCTGAAAACAGCCATTGCCAGATTTTACCATGACTGGTTGTGTATGCAATGCCAAACTATAATAAAATTCATATAGTTCAATTAATTTCAACTAAATGAGCTTTCAAAATAAGTTTCTTATAACGATCTATTCCATAGATAATAATGACTGGATTCTTTACGAAAATTACAAGAATAATTAGCGGAAAAACTTGAAGAACAAGTTTTTATTTTGCGATTGTTACACCACTAGAAATATGTTAAATAAACATGCACTTTCTAACGCGCTCTAAAAAAATACTTTGTCACCAAGGCAAGTGGAGAGATGTTCTCCATTTTATGACCATTTTCTCTTACCAGCGTTCTGCTTTTAAACGTTAATCTATGAATGATGTATAAGTCAGAAGTTCAATGTTGGTTTTCTCTTAACCCGCTGAGCAAATACTAATGATATGTTGTTCTATTTTTAGGCTGATAAGAAGCCCAACAACCATGTTAAAAGTAGTATTAAATCCACTACAAGAATATATTTTTTTTAAATTTAATGTAAAAAAAGGGATATATGGTAGTGTTTCAAAGGATTTAAAAAGATATGCAACTAAATATGCTTCATAAATTTCAAACCGCTTGGACACCTGAATGTTCAGGTATTTGCATTAAAACTATAGGTTATTATCTTTAAAACTCTGGAGCTTTGCTAACATCTTAGTATACTTGCTTAATTAACTAATTAATTTATTACATTAAATTAATAAAAAAATGAAATAAATTGAATGGATTGAATCGATTATATTCAATAGATTGAATATATTGAATAGATTGATTACATTTTATATATTGAATAGATTGATTCCCCTTAAATTTTAAGTACCGCTTAAAATTAAGTGTAGGCAATATTAATGTCGTTTGTAGTCGTATGACAGTCTGTTACTTAAGAAAGTTATACCTACAAACCAACTCACCTTGACAACGTTTATTTTATGGTGGTTTTCTAGTAACTTACTACAATTTGCTATTGCCTGCACTTGGTGACATTTATGTCTCATTGTGTAAGTGTCAGAATTTCCGTGTCAAATTAACTTGAATTTAAATAGTATTACATATTATATTTATCTACGACTCACATATAATAAGTTCATTGCATACGTATCTATGACTATATAATCGCTCATCATTATCATTAATAATGACCTCATTATTTGAACGAACTGTCATCATTATACAACACTAGTGTCAAAGTCTGCCAAAACCTACGTGGATGACAGTTATTTGACAGTTCGCCTCGCCATCACTGACAAACACATTTAAAATATTTTGCATAAAATGGAATTTATGAGTCGTAGATAAAACGTCGTATTTGACTCGCCCATAACGGATATAAAACGCTCGCATGATTACAAAAGTACCTACTGATTGTTAACTGGTTTTGCAACTGCTCGAACGAATCTAATATTAATGTCTTGTAAAAAAATTACTGTACCTACAACAATTAATTGCAATTCCGCGTTTACGATAAGTTTACTGATCGTCTACTTACAAAAGTAAATACAAAACCGTACACATCAAAAACCTCATTTCACATGAGAAGTAAAGTTGTTAGCTCAAAGTAAAATTAGAAACCGCCTGATATTTTCTCTTCGATAATCGGAGGTTAAAAATGATCACCAATTTACATGGTAAAATTACATTTTCAGTTTTATCAGTATGTGTTTAAAATATCTTAACTAAAGGACCAAAAAGACTCACCACGGAAGTTAAAGAAACATATAAAGAAAAACCTATAACTTTGTAACAAAATATCCTGTTCAGCAATATTCTGATCGCGCTGTGTAATTTCATCGTTTTTGAACTTATTTAGTGACTTTGTTAATGTGTAGGTAATCGAAGACTTATATTCATTAAGCTTGCGAAGAGCGCCAACTTCTCCTGTATTCAACTATAATTAACAACAGGAATTGGTACTTTTCTGTTCCAGCAGAACTGCAGTAATCCGCGGTAATAACTTCTTTCCAACTTGAACTCAATCGTACGATTAGTGTAAGAAAGATCAGACAATGTTCTGTTCCTTTCCTTAGCAGGTTTTTTTTTGCCCGGGTTCGTCGTCTACTCTTACATTGATGTCTCCGACAAATGCATGAATATCTCGTTTATTTGAGCAGATAGGGAAATGCTTAGGGTTATAATATATAGGGTTAAAATTGCGTATATTAGTGCTGATCAAGTATCTAAAAAGAAATTTAATCTAACGGTTTTAGTTTTGAAGTTATTATTTTTTTGTCCGGGTTCGTTGCCTACTCTTACATTGATATCTCCGAGAAATGCATGAATATCTCGCTTATTTGAAGAGATGGGGAAAAGCTTAATTAGGGTTAAAATTGCGTATTCTTGTGCTGATCAAGTATCTAGAAAGAAATTTAATCAAACGGTTTTAGTTTTGAAGTTATTATTTTTTTGTCCGGGTTCGTTGCCTACTCCTACATTGATATCTCCGACAAATGCTTGAATATCTCGCTTATTTGAAGAGATAGGAAAATGCTTAATTAGGGTTAAAATTGCGTATTTTTGTGCTGATCAAGTATCTAAAAAGAAATTTAATCTAGCGGTTTTAGTTTTGAAGTTACAATTTTTTTTCTCCCAGTTCGTCGTCTACTCTTACATTGATATCTCCAACAAATGCATGAATATCTCGCTTATTTGAAGAGATGGGGAAAAGCTTAATTAGGGTTAAAATTGCGTATTTTTGTGCTGATCAAGTATGTAAAAAGAAATTTAATCTAACGGTTTTAGTTTTGAAGTTATTATTTTTTTGCCCGGGTTCGTCGTCTACTCTTACATTGATATCTCCAACAAATGCATGAATATCTCGCTTATTTGAAGAGATGGGGAAATACTTAATTAGGGTTAAAATTGCGTATTTTTGTGCTGATCAAGTAGGATGTAAAAAGAAATTTAATCTAACGGTTTTAGTTTTGAAGTTATTATTTTTTTGTCCGGGTTCGTTGCCTACTCTTACATTGATATCTCCGAGAAATGCATGAATATCTCGCTTATTTGAGGAGATGGGGTAATACTTAATTAGGATTAAAATTGTGTATTTTTCTGCTGATCAAGCATCTAAAGAGAAATTTAATCTAACGGTTTTAATTTTGATGTTACTATTTTTTCTCCATGTTCGTCGTCTACTCTTACATTGATATCTCCGACAAATGCATGAATATCTCGCTTATTTGAAGAGATATGGAATGCTTAATTAGAGTTAAAATTACATATTTTTGTGCTGATCAAGTATCTAAAAAGAAATTTAATCTAACGGTTTTAGTTTTGATGTTACTATTTTTTTTTTTCGGGTTCGTCGTCTACCCTTACATTGATATCTCCGACAAATGCATGAATATCTCGCTTATTTGAAGAGATAAGTAAATACTTAATTAGGATTAAAGTTGCGTATTTTTGTGCTGATCAAGTATCTAAAAAGAAAATTAATCTAACGCCTTTGGTTTTGAAGTTACAAACTTTTTTGTCTGGGTTCGTCATCTACTCTTGCGTTGATATCTCTGACAAATGCGTGAATATCTCGGTTATTTGAAGTGATAGAGGAACGGTTAATTAGCGTAAAAGTGGCGAATTTTTGTGCTGATTAGATACCTGAAAAGACATTGTACCTAGCGGTATTAAATTTGCACTTACTAGCTTTTTTGTGCTGGTTCGTTGCTTATGCTTGCGTTCCTATTACAGATATAAACGTGCATAACTCGCTTATTTGAAGAGATAGAATAACGGTTAAATAGGGACAAAATTGCACATTTTTAAGCTGAATAATTTAACCGAACTTGTAAACTTCTAGCTCAATTGGTATTAGAGTAAAAAATTTAAAACTCAATTTTGTAATTTTAGTGCTTTGGAGATAACTTCAAAACTAACAAAGTTGATTACCTTATTCAGATAATTGATGGTAAATGAGTTTGTTGTCTATCTATAATAACCAAATATACCGTTTATTTTGTATTTTTTGTGTCGTTACAACGTAATCGGTATTACTCGTTCAAATAATGACCTCATTATTTGAACGAACTGTCGTCATTATACAACGCTAGTGTCAAAGTCTGTCAAACCGTACGTGGATGACAGTTATTTGACAGTTCGCATCGCCATTATTGACAAATACATTTAAAATATTTTGCGTAAAATGGAATTTATGAGTCGCAGATAAAAAACGTCGTATTTGACTCGCACATAACAGATATAAATCGCTCGAATGATTACACGCTCGCCTACGGCTGGCGTGTAAACTTCATGCTCGCGATTTATATCCTTAATTATGTGCTCGTCAAATAATATACTATTATCTGATAGATATTTCGTTATTTCCTTTTATTTTGTATAGAGAATTTGTATATTATTACATATGCATCCAAAAAATGATTTCACAGTCCATTTTTGGGTTATATTTTGTGTTTATGTCATTAATGTCATTAATTACTACGCCACACTTATGTCAAGTTAAGCAATACTTTTTTACCGCTTAAATTTAAGCTTGAGATCGCGGTAACTTTAAATAGATTGAATAGATTGAATAAATAGAACAGTGTAAAGTGATTGAATAAATTTAATAAATTGTTTAACAAACTGAAAAATTGAGAATCAGTAATTCTAATAAATTCTATAAATTGAAAGAATTGATTAAATTGAATCAAATGAGTAAATTGAATAAATTGAGTGAATTGAATAACTTAATTAAATTGTATAAATTGAATAATTTGTATAAATTGAATAAACTGACAACTGCGTACCATTTTTCAACTGTCAAACACGGTAGCAAACCTGACAAGGCTTTTGTTAAAAAAAGAACGTGGTAAAAAACCAGTGTACAGTTTTCACATTTTTTTGTAGCATGCCATTAGCAGTTTATTAGTTTTTAGTTCAGTATACCTAAAATTTTTATAGTTGTTTCTGAATGGCATTCAAACTTGCAAGAAATACGTAATTTTGTATATTTTGTGCCTAATTATAAAAAAATGCAGTACAATAGCCAATACCGTTTGGTTGACAATCTATGGAAAAACTTTGTAAAAAATGACAGTTACGCATACCATTTTTAATAATTTTTATATATTTGTGCTATTCATCAATTCGTATTGTTATTAAACCCCCATTATGTTCGTTAAAAATACTTTAGACGCCTTAAATAATTTATAAATTTTTAGTCGATTGCTTTATCACAGTCCACAGGTTTTCATATTTTGTATTTAATGGGTTAACTCACACCATACTAATGATAAGTGAAGCAAAGCATCCAATAGTAAGGAACCAGGCAACAATTATGAGAAAAAATCACACGAAACAATATCTACTAAACCTACAATATTCTTGCAAACAATTGCATGTATTTATCTTACTACAAAAATATCGAAGATTATTCATATACCGGTGCTTGTCATATACATATTTTTAATAATTTTTGTGATATTTGAAATTGGAAGACGATAAACTACACGTAGTGCCATGACGTTGGTCTGTATACTGAGTGTTTGGAAGTTCGGTGTAACGTTTTAACGGGCGATGTAAGTGATCATTTAGGCCCTCTTCAACAAACATTAACATCGAACTAACAAACACCCTCTACACAGAACAATATTAAGGTATTAAGGCACTGTAATGAGTAATTAATTACATCATTATTATAAATTCAAAATAAATATCACGAAAAAACAAAATACAAATTAAAGAAATTTAAAAACTCAAAAAACTAGTTTTAAAAAATAGCCGGTAGCTGAGTTTTCTCTTTTTTTTGCTGCAATATGTTTTCTATTAAATTAACTATCCTATAATTTTTAGTTGTCTTAACAGGTTGCCAACAGAAATAGCACGTCATGGCTATTGCAATATCCGTGCAGTGATATGTGCGCTCAAATCACGCCAATTTAAATTTTCGGTACGAACATTACAGATCAAGTTAGATATTGTATAAGCCATATGAAAAACAGTGGGTGAAGGGTACTGTGGAACAGAGAGGTAGAAAGTCTTGCTCAAACTGTTCACAGTACTCAGTTGACAAGGATAAGTAACATGAGCATGTTTCTGTTGGTTATAGTTTCCGTTGCCATTTCTTTGGGTATGTAAAAGTTGAAATTTCTCTTTTTTAGCACTATTTGTAACGTAATCTTTAAATATCTAATTAACAAACGAAATTTTACCGTTATGGACGTATGTTATAGTAACTATAGGCTCGTAACAATATCTATACGGATATCTAAGCTTACATATTTGGCAATATACATAACTGTGTTAAAGGTGAACGATCGTGGATTTTGTTCTAAAAAAACTTCAATCGCACTGTGTTTTATTTTAGCAAAACGTACGTTGAAAGTAGTTTCTATACCGTCTGGCGTATAAACTAATATTGCCCACAATGGAAAGTAACATAACTCACTATAAGTCTACCACACATAATATTCAGTGTCCCAAGAAGTAAAATGTAGCAGTAACGTGATATTTAACCTAGACAGCCTTGAGGATATTTTACGATGTAGTTGTCAAGTACGTTTTAAATTTTGAGAACCGATTTTGATACTTATATAGTAATTGTCAGAATGATTTATTTCTTGTGTTAGACAAACCTCTTCAGAATTTTTCAAATAAGCAAAGTCGAAATTTCAAAATTTTATCAAGCTTTACACAGGGCTTGTTTTCTGCCCGATCATCGATTTTTCACGTATTGTACTGAGGTGTAGTTCAAATGTTTGTAGTATTGGGAATTTTGTTCGCATATTAGATTGAGAAGATTAATAAAAATAGCTAGACATATGAGAAAATCTATAGATACTAAGCATCGTATGAAAAGAAATTTTTGAGACGCAAAACGCGATAAAGGTTCTATGTGAAGGATCATACGTTGCTTTCCAATACAACCCAAAAAAAAACCTTTAATTTAATAATTTAACAGATTTGGCCACCAGACCAGTGTATGATGTGAAAGCGCCTAAATCGATCACAATGCGTTGCCTAGCAACGGCAGCTATGTGTCTATCAAATTGTCAAAATTACTTGCAGAAACACGTATAACTAAACCTCAGATTAACTAAACCGCGTGCCAATATACATTTCAGTTTGTCCGCATTGGGCTTAAATTCCTAAATTCAATAGAAATGCGCCCATGTTGCTAGATATTCCTCTTTAAACATTAAACTGAAAAATCTTTTCCAACAGTACTAGTACAATGATCTCTATGGACAGATTCTGATAAAAAATGATAGATAGGTTATTCTATTTTGCTGGCTTTTAAATCATTGGGTGTGTAACATATAATTTTATCTACTTTATTACTTACTTTCACTGTAATATAAGGTTTGTTCGAGCAGTAGTCAAAACAATTAGGTATTCTTATACTCATGTGCAATGGGAGTTCTTGAAGGGCAAAACCCCCATTCCGCATGCGCACGAGAGATAATAAGTGCTATATGCACTTATTTTGGTGCTGCTCGAACAAACCTATAGCGTTATTATAAGATTGCTAACGATGTCACAAGTCATTTTAGTGCAAATTACACTTTACAGGCGTTTGAGACGAGCTAGTGTTTTTTCATTAACAACTTAACATTCACTTCAAACATTAGAAGTAATGTAATTAATAACTCTGATAGGATTGCTTCCCTGATGTTTTAGTAGCAATTTTGAACATGAAATAAGCACAAAAACTAACAGTACAATGTATAAAATACAACGTGTACTTGTTGTAAGCAATTGACAAAACATTTGATCAAAACCAAAAAAAAATGTGTCCAATACAAAAAAACATTTAGCAATACTTGTGCATTAAAAAGAATAAATGTACAATAAATTTATATAAATGTGCATCACATAAATAATTGTGCATTTATATATTCGAATGTTCTTTACATAATATATTTGTACACTTAAATTAATAAATGTACATTACAATCGCTACCTCTATAAAAAAAATATAATGACTAGTTAAAAAAAAATATGTTTCCCATGGTTTAAATAAATCAGTATTTGAAAATATTATGAGTGCATTTAATAATTTAAATTGTACCATAAGAAAATTATAATGGGCCCTAGAGAGAATATAATGTGCATTAAGTTCTGCAACCGTTAGCGCACGTAAACGTTCTCTGAGCACGGAAAGTATGGAAACATTGGAAAATTTCTGAAACAATTTGTCATTTTAAAAAATTCTTGACGACGTCGATTTTTAATTATTAAAATACACACTTTTGTGAAAAGTTCCATTTTCGACCTTTGTTGCTGAGTTATGAGGTCATCGACCTTTGTTAATGGCAACGCCATTTTTTCTAACTTAATAGGTATGGTATCATTTAACGTGTAAATGGCATCGGACATTATATAGCCTTACATAAAAAAATATTCGAGAAAAGGACCGTTAAAAATTAAAAAATATTGATGTTTCGAGAAAATGGATTTTGTAAATTCAATATAATAAGCCTTTTGGGTTTGAATTAATTTATCTGAAAACTAACAAAATAATCTAATTTTCTATGGCGGAACGTTATCAAAAAATAGTGGGGTAAAAATGTAAAAATCGCGATTTTGGTAAATTTTACAAATTCATACTACCTGAACCATTGTCAATCCTTAAGGTCCTATTTATATTCAGCGCAAATACATATATCAAACGAAAACGCCTATACACATTCCAGAAACAAAAAAAATATCAATACATACTATACTAATTTTAAATTTAAATTTATATCTTGTTAATTACCTAAACAATAACAGATGTATCAATATCAGGACAACAAATTTTGCGGTTGCCATTTTAAGAAGGTGTAGATGTCGTCATTAGTCGAAAATAATTTAATTGTTACTTAACAAAATATTTAGAGTGAGCCATTTGAGTTATTTAATAAGGTTTTATATCATTGAAAAAATTAAATCAGAAATAATTTTGATGCGGAAGATATTCAGTTTAGGGCACAAAATGAATAAAATATTGCTCATTATAACATTTTTTATTTAACACATGTACATTTATTGATTGCCCATTAGGTATTATTTGAATGCACAAGTTATCCATTCTAGGGCACAATATGTATTTTGTATGTAACATATTCATGTTTATTTAATGCACAAAGTATTAATTTTAATGCACATATACAGGGTCCTGCAACTAAGCTCCCGTCTTCTGTAGCAGACTTACTCATTAAGCTAAGAGTTTGACATTTTGCAAGCGTACCCTGTACTTCAAGGTACAATTCAAGAAATTATTTTTTATTATACAGGCTGTTCCAAAAATGTGCAACGCCATGGTAATATATTTTTTTAAATTGCATGGTATACATTTTTCTACACATTTGGAAGCCTTTTATGAATGCCTACATATCACCAAAATTTTATTGAAATCGGTTGAGTGACCGCAGCGGAAAAAAATAAAAACAAAAAAAAAATTATTTTGCATCGTAGGCTTTAAAAATCAATAAAAACCACAAAATGCACCTCGCTAATAAAATTCTGCGACGTGCTTATTAAGTTAGATGTAATAGTCTCGTTAACCAAGTGACATTAATCCAAATTATACAGGGTGACCACAATCGAGTGTCAAACTTGTCAAACTTCAAAGCGTGTTATTGTTCTTATTTTAAATTGGAACCCATAATTTTTTTTATCTAAAATGATGCAGAATTAAAAAATAAACATTGTTTCTAAATACAACCCCATAACAATTCCCAATATTTTAAAACTTATTCACCAAAAACTCATTATTCAACGTTTCCACCGGCAATTTTAGATAATAAATATCGTACGTGGCTTTGAAAAACAATTTATTTCATAAAAAATAATAGACGTATTTTAGATTTGAGTGTACTTAATTAAGTAGTTATTCAAATGCTAAATTTACTGCATAATTTACCTATAGCGGTAAGGACGGAAATGTGGCTATAGGTAAATTTTGCAGTAAATTTAGCAATTGAATAACTACTTAATTAAGTACACTCAAATCTAAAATACCTCTCTGCCGTTATATTTTATGTAATACATTGTTTTTCAACGCCACGTACGATATTTGTTACCTAAAATTGCCGTTGGAAACGTTGAAAAATGAGTTTTTGGCAAATAACTTTTAAAATATTGGGAATTGTGATGGGGTTGTATTCAGAAACAATATTTATTATTTAATTCCGCATCGTTTCACCTAAAAAAAATTATGGGTTCCAATTTAAAATAAGAACAATAGCGCGCTTTGAAGTTTGACAAGTTTGACACTCGATTTTGGTCACCCTGTATAATTTGGATCAATGTCACTTGGTTAACGAGACTATTACATCTAACTTAATAAGCACGTCGCAAAATTTTATTAACGAGGTGCATTTTGGGGTTTTTATTGATTTTTAAAGCCTAGGATGCAAAATCAATTTTTTTTGGTTTTTAATTTTTTCCGCTGTTGTCACTCAACCGACTTCAATAAAATTTTGGTGATATGTAGGCAACCATAAAAGGCTTCCAAATGTGTAGAAAAATGTATAGCATGCAATTTAAAAAAATATATTACCATGGCGTTGCACATTTTTGGAACATCCTGTATAATAAAAAATAATTTCTTGAATTGTACCTTGAAGTACAGGGTAAACCTGCAAAATGTCAAACTCTTAGCTTAATGAGTAAGTGAGCTACAGAAGACGGGAGCTTAGTTGCAGGACCCTGTATATTTAAATAATGCACGCTTAAATCGCACCCGAAAACTAATCTCACTGGAGTCCCTTCAAAGCTTGAAATACTTTGGTTTTGGTCAATAAATTCTAGGGCGGTGGATATAGTGATTACTTCATAATTCTATAATATCAACCTACTATTCTAGTTGGACTGTATTGATAATATATGAAAAATTAGCCGAAAAAATGAACACAATTGAATGAACTATTTTAGGTTATGTTGAGTTTATAGTTTAAACTTTAAACCGTGGATGTGCACGGATTAACTTAAGGCATTGTCACTCAAGATTTTTCACAACCCCGCAGAAATGTACCTAAATTAACTGTCTTTTTTTATCAAGCGCAAGGAGGCGTTCTTGTCCAAGACGCTCCAGCATGCCCGGAGCAACACGGGGTGCAAGCATACGCTCATCCCGAATCTTGTAACTTGTTCTTCCTTTGCACAAATGGAACTTTAACAGTGGAACACTGTGAGAATGGTTTGCTTTTCGACGGAAAGGGTGCTGTCCACAACCACTGCAACTACAACTGGGCTGTAGACTGTGGCTCAAGAAAAGCTGACTGTAAGTTACTACAATATTCTTTTATTATTGATCTAGAATACAATGAAACTTGGGAATTACCGAATTACTTTTTAGTGACACCAATCAGCACTCCTGGGTGCGAATACCAATTTGGATTGTATCCATATTCTGACAGTTGCTCAACCCACTATGTGAAATGCGCGCACGGTGAACCAAACCCTCAAGAGTGTGAACCCGGATTGGTCTACGATGAGAAGATTCACGGTTGCAATTGGCCAGATCTTCTTCTCGAAACATGCAACCCAGAAGGTATAACACAGACGAAATAAATTTTATAAATTAGCTATAACACTGGTTTCTAAAGTGAGGGATAACATGTGGCATTAACTTTTTGACTCAAAATCACTTCTCAAACTTGAATTGAAACTTTTAATGGTAGTACATTTAAGTATCTTAATTTTTCAGCTGTGATTGGCTTCAAATGTCCAACGAAGATCCCTAGCGACAGCGTGGCTGCAAGATTTTGGCCATATCCAAGATTTGCAGTTCCTGGTGACTGCAATCGTCTAATCACTTGCGTGAATGGCCATCCGCGTTTGATTTCTTGTGGAAAGGGAAAAGCATTCGACCAGTCTACTTTGACGTGTGAAGATGATGACATCGTGCACTGCGGTGGCGGTCACTTCTAAATTTCAATCTTTGATTGTACAGAATAAAAAAACTCTTTCGATGCATTTAATTGCCGCAAATTTGCCATCAATCGTTTAAATTAAAATTCACCACATTCCGCATTTTCTGTAATTAATTACTTAATCCGTTACTTTGTATATTGTGCAATTTGTCCCCCATATTGTGTGTAAATACATGTAATTAAACTCAAGAAATGCGTTTTTTATTACTAGTTTTAGATAATTATTGTTGTGACCCTAAGGGCCGATATATTCACCTATCGTCAAAGTTGTCGTTAGCCAACGAACAGATTACGCTAACGTTCGCGTTAAAAATGATTCTGTCTTTTCACCGATCTGTAACTTGTCGTCAGGTAACGAGGACGTAAACATCGCTAACGAATGTTTTTTGGCAGTATAGTATCAAAAGTCGGTCAAAAAGGTGTACTAAATCAATACTTGGACCATAACTTGGACTAATTGCCGCTAGATGCAGCGCCGTAAATGACAATGACAAAACGTAACCCAAACTCATTCGAACACGTTTTCTAACCGCATCAATTAAAAAGACCCAAACCAAAAATAAAAAAGAAATAGTATTGAAGGAAAAAAGAAAGGACCGCCAGTTTTGCAGTATCGGAGGTAAACCTCCTCGTAGACCCATTTATTCAATATGGTCAATATGGTCATGCCGATTATCACTGGTATATTAGCTGCGTGTGGATATTCTACACCGTTGACACCGGCATGACACCGCCATGACACCGGGTACAATGGGGTACACCGAGCAAATCAAGAATAGTAGAATAATCTACTATTCTTGCGAGCAAATGACACGTGAATGAGTAAAAGTATAAACGGCGTACAATATCGGAACGCAGCCATAGAAGTCGAATTCCGTCAGCCATAACCGCTTCTTCAAAAATAATGAGGTCTTCAACTTCCTCAAAGTCGAATTCCGCAAATTCGGCCATATTAACTAAACACTGATCAATAATGACTTCAATTAATACAGTACCACGTACGTATGTAAATATTTGTCAGTTTGACTTTTTGTTTGACATTCAGTACATGCTCTGTGATTGGTTCAAAGTGTTCGTTATCAGTTTACCGGCAGGTTCATTCGATCGCTAAATAAATTCGTTCGTTAAGCGTATTTATCCGGTCGGTAACGTTAACGACAGGTGAATAGACACATATTTACCATTTATCCTGTCGTTTAGATGACGAACAGTTTCACGATAGGTGAATATATCGGCCCTAAACTTTGGTAATTCTGATCCATAATATTAAAAAAAATTAAAATATGTGCCAATGAGTCACAAAGCTATTTATTATTATAATAATTGAGTATTATTATTTACTTTTCATTAAACTAGTCTCCTCCACTGAATTTCTTAGATAGGTTTGAACTAATTAATTTGAAAAGTCTGATCTATCAGCTATTATTCAGATATGATTATTTATATAAATTGACTGTATCCCTCATTTTTCTATAAACACATTTTTCTTATGAAGATTTGTATTTGTATTTTTCTATGCAAATAAAGGATCAAGTTACCATTCAAAAAAAACAGCTAAGAACTTTAAAGAATTTAAAATTATCAGTTATGGGTACGAAATTAAAATGTCCAACCAATTTATTGTATTAATTTTGCCTAGCAAATGACTAGCAGTATATTTAGTTGCATACTTATCAGAATGAGAACTAACTCAGTTTTATCAATTTTGGCCAGCAAATGGAGCAGCGGTATATTTGGTTGCATATCCTGCAGAATAACTTCAATACTTGGAAGAATATTCTTGAATCATGTAAACATTGTTATAAAATGGATTAAATCTGGCAGTTTCAGATTTTTAAGTCTGGCCCTACCAGAGAACATTTTAAATAGCATCTAGTTTCATCTAATTTCAATTTCACAGCGTCACATTTAGATTTAGGTAAACAAATTTCAAAATTATCCTTTCAGGGAAGAGCGTTACAACTTGAAATTTGTAATTCTTATAAAGAACTTAGAACTCATATTAATCATATCATATTCATGATATGCACTGCTATAATACTTCAAAACAATAAAACGAGAAATACACAAAAAAATATGTTTAATTGTTTTTTGTCATAAAAATAATAAAAATAATAATGAGCCATTCGACATCGTCACCGAACGATCTCTTTTAAGATCTCACACATTTTTGACGTTTAGTACTGCGATCCAATTCGCATTTCTCAAAAGAGTTGCACTTTACATTACCACAGTACGAACCGGTTGCGGAATCTAAAACCAAAACGTCAGTCTTCCACAAATAAATAAAAAAATAAACATTCTAAAAATATAGAACTTACTCTTCGAGCTTTTATAATCATCTGCCCCACCGGCGATATTTTCTGCCACGCACGATTTTGTATTGCAAATGTTGTTACAGCACCTCTTTCCAAAACATTCGGAGTCATCTTTGCATTTTGGACTGCAGGCTAGGACTTTGCTCGCGGCTGGACAACTTTCTAGGATTTGTCAGACTATTTAGACCAATTTATCTTATCAACTATTATTGCATACTTACTGCCTTGGGCGCAAACGTAGGTGACCAGAAGGCCAAAGGTAATAAACAACACCACTTTTCCTGCAATCGAATTATTATAAAGTTACAAATGCATACAATAAACGTTAAGAACAACATACCCATTGTATGCGCGCTGTACTGCAGGTGATTTGACTGTTGCTAACACAAAAGAGGTGGAGGATTATATATAGACTTGATAACCTCAAGCCCCAGGCGCACCAAATGACCAATCTTGGCTTACGATCGCACTAATTATCCAAGTTGAGTTGTTTTTAAACTTGTTCGCTCCGTTCTTATATAATTACAGCAGCACGCCAATGAGGATGCTGGCGATCTTTAAATTCAGTTGATTTGCAAACAAAAAACACATAATAAGAAAGTAATCTCTGACGTGCTAAATAAAACATTGATTATACGTATCGTATATATGCTTCTAAAATTTAAAAGCAGACTTGAATACCACGTTTTGTGTCATGGTCTTGTGCAAATTTATTCGCAAAAGGTTGAAGAGGTTAATTGTAATATAGTGTAGTCCACGTGAAACTCAATATTTATTAAAACAACTGTGAACACTTAATTCAGCGACACGTAAAAAATCAATTGCTTGAATATATAATGTATAATATATCATATCAAGTTTGTTAGTATACAGAGTGTGTAAGTAAACCGATACGTATGTATATGGTAGACAGCTACTGTAATGGAAATGCTTACAGAGCACAACAAGAGTATCGTGTATACGTTTTTTGTGGTGCTGAATGTGAATTTCAACTTTGCTACTTCTCACTGTTGTGGCTTCACAATGAATATCGCAAAAAACCCCAAAACTTTCGATCTCTTTTCAGCTTTCTGCGAAAAAGTGATAAAACTGTGCTCTTTTTCAGGTAGATCATCCTATACAAAAATAAAGTACATTACATTCCCTATAAGAGTACTTCTGAAATGCATATTTGGTTGACCTGTGTGGCCGATAGAGCCCGCTGAAAAAAGACCAAATTTTCCTGCTTTGTATTAAACCCAGTTTTCGAGTTAGTTACAAAGGCCAGGATTGTGCGTCTACACAGTTTAGCCAAAATAACTGATTAAGTTATCCAATTTGTAGGAAATTTAATGTAGTTTTATCAGAAGCTGAGCTTTTCTGTAATTACACGTGCATTACATAAAGTAGAAGAATTTGGCCTTCTTTCAGCGCCCTCTAGCGGTCAAACCATTCAACCAAACAATACACTAACGGTGTTTTTTATAGGAAATTTAGTGAACTTTATTTTTTATATTGTGGTCTACGTCGAAAATGCATAGTTTTCGGCGATTTTCGTTGTGAAGCCATATCCGTGGGAAGTAGCAAAGTTGAAATTCGAATTCAGCATCCCAAAAACATATACAGTGTGTCACACGGGACGTTGGATTGTATGGGTACTTCTGTTATTAATAGAGATAGAAAGTCGGTTAAACAGTTGAATTCTAAATGATTTCCAAGCTATTTTTAAAAGACCAAAAAATGTCATTTTATAATTATGTCCAAAACTTCTTTATTTGTGATCATTTTTTTCGCCAATGAATTCGTCAGAAACAAACGTAACTATTGTTTTTCTTATGGGCGTCATAATGGTTTTATCATGTTTGGATTCAAATTTGGTATGCCGCTTGCCATAGTTAGAACACGATAAAATTTGAGTTTTTCTTTAATATCTGTAAATCGCATGGTGCCATGAAAAACACATTTGAGTCATACAGTGCATAGTAACACGAACACCTGTTCCTTTCAAATGGCTCGTGAGGACACTAGAACGAAGCTGCCACATCTTAATATAAAGATTGTCGCCACAGAAGTTTGCGAAGAACATCGCCACGTGTAGCTCTTCCGCCAATTTATACACACCCTGTATATTATATTTCTGTTGTTCGTAGTTTTCAAATCATCAATCACTTTAAAAAAGTGTTTATTAATGTAAACATTCTTATACATACGTTAAGTAATTCTCAGAACCTTGTATACATTATAACTCGGGACTTTTTCTCTGTTATTTGTTAAACCGTCAAACCAAAGATATTAATTAACACAATAATCATTAAACCAAGGTAGAATATAAATTAATTCTTTTTATAAAAGAATATCTACCTATATAAGGATCCAAGGTGTTCAGTTTACCATTAGTTTATTTATTATTAAACGATGAACTCCAAGATAGTATTGTTGTTTTGCGTGTGCCTCCTAGCAGTGGCTGTTGCCCAGAAACCTGGAAATTGTCCACCTAGGCCACCACCTGGTGTTGTTAGTATATGTTTGGCTCGTTGTGGATCAGATACGGAGTGCCCAGGAAGACAGAAATGTTGCTCAGGAGCTTGTGACACATTCTGTACAGATCCAAGATGATGGATCATAATATGGTATATATTGGCAACTTAGTCATTTTTAATTATTTAGTATGTATATTTTTAGATCGGACGAGAGCAGAAGAATCGCCAACTTCTTAATAATATAGAGAATAAAATTCACTGTTATTAAATTTGTTGGGTAATTAAAAGCCATTTTAAATAAATTGCTTATTGTTGTTTGACCTTGTTTTGGATGTTTTGTTTTGGATGATCATATTACGTGTCAAATAGTAGGTATGCAGAAAAAACTGTCGTTCGTGCTTATTGGGTCTTAAACCGCAGAAACATGTGCTAGGAGTTTTGTATAAACCTTTGTTTTGGCATTACAATAATACTTCTAAAAAGTGGTGACTATTCCTGTTTACGTTAGTCTTTTGCCAATATCGTAATAGAATGCTATTGATTAGATATTTTATTATTGATATCTCAAAAAAATGTTATACTTTACAAAAGTTAGTGGATGCTCTAAAACCAATAATGCCACCATACCAAGTAACCTTTTCTTGAATACTTATAATTAGAAAGAATTATACGAAAATTTTCATAATTTCCTAATTTCGCTATCATTGTGATTATTTCAACCAGAATATTATTGGGGTATTACATAGTGACAATCGGGATATGTCCACTCATTGTAATATGTCTGTAACAATGTATATATTTGTTCAAACAAATATTATTTGTTTAAACAATTACAAATTAGTTAATAAATGTCATAAAACTGCCAGTAATCTAATAATAATTTATGCGAAAAGAATAGAAAATTATGTCCATTACAATGTAAATATTTGCTTAAACAAAAGGTTTTGTTTAAACAATTGTAAATTAGTTAATAAATGACAAAAAAGCCAGTAATTTAATAACTTCTGCAAAAATAGAAAAATGTTCGTAGCAAATGTTCGTAGCGTCTACATTTTTGTTAAAACAAATCCTAACTGTTTAAACAATTTCAAATTAGTGAATAAATGACAAAAAAATATGCCAATAATCCAATAATAATCACTTCTGCAAAAAACAATAATAATAATACACCTAACATTGTAACATTGTAAATTTAGGGAAACTTTTTTTTTTGTTTTTCGCTGTAGTGTTCACTGCTAGCATAGAATGCTAAATACTTCTAAACCACTTTTCCAAACATTCTTTTTGTACCTAATATTAAAATAAAGGTATCTACCTTTAGCTCAAATTCCTGTTTTCTTAATTGCCCTGTATACGGTACATACATAGTCAAATTTTATAGTTCTCGGATTTGGAGTACCCACCAGCCTTTATACAGATTTTTTTTTTAACTCAACAATCAAAATGTTTTCCATGTGTTGCAAACTTACTGAGAAACGTTGTATATACAAGGTACGTTGATTGTGCACCTACATACGGGTGTTGAATAAAAACATGCTTATTAATATAAATAGCCAAAACGAAACAATGAATCATGACCAAATAAATCGTGTCTAAATCAACGGCGTATATTTACCAATAAATCTTTTATTGCCTCAAATAAAAAATGTCATTCTTCAACGTCATTCTTTGATTGATTAAATGCACATCATAAAACAATCATTATTCATATAAAATTACACTTTATTAAAACATTAGTAAGTAACTAATAATACAGTTAAGATCTTCATTATAAACACTAGAGTGACAGAGATTTATTAATGTAAAAAAGTATATCTGTTAGTGAAATGTGTTGAAGGATGACGCAATAGGAAGTTCTGGGTTGACACAGGCCATTGCACCACACCGATTCCTGCAGCATTTCTTCTTTCCTCTGCAATCGCCATCGTAACCACAACGACTGGAGCACACCCATGGGCCACTTGGTTCAGGGCATTGGCCATACTTCACTAAAATAATGATTTAACATTACAGAAAAACAAATAAGCATCTTACATCAGTTTGTCTGGCTTACCAACACGATTGTTCGTAGTCCTAGGTGTGATTGGAGCTAAACATTTAGTTCCTCCACAAGCAGTCCTACAGCACTTTTCGGTTCCTTGGCAATAGCTATCGGAAAAGCAGGTCATCGAACAGACGGAAACTTGTGGTTTAATTGGGCATTCTCCATCTTTCCTCTGGCCAAGTGTTAAAGTAATACACAGTCCGAGTAATAAGAGTTTGAACATCTTAATAGTTTTTTTGTTTGTTTGAGACACTAACTTCGCGAGAGCAAGAATCAAACTGGCGATTATTTATGATTTTTCTACATATGTATTTAATTGGCACGGATGTGGTTAATTTGTGGTTTTATATCCGTAGAATTAAGAGGTGTTAGGCGAAATAAGCATTTAGTAATCACTAACCACTGATAACAGTGATTTGACCCCCAAAACTACTGTTCTGCGTATAAATGATATGAATGAAATGTAGATTAGGTACTTGTGTTCCTATGTTGTATTTATAAACCGTTAACATTTTAAAACATTTACGAAAAAAATATATTGCTAATAATAGTACAGTCCAGAGTTTTTAGTATAAAGGATAGATTTGCTAAAGATTAACAAATTTATTACCGTGGGCCCCGAAGATAGCGGAGGCAGTTTTAGCAGTTAATTCATTTTTTATTGCCATAAAAGAAACATCATCTAAGAGAAACTCGTGACAAAGTTAGAAGAAAGTTAGAGAATACTGTATGAATTCTTCGAAGATTTTCAGTCGACACTTTTTCTTTTGTTATGGAATTCAATTCTGCAAGTTATTTTCATAATCGTTTATTCGATTTTTTTCTTCTTGTAAATCTCTCAGAAGATAGGCACAATAGAAATCCTTTTAATTTTTAACTTTAACATAGGGGTTTCACAGTTCAAATTTTAATTTAAAAAGAGTATCAAAGGGTGCTCTAGTAACCAAAAAAAATTAATTTAATAAACACTCTTTTATTATCAAGATTATGTATTGTATTTGCTATGAATTTTAATATTTAATTGTTAGCCCGTTTATTGGTTATTGTATTTCTTAAGATTATTTGTTGTTGCATTAAATAATTATGTAAGCACTTATATTAAATTTGGTTCCAAAACAGTCGATAGTTTATCTATTATTTATGATTTGAGTTGTTGTTATTTGCTCATAAATGTTATATGTATTAGTTAAGAAGGTACCGATATTTAAACATTTTTGTATATAAAGGTAATTCTTCTTAATTCCGGAATTATCACTCTGTATTTTCCCGTTAATTATTGCCATTGGGATTGGAATTAGGTCACCATGATTTCCTGTTTTTTTTTATTCCTATTTCTTATCAGTTTCATTGTATTGTTCTAGCTTACAAGATTATGGTCGTTCGTTCACAGAAATCATCAGCAACTTCAATAGAAACAAATTAATGTTTTATTTGGAAAAAAGTCGTTTTTCTTAGTTTGACACCAAATACTTAACCCCTTATCGTAGAATTATAAACGATTATAGGTAAACATTTTTTGTCATTTTCGGAAATTTGTGTTACTTCTTATTTACTTCGTTTTTATAACGTATGTACTTGTTTTGCGCTTGTGATCGTTTGGTAACTTGAGAAAATGTTAATATGTATATTCTATCACACAGTTTGTTAAGGTTTTTGGAATGAGTCGTATTTTGTGATTTCAGTAGTTATTCTGTTATTAGTTTTTATTCTTTATTATTTTACCGGACCGTGATTTTAGCTAGCTATGTGGTAGACTAGACAGGTTGCTAATTTACCCGATGGCTAGGGTTGCCAGGTGTTCTGGATTTTGCGGGTTTTCCTGGATTCACATGTTTCGTATCCTACGGAGGACCCCTGCAGGACGCTTAGTGTCCAGGAATTTTAGGGATGAGCGCATTAGCAGCTTAACAACTTAAGAACTTATTGGTCTTCACGTGACTTGAGAAATGACTCCAACTGTATGTACTTAATCGGCCAACGACAACACGATATTCTCGGCGAGCCGCAAATCTATGTATGTGAGCATGGGTAAAGTTCGTTGGTTACCTTCTTATAAGATTAAATAGTATATTATTATAATATCTAGCTTAGTTAAGATCAGATGTCAAGCAATAGATTCGACAAAACTCACCACTTGTATTCATTCGATTAAATTTATACAAATTACAAACAAGGCATAGAAAAACGAACAATTAAGGACTCACCAGTTATTTGCGAGCCCTCGGGTCCAACATCCAGTCGTAAGGGCACTAGTCATAGAACACACGAACAACAAAATCTCAAATTCACTCAGCTTGCAAAATTTGACAGCACAACACCACCAGGCGGTGATTTTGACAACCACCGTCGACCTACTAGCTATTCCACTAAACCCCTTGTATTATTGTCTCGCTCTTTCGATCGTATTAGGGAAGTCACACTTGATAAACCGATGGGGAAGTGAAAAGGCGAATTATTACGAACTTACTTGTAGTTTACGCGATTCACAACGGCACGCACAATTACTAACGCGAATTTCTCGGGAAAAAAATGTACCTAGAGCGCAAGTGTACCGGCAAATTTTGACATTCGATTAGAAGCGCCATCTAGCGGTCAAGTTGAGAATCGTTTTATTACGAATTGCAATTTGGCGGTAAAGGGGTGCTTTCAAATTAGCGAAAGATGGGTCCTAAAACCGTTTATAAAATATGGTGATGTCGAACTGCATATAATGATATTAAATAATGAATTATATATAATAAACAAATAGACGCTCTTTTCAAAAATAAAAACCAACATACTGTTAAATTATTATTGATTTATTATTAAATGTTATAAACGCATGTTTGGACCTTTTTGTCAGACCTAAGTAAGTACATGTATACCAGTTAAACTTTACTCTTTTGGAAGGTGCTCGGCCCATTCTAACCACCCTCCTTCATAGTTACGTACACTGAAACCAATTTATAATTTAAAAGAAAAACATAAATTTTGTTTTCCATTCCTACTTTTGATATCCATGTTTCCGTGCAGTTTCTTGGGCAATAGCACTTCTTCTGCCCGATCGGCAAGTAAACACAATTGGTGTATCCGTGTTTGGCTTCTCCTTGTTGTACTTTTGCTTAAATTCATCCTTAGTTATGGTCGTTAATACTTCTTCCACAGTGTTCACTAAAAAATACTCAAATCAGCATCCATATTCAATTCTAATAGTCTATATAAAAACTTACAAGGAATATTAATCGATCCAGGTATAATTCCAGTGTCTTTCAACTCTTGTGGTTCTCTTACATCAATAAACAACACAGTTGTGTTGTCTTTTAGGGTCTTCACCTCGTCAATAGTAATTGTGTTTTTTTCGGGCATTTTTGCAGAAATTGCTATAAAAATTCCATAAACTAAACAAGCACAAAGTGCGGTTTTTACGTATACCATTTTTTAGATGTTGACAAAGCGATGTTTATGTAACTAATGGATCTCTTGTGATCTGTTGAGATTCTTATTAATATGCAAACGTGACGTTCTTTTTAAACGGTTGCTAATCCAATGATATACAAGATTCCCACCACATTAAGAACCTTCATGTTTCTTATATTAATACGAGAATATGGGCGTAGAATTTAAATAGTTTCTAGTAAAATTAATTGTAATACTTACACGATGTGCGCTTGTTATGACACAATATGTGATAAAAGTTTCTATATCTGGCTATCGCGTTCAACAGATAGCAAATATTTACAAGTTGAGATACTTGAGATACCTCCTTGTATTATAACTTATAACTTACAACTATTGGTCCATCGTTGTTTAGAGAAAGCTGCCAAATGTACAACTTTCCTTATATTAGAACGGTTATTGTTTGTAAAAATATAATGTTAAATAAAAACAATTCAATTTACAATTAAGAATGTATTCTAATTTCCACACATAAAGAATCAATTAATTATTTATTTAATACTAAATTTATAATTGTTTGAAAATGAACACCACCTATGCGATAACTATACTATATTTTTCCAAAGATAGCACATAAAATAATCTATTATAAATATACAGGGTGTAATAATGAATAAGGTTTACAAATTACTAACTTTCCTCGGTGATTTTAAGAACTATTGTTGATCATTTAAATTTTTATTGGTTTGCTGCCCACTCCTTCCACCCTCCTTTGAAGTTCCTCACACTAGAAGAAAATATAAATAAATCACCATCAAGCAAAACTATATGCAAAGCACCTACTTTGTATATCCTAATGCCTTTGCGGCATTGCAAGCTCTTGTGGCTCTACCACCAGCCATGCAATGAAACACAATTTCTGTACCCAAGTCGGGCTTGTCTTTATTGAATTTAGCTTTAAACTCTTCCGGTGTCATATTCTTCAACACATCTTCGATAATTTTCACTAAAAGGCATACCCAAATGACTATTCAAAAAATCTAACAAAGAAAACGCAACAAACCTGAGATATTGGTTGTTCCTGGTATGAAACCATGTTCCTCGAGTTCATTTGGTTCTCTCAAGTCCACAAACAAGACTTCTGGCCTATCTTTCAATGTCTTTGCCTCCTCAACGGACACTATTTCATCTGTGGACATAGTTGGTCGATTTTAGCGAAATGTTATGAAAAATTTAATATCCACTGCGCGTCCCGGCAACTATGAGAGACTAGGTATGCCGCTACAGAGTGGCCTTGGGCAGGTCAAGATTATTATGTTGTCCAACCAAATAACCAGTTTTTTCGACGTAATATTTACTCAATTAGTAAATATAAAAATGCTTATATTTGCTTGTACTTGTTGTGAATGAAACGCTAGCAACCTCTACCGTTAAATTATTACAAATACCAATCAATATCTGACGCCACGTATACGTGGCTATTACGTGACCTACATTACTATCATAGGAGATAATGGGTAATAAAAAATAAACGAATAAAACTGAGTTTTTGCTCCAGTTTGCATGGATAAAAGCGAATTAGCTTGGGTAAGAACATGCTCGCACATAGAGCAGATGCTCCTAATACGCAGGATTAATAAAATAAACAAAAACTTCGCTTTTTTTAGATCATTTCTTACCAACTCCTTTCGTCAGACTCTTCACAAAAAATGGCTTGCAAACTACTCTACTTCTACACACAAAAAGACTGAATAAATCAAAACGCAAAATGCTCAAAAAAATATCTACACCCTACAAACAGTTAGGTAAATTCTGAGCAATAAAATAGCAACAAATAGCAGTATTGGTCGCCGGTTCATTGGCACATTATGTATTGACTTCCAGTGACAAGATTATACTTAAAATAATTGGTAACATAACTTATTTTGATTTCGTTTACCTTCCATTGGTAATATTTGAACTGCAATTTTTTAAGGAATTGAAAAACTAATAAAACTAGACAGAGAGACATGTTTGCAAAGTTCAGAAATTTCATGAAAAAAACCTGTAAGTGAAGAATTTTTTGTTATTTTCTCGACTGCAGAATTGCTGGTTATTTAATACCAGCATTTCTGTGAAATTACATCATTAACACAGTAATTTTTCAGGATATATTTGTAATTTTGCAGGAAAACTACAGTAATATCACAGCTATAGTACTTTTTAACAATTGAACTGTCTTTTTACACACATTTTACGTTTTAGTTTACAGTTGTTGGTTACAACTAAAATTTCCTTACACATTTTTCTCAGTGTATGAAACTTGTTACTCGGAATGATATTGGGAAGGACACTGTATATTTTTTGTTGGGGTTCCCCGGGTTCTAACCCAAGGAATAGCATTGTAGAATAATAGCAAGAGGATACTTATATCATAAAATAAAATAAAAAAAGAGAGTAATCACTTTTATTTAATTTATAATAATAATCACAAGTGATAAATACCTAAATAAAGACTTCTGCTGGGAAAACGGAAGGAGCACGTTTAGCATGTATAACATCACCGATATAGTTTGTACAAACGGTTACTATGTACAAATCAATGGGAATCCGTTTAAATAATATGTACACTGCTTGAGATGGCATTTTGATATATTCAACTGCAATTCATTTTACATTACAATGCTAGCGATACAAGGAATAAATAAATTAATTTTAAAACAAAAATAGCATTCAGTATGT
Source organism: Melinopterus prodromus (assembly GCA_964023965.1). Taxonomy (NCBI): domain Eukaryota; kingdom Metazoa; phylum Arthropoda; class Insecta; order Coleoptera; family Scarabaeidae; genus Melinopterus; species Melinopterus prodromus. Next base: position 4,314,365 of record OZ030398.1, read on the forward strand.
AAAGAAAATAAAATTCTCAAGTTCACCAATTAAAAGTCAACACGACCAAACAGCAAAGCTTGTAAATCGAAATAAAACTGATGACAGCTGAGGTTAAATCTGTTGATATTTGATGCGGCGCAACACGCAATTAATATCGAACGTTACACACAATTAACAGGATTGTACGATAAGAAATAAAAACATCCATTATGTGCAAGGTAAATATTAAGTTATAACAGTCTCTTGGAATACAATGTTCAGTTCTAAATACAGTTGGAAATTTTTTGTGAGCGCAAAATTTGTCCGGCGCGCACAGCTAACAGCGGTAAATTAGTTTAATGTAATTTGCTTGACTTAGGTATCGGCGTTTATATTATTTTCCGTCCGCTGGGGTCTGCTTAGTTGACAAGTCAAATGTAAGACCAACTCAAAAGTAACTCCTAAAAGCAAGCGTACTGTGCCATGTATTACATCACATGTTATCATAAATAATCTACATTGTTGAATCACTACTGTAACTAGAACTTGAACTAGAAGCCGACGTGTCAGATGAACTTGTTGATGACGAACCATTTGAAGAACTACTGCTGTTCGATCCCGGATTCTGCTGGACAACTTGAAATAAATGTTGCAACGCCAGATTTGCTATAAAACACAAAAAAACAAAGTTAGTAGCTAACAATTTGCAAGAACATTACAAGTCATGAAAAATAGTTAAATTCTTCCAAATGTAAAGATGATTTAAACAAAGAAGATGGTTTGAATATTTGGAGAACGTGGGAAGCGTTCATGAATGAAGAGTTAAAGTTAACTCTTCAAATGTACTCCAAGAGAGTGGTTGTATAAAGAAGAGTTCTGAGAATATTCAGAACGGTTTTTAGTTGAACTTAATGAATATAATAATAAAACTATAGCAGAGAGTTTATTTCCATGCAGATATTGGTGGATTCAGCACGTTTTTAACCCTAGAACACCAGACATTCGTAAACTTTACGATGTTTCAATCAGGTATCAACGCGATATCAAAATAGTCTGGTATTCTAGGGTTAACATAATTTCTTTTCTTTTATTTTTTTCAACTTATTAATAAAAAGAAATGGTAGTTTAATACAAACCTTGGTTATTCTGGCTATCCTCTTGAGTGTTCTGCTGATCCCCGGTGACGAGGTTTTGCCGGCATATCGGACACGTTCCGTGCAATTCCAACCATGGCCTTATGCACGGCTCATGGTAAACGTGCTGGCATGGAAGCTGGCGCACCTTCTCGTTCAGCTGAAAATCCTCCCAGCAAACGGAACACTGCAGTTTTCCTGTGACCTGCTCGGCTGTTACGTCGACTACTGGTAACGCATCTATGACATCTTTTGCCAATGGGGGCGGTCCTAACAAGCAACAAAAAAAACACATCAACAAAAATTATCAGATATCATTTCGAAATAACTAATCGATTACGAAACGAGGAACCAAAAAAGGTGTTAAAATGCATATAAAAAATAAAAAACGACTAACGAGAGTCTGAGCCATAGTTCGATCAACGGATCTTTGCGTATTATCAAAAGTGACATGCGTTCACTCTTTCTACGACATGTGAAATGACCGACATTAATGTTGGACGTATGTCTTCTCTGGCTAAGACACACGACCTCGTATACTAATGTAGATACTAGTATGTAGAACAAAGACAGAACTACAGGTCATTGTGTAGTTCCTCCACTCCAGTGGTGCCACTTTCAGGGGAAATGTCACACCTATTAGTATGCATTTCAAAAAGCCAATGAACTTCTATGGTTCCACTGGTCAAATTTTAGCTACCTAGTATTTACCCACCTAGTATTTATATCAATTAGCACTTTCTCAAATCAAACTACCTTAATTATATTTAATATTGCAATTATGACAATTTTCAAACATTATTTAGTATACAATTTTACAGGCCTTGTTTTCCCCTAGGAAAAACTGATTCATCTTTGCCACTGGCTGACTGAAATGAAATGATGGCACCAGACGACTATCACTTTCGACAACACGCAAAGTTAACGAACAATAACTGACTTCGTGAAAAGGCTCAATATCGAAGGACTGTAATGTATGAGGGAAAGCAAAAGATCTTTTAGGTCAAAGTATATCAAAAGGCACAGATGCCAAACGACCCAACTCTACCATACCATACCATGGTGACAGTTGATTTTTCTGTATGTTTTGACTAAAAATATTTAAATACCAAATTCAAAACTTTTTCTTGTTAAATGCCTCATTAAAATACGGATACAGCAGATTTGATGTTTTATTTAAAAGATTATTGATCTGATGACCATTATAGAACAATCAAATAAGCAAAGAGAGGGGAAATAAACCCTATATAGTAGCTTTTTTGAGATCCAACAATGGAAAAAGTTAAGTTTCAATATTCTACGGCATCTTCTTAAATACAGTGGGTCTTCAAACTTCAAACTTCAAATGTAGGAAAACCTGTGGGCAAAACACATGACTGTAAAAAACAGCCATTTCAGACTTGTCACAAGTTTGAGCTTTCACTTTAGCATACTTTGAATGATTCTATCAAGACCCATAACACAATTTTGAAAGAAAAATTGGCACAACATGGCTTTATTTATAACCTACAAATAATTAAGCAATCTAACAAAATTCTCAGACATGGTATGAAAATTAAAAGCTTGAATCTTGAACTCAAAGCAAGTGGAAATAAAAAATAGTGAAAACTCTGTGAAGTCATACAATATTATCAAAACATTGCACATTTAATTTATTATTTTTTTGAAGAGAATCAAAAAAAGCAAGCAAGTGGTTTCCTGAAATTTTTGCAGACATGTGAAAATTTTCTAACGTAAATTCAAAATTGTGTTAATCACATGATAAGTGAACAAAATAACAGAATAAATACCCACAACAATATTAAAAAGTTTTTAAAAATAATTAAACTCAATAAAAATAAATTAAATAACGAAAAGAACAAAAAAAAAACATATGAAACTTTTTACTGATACTTCTAGTTAAAAAAAAAGTTTTATACGGACCTAGTGGTTTACTTCAAACGGCTGTAACGTCTTAATGAATTGACAAAAAGAACTACTACCTCAATATGAAACTTTTTACTCAGTATGAAATTTACTACATTGAAAAATGTTTTGCAAGAAAAAAATGTGGAACATCCTGAATATATACGATGGTTTTTCATATTTACCTGACGTGTCCATTTGATTTAAAAGTTGACTGACGATAGCATCCAGGCCCTCTCGTCCCCAGGCGTAATCGCCCGGATTCCCCAAGAAGACCATGTTTCCCGCCCCTCCCCAGTTCACTCCGACTCCCAGATTCACCACAAACTCCTGTATGAGGTCCTCGAAAGGTATCTGACTGCGGACGTTTGGCGTCTGCTGGTTTCTACAAAACGCGGGTGAAATTTATTAGCGCTGACGAACGGTACACTTCCTAACAGTACGACAGCATTCGGGGAGAAACACCCAAGTAATAGAAATTCTTATAATGAAGAGTAGAAGAATAAACGCAAAAAGTAAAATGTGAAGTTGAAAGGATGTCGACATAGAGAAAAAGAGCAGACATGCATGTTTGTGTAGAGTGAAAGTTAGGCAATACAAGCAAAATAAACTTATCTTTACATCAATAAGCAAATCTACAAACTGGTAGAACAAAACTGTTTTTTTTTGTGGTTTATATTTGATATTTGTATTCTAAGATTAGTTCCCACAATACAGAAAAGACAAGCAACTATCCAATATCTACAATATCAAAAAAAAAAACTTTGCTAGATAAAATTAAGATGATCATTCTCATTGCAAACATTCATAAACCTACTGAATATGTACTATGCGCGGTAAAAAAAGTGTACACCAGCTTTGTACATGGTTCTTTTATAACCTATACGCTGTCATTCTGACATTAATCTTAAGATTGGCTTCGACCAAAAATACTTAATAATTTTGTAATAAGATTTACACTGAACTGATTATGTATTTCCATTTTCCGTTTATGACAAACTACAAAGCAGAATTTACTCAACATAAATTTTCAGTGCAGTCGCTTTTTAGTTATCTACAGAAAAAAAAAACATGGGTATGTCTCGGCTAATGGCAAAACTTTGTCATTAACTTGATGAAACCAGAAAAGAATAAATTATCTTATCTGAACTTCACTCAAATCATCGTATTTGCAAGAACTCATTTGTTATTTTCAATTTTAGATCAGCCAGGAGTCATTTTCCCATTAGTGACAAAATACTTGCATACAGAAAAAAAGCAACAAGCAATCAATTTAATCGGATAATACTGCCATGTTAAGTAAAGAGGTCTTATCTGCAAATTTGTTCAGTGGTTACTTTTTCCGATACAACCACAAATTGGAATCCTTTTTTGTTGATTTATAAAAAACTATAAGACTAAGGAGCTAGTGAACAATTTACTCATCCCACTTTGTATATCAAACGACAACAACGAAAATACAAGAACATTAAATTACCAACACCCGTTTCATAGGCTTTCTAAAGCAGAAAAGAATCCTTCCTATATGTGTGTAAAAATTTATAATCATCTTCCAGAACGCATAAAATGATTAGAAGATTTTGTAATGTTCAAACACGAAACAAGCCAAATTATTAGACGCTTAGAACCTTATAGTTTAGGACAATATTTTACTTAAGTTACTATTGTTGTGTAACCGTTTTTGACGTTTTTCATTTTGGTAATTTATAAATTATCTATCTATCTATCTATGGTGTATTTGGGCATGGTGCACAAATACACCATGCCCAATGCAAAATCAAAATTTGAAGTGGTACATAGTCGGATAAGTAAATCGGCAAATAGCTCTTAGTTTATAAGAGATATAAGAACATCACAAGAAGTAAGCAAAGTAAAAGCACAACAGCTTTTACTTAAACTCAACATTTTACACCTTTTCACAAAGTTAGGAACGACCTCTATACTTACCCCAGCACAATATTTCTAGTAAAAAAAAATCAAAATAATTTAGGCGCAAAAGTTTCACAACAAAGCTATAGGCCATGCGCATTCACAAGTTCAAATGTTATTCGAGTAGGATACGCCGCGGGATTGTATTTCGAAAAGAATACCCAGAGAGAGAGAGAGAGAGGCAGAGGCAAGAAGGCATGCACTAGAGTTCTTGAGGAGAATACAAAATTTGTCAATAAAATGTTTGAGTTTGTAACCTTCCGAACCTGGGGCGCAGCCTGGAACGAGGATGAACTGAGGCGTACCTGCTCCTAAGCGAAGGATCTACACTGTAGCGCCTCCGACTGATATCGCCCACTCCTTGTGAAAATGGAAAGACGCGTAATGGGCCATAGTTAAGCATCTGAAACAATAACAATTATTACCTATCGTTGCTGGACCACAATTTTTTTAACTACGGTTCGCATGCTGATGATTATGACGACACTATCGTTGTATAATAATGACAGTTACGTTGAATAATGACTTAGTTATTCAACGCAACTGTAGTTATTATACAACAGTACACCTACAAAGTTGAAAGTTCGCCTGACAAATGTTTATATGTACCTACCACTCGCATATAATAAATTAATTGTATACGTATCTACAAGTATATGCAGGTTGCGTCACGGATCATGGTGTACATGGGATCTCGGAAACTATAGACCTACGATATTGGTAAAATGGCACCAAAGTAACGAAAAAATATGGATTACTAGTTATTATGGAAAAAGTAAAGAACAATTCATTTCGTTTTTCTTAAATAACTTTGCTATTGTGATAAACAAGAAAGTCGGAAACTTGTATTCCCGACATAAGAGAATTTTTCTCATTCTCATTTCTCTCTGAAGCCATTTTTGTTATCAAATCATGTTCTTGTTTATCAGCTTGGGCTGGGTGTTATTCACCTTTTTTTATTTTTTATGGACGCCATATTGAATTTTTTAAGATTTAAATAGAATATTGAAAATGCGAGTGAAAGTTTTTACTAACACATTTTTTTTTATTTAAATTATAAGAAAAAACTTATTATCTCTTCAACTTAAAGCATTAGTTCAAATTTATAATTTATAATATACCACATATTACTAAATCATAAATTTTTAAAATAACTAAAATACATATACCTATTGCAAAATAATGCTGAAGAACTACAAAGTATGTTATATTTTATACAGTCACACCACATAAATAGTGAACCTTGCAATAAATGTTACTTAATTTAGAGAATCAAGCTATTGTTGTTTGTGTTTAAGTTAATATCAAGAAGAGAACAAGTAAAGCAATCTATACCTTGATGCAGCACAGAAACTGTAGACTTTTGTCATCTTTTGTTCGCTCTTTTACACATGTTCAAGTAAGAGGTAAACAAGTATCTATCAAAATATAAGAAAACCAGTAATGACATGAATCATCCAATAGACGTCATTTCAGAACATATCTCAGACTCATGTTTACTTTTTTACTATCGGACTAGTCACACTTTGTAGAGGCATATAGTTTAGAGCAAACTATCAAGGGTCGGTAAAGTCAATAATAATGTTAATACCATAACAAATATTAACCCTTGTGTAAAACACGGTGTACCCTATAATGAAATCTTACAGACAATAACAAAAAGATGTGGATATTGGACTTTGTCATAACGCAAAGATAAACAAACAACAAAGTATATTTTAGTTAATACTGATATCAGCATCCACACAAAAAAATAGGGAATATGCATTCCATCTAAGGGAAAAACATAATAGTCATAATCCTAAGTATACAAGAATTTATTGAAAAAAGAACGTAATAATAAGCAAAAAATGGTAGTTATGAAAAATAAACAAAGAAAGAAGCTTAAGCTCGATTAGAAAACGAAAGACAAGGCTTAATAAATACAGGAACTTCAAATAAAAACGAGCAGGAACCAAATAGATAAAACGTAATAACAACGAACTTAAATATAAAATTATAACGTGGGAGGAGGTTAAACGCGGTCTCACATTCTCAGTTAGTGCACACGTAAAGCAAAAAACAAAATGCAAAGCTCGACAGTAACAATCGCAGGTGTAAACTCGGATTGTGTACTGTTTGGACGTACTTGGTAGGCATCTTCGTCTGAATCTGTAGCGTCCGTGAATTCCTCGTCATTGCCTCCGTTTGCATCAAGTTCCTCAATAAATCCGTTACAGCAATGTGGGCAGGTGTAGTTCTGGAATAGCGTTGTTATAGTGAGGGATTGTTAAATACATTACCGAGATAAATGACATACTGATGACGCGTGCTCGAACTGCACATTGCATACATGACAGTAGAATTTGCTTGTAGCTGTACGTTCTTCCACTGCGGCTTCGGCCATCGTTTTAAATACTTAAAAATACTCGTAATTTTATGAATTACACAAGGAATTATTTGACACCTATATTATAACGAACGCCATTAGACACTGACCTCAATGTTTTTCTTTACCACCACAATTTTGCAAAATTGTATAGCCAACTGTTGACCGCTGAGACACTGTCTTCCCCAGGCTGCGGGCGAACGATTATCAACAATTTTATTATGGGATTTCCTGGAGATCCTTATCAATTCAATTGAAATGATAATAGTTATCGTAACAAACGTAAATACTTTGTTAAAATTACAAAAGTGCGCACTTGAAAATTTTTCTACACGCGCTTGTTACGTAGAACAAAAGATGGCGCCGGCATATACCTACAAATCCACTTTTACAAAATACTCAATTTACTATCAAACTATTCTTAAATCATCATTATTAATTAAAAAATTACTTGCAAGTAAATTCCCTTTTAAATAATCAAAAATTATATTAACTCTAGGGGAATCTATCGACGCTATTCTTACGTTGGCAGGAAACTTTGTTATTTTCTGTCAAAAGTTGCCACCACGTTCTTTTGACATATACTCCGCATCGCACGTTTCTCAACGTGCTACAAATCCACAAAAATGCGGATAGAAACATGTTATTTCTGTTCATCTCGAATATACCCCGGCCACGGTATTCAATTCGTTCGCAACGACTGCAAAGTAAGTAACCTTAAAACCATTTCATCACATCGCAAAATATTAACCCGTAACCTTTCAGATCTTCAAGTTCTGCAGGTCAAAGTGTCACGCTGCGTTTAAGAAGAAGAAGAACCCACGTAAAACGAAATGGACCAAAGCCTACAGGAAGACAGTTGGCAAAGAATTGGCCATCGATCCTTCATTTGAATTCGAGAAGAGACGCAACATTCCCGTCAAATACGACAGAGAAGTCTGGACGAAGGCTGTCCAGGCCATGAAGAAGGTTGAAGCCATCAAGCAGAGACGACAGAACACGCATATTATGCAGAGGTTACGCAAGGGTAGAGAATTAGAAACGGAACGTGATATCAAGGAGGTACAACGCGATATGTCACTTATTCGGTCGCCTGCGGCTGGCTTGAAACAACGGAAGGCTGCCGAGGCTCTTGACGAGGAACTAAAGGAAGAATCTGACCAGGAGATGGAAGGCGTTATCGAGGATTGTGGTGAAGTTACATTGTAGTTATATTCGTATTAATAAATATTATGGTTAGCAAAATAAAATTGTTTTATTTATTGTCATATATACATATTATCAAATCACAAATCAAGGTATCTAATAGCTAGGTGTTAACCATCTGGAAAAAAATATAATCGATTATGTTAAATTATTGTGTATTATAGAAGAAAAGTTACCTGCAAAATGGATTAAAACTGTCATGCCGGCAAAGCCGATCCCGGTCATTAATAATTGTAGTATTCCGGCTACTTTCCGGGGTTTTTGGTGCCATTCTGCTCTTTCTCTAGGCAAAACTTCGCATACTGTTACGTATAAGAGTGTTCCACCAGCCAAGCCCTAGAAAGACATAGCAATAATGATTAAATATGTTTTAACCATGACAAAAGGTTATTTAATTGATTTACTTTTCTTTTAATATTGGTAATTAATAATTATACAGACTGTTTATTAATAGCATGCTAACCTATTACTCCTTGGATGATGTTAAGAAAAATATTCATATGAACAAGGCTTCAAATTGCTGAGGTACACAGTATTTAAGTTCAATTAAAGACAAATGTTTCTTTTTGTAAATAAGTTTGTTCTTTGAGTTCCGCTAGTAGTGTTCACATATGGTTGTCAGAAGTTTGAAATGAATTGACATTTCAAGTAAAAAAGAAGACTTTAAAAATGTATCATTTAACTGGCTGAAATCTATCAAAACGCCTATGTCACAAATTCAATATTTTTCAATTGTCTATGATGTTTATTTCTCAAATATTTCCTATAGAATACAAAAAAATCTATATTTTGAAAATAAAAATACTCCGTCTCATTTTATAAAAAAAGTAAATAATTAGCTTGATTTAAATCAATCATTTAATTAACAAAAACATTATGGACCGTTTGTTGTTTTATACAACCTATTTCAATATATTTCTCTGTTTTGTCCTTTTTAAAACCCCCTTTTTCCAAGTCACACTAGGCCAGGCCAGGGGTATATAAACTATTAAAACACTCCAGTTAAAAAAAAGCAAATACAAAAGCAAAAAAAATATTGGAGACAAAAAAGAGAATATAGTCTTTTTAAAATAAATGTTCTGGCAACCCAATGTTCACGTTAACTGTAAATTTAATGTGACATAAATTTCCTAGTATATTATTAACAAAAACAATGAATCTTATTCAAGGAAAATTTTTAAAACTAAACATTTTCTATCTAAATTCTGTTTTAAACTTTTATTCAAATAGATTAAAACCTGAAAATGATGTTCCAAAAAACCACAAAACACCAGATTATCTGAAAACATTAAACTTTGCAGTTAGGATGTTTTGGTTTACAAGAGCAAACAGAACAAACGTTCTTCTAATGCATTCTTTTAAATTATCATATCACCTGTAAAATTGGCAATAGCAATTTTGGAAGGGACTTCGGCAACTCAGATATTGTCATTCCTAATCCAATACCCAATGCAGATCCGAATGAAAACAATATCAGCGCCACAAAGTATTGGCAGGCACTAACATTTCTTGAAGATGATAATTCTGTACCGAGACAAAATCCCACAACTAGTTTATGCGATGCCACTGCAATCAACATCATCAACACCTGTAAAATTAAACACCATCAAAAACCATTTTTATATCAATATAAAATATCATCGAACTACCTTTGACGTATTGCTTTCTAACCCGACAGCTAATCCTTCTAAAACAGCATGTATCGTCAAGGCAACCAATAAACTTATAGTCGCAGTTGTCGTAGTTCTGCAAGGAGTTTCATGCACGATGTGACAGTTCCGCGATGGCATATAACTGCTGGTCCTCATATTTAAAAAACTATCTTCGCTGTAGCCTCTAAGAACTTCCGGATTATAGGAAGGTTGTCGTTCTATTAAACTATCTCGTTCTGTGGCCCCATAGCGATGACCATGGTGGTTTCCACCTACAGAGTGTCTTCTACCATTTTGCGAGGGAAAGTCTTCTATGTGATGGTCCAAGCTGTGCCCGTGATCTTTGTAACACAAATGCACGAGCTCATCGATTAAGTATAAAATAAAGAAACCGCTACACAATATTAGTTCTGCGTATTGCTGGTAACCAGTGCCTGTTAGATCTTCCCTTATCTCCGGAAGCATGTGGATCAAGGATGTAGAAAGCAGGACCCCAGCACCAAGGCATAGCAAACTGGATAGAAGTAAAGGTGAATTTGATTGTCCGTACCTTGTGAATAACACTGGTAGCAAACCCATTATCAAACTACCTAAACTAAGGGCAATCATTGCCGTTATTTTTGCTTCTATCAATTCCATTTTTGGGAGGAAATAATGGTCAACGTTGTACACAAAACAATTACACTAAATCTGCGCTTAACTATCTCATATTAAATGTGCCGATGCTAACTAACACTTATCTGTTGCTAATGAGATAATTCTCTCAAAAATTGATTTCAAACGCAGCGTATTGAGGTTAGAAACTAAAGGCTAGAGATAGAGTATAAATAGCAATAGTAAACAAAGAATACTATTTGGAAATTGCACTACAATCACTCTGTTATTTCATTTAAATTCATGTTATTGTTGCAGATGACTCATTATTGTTCGACACGAGCTATGTACTCATTTTTTGTCTCAATTTCCGCCTCGATGCTCGATGGTCGTAAACTCGTCATGTTTATCAATCATCGTCGCAAAATATGAGCTGTCCTGAAAATGAGAAGTTGGGCGTATAGAGAAAACACGAATTTTGCGTATACTTAGTTTATTTACAATAATTAAATACATACAAACTCGTGAAATTATATTACAATTACATACATATTTAAACTCTGGCGGCCCTACTTGTTTTATTTTCAACATCCTTATTTCCAGCTCCTAAAAAACGCACACGATCAAGATAAGGCAATTGCAACAAATAAATATATGTACCATTCGCTATGATCCGCAAGCGGATCACCTGACGTTTTTTCGGCAAATAACTCTTACAAGGGGGAATGTTTTCTTTATTATTATCCTCAAAAAGTTTTGCTGGAGTATTCTGAACAGCGTTCATGATAGCAATTTCTTGAGAGGTGTAATACTCCCTATGCAAAGTAGGGACTGCATTCGGCATTAAAGTAGTTCGACGATCAGTTGTAAAACATTTCTTCTCAAAATGTAAGTCACAAACAACTTGTTTTCGAAGTAGCTTTTTGCGCATCTTTACAAAGTCGGGTCTTCCGGCGTTTTCAATCCAAGTGTTGCGCAATGACTCATTGTGTGTGGGATAGCGAAAGAAATGTTTATTCAGTCCCATCGTATTGTTATTTCGGCAATTTCTGAAGGAACACATCAGAGACGGTGCTACCATTTTGCAGAAAACAAATGAACGACGTTCAAAATGGCTTTCCACGGCGGTTACGAAGGTCTGCCAAAAAGCAGTTTCTTGCAGATTTATTACTAAAGTAGACTTCTTATTTGTAAAAGAATTAACAAAAAATACGCTCTTTAGTTAGGTATATTTTCCAAATTTATAAGTTGGATTTTGTTGGATAGTCCAACCGCGTACGCACCCTCTACCGGCCAGTAGATAAAGCGCTCGGTTGCCATGGATACAAAATCATGGCTTCTCATATTAGGTTCAAATATTAATAACTAAAGATTTGGTTTAGAAAAATAAAACAAAATTAAATGAGAGATTTGTAGAATTAATTTATTTGATTTATTTATATTTCCTGTTCCTGTTGATCACATTCTAATTTATTTTGTTTCTCTAAAAATCTTTCTTGTATAAATGCTTGATATATAAGTTTTTGCTGTGAATTGGCAGCTACAAAGTGGCCCCCTGAATGCTCAACTATAGTGGGATCGTCAAAACATTCACTTAATGCTTGGCTCATTTCTAAAAAACGCAATGGTAAATATCTGAAAAATTTGTAAAGTAGAATATTTTTACCACAAGGTATAATTTCATCACTCAGCCCAAAGACATGTAAGCTAGGTATATTGATTTTGTCGCTGTAATATTTCAAGTGTGCTAAACTTCCAGATTTAAAACTTGAAAAGAATATTACAAAGTTGAACCTGCACTTTATCACTGAAATAAAAACATGATTAGTAAGTAGTTAAAATCAAAATTTAAAAATATACAATCTCTTTGTTGCAAATCGCACAATAAACCTGTAAAACAACCACCTTGCGAAAAGGCAACAATTCCATCAAATGGGCCATGCTCCTTAAACGCTTCTTCCATAACCGATATAGATTCCTCAAACCCTATGGCTGGTCCCCCTTTTCGTATCCCACGAAACGTATGATCATCCCGATTAAAAAACCAACCAAATTGTTCTAAAATTAATCCATAAACAATTACGTATACAGTCAGCTTGTTTGAAAATCATACAAACCTGAATCACCGCTTTGCTGAATGTTTATTTCGTCGATTTGAGACTCTGTGTCAACTTTTATCACCTTGTGCGGGGCTGTTATATACGTAAACTCAGCCCATTTGCTAATGATCTTCCGGAAGGAGCCTGTCTTTTGACGGAAGGCGTCGCCATTCTGTCTGTAACCATGTACGCATAAGAGCTTTAACTTCTCGCCTGTCTCAGAGCGAGTATTTTGCTTTTTGGGTTGTTTTTGACTCATCTCTCAATGTTAGGTTAATGAAATAGGTTATGTCGTGAGTGGATTACGTTCAAATGATTCAAATTATTTTGGACTCAACTCAAGTTACTGGTTTAATATTATTAATTTTGGGTGGCCTTACAATGCAATGTAATTGATTTATTTAATGTTTTATTAGTGAAAATTAGACTTAAAACTAATGCATATCTGAACGTTTACAACTTCCTAACCTCACTTCTGTTCTCCAAAACAAGGTGGTTTCCTTTCCTTGTTATTAAATTTGGGGTAAATATGGCACCAGTACAGCCGGAGAAACGCACGATAAAAGAAATAAAAGCCCACAGAGAAAAGAAGAAGAAGTGGAAAGAAAGCAACCTTATAAAAAAAATACAGAAAGAGAAACTAAAAGCACAAAAGGAAGAGTCTTTTAAAGACGCCGCAGCCGAGCATAGTGTAGCGTTAAAAGAAATCCCAACTGTGAGCATAGCAGTTCCGGGTTCTATCTTAGAAAATGCCCAGTCGGAAGTGCTTCGTAGTTACGTAGCTGGCCAAATTGCAAGGGCTGCTTGTCTATTTCAAGTCGATGAAGTAATAATCTTTGATGATTATGCAGACGAAGCCAATGCAAAAAAATCGACAGTGGAAGACGCAGAAGGCACTAAAACAATTCGACATTGCTGCCTACAATTGGGCAGAATTTTACAGTATTTAGAGTGCCCGCAATACTTGAGGAAATTTTTTTTTCCGATGCATGATGATTTGAAATTTGCTGGTGTTTTAAACCCGTTAGATGCACCACATCACTTGAGACAAGATAATAATTTTGCGTATAGGTAACTAAACCACGACTGTTACCGTAGTATTTTTTGTTTGTAATTTATTGTGCTTATTTTAGAGAAGGTGTTGTATGTAATAAGCCAGTTAAACCTGGAAGGGGCTCCCAGGTTAACGTAGGATTACTGCAAAACGTGAATGTTGATAAGTTGTTAACTGCTGGTATACGTTGTACAGTTAAGTTGCTGCCTCCTGATGAAGGTAGTAAAAAGTTGAAAGGAATTATCGTATCGCCAAAAGAACCTAAGCAGGAAACAGGTGCATATTGGGGTTATGAGGTTAGATTGGCCAACTCACTATCGCAAGTGTTTACAAAATCTCCTTATACAGGAGGGTAAGTTTCCAATAAATATGTACAAATTATTATTGAAGTACTATTTATGGGGCATAACATAAGGGACGTCAATATTAAAATTTTTTAACATCGATGGTAAAAAGATCGATCAATTACTATTTCTGGTCTATTTCAAAGAAATTCATGCTTGTTTTTATTTTTTATAGGTATGATGCGACGATAGGAACTTCAGACAAGGGTACACCCATTGACGACTTTGAAAATCCTTCTTACAAGCACTTGCTAATAGTTTTCGGCGGTTTAAATGGTTTGGAAGCAGCGCTAGAGAATGACGATAAATTGAACGTTGATGATCCAAGACTACTTTTTGATTATTACTTGAATACGTTGCCACAACAAGGTTCTAGGACCATCAGAACAGAGGAGGCTATTTTAATCAGTTTGACAGCGTTGCGACCAGCGCTGAATCTCAATACCTGTACCGTAAATATAGAAGAATCAACCATACCAAAAGATGTTAAGATTTCTTCCAAAATCAAGGATACGAGTGTTACTAAGGTTGATGATATGGATAGGTTTGATTAGGTATATTTTTATGAAATAAAAAGAAAATATTGAGTTAATTTTTTCGTTTTATTTTTTCTAAAAGTACATCAATTTGTTTTAACAAGTTTTCCTTACATTGAAACTTAACAAGTATAGAAGTGAAGTCTTCGTTCTCATCATGGAAGTGTTTTCGATACGTCCTATGAAAATGTATGGATACAGCCTTGTGCAGGAATGTTTACATTACAACAGCATTCTCTGAACTTTTTAACACATTTGAGCCACAAAATAAAGACAATAAATTACTGTTCATTATTACTGTTCGAAGAAATTAACTTTATAAGACAGATTTGATAAAATAATACACATGGCTAAAACAATTCAACTTTAGGATACATTAGGCCATTAGTGTATGTAGGGTGTTTCAGATAAAAAAAAAATATTAGGATTATTATAATTAGTGGCTTATTGGACTTAATTGTAAAGACTGTAATATAAAACAATGATATAGGAAAGAGCACCATATTTAACAAGAATATCAATTCCAAGTTTCCAGAACTAGGAAAGAGCACCATTTAATTTAATTTTATTTCATTACAACAAAATACTTTCTGCGTCATATACAGGTATCCCATATTGTGGAGCCATTAAAAAAATAAACTATTGAAAAACCTGCCTCCTAATCATAATTTTGTCTCTAATAAAATGGAACCCCTGTATTTTATTTATTAATAACTTAATTATATAATTTAAGATTTATTATAGCGTAATTCCTAAAAGAAACACCCAGCATATTTAACTAATCTTACAAACAGAAATATGAAAGGAAAAAATCTACATAATATATAATGATTATATATTCCAGTACAACAACTGTGGAGATATTAGTTATGCCTTATCGCTAACATATAAAAATATGTTTAGAGGATTCCCCCTCTAGACGTTACATTTATGAATTGATCTTTCGACGGTTTCTCGGAGTGAAGCGATCACAGCCCTCTGGTCACAGGATTGAGTTATTGCAGTCCCAGATACAATCATGTTAGCACCAGCCTGAAGAAAAAACCTCATTAACAGGGTTGGATTAAATTATGTGCATTACACTTCAAGTTTGGGGAGAAAATAAACATTGGGCCTAATATTTGAAATCCCATAAGACGAAGCATGTCTCCACAAGTTCGTGTTCAAGCAATAACAAAAATATCTACTCGAGAAAGGTAGCAAAAGTATGATCAGTAAAACCTTGATTGACAGTACAGCCAGTTCAGATTTCCCAAATCACACACAAATGCTCCTATAAAAAATAAAGCATACCTCAGCACACGCATTAATCGTATTTAATCCAACTCCACCATCTACTTCTACGTCCAATAGTGGATAATTCTGCCGTAACCATTGCACTTTCGGCATCATATCGGCCATGAATTTCTGACCGCCAAAACCAGGTTCAACTGTCATTATTAAGATGACATCGGCAGCATCGATAAATTGCCTAACAGCCTCGATGCCAGTACCCGGCTTCAAGGCCAGACCAACTTTCATTCCGCTTTCTCTAACTTTCCGGCAGACCTTCAAGACATCATTCGCTACCGGTTCGATATGAAATGTGTATAAATTGACACCAGCATCGGCCATTGGTTCGATCCACTGAAATTGGTGTAAATTTAGACGTTTGGAGTGTTACTGCAATGGATTATTACCTGTTCTGGATTGGACACCATCATATGGGTCTCGAAAAAGGCCTTCTTCACTTTACTTCGAAGACATTTGACGATAGGGTGTCCGAATGTGAGGTTAGGAACAAAGTGGCCGTCCATTACATCCAAATGCAGGTAATCGGCTCCATTGTCTAGAAGACGCTGGCTCTCATTGAACAACTGAGATAAATCCGAGTTCAACACCGAAGGCCCTATCCTGCATTTCAGCAATCTGTTCATCTTCTAAAAATTCGATAAATGGCTGTACTACCCCGGGAAAGCTAAGCTAAACACCCACGCACTTTGCCGACACTACTACGCTTGTGTGCAGCACGTGGACGATAAGATTTGTTTACAATTATAAATTTAACTATTGATGAAGTTCTTTATATTCTACAATCCTTATAATTATGTTTCTATTGCGTAATTATGAAACCTAATCAGCATGAATGCGATACCTTATCCGAATTTGCTGTACAAGTACAATATTTCTCCATAGTCTTTATTGGCAAATTTACATGGAATTTAATTACTCGCATTTTGAGAAAGCGTCAAGACCGGAAATTGTCAAATTACAAAACAATTTTTAAAAGGCCAGCAATTTCTAATCTACTAGACTATGATCCTATTTCATAGTACCTAGTATAATATGAAATTTTGATGGTAGAAATTCAAATCTTTGAAGGCATCTCAATCTCAAATCATGAAGATATTGCAGGCAGTGATTTTGCGAGTACCAGGTTGGCAGTACCAAATTTGAACTTTGGGGACCATCTGTATCAAAATTGTTGGAAAACTATTGACGAAAGGGAGGATTAGTGTAAAGAAATTTTTTCTCCGGTCATTGCATAAATTGTATTCAACAATTTCTTTTTATGATCGACTATCTTACGAAATAAAACCATAGATATTAAAAAGTGTTTTTATTGGTAAAAAAGTTATACATTGTCTGAATACAATGCACCAATTTCTTTTCTTCCAGTTATCTATTAATAATTTAAACAGAAGATCTTAAAACATGTCCAATTAAAGTCAATTTAGTAAAATGCCGTGTAAAGGCACTTTAAATTCTGAGATTTCAGTTATAACTTGGAAGAACTGTATTTCAGCTCCCCACTGAAGCGGAATGTCTAACTACAAAGTTTCAAACAACGATAAAACATTGACAAATTGGTGACAATGATCTAATAAGTGCAACTAATTACATTAAAGTTGTATATTCATAAATTAAAATAAGAAAAAAAAAAACAAAATAAAATGGACGGAAATAATAATACTTGAATTAAAAAACTAAAATATAAAATTTTTTAAGTTTAAAGAAACGCTTTGTTTTATGTACAAATTAAAATTAGTTATATAAAAATAAGACGATAAAATTGTTCAAAAACTTAAGTATATACAGGCAAAATGAGATTCCTTTTAGACTTTTTTTTTAATTTTCTTCTTAAATAAACATTGTACTATGATAGGCCAAAGATTTAAAATCTGTTGCATGCAAACGTAATTTCCAACCTCTTAAGTTTTTATAATTATTTTATAGATCTTAAATCTTTGGTTAGGCCATAATTCGAGACACACTAGATATAATACTCCTTCTTCTTTTCGACGTGATGTCCAGTGGCCCCCAAGACAACCGCCATATCGGGGTCATCGGCGTTATCCGCACCTAAATCTTCCTGCGTCAAATACGCCCCCTTATGTCTGTGCATGTATCTTCCAATTAATACGGCAAGAATAACCAACACCAAAAATAGTACTGCCAACACACCTAAACAAAAACAAGAAGATAATAAAATTACAGATAAAAAAACGCCCATTTTTAACTTACTGCCAAGGATTGCAGAGTCCGTTTGTCTGTAAGCTTGCCGTAGTTTGTCTTCGTCTAGATCTAGTGGTGGTCTTGTTTCAACAATATTTGGTGGATGAGTTATCGGCTCAACACCACAGAAGTCTTCAGTTGAAGCTGTAAAAATAACCATCAGGTTAAGTTAAATATCATAATTTAAATTAGCTAAAAATATCCCAGAGAAAATTTTAAAAACTACATTGTGTAACAAGTCATTAAAACTAAAGAAATTAGTTTTTAGCAACATTGCAAATTGTAATTACTAGATGACAAACATTATAAAGTGAAGAATATTTTAAATTTATGTGATTTTTATAACCGTAAATAATATATTGCAACTTACCACCTAAAGCAATAACATTCTCCGGCTTATTCTGTTGGAAGAGCAACTTCAACGGGTAAATATCATCGAACTCAACTCTGGATATACACCCGATGAATCCTTCGCTCATCGACTCATTTTTCCCGATATACATATACTCAATATTATTGAACTGGGCGTCGGCCGACTCCTTGATATTAAAATGGAACTCCTTGGGCTCATAATCATCCATCTGCAAGACAAGCGTCGACCCGGCGTTCTTACGAGATAATCTCAAATCATGGAACTGCCCGAACATGAACGTCTTCTCCGGGTAAATAATCTCTTGCCGTTCAAACCCAAAATCAAAAACGACTCGCAAATGGCCAGAATTTGATATCATTATCGTTAGATACTCTTTCGATTTGCTAGAAGAAAAACCAAGGAGGAAACCTTTCGGGTGCGTAGTCGTAAAACCAACTCGGATCTTCTCGGATAGACTCGAGCGGAAAGAGCCGTAGAAATTGTATTTTATCATCGAACTTTGACGCATATTAACCCCGATTTCATCGGCACAAATCGGACCTTTGAACGCAGTCCATCGGCAATCGCACCAATAACCATCGTAGCGCTCGTGGCAAGTTCCGTTATTCAAGCAAGGATTACTCTGGCACTTTCCGATACAGCCCTCGGAAACTCCGTAAATACCCTGTCTAGCATAAGACCGCAAATCAACCAATTTCCCATTCAACTGGAACGCTCTTACACAACCAGTAAAACCATCGCGGTAATCACTCGAGGCTCCCAAAACAAACTTCCCGGGTAAATGCAAAGCCCTGACGGGGCCCTTCGGTTCCGGAACTTCAGTTTTCAACGCCCCATCGATAACAATCATGGCTGATTTCCGATTCCTTTCGATCGAAATCGAATGCCATCGGTTGTCGGCTAATTTATACGAAGTTTCTTTCGGGACGTTTTGTTCCCCACCTCCGGCGCTGTATTGGAATTGAAGTTGGTTGCCCCCGGTTATACTGAGGCGGATGAAGTCTGTGGGGCCCTTGGATTCGAAGATGACGGCATTTTGAACGGTCGTTTTGAATTCAAAGTAGATGTCGCCACTGTGTGACATGTCAAAAGGCGGGAGGTCTATGGTTGCATCTGCAATTCTGAAGGTGACGATGTTGTTGAACATGTCATCGCCCTCACAGATTAAGGTGCCGAGAGTGTACCGGCCTTCTTTGTCGTCTAGGGCGTTACCGGTGTCGCCAAAACGGAGTTGACGCACCGGGAGGTTTTCTTTCTCCGTTAGTTCACCTGAAGAAGAAATGTTATTTGTAATTTGTTTGTTTTATTCTAAAAAACAGCAGTTTAATATAAAATAAATAAAAGCGAAAGAATTCAAAATAGTAAAAAACAAATTAAGGATAAACATAAAAAGAGTTTTGTAGACATAAAGTGCCACTTCATAAAGTAACTAACACAACATTTTTAAAGAAAATTAATAATGAATGAAATAAAACAAAAAACAAGATCAAATGAGGTTTTGCAGTTTGGCCAAAGATATGCTCCTTCAAGGTTAGCAGTTATTTCAGAGACACTCTGTATACAGTATCACCACAAGTGTCCTAAAAATAATGTTTTTATTCACATTTTGCATTTGACTTCAAAAGCCATTGACTTGATATATTAATGCAGAATTTAAAAAATTAGAAAATACATTAATATATAATAAATTATTATAATAATAAATTAAAGATAAAGAAAGTACAATTTTCTGTCTTATAGTGTATTTTTAATGTTTTTGCTGATTTTAACATTTTTCTTTATAGTGAAGACACATGTTTTCACTCAGTTAACACTAGCAATAGTTAAAGCTGGTTTTTGCAATCAGATATTCTTGGCCAATATTATTTTTCTTGGGATAATTTTCTGTCATTGGGAACAGTTACATTTCATATGTTTTTCTCTGTAAATAGAAGTGGCAACACTGTCGATGAAGGTTTTACTATTAATATTTGCCTTTTCATTAGAAAGAAGGTTAACTAACATAAAAATCCTAATATTTAATACTTCTGCTGCTTTTTAGGGGTACATATTGATTGTTTGTTATTTTTGACTTGACAAATTGGGGTTTCTCTTGGCATATTTATGTAACTTAATAGCAGAAGGGCTAAATACATAGTTTAATAGCAAAATAAGTGTTTTAACAGCAGATAATTTCAACAAACGTCAGATAAAATATATAAAACACAAAATATATGATTTATTAAACGTCTAATGGATATACATTTATTTCTTTCTTGACTAAAAGATATTTTTTCTTTATGAGTTTTATGTGCTCTAAAAAATGCACAGGCACAGTTAGAATTTTGATTTACCATCAATTTTTTACATTTAAATTACGTGTTTCTTAGTAGTATAAGTAATTTTATGTTCAATTTCAAATTATTTTGTAAAAAAGTGGCCCTAAAGTAGTTCTTGGATTAAAAATACTAAATTATAAAATAAAGTTCTCTTAATTTGTTCCTAATATTCATCTGCATGACATTTATGTTACGATATTATCTTTAATGATTTATCTTTGTACAAAGAGCAATAATTTCTATTTTTAATGTTGACGTAAGATCAAATGATATAATACGAAGAATAGATAAAATTTGGTTTTGAATTATATTCCATTCTATACATTTTGTTTTCGGACAAAGCTCAGTTATAACAGCAGTAGTTTGTATGGTTTAATTTATAAGCAAAATTATCTAGCTTATTATATTGCTATATTTCCAGTGATTGGTATCAAATTTAGAATATATGAGAATATTTTCAAAAGAAATGAAATGATCAATATATACTTTTAAAAATTGTAAGTCACGATGAGTATAAATATCATTAAATAAAATCGGGAAAAGTAAAAAACCACCCCAAAATCAGTTGCCAAAGAAACTTTCCGTAAAATCTAATATACAAAATAGAGAAAATAACACTTATGTAAATAATAAAACAAAAATGGTACGTACCAATATCTGAGGCCCAATCGGTATACCCAGCGTCGCAGTTGCACCACTTGGTAGGATCCAAGCAATTGCCCATAATACCACACTGGCATTTCCTAGACCCAGGCAAAGCCCCACCCCAATAATCCATCTTCTGATTATGCCTCGATATCCACCAAGAAAATGGCTGATAAGTCGACTCATCCGAAGGAGAATTGAACAATCTCGAGGCTTTACAATCGTACTGAATCTTCTGCCTGCAGGTTGTTGAACGATTCACAAAAGCTTCAATCTGATCATCATTGGCTTCGTAATGAATATCCTGCTTGAAGCTCCCAGGTTCTTGGAAGCCATCAACGAGCGTCGTTTGTTGGTTATTGTGGTGAAGAACGGTCCCGATTCGACCATCGGAGTAGAATTCGCAGGTGACGGGGAAGGGGCTCAAAGGGCCACTTCCGTCAATGTCAATTTGAATCTCGGCTCGTTGGCCGACAGCTTGGAGGTTTTGGTAGGCTTCGCAAGAGAGAGGGAGGAGGGAAACGTGGCAGACAGAGCCCCCGTATCCGTTGGTGCAGTGGCACTCGAAAGTTTCAGAGTTTTGGCTGCAGGTGCCACCGTGCTCGCATGGGTTTGGATTGCATCTGGAATTTAGATAGAAAATCGGTTAAACAAAAGTTTTCAGAGTTTAGAGATTTTGTCTTATGTAAGTATTATCCTGCAGATCTTTTAAAAATGTGATTTAAATTGCGTTGAAAATTTATTACCATGTATGAAAATAAAAATTATCAAAAATTGTTGTTTGAAAAACTTTGCTATACTTTTCAAATCCCACCGAGAAAATGAACAATTTTGTGTCGTCTAATGTTTAGGCGTCATTTCAAAATAGGTTTAAAAGAGTTTGTTAGAATCTATAACAACTATTAATATTTATTCCTATAATACCGCGAAAAAATAAAACAGAAAGAAATAACTACTAAAGACGCTGTGATTTCCTACTTGAATATTATTTTGACTTCTGAGCAATCGTTCCCAAAATTCCTTCTGTTCCTAAAAATCGTATACATATTAGGGTCGTTCTTATTTATATAGAAAAATATAACATTTTTTTCTGTTGGAATCACCCAATTTGTGCCCTTTTATCCATAATTAATTCCAGTGAAACTTGAGATAGATCAAACTATATTAACAGCTTGCTCAAGGGTCCAAAAATCAAAAATAAGTTCAATTTAATATTATTTTTTTCTGTAGAGGAAGGAAAACACAATCCAAAATTAGGATATTACTAAGCATCTCCAAAAAAGTTTGTGCTAAAAAAGCACAAAATTTACGTTATTTGAAGATTCTAGGACAGGTTCATCTGCTTAAACTTGAAAATAAAAACTGCACGTTTTACCACATTTTGATGTTTTAAAAATTTTTTTTCTTTCGGCTACCAGTTTTAACTTGGAGTTTTTGAGCCAAGGTTCATAGTTAGAGCCAAAAAATCTACCAAATATATTCACATATTCCACCTACAAAAACAACTTTCAAGCATGTAATTTTTATCTTAACATTTTAGAAGTGTCAGTTATAGCATTGTTATAGCACACAAAACACAATTATTACTAACCTGTCATCCATACGACAAGTTCCTTGAATAATTTCCTGCTCGCAAGCAGCGCAGCCTTCCGTAGTTTGGTTGGTGTACTGAACAATATTTCCATCGATTGTGATAACGCGCATGCAGCCAATAAAGCCAATCATCTTCTTGTCGGATTCTAAGCCAATGTTCGTATCAACGCCTCCTCCAATTTTGTAAAGCGACCCAGTCTTGATGTCCAATAATCGAGTTGTCTTCATGGGGACTTCGTCAACGCTTAATATTATATTATTCTCTTTTATGCTCAACAGAACAGTATGCCACAGGCCATCGTTATAAACGCTCTCGTAATTATCCAATATAAGCTTAGGGAATTCTTCTCCTGTTAAGTCAACTTTCACTTTTCCAACTTCTAGGTATATCTATAAAATTATACATTATTTTTGTGGAGACAAAATTGTGACACAAATCTTTCAAATATATTAAAAATAAGGAAACTTACAGCGACGTAATGACCGGTGCTAAATTTATGGAACAACATCAAACCAGTTTTTTCAAAAGTCCTGAACTGGAACGAAACCTGCAGGCTGTTTATATTAACATAACCTTTGTACGTTAAGTGAGCGTTTGATGTTGTGAAAGTCAGAGGAATTATAGGACTATCCTAAAATAAAAACAATTACGATTAACATTTTCGATAACACACCACAAAAACAAAGAAACTTACGGTGCACGTATACTGAGTGTTTACTTGCTCGTAACGCAAAGCATATCCGTAATCTACAGCCTGTTTCACATCAAAGAATAAATTCGTAGAGTTAAGATAGAAATTTTCTAGACACCCTGTGAAATTTTGTGTGACTACTATGCCTTCATCTGAATTCGGTACACCTCCAACGTATAACTAAAGAAACGAATAAAATAGCTATAATGACGCAAGTTTTATTAAAAAAATATTCAAACTTACAGCTCTATTAAGATCGAGCTTTGTGAATTCTCCTTTGATTTTGCCTTCGACAACCACTCTATCAACAGAGAATAAGATATTTTTTCGATTTCTCGAAATCACAACGTCGTGCCAAATGTTGTTATCCAACAAACTGCCCACAGATAAACTTGTAACAGTTCCGGACCCTAGAAATAACAGTATATTATTTAACAAGCACATAATTAAGGATATAAATTGCAATATTTTACGAATATTTTAAAACATAGACAATTAGGTAATGGCTACATATCTTCTTCTTTAAAAGCAGGGGGGTTTTGGTGTGGATTTTAACGGAATGTCACTAGTTTTGTTGGAAACATTTGTTTGTTTAAATCAACCTGCATACCTATTACCTAACTTCTCTCGACTAGAGGTCTTACGTCACTTTTCAAGGTCAAGACTCCGCTATTTAATATTTTTTCACCAAAAACAATTTTACCAGTATAACTACACAAATGAAAATTACGCCAAATATTGGCCCTACATCAAAAACAAAAAATGTTTTTATAAAACCTACCTAAATCAATATTCAGCACCATCCTGTTATCTCGTAACTGCAGAGCAACATAATCCTTCTGGGTGCCCTTGCTGTACAAAATAACACCGTTGGCGTAAGATGTTTTAAACCTGAATTTGATGGTTTCTCGATACGCTGATATAGGATCACGTAGCAGGTCTTTGCGCAGCAACGATGTTCCGTTAAAGTGGAATATTTCCGACGCTATAATTTACAATATTAGAAACTTTCCGTATAAAACCCGGTTGATAACTTACTGTAGTCGCATCCGTACAATTCCACTCGCATTGATATCCTGTCACGCCACCTAGTGGGGTTTACACGAATCCACTGAGCTATTATTGGAACCTCAAATTCGTTTTTCTTGATTGTGTCACCGTTCGTGTTACCTTTGAACATCTAAAAGTTTGTTTTAGTGGATTGTATTGATTATTTTTTTTTATTTCTATTGTAAAATTAAACTAAAAAAGGAAAAGTCCACCTAATATTTTGTTAAAGTTTGATGTTTCATGGCTTTCGTAATCTTCTCCTAACTTTAGTTATTTTTTCGGCTGTGGAAATCAAAGTGTAACAAAATATTAGCCCAGTATTTCTGCAAAATAATGTATAATAATTCAAGTTTTCACAATTACTATTTGCAAAAACTGGAATCATCAATAATATGCAAAACAAACCTTTGTAAAAAAAAAATCATAAGAAAAAAAGGAATAAAAACAGGAGAAAAATTATAAAAGCACCTCTGGTTCTCCAAGAGTGTCTGTAAAGCTCCTCCAACTGTCACCATCGTCCGAATACTGAATAATGTACTCGGACACATAATCCCGACTGTTAGATCTTCCCTGTGTGGCGATAGAATGTATCTTGACTTTACCGCCGAGGTCAAAGGTTAGAAATTGGTAGTAGGTACTCTCCTTAGGCATCCAAGCTGAACCCCCTGCATAGCGTTAATAATAGCATTTGTTAGAGTAATGCGGGAGAATTAGTAAGCACTTGTCGTTTTGCAATTTCATCTCGTTTACGGGTACAGGTAATCGAAAATGATATTAGGAATAGATTAGTATTAGTATAGTACGTTCTCCTTTAGAATGCAGTGAAGGCACCCATAAATTAAATAAGTATAGTTTATTAGGACTACATACTATGTAATACTGTAATATCAGACCAACCATATAAATTTCAAATTATGTTTACATGCAGTAACTAATACACATAGTAAATACAACACCAATGCTACACCAATAACCAGAAAGCACCCACACAGAAGCAGCTAAAAAAAGAATGCTTTAAGTCATTACGTTGTTATTAATCTAATCATTCAATTGAGGGGATCCAAAAAGTAAATGTAAGTAAATGTATGTAATGACTTATTTTATATACACAGTAGGCAAAAAAATGGTACAAATTTTCCTCTACTCATATTTTCAAAGATATTAAGTAAACTCAAGCATATCTTTGACAAACTAATTGCTTATGTTATGAAGATTGAAAACATATTATATATATTTGCAATAATTGAACGTTTCAATCCAATGTTATGTTGTTTTATGTATGGCTGGCTATGCAACATTTCTAATGATATCGGGTCAATTTAATGCGAATTGAAACGTGTAATAAAATTAGTAGGTGATGGTATTTCTGTTTTTTTGGTCAAAACGAACAGTACAGATTTTATACCATCATATACAGAGTGATTTTTTTAGTATACAGTGTGAAATTTTGACACATGGTCTTTTTGCTGTTTTTAATTACAAATGCAGTGAAGTTTGCTACGATAATATTACATAGGTACGAAAAATCCAATTGCATACTTGAGTTATGCTTAAAGATGGTGGAGAAACTACGGCCAACGTTTTGGTATTCTTATGGGCGCCATGTTTGATTTTGTAATTTTTGAGGCAATTTTCTGTTTTATATATTGTACAAATCTACAGCCCAATAAGTAGGGCTGTAGACATTTTGCAAATTTGTATGTTCATTTTGCGTTTTGGAACTAGAATTAAAATAATTTTTTAATGAACTAAAATTATGGCAATTTGCTTGCACTTCTGACGGTTAGGTCTTTGCTGTTAGTTTTTTTCGTAAAAATAACATCTTCAAATGTAAAATATCGAAAAAAGGGAGCAATTCTATGTTTTCTGGGTTTAGGCTGATAACTATTTTTATCATTTTTTATGTCATTTAAACATGACATACAAAATAGCACTTGGTTTGAAGTGATGTGACTTACTCAACAAACGTTGATTCCACCAATTCTATCTTTGCAAAAACAAACAAAAGAATAAGAACAAGTAACTTTCATTTCACATTAAATTGACCCGATATCAGAAATCTAGCATAGCCAAACATAAAGCAACATAATTTTGGATTAAAACGTTCTGTTATTGCGAATATGGTATGGTTTCAATCTTTACACTACAAGCAATGCGTGTTTTAAAGAAATACTGGAATTGACTAAATATTATTGGGAATACGAGTGAAAATTTGTACAGATTTTGTTTTTTTGCCCCGCAGCGTATGTTTATAGAAGTTAGACTTAAGTAAATTCCCCATAGTCACCAACATTTTCTGACAAGCGTATGTCACTTATCTTTCAATAAACAGTATATTTTTTTTTCTCGTCATAGAGCACTTTTTGGTTCACGTCAATATGAAAATAATAACAACATTATGACTTGAATCATTGTTTTTATAAACTTCCTGTACAAAGCAAGCAAGCATACATAATTAAATAGGAACTATAAAATAAACACTACATACAGGAAGAACAAACATTTAAATTTAGTTTTAGAGAATTTATATCTAAATTTACACAAGGTTTGATTTCCATTATTCATAGATACAGATTGTGCACATTTTTTTGTTACTATAGTGGCATCCCAGTAACTATAAGACAATACATGGCTTTAAACTACTCTAAATGGCAAACACGTACATAAATGGCATGCTAGAGTATGGTTCTTATGGGTACCGAGATTTCCTACACTAGTAACATAAAAATTTCACCACCCTCAAAAAACGATAAAAAAAATTTAAATAAAAATAATCTCACCCTAACGTTACCGGCAGGATCACGATAATCGGCATAATCTAAATTATCGGTTCCGTAACTTATCGTGTACTCCATCACGTATTCGGAACTGTGGGGCCTACCCTGCGTCCATATTCGCGTCAGATTCATAACTTGACCCAAGTCTATGATAAACCTTTGGTCGAAGTCGCTCGTACCAGCCGTCCATGCCTTACCCCCTTCAAGTTAAAAATAAAATAACCCCTGGCTTTTTTAAAATTACCCATTCTTTTATTTTTTGTTTATTTTGAATTTTTCCCCAATTTTGTCGATAACTGATAACATAACAAATCCCCAATGATTGAATGGTGAGGGTTTAAAAACATAAAGACAAAATAAAAATACAATAACATTTATTGCCTGAAGCATGCAATAGTATTGACATCGTCTATCTACAGTCAAAACGAGCGAAACCAAGACATGCAACAAACTAATTAAAGACATTCGTGCCATGAATAGGTTGGCACATTGAAAAACTATTTATATGTTACCATGACAACCTACTGCTTGCTATCTACACTACACTATGGAAGATATTTTTATTACAATTTCAATATTTTAAAAGACTATTTATCTAATTTTGAGAAGTAATTTCTTACATAAGATATATCCTTCTCAAGAAGTGGAATTGAATTGATAGTTAATTCCTCAAAATCAATTTCCTTAAACATAGCAGCCCCATTTTTCTCGGCATATTCACGTTTCATAGCAACTGAAACACAGTGCTCATCGTTTAACAACATCTCTTCAAAAACCCAATCCTCTTTTTGATTTTTAACGTATAATTCAGTGTCGCAAGTTAAAAGATCTGAACGTAAATCTTTAGTATTCACTTTAAAGCTGATATCTTGCAGATTTACAGTAATTCCGACACCTATAGCTTTCACGTAGCTCTCTTTTAACGACCAATGCCTACAAAACATCCCCAATTGTTTGTTCTCATCCGTACAACTTTTAATATTGACCCATTCAAAATTCGAGAACTGCCGAGTCATTAGCCTAAAAAACTCATTCAAGCTTTTTCCCCCTGAATATTCTAGTTTCATAACATCAACCCCAATCATCGGTACATCTATTTCCCCAGCAAAAACAACAAAATCACCCTGATGACTTACGTTGAACCCTAAATTTCTAAACTTAAAATCTACGCTTTCCAAAACTGGTTTCCCTCTATCGTCTCTAACAAATCTAGCTTGATTATAAGGTATATTTGTGACTTCAGATACATATTTTCGCATCATTAATCGACCTATTATAGAAGATTTAACATCTTTCTTAAAAACAAACTTATCGAGTCGATATTTTTCTTCCAATTGAACGCAAGAGGTGGCGAGTAAAACGTCCGACTCGCTGGGGTTCCATTTCGAACAATTGAAAGCCCAGCGCGCGCCCATTTTCAATAGCCTCATAAGTCGGAATCGCTCTCTAATTCTCAGATTTCAAATTATTGGAATCCTACGAATTGAGAGAATATATAAATTAGATATATTTGAATGTATTTGAATTGTTAAAAATATCTTCCATGAAAATTTGAGCTGAATGTTTTACATAATAAAAGCTGTGGCCGTACTTACCATATAAAATTGCATTTCCTGGACCTCTGTGGGGTAAAGATGAAGTTGCGGATATTTGGGCCTTATGTATAAGCGGATAATTACATTCCCAATAGTTGTAGATATCTGAAATAATTGAAGAATATGTAATGACTCATTGATGTTAATTTATATTTTTTCTTGAGTCATCATACTTATAAAACTTAATTAGAATGAGGCTCCCACCGATTATTATTTTATAATTAATAAATCCCGATATCCTTTTTATTATAAGTTACTAGATATATTATTTAAAACCGTAAACAGAAATAGTTTCCGTTTTGTTTATGTCGTGCAGACATGTTGTGGGCTTGGTTAAAATGTTAACACGTTAGGTACCATTCGGAAATACTTATTACTTACCAGCGTAACTACTCAGAGGAAATAGTAAAGTAGATAACAACAAGACACTGTATTTCACATCCATTTCTCACATCACATCAAAGAACTCAATATAATATCAAAAAATAGTTACACCCATAATATTCTTGACTGCTTGCAGTCTTGCAGACACACAAATCTGATTATGGTGGGGATAGAATTATTAAACAACGTTGCCAAACAGAAATCGATGCTGTATAACTTGCGTGTGCTAGAAAGAGGCAGCAAATTTGACTCACACCAACCGTTGCCATGTACAGTACTAGTCACATATATTAATATCGTAATCGCTTTTTAAATTTAGAAAATAGGGATAAGCAAAGAAAATGTCCTTTAATAACATAATGGCATTATTTAAAATAAAACATTATGTCTAATAAGAACCATAAATAGTAAAAAATAAAATATTTAGTGCTAATAGGCAACCAAATTTACAGGTGGGCATTACAAAAAGTAGAATTCCCTAAACCGTAGCGTCAATATTGTGTTATTAATGAAACTGTCAATAAAGTGATACATTATTGTTTCTATAGTTGGAGATACGTCAATAATAAAACTTAGAAATGATAAAATAACCGATTTGGCGCAAGATAAGTCCATGATAAGTCCCTGAATATAGAAGTCTAATTTATTTGTATACAGCTGTACATTTTTGCGCACGGCAAACTTTTTATCATACCGGTGTGATATTGCATACGATTAAAGTATTATTTTATTTTGTAATCATCAAGGATTATAACAAACTTGACCCTTTCAAGTTCGTCACGTCTGCAATCATATTCAATAGACACGTTACAACGTTATAACAAAAATGAGCACGGAAGGACAGGTAATACAGAAAAAAACCTAGAATGTATCTTTTTTAATTGATTTAACTGCTTAGGTTATTAAATGCAAAGCTGCAATTGCATGGGCTGCAAACGAACCCCTTTCTATTGAAGAAATCGAGGTAGCACCACCAAAAGCTCGTGAAGTTCGCATAAAAATCTTGTACACTGCTTTGTGTCACACGGACGCATATACCTGGGGTGGACTTGACCCAGAAGGTATTTTCCCAGTTGTGTTGGGCCACGAAGGCTCTGGAATTGTTGAAAGTATTGGAGAAGGTGTAACAAATGTTAAACCAGGTATTTAGCCGATTAAAACCATTGATTTTTAAATTGAAACTTTTGGTAGATACAGTAAAATCAGTAGTTGAAAGCCTGCAAGACAAAATACAAAACGCTTGTTGCCATGGTAACATTGGCAACAAATTGTTGGATTATATCTGTTAGATAACCTATATAATATGACAATTTTAGTCTAATGAGCTTCTAATAACTGTGTTGTATAAAATTCCTTATAATTATTAATTCTTTCATTATGTAGGTGATCATGTTATCCCTCTGTACATTCCACAATGTGGCGAATGTAAGTTCTGCAAGTCGCCCAAGACCAACTTATGCCAAAAGGTGAGAGTCTCCCAAGGAAAAGGAGTTATGCCAGATGGAACAAGCCGTTTTACGTGCAAGGGGAAAACGTTGGCTCATTTCATGGGTTGCTCTACATTCAGCGAGTACACGGTTGTCTGCGATATATCTGTGAGTAAGGTGGATGACGCTGCACCCCTGGACAAGGTTTGCCTACTGGGCTGCGGGGTACCCACTGGTTACGGAGCTGCTTTAAACACAGCTAAAGTTGAACCTGGCTCCTCGTGCGCTGTATTTGGCCTGGGTGCTGTCGGTCTAGCTACCATCATGGGCTGCAAAGCAGCCGGAGCTACAAGAATCATCGCTATCGATTTGATACCCTCAAAATTCGATCTAGGTTTGTATGTTTGTGGTTATGATATTTATTTTGACATATGTCATTCGTTTGTACATTTGTGGTTATGTGTATTATATTTTGACATATGTCACTCGTTTGTATGTTTGTGGTTATGTTGTATTTTATTTTGGCATATGTCACTCATTTGTTTGTGGTTATGTTGTATTTTATTTTGACACATGTTACTAGTTCACTTGTTTGTAGTAGTAGTTTTTCTTGTAATCCATATAAAGACTGTTTACCGTGAAAAGAAAAATTATTCTAATCGTTCAACTTTTCAGCAAAACAATTTGGAGCAACTGAATTTATTAATCCAAAGGACTATGAGAAGCCTATACAAGAGGTTTTGGTAGAAATAACCGATGGTGGATTAGATTATACGTTTGAATGTGTTGGTAATGTTAATATAATGCGTGCTGCGCTGGAAGCATGCCATAAGGGTTGGGGAGTATCTACTATTGTTGGTGTTGCGGCTGCTGGCCAAGAAATTAGTACCCGTCCATTCCAGTTGGTTACAGGGCGTGTTTGGAAAGGAACAGCATTTGGAGGTATATTTTTTTTATAAACATTCTGTTTATCTGATTAAATACAATTCTTTTACAAGGTTGGAAAAGCAGGGATAGTGTCCCCGTGCTTGTTGACAGATACCTACAGAAAAAACTGTTGTTGGATGAGTTCATATCGCACAATATGGATTTTTCTCAAATCAATGAGGCTTTCCATTTGTTGCATGAAGGAAAATGGTATATTTTGTATGGTAATTTTATTGCAATTTTGCTTATTGTCTCTGTTTCAGTATCCGTGTTGTATTGCAGATTGGAAGCTTGTGAAATAATTTTTTTTGTTAAGTGATATTGTGATAACCTTTGTTATCAATTGTTATGTTACTGGCATTTTTTGATCATGGATATTTTGTAATTATATATAACAACTTGTCGAAATATACATTTATAGAAACCAATGTTGTTTTTTTTTTGTTTAGGTGACTTTTTTGGAGACCTTTTTGGAGTCCATTTTTAGTTTGTATCTATTAATATCTGATTTCTAAATCAAACTGATCAACTTTGCATCGAACAATAGATAATAAAGAATCCGTAGAATTAGTGGTAGCTGATAGGTTTGTTCGAGCAGCAGCAAACTAAGTGCATAAAGCACTTATTCTTTCTCCTGCGCATGCCAAATGGGGGTTCTGCCGTGCAAAAGCCTGCATTGCGTATGCGTACAAGAATCCCCAATTGTTTTGACTGGTTTTGACTGCTGCTCGAACGAATATTGTAACATTTATTACAAGTATGTAATTTAGAACAAAAATATTTTTATTGTGATAGGATGTACTGTATATGAATTATTATGTTAAACTGAACGTTAAATAATTAAATGAGGTGTTTTACGTTATCATGCCCGGAAAACTCTGTTAAAAATATCATTAATTCATTATAATATTCAAATTACGTAAAAATCCCTCGCAACAAAAAGCGACATCTACATTAATGTGCTCAAAACGCAAGCGCAAAAATTCAAATGTATTCTTCTTCTCGTGCAGGAAAATAAAAATTCAAATGTCAGAACTCGTGTGTATTTGAAATTTTGCCGACTACAATAAAAACAAAGATATGTATTCCGCTGCTGGATACTCTAGCGACGAAGATTACTTTGATGACTTCCTGGTAAGCTTTCCCAACGTTTACAACGAAATTCTAACGTAGTACTTACAGTTTGACGACGATAACCTGGAAAATGTACCCGAACAACAACCAGTGGCACGTAACCTAGAAAGAGAACTTTACCGAGCATGTATATCGAACAGAGTAGAGGACGTACGCGAAATTTTAGATACAGGTAACTGAAACAACACAACCTTACAATTTAAACATTACACCATTATTTAACTTTGAGGTTTCGACCTAAATGCAGTTCTTGATGACGGCTGGACAGCGTTACTTGTTGCTGCATCGGTCGGAGCAAAGGAATGCATTGTGGAACTCATTAATAGAGGAGCTGACGTAAATCTACATAAAGGTAATTTTATAATGATCAATGTTTGAAACTATAATGAAATAATATGGCCGTGCCGTTATACAAAGTTTTGTTTTGTTACTAGATGGACACACCGCGTTAATGGCAATCTGCACCTGCTTGAAGCAATATGCTTCTCATGAAGTTGTTTACGAATGCATGAAACTCTTCTTGGAGAAGGGTGCTGACCCTACGTCGATTAATCGTACTCGTATGAATGCTCTAATGTATGCCGCTGGTAACGGAAATTGTCTTGCTGTGAAAGAACTTCTTAAAGTTACTAATAAAGATGCAGAGGATAACCAAGGATGGACGGTATGTCGACTTGTAGTATCGCTTATTAAAACTAAATTTTAAAATACAATAAAAAACAAAAAATAATGCTTTTATAACACCGGTCGACAATGTTTTGGTAACTTTAACGACACTATAATTTTGTGATGTCTATGTAAAGTGCTCACAATTCCTTCCAATAGCTTTAGTTTTTGAGAAATTAAAACTACTAATTTTACATTGTTCTGCATACTGTGTTTATAACTTATATTGATATTAAGTTATTTCTAGTTGTTAAACGATCATGTTAAAACTGATCATTCTTTTTTAATCCTGTTATCACTTTTAAGTTTTTATAATTTTTCAGGCGTTATTTTGGGCTGTGTCTTCAAAAGAACCGTCCGTCGTAAAACTACTCTTAGACGCGGGTTTGAAGTGCGATATCCTGGATATTAGAGGGGACTCTCCATATCAGTATGCCATAAACAACGACTACAAAGAAATATTAAAGTTGCTTCCATCTATAGGCCTGAAATCGTACGAACAAGTATACACATTAAAGCATGATACGTTTATGAATTTTTTCGAAAATGGATGGTATATATATTTGTTTTTATTATTGTAAACTAACTACTCTGAGATTATAGCTAATAATCGTTTTCGACTTATTTTAGCATAGCTTTCACCGATGATATCTGCGTGATTCTCTATGGAATGCGGAGTGAAAATGCGATCAACAAATTCATTGAAGCAAAGACGAGTTTCTTTGATTTTCTTTGCTGTGATGAGTTTTATTTGATGAAGATAGGAATCAAGATGCCGTACGAACGTTCCAGAATATTAAGAGGGTTGCATAGGTTTCACTTGAGGAACTTTAAATTGAAATCTGTGCCGATTATTAAAAAAAATGATACAATCAGGTATTGTTTTAGTATCTAAGTTTTTGAATTTTTGTTGGTAATTTTTGTTTTCAGTACGTCGGATGTTGCATCTGCAGTACTCTCAGCTTCAAGACATCTTATTGTCATGCGAGCCAGTCTCAGGTATATTTACGAGAACGCTCAAATAGAAGACTTTAAAGATTTTAAAAATGAAATCTCCGAAATCAGTTTATACTTAAGGACTTTAAATAATAGTCTTTTGACTATTAGTACCAAAGTTCAAGAGGTGAGTGTTATTAAATGGAGAAATAATTGAAAATCAGGGTTAATATATTGTTTTTTTTGTTGTTTTTTAGTGGGATAAATTGAGTGCTCCTGTTGATTTAATAACGAAACAATCCTGCAGAAAAATAAAGAAAAATTCGAAGTGGTTCTATAGAGTTGGAGTTTTATCTTTATTATTCATAGCTTTTAAAGTGAAGTTCTACTAACAGTAAGTTATTTTTTAGAAACCTTATAACTTGATGTGATTATTCGGAAATACATTTTTTATTTTGTTACTTGGTCGAATTTGTTGTGCATGGGTACCCAGAAAAACGAGAATCAGTGTTCAAAATATCTTTATTGTTTATAAATAAATTACAAAAAGTTATAATTTAAAGTTACCTTGACAAGTCGAAAGGGACATTATTAACATACGCTAACTCTAGAAACAATAAAAAGCGTCGAAAGTTTGTACGGAACACTACATCGATTAAAACAAAAGCTATCACATTTAATAATTTTGTTTCTCCGTATATCCATTTATAGATTGAGTAAATAGAGTGTATATCCAATATAGAGGCCTTCAATACATTTCATAAACTATACATTTAATAAATAACATCTTCTCTAGATGCGGTTATGACAAAAACTGAGTATTGAATTTTTCTTTTTTTTTTTAAATTATTTCGTAGCTGATTATTAAGTGTAAAAATTTAATGCATAATTGGAATCATCGTTTCGCCGGATGTGATTGCCGGCAATGGGGCCTCGACTGTCAAGACTCCGTCTTTACTCAGCGAGCTCTTAATATGTTCGGGGTTTGTTCCCTTCGGTAGCAAGAACTCCCTGTTGTACTCCCTGTATACAGATTTGGATTCAGACTTCTCCTCGTGCTTGGCATGTACCTATACGAGAAACAAAAAAACAATTTTAAAAATCCCGCTCGGCGTCTTAGTTGAATAGTTCGAAGCGCCGCGTATAGATGGCGACACTCACCAAGAGTTTGTTGTCCACTGTTTTGACGACAATTTCTTCGGGGGAGTACTGGCTAACGTCAAATCTGAGCTTCAGGCATTTATTGTCACCGTTATTTTGAACCAGCGGCGAATTGAATTCGTCCAACCATGTTTTTGGTTCTGCCGCACTAGGACGGGCGCAGATATCTGTACCTCCGGCTGTATTTGACGAAGACGTTGTCGTGCTATACGTGAGTAATTCGTATTAGTCAAGTTTCCTTTACGGATGTTCATGTTGATTATCATAGAGAAATATATGATATAAGCAAAATAATCTTTAAATATTTGTTAATAAAAATTACAATAGCTGAAAGAAGAAAGTATAAGTTATGTGCAAGGATTATAAAGATATCAATATATAATAAAAATTAAATCTTGAGAATTTAAGTATATATATTTTGCATCATTGATAGAGTCTAATCATGACAAAGATTTGGAAAATTGTACGTTATAATATGACATAGTTCAGATATTTGCGTTTTGGCAATACAATTAGTTTATTAAATATTGTCTGGCTGTGTGAGTACATTAAAAAGAACATGTCTTCCTATAGCTATGTTAAGAAAATACAAACCTGCTGGTAGATTTTTTCGAATTACCACCTCCAGTTACAGTTTCGCACTCGTAAGACATGCAAGTTAAAAAAAGCTGTTAGACAAACTAAAGTATAAAATGATAATCCGCCCATTATAAAAAAATGATTATCATATCATACACCAGTAAACCACCGAGAACAATCTTAATAACGAAAGCATTTCGAACTATAGCTTGAAAAACAACAATCGGGGGTTTACTGTATATGTTAGTAGGCGTATTTTTTTTTGTACAATTACCTATACCATCACCGTTTTTTATTAGCCATGATGATACTATTACGTTTTGGACTTTGAAACGATAAAATGCGCAGAGATACCTTGAATTTAGTTTTGAAAACCGATACGAAATAATCCGAATTACGCGATATTGACCTATTTATCGAGCTGGTTTTATACGGCACGACCAAATAAGGTCTGTTAAGAATACAAAATTCCGTTGAGGTGTTTATTACTCATACCTAATTAATGCAAACTGATTATTGCGATTGGTACGTAGGCGCGCTTGTTGCACCTGTTCGAAAAAATATCAAATGGCCGCGCTATTGGAACTTCTAGAAGTCGAAGAAACTAGGGAGCCGTACTAC
This sequence comes from Melinopterus prodromus, assembly GCA_964023965.1. Lineage (NCBI taxonomy): Eukaryota > Metazoa > Arthropoda > Insecta > Coleoptera > Scarabaeidae > Melinopterus > Melinopterus prodromus. Next base: position 4,351,519 of record OZ030398.1, read on the forward strand.
AAACATTGTCTCTAAACGAAGTTATTTTTGGCACCGTATTTATGCTCTTTAGTTTCTATGCCAGGGTTCTAGAAGCGCCCGCCGTTGAAATAAGGCAAATAGGAAACGAACGGTCTGGATATCGTCTACTTTTATATAACCTACGGGATTATTGAACTCTAGATCCCGTATTTCACCCCTGCGTGAACCTGGCTTTCTATTTACGCATCTGACATCACCGTGTGCCGCCGCTAACTGTAAATGGCTGCAGCCGTAATCCATCCGGCGCAAATGACCAAATTTTAACAATACATAACCTCAATTTTTAATTACCGGTGATAATCGGGATTATTATTATATCTTCAACGCACTCTGATATCCGATAGTTACGTGGCAACGAATCAATTAGCGACGAATTAAAAAAAAGCAATGAGTCATCTTCAAAGTTAGCAACGGGAGATGTTTTGAAAACAACAAATAATGCGCGTTTCCATTAATTTTGTAGACAAACACCGCAATGTCAAGCTGTAAATTTCGTATCAAGTTACGGTTTGTCGGTTTTGTTTACGTCCGTCCTATTTTCCGCGCAACGGATGTGAATAGAATGAATAAAATACGCGAATAAAGCGCCGAAAATTGATTTCTGCCTAAAAATATCAAACCAGTCGTTATGGCAACGGGTCATCTATCTTGTGATACAAACAGCGGTTAATTAGTAGTGTTGTAAGAATAAGCATCATCTTCATTATTTCTACGTTAATTTGCAACTTAGCTACCTCGTCGTGGATCTGAAGAAGTTTTGTGACTCTCTGTTGATGAGTTCCGATCTGAATCTGCCCATTTCTTCTTCCATTTTTCTCATTTCTGCGTCGAAACGTTCCCTGATGTTGCTGAATTCGGTGTCGATGACGCTGAAGTCGCCCAATTTGATGGGAATGTCGCGTTTGATCGCTTGAGACATGATTGAAGCACCTAGCTCACGTAATAAACTGGATATTAAGGGAAATTAATGTTGCACTGTTGCACCTCGGCGTAGCACTGACGACTGGTATTCGACGCTGTCCAGTGCCGGCTTGTGGTTTTAAATAGATTTATCGTTTCAGTAGGCTTGCGCAAGTGATGCCATCTCTGTCTGGCGCGCGGAATCGCTATACGAACGAAGCACAATAAGACATTCCAGAAAATTGTACCGACTCCCACACTGGTCGTCTCATTTTTGCTGAACGCTGTTTTTGAGCTCTGAATCAATGAAATCATTTTTCCCTTTTTTGATAGTGCGTGGTCGGCTTGTTTCTAGATAGTTTTTGCTCATTCGTCTAGCGTGACGTCATCTAATAAATGATGCTCTTCCTAATTTTGCATTCGCAGCGTTTTGATGACTTATAAAGGCGCGTTTACATCTGGCACGCTGCAAAAAAAGCACAAGTTTTTGTCCCAAATCCTAAATGTGTAGTTGTAGTTGCAGTAAATTTAATATTTGTTGAACCAGATTACTACCAATATTGCATTGCAATCAATCCGGTACATAAATACTTCAGATTATATTGTTTATTCGGTAAATATTGATTAAACCTAGTCTATCGAATGTATGTACCTAGCGGTCGAACCACTGTATTATGAACACTTTTTGGTGTCCTTAAATGTTCACGTGTGCCCTTAAAACACTGATAGCGTTTCTTTGTTTAATTAAGGTTTGCTAACTCATGTTCGTGAAGAACTTGCATACTTTGCTCACTTATCCTGAAGATTGCTATTATTTCGTTGTCGGGAAGATATTGACACTTTTATGAATTCTGTCAAAATTGTCACCTTAGATAAGTTTTTCGAATGCCACAGTTACAAAATTCCATGATAAAAATTCATATTTTTGTTACACTACTGCTATACATATATACATTTGAAAAAATATATATTTATTCATGATTTATTTCTCCTTTTAACTTACTTTGGTTGTCTATGTCTAAACGAAAGATGCCCATTTAGTATAGTTTTTAAAATGGTATAGCATTTAATATGTTTTACTATAGAAAAGGAGAAATTGCTATATTACTGCAAAATGAGCTCTGGAGCGATATTGAGAAAACACAAATTTGATATCTTCTGGTAAAATTCTATTATATTTATTAATTTATCAACTGAATGTTTATACAACAAGTTCGGTTCTTGTAGATTTATGAATAAAATATTTATTGTATACCATAGTGGCCCAACAACACGTTTCCGGACATTGGTTTATTGGGCAAGATTATTCAAAACCCTTCAGTTTGTCGGTGTATTCATGGGACACCTGTATAGTAATTTATTTGGTTAAATAGGCAAACTAATGTTTAAACATACGGATATTATTGAATTACTTTGCGTATGGCAGCTTATTGTCAAGCTAATGGTAACTTATTGTCAACAATACATGAGTGATGTGACCCTGAAATCTATAGGATCATCATGTAACTATAGCACAGATACACCTGTGGTACTCTGGGACTTATGTAAATTTTGCATTCCGTTAATACAACGTACGTGTATGTTTAAGTAAATACCTTCACGTTATTTAGCTTACAATTTTCATAATGCTCTTAACGCATGTTATATTTGTTTTGGGATCGTACATACAAATATTATGTACATAACTTTTTAAGGTTAAGTGGATGCAAATTTTCTGATGTCTATGGTGATGGAAAAATTGTGACCTCAAATTCATAGAGTGTTAATACATAGTTAGACTTACCTAGGAAAATCAATAAGAAAAGTATAAATTTAAATGAATTTGTCCCAGAGTTTTGGTACTCCCTGTATAAGTACATATATTATTCTAATTTTATTGTCTTGGCTCGAACTATGACAAAGTGTTTACTTTACTTGACCAAATACATCATGGAAATTTCTAGAGCACTGGAACTGACCTACGTAACAACAATCGTATGTGTCTATTTTGGTAAAAGGATACGTTGTCACGACATATCCTACTATAGGCTATATACTACCACATAGACCATGAGTCACAACTGTATATAAATCAGTTGTTTTTACTTTTTATCATTAAAGACACCCATGTAGCATTAAACAGATCTCTGGCGTTGACCCAAAAACATGTAATATAATATTGTATGTAATCAACCTGCTAGAAGAAAAAGGCTATGACGTGTCGTTTATAGTTAGGTTTTCGCGGTTTTATATGATGACATTTCGGTACACCAAAATTGGCGTTTAAAACTGCATACGTACTGAATATCGATCCCCATCTGGATAAAGTGAATAACAATAGAAGAATGTATGAGTCACTTGTGTTTGGGCGCCAAAAGAAAAAAGCTATGTCTCAGTAAATTTACCAATGCTTTGGAAATATCTTATTTTAACATAGATAATCTGTTTCTGTATCGGTTCTCGCTTATCGAACTATACCATGGTTTAAGTAGAAAAAACGTACCACATTAGAAGTGGGATTGCCTAATACGTAAGATCCACATCACATACCATATGAAGAAATATTTATTCCTTCCCTTTATCTCGTACAATCCTCCTTCTTAAAACTGCAAGAATTTGCTAACCCACCAGCAAAGCAGATTGTAACTCTAACCAGTGAGCAATACTGTTATCTCTTATGGCAACAGTGAACTAATACAAGAAGCACTCCTGGAATCTCTCTTGAGTCTGTTGTATTAGGTTTTGTTGTTGATTACAAGTGGAGTGGCCGCCATTCTGGCGTCTACCAAACCACTTCCTATTAAGGTGAGGTCGACTCAAGGCGATACAGCAGTCAGAGGGGCGGACGTGGGTCGATATCAAGAGTCACCATCAGCAAAAGCAATCGCCTACTACGACTACGGTACGTGAATGAATGCCACCGGAACAGCCATCAACACAAGTACGCTTTGTGTCTCCTGTATGAAGCCGATGAATAAACGCTTTGCTTTATAGCCAATATGGTGGAGTTATTGACGACTTTTAAGCTCATTCGCGCAGTAATTTTTGCGTTTGTTTGAATTATTCATGTGTTCGTTGATCTGTTTATTAGATGCAATTGAAAAGGATGTCATAATATAGTCCAGTCATTCTACATTTTTGATTAGCGTTGTGTTCGGAAGATTAATTGCAGTTGATGAAACAGATTTGAATCGATAGCTTATGGTTTCAGTAGGAACATATTAGAATGTTTAGTGTCATAGTTTATAGGATAATATTTAAATAATTAAAAACCATTGTTGTACCTGTCAGATTTTAATCCTCCATTGCTCGAATCTCACGCACTTAATGGGAAAACTATAAATACCATATTGTAGCGGAAAATTTACTATCAAAATGAAATATAAAATGTACTCTGGAACTTTATTTGCCCTGAATACGAATGCGACCCAAAATTACGTAAGACATCCGGAAAAGTGAGGTCAAATGTCAAAACTAATAAATGTATGCCATTTGAATTCAATCTCCCAGAAACCTCAAAATCTGTATAAAATACACAATGTAACACTAATTCTCAACAATCTTTTTCTAGAAAATTTGTGTACGGCCATCATACTATTATATGCCTCTATTAAGCCAATGGTATCTTTTAAAAAAATATGTCGATTCCGTCTTAATTCAAAAACCATTGAAGGTCGGAAATTTAGTTTACGATAAATATGTGTACATATTTTGCAATTCAAAACCGAGTTTTTTAATAACAGACCGATTTAGAGATTTTGTCATGTTTCAATACTTTGTGTTCTCACTGTATATAGCTATTTTAGACTATTGATAATGGCAGTATACGCAATTCTTTATTGCTTAAAAAGGGACCCTAAAACGGATACCGATGACACATAAAGTGGAGAGCAATTTGCCATTTCGTTTATTATAAAAGCGAAAGACGCGTTAGGATACAAGAATACACAACAGTAATAAAAAACTTGGACTTAAACTTAAAACATTCATTCAGCTTATTATGTTCGAACCACAAAAAGTGCACTTAAACCTTTTTACTTCTAGCCCCTCAATTATCAAACAATCAATCGACATTAGAACGGCCATTTCTAATATCTCACCGGTTGACATGCAATCGCAAAAAAATATCACTTATACAAAATTACCCGTCCATTTTCTCGTATAGGTCCCCGAATCTTTTTGATCGTAAATTTTGTCTGCTACAGTGTGGTATTTTTATTTTTTTGATTAAGTGAGTGCGATTCAAGGAATGTAGGGTTAATGTCTGACAGATAAAATTTTTCAAAGCGTTTTAGTTAATTAAAAAAGGTCTTATTAACTATGGGTAAAAACATTGGGTGAATGGCGCCAAAAAATATTTTCCGCCCAAAAGTGCCTACGAGTACGTGCTTAACAATAACTCGTTAAAATATTATACGTGTTAGTGCATAAACAACACATGTTTGCGATGTTTCATTCAAAAACAAGACTGACGTGTTTTGGTAACGGTTTGGCACTGTTGTAGTAAATATTGAGGCCACATTGCGGCCATTATTGGTTCAGCCCTAAACCTTATTACGAGCAAAAGGACAGGGACATCATGGTCATCCTAGTACAAATGTTAGACATTAAAAGTAAAAGACAAATGTTTTTAACACTGGATAAACTATACAATATTTGTATAGCACAAATTGTGAATTTGATTATATGTAGGAACAAAGCTTAGGAACAAAACTAAATGTTCTATAGATTAGATAGGTAGTAAAAACTCTTTCGCAACAGTTCTGAAAAAAAAAATGCCGCTGGTAAATAAACATTCGGCGAATCGCTCATAAATCGTTGCCAAAATTTATTTATACGTGTTTGGAATCGATTCCAAGCGATGTTCCCGCCGATTTAAGCGCCAAAATTCATTTAATACTTTCCCAATGATCGCAATAATTCTTAAAAATATACATAAAATACTACTCTCGCATATTATATGTATTTTAGGAGCAGCGTCGCCGTCTACCAGAGTTTTATATATAGACGACTATCAGCATCTAGCTCGTTCAGAAATAAACGCAAACTTTCAATAGCTGACGCCCATTTTTACGACAAGAACCGTCACCAATTTGCTCCAACAAACTCCCTTCGTTAACGTAAATTAGAAGATTCACATCAAGGCAGATGCAGTCACAAAATTACCGAATTATGACATTCATAAAATGAGTGACTATGATCTCCATCTGGTGAGTAATAGCTAAATTAAAATTATCAATTATACCACAGATTACAGTTTACTGGTGGGATTTCCTACTAAATGTTATGATTAACATTCTGATGGATAGATGGCTTTGTACATTTTAGTACCTACCAAATATTTTTATCATTATTCAAACAAATCAGATAAACGTGAATTAAATGATAAAACACGTTAAATACTCAAGTAATTATATTTTAAAGCTCGTTGCTAGAATAAATAAATACTATTAACCCTCCAGCCGCGGCAACGGCGAAAATGCGGGAAAATGGACGGGGAAATCGCGTCTCCCGCGGCTGGAGGGTTAATAAAATAATACTCTATAAATCAGGTTGTCGAATTCTGGTCATATGTTGCTTGCTATGCACGTATTTCTTAAGCATTTCGATAACATCACTTTGGAACTCGTCTGGTGTCGGTTCCTTGTTCGTAATCCAGTAATATATATCCCAGTCGTTACGAGCGATGTTTATTAACCTAAAATATAATAAACAATAGAAAGACCGGGTATTTTATAAAACAATAACGCGTATTACTTATCGTAAGCATCTAATTGTTTTTTGTTAAATCCCTCCAAGTGTTGCGCGGCGAAATTACTTAACAGCAGGTCGTTCTCTAAAATAGCTCGTTTTCTAGACTGATAGATTAGTCTTGCTCGTTGCGTCTTAAGGGATTCATTCGGTGGTGCCTCGTATTCTTTAATTTTTATTGCGGGATCATCCGGAAGGTCTATAACGTCTTTCGAACCGCTTAATCTCACCTGAGTTGTGGATAACCTTCTATTTACAATCGTGCTTTTAGCCTAAAAATATAGAATTAAGAGGTTATGTTATCGGTAAAAATACGTACATTAGCCCACATTGAATATTCTTTGGATCCCCCTGTACATTTTGTCTTCGTTTTTGTAGATTTTGTAGTTGTAGTGTCAAAGAAATAAATTTACTGAAATTTCGTAGTTGTAGTTACGAAATGCATTAGGCTTAGGCGCCACTGTTTTTTTTTTTATTATTAATGCAGTTGGTACTGTAGGAAACTGTCCTGCAAAATATTTATAAAAAAAATTTAAATGATCAAATATTGTGTTTATCATGTGGTTATTATTTTAGGAAATAGATAATTAGTTCAAAATAAGTATATTTAAAGATTGGCAAGAACTGGTAAACATCCAATTTTAAAAATAGACGTTTTTATTTCGAACGACGTAGATTTTTCATGTTATGGGCAAGTTGAGATTGGAGAAATTTTCTGGTTATCATAAATGATGCCATTTAATCGTTTTCGTCGATAGCTATAAATTAATTACCGGTGTAGCTTTTGAGTGGTTATATTTTTATGTTCAGAGCACTCAGAAACTACAAATTCCAATAGAAGCTCCCACATATGTGTATATGCTGTTTTGGCAGTAGTCTGAAATTTAAAATAGAAAGTGCAAGTTCCGCGTAATCAAAGTACACCAGCATATTTAGACTTTGAAGGTGCACGTTTTCTCCAATCTGTAAAAGCATTGAAACTACATATTTACTACTCGTGCAATTTATTTTTCACACAGGGTTTTGGTAAAAAAACATCTAACAAAAGTACTCACGGTTTCAATAAAGTTAATAGGTTGGATTTACCATTTGATAAAGTATTTATTGTAAAATACGAAATGAACAAACACCGATTTACGTAAATGAACACAAACGTACGCGATAACATAATATTTTCGATATCCATCTGGTTCTAGCATTTTTTGTATATCGATACGTATAGTAAGCACGTTTGCTATAAATAGTTATTAGTACAACAACAACAAAGCAATTATCACGTTATATTTTGACCCCCCAAAAACCCTCCTTCAACAATAACAAAATCATTTCGTTTGTTTATGTCCCTTAAATACATTATAAATCCTTGACGACAATAATGATAACTGCGATACATCATGTTATGGTGTACACTGGAGGAAAGAAGAATGTGTCTATAACGTGAATATGACGTGAATTATGGTCTATATTTTGTCCTATAACCTATAACTGTTGATTTAGGGCTCTATAATTATTTATCCGGAATAAATGGAGGTTTGCCATATGTTAAATAACTGAAATTTTAAATGGAACTCGGTAGGATAAAAATTCATCAATTAATATAAAATATGTACTTGCCAAACTACTACTTACTCCAAACTACTACTATGAACTACACATTGAACAATGCATTTATAATCATAATAGAATAAGTTTTTTTAGTACCAGTTAAATACATATTATTTAAAATGTTTATTATTTATTTACGTAATGTTCTACATTAATTAAAGAATATTAATGAGTCTTTGGGTTGGTTGTAGTGGTCTAACCCTTTAGTCAGCTAAATCGTCAGTTATATTTATTTATTTCGGAACAATTTAAGGGAGAAATTTATGGGGATTTTCCAATTACTACAGATAATAAAAACAAGGAGTGCGTTGGTAGAAATGTGGTGTTCTGTAGAAATCCTAAGTTTTCTATCACCATAAATCCAGAGTAACAAATCAAACCGGTTTAGATCAGACGATCTAGTGTGCCAAATCTTTGGACCACCATGAATAATTTAATGTCTATTGAAATTACTATTAAGTAGTATGTTATTTACTAATTCTTTGGTTTTTAAGAAAATCAATACAAATATACAGGGTGTTCGATTTAAAGTACTTAAGTTTATTGACTTTTAGCAAATCTCCAGTTATTCGGTATAAGTGGTATTCAGGGTTGTTATGTTTAAAACAATTTGTTTTAAAAAAGTGTGTTAAACATGTAAACGAATATTTTGTTTTGAATCTTGTGTTTTAAACGGGTTTTAAACTACCGATATTTGAACAGTTTTTGTTGTTTTTCATAAAATATTCTTATAGTGGTAGCAAGTAAAATAAGGAATGAAAAGTCGCCGATTAAACTGCTAACAAATAAAACAATTGAATAATTTAGTTCGTTTAAAACCAGTTTTATGCTTAGTTTAAAACATGTTTTTTATTTGTATGTGATTTAAAACATGTTTTATTTGATGTTTATTTTTTTGCGTTTAAAAACATTGCTTCGTTGAAAAACATCAGTTTATTAAAAAAAAAAAAAAACGTTTGTTGTGTTTTAAATAAACAAAAACGTTTCTTATAACAGCCGTGATGGTATTAGAATCATAATTCAATAATAACTGTCAAAAAGTGCGATACTTTTATATCAAAAATGTTTTTTTTTTCTTAATCCTTAGTTGGTTATCTCAAATGAGTTTTTGAAAAAAAAACTGTTTTTAACATTTTCTCAATATCTCAAAAACAAGTACAAGTTGATTTCAAAACAATTACGATAAAAATCTTAATCAAAAACTGCAATAATATACCTAGTGTTTCATTTAAAAAACAAAGTTTGTGTTGGTACATTGTTGTAGGACACCCCATATAATATTGAAAATATTTTCTGGCTGTAGAGCGAATATTTTTATCTATAACTTTTATATATGCAAGAAACGTGTATTTGGACTGTTTTTATCGAGGGATAGTCTGTACTGCTCTGGCTCCAAAGTGCGTCGTATGTGAATAGTATTTGTGAACTGCATTATATTATAAATTATAATTTTTCAACTGTGGACACTGATGTAAACAGAAACCAATTCTCTGTTAATCGTTTGACGTCACAATAGTGCGGTGATTCAATCGCTAAATTGGGTAACATATTGTATTTATGATGCTTTTTGACACGACACACAGTGGCGATAAATCCCGGAAATCTGGCCAAAACTCGTAGTAAGCTTGGGCTCTTGAAACACAGGTGTTAAACATGCTGATAAGAGGTTTTTGGGGTCCCTGATTCCAAATATAATACCAGATTTAAAACATTCCAAATGGCGGAACCAATATGGCGACCAAAAATGATAAAATATATCCGATGTGCATGAAAGTTATTTCCTGCACTATTTCTAAACTTCTGTTTACTAATCAGCTAACAGATTTTTGAAATTCAAAATGGCGGAATCAATATGGCGACCGAAAATGTGAACAATTTCCGAATTGCATGAAAGTTACATCCTCCAATTGTACAAGACTTCTGATTTCAAATCTGATATCATATTTTCAAAACTCGAAATGGCGAAACCAACATGGCTATCCAAAATGTAAAATATTTCCGATTTGCATACAACTTCTTTCCTGCAGTATTACAATTCTCCTGATTCTTAATCTTATATCAGAATTTATAAATTCAAACTGGCGGAATCAATATGGCGACCAAAAATGTTCGATTTGCATAAAACTTATGAATTAAAAAAAAAAGTGTTACAGATTTGGTATCAGTGTATCACTACACCTGACGAAGCCCACATTGACCAGCTGACAGTGGCATGATGTTATATGGAGAAATGTGTTTTGAAGGAAAGATTTCATTGTTTCATTCCAAATTGTAGCGACACTGGTGCTGCGATGGCAAAATCTCAACTTCAATTTTGAGACATTCGTAACATTATAATATTTGCGATTGTTGTGGACAATCGTATGACAACGCCTCAAATATGAGTGGTAAGTACAAAGGTAACAAAGGAATCCAAAGTCTAATCCTAGTGATTTGTCTGTTTGTAGTTTGCTGTGGCAATTTTTTGAATTTTGTTGACAAAGCTAAAGCTAGTTCTTGTGCTTCCACTGTTACGACAAAATATATCTTCTGATATAAGAAACAAAAAGTCGTCAAGATCAAACCTGCTAGACTTTTACATAAGATGGGCACCAACGAAATTGCACTGTTCAAATTCAAAACAGTGCAAAACTCTAAAAATGGTTCTAAATATTGCAATATATTATTTGTACATACTAAGAGAGAGAGAGAGAGGTTTGATAGATCAGCTTGCTGACGAACTTGATTCTAGAGGACTGTCTTGGGAATCAGTTGGTGCAGTTTGTAGCGTTGATAGGTATACAGCTTTTAGAAAGACTATAATGTCGATAGCAAACCAAAAACGATGTTTTATTACAAAATCTTAAGTTAACAACTTCGGCGCTGCATTCCCTAATATCGCAACTGGGCCTAAAACTTTGTTTGCTTTTGATACAAATTCGTTTTTCGGGTGCCTAAATAAATAAATGTTGTCGTCACATTTGTAAATCCGGCACTGATCCGAATGGTGAGAAACAGTTGCTTCATGGAAACGAATTCGTGTCATAACTTTTCCTCGTGTGGCCTTGCAATAGCTCCAACGAAAACAAAACCATTTCGATTGTTGATTCCTTCTTCTAAATAACAAACGGTGCGCGCAAAATAAGTCGGAAAATAAAATTCGCAAAGCGTACGTCACAGCTTGGAAAGCGGTGTGGCTCTGGCCCAAGCCTCACATGCTGAAAAAAAGCGTAGATACGTCATACGACCACACCTCCATACATCGGAAGATTTAAAAGTAGCAAACCAGAGTTGAGTTCAGTGGCGTAGGAACTAGTTTTTTTCGCTACCTGAGCACTCTACCTGCCAATTACCCCTGGAGGAAAAGTACGATACGCCGCTGTATATTGAGGTCGACAGTTTCGTCCTTTTGGTATTTTCAATTCTTGGAATAGCCTTCGCCAAGGGGGTGTGAACTTCGAAACGTGCTGTTATTTTCGTACATTTTCGTCAAGTTACGTCAGTTTCTGGTGCGTCCTCTTTGCCGCTAGATAACGGGTTCAGAAAAACAATTTTGCGCGCCCAAAATAAGTCACAGTCTCTAGTATTTATATGTGTTGAAGAGAACGCGCAAGACCGACAGTTGACCAGTGTGGAGCGAACAGCAGAACGGGAACTTTGTTATTCGCGAAAACGATCAGTCAAAATACGAAAACAATTGCGAAAATATAACGAAACAAGTTTCAAACGTGCCCAGTATTACATACAACAGTGAGTGCACCAATTCAGCAATTTCCTTTATTGGTCTACAGAGCAGAACACGTTTTCTTTACAAGAATATATTGAGAAATGGTTATTCAAACTAAACAGGTAAGATGTTTATTATATTTTTTTATTTAGTACTTTATAGTATATTTTAAAATGATGACAACTTAACCACCTGTTGAATTGTCAATTGAAAATAGTTTGTTATTCAGTTTAATTTATTCCTGAATATTGTATTGTTCAATGATTTATGTTTAAATCAATTTAACTGAATCGGAATTGTTTCAGTTAACAATTAAATATGAACAATGGAGGCTGGGCAGATGTGAACTTGAAGAAATTGACCAAACTATCCTAATTTAACGTTTTTAACTAATGCAATTTTTTGTTGATACGACGTAAATCATCTTATGCAACTGCTACTGTAAATTGCCGCATATCTGGATAGAATTATTTTTAACTAGCTTAAAAAGAACATGCAAAAGCAAAATTTCATTGAGATAAGTTGGAACATAAATACATATCTAAAGACCGCAGAATGTACGTACTCAATTTATTGCAACAGCATTCTTTAAATGTCATCGGGCGTCAAGCAATTGACGTGAAATCGTTGATGGTAGAGTAGATAATAATTGCAAGTAAATTATCAGTTATGTATGTACTTAATGTGAATAATTGCAAGTAACTTTCATTTTATGCGGTATAAAGCGCAATAAAGCTGCATTTATAACAGATTAGTACAGTCATGAAAAAAAGCTGTTTCAGATTTCATTATTATTATTATTATTTTATTCGTTGTATGTCACTCTTGCCGAAAACTACATAGCGCGACTCGCTCACATGCGACGCTCCGCCTTCGGCGTCATGCCGCATTACCGCTCGTCGCGCTATTCCGTACTCTCGGCATCATAAATCACTATTTTTTAAAAATGTATGGTGTGATTTTTAGGTAAACCTTCGTATTTGGCTCGCACATAATTGTTATTGTTCACTTTAGAACATAAATTCATATAGTTTAACATTAAGCCTTGATTCTATACATATATGACAGGGATATAACTTAATCACATCAACCTGACAGGTGTGTCAACTGAATTTGTCTCACTTGCGTACAACGTTCATGGTTGTAATTGTAATTAAATCAATTTATCAATAAAATATCGATGGCGTAGTTGCAAGGTAAAACAAGAATTATGTATGTATGCAATTAAAAACAAAACAAAATATTGATTAAGTATATTTGGTAGCATATGTGGTGTGCAACTTTTTTGCACGCATAGTACTTCAAACCGTAATAGGTACATAAATTCATATCTCAGGGCATTGTTATTCTATGTTCACTTATCGGCAACTAAACAAACATAAAGGATTTACAGCCAGACACTCTTAATGATATTGTGTAAGGCACAGATTATTGGAGCAATTAATTAGCTTTGCACTGAACTAGTCATTATTATCCTTGAATTTTTATAATTTTCGTAGATGCCCAAGTTATAGCAAATTATGCCCTATATAAACAATCTTTCTAAAGCATGATTAAATGCAGATTATTACACATTTTTCCCAAAACCTAATAAATTTGCAGTTGGCACAAACATAACCCTGCGTCGCCTCTGGCTTGTTATTTTCAAACATCTTTCAAAATATACTGGATTGGATTTTGTTGACCCTTACCTACTTTAAAATTTATATTGGAACTTCAATGTCCCAATTTATAATACTGAAATTTTGTACGTCATGATGCTTGACAACAGTAGCATGTGAATGCTCCATTTTAGTAACTGTCACTCACGATTTTTTCTTCCTCTAAACTATTTGGAAAACTTTCAAGATAAGGCGATGACGTGAGCGCTGTTAATAACCTAACACCCAACTACAGCAAAAATATCTCTGCGAATATATAGAAAAAAGCGCGTGCTTTCAAGGGCACGCTTTGCAAAAATTTTGCGCATTACATATTTATCACCTACCTATCTCATTGTTATTTAGCGATTGTGCGTTGTGTAGGTGTTTCAATTGTCTCCACTTTTACAGCATTCTTGTCACACTCTGTCAACACAAAGCGTGGACATGTCAGATAAATATAAGTTGGCGTAAAATTGCCAATTATAACATCGACTAAATTTAACTGACAAAAAGAGGAAGACACGAGCACATTTTTAAATTTACAACGTCAATCTGCCAATGTCAATGCCAAGAACAGCAGAATCTTGTGGATACAGCGTGCTGATTGACTTGGAAACACAATTAACGGTTTATGAAACTGTCATTCCCAACATGATACCCTCAACTTTAATTTGATGAAGAAAATTTAGTTAAACTTTATATTTTGGCTTTCTTTATAATTCGCAACAACTGAGTTAAATATTTTTTTGCTCATATTTCCTGATATTATTGTCTTCATAAGCGATAAAACAAATGATAATTTCTTAATCGACACTTCTCGAGTTAATAATATTTTACGAATTACCAAACACTTTTTTATCGAACATTTTCTTATGTACAGCCATACAACATGTATGCTACTATCATGACAATTTTTAGGGTCTTCTTTTTGAACAAATATTTTCAAGAACGAGTTTGAAGTAGTTCAAGTATATTGTTATGTTTATACACCTTAAATATGTAAATCATGCTTAGAAAGATTGTGTTTGTGAAAAACTTTATTACCTCGTTCCAGATATTACCTAGTAGCTGTTTACTGTCTTGTTGGTTGATAACGCACATTAATTTCGTATACCATAATATATAGCGCATATTTCACTTGCAAATTAATACATTACGTTTTCAATTATACCAACACAAGCAATAAATTAGCCAATTGCTATTTTTAATTATTTTTCGAACAATCTAAACTATAATATGAAATTTTGATAACCTTCCGTTTATAATCGGAATTATGCAGAATACTTGACAAGACAGCTTAGCATTAATGTACGCCAGTAACAGATATAAATAAGTCGTGTTGAAATTTGACCCAAAGTAAAAGTAATGCCGTGATGCAGACGTATTATCTCATTTTTTCTCTAAGCAACTCGATACGAAAATGAAGTTCTGCTATCGCTATGGCATAATATACAAATTAACCAAACGGTTCTGTGAACTTCGTTTTGAAAACGAAGGTCAACCACTGCTGAACGTATGAATTATTCAGCAATATTTTTGTAAGCTATTTTAAATGCTGTTGTAACGCAAAGACTAAATCGATCTGTTGGAAAAGTACAATGCAATCGTCATTATTCAACGTGTTTGATCTATAATCGTCGATTTTTTTTTCAGTGCGCTTGCAGATGGATCTTGAGACACCAACACAAGTTGAAGCAAGCAGCCAGGAGTTGCCACTTGAAAGTAAAAGAAGCCGTTGGAGTTGATGATGTCCGACCGTACGAACAAGAAAAAGTTCACAGCCAGACAGAAACGTTCAGAGTAAGTTCTCTAATTTGAGGTATATAAAACATCTCACAAAAATTAACCTTAGTTTTAATTAGCAATGCTAACTAACATAACGCCTTTCAGAGTCGATGTTATACACTAAAACCAGTGGGATTTCCCACGAATCTGGACGGATGACCAAATAAAACAAACTTCCAATGATATCCAATTATCTTTTAGTTTGCCGACTTGAAAACTTCATTGGCCGAACCGCACCAACTTCGTTTGAAACCAGATGTGAGCGAACTCAAGTTTGGCCATATCTTCACAGACCACATGATGAAGGCTTTTTATCATGAAGCGCTCGGTGGTTGGCAAAAACCGGAAATAATACCGTTCGAGAATATATCACTTCATCCGGCCGCAAAAGTCCTACATTACGCGATAGAGGTAAATATATAGCATAGACTCCTTAGAAACAAGGATAATAATTGATTATTTCCAGCTTTTTGAGGGTCTCAAGGCTTACAGAGGTATCGACGGAAGAATCCGCGTGTTCAGACCGGACATGAACATGAGAAGGATGAACTTATCAGCTAAAGCGTCAGGCTTGCCAACCTTCGATAGTGGAGAGCTGACTAAATGCTTGATGCGGTTGGTTCAGGTTGACCAAGAATGGGTACCACACAGCGAAGGCGCTAGTCTATATATTAGGCCAACCTTCATTGGCATAGATGTAAGTTTGTTTCTTCCATACCGCTAAACATGCAATATTGCAGAAACTTTCTGTAATATTGTAAGAAGGTGACTTGTGTACAGAAAATTTGTGTAAATGTATTTAAGCTATGTTATTACGATGTTTATGTAACATTCTCAATACAATATTTCAATGACAACATTTTATGCACATAAATTCAGCATACTTTAATAATCTCGAGACAACATTACATTGGCAACATTTTATCTACATAAATGCAACATGTTCACAATATTTAGATAATATTACATTGCAATAGTCCAACTCCATGATCTATTTCTTTAATAATTAATGGTTTACCTATATTTATTTCATCAGGGTACATTGGGTGTTGCACAGTCAGAATCGGCATTACTCTACACGATCCTCTGTCCAGTTGGAGCATATTTTGCAACTGGAAATGACTCAGTGTCGCTTCTGGCTGACCCAACATACACCAGGGCGTGGCCAGGTGGTTGTGGAGACAGGAAGATGGGTTCGAATTATGGGCCAACTATTCGGGTGCAAAACCAAGCTAACAAACA
Organism: Melinopterus prodromus; assembly: GCA_964023965.1. NCBI lineage: Eukaryota > Metazoa > Arthropoda > Insecta > Coleoptera > Scarabaeidae > Melinopterus > Melinopterus prodromus. The sequence goes on from OZ030398.1 coordinate 4,368,151, forward strand.
AGGCCTCCAGCAAGTGCTTTGGTTGTATGGTGAAGACCACCAGCTTACAGAAGTTGGAACCATGAATATCTTCTTATTTTACATCAATGATGAAGGAGGTACTAAAAAGACATCCATGCAATATGCTGTAATATTTATAATGTTATTCTTTTTGCAGAGAAGGAATTGGTAACACCACCGTTAAATGGGCTGATCTTGCCTGGAGTGACAAGAGCGTCTATCATGCAGATGGCTGAAGAGTGGGGTGAATTCAGGGTTGTGGAAAGGACTATTACTATGAGGGATATTATTAATCTTCAAAAGAGCAATAGGGTAAGTGCTAAAGACAACTTTTATGAAACACCATTATGTATTATCATTTTTCTTTTAGTTGCTTGAAATGTTCGGATCTGGAACAGCATGTATAGTTAGTCCAATATCATCGATTTCCTATTTGGGAAGCAACATCAAAATACCAACAACAGAACATTCCAAACCCTTGTATAATAGGATCAGAGATCAACTATATGCTATACAGTATGGTCATATAAAGCATCCCTGGGCGCAATTAATCGATTAATGTGGAGAAACGAAGGAACTATAAAATAAGCGAATTTTGTGTCATTCTCACTGAAACTGTGTTATATAGTTAATTTTTAATAAATTATGATAGTTAATTTATACGCGCGAAAGACGGCAATATGAAATGGTACAAAATATTTATGTCTAGCAATCCCTATTCTTGCCAACACGATTTTGTATTTTGAGCCCTATCTTGCCTATGGTGTAAGCTTCCTGTAAATATAAGAAGCCAAGAGAAAGGTCGTCGCAAATTATTATGTTTTAAGGTTATATTTTGATGAAATTTAAAAGAAAGTATTGTAATTTTACTTTAACGATTATTACTTTTTAAACTAGTGATAATAGGAATCAATAACCGATACGTCGAATTGTTTTAAAGATGGGTTATTAATTTCGGTTTGCTCATATATTATGGTACAAAGACAAAGTTGTACAACGTATTGTACTTGTATAATAAAATATAAATAAAGATTAAACGATTACTTTTCTGTTTTATTTATTGAACTGGAACATTGTTATGGATCTTGTGATGGCCAAGCAATAAAATGTTGTTCACAATAACAACATTGATCCCTTAGCCCCTCCTCGTCACATCTCAAGTCTGTTAGAGAACTCATTATTAGCAACCCAAAACACTAAATTAGCAGCCACCGTATTTACCGGAAATTACCACTAATTACGCTAATTTATTTAGTAATTTACCCGATACATTACGCTCTTACATACCTAAGTACCCCCCAGGCAAAGCACAAACAAGCTGTGCGTCGACTGCTTATGAGTGGCGGGGTACATTCACGCAAGTACTGATGGTAGGTTTTTGAAATTAGTTTATAAATTCCGGTAAATTAACAACTGTAATTAAAATTTTCTGTAAATTACTGGTAAAATAGCACCGGTGATTTAAATTGACGATAAAATTACTATCGGTAATTGAAGCCGTAAATTACGGTGATTAAAAGTCGGTAAATTATACCATTAATTTAATTTAGGGTAATTTATTTGGTAATTTACGCGGTAAATTACGCTTTTACATCCCTGAGTACATACATTGCTTTGGCCCTCACAAAACAATTAAATAGCGGTTCCAAGAGAGCCGAGCATGTGCACGCCATGGTGATGCCAACAACAGTATCCAACTGGGTTTGCGTAACTATGTTTGTGAACCATCTAAATATATCTGTCTTTATTATCTCTCATTCTCCTTACATACAATAATATAAACAATAACTGCATACAAGTCAAAAAAAGAAATACAAATAAACATGTCTTCCCTCTATCTTCGCCTTATCTCAAGTAATATCCGGTTATTATAGCCCAAAGACCAAAAGCAACCGCAACCATCTTACCAGAATGTGCAATATTTTCTTCAAATTCGGGCTGATCTATTTCCTGAATCTAGTGCTGAAAATATCTGGTACACCGCGGCCGTTGAAGCCAGCTATTCCGGCAAAAATCAGACACTAGCCCACTTACGCCATGAGGGCTGGTAGAATGCTCACGCCCTCGTCTGTTGTAGACGATTGTTGAGAATCCATAAATTGACAAAATAATGGCAACGACCAGGGAGACCCAGTGAGCGTGGTTACGCCATTTTACAGCTAGTCTCTTGACAAACAAAAGTTATAGTCACTATAGGTATTCCAAACAAGTGAATCTGTACTTACCCCAAGTATGTAAAGAAATACATGCCATGTCAGCAAGGTGAATACTTTTGTTAGATGTTGATGAAAGGTGAATATTTCGGATGAATTTGCATCCTTCATCAGAGCTCGGAAATATCACTATAAACTATATAACATTATGAACCATGGAAAAAACTCTTGTCAAACAAATTTGACAAGAGCTCTCATAAAAGATGCAAATTCATCCGAAATATTAGCAAAGACAAAAAATAAAGAAAATATATACAGACTGGCACGACAAATCACGTACCAAAACATATCTGATTATTAACCATAATCCTATAATCTAGATTTAAAATACAAATTTGTTGGCTGTTAAGCCTCTTTCGGAAATTAAAAACGTCTGTAATCATCATAATTATAACTAAATGATATTTGGCGTTGCAGATCGTTCAAATTATAAATCGGGTGGTTTTCTTGAAGCGACACAAGCGCCCAACTGAAGGTTGCGGCCGTAACGGGAACTATTCCCACTCGATCTATTCGGTGATGCCCTTGCTTATGGGATTGTGGTTATGGTCAGTATTGTGTTGTTTTAGTTTCAGCTATTCTTTTGTTTTGCCTCAAGCTGAAACCCTGTAGGCGTGGCCTAGCCATTTCTTGCGTTACAATTAGCAGAAATGGCCGCAGACACTAGTTCTAAGGTAATTTATATACCATTTACTGTTCCAGGCACCTGACACTTATCGTTTGATTACAGGAAGAGTTTAATCCTTACGTTTCGAAATGGAACCTCCTGTTCGAGGCAAACAAAAGTCATTGGATGGTTGTGACAGCCGAGGAGGGTGCATTGGTGTATCCGTGTTATGCCTGTCGAGATATGTACGGTTTTTACAATTTATAGCGGAGATATGTGGTTATGAGCGTACGATATTATAAAATTTGTCACTGCATTTATATCGTAACCATTTGTCACAGAAGTGACAAGTGAAGTGAGGAATTTTGCCATCTTGTGGTAGAATACTGAAAACATCAAAAAAATACAGTCACCACTACAGAAACCTTTCAAATTTTAAAAATATAGTTTCCACTAACTAATGTTTAAAGCTCAAATTGCAATTGATATGGATTGATGTATTGTTGGGGTATATTACAATGGTTGATTGAATTTGAGACGTAAAAGGACATTATTTCGACCTGATAGTTCAAAGCAAACTGTTACAATAAAGTTAAAAGTGTTAATTATTATTATATATTGTTATTATTATGAAAATATCAGATAAAAATCACAAAATTGAGGTTTAAATATTCACATGAAACATTTAATATAACATTGTAGAGAATAAAACAATATTTTCCTAAGATATTTTTAAGTTAATTTTGAAAACTAATAGTTTACTCTTGAGAAGAGAAAAGCCACAATAAAACTAATTAACTATCAATTGTAACATATCAACATGACAATACAACAAAAATAAATATAATAATAAATTTAATTTGTCCTCATAATAAAAATTCTAAATTACTGTTAATTTCTAGGTTTGGCTCGAGAAATTCCTTCTTGGATCATGTGAACCGCATCAGCATCGCAATCCAATACAACTGCACTTCGTGCAAAGAAGAATATAAATTTTACAACCCTTGCGCTTTACTCTTGCACGTCAGGAACCATTTTAACAGCTACACAGGCCATTTAAACCTCGACGATATAACCATAAAAACTTTACCCTTGGGGTATGCCGGATTTCCACCTCACGAAGACGTGCCTCTACTCTATGATTTTGAAGAGGACTCAACGGAAGACCAGACTATTAACAGCAAATTCTACAACGCGATGCGTAATCAGAAAGGACAAAAAATTATCGAAATGCTCGCTACTATCTTGTTATTTTATCAGAATAACGCAAGTCACGTTAGTAAGTTGGTTTTACGGCAAGTTAGCACCAATATGCCTAAATGCGTCTTTGTAAATACTAATGTTAATATTGTTAGTAATGTCATTGCTACTGAAGCAGCCCAAACCACTCAGGAAGTTGTTGAGCAACTCAATAAGGCGGTGACCGATATGCCGGTTCTTAATAATACTATAATGGATAATATCGTGAAAAAGAATTATAGTAAATGCCCTGAGTGCTCTTTGCATCAAGAATCGACAATGGCGACACATTTTACACATACAAGCTTCTCATTAGACGAGGAGTTCCAGTGTTCGGTTTGTAGTTATATATCGCCTACCGCTTGTTCCTTTAAAGCTCACAAACGCATTCACGAGGCGTTACCTCCGTACGTTTGCCCCGAATGCGGAAAAGACTTCGAAACTTGTCGAGATCTCTTAGATCACCTAGACGAAGTTTGTTTTCATATAGCAAAGCAAGTTCGGTTACGATGCCCCAAGAAAAACTGCTGCAAAATTTTCGCACAAGTTGCGACGTTTAACCAACATTTTAACGTACACCTCCAACTTTTGGATAAGTGCACGTTATGTAACATTTATTATTTCACGCTTACCGAATTCAATGACCACGTTAAACTTACGCATGCCGATGAGGAAGCATTAGCGATACCTCAGAAATTTTATAGGTGCAGCATTTGCCAGTACGGTAACTTTAGTTGTTCCGACGATCAAGATCAAATTAAAGATCACATTCAGATGCACTGCAATGATAAATCATTGAGGATGTACGTTTACGTGTGCAAGTTTTGCCGGAATTTCTTTAGATCTGCGCCTACTTATGCTACGCATTTATTACGATGCCCAAAACGTCATACTGTTGCGGATGACCTCATAAGAACCAAAAGACAAATGCCCATTACGCATTGCCCATCGTGCAGTTACTTAATCCGAATGGTTATCATGCTAACCAGCTGCCCAAAATGCGGTTACGCCAGATCTAACTTACTAAAAAACATCGAAGAGAATCGCTTAAAATGTTACCTCTGCGACGAAGAAATCATCGCTGGTAATTACCACCGATGTAAGTACATGAATGCTGATGTAGCTCTCAAAAATATCGATTATTTAGTAAAGGATAACCAAGTAACAACTCAGAACAAACGCGAACTAAATTCCTCGAATGAAATTATTTCTCCCACAATAAAAAGAAAGCGGAAAAAGCCATTGTCATCTCCGTATAATAAATCAAAAATTGTAGCGTCAGACGATGAAGCACCTGTAGAAATCCCTGTAGCTTTCAATGGTGTTTACAACTGCAATATATGTGGATATTCAAACTCTAATCGTGATGAGTTTCACCAGCATATTGTGGGACATAGGGATATGTCGACAGAATTCCAATGCATGGAATGCGGTACTTTATTTGTTGTAAAACCGTCATTTCAGAAGCATTTGCTATTCTATCATCAGGTTATCGATGTTGACACCTATATTGAGGATAATGATTGCGTGGACAAAGAGGCAATTAACGAACTATCAGTGGTAAAAGAGGAACCTGTACGAGAGAATCAGTGTAAGGTCTGCAGAGAGCAATTTAACGATGAATTGGAACTTAAAAAGCACTTTCGTGTGCACGGTATGGCTTTCCTCTTGAATAATTCAAAATGACGAACAATCAAAACAGAAAAATCGGTGACCTAATGTTAGTTTTATATTTTTTCGAATTTGTATTATTTTTTTAATGAAATAAATATTATAATTAATTAAATGAAAACTTTGTTTCAATGTAAGTATTTATTTCAGTAAAAAATTACACTACCATGTTAAGTAAATCAGTATACCTTCTCCTTAGTATGTCCTTCATCCTAGTTTTTAACCATATTTTATAAGTGCATATTTTATAAGTGCAACAAATACACACGTATCTTTTCAAAATATCATATAATTAAAACAATCAGTTGTGTAATAATTTAAGCAAACTTATGATAAACACAAAAATATATAGGACAATCGAAAATGACTGAGGACTACATTATAGGCAACCTAATGTTCTCGTTGGTATAGACATCTATTTTTTGGATTGCATTATAGGCAACCTAATCTGCTCGTTGATATAGACAAATCTATTGTTTCCCTAACATTTTGAGACTTTAAACCCAAAAAAATAATAATTCCTAGATGGTTTCACGGCCCATGTGAACATCGCCAATCATCTCAGAATTAATTTATATTTAATTTTGGTTTTAATTTTTCTTTTGGCGTTTTTCAACAAACAAAACAATGTTTTTTGCAAATTGAAATGCAAATTCGAGTTTTCACCTGGTAATTTTCTACGCCTTTGTGTATGGCATGGAAAAAAATATAAATGTGAACCCAACTTTGAAAAATTAAATAGACAAATCAAGAAGTAATACTTTTAGTTTGTTATTCTTATTTCCCCACTGGTACAATATTGGTACAAATTATAGAGGTATTCATGGTCATCGAACTGTTTATATACCCGTAAATTTTAAACGCAAAAGAAATCCTCTGTTTCGTATATTGACTTTTTATTACGCCGTATGTGCGAAGCTGTGAAAGCAAACAGAACAAATCCTCATTTTATTGAACGAAAACAATTTATTTAGCAGTACCGAAGAACCGTAAGATCATGTATGTTTATTAATTATTATTCAAACAAAATGTGAATGCGATTTAGGTTACAATTTTAAATTAAAATATCCACTTTTACTTTCATTGTAGATACGCCATCTGATTGGTCGACCCAAGGCAAACGTCACTTCCTAATGTGCCTTTGATAAAATTTAAATTGTTTATATTAGATTTTGAATATAAAAATGTTATTACATTCTTGTGTAAGTAATTTAAAGGGCTCCTATTAACTGAACTTGCAAGAGAGCCGAATAAACTAGTGTATATAGTATACAGACGTGATGACATGTGCCCCAATTTTAGCCTCGTGTTTTTGGAAATGACCATAAAAGAATGCGTGTACTGGCTATGTAATTAAAACCAATTGTGTTAATCTGCCTGCTGTGTAGATTTGTAGACTGCTGGGTAACAAGAAAGCGCGTTAGTGTGTTCGAATACCTACTTAACCTCTCTTTTACTAAGGTTAATATCGTTTGATGATGTAATATTCCCTCGTTGTTTCAAAGATATTTACCGAATGCGGTCAGTATTAACGCGGCTGTTTTAGCGTGTAGTCACGAAGTGAAGAGATGGCTGTGAAAAATGAGGTTTCTTCACCAACTGAGATTAGGCTCATCTCAAAATTGGAAAGCCCCACTGAAGAAATTAAGGAAGAGGTGAAACTAAAGAAGGAGTTGGGGTTGTTGGAAGGTGTTGCTATTATTTTAGGAATTATATTTGGATCTGGTAAGACAAAACTAAATTCTATATCAAAAATATTTCAACCGGCAGTTTTTAGGTATTTTTATTTCGCCGAAGGGTGTTATTCAAGAGGTAGACTCCGTAGGATTCTCTTTAGTGGTATGGGTGATGTGCGGATTTTTGTCGATGATTGGGGCTCTGTGTTATGCCGAATTGGGGACCATGATCCCTAAGTCTGGTGGGGATTACGCTTATATTTACGATTCTTTTGGCCCTTTACCAGCATTCCTATATCTTTGGGCAGCAAATTTAATTTTCGTGTAAGCATGGCTCTGTAATGGATTTTACGTGTCCAAGCATATATTTCTTTTATTATAAGAGCAATACAAGAAGTACTAATTTATTAACAGTAAAATTATCATTTTTTTACTATTTTTTTTATATTCAATGAAAGCTTATTACATTTACGAACTCCATGTTACCCAGAGTTATATTTTGTAGTTTGCAATAGTTGTTCTTCTAAAAACAACCCATAAAATGTTTCTGCTAATACCATTAAGACAATTAATAGCTTTATCAAAAATCACAGAAACATAAGGGGTCCCATTACATCAAAATGTGTATATCGATAGTTAAAAATTAACCAAAGATATAGGTTGTCTTATTTTTGGAATTGAGATAACAGAAATTTTGGAATGAGGGTTTAGAAGCAAAATGTGTACTACATAAAATACTAATCCATTTTTCATTTATTTAGTTGCTTTTTTAAAATGAAAAAGATTCTAAAAAAACTTGTTCCAATTCACTGTTGTTAGTACTTATATCATTTCTTTTTTAAAAGTATTATTAAAAATAATTAGAGTCTCAATTTTATTAGGAAAGAAAGAGATATTCACTTGGACATATAAAAGCAGTCATCTCACACCTGTATAATAACAATATCAGTAATATTTTCAATTTAATGTTTCTAGACCTACGACAAATGCAATTATGGGACTAACCTTTGCTAAATATGTTATTCAACCGTTTTTTGTGAATTGCGGTTTACCGAACGTAAGCGTAACTATGGTGGCTGCAGCCACAATATGTAAGTGATAAATAAGTAATGCTACCAATAAATAATACCAACATTTCTGAATATTTTAGGTTTTCTGACATTTTTGAATGGTTACAATGTCAAGGCGACTACAAGAATGCAAAATGTTTTCATGTTTTCGAAAGTAGGCGCGCTTGTTTTGGTTATATTAATTGGTGTGGTCTGGATGTGTTTAGGGAACATGGAGAACTTTCAAAACCCATTTGAGGGGACCACGACAAACCCAGGAAAAATTGCTAAAGCTTTCTATTCAGGAATTTTTTCATATTCCGGATGGTAATTTGTTTACAATTTCTTTTTAGTTATTGAAAGTTTTGTTTTAGTTATTAATCTGATTTATTTCAGGAATTATTTAAATTTTATGACTGAAGAACTGAAGAATCCCTTTGTGTAAGTTTATCGCATTATATTTGCTAATTTTACTCGTCATTGTGTGGTGTTTAATTTGATAGTATAATCGATTTACCTATTCATTTGTGCGAGTGAGATAAGCAGTGTTGTTTATAAGCACTTCATTGCTCATTGTGGAAAGTTTCTGTTTATACCATGCTTATCAGTACCACATTTTACAGCTTTTGGTTACTGTTAACTTTGAAAACTCACAATTGCTTTTAGGTGCATAGAAAATAAAATAAAAGTATTGAACATAAAACAAATTGGTTTACGCAAAAATTAAACAATATTTAAACTTAATCATCACCTACTTTTAGTACAGTTAATTTTGTTTTATAACTTATTAAATATCAAAAGAACCATAAAAGTTTTTATGTTTATGAAATGAAAGCTATGTATAAAGCTTTTTAAAGATGTTTTTTTTAAAACAGATATAGTATACAGTAGTATACAGTTACTGCAAAAGTCTATGTATAAAGCTATGTATAAAGCTTTTTAAAGATATTTTTTTTTAACAGATATGGTATACAGTATGATACAGTTACTGCTAAAGTCTATGAAACTACAAAATAAAATTACAGCAAAATATATTTATTTTATCCATCTGTTTATAAATGATAGCTACATCGAAATTTTTTTCACGAATTTCAACAATAATTGATAATAGCTCCATGATCTGTATAATAATGCGTAATTCAATTTCAGCAATTTACCACGTGCCATATACATATCTATTCCATTAGTAACATTGATATATGTGCTTGCAAATATGGCTTATCTATCTGTGCTGTCACCTGACGCAATGATGGCTTCGGATGCCATTGCTGTTGTAAGTATTCTTTCAGATTAAACAAAACTAGACCCTTAAAATAATATTATTGAAAACGATTCTTAAAATAAAAATCATAATAATCAAATGGGACATTATTTCAGAGTTTTGGGGACCGTGTTTTGGGTGGTTACGCCTGGATCATCCCTGTGTTAGTTGCTGTCTCAGCTTTTGGTGGACTCAGCGTTCACATAATGGCCTCATCAAGAATGTTATTCGTCGGTGCTAGAAACGGACACTTTCCGAGTCTGCTCTCACATATCACTGTAAATAAATTCACACCACTGCCATCTTTAATATTTTTGGTTAGTAAATAAAATAAAATTTGACATAATTGTAACCGAAGCGTAATTGATTATATTTTTAGTTGATTCTTTCGCTGTTTATGTTAATAAGCAGCGACATCCACAAACTCATAACGTACTGCACTATTGTCGAATCGTTCTTTGTTATGTTGTCAGTATCGGGATTGCTCTACCTCCGATGGAAGAAACCGGACCTACCTCGTCCCATCAAAGTCAATATTGTGGTGCCGATTGTTTTCGTTATAATTTGTCTCTTTTTGATTGTCATGCCATGCGTTGAAGCACCTTTTGAGGTTGGAATAGGAACTCTTATTACATTATCTGGTGTCCCTGCATACTATTTTGGTGTTCGTTGGACGGACAAACCACTTTGGTTCCAAAGGGCATTACGTAAGTTTTTTTTTACATTTTAGGTTACATCACGCAATTTTTTGTTTTTGCTAATTTTAATTTTTGTTTGCAGACAAAGTTACTACCGTATCGCAGAAGCTGTTTGTTGCTGCTCATGAAGACTAAACGTTCATATCGATTAGAAGTTTAACTTATTTATTTTTATTTTAACGGCCAGTATTATAATTGGTATTTTTTATTCGTTTGGACAGAATCTCTAAAAGTACTTATTTTGTTTAGGCATAGGTCAAATTGGTCTCCGTATATTTAATTACGGTTTGCCTGATTGTTATTTATTGACATTTCTAAAATTATAAAAGTATTTAAATTTATTGAAAAATGATCTCTGATTTGACTATAATGTTGTTCTAGCCTAGCTTTTAAGCTAACAGAGGCTTATCGTTAAATTCATTGGAATTGGCAAAGATTGGAATTGTACTAAAAAAACGAAAAATCACTGGCTGTTTAGCATTCCGAAATATGCTAGTTTTTGTGCATTGAAAGTTTGCAATAGGTTCGTTCGAGCAGTCGTCAAAACCAGTCAAAACAATTGGGGATTCTTGTACGCATACGCAATGCAGGCTTTTGCAGGGCAAAACCGCCATTTGGCATGCGCAGGAGAAAGAATAAGTGCTTTATGCACTTATTTTGGTGCTGCTCGAACAAACCTAATGTATTTATTACATTAGTTATTTATAGTTTTCACATCATATTTATATTGTAACAGCCGTTCGTTATTTTATAATCATCTTTTTTATACTTAAAAGAAATATGTACTTAGTTTGTTAGTATTATTGTGTGTGATTTACTTACATTGAACTTGACCACTGTTATATTGAATTACGTGATTTTGTAAATGATCTGACTTTTTGCTATTGGTTTTTTTTGTTGGTACTGATACTATATGTAGATTTGTTACTGAAACGCTAACTGTGATTTAAGAAACATTTCTGTTTAAATTTGTACCAAAAGTTTTGAAGTTACCCGAAATAATGTTGGTTTATACGAGTTTTTGACATAATAAAGTTATAAATATGTATTATATATTGTATTATTTCATCTCTGCAGTTTTTATTTAACCTTTTTTTTTAGTTTCGAAGCTATCAAGAAAAAATGCTACTTAAAAAATAAAGTATAGAGTTGTGGTTATATAGGGTAAGGCTAGAAATAAACCAACCACATAAAAATAAGAGTTATTAATAAATACAGCTAATAATAATAATATAAAATCTTATAAAATAATATGTACTCCTTAGTCATTACATATATTCGGGTTCAACTGTAACACTTGTTTGGCGCTCATCTCCAAGGGATGAAGAAGATGTAGATTGAGCAGGACAAGAAATAAAATTTGTGTTCCAGATCTAAAAACAAAACAAATAATAACAAAATTGTTCATAGTTTTAAAGGTGTACATACCAAAATATGTTTATCACAGCCACCAGATGCAAAATTATCACCGCTTCTTGAGAATGCTACCGTTTTTACACCGGAGGTGTGTCCTTCAAGTGTGTAGAGTGGTTTTCCTTCCATAACATCAACAATTTTCATGGTTTTGTCGAGCCCGCTGGTCAATAAATAATTCGCCCTTGGATGCCAATTGACGCAAGTCGTATTATCGTGAAGAATATAATGCTGTTGCAGTTTTTTTGCCCTCAAGTCATATAGACGGACAGAACCACTATTCATAGCGACAGCAACACATTTTCCATCGTTATGTATCGACAAATAATTTCCACTACCTAAAGGCAAGAAGATTGCAATCATTGTATTAAAGAGTACATGGTAAATGTTGTTGGTCTATACAAAACAAAACAAAATCAATAAACAAAATGTTACAAAAAGGCAACACATTGTAAACAAAATACAAGACTATATAAAAAATGTATGTCAAAAGTAAAATAGATTTTTCAGCATTAATAGTATCTTGCTTAACAAATAAATGTTACCTATCCAGCATCAATTTGTTGACAAAGAAAGTACTTTCCTATTCTTAAAGTAGTTAAGGTAAAAAACTTTCAAACTTTAAAAATTATAGATTTTTTAAGTAAACAGTAATACCTACTTTTATTGCAAGCGAAACTGTGTACACATTGCCCACTATTCATGTCCCAAATCCGTACTGTCTTATCATCAGCACAAGACGCGATAAAAGCTTCGTCATTCGCAAATTTAACACATTTCACCCAATTAGTATGTCCGGTAAATGAAGTCAAGAAACGTTTCCTTTTTGTATCCCATAATTTCAAAGATTTGTCATTAGATCCTGTAATTAACTATACAAAAAATTAACCACGAACCAAACAAATAAAACAACTTCTTACCTTATTGTTATTTGGAGCAATCGAGACAGTATTTACAGCTGAGCTATGCGCTTTAAATTGTGATCCGGTACTTTTAACACTCGGCAACCATAGTCGAACAGTTTGGTCGCTGGAACATGAAGCAATGAGCTGCCCATCGTTGGAAAATTCCACACAGTTCACGCTGTCAGTGTGTCCCGTAAACTTATAGCATTTCTGGTGTTGTGATGTCAAGTTCCACAGTACGACACTGTGGTCCAAACCACTGCTTACAAGCTGGTTGCCATCGTGATTGAACGATAAATGGGTAATGTCCTTTAGGTGGCCCTTCAAATGATGGGCTAGACTGGGGTTACTATCAATCACCTCAATTTCAGACATTCTAAAAGTAAAAAAAATAATAGAAAAAACCCGAAATGGTTCCAGGAATTTTAGATGATTCTAGGTTTTACGATCTACGCCTTGCAAACTAGCATGATAAACGTAAACCTACCTTTGTTGTGATTTAATCTCGTATATTCTCGGTACTTATTATTATTTACTAATGTATTCACTTTATTCACTATTAGAAATACCGTTTTTTAACAAACAAACGGCTCGTTACAACTGGTTACAACCACAACCTCGTTACAAATTTGAAATGCACAGTTCAAAGCTTGCGCCATCTACATGAGCATAATATCTACCGAACTAAAGACAGTTCAAAGCACCTAAGAATTAATTAATATTTTCTTTTAGTAAATTGAGAAAAAACGCTTTAATTTATTACCATGTTTAGTATTCCTTCAATACATTTATTTTATATTATTTTGTATACGCCTTTTCTTAAAAAAATATATTTTTATTGTACGTTAGGTGGAATATGTGGCGGAATTGTCATCTAGTAGTTCAAAACAACTCATAACCTCACAAATATCATCAATCAAAATACTAACCTCACTAACTTATAGAAATTTTACAAATGGCTGGAAATACCGGTGCAGAAGCGAAGCTTAACGTAAATATTGATAACTACAGAAAATTAGTGCAAACCTACATCAATTTGGTATATTATCACAAATAATATAGTAACAAATTTTTATTCAATCATTGATTTTAGCATGTTTATCAATCGGCATTGTTTTGGGCCGATAAAGTAGTTGCTTTATCGAATAACAATCCAAGAGATATATATTGGCTTGCGCAATGTATGTTTCTAATGAAGCAGTACAACCGTGCATCCCACCTACTTCGATCGAAAGATTTAGATAAGGTATTTAATTTCACAGTCAAAAAGAAAAAAATTCTATTAATTCCTATTTTAGACGTACATCCTATGTAACTATTTAACCGTTAAATGTTTATTCGAAGGTAACGAATTAAACGAAGCGTTAAAAGTTCTGAATTCGATGGATATGGAAGTTTTCTTACAAATGACGGTAACACAGTCCACGTTGGGAGCTGAATTCGGTTGTTTTGATAATACACCACAGAATGTAAGTAAGATGGTTTCTTGCGATGGAAAAAGTTTGATCTATGGAAATTTTGTAGCAAGTTCGATCATCGGTACTATTGTTAAAAGGCAAAGTTCTCGAGGCAATGGATAATCGAGGCTTAGCGTCAGATTGCTACAGACAGGCGTTGCAAAGTGACGTATACTGTTTCGAGGCTTTCGAATCTCTAATACAACACCAAATGTTAACAGCAGCTGAAGGTATTTTATGCTGATTTTGTTTGATTATTATTCTAGTTATTTATCGTTATTTTCTGATCAAATTCTAGAACAAGACATACTAAATTCACTACCCATTGTTCAGCAATGCACACCAGACGAAGCAGAAGTTTTAACGGTTCTCTACAAAAGCAAAATGAAAAAATACCAGGAGCCGTCTACAAAATTATTAACTGAACATAAAAGGCAAGCAAATTTTAATCCAACGTCGGTCTCTTCTTTTTTTAATACGCCACATCCTGGGAGTATATCCTCCGTAGCAAGCACGCCCCAAACAACAAGCACACCTGATGTAGCAAATAAGGCAGGGCCACCTAAAAACGACAGCAAAGACGCCAAAAACGCAAACGAGATTATGCAAGTTGAGATCAGTCCGGCTGTTGTTCGGTTACATAAAAGCTTGGACATGCTTGTTGCGGATGCGGAACAGCTATATTATAACTGCGATTATCAACAGTGTTCAATATTGACTGAAAGAATACTGAAGCAAGATCCGTATCACAGTTCCTGTTTACCCATTCATATATCGTGTCAAGTGGAGTTAAAACAGAGTAATAGTAAGTAAAACAACATTTTAAGTCGACAGATTCAAGTGTATTTTGAAAATTATATTTGCTGGATAGGGGTTTAAAAACAGCAGGACAACTCCAAAAAGTCCAAGACACACATAGATAAATAGTTAATTTATGTCAAAAATGACCAAGAAACAAGCTGATAGCTTTATGTTGATGATTTAAACAATATCTGAAAACTACCTACTAATCCGCTTAGCAGATGAAAACTGAACACAGTTTTTCTTGCAATTAGCTGAATAACGATAATTTTTTTAATTCACAAAAATCATAAAATTGAAGTGCATTCAAGTTTAGCCAAAATGTTCAAAATCCTCAACTGTTTATAGACAAAATACACATTTGTATATCCAATTCAATATTTGACTTTAATTTGTCTTTTACTTTAGATTTGATCACTATTTTTTTAATGGCAATGCTCTATTTTTGTCACGTATGGTTTCCAAGAAATGTCTCTATACAATAACTTCATTATTCGTACTATTATATTTTATTCGTCATTCCAGAATTATTTACATTGGGCCACAAGTTAGTCGATTTATATCCGAATTTAGCAATTTCATGGTATGCAGTTGGCTGCTACTATTACGTTATAGGTACGTATAAAATAACCCACTAAAACTTTATACTAATAAATATTTACATTTAGGGAAGAGCGATTGTGCAAGACGTTACTTAGCGAAGGCAACCAGCTTGGACAGGTTGTTCGGTCCTGCCTGGTTGGCTTACGGGCACTCCTTTGCAATCGAAAATGAACATGACCAAGCAATGGCGGCATACTTCAAGGCCTCCCAGCTTATGAGAGGGTAAGATACGTTGTAAATTTCGTGTTCCTTTATTCATAGTGGAGAAAAATTAAGTTTTTGTCTTGTATATATTTTACCCTTTTAAAATCTCAACCCAATTTATTATTTTAGCTGTCATTTGCCTCTACTCTACATTGGATTAGAGTGCGGACTGACCAACAATATTCCTTTAGCAACTAAATTCTTCGAACAATCTATAACTATAGCACCTACGGATCCGTTTGTTTTACACGAAATGGGCGTTGTTGCATTCTTAACATTGAAGTAAGGATTCTTCCTAACACCATATTACCAAATTAATTATCTAAATAATTTTTAGGTATGACGTTGCAGAGAAACATTTTAGAGCGGCGCTGAAAATTGTTAAAGATAGCGGGTATCAGAATGTATTTCCGGAACGGTGGGCACCATTACTCAATAACTTGGGGCACTGCTTGCGGAAGCAAAAGAAATACCAAGAAGCACTGGATTGCCATCAAGAGGCGCTTGTTTTAAGCCCTCAGACGCCAAGTACGTTCTCTGCGATTGCTTTTGTGAATGCTTTGATGCAAAACCTTACTGAAGCAGTCAGCTGGTTCCACCGAGCCTTGGGTTTGAGGAGGGACGATACTTTTAGCACGACAATGTTGAATTACGTCTTGGAAAATCTTTCGGAAGATGTTACCCCATATCCCGGTAAGAACTATGTAGAAATATTGTATTTATTCAGTTCTGTATTTTATCTCAAATGAAACTTTCTTTCCCCAAAAAAAACTAGTTTATTTATTTATTTATTTGACAAATTGTATGTTTCCTATAATGTGTATGTGTGACAAAACAGTTTTAGTATGTTCACAATTTCATGATTTATTATTTACTACATTTTTGTAGTATTTAAAGTGTTAAATGTAAATCTGATGAAACTTATTAATTTTTTAAATAATGATTAGAGTTTTATGAAATCATTAAAAAAATAAAAAGTGTGAGTGTGAGTCAATTGAAAATAGTGACACAGAAAATTGTGATTGACAGGAGAAATGATCTGGATTTCTCATTGATTCTCAAGCTGAAATATTGAAGCAATTTAGCTTGAACTTTTAGCTGATCTGAGAAAATTGTGAAAAATTTCTGGGAAACAGTCTTTTCACACAATGTTATTATTACATTGTAATTTCTTTTTTGTAGAGGATTTAATTTGTAATTTGTAAAGGAAGTATTCCATTGCATACACTACATAATTTGATTGACATCAGCCTTATTTATTACAACTGATTTCTGTTGCAACTTTGTAAACTTAGCAAAGGGTTAATATTTACATAAAAATTACAATTAAACAACTGAAAGAACTGTTTTTGTTGCCTGTTGCTGAGATTTTGGATTAAGGACATAGCAGGGAATGGATTCTGGTATATTTTGAAGAACATAATAATTTATTCCATTTTAATGACCTACATCTAACTTAGTTAGAATTATAAAACAGGTTTTTTCCATATTAATAATCTGGGAGAAAGAATGTTTAATTTGTTATTTAACTTTGCATTGATATGTTTCTGAATATTTTTTTTATTTACTTAGTAACGTTTAGTTTATTTATTATTTATGTCTTTTCTTCTATTTTTAGGAGCTCCTGATGAAATTCCCGATTTTGTGAGGAAGCCTAAAGAAGATTCAAATGTTTCTCAGAAAACAAATGAAGAAAGTTCCGCTACTGTAGGTGAAAGTTTGACTCAAAACGAGGGCACCGACATGAGCATGAGCATAGAATCTTAGAATCCAAAAATTCCATTAATTTCATGTTTTTTATTGTTAATCATATCGATACGACCTGGTAATATATAATATAACTTCACGTTGTAAATAAGTAATCCAAAAAATATACGTTGTTTATACATTAACTGTTTTATTATTTTAGAGTATAGACATACACAAATTTGAGAAAAATTAAATTAAATAAAAAAATTTTTTAGACAAAACGTTGGTGGGAATAGTTTTTTTTATATTTCTAAAGTTAGTACTTTTCAGATCCTATATTGACAGAGCTTTGAATCATTGTTTACATTTTATATTCAAGGGCATTAAAATAAAAAGAATTCTTGTCTTTCTTTTTATAATCATTTGTGGTCCGAATTATTTCAAGTTTAGTTCAAATTTAGGTTCCCATATGTGCCCATATCCTAGAACAAAAAAAAGCACAGGCTCCCTTTGATATTTGCCGAATGAGCGGCAAGAACTTTTTGCTAGACGAATGCGCTGTGAGAACGCTGTGGTTGCAACCAATCGTGTGATCTCTACCCCTCCTGCTTGTTTTGATTTTCCAAGAAAACGTGCGTTGTTCCCAGAAACTATCCACCGCTAATAAGCGCAAGATCGCTGGAGACAACTCTGTTGTAATAGTGACGTTTGATGTACATATGGAAAGCGACTCAAAATGTTAAGTGAACCAGTGATGTCTTTCCAAAAGGTAAGTACTTTTGGTGGAGAAAATGCTAATTTATTCATTTAAAGCAACGCAAGCCCGCCGTCTCGTTTATTTTGACGGCTTGTGATTTATATTGGGTAATGTTAGAAATTAATATGATGCTTTCTGACTTATTAGTATCGCTACCTTAATTATGAAACATACCGAGTCGATCGTGTTTTAAAAAAGTAGTGTTATATAAACTGTATTTATGTTATTTATACATATATTTTTAAATTAAACACCGGTACCTATATGATTAGTTTACTTTTGCAATATGAAACCAATTAGATTTAAAGTTCTGTCATCGTGTACAGAAAAAATAAATTACTCATCTTGAGGCTGTCACATAACAAACGCCAAAATTAAATACATAGTTGTAGTTATTACATTGTTTTTATTAACAAACAAGAAATGCGTGCTCGTAATTTAATTGTATACAACAACTCATCAATAATACATGCGATTAATTGTTATGAAAGTGGAAATATCTATGGTTATCACATAATTAGGTAGCAGTAGCATTGCCTTAACACTATTCGTATTCATAAATAACTCCATTTTGGTAAATGGTATTCTCCCAATACGTATAACAAAATTGTGTTGGATGCAGGAAATAAAGAACGGAAGAATCATGAGTTGGCATTGCCAGATGTAAAATTGTATGTGCATATTGTCCGGAGAATGCGTGTCTATAGGGTAAAGAGTAATTTTGGCAGAGTTACAAATTTGCAGTCATACTATCTGTAAAATTGCTCGAGACTAGGGCAATTGAGCTGTAAATTTCAACTATATCATTATTCTCTGCGTTTAGACCCTTTAAGGCAAGAACATTCATATGTATCTGCAAATAATTACCCCTACATCATTTTGTACAAGACTCGTGTTTGACAAACAGCTCAACTAATTAGTTTGTTTTACCTAATCAGGATTTAAATATCTTTTGAATGAAAACAATAATTTACCTAAATAACTATACTCTTATCTTGAATATTATAAACAATAATCATAATAACACTATCGATGTACCTTTATGTATAATATAAAAACTTATATTCTGCATGAGTTATAAATTCAAATAAATATAAATAAAATCTTATCCACCAAATCTTATTCTATTTTTCAGAATTTTGCTATGTGCCCGCCAGATGTAGATATACTCCAAAAACATTCAATTAATTCATTAATGCAGAATAATTTGCTTAACCCAGGTAAGTACGAACAAGGAAATTTATATTATTTTATATCAGCACGAAATGAATTGGCGGACTTCGAAACTAAAATCAGCTACGCGTTCAAAATATTTGTCGAAAACCAGTTTTTTTTTGCGCATTTTGGTATAGAGCGTGCTCTGCGACACAGCTGTTCGTCGAAGAAATCAGCAAAAAATCTAGTATTCCAGCGTTGCCCGGCTTTCTTGCGTTTGTTTCAAAATTGTATAGCAACCATTCGGCAGATGTGTTCCATTCGTCAAATAAGATAGAACGGTCAACGTGACTGAGCAGTAGTGACTTAGCAGCGCATTTTTAAAATATTAACTTCAATTTTAAGATAGTTTTATATTTTCTGGAAAGTACGAACGAGATTTTTATTGATGGCAGGCGAAACTATGTCAATTACAGATCTGCTGGGCCTGAACGCTCCGCGTGGTCTACTCGGAAATTCTTTTGGAAATTCAGCGAGTAGCATCTGCACACCCCCGGCATCGACTGCTAATTTTCAGGTGAGCACATTTCTCCATTAATCCTGTTTTGATTTTGTATTTCATCATATTTCGTCATAACTTAATTTACAAAAGGTACAGGTTACAATTTTTTCTCGAAACAAAAACTCCACAGCCATGTTGATTGTCTGTGACGCGTTTTGCCGTTGCATCTCCTTGTTTTGTCTCCTAGGTATTAACTGATTTGAGGCTAATGATTTGACGCATCTTTAGTAACTAGTGCTTTAGCTATTACTACCTTGTTGTACCATAATTTTATTTCGTAATAGCTTTTAAATCGCGCATTTTATTTCAGAGGAACATGTCGATGTCGTCCAATTCGTCCATGTCGTCGCAAAACTATTTTCCGTGCACACTGCGAAGCACGTCGCTCAGGTATGAAATAATTCCGATTTATGAATCGGTATGTTTGTAAGAAATTCTTTATTATTATAGCGACAGTATTGGAAGCTCCAGTTCCGCAATGATGGATTCGCCGCTGATGAACCATTTAAGTAATAATACGAGGTCGAATTCACCCGCAGATTCTGACAGCGCCATTTCAAGTCCGGAAGGCAGTCTCGCTGAAATGCTGGTAAAAATTTAAATTTATTTTTTTCCCCCTCTTTATTCTATACTGCAAAATGCGGCCATTTTGACTATCTTGTCGAAGACCGTCAAACATATTCAAATATAACTTTGATTCGCATATCCTTTCACTTAATTCTATTTATTGAGCTTGTTTCAAATTAAGTTGACATTTTTTTTGATAATTTGACGGTCTTTTTTATAATTCATTAATTAATTTTGATGGACCTCAAATATTGTAAATAGTACCTACACAAATTATTGTTGATGATTATTTTATATTTGCTTGAATTAAATTAAATTAAAATGTTTTTTTAGAATAATATGACACTGAATGAGGTGCTGCAAAGGAATACCATAAACAATTCAGATTTCCGTGGTGAACTTGATATTACGAATCTTCAGAACTTGCAAGCGTTGCATGCTTTCAAGTATCTACAGCAACCACCCGCATTGCTCAGTTCGTTGTTGAATCCCGCAAGTCAGAGTGCTTCCCAGGTGAGTTGACCATAAGAAATTACGCTGCTCATAATAATTATACTGTTTGGAATTCTTTCTATATTACTCTCGTGTCCTTCGTAGATATTGTGGAGTCAAATTTATTGATTGATTTTCTTTTTGAAGTAATGCAAATTTACACAATTTGTATGGTTAAACGCCATACGTTTCGATGAAGTTGTGTAAAGTCCTGACATATTCCGAATTTATTTAATGGCCAAATTGTTATTAAAGCCTTGGGATATTAAAATACATATTTAAAAAGAGAAAATGAAATCATATCGGGGATATTTTAATAATACCAGTTGGTGTTGACCATTAAAGATATAAAATTGGAAAATGCAAAGAAAAGTACGATGGTGTTACACTTTTAAGTTCAACACATTGTAATTTAGGCATTTATTGGTATTTATCTATGACTCACATATAATAAGTCCATTGCATACGTATCTATGACTATATAATAATCCCCATCATTATGACACTAGCGTTGTATAATAATGACAGTTCGTTCAAATAATGATCTCATTATTTGAACGAACTGTCATCATTATATACAACCCTAGTGTCAAAGCTGGTCAAAACCTACGTGGATGACAGTTATTTGACAGTTCGCCTTGCCATCATTGACTGTAATTTCAATCAAAAACATTTTACAGTTTGATTATACCAGGTGTGGCATAAATGAGTAACTTGGGCAACTTATAAAGTATTCTGTTAACAAAGCCACACAAATTCTCCACATATTGTTTGGTGGTTCATCCCAATATCTAAATTTTTGAAGAAGATACACAAATTTATATAAACCTTGCAGCAAATGTTACTTGATTGGAAGTATTAGACAATAGTTTTTAATACCACCAATGTTTTAACTTAAATGTAATAACAAGAAGTCAACAGAAAAACCGAAAGTATAAAATTAAATTTTATTATTTGAATGGATTCGTTTTTATGTTCAATACTAGGAATTGTTTAATATTTAGTCTTTATTACAAAACTCAGTTTTACCAGTGTTTCTGGTAGTTGAAAAATGTTAAATTATACTTGAAGCTGTGTATCTTCTTCAAAAATTTAGATACTTCAATAAATTTAAAAAATACAGTCTTTAAGACATGTTTTGGCTTTGCAATGTGGGTACTAAAAGTACTTAAAAATCTCCAGAAGGTACTGAGTAAGCCCACAGGGAGACCAAAAACATCATTTTGGTTCTCCCGTATATAAGCCACTAAAACATTTTGTTTCAAATTATTAAAGGTACATAATCTTATTTTATTTTTCAATATTTCATGAAAAAATAATGAAAATTGGTCAATTACCACCAAAGTTGTTTGAATATCATGGTTGTTCTAAACATTTTGCTAAAGCAGCGTATGATAGCTTTAGGTTTACCTTACAAAAAATGTTTGGGTGTGCTTTTGGAACATTAATTTCTTGATCATTATTTGTACAAAATTTTTAGTTGTAAGTTATCAAGGTTTTAGTGTTTAATTTGGCTCATTATTTTGAGGAGTGTAAAATAACCGCTTCTTGTTGACACAGTTCTTATTATATATATATTTTTTTCGAATAGCTGTTGGAAAGATGGAACAATAACGCTCTGGGTTTGGTTTCACTTGCCGGTCAAGTGCAGGAGAACCTCCATTTGGACAGGGCAGCTAGATTCCACAGATCTGCCGCGTCTGTTTACGATGCCACGTGCACCTGGAGCGGCATCCTACCTCAGCGTACCGCCAAGCCGCAGGGTTACTCGAGCAAGGTGTTCTTGGGCGGAGTACCGTGGGACATCTCCGAGCAATTGCTCATTCAGACATTCAAGCCGTTTGGCCCGATAAGGGTCGAGTGGCCGGGAAAAGACAAGCAGGCGTCGCAGCCGAAGGGCTACGTTTATATCATCTTCGAGTCTGAGAAGAACGTAAAGGCCCTCTTGCAGGCGTGTACCAATGATTACGCGAATAGCGGCAATTGGTATTATAAGATTTCTTCGAAGAGGATGAAGGCGAAGGAGGTTTGTCTCTTTGCGATTGTTTTGTGGTTCTTGTTTTTGATGGTGTGTTTTATCGTTTAGGTGCAGGTCATTCCGTGGATTCTGAACGACTCCAACTACACGAAGTCGACCTCCCAGAAATTGGACCCGAGCAAGACTGTTTTCGTGGGTGCTCTTCATGGAATGTTAAACGCAGAAGGTTTGGCCAAAATCATGAACGATCTCTTTGATGGGGTTGTTTATGCTGGTAAGTGATTTTTTTGTTTATAAAGGTAAAAATATAACAGCCAACAAACTATAAACAACTTATATTCTGTATATTTTAACTGTTTTTATATGTAAGATTAATTCTAAGAAATGTTTGTATGATTCATTTTTTATAAAAATCAATCGGTTGATAACTTTGAAGTATAAGCAATTAATTGATAATTAATGGATAAAAAAATTAAGAAAAATTAACAAAACAATGAAATAGAATTAAATTAATTATTAATTAATTATTGGCGTCTAGCAACGCCGGTTTCTGTATGTGTATTTGGGGCCAAACTCCAGTTGGCTCGATCGAGTACGGCGTGCATATGTTAACTCGTATTTCGTGTCTAATATCGTCTAAATTAAACACAAAAAGTTGCGCTTCGCACCATACACAACGAATCAAATTAGTTACAGAGTAACCCTTTTCTAATATGTACTATTGAGGAAAAGTACAAATTAAACAGTTATGTAGGCCTTTACCTAATTTGATTATTGTGAATAACAACCTGTGGCGAAAGCAAGTAAGCGAAAGTAAGAACGAGATTTATTTTTACTGCAAATTTAGTAGCTGCTAATTTATTCACAGTGTAAAATTTTACGGAATATCGCAAGTAATTTCCTGACAATTTACTTTGTAAAATAGTTTGTTTTTATCATTCTTTGGAAAGAAATAGATTGAAAATTAAACTGCAAGTACTTTACAAATGAGAAGAATTGCAGGCTGTTTCTGCTGGAGCTGTTTTAATTTTATACTAATTTTACAGGAATATATATATATATGGTTTACACTTTTCAAGAAACTATAAAACTTTTATTTTTAAGTCTTTCTTCCTTCACCGTATGATGAAGGAAGAAAGGCTTCGTGCGATTGGAATGTGGTCCTCTGAAAAACATTTTCTCGGTAATATAGAAGATTTTAATGACCGGGTGACCGAGTTATTTGCTAGTAAAACAAGGAACGTAGAAAGGACTTTAATCGCAAAACACAACTTTGAGTTTAATTTCAGTTAATTTTTTATACTTACTATCTAAAATCTAAATAGTACTTAGGTATAAAAAAATGTTTGAAATTATAAACCTTAAAAAAAGTTTGTTCTTTCTTAAAAAACAAAGGCATAGTTTTCATACTGCGTGGGTCTACCATCGAAATATCCCACGGGCCGCCACTGATTATAATTCATTTCTTTACTTTGTTTAGATCCGTTTTTCTTTGTTTTTTTTTTTATTTAATATTACTGTATTTTTTTTTTCTTTAAAATGTTCTGTTTAATAGATATGTTGAATTTTTTAAAATAAATAAGTTGGTCAGAAACAAGATAGGTTTACCTATTATTTTACTATTGATATTTGGGCAAATTAACCTACTTTTTAGGTAAAGTAGATAAACTTTGGTTAAATTTTGTGATAGGTAAATTTTTGTAGAAAGCAAAATTCAACCATTTTTTGTATCCCAGTGTACTATATATTTTTCTGATGTATATTTCTTTTAAGGCATTGATACTGATAAGTACAAGTATCCTATTGGATCTGGCAGAGTTACATTTAACAATCCCAGGTCCTACATGAAGGCAGTAGCTGCCGCTTTCATTGAAATAAAAACGGCGAAATTCACCAAAAAGGTAAGATGACGGTATTTAAAATTTTTCCACCGTAGTCATGATTTTATTTTCTTTGCGATAGGTGCAAGTGGACCCTTATCTGGAGGATTCTTTATGTTCAGTCTGCAGTGTCCAACAGGGTCCGTACTTTTGCAGGGAGCTAATGTGCTTCCGCTACTTTTGCCGGACATGCTGGCAGTGGCAGCATACTCAGGAGCTGAGACACCACAAACCTCTGATGCGTAACTCCAAGAATAGCACCTTACTGGGACTTGGCAACGTGCCACTCAACTAAGCAAGTACCAATATTTAAAAAAAATTACGTAGTAGTTGTGGTGTGCGTGTTTGAAACTAACAGACGCTGTGCTGCGGAAATTATTAATTACAAGTGACACGTACTGCAGCACTAACCATTTTAAATGCTTACGCTTTTACGAATTACGTGAAAATTTTGCCTCGCGGGGTTTATGAATGCAACTGACAATTTCTTAGTATGGTCAATTAATTATTTATTGGTAATTGTACCAAAATTATCATGTTATGTACTTTGTTTGCTGGTACGATATGTAGGAATTGTCGGTTTATAGAATTAAGTATGTTGTTATATTTGAACATAATCTATCTTAATATTAAACGCATTTGTAGCTGAGCTACACTTTTACAATGTTTATCGCTTAAACGAGCTTTGTGGACTCGTTGCCGACAAAGATTTAGAAAAAATTCAGCGATATACATTTTACAGTAATGATATATCAGGAAACAAATTAGTTATGTTTGAGAATTGTACCACGCGCACAATTATTGAGTGTTTTACTATGGCCTTACCGTATAAAACGTAACCATTTTTTACTGTTTCATAAATTCTAATTCGTAGATTTTAGCTGTTATTACAAAAACAATTGTCATTTCTTGATTATCTAATACATAACCCAGTTTGTATTAGTCGTAGTTAAGTGTAGTTTTAAGTGTTGATCTTTTTCTTAATATGTTTTTATATATCCTTGTATAATTTAATTTTTTTTTTTGGTCATGGGTTTATTACCGGGTAAAGTTATATCCTCTATATGTATTTTAAGTAATTTTACCTCTACGGTTTGAAACTGTGGCATTGATTGGATTGATCTGAAGACGGCTTTGGCGATGTTTTAGGTTTACGATTTTTCAGTTCTTCGATGAAGTTATCTTTAACGTTTCTTTACGTTACATTTAGCATAACAAAATTATTCCCATAATTATGCTATGAATTGTTTAGATTTAAAGTTGATAAAATTATAATTAAAATTCTATTTTGCAATTTGATTAATTGATTTTTTATTCCAGTTCATAATGTGGCTTTGGCACCCGATGATCTCCCCTCCTCTTCTTCTAGAATTGTGATTTTTGTTCCTGTTATTTTTTTATGGAGTTTTAATCGGTTAAGTTTTATGTTTTTTCTTTACGTGTTCAATGATCAGACTGGTGTTAATTGTGATTGTAGTTTTAGGCTGGTTTTAATAACAATTTTATGTAAAGTTGTTATAACGTAAAATAAGTATATATCTATATTTAGCTAAAATTAGCGAAATTACGTTATTAAACTTTACATTTTGCAATCAGCTGTGCATGACTCAAGGGAAAAAGTTTTACTGTTGTTTTTTAAAAGTTTTACCTGTACTAAACGTCTTTTAAAATTCACTACAGATTCCGAAGATTTTGGCCACGTTGACTGTTAAATTTTAGTTTGCTTTTATTTCACATATATTTGAAGTGCCGATTTCAACGTGATTTTACAGTTCCTAATGGCTTCAACAAAATCTTTGAGGGTTGTGTATGGAAATGTAAAACTAACATCATTTGTTTCTATGTTGTATGTCTGCACTGCTGTTGTCATGTGCTTTAAACCAAATTTTAATGTATTATTCCTATAATATCCTACTAGAACGTAAGTTGTTAATATTTTATAGCTATTTTATAAATCGACATCTTTTCACTCAGTGTTTCGAAATACACACTACACGGTCCCAGTGAACTGATGTTGATTTATTTTATCTTATAAAATTTGTTTTTTTTTAATCAAATAAAGATTTCTAAACTTCATTTGATGCATTTCTTTGTTTTTAGAACCTATTATCAGAACTTAACTTAACTTAACGTAAGTAACTACATACAAATAAATCAACTGCCAGCAGACAAATAAACTTCAAAGTATAGATGGAAGTTTTTATTACATTATACTAATTTTTCCTATAGATCATTATTTTAAAAATTCATGGGCATTTGTGCTTATAGAAAATATGCCTAATTTATCATATTTATTTTCATAAATTCAAATTATTTTAATGCTCGTCTAGCAAAAATCTGGTACAATCCCACAAAAGAGGATATCGAAGCAATGGCGCCAACATGCCAAGTTTTCAATTTTGATGACCATAAGAAGCCAGGGGGTAGTGTGCTTATAGCATGGACAAAATCTAATGTCAGCCTGAAGCATGTTATCAGCTCAAATTGTTGTCTCATGATCAGGTTGTTCAACGTTTCCCTATAAAACAAACAAAAATTACCAAGGCATACATGTTAATTATTATTATTATTAATTAGTCACTTACTTATCTGTTGAACTGTTGATACAACTTTTATGCTGTTGTAAGATAGTAACATATCTCAAAGTTCTAAAAGATTTGTGTTATATTGGCTCATAAAAATAATTTACAAAATCTTACTTCATGAGATTCAAGTAAATGCTGGCCGACCAAAAGACAGAGCTCAGTGTGTCCCATGGTTCAGTACTGTATCCCGAAATCAAATTATTTTCTGCTAACCATCCCATTTTTTCAATTGGATAATAGATCGTATCCAAAACATTTGTTAGTACACCTATTGACGACATTATACTATCATTATCCTTAAAAGAAATTGTAAATATTTAATCATAAAATATCCAACTATTACCTCTTTTCCTAAACCATATTCCATCGCATATTTCCACATTGGCAAGTCGTCAAGTAACCGCAAAATTAGTCTTGTATGAGACATCTGCGAGCTCACCGTTTGCATCCGTTTTTGTAATAAGGGGTCGCTCGTAAGACCCCCTACTAACTTTGTACAGTAACATATTGTCCTTAAAATCTATAAAAATGGTTAAACGTGTTTGTTAATGTAAATTAAGTTTGTTTTCACCTTATCTCTGCCTCTGTATGTATCAAGTACAGTGCAAATTTCGTCCAAAACAGATTTGCTCATGGTGTCTTTAATCGTCTGATAGTGTCAAGTCATCTATGTTCTACTGCAACAATCTACAATATTTAAAAATAATGATCATGTATAGATAACAATATGACATTTAAAACTTTCCCTTTCCTATGGCAAGGTTACGTTGCCCCTTTCTAACTGGATATTCAAGGTAATGTTTTATAGACCTACGGCGCGCAGATATTAAAACCACATCGCAACACACCCAACTCTGGATTAGAAAACGTTTTCGCCATATATCAATTACATTAAATATGCACTTAATTTAAATTTGCCGCGTTTGGTGATCTACAATTGTCAATAATAGAGGGCGCTATGCTCACATCAATTATTTTTTATTGCTGTCGTTCAGCAGCCGTCAGATGATCGATTCTAGGGATTTTTATGCTTTTTAACCTTGCGCCCTTGCGGTATTGGCAGAAAACCTAACCACAAATTGGATTGTGTCATAATTATTTTTTGGGATAACTATAATTATAAATGTAAGCGGTCGAAGCTTTTAAGAACCGTTTACAGTTTGTGCCGCCACTGGAAAGAAAGTATGGCACAATAATAATTTACACATGTTATATAATTAGTGGAGTTGTGGTGATAACTTTATAGGTTATAGTCTCTTGAAAATGTTGAAGTTTACCAGGGCTATTGTTCAGAATGCAAAATGCAATAACCTGAATAGTTATGTACGAGCTTGCTTTACAACGGCACCCACAGCTGAAATAAAAAGCACTGGAACTGATGTTCCGAATGTAGTAAACACACGAAGAGTTAAAAAACAGAATAACATTGTAACGTCTGCTTTTGCATCATTAAAGAATGAGGAGACTCAAACTATAAGTACCCCCCATACTGATAAACGTATTGTTTCGGCCACAACCGTAGAGGAGTTATTGGCAATTTCAGATGGTTCTGGCGTTTCTAGAAAACATGCCTTGAAGGTATGTAATTAGAAACTTGCGTAAAAAGGATTTGATACTGATTACTTTCTTGCAGGTGGTGTCCGTGTTGGCAGAATGGTCGTCAAATGGAAAAGCAAATTTGAATGAATTTGAAGGGGACCCCCGATTTCTCAAATTGTGTAAAGTGCTTATGAGAAGTGGGGCAAAAACAAATGGACAGGTCAATTCTATGCCTGCGAGTAGGAGTGAAGATATATCTACTATTCTTGGGATTACAGCTGATGATGAAGCGGCCAGATTAGTTGCCAGTATTACGATACCCCAGATGGTTAAGGTATTTAACTGTTTATTATTTGAAATAATTTTTTGTTTATATACGCCAACAATGACTTTATTCTATAAAAAACAGATAAAAGAGGAAAATCATGAAAATTTCAACTAAAAATATTTAGACAAGGCAGAGATACAAGTAAGCTACTGATACCCGTCACTTGATCTAAATACTATACTAATACATGCTGTAATTTTTAAAAACAATTTTTTCAATGTGGCAGCGGTTTACAGCTAAAATTGCCATATCCGCATACCTTTTTTTTTCTTCTAATAAACTAAATTTACAACGTAATTTAATCTAAAAAATAAACAATTATTGTACAGGTGATGTCAACGTTATCCCTAAAGAAACGCCGATCAATGATGCTCTTGCGTGCCTTGGCCTTCAATATAACAAAAAGCACGGAAACTCTTGACTTAAAGCAGTGTGGAGACCTGCTTTATGGCATGGCAGTGCTCCATTTCCCCGATGAGAACCTCTTGGAGAAAATCTGCATCGATCTCTGTAAAGGAGTAGACGATGATTTGGATAGGAGTTCCCTGATTGGTTCCATACTGACAAGTTTCGGACTGTTAAAGTACAAGGATACCAGTGAGTATGCTACAGATTTGCTATTTCTGTTGTACAATTTATGCTGCTTCAGACGTGCTGGACACTTGTTGCAGTTGGATGCTGAAACGCCCGAATGGCTGCAGGCCGCAAGATATTTTTGCGTTATTTTTAACGTTAGCTGTGTTGCACCATGAACCAGTGAACATGGATCAGTTGTATGAGGTAAAATCGATGTTTTAGAATTTATCCTAAGAAATTTACAAATGTATTCTACACGAACTTCCGTTAAGTTTTTACTTGATCCACATTTCTGTTTATCAGGTATTGGCAAAACCTCTGACTCCAATGGATGCTGTTAAATCAGCTGTGTGGCTAGATCAAGTCTGGTCACTTGTCCTCTTAAATAAAGCAACAGCGGATCATATATCAAGCGTTCTAAGTGAAGAATTTTTAACAAAACTAAAGGGTAAATTTCTAATTTGATAATTTTATATGACCACCATTTTAGCTATTGCTCTGAAATCTTTCTTTAAAGAATAATCACAAAATATTTAGTTTAATGACTTATATTTAATATTATAGTTGAAGGTAGCCTAGGTTTTGCGAATAAATTAAAATTAATCAACGTTGACTCCACGGCTCAGCACCTTATCCAAAATTATACGGGACCTAGGTTGCCAGAGAACGGCGATGTCAGAAGTCTTGAGATCACTCGGACCAAAGAGAAAGAGGATATGTGCGCCTCTATTGTTGATTGCTTGAAGAATTTGGTGTCCGATAAATGCTTCAAGACTAAAGCTGATTCAGGAATGGGCTTTTACATAGGTGAATAGATAATTCAAGCTATAATGAAAACTGATGATTATTTTTTGCAGATATTGAGTGTATTCTAGATAAAAAATTTACCCCAGTACCCTTAGATACAAAGCTGAGCCCAGAACATAAAAGGTTTACTAAACAGCTGTAACTGAAATTATAACAGAATAATTGTATTTTATTTTTTTTTAGGGTTGCGATGCTTGTGCTTCCCTATCAAGAAATGTGCAAGGGTACGAATGAACCCACTGGGTTGACTGTATTAGGAATAAAACTGCTAGAGTCAATAGGATACCGTGTTATAAGCATCCCGTACACCGAGTACAGGCCTAGGGACAAGCTGGTCGATCGAGTCAAGTATTTGGAAGCAAAGTTAAAAACTATTATACAATGATCAATGATTCGTATAGTAGTATAATTGTAACTGAAATTTGATCATGTCATCTATTAATGGTTGATAATATATTGTTTTATATGTTATTTGTATTTCTTTGTTGTTGTACCACCTATCATCAGATAAAAACCCAGATCTGATGAAGAAATTCAAGCCTAGAAATAATGTGTCATGAAGCAACGTCTAAACAGCAAAAGTTAGTAGTGTGCATCACTGGACACCATGGAAACCATGGTCCGGAAAGAAGACGCAAGTGTACATATTTTTTAAAACGTCAAGGAAGGGTTGCAAACCATCTACGGGTAAGGGTAAGATGAACAATAAAGAAAACAAATTTGTCCTTGAACATAATCGTCAATACCCGCTAAGTGAAAACTCAATAATTTTGATAACACTTTGTAAGTAACTATAAAGTACCTAGCTGCTAGCTGCTTAAACTTGTAAAATGAGGGTGTGTTGATATCGTAGTTTTCCGCAACACAATTGATCAATAACTTGGTGATTTGTTGTGACACTACATAACATAACCTACAATTTCGCAAGAAGAGAGAACACCATCAGCAATGTGGGATTCTTCGGTGTTTTTAACCACTCTGACACCAAAATTTTATGTTGCTCTGACCGGTACGTCATCCCTAATCTCCGGAGTAATACTGATCTTTGAATGGTGGTATTTTAGAAAATATGGTATCTCATTCATTGAGCAATTTTCTCTGACCCACATCAGCCCGTGGATCGGCGGTGCTGATCATAGCAACGACAATGCAAATACTAATAATACAATCCCGGCAACTACCCCAACAACAACTGCAATAACCACACCACAAAATCCAGTGCCGGAATGTAAGGTATGGAGGAATCCTTTGAATCTATTTAGAGGTGCGGAGTATCAACGGTTCTATTGGTCAACAAATAAAGAACCTTTAACTTACTACGATATGAATTTATCAGCGCAAGACCATCAAACATTCTTTACGTGCGAGGCTGATATAGGTAAAGTTGAATACGAAATAATGCAAACAGCTTGGCGGGAAAGAAACCCAGTTGTTCGAATAAAGGCAGCTCATAATGCTTTAGAAAGAAACCCTGAATGCGCTCCTGCATATATCTTACTGGCTGAAGAGGAAGCCACTACCATAACAGAAGCAGAAAAGATTTTGAAACAAGCTCTGAAAGTTGCCGAACTCAATTATAAGAAGTCCCAAGCTTTACAACATCAGGGTTCTATCATGGAATCACAGCATAGAAGAGATACTAATGTATTGATATATGTTAAAAGGAGATTGGCCATGTGCGCAAGAAGATTAGGTAAGTTGAAAGAGGCTGTGAAGATGTTTCGAGATTTAATGAAAGAAGTACCCCCAATAATGAATGTTTTGAATATTCATGAAAACCTAATTGAGGCATTGCTGGAGATGCAAGCATATGTTGACGTACAAGCGGTTCTAGCAAAGTACGATGATATATCTTTACCGAAATCAGCAATGATCTGCTACACGGCTGCTTTACTGAAGGCAAGAGTTGTGGCTGACAAATTTTCTCCAGATACAGTGAGTAAAAGGGGTTTGACTACTGCGGAAATGGCTGCAGTTGAAGCAATACATAGAGCTCTCGAGTTTAACCCGCATGTACCCAAATATTTATTAGAATTAAAGTCTTTGATTTTACCTCCTGAGCATATTTTGAAACGTGGAGATTCTGAAGCTATTGCTTATGCCTTCTTCAATCTTCCTCACTGGAAACAAATGGATGGTGCTCTCAATTTACTTATTTCTACATGGCAAGGCACATTCAGGATTTTGCCATACCCTATGGCAAAAGGTCATTTGTTCTATCCTTATCCTCAGTGCACTGAATGTGCTGATAGGGAGCTCTTACCATCTTTCCACCCTGTTTCAGTTTTTCCAAAGAAGGGGATGCCTTTTTTTCTTCTTTTTTCAGCAATCTTGTTTGCGGTCACTGCTGTTTTAGCTTTTTTTACTATCTCGTATCCTGAATCTGTCGAAGCTTTTGCCAATTCTTTCCTGAATTACTTAACTTTACCTTTCCATTATGTTTATGAGAAAATTCTGAGCATGCTACCGACAAACTTGCTTCAGCAGTTATCTAGGATCTAAATTGTGAGATTGTTCGTATTTTATTTAAGAATCTTTTTACCTATTTATTGTGTAATTTCCTTCTAGGAAAGTGTTAAAATATTGTGTGATTTTTATTTTAATGTATGTGACAAATATGGATGTATAATAAATGTCTTAACTAAGACTAGTGTTTTATTTATTCTTTAATTGTAGAGATTGCTTTCTTACGTTTTATCAGCATTCTTAAAAATAAAACTGGCCTTACTACAATGAACAGCAATATGTGAGATGGCTATATCATAGAATGATTTTGCTAATTGACTCGGTTTCATATCACATACCGTACAGCTCATGTGATTACTATCATGTTTTGTCAACAACAACAAACAAAAAAATAAAACCTGCCTTACTACAAGGAGTCATGCTATATCCTAGAATGATTCTGCTACTTGACTCAATTTCATGTCATACCCTACATACAGTTCATATAATTTCTATTGGATTTCATATAACTACTATATCAAATATTATTAGTTGCTTTAATATAAGGCATTTATACAATCTTACTAATAAATACATTTTACTTACCTGAACATAAACAACAGTAAAACGAGGGATTTAAAGGTAAGGTTTTTCAATAAAAGAGATATGTTACATACAGAATCATTTTTATGTAGGAATAGATAAATACACATCATAAATATAATAAAATACGTACTAATTTCTTATGAAAACATGCATTCCATTGTTCTCAATATATCTTGATGTTTGAAAGAAAACTCCTCTAGGTACAGTTCATAATAATAGAGAGATGTTTGATAAACAAATCAAGATACAAAAAGAAAGAAATCAAGCAACACAAAACACAACTGTGCAAAAAGTCTACTTTAGTATCAGTCTTTTTGCATTTTGTTTCTCTTTATACATCGTTTTATCAGTCGGTGTACATTATACTTGTTCGTTTGACTAAGATTCCCTAATTGGCTACATCAATGGATGGATATCATCTTTGTTTTAGTTTGACAATAAACTTTTATTCTAAAAGATTAGTATTTACAGTTAACTTCGATATTATGATGAGAACTTTATATTATATACACTAAACTTAACTATGTTATCCATTAGCAAGATAAATTTTAATAATAATCTCATTAATTGCATTTTTTTGCATAAAGAAAACATGACAATATTTACACATCTTTACATAATATTGTTTGTGTTACGTAATTTTTTTTATAGTCTAATTTTTCGATAAAACAAATTTGGAATGATCCAGGTTTGTTCATGGAATGATTTTTGACACATTCAGTTTGCTTATAAACATTCTCAAACGTAATAAAACCTACAAGCCAATTATAAAAGACAAAAATAAAAATGTAAAATTGGTAACTAGGTAATATTTACACCTCTATCATATTTACATACATAATTTACTATAACAATGGCAACGATTAAAAACTTTTTGATTCAGATCATGTTTTGCTATATTATAAAATTTATTCGTATAATCCTAAACTTACTTACATAATCCCTACAGTGGTGTTATCCTTAGCACAAAATTGAGCATTTAATATGTACAGAAAAATTTGGCTGCCCTTCATAATATCAAAACTTAATAAAACAACACATTATATTTCCCATGTGTACAGAGATCTCTAGCATATACAAATCGCACCAGGGAATCTTGTTCGTTTCCGACAAAAAGAAAATCTATATACAATAACCACATCCAACAAAATCTCTAATGAGGTACATAAACCAATGTCAACATCTGTAATTGTCTTCATGAAGATGATTCAATTTTTATTTCAGCCTAAGAGGGCAAATAATATAAACTTATTTAACAACACACTAAGAGTGGTTCGTTTGGTTATGATTGTATTCCGTTCGTAAAATATTGGAAATTATCGTACAACTTAGTTGATATGGAGTGTATGCTCGCCTCGACCATACGGTCCACTTCTAGCTGCAGCTGTTCTTCAGTCATCGTCAGATGGAACCGATTTTTCAAATTCTGCACAGTCGCCGCTCCAGACTTAAAACAAGGCAATTGAGAACCTAAAAGAAATACAAAAATATAGTTCCATGCGAATATTACGTTTAGATTGGGTATATCCAATAATTTTAACCAATATATTGAATGAAGGAGAAAGATAAAGACAAATAATGAATGAGAATAACAACAAAGAAGGAAGAAGATGAAAGAGGAAGGAAAGAGTAGTAAAAGAAACGTTCTTCACTGTTTATAATTATAAACAGTGAAGGACGTTTCTTTTACTACTCTTATCAGGACACCTGTTTTACACAGCGTATACACAGTTACAAAAAGAGGAAGGAGACAATAAACAAAGAAGGCAAAAAAGGAAGAACATAACGAAGAAAGGCAATAAGGAAGGCAAAGGGAGGAGAAAACAGAAGAAGAGAGAAGGACGATAAACATAAGATTTTAGCAATGTTCATGTTAAACTTCCTTCAATAAATATTGACGGTGAAATAATAACCTGATCTCATAATTTCCACTAGAGGTATAATCATCTCCTGGTGTTTCCGGGCGGCCAACAGTCCCTGCAGGATCAGTATCTTGAAATACTTGAACATATCGGACTCCATCCCGCCCATGACTTCGACAAACTCCCCAGTCAGTTTAAACGGGGACGACTCAAAGCCTAAGTTTCGCGGCGACGTCGAAAGGATGAATCCGAAATCGATGTGGATCAGGTGACCATCGCTGCTCAATAGGATGTTCCCATTATGCCTGAAATAATACGAAAGTAGCGATTGATACCTATCTCTTACAGGTCACCAATTAGCAACTTACCTATCTTTCACCTGGATCAAGTATGATATAAGGCAATATGCGGCACAACTTTGCACAAAGTTATTTTGGGCGGTTAAGAAGGCCTCTGAGGTGTGTGGGCCGTATTCCCTCGTGAAGTACTGGAGGAGGGAGAGCTGCGAGTTCTTCTTGATTTGATGAAGGGAAACCGTGTTCAGGATTGGCTCAATCAGTCCGCTGTCACTCGACAAACATAATATTCTGTAACAATAAAAATAATTAGTCATGATCAAGATAAAGAAAGCAGGAGGGAAGACAAAATAGAAAGAAGAAATGAGGAGAAGAAGGAATGAAGAAGTAGGAAGGAGAGAGAACGGGGAGGAAGAAAAAGGAAGAAGGAAGAAAAACGAAGAAGGAAGAAAAAGGAAGGAGGAAGAAAAAGGAAGGAGGAAGACCAGAGGAAGTACGAAGAAGAAATGAAGGAAGAAGGAAAAAGGAAGAAGAATAATGAAGGAGGAAGAAGAACTAAGGAAAAAGAAGGAACTAGGAAGAAGGGGCAAAGAGAAGAGGGAAAGAGGAAGAAGCAGGAGGAAGAATGATGAAGGAAGAAGAAGAACAAGGACGGAGAAAGAAGAAGTAAGGAAGTAGTAGAAGGA
Organism: Melinopterus prodromus; assembly: GCA_964023965.1. Lineage (NCBI taxonomy): Eukaryota > Metazoa > Arthropoda > Insecta > Coleoptera > Scarabaeidae > Melinopterus > Melinopterus prodromus. The sequence goes on from OZ030398.1 coordinate 4,404,758, forward strand.
AGGTGGAAGAAGAAAGTAAGAAGGAAGGAGAAATAAGAAGTAAGGAGGAAGAATGAAGAAGAACGAAGGTGAAAGAAGGAAGGAGGAAGAAGGAAGAAAGAAGCAGGAAGGCGGAAGAAGGAGGGAAGAAGAAGGAAGGACGCGGCAGGAAGCAAAAAGAAGGAGGCAGTAGAAGAAGGAATGAGGCAAAAGAAGGAAGGATGAAGAAGACGATAACTTACTTGTAAGGATGAACCCACAAAGGCACATGTTCCATCGTCCAGATCTTCTTGAACATCTGGAGTAGTTGCGAGGCCATCAGCTCCTGCCGGAGGTCGTCGCCGCACTTGACTATCACAGAGAGTAGCTTCCAGTTGGCCATGTGGCCGTAGGGGGAGCTCTCGCGCACCCTCCTCTCCTTGTCCATCCACGGTTCCTTGAGGGCGGCCGCCGAAGGATCCTCGGGGTCGTGAGTGAACGTTTTGCTCTTGCCCTCTCTAAACGAGTCGGAGAGTCGGCGCCGAATCTCTCCAGCCGCTATAAAGAGCGGAGGCTCTCGCGAATCGCTAGACTCCTGACTGAGCTGCGATATCGTGTCCCTGTCCACAGGCTTCTTCAATTGAGTATACTGCAAATTGAATAGTATTGGTAAGATTAACGGTGAATTGGAAAATTGCCTGGTCGTTTTCGATCAGCTGCCTTTTCCAACACTCAAGCTAGTAATCGTGCAAAAAGATTTGGTCATCAGCAGTTACCTGTTGTGTGATCTCGTCGTCTTCTTGGCTCCAGTCTGGATCATTGTCGTCGCACATGATGCCGCACATGCTGAACGCTGACAGGGAAGAAGAATCGCCACCCAAATTCTCTTCCGACTTGGTATGCCTGAGCGTATTCATGATTTTTGGGGGAACTGGTGATGTGTACAGGTCTTCTACTTCTAGCACTTCCACGTATATGATGTATGGTGCCTGAAATATACCGATGTTTTTTAGTCGGCAAACCTTTCATGTCAGCATCTATGGTTAGCAGTACTTGAATAAAATTGACATGAATGCCGACAGTAATTACAGCGTCCTATGGGTATAATTTATTTCTAATTATGCTACGCAACAAGGGAGTTCTCCAACCGCAAAAGATATTCAAGTACATATCAATCGGCAAATTATATAAGCCGAAGCATAGAATTACCGCTCGGCGTACGCGACGTGCAACATGTGGAAATTTACCTTGTCTTTGGAGTTGAGCACGGCGGAGACTTGTGGTGGTATCCTCACAATGTGATGCGGTTTTTCGCTGTTCAACGGCAGCCACACTCTCGCGGGGATATTCAGGTTCAGCGTGGTCAATTCCGCTACCAGTCTTGTGGTCTTCGCCTCCTTCGTCGGTATCGAGCTCAACACTTTACCAATCGAGATGAGCGCTTCCATGAATTTCAGTTCGGGAGCCAACCTTGGAGCCTGAAAGATATTATGCAACGTCAGTTGCTTCGCTACATAAAAAATTAACGTTCCCAGTCTTTAAAACTCATCTTTATTTAGGACGATGATAATAACATGTAAAGTTATGTATAAATTGGCGCAGTCGGTAGAATTGTAAACCTTCCGGGATATAATAAATTTATTACTTTACATCCATCCAAGTGCACTGACAAAAACAGCACAGAAATAATAGATGGGAAGGAACAATGCGACTGTTTATACAAGAGCCTGTTGTTTGAAAGCAGGGGCGCAAGAAGGGGTACTAGACAAGATAAGAGGGTTAGGGAAAGCCTATTAAGGTGGTAGCAAAGTAAATGTACTGCGAGGGAGACTTTAATGGAATCTAAACAAACCAATAAAAATGATTTATTATTCTGTTGTCGCTTTTTCGCTTTCATATTTTCTTCGCCGGCTTACGAAGAAAGGACCTTGGTTTCTATAAAATTTGGTTTTCAAAAGACCTCACTCAATTATGAACTGCTTATTAAATTTATAAAGTTTCGATCAACTTGAAACAAATTGAGTTTCAACTCTCAAGGACTTCTACACTAAAGACGAAAGATCAATTAAAAATTTACAGGTTGTCGGCGCTGGACTTTGGAAATTAATTATCGGAAATTGGGTTTTCGGAACAACTAGGCCCGCTTGCTCTTTCGGGCAAATAGAAATTTCAGTTCCCTTTGAGAGTAGACATTGCTAATTTATAGATCGATTATGGACCTTCGGAGGAATTTAATTTTAGAAAGGTTTTTTCCATCAGTAGTGCGCATACATCTGAATGCGTTGGTTCTTGCGTTCGTAGGTTGCGGAAAATAATAATTGGACCATCAGTTATTTTTTTTGTTGGCAGATTTATTCCCGCTCAATTATTAGTACCGGAATCGATGTAGCGACTGCGGTGACCATAAAAATTTACGAAGAATGGCATTTTCATTTATGTAGTTTGATTTACGGTCTATCTGGTATAGCTACTATATACAGATCGCTAGGCATGTTGCAGTCGATCGTAAACACAAATTTTGACCCTGCGATATACCCAGAACATAATATTTACGTTATTATGATTTTTTCGACAATATTAAGCAATGGAAGACTTAAAGAAGTCAATCGAATATGGACTTTTTTTCTTTCGTGACTTTCCCAATCCATTTGATCTAGTAAGCGCAGCTTAGACACGTCACGTCACTAGCTCGTCAACGCGAGTTGACGTCTCGTCATTCAGTAAATCGAGGGCAGAATTTTTCCACCGTTATGGCTAACACCACACCCACCAGGCCCGAGAGAAAAGAAGAGAAGACTCCAATCGAGGACGATGGTGCTTTCCCGGAGACGCATCCCCGAGCAAGGGCGGCATTCCGCGGCGCAATGGGCTACATCCACCGTATCGGGCTGCCATCAGGACTTCAGAAGACTAACACCACCTGGCTGCTGAAGCACATACTATTCCTGACGAACGTATGCTTCATGGTCGGCGCCTTGGTCGTAGTAGTGCTAGGGGTGCTCTTCAAATTCGGAGCTTTCGAGATACCTGGTACGACGATCCCTGAGCACAGTTGCGGTTTCCTCAAGACCTTTCCGTCGATGCTACTCGTCATAGGCACTGGAGTGTTCATCTTGGCCTACACCGGGTGTTACGGTGCGCACAAGAACGACGTGAAGCTCCTTTTTATATATGCGTTGGTGCTCGGTCTTATCTTCTTGACGCAGACAGTGGTGAGTGTTACCATAGCCTACGGCGCGGCTCCTGTAAAAGGCCTGCAGACAGAGATCAGGAACAATCTGCTTAGGACGTACGGTGGATACGATAGGGACCAGAAGGCGACGCAGTTTATTGATGACTTGCAACGCACGTACAAGTGTTGCGGGATGTATAACGCGCACTGCATGAGGAGGGACAACGGAACATACCCGAGCAGTTGTTGCAGCAATAGAGTTAACGACTGCAAGAGGCCGTTCCAGAAGGGTTGCTGGGAGGAGTTTTATTCTACAGCGCTGCGCAGCATCTACCTGGCCTCGAAGGTGATGATCTTCATTTCGGTCATCGAGGTCGTGGAAATTCTGCTGGCGGTATTTCTAGCATTTGCTATCCTGCACGACCGACATACTGTTCGGGGTTAAGTGATCAATATAATCATACTGTTCCTATATCGTCCTGTATCTAATTCTTGTGGAATAAACACTGTAAGCTCTTCCATTAGAGCTTCTTTCCCTTTGATGTTTCTGATGAAGCCGTTTATTTCATGTATAAACTCGTGTCGTTTGATGACATGACCGTCTCAAGTTTGGAGTAAAATACCCGTAAATGTAATATCCGGTTCTCGTAAAGGCTTCACTGAAGCAGACTGAAAAGCTCACGCCTGCCTTTCAGGGTCGAATATTGCGTAGCGTATAATATCCAAAGCACGAATCCTGTCAACCGCAGTTAATTTCCCGAGTGGCGTGGTACATTACGCGTCATTATCGCTCTATGATCTATCAGCATAATATTCTGTCGGGATTTAATTGAGCGTTTATGCAAGAGCTTTAGTTATTATCAAAGAACCTAGTGAAATTCTGCACCGGTACATACAGTTATGAAGGGGGAATATCGGACACCAGAGTAGGAAATGTAGGAAAAGAATGTGTACATGGTGGATACGGGTCTGTTGTTGAACAATCGACCATAAAGGCTAACTCCTACCAACTCTCAATACAGTATAGTCATTTTATGTATAACTGACAGCAAAATTCAATTCAAATTCAAAATTCAGTCATTGACAGCAAATTAACGCAGGTCTGGTACTTAACCACCAGTTTATCTGGCAATCTGTTATCTCCTCGCTTAGCAATGGAATAGCGTTAGTGTGAGGATAACCACGTTGGTAGAAGCGAATTTTTGAGATCACAGGAGGTTGAAACTGCCAAGGAGATGCCAGAAGGCCGTAGAAGTGGGCCTAAGCAAAGTGCAATTTCTATATCTTTTACATCTTGTTGTTTCTAGTTATACTAAACTGTCCATTTGTAGACTAAAAAAATCCTTAAATTTTTGGGTTAAGAAAAGGCATGAAATGGACCTTTTAGAACAACTAGAAATAGATTGGAAGACAAAATAAATAGAAATGTCTTGAATGCCTTTCATGTCTCAAATTAATGTCTTTATAACCACTTTCAGGAGCTAGTTAAACGAAATTCTCCTACATTAGCAACCAATCTCTAAAAGATAGATCGATAAAACACATCCTCTCGTAGAATGGATGCACCACAGTTTTACCCCAGATTTTCCCGGCCGTGTTTACGTCGGGTTCCTTGGCCCCGGTAATCCGGCCGATTTTTACTCTTTTACGCGAATCACACCCAGTCGGCATTCTGGAGCAATGCGCAATCGCATACGCTCCATACTCTCCAGCAGACTCTCACCATGCATCGGCACTCCGTCTTCGCGCCCTTGAGGTCGTTGACGACACCCTGGCAACTCTCGAAGCATTCGCCACCGTTGGCGAAAACGCTTCCGGAGCTGAGATCGCCCAGGCAATTCTATTACCTGACATCATTTCTTTTATGTCTTTCTATTTCTAGTTGTTCTAAAAGATCCATTTCTACATATAACTTTTCTTACTTTTGTGGATTAATTTTGTTTTCACTGTAATTAATACAGTTTAATTCCAGCCAGTGGTGCGTTACCTATGCCTATACCTATATACTCATTTTCAAAAACATTTATTTTATATTTTTTTGTAAACCTCTCAGATGACGAATTATTGAGACGGTAGAAAACCTTTTAACATTTTTGTAATTGCTTTCTTTTAATATTTAATCGCATTGTACAATTTAAACGACTAACCTCAGGGACATGCAGTTTTCACAGTGTAATTTGCAATTTAAAAGAGTATCAAAACAGAAAAAAATTTACTGAATTTTCTAATTAGAAAAAAGTAATAGAAGTTCTTACAAATGCATCAATCTGTATATTAAAAGTATTCCAGGTTAAGTAGCTTCAGTCATTACCTGCGACTTTTATGTGGTTTCCATCTAGCAAACTTTTTAGAGAACCATATATTGAATTATGAAAGGCACAATTGTTAGAAAAAGAAAATAGAAATTATAGTTTGATGAATAATGAGTAGAAGAAGTAATTGTCTGGCATTCAAGCCTGTATTGTTAATTGTTTAAATACAGTAAACGATCGATCGCTTAGTACCAGAAATTAAGCGCGTTGAGACGTATGAAAATATTCTAAATTATTTCGCCATAAACAAACTTACAAGAAACATCTCCAAAATACTACGAAAACTGCATCACAAAAAAGAACATTTCGAGAACATCGATATTGGCGATAGCGTAAATTTAAGAATGAACTATCGCGGTTTTTGCAAAATGCAAAACATTAGAAAAAGCTATTGAAGCCAGGAGTAGTTCCTTACACCCCATATTACACTGAACCAAAACATTGCACAAATATAAGAAAAGTTATAAAAATTGACCTTTTAGAGCAACTAGAAATAGAAAAACACAAAAGATATAGAAGCGTCACTTTATTAAACGAGTCATTAATACGTGTATGTCTTTCTTTTCTCAAATTCACGACTTTATCATAATTTTTAAGCACATGGATTAAAACTAACCCACATGTAAACCATTTTCAGGAGCTAGTTACACCCCACTCTCCCGCGTACTCACCATGCATCGGCACTCCGTCTTCTCGCCCTTGAGGTCGTTGACGACGCCCTGGCAACTCTCGAAGCAGACGCAACCGTTGTCGAAGGCCCTTCCGGAGCTGAGGTCGCCCAGGCAGAGCTTCGTCGTGCTGTTTCCTCGCCTGATGCCCGCTTGGGGCACGAGGAGGGCCGAGGCGTCGCTCTGAGATCTTTGGTGCGCCTTTTTGGTCGGCGCCGTCAGAGCGGCGATCGCAGGTAAGATAAGTTTGCCCTCGCATAGCCCGTTCAGCTGAGGCGGAGGTGCCACGCTTAACCTTTGCTCCTTTGGCCTGAGTTCCTCCGAGAGGATCAGGTTGCGAAGTTTGATCCCCAGGGGCTTCTTCTTCGTGGAGACGGTGGCGTCCGAACTGTACGCGTCGAGCAGCCACGCGCATTTTAGCGAGAAGTCTACCGATCTTCGACATCTGGAAATAAAATAAAATTGTTGTGGTTAGAGATGCTGGCAGAACTGAGAAATGATGAACAATGCTAATAATCTGAAAATATCAATATCACAATATCCACTCGTTATTATTGTTCAGTGTCAAAGGGTGAAAAGACACTCGTCAGTAATATAGAATCAACTAAAGAAGCGAATGATAATTAACACAGGTGAGGATAATTTTTGGAAAAAACACCTCCGCCTGGATTTGAACCAGGAACCCTCCAATTGCCGCTTGTCAGCTCTCCCAGTTGAGCTACAGAGGCGATGGAAATTTATAGGTTTTATTTGTCACTTCAGGACTTGCAATCCGAGTTTTCGAATTAAACAAACCCGTCGTGACACCTATTGGGGCTAGATGGAAGTTTGGTAACTAGGAATCGCTAAATGTTTATTGCTAAACAGCTCATATAGATGAATAAATTCAAGGGAAAATGGTTATTACGTAAACTCGTCAGTAATATAGAATCAACTAAAGAAGCGAATGATAATTAACCCAGGTGAGGATAATTTTTTGAAAAAACACCTCCGCCTGGATTTGAACCACGAACCAATGCTAATAATGTTCATGTCAGATATTTTGTTTAAGTTATTGTTACAATTTTGTATTTTACGTAAATAAATAATTAAAATTTGAAATAATTTGCAACTGGTACTTAAGACAACTAATTCTTGAATGGTCACACATTATTCGTTTGTGTAATTCATTGTAGGAGTTTGCATTTACTAAAAGTTGCTGCATCAACAATAGAACCGTTACAAAAATGTCGTGTGCTTACGAAACTTACTTGCTGTGACATTTGAAAATACTCGATTTCAAAACGGATGTCGCCTTCAAAAATTTAAAATTTTGTTCCGTTTTGGGTCTGACATTTGACTATTAACAGTAGAATATTTGAAGAAAATATAAGATTTCTTATCCCAGTCCTTACTTGTATATTGTGAATGATTTTACTTTATCATACATGGTATGATAAAGTATTGTAATGTACCCGTTTTTTTTTTTTATGGCGACGATTCCGGAGAAACTACGAAAGTATCAGGACGAAACTTCATATTTAGGTGTTTCATGAATAAACTTAGAGCTGAAAAGGTTTTTTTTTTCAAAAGCGTCTATAGGAACTGGATATTTACTATAGGCTTTTTCCAAGGATTTTGGAAACGAACCGCTAGTTCTGTAATTTCGTCAAAATAGTTAAATATTAAATCAAAGTTGAGGAAACTTTGTATAATTCATGTCTACGACATTGCTTGGTCACGTTGATATAGCTGCATGAGTAATTTCTTTTGATTGATATCATTCGTGTCTGCATTAATATAAAACTAGTTAGCCAGGATTTAGCAGATATTTCCATTCTAGTGACAGTAGGTAGTGCCAAACGCTGATGTTTTGACAATACCTACTGTCAATAGGATCAAAATTTCGAATATCGATATATCTGTCAAATCCTGGCTAACTAGTTTCATTTTAATGCAGACACGACCGATCTCGATCAAATGGAATCTCATGCAACTAAACTATTAATTTTATACATATTGTATGATAAAGCCATGTGCCTGGCCATACCAGATTGTTTTTATAAAACGGTATTGTTAAGCGATGGTTGCAGTAATAAAACATGAATTATTTTTCTCTATTGTTTAAGCAGATATTTGCATAAATTCGGCTACAATAAACTAACTGGAATCACAAATACTATAACTAAGAATTTATGATAAGGGCGATAGCTTAAGTGATTGAAGCATAATACCAGATACGTAACGTTCCTTGCCAAACATCGCAACGTTTGTGACGTTTGCGAATCATAATTTTAATTTGCAATTCAAACGCATATTTTGTCGAGCCAGCAGAAGCGTAATCTAATGATAAGATTAATTATCGTTACAAATCCGTTAAACTCAACAAAGTTTGCTAATCGCGAACATCCATACATAATTACCCAAAACCCTAACTTATTAACTGCTCGAGTTCGAGTAAATAGAAAACGAAAAGTTTCCGTTATGTTACGAAATAAAAAGGAAAACTTTTTTTGATGTTTCTGCCGTGGGATTGGTTTTGTTTCCCGGGGGAAATATACATTTCAGTGGAGCAGGGTTGTTTTCTGTATGAAGACCCTCGAGAAAGAATATAGGCGGTAAATAAACCCATAGAAACGAGTTCTCCAGCGTAGCTCAAACAAAAGTAGTTCACCGTAAACAATATTTACATAGAACGTTCGAATGATTTTAACTGGGTAATAAATTTCCGAATACACTCAGAAGTTTACTTGGTACGTGGAGACGTATTTGATCAGTTATCGGGAGAGATATGTACATACGTGTCCTGAATTCAGCGCCAGATTGCGGTATTGTTTGGTGGTTACGAACATTAATCATAGGAGATGGTGACTCTTCGCCAGGAAGGAAGTTCGCGGACGTAACCAGTTTTTAAATTAATCGGATGCGGGAAGAAATAAACCGCTTTGCTTATTAAATTAACCTATGATAAATGATAATAATGCTGTTTCATTTGCGTCCAATTCTACGGCCTGTAATAAACATTACTCATTATTTATTATTACGATAAGACATGATCTCATAAATCCTACTCACAAACTTATCTAACAATAAATCCCAACAACTTAAACGCAAAATTCAAAAACTAAAAGAGTCATCATTGGAATCATTCTTAACAAAATTGATTCGCGATGAAGAAACAGACTACGCGCTGTGGAAAGCAGTGAGGAAGTACAAGAGGCCACTGGCCCATCTATAAGACGAAGAGACACACATGGACAAGATACAATACCAGAAAAAAATAAACAATAAACAGAAAGCTGAATCTTTTTCAGAACAACTAACAGACATTTTCCAGCACAACATAGAATCAGACCCAATCACGGAGGAAAATATAACCTTTGAATTGTTCAGATTGATATACGTCACCCATGTCTGGAAAGTAGCGGAAGTTATCTTGATACCAGACAGACAATTTTGCTATTTTACTGCAAAATGACCTTATTGTGAACTTATTCCAATAACTAGAAATTCGATTAATTCTAATTAGCAGGTTTGACGCCACATTGACCTGTGTGTGTGCAATGGCACATCTAAAAGATTTGGCAGTTCATAGATTTTCAGGTAATTCAAAGAGGCCAATTATTTAACCGTTTAAGATACCTATCCAGCACATTATACAGTAACTGTAAGAAATTATTTGCTCCAAACCTATCCACACAGATGCATCGGCTGTGATGGTCCAGTCTTATAGCCTTCCTAGTCGCCGGATTTAAGCCCTTTAGGTTTTTTCTGCTGGGGTTGGTTGAAGGAGAAAATCTATGCGCAACAAATAAAGACAGTAAATGAATTGAGATCAAGATCTTTTTTACTTTATCATACGCAGTATGTAAAGTATTGTAATCATGCCGAAAAAAAAAATTGAGATTTTAGCGGAAATAGGTCTTTATGGGTCCCCTGAACATTTTTGACCAAGGTACAAAAAAATGTGTGTGTGTGTGTGTGTGTGTGTGTGTGTGTGTGTGTGTGTGTGTGTGTGTGTGTGTGTGTGTGTGTGTGTGTGTGTGTGTGTGTGTGTGTGTGTGTGTGTGTGTGTGTGTGTGTGTGTGCGCGTGTGTAAACGATTTTTGTGACGACGATTCCGGAGAAACTACTAAAGGTATCGGGACGAAAGTGCGTATTTAGTAGTTTTATGACCAAACTTAGAGCTGAAAAGCTTTTGGTTCAAAATGGTCCAAAGGAACTGGCTATTTACTCTTAGCATTTTTCAACGATTTTCGTCATTTCTGTAATTGCGTCAAAATAGATAAATAATAAATTAAAGTAGACGAAATTTTGCATAATTTATGCCTATGACATTTTTTGGTAAAATTAATAGTTTAGCTTCAAGAGCAAATTCTATTTGATCGAGATCGGTCGCATCTGCATTGATATGAAAGTACATAGTAGCCTGGATTTGAAAAATATTTTTTTGTGCTGTCACCACAGAAATGTCTATGGCTGTCACACTCGAAAACAGCTGATTTCATCAGAGGTTGGAGAACCGCTATGGAACGTAGCCGCTCTAGTGCGGCAAAGTACAAAATACTTTTGTGGCGATGATTCCGGAGAAACTACTAGAGGTATCGGGACGAAAGTTCATATTTAGATGTTTTATGATCAAACTTAGAGCTGAAAAGCTTTTGGTTCAAAAGGGTCTAAAGGAACTGGTAGTTTATTCTAAGCCATTTTCAAGGATGTTGCAAATGAGCCGGAATTTCTGTAATTTCGTCAAAATAGTTAAACAATAAATTAAAGTAAGTAAATTTTGAATAATTTATGCCTATGACATTTTTTGGTAAAATTAATAGTTTAGCTGCAAGAGCAAATTCTATTTGATCGAGATCGGTCGCATCTGCATTGATATGAAACTACATAGTAGCCAGGATTTTGACAAATATTTTTTTTGTGCTGTCACACTCAAAAACAGCTGATTTCATCAGAGGTTGTAGAACCGCTATGGAACGTTACCGCTGTAGTGCGGCAAATTACAAAATACAAATTTCAAATGAAATAAGATCAACAATTTGATTGTTTGTTGATAAGAAATATCAACCCGTCTTTATTTATTTATTTATCGAATTCTATTATTTATTTATCTAATTCTAAAAACGATAAATTGAGTAGAAAAGTATAGCGATGACCGTAGTTTTATTTTAGTATGTTGGTACGGATGTGACATCTACAGTGTCATGAACAAATATAAATCTGTCAGAATTTGAATTAGCTTTTTAAACTTGACGTTTCGTCAAAGTGGTACCAACCTAACATTTCCTACAGAAATATAACCATTTTTATTTATTTTATTTTAAATACATGTTTCTCAAAAAGCAACACAATAAACGTTGATGTCTCTCCTGCCAAAAACTAGATAGCGCGACGCGCTCACGTGCTACGGCGACGCGCCGCATCACCGCTCGTCGCGATATTCCGTACTTTCGGTACTTGTGACATAAATAACTATTATTCTAATGACGTAGTGTAGGTAGTGTCAAATGCTGATGCTTTGACAATACCTACGATTTATCTCAATAAAATCGATTCTCAAGCAGCTAAACTATTAATTTTATATATTGTATGATAAAGTCATGTGCCTGGCCACATCAGATTTTTTTCGGTTGCGCTTGCGTCTGATTTGCTGGAGGACAGTGAGCTTATGAGAATCAAAACGATATTGGTTCCTGGACTATATAATTTAATGCCGCATGTATAGCAATTTTCGTAAATTGAAATTGCAATGTAATAACATTTCATTCCGGCTGGTACTAAATCAGAATTGAGCTGGCCTTGCCAATGTTATTTTCAGCACAGTGTTACAACGCCGGCCAACCCATTGTTATTGTTCGTTTTCCGATGATATTGATTTTCACGACATACGACGTAGTTTTAAAGTTTACATGGGTTATTTGTTCCCTGGTCTGGTGTGCCTTTTTTTATTTGTCAACCGAAGGGCCAGAACCGATAAGCCTAATAACTAAGCCTATAACAGATGAAGACTTTGTAAAGGCGTACAAATGAGTGGAAATTATACCGAACGTTTTTCTTGTGTTGCCATGGCATTTGAAGATTTTTCAAAACTACCATCCACATCAAATACAAACTAGATAATTAATAATAGTCATGGACCAAAAATTATAACCTCAAAACGTATACATGAGATTCCAAACATCCATCAATGTGCCACAAAATAGCATCCTGTTTGCGTGACATCAGCCACATGCCATACATTGTTTCCTGTGCTCCGCATTCACAGGTCGATTGAGGCGTATCGTAGGAAATGAAATTCACGAACGGGGGTTGGGTTACTGCGTTGGAGGCAGGGAAAGGTCAGAACGTAGGTAAAATACGCCTGAATTTGTACACTTTTACGCCTTTTTGATAGACGCAGTAAACTGCCGCGTTTTACTGCGTTGATATTGGGGCGAAACGAGGCCGAATTTAAGAGTGGCAGGGCGGCTTCTAAACTTCATAAAGTTGGAATAGCTCCAGGGCTACATGTACTGTTGCAGGTTGTAAATATGTTTCAATATTCAATATTCTATGTACGGTACGAACTTTGAGAACATAGACGCTTCTGCAGTGTTTGGCAAGTTTCAGTTCGTTCTTTATTTGTAAGAAATTTTATATTATACTAAACACAAGGCAAATTTATGGAAATATGTATGCGCAAAAAAATGCTTCATCACGTGGTTTTGTGATAGTTAATCTACCTATACCAGATTTAGTTGATATTCACAGTGTTCGATATTTTCCAGTTGGTTTACAATGAAGCTTTTATTTTTAACTAATTAATTTTTATTTAATGTTCGAGTTTACTGTTGTAAACAGTGTACTTTTGTGCGCCACTTCCCTACGGTCTGGACGTTCTCAACAACGGTTGATATCCCAAAGCAGCAGACTGATTGTAACGTAATTTTATTACATATTTTTATTTCATACAAAATATTTTCACACATTTTCCTTTATAAATCTAGGGGCGCAAAAGCCGTCGGACGGTTGTCAGATTTGCTATTAACTTATAGTTACGCTACAAGGGACAGATTATGCAAGTTCTGGCCCGATATTCAAATGGTTAAAATAAGTTTTACTGAACTTTTTAATATTTTGAAAAACAAGTAAAAATTAAAACTGATTTTTGACAATTGACCGCCATTTTTTCTCTCATTTTTTATATGTGCCATGGCTTAAATAGTATGTGTATAAATTTTGGTGATAGTAATAGTCCAGTTAAGAAAGAAAAAAAAATAATTGTTAGCATGCGTTTTATATGCACGAGATATTAAATGAAATTTTAAAACCCGGGAGAAAAATCGGTTTCGACAGGAGAATCATAGGTGTTTATTTGTGTACATAGAGCATTAAGTCAACAGAACTAAAGAACACTTCGATAACCCACTGGATTGTACTGGTACAATGCAAACTAAATATCACTCCACGACTGAGGCAACACGGAGAGAATATGAATTGTTTTCACTGTTGGAGGTTGCTTGGTGAGGTTGCTTGTCTCTCCGTGTTGCCTCAGTCGTGGAGTGATATTTAGTTTGCATTGTACCAGTACAATCCAGTTGGTTATCAAAGTGTTCTTTTATTCTGTTGACTTAATGCTCTTTATTTGTGTACATATATGTATGTACACAAATAAAGACCTATGACTCTCCTTTAGAAACCGATTTTTCTCCCGGGCTAAAAAATTTCAGTCATAATATGTATCTCGCACATATAAAACGCATGCAAACAATTTTTTTTCTTCCTTAACTGGAATATTACTATCACCAAAATGTATACACATACTCTTGTTACTTGTTTTTCAAAATATTAAAAATTTGAGTAAAACGTTTTTTTTTTGTGATATGAATAAGAAAGAGAGCTCGGTGACATTTCAAATCAGCTATTGAACAACTTTCTAGCTGAATTCAGTCCCAAGATATAGAAAGAAATGTCTTGGCGCGCATGGAAAAACCGGGTTTTGGGAATACCCGATAAAATCCAATTCACTTATTTTTTGAGAAACGGCTGGTACGGAATGTATTTATTTGGAGTGTACCCAAGCATATTCTGCAAGTTTCGTCAAAATCAGAGGGGTCAAGGGTCAAAATTGGCTTTTAGTGAGCGATTTCACATGGAATGGCCCAGTTAAACATCTCGAAACACAACTATAAAACACAAGTACTAAATCACCGCAAATACGAATTTGAAACAAATTTTATTTTACTTTATCGAAATAAAATGGAAATTTTGTGAATAAAAGTTAATATTTCAGCTCTGAAATATTCAATCGCCAGTAAAAAAAATGATTTTTGCATTTAGTAACGCAATAAAAATTTCTATTAGATGCAATAAATTTGTAATAGAAAATTATATGTTAATTAATATCAAATTAACTGTATATGTATGCATAATTACATTGTAATGTAGGTATTACATTAATCACTTATACATTACGTTAATAAATCAGAACATGATTATATGGAAATGCTTGAACACGATTATTCAAATAATACATTTGGGATACAGGAAGTCTGCAGTGTACAAATATTTATTTACATACATCGGGATTTTGTTTTGGCCGAATAAACATTTGAATCGCCTGAGACGAAGACTATCAGTTATAAATGAAATTTAGGCAGACAAATGCTGTTTTATACCTCCCACGTATTCAAAACACCAAACAAATACGTGTCGGTTGCCAAAACTGAACGGGCTGCCAAAAACTTTCGACTTTCTGGTTTTCACCGAACGTGACGTCGCCGATCCAGTCACCTGGTTAAATTAAGCAGAGACTATCAGCCGATGAATAACAAACTGGTGGCTACGAAGCCACCAGTAATAAACAGTAACAGCGGGATGCTGGCGAAGAGCTTGCATTGTACAGCATCACTTTCAAGCCTGCTGAGGCGAGCTAAACTCTGATTAATTCCTGGAATTGAGATGATAAAGGACCGAGTAATTGAGTGTTTTAATCGCCGACGCTTTGTAATGTGATATACGAGCAAAGTTGGGAAATTTAGAACGGAAGTTATGCCGGCGCGGATGCCATAGGTACAGGAAACCGTCCTGAAATAATCTAGAACATATTTCTTCATGGGGCACGTGAGGACCGAACCTGTCCCCTAATCATAGTAGTAGAGGTATTACGAGATCTTGTGTGAAAGACAAATTGTACCGATATTGTTTGCGCTCTTCTGCTTGGTCCTTTGTCGTGCAGGTCTGGAAGTTTATGTCCTGTAGGGAACATAAACTTTCATGATGGCGAAGCCCGCGGAGAGCAGAGAATCAGGACTTATCCGTGACGTTGACAGATTCGTAACGGGTTTTCTAGCGCGTTTGTCACAATCTAAAAGGAAGTTATTGCTTCTGCAGCCGTTCACTCACATTGGTCCGCCCTCGTAGCCAAAGTGATTTATTGAAGAAACCAAAAGAATACGGGAGAATGTTTGAAATATTGAGTCTACATCAGCTAATGTTATGTATTACTGGGCCAACAAAAACAAAAAAAATCCTGAAACTATCACGTCCCAATTTTGAGGAGTTTTGCATAGAATATTATGAGACATAATCGCAAAAATATATGAAATAAATTTATCACACTATGCGTTTTTATATCAAACTCAATGTCCGACCGAAAAATAATGCTAATGTGATTTTGTTAAAGAGGCTGAACAAAATGTGCTCGAACCTTCAAAAATGCCTAAAAGTAACCGTTAAAATTACAATGTCACTGAAATACTGAAAATTGAACTACAAACGCCCATTCACTTTCCTTATTTTGTTTTCTATTTCCCCAGAATTCTTTTAGGAAGTAAATATCATGCTGACTAAAGAGTTTCAATTAGACTTTTTTTAAATTAAAATGGTACACGGTAAAATATGATCAAAACAAATCCATTACAATAATAACAAGTAAATAAATAATAATTATTAATTATTAAGAATAAAACAAATATTTTTGAATAAATGATGAAGAACCAAATAACTATTTTGTAGAAAGTAAATGTTGTTCTGAGTAGGAAGTTAAATAACGATTTTGTTCATATGAAACTTTTTAGCCATATTATTCATATATATATTCAATAAAACATTACTTTTTGAATATTTTGGACCGGCATGTTATATAACGTTGAAAAGGGGGAAAAGGCTCTATTTATTTCAGTCATATCCAGCTATGGTTTCCATTTAAAAAACACAACTTTATGTTATATCTACAAAACTATTAGAGATATTTTAATCTGTGAATTCCACTGAATTCTGATCGAAAAGGTACCCGAAGAACGTGCAAATATGATTCGTCTGATTTAACAAACAACCTCGAAAACAAAAGACGATAGCTAATTTTGGTTTTTTGGAGTTTATCTCAAAAAAAGACGACACAACAACCTTACTCATTTTCGATATCTCTTATAGTTACCGAGATCTCCTATAGTAGCATCGAATTTGGCCCAGCCTGTACATTGAAGGTTTATCTTAATACAAAGAACAATTTTATATAAAAATACGTAAATTCAATAAAATAAAATGACATACTTAAATCCAGAATTTGTGTGAAATAAAAACATTGAGTCTTCCAATAGAGAGCTTCTTGCACAAACGTGATAATCGTACAGCAACGCACGAACGTTAGTCAATTCGGGAATTATAATTAACTACGAAATTGCAAATTTCAATTGCCTTAAATCATGCGATGTTAATTACCTGTCCAGCTCTTTCACACTAATTACAGACGCGTAATCAACAGATATATTTGTTAATTACATCCAGCAATGTCCTTCGTTCAGCATACTCAATCCCAATTCGGTACGATGTTCATTTTCAGTTTGTCACGTTATAATTGGATTCCGATTTAACTTCCGGTTTAGAAATTCGATCGGTGAAAGGTCAACACTGGTAGGAAAAACGGAAAAACCGACCATTTAGCGTTGACGACGACCAGGATTCGTGTCGTTTCTTATTACAATAGTAATGCGCCCTTAATATTATCGGCCGGCGTTTGAGTTGTCTTCGGATCATTTTCGCGATAGACGGAACGGTTTACCTATCGATTTATGGCCGATTTGCACGCGATCGTAATGTTTTTATTGCGAAACTTACTAGCGGACCCTTGAAACTGATTGCAATCTGAATTAAATAACATGCGCTGTAATATAAATATACTTTTCGTCCACGTCAAAACGGTTTAAATCGTATATTTGTACTTAGTGAGCAGTTCACACGTACGCAATTGATAATGTGGGCTTTGTATATACGTTAACTTAAATACCGCGTAAATTATTTGAGGAACACCTAATTAAGGATATAAGTCTCGAGCATGAAGTTTATACGCGAGTCGTAGGCGAGCGTATAAACATTTAATGCATAGGTTCAACTTTTATCTCCAAAAGTGGTGTATTAATCCCAAAATCGCTACAGTAGCAAATATTTTTAGTATGGGAATGTAGTCAACAAAAAGGCCAAAGGGTTTGGTTCTCTTCCTATGAATTTTGGGTTGATACGTTTTTGTGAATTTTGCAGTTGTTGAAAAAAGTGGTATTTCTTGTGTACAGGTGATACAAAGAGATCTGGTTCTTTTCTTTTGAAAAGGCATTTTTGGATAAAATTACTATTTAATAAAAACAGCTTTTAACAATTTTTTTATTTGTTTTGTTAATCACGATTATCAATAAATATTATGATTTTAATATATTTAAAAAATTGACGTGATATTTGTGAACAAATACACAAAAAATCACTGTGCACTAAAACAACACTAGAAGAAAAAAAATAAATAACAAAAATGTACTAAATAGTAATAGATAAATACATTTTTTCGCATTGGTTTTTCTTGAATCTGTCTTTATTTGATACATTCAAAGTCCATGAATAAAATGGTACAGGACAAATTAAAAAAAGAGGCAGCTATCAAGAAAAGAAATCCGAGTTAAATTGTTTTAGAATTGTTGTTTTGCCAGTTGCAAAATTGTTTTAATTAATAAAATTAACTAATAATAATAATGAATAAATGATAATGTAAACAAGTAAATTAAATAAATGACAAAGCAGACAGATAAATAAATAAAATATAATTAAAGAAAAAGAAATAACAAATAATTTTACTAACTACAACGCCGTAGAAGGTGAAATAGCGAAGGAAAAATGCTAATAGCTTTTTATGTTGGTAAAACTCGAGCACACCAGAGCACAATTTTGTGAACGCTATAAGATAAGTGGTAACAGCCAAATAGAGCGTATGGTGCCGTTTAAACAAGTTAAATCTTTTTTGACAACGCTTATATTCCAAGAAATTAGCTATTTGTTAGTTACCCCTATACATCTAAAATACATCATTATAAATGATTGTAGTCAAAGTGTTAAATTGTTGCATAACCTAATATAAGTTTGATATTTGTTTCTGCTAAACGGCAGAAATGTACTAACATGGGCATGGCCTACCTCGACTACAAACATTTATAATGACCCTTTATTAAGTATGTAGTCTACTGTTGATTGGAGCTGCTCCAAAAAATTCGGTCCATAGCACCTCTCATAGACGTGCGTGTAGAACAGAAGAAAACTCATTCATATCAAAGAGCACGTAGGGGCTTGCAAGTGTACTATGCTTGAAGTTACTGAGCAAAATGGTAGTGCCGTAAATAAAATCTCGAGAAGCTTGTGAATGGTGCTCGTTATCTAGCCAAGAAGCACAGAATCACAATATTTTGCGTAGAACATTTTCCTCATATTAAATCTCAACGATTCAATAGATGACCAAGTGTTCAGAAACTTGCATCGCCCCTTGATATTATTAACGTTGGTCTGTACGCAATTGGCATAAGTTTCTATCATAGATCACATCATAAATGAGAGTCGTCAGGTTCAATTATTGTGATTGATTAATTCCCCTGCCTACAATCAATTCACAAATCACAAGGAGAAACATTGATTTACAATAACATGTCAGCCCTTCTTCAAACAAATGTTTTGATTGCTTTTTGCATCGCAAACTGCCCTTTCTCGATAGCATATAATTCCCACTGAAACCAACTGAAACAGTACCTTGTACTTTGGTAGTTCTTATATGTGGATCATTTATGGATTATTCAGTCGATAGGATAAGAAATTATGGTGGGTTGATAAGTGTAATGTCAAATCAACAAACCGGATGTCCTAAAATAAAGTTCAATGTGGTAGATTTCCTATTTTATCCGTTTTGCCATATTTCACACCTATTCTGTTCGCAATAACAATGGGGCAACGATTATGGAAAGTTCCCGTTGACAAATGACTCCAAACAATTTGAAGCAATTTGTGTATATGATTTGTTCATTAGATAATTTGCGTATCTAAATATAGAAACCCCAAGATAACACAGAAGTAATAATATGGCCAATAAAAAATAAACATACCTAATCTATTGCAATATAAATATGTATCAGTAAGTATAAAAATGTTTTGTGTATAATTGCATCAGAGTAAAGTAATAATTGCAAACAGAAAATGGATTGTTATGTATCAATCGGTATATAATTTAAACACTTCGATAAATAGTAAATTACATATATTCCGGTAGACCATAGGAGTTCTACTACTAACGGTAATAAGATTTCTAGTTTCTATTTCGATACTGCAGACACAACACTTTTAGTAACAGATAACAAACGTCAGACATAATTGTGAAACATTATTATTTGTTTATTTCAGTCTTCCGGTGGGTATTTCCCAATAGGCTGGCTCTACGAATAGAACTGCTCTGAATGTAGCAATCAGCGCAAATAAAAATCTCCTAATCGGTTCTCATGGTGGGAATCGATGCTTGAGAACGTTGTTAAACTTTCGATTTCATATGAATATTCAAGGTTTGCGAACGAAAGTAATTTCCCACCGAAAGGCAGTATTTGACACGCGAAAACTATTTCAAAATCGATTGTTTACTGCACGTCTGTTAACAAATTGTGTTAATAATAAACACTTCTCAAGTTGACATGCAAGAAAATTTTGTAGATGCGAATAGTTTACGGATTTCAATCTGCTCTAACAGATCAAGTTAAAATATAAACGTTTTGTATCCATAATGACAGCTGAATTAAAGATTATTCACCTTCCACTTAATTTAGGTAACCTCCCAAAAGCAGCTGCTGACCTCAAGACTGTACGCCAACAAATCCGTAATTTGTGAGTCAGCAGGAGTTTTGGTGGTGCCAGCATATCAGCATATTCTGCGGAGGCCACGGTATATTTGCACCTGCCGAAGCCAAAAGTGGTTTCACGCTTGGCGTCCAACCTCATAGGCGATTTAATTGCAGGGGCCTTGAAAACGACTAGTATTATTGTTTTCAGGGGGCGTTTCATGACCTATCCGTATAAACCGGCGTGTCTTATAACGGACTGGTACGGGACACGCCGAAGTAAACAAAATATTACCTCATCTGTATGGAAATGATGTGCAAAACAAAACTACTTTTCTTGGTAATTACTTTTTGTGGTTGGTATGTTATACAACACGTGTTTTCACGTAGTTTTTAAGACATATATACTATTTACTTCACACAAAAGTATTTTAATATCTATGAAAGAGTATGTTAGAAACACATATTCCATTTAATATATGGTAAAATACGTGTATTATACGTATCATTTGAATTTGAAATATTGTTATTCTGTATCTTAAGTTCTGTAGGTAATTTTTTTACAATATAGTAAAATGAATTACAAAATCTTTTTAAAGTCGTTTATGGTTCATATTTTGAGGAAAATTCGCAATAAAAAAAACAAAAATAAATAAAAAATTGAAGCGTTAGAGCACATCAAAGGAAACCTCCTCCGGCGGACAGGGTTGCACGGCCGGAAAGATTTTGCACGCTGTTTTTTACTTAGCTATAAAAACAAAAAGAAGTTGATTCTATATAAGATTATCTCGGGAAGTACGAAAACGTTTGAACACAAATTATCACTTTTAGGTACAAAATTAGGTTACAAATTGTTTATAACAAAAAAGTAAACTTATCGTAAAATCCGTACGTACTTCTCAAGATAATGTTGTTCTGAAGCTGCATATAAAAAAACATAAGTGAATTGACGGAGATCAGTTGAAGTTATCTTTCGCGCCAGTTTGAAAAATGCGGTTTTGAGAAAACACGGTTTACAGTATTGTGTAACTTTGATGTATGGAATTGTTATATTATCTTACTATAGTCGGCGATGCCTGGACCATATAATTATCTTTTTAAATTAATATTTACCTCCTCTTGTTTCTTTCTGTTTGATTTTGACGACAGTCGGGCCTGTTTTGCAGCATCAGTCAGCGATGGCTCTGAAAACATGATGCACCGTGCGTCACCCTTCGCGCAGAAATTGTTGCAGTTTGGCCCGATGCTCATACATAATAATACCTCCATAATCTTCGTAAGGCTGAATAATGCATCATTGACAACACATATGGCAATTCTTGCTGCAATATCCACAATTACTTTGCCACTTCAAGTGCAAATAAAATCACCAGGTGGACAATTCTCGTGCTGCGGCATTTCATCGGTCAGAATTAAACGTCATTCACTTCAACGCTGTAATAATCTTCAACCGACGAATATAGTTTGTATAGTATTGGAATATCTATTGGGCATCTTTTCTGAGTAACATAAATTATCATTTACATATAATTCAGTATCATCACACTTACTCATTCAAAAGAAGAAAGAAATTGGAACATAGGTACATATATCTATGCACACACAAAACTTGTTATAAATAACTTGGTTTAAATAGTGATCATTACGTTCGTTATGTTCTGCTATAAATTCCTATAAGTGGTTCTTAATGACAATTTATGGAACCTATAAAACGGTCCTTTATTATACACCCTCTACATCACTCGTAACACCACACACTACCAAATTCATATAAGAACAAAGACCACAGAGAGGAAACTGTTCAGAAATTTTAAACGTTAGAAGTCGACCATAAACTGCCGAAACGAAATATTTACGACTGGTGTCTGGTTGCCAAGAAAAACATCGTCGAAATTGACAACGAAGCCCCTCAACCCCTCGGGGTAGACGTGGTGATCCACAAACAGCGATGTGGATGAATTTAATTTGTGACGCCGCGCCGTCGACAAGGGTGAACTTCGTCTAGAGACCCAATTTGTACGCACCCAAGTTTCCTTCGTCGTTATTTATCAATCGATTACGGAGTTGATAGGCTTATTTCCAAAGTGTATTACAGAACCGCAAGACTGATAAGTGATAACTGATATTGACATGGCCCAGAATGAGACCCTGGTCGTTGTCAAAAGGTAAACAAATGAGGAAAACACTTCTTTTTATTTAACTAAGTACTATAACATTTTACTGGACTTGTTACTTTATCATACGCAGTATGATGAAGTATTGTAATCGTGCCGAAAAAAAAAAATTGAGATTTTAGCGGAAATAGGTCTTTTTGGGTCCCCTGAACATTTTTGACCAAGGTACAAAAAAATGTCTGTGTGTGTGTATGTGTGCGTATGTGTGTCCTCGATTTTTGTAGCGACGATTCCGGAGAAACTACTAAAGGTATCGAGACAAAAGTTCATATTTAGAAGTTTTATGACTATACTTAGAGCTGAAAAGCTTTTGGTTCAAAAGGGTCCAAAGGAACTGGCAGTTTCCTCTAAGCATTTTTCAAGGATTTTGCAAATGAGCTGCTATTTCTGTATTTTCGTCAAAATAGTTAAATAATAAATTAAAGTAGAGGAAATTTTGAATAATTTATGCCTATGATATTTTTTGGTAAAATTAATAGTTTAGCTTTAAGAGCAAATTCTATTTGAGATTGGTCGCATCTGCATTGATATGAAACTTCAAAGGAGCCTGGATTTGACAAATATTTTTTTGTGCTGTCACCACAGAAATGTCTATGGCTGTCACACTCGAAAACAGCTGATTTCATCAGAGGTTGGAGAACCGCTATGGAATGTTGCCGCTCTAGTGCGGCAAAGTAGAAAATAGAAAATTCAAATAAAATAAGCCAATTTGATTGTTTGTTGATAAGAAATATCAACCCGTTGTTATCTAATTGTAAAAACGATAAATTGAGAAAATTGTAAATATAGTATAGCGATGAGTATAGTTACGTTTTAGTATGTTGGTACGGATGTGACATCTACAGTGTCATGAACGAATATAAATCTGTGAGAATTTGAATTAGCTTTTTAAACTTGACGTTTCGTAGAAGTGGTATCAACCTGACATTTCCTATCCAGAAATATAACCATTTTTATTTTTTTTTAAATACGTATTTCTCAAAAAGCAACACAAAAAACGTTGATGTGCTTGGCCTGCCGAAAACTACATAGCGCGACTCGGTCACATGCGACGGCGACGCTCCGTCATCGGTGACGCGCCGCATCACCGCTCGTCGCGCTATTCCGTACTTTCGGCACTTATTCTGGTGACAGTAGGTAGTGTCAAATGTTGATGCTTTGACAATACCTACTATTGATAGTATTGACTATCAAAATATCTGTCAAATCCTGGCTAACTAATTTAATTTTAATGTAGACACGATTTATCTGAATCAAATAGATTCTCATGCAGCTAAACTATTAATTTTATATTTTGTATGATATAGTCATACTGGCCACATCAGATTTTGTAGATTTCTTTTCTGATTTGTGATTAAGTTAAATAATATGGTTTCGCTATTTAGACATGGCGTTGATGTACAAACCACGAGCAATCTTCTACTAATAAACTTCCTGAATATAAATGGTTTTCCTGTTTATATCTTTACGTTGGTGAACTGCGTCCTGTCCCTTGAATATTTACAATGTAACATCCTATATTATGAAGGTATTTCAACCTGAAGGTATTGCTATCAGTATTCACTATACAAATAAATATAAAATTACTAATAAACTATAGTTAATACTAAAACTACAAATGATAATGTAGAATATTAATTTCTAAATAGCACAAGAAGTAACAATTTTACCATGAAATACAAATGAGCAATCGGTACATTTCCACGGTAATTGTCATTATGTCATTTATGCATGTTATGTCTGACGTAGACGAACTATTATGCAACGCGTTAAAAACTTTTCCCAACGTCACTGAAGCACTATAAAATTTTAAAGCGTAAATTTCAACAATGGATGTTAAAAATTGTTTAACTATCCAAGACACAAGGAATGCTTCCTGAACTAGCTCAGTAAACATTATAAGAACCGTTTACATTCGGTAATAACAGGGCAAATGTTCTTTTTACAACACTATGCAATTTATCGCATAAGATGCTAAAGATGAATTTGCTCAATATATTAAGCAACAAGTTAGTTTATGTTAAATTTGTTTGTGTGTGATACTACACAATTAAAGCAGTTTCACACTACGAAATGCATCGCGCAATAAGTTAAACAAGAAATTGTTTATTATACTGAGACACCAGTTAGTTCATTTGAATGTGTTTGAGTATGATATTACACAATTTGATGAATAATTAAAGCCGTTTTACACTACGAAATGTATCGCGCAACAAGTAAAACAAGAAATTATTCAATATCTTGAGCAACAAGTTAGTTCATTTTAATCTGTATCTGTGTGATGATACTACACTATTTGATGGACTATTAAAGCAGTTTCACACTACAAAATTTATCGTGCAAGAAGTCAAACTAGAAATTGTTTAATATATCGAACAAGAAGTTAACTTCATTTCACTGTGTGTGTGATACTACAGAATTTAATGGCCAATTAAAGCGGTTACGCTTTATAAAATTTATTGAACAAGAAGTTGTTTGTGACGTACTACCCAATTGTATGGACAATTAAAGCAGTTTCACACTACAAAATTTATTGCGCAAGAAGTCAAACTAGAAATTGTTCAATATATTGAGCAATAAGTTAGTTCATTTAAATCTGTTTGTGGGTGATAATACACAATTTGATTGACAATTTCACACTACAATATTTATCTTGTAGGAAATTAAACAAGCAATTGTTTAGTATAATGAGCGACATTGGTCATTGCATTGGTCCAATCGTTTTGCTTTTAATTGTATTATTACATATATCATGTCGTATTCCCTTTCCTTGCGACAGCCGAACCAATAAACTTTGCCTCTAAAGTTGACTGCGTCTTTTTGAGTAGATCAAACGGTAATCGTATTTCTGGTTGTTGATTTGATCCGTCGATAGGTTCCATCGATTCGTCCCGCGGATATTTTCTATATTTTTCCGTCCGTAGAAATACCATTTACTCCAGTTATCCCACAGGAAAATCCTTGCCTCCAACGTGTAATTCAACTGGCAGGCGGAATCGAGTCAATTTCCAATGCCGTCTCCGATTTCTTCCTTTAACTGCAGATGTTATTTCAAACCGGTCGTCGGCAGTTTGCTTTCTAAATGAAGGCGCGCAATATCCGCAGCCATTACTTCCTTGTTACCCAATAACCGTGGATAAATATGGGTTATTATTTAATGAAATACCCAACAGTTACCGAACCCCTAAATACGAGCGTTGCATATTTTAGTGAAAGCCTGACGGAATACCAATATGACGATGGAGCTGCCTGTATTATGATATTATTATGTCAGAGATCCACGATCCACTTATCTCAAGGACTATGATTGCTGTAGTATGCCATCATGGAAAATATGCACTCTGGAGCAAAAGCAGTTGCGATATGTCGACGAGGAAAGAATCAAACGAAGAAATCTTTAAGAATGAAATCTTTCACCTTGATAAAATTGTCATAAATGCCGTAAAGACGATCTACAACGCTTTGGCGTCAAGAGAGTTGCTAGAATGGTGTTTAACTAAAAATTCAAATAGACCGCATAGTGCAGTTTCTTGTTTCCATACCGAACCATTCTAGTTACAAGTTTTGTAATTCCTACAGTCTGTAGGGGGATATTATTAATAAAACAGAGGAGGTTCATCAACGAGGTCAGAACAATTAAAAGTTTGCATTCCTCGCTGCATAGTCGAGTAATTACAACACTCTACAGAAGATAGAATCAACAACGCGGCCTTAACACAAAACTGTTAAATGCGCTCACTAAATCCTATATTCTTCCTATATCATATTGTTAATAGTTTGAACACCGAACCGGAAATGCGCAGTACCTTGTTCGAATCCAGGTCGAGGACGCATTTTTTATAAATTTATTTGTTTTTTCAATGACAAATTATCGATTAAAAATCGTTTATATTATGTATAATTTAATAAAATTTGTGTAACTCACAAAATAGCTATAAAACCTCATATGAATCTTGAATATTCATTAAGTTAGTCTAAATATAAAGATCTGAAGCGGGTGCTTTGAGCGCTTGTCGCGCGGTAATAAATAATCCTTATTTTTTGTGGCTTGGATGCTCTTTAATGAGTCACTATAACTTAACAACTTAGTTCGGTTTAAACATGAAAAGCGAACAATCCGTAAGTGGCGTCGTAACACATGTTTGGCGTTAGTTCAATTTCTTCCCATCGTTACTGTTTAGACTGGTCGCGATAATATTAGTTTGTTTTGGTGCCCATGTCGGCGCGTCTTCTGACATGACATTATAACAATCTGTTGCGCAATAATAGATGATGACAAAAAGAGTCCATTATCACATCGTCAATTAAGAACATGTTTAAATTGAATACTGACTAAAAAGACATGTTGCTAGAACCAACAAAATCACAATAGAATTGTTTTAAGAAGTCTACAATGTGACACATAAAAATCGATACTTTTAGTAGTTCGCAGCAATGCATAATAAGGTATCAGCTTTGTTTTACGTTCTCAAATAACCTGTTGCGCAAGGAGCTTTGAAGGGATCTTAAATTACTCATCGCAGAAACTACAGAATAATATACTGTATCAATATTAGCCAAGACAGTTGCCAAGACTTAAAAGACTTGAAAAGTTATAAAAAGTTATGAATTATATTAATTACTAAGATAATGCCTGCATAGTGCATACCCGGCTCACTTCAAAAACGGGCAAAACATCATGAAACAGTTTTCATTGTTTTAATTGCTCGCACAAATAATTCTCAGTTCATGAGGAAGTAAACAAATCTCCGGTACATATTTCTACGTACTTTTTCATGGCTAAGTAGAGCAGCATACGCTAGACATCGCCGAATAGTCTATATTTATTTATTTACTTGAAGACTGTAAACGGTATGTCGTTTGAAAAAAATTCTCAGACATATCGATTTCTAATTATCAAAATACACACTGCCCAAAACGCAAGTTGATATTCAATTATCAAAATATATTTTCCCTAAACCTATCCATATTATACAATTTACAATTGTCTTTATCCCACCTGCATATCACGATTTTCAATATACTTCATGTTTTTTTGATGTCTCTTCTTTTCTCGTAGAATTTGAATCTACAGGTAAACGTTACGAATTGAGTCTAGTTGTTGAGAAAAGTAGTAGTAAAAAATTGCCGTAAACCGAAAAATGCATTTTTTATTTTCAAAAACTACACTCGATTCGTAATTTCTGCTTTCAGATTCAGATTGTATGCAAAGAAGCATACCAGAAACACATTTCACTTGTCCGATATTGTTCTTTGTTAGCCAGGACTGTCAGTTAGTTTTATTGTATTTTTAACAAAGAACTTCAAACTATGTGAAATGATCTGATATGTAGACAGTGTAAATTTAATAATTTTTATAAATTAAGCCCCTTGGGGCACGTGTTAATAATATGTACTGATTGGTCACCAATTTGACAGGAATTAAGTAAACATGTAAAAGAATAAATTGAGAGGACAAAAAGAGACAAAATAAAAGATTTATATTTATATTAAACTATATAAAACAACGACCACTATAATTAGTGTAGGAAAATTAGATTTTTTAGAAGAAAAAATTTATAAAGCTTTGAAATTTTGGTAATGAACTCTCAGTAGGAACCCAAATATAGATCCCAAGAGTTCCCACCTCTCCGGTGCGAGCTTCATCCCCTTTTGCTAAAAAACTACCCCCAATCGTGACCTCGCGGTCTTTTTCGGCATTATGCTCGTAAACCGCAATTTTTACGAAAAAATGTTACAGGACTTTTTATATTCTCCATTTAATTCTTTATAAAAATATCCCTTACTATTTTTTGCGTATCTCCCACCCAACGCTCGTAAATGACCTTGGAATATAGTCATAGTTTTCAGCGCGAATGAGAAAAATGAGCACAGCGCCGCTTTTTGCGGTGATTATCTTTAAAAATGTTAGTCTAAGCAAAAACATTTATAAATCAAAATTAAAGAGCAGTTTTTTCTCTACAAGGTGCATATAAAATAAGATCCTTATGATCAAGTGTTAGTGTTCATATGATGATTTTTATTATATTTATGCATTCTGTATTTTAAGCCAGTTTCCACACCACCTTTCAGGTAGAGCTATGGGCGCGTTCTTTTTACGTGGTTTCCCCTGTATGCCTATTCCACTAATAAAATATATCTATTTATTAATTATCCTCTGCAAAGTCATCCCCCTCGATCGAATTGAAACAACTTTGCCCGAGCTGGCGCTGCAGTCATAACCACTGGCATTAGAATGTTTTTACTTTTTCTCCAGCCCCATTCAGTTGTCGTTAAAGTTTTTCCTCGCAACGTCTGAATTTGATGAAAACCCCGATATGAATGTTGTACTAATGCAGCAGATGTAGGTGGTAGTCTAAACTTATTAAATGAAATGAACCGGTAATGATTCAAAGATGTCTGTTTTCGGGGTGCCTTGTATAAGGCAAGTGTAAATTTCTCACCAGCTCTTGCTATGTCATACATTCGCCGATAAAGGATTATTGAATATTTCAACCACTTCTTGTAAATCCTTTCTTGATGTTATTAAGTTTATAGTCTGCGATTTTCATTTCCCAAAAAAGGCAGACGTGGTGTCGCAGCCACTAAACGCATGGGCAAATAAAATGTTACCTTTGTAACCCTTTGACATAGCAAGAGCTGTTGAAAAATGTACACTTGCCTTATACAAGGCACCCCGAAAAGAGACATCTTTGAATCATTACCGGTTCATTTCATTTAATAAGTTAGTTGGCCAATCCAGTCACGCAGTAATTTTGCCTAGACTACCACCTACATCTGCTGCATAAGCACAACATTCATATCGGGTTTTTCATCAAATTCAGAGGTGGCTAGGAAAAACTTTAACGACAACTGAATGGGGCTGGAGAAAAAGTAAAAACATGGGTCCTTACTGAGAGTTCATAACCAAAATTTCATTTTATAAATTTTTCCTTCTATTCCTTGTTTTTCGAACTAATTTGCTTACACTAAATATCCGTAAGGCACACAATAATGCTGGGTATGCTTCCTGTGCCATACTATACAGTATACACTAAAAAGGTGGTGCGTTTTAACCTCTATAATGTAGGTACGTAAGTGCAAACCATCTGCGACGTGTGAGAAGTACCCAGGTAGCAAAATCCATTGTTCACTTATAAAACCTATTAATATCCTCCGCTCTGACATTCCCTCGAGTTATTTCGCAAGTACCGCCGCACTTAAACAGAAATTTCAACTACGTGCCAAACAACGGCAAATTAAACAAGTTAGTTTGAGGCGTGCGACTGACAATTTCGCAGTAAAATTATCCTGATTTGATTCGGGATGTAGCAAGAAAAAGTGTATGCTAAGCGCGGAACGCTCGTAACTGCGGTTGCTAGGAAACCCTACATTTACATTCTGGACACGTTTTCCCCACGTTTCACAGGTCCCCGATATTCCGAACGTTCGGCACGCATTCCGACAAGATTATCAGCGGTCTATTTATCATCCCGTTTAATTTCATGCGCGCGAGATTTAATAAATTGTGTCTACCCTCATTTTCGAACGGAACATTCGTGTGAACAAACGGGCGGATTCAATTTATATAGATTAAGGGTGAACACTGTGAACAGACGTTGATATACAGGATGACTTTGGATGTTTTTTCACATTTTTCAATACATTTTAAAGTCTGGAAACGGGATCTACTCGATCAGATTTTTAAACAAAAATACTCTTAAGTTGACTTCCGGTTCTGGGATACCGGAAGTCAATGTCAAACTTTAATATAATTTAAGAGAAACTAAGACACTAAGAAATAAGTTAACCACTGAGATTCTTTCGGCTGGTATAGATTTACAAGCCCTAAACCTCGCTTTTTACTTCTTTTATCTTTAGAGTAAATAATTCAAACCAAAACGCAATTTCACATTCCGTTTGCAAAATATCTGTTTAGAATTATCAATACAGTTTTGAATTGTCTTTTTCTTGAAAATTTTCTAATGTAAAAGTTCCAATTAAATTTTTCCGATGACACCATTAAAGACAATTAAAATACAGTGCACGCCGCTTATTGTAATCTCGGAAGTAAGCTGTTTGTTTTTATGAATCGAGCGGTCATTTGTTTTGGCACGTCAGCATATGCGCCGTAACTACCGCGGAGCGTCTTACAGAAGATGAAATTTGTTAATCTGTAATATTTTCAAACCGAATGTAAACAACAGAAAGTGGACGAAGATACTGGTTTGAAAGTTTAGTTCCAAGCTTTAAAATATATAGAATTAGTGGTACTACATTAAAAAGTAATGGATCAGTTGCATTGAGCTACTGCTGTATGAAATCTTTCCTCGAGATAATTCTGATATCCGAATATGACAAAATATATGGTATTCTTTGCCTTTTTACATCAAATTAATAGGCTTTTATTCAATAATGCAAGGACCCTATGCAAGTCCCTAAACTATAATAACACAACCTGAGAGCTCACCGGTATGTTGTAGAAAACTCATTAGCGTTCCACGTAAATGAGCACCACGTTATCCGCCACTTCCTCCCCGCAGGTCACTTAGCGGGATTAGCGCGCGCAAAAAAAAATGTACGCGGAACGAAAGGCTTCGGATACTGGATTCAATTTAGGCCCGCGCGGCGTTCAAGTGCCAGCCCGGGTGGCATTCCTAACGACCTGGATGGCAATCGGATGCCATTAGGGTACGAAATAGCTTCCATCCAATCAACAAATTAATCAGCGCGCTACTGCGAGTTGCAGGCGAGATTAAGAAAATTGAGTTATGCCAGACCGTTTAAATTAGGCCGTTTCGCTATTTTTAATTTTGCTTAATGCGAGTGAATTTGGATGTTGATCTACAGGCTGTTCCACAAACCATGACACCTCGATAATTCGAGCGGTTATGCTTTACGGGGTGCTAGTTTAGGGCATCGCACAGTGGCCGACTTTGCACATTTAGGTGATCAAATTTATTTATTTTTTTACATAAATTAATTTGAAATAGCTGTTAAATAGGCAAAAAATTTCAGCCATATAGGGGATGTTTTAAGGGGGTTATATGACGTAATAGAGATTCGGGAAGAAACTAACATAACACAAGCCATCGTGTAGACTGTAATTATTACAATTTTTATTTCCGGAATATACCAGAAGTAGTCGTAACTGCACTCAGTCTCTGAAATTCAAATTAAAACCTAGGTCGTGCGTGGTATCATTCGATAGATATTTTTTCGTTAGAAAGAAATTTTACTCAGTCATTTAGTTTACAAAATAAATTATATGATATCGGCTTATGGAGAAAACTTATTTTTTTTACAGTTGGCTGTCCAAAGCTGAAGCTTAAACGGGTTAGAATCGCCGTAATAAGATGACCTAAATCATTGCCTATCGATAAAATATCAGTTGCCTGCTTTACTAAATTTATGATTGCACCAACGACATTCACAATCACTTGGTAACAAACTGTTCAACACAACAATTAAGAATTGCTACGGAAAGTACAAAAATCTACATCGGACTTTAGCCCGTTACTAAACATTATCTAAATTTTCCAGGGTCGCAAACTGATTGGTTTTAAGTCATTTGGCTTTCTAAGAGCATGTCTCTGCCACTTTGGATTAAATCCAGCATTTCCACGCCCGACCCCCAAGAAAAGTAAAGAGAGACGAAAGATGCGATGCCACGTTTGACAGAAAAAGAAAGCGCAAAAAGAGATGAATGATCTCTTCTTTTCTATCAAACGTGGCATGGTATCTATCGTCTCTCTTTACTTTTGTTGGGGGTCGAGCGTGGAAATGATGGGATTGGACTATAAGGGTACAATAATTTTGAACGGCTAGATTTGCATTATCGACCACGTGTGCAACCTCGGTGCTGATAAGTTTAAGAGCAGAGCTGCGTTTAAATTAAGTCATAAACATGTTCTCCTTTTTATTTTAGTAATACTAGGATTTTATAGACGTTCTAGCTATACCGGGCATTCTATTCTGTACACTCGATTCTCAGCGTGTACAGCAAGCAAGCCACTAAATTTATAGTTCCCTTTATTCATCACCATAAAGTTGGGCAGTTTGCATAAACGATGAACACTATCCGACGGTGACTTTATACATAATTCAGGATGGCCATAGAGACCGGTATAACGGTTCGAAATCTTAAAATGCTGATGGGTATATTTATGGAAGGATGAGGACAAGTAACGTTTTGCAGTGTATTCGTGAACCAGGGACGCTAGTTCGATGTGACGCAGCTGAGCTTGAAGCTTCGGATTACGGCTTCTTTTGTCCCCAACTTTTCTCCCGAAGGACCAAGGCAAACGGGGCTGCCTTTAGTCCTCGCGATGCGGTATTATCCCGAGTTTTATTTGATGCAGAGATTCACCAAGACGAAGTAAGCTGCTGCATTATACGAACAATAATAAGCAGCAACGTTTTTAGATTTATTTTATGTAGGAAGAGGTATTTTTAGGGTCTATTTGCGCGACCATGTTTTTCGGTGAAGATTGATTTGTCAGATTATTACAGAGTTATGTTAACGCCTTTCATGAAATTCTCAAGTAGTCTGACGGTCGCAAAAATGTAAATTAAAATTAATAATAATGGAGCACATCCGCTTAGCACGTTCATTAATAAAACCGGAATAAACCCGGATTTATACTTAGGTCTCTATTATAAACGACGTTGACAAATGAGCACCAACAGACGGTGCTATGAATTAGTACTGTAAACACTTTCGGTTTTCAGTGAAAATTCCTAATTTAATTAACGCCGTCTTAAAAATCTATTCGGGAGTATATAAAACAAGACGGATGACTGACTTCGGATGCTTACAGATTTGTTGTAGACGACTGATTTTATTATTTAGTCCTTTTATTAGTGTATTTAAACACTTACGTATTCGCCAAAACAAAGGAAGACTCTTACCTGGAACAAAAAAAAAACATACATATTAGGCTCAAACAAACAAAGATATGAATGTATTTATGAAAAATCGAGTTCTTTCAATCTACAATAGTTTTGCTGGAGGCAGGCTTTACACGCCCACGATTTTTGACGAACAGAGTAACTTTAACCCACAGTTGTAAACCTTTCAGTTTAAACCAAAATTTGGATTAATTTCGCGTTTCTCAATATTAGTTTAGTGCGCAAACTTTGGATGAAATTTGAGAGTTTCAGATCAATTGCCCTAAAATTGCGGTATTTATCGTGTACGCAGACAGACAGCCGAAGATCGCTAAATCGATTCAGTTTTCAATGCTGATGAAACGTTGAGGCAACGTGAATATACCCTACCACAGTAAATGTGTCAGTAAAAGCTGAAACAAAGAATCTTCAGAAAACTTCATCCACGTGCCTTCAGGGCCTCAGATCTGCCTCCTTACAACATTCCATTGCTTCCAATTTCGTTCATGGTCATATCAGCTGGTCGTTTCTTTTCTTTGGCCCATCTCCTGTCATTGGTTCTTTTTGTGTTATTCCCCTGTTTTTTAATGACTACTTTTCCTGTTCTCGTATCTTCTCTTCACTTTTGTTCTGGTATTGTAGCTTGTTATCTGCTCGTAGGTTCTCGTCACGTTTTTCCTTCGTCGTTGCTTCGCGTTTCATCTCTTAAAGTGTCTACTCTTCTCGTTGGTTCTCTTCTCTTGGCCTCTTTTCTTGTAGCTCCCCTTGCCGCCGTTTCCCGTCTAGTCTTCTGTTTTTCTATTCGTTTCTTTTCTTCATGTTTCTCTTCTCGTTTTTGCTGCAATAGTAAGTAGCTATTTGTTTCTTATCTCGTCGTTTCTCGTAGTTTTCTTCTGCCTCAATCTCGCATATGGTCGTAATATGTATCATTCCTTCACTGTTCTACGACTATTAGCTGTTGAGTATGGACGTTGTACACGTGAGTCGTGCGTATTGCATTCTTCATTAATATGCAAGTATTTATCGATGGAATTCCGCGCGTTAAGGACCGGCCTACGGCTTTGCGCGCGTAAATTGTGGATTAGTATCACGGCGGGGGAACTGTTAGCGGCACCACTTATTAACAGCACACATTAATCTTGACCTAAAAGATGCTAATGGTACGCCGAGAGATCATAGGCGTGAACGTGCTCCATCGTAATATGCATGAAAGAGCCATTAGCGCCGATGTGAGCCTACATTGTCCTACCATACGCCATGTGGCCCGACTCCATTCTGTATGGAGATGCGTCGACTCATAGTGGCGTCCAGATAAAAATGCGATGATGAATAATAAGTATGTATGGCGGCATCTGTTGGTGAGGCACATGCCTCCATGGTGTTGATACAGATGAATTTTAGAAAGCTTTGCACTATTGTGCGCTTTTGTAAAGAGACTAATGGGAATTGCTTTCATTGTTTTTCAAGATTAAATGGAATAAAGCATAAATTACTGTTGATCTGGATTGTTGAAATATTCGGATTACCGAAAAAAGCCCGAGAATATCTATTTTCACAATTATCCACGAATTTATACATTCTCCCAATAAAAAGTTCTTTATTTTCAAATACAAAAATTACACCTGTACGACATTACTTTGTTATCAAAAATCATAATAAATAAAGATATGTACAAACAGTGGCGTAGCTACCTATTCAGCGCCCTGGAGCAAGTAGAGTTTGTGCGCCCCCACGTTTCTCGAAAGATGTCTTGTATTTTTTGAACATTTAAAACGGAGTTTACATATACAAAATCTTTAAGAGTTTAGGGTTTTATCACAATAAAAAACAATTATTCAACAGCTACCTGTTGTCAATTTCTAACAAATTAAACTAACGAAGATATTCTTCAGATGCGACAAGTGTTTTATATAAATACCGGCATCGTACTTAAACGATGTATACACCAATATATGTACTGAATTAAAAGTTTCCTAAAAGAAATCTATTGTCCGATCAATAAAAAATCCAATTCTGTCATCTTTGACAGTGAATAACCTAGCAACCCAGAGACGATATCGATGGGAACTTTTTACACGTTATTTTTAATGCCCAATTAATGGCGTATTTAAAAATCCAGCTGGATTTGAATTTTTCTGAAGTGAATAGCTCTATTTATTTAATTTTACTTATTTAATTTCACATAGTCTACTATTTTCGTATTTTGTTGGCCAGTTGGCAAGTAAATAATCAAATTTTATTGTTCGTTTTTTCGTTTTTTATAATTACTAATAATTTTTTGTATATTGCGATTGTGACGTTGTAAACATTAGAATTTTAATGTTTACAACGTCACAATCGCAATATACAAACACACTAATATAAAATTACCATTAAAGTAATAAAATAACTTAACATTGAAAACATTTTCACAGTTCAGGTGAAGATTGGTTGGACACCACAGTACGCTTTTCTAATCCCGATGTTTAGGGAAATTTTTTCACGTTTCTAAAAGAGTTTTTTGAAGTTGCATCAACATTATTTGGAAGAATGCGTTTTAGGCAACTGAAACTTTTACCTACCTACAACTAACATTTTGGGATTGGCAATTTCCTTCTTTTAAAATATGGAAAAATTATGTGATTCATTAACAAGAAAATACTGAAAACCACTTACATATGGTTAAGTATATATAAAGTTTATGAATAAAAAACACAATAATTTAGTAAAATAATAACCAATGAAAAGTCATAACAGTCATTTAACTTGAACAATATACTACAATAGTACACTCAATAACTTAAATGTTCCTGGAGTTATATATGTACATATGTATAAATACACCGAACCAATCTATATACATAAATCAATATTATGATAATTAAGCCAAGATTACACAACAGGTCTTTAGAGTTTTATTTAGAAAATCTAGCCAATAGAATTTTTTACATAAAAGATTTTTTATTGCCTTTCCAATTTTGCGCCTCCCTATACTCGTGCGGCTTAGCAATTTGCTCCCACTGCTCCCCGTGCTACGCCCCTGTGTACAAAGACTTAACATGCAACTTAATGAGAAACCTACCCAAGTTTCTGCACGGCCAATTTGCATTTAAAAAGCGGCGTCATTATAAGTCTTCAAGCGACCGCAGCAGTTCGCCCACATTGTCCGTAAATGCGCATCATGTCTACTTACTACTTGTGCAATTATCCATTTTGATCACACAAAATAACAAAATCCAACGGAGACAACAGGAACGACGCAAACACGGGACGTCACACGGCTCGCTTAGAGCTTATGGCATGTTCGGATTAAAGAGGTCATATTGTAATAACAAGAAGATGTAACCGCATAGATTTTCTACTCTACGTTGGAATGGTATTTGGTTTTATGACGATTAACTCGAATGAGAGAAAGTGGAAGAAGAAGTTCAGCAATTAAAGGCACATCTTCCGCGGGAACAAGGTTGACGAGAAAAGTATTCCAAAGAAAGCTACTTCTGTTATTTCATATGCAATGGTGACTTCTGCTAACTAGCCACCACAAGAGTTAAATGTATCCAATTTGCTGGGAATCTTGTTAATAAAGGAATGGAGAAAATGGGCACAACACCTTCTTATTAACAATTCAACGAATTTAATAGCATGTTAGGCCTGTGCATTATTTATATGTTGATTTGGCCGATCGAGGACGAGCGTACGATCCTTTGAGCAGCCCTCATTTCAAATGTAGGGCGCAATGTATTTGGGTCCTAGTTTTACGGCTTCCTTTGGACCAAGGACGATTCATTTTTTATCGGGAGGATATCGTGCGTGCACCAAGAGCACTCGCTGGGGCTGGGCGGAAGTAGGTCAGTAATTGACGAAACCGAAAAGCAGAGCGGTGCGGCACCTGCGTGCGCGTGCATGTCGATTGCTGTCGACGTAAACCAGATCGCCGCATCTCCACCGCGTGACGCTTGTACGCCCGTGGAAGTGGAACGGAATGCCGCTACCTACCTACCTCTACTATTTTCGGTTTCACTTTTACCTGTAGCGCTGACACGTACGAAAATAAACATACTCATAGCGATAGATTGACTATTGTGGAAGATGGTGGGTCTGGAGGAATTAAAGCATCTTGCGTTAAGAAGAGGAATGTGCGAAAATGGGACCAAGAGAAGAGAACCAACGAGAAGAGGAGAAACTTCAAAGGATGAAAGGCGAAGAGAAGCAACGATGAAGGCGAAAACGGGACGAGAACTTACGAGCAGATAAGAAGCTACAATACCAGAACAAGAGTGAACAGAAGACACGAGAAGAGGAAAGGCGTTACGAGAAGAAATGGGACTCACACAAAAAGAACCAATGACAGGAGATGGGCCAAAGAAAAGAAACGACCAGCTGATATGGCCATGGCCGAAATTGGAAGCAATTGTCAGCGGGAAGATCTGAGGCCCTGCATAAGAAGACTAGTTGTTTCAGCTTTTACTGGGTTGCCTTGGTCTAGATCGCGTTCAGAGGAATGAGCACATACTCCGTCTTTGCTCCTGCTAAAAACGGTGGTTTGAGAGCATTGGGCTTGAATTAACGAACTTCCCTAGGATGGTGGGTCTAGAGAAATTAAAGCATCTTGGGTTAAGAAGAATGTGCCAGACTGGGGCCAAGAGAAGAGAAGAGAACCAGCGAGAAGAGCAGAAACTTGAAAAGTAGAAACGTGATGAGAAGCGACCAGAAGAGCGAAAAAGTGAGTAGAAACTACGAGCAGATAACAAGCTGGATGGTTTAGTGGGCAAATCGTCTTTCTCCTATACGTACGACGAATCCAATCACTCAAGCAGCAAACTGCAATCCGCTACAAGTCCTCACGAAATAACAAATACTAGACTCTAGAGCAATTTAGGTATCACGTCAGCGAAGTTTGCGGAAAACGCTATCCAAACTAGATCAGGTCTACTAATTCTATAACCGTAACCGAATTTGAGGAACGTAGACTAATACGCCATGCTATTCCAACTCATATTCCAGCATGAAAACGCCACCGTTGAATGAACGTATTACATAGCAATACATTATTAAGTAACAACAATAACTGGTGCTTTATGATTACGACGCTTGCAGCACAAGTACATAGGCACAAGATACATACACCCGACCAATGTGTACTTACACAACCTTAAGTGAGAATGTTGCAAGCCTTCGCTCCATATCGAACACGGTTCGGTTCGACTCATATGGTGCAAGTTTAGTGTAGACAATTACAAAATTGGATTGTGAATTGTTTAATAGTACTTCAATACAATTTTCTTGCAGTTCAAGTATGGATTAATTTCTTCCATGACGGAATATGAACTGTAAATAGTTTGAGTTCAACAATTCAACAGACACTTTGGGTTATTTGAAATTGTTATCATAGAGGCAATTACGTCTACCACCTGGGTTCAAACCAACAGTTTGTTCTACTATTATTATTGACTCTCCAAGGCGATGAAAACATCCCCTTTAAAAAGAGGGGATGGTAAGGGATGCAGTGTATGAATCACACATCTGCTGAATTGTTTGGGGAAATAAATACGGGAGTTGTCCACTCCACAACGTCCTACACGTATGTCAGGGTGTATCCAAAAAATATTTTTGTGGAAATTCTAAATTTGCTGCAATTTCTTATTCTTATTCAAGACATAGGGCATGCTTTCACAAAATTTTAACAATATTGAATAATTTTTTAATTCAAAATAAAAATTCAAAAATAAAAAATAAAAAGTTTTGCATTTGCATTTTCTGTAGGATATTTTTTGATAGAACGTCTAGTTTGGCAGGAACACGCAATATTTTATTGCTCTTGCAATCTTAGCGTGTCTTCCTATGACATGTTTTGCGTTGCTCTTTTGGCCCGTATACGCTATATTTATATTTATCTATATATTTACATATTATGTCTAATTTAATTGCCCTTCCAATTGGACTTCCTCTAATCCCAGTCCTTATTCAATTAAATTATAATACCGGCCAACCAATTTATACAAATTGATAGTTAAAGTCGAAGTGCGCTTGTATTCGCTGGTATTACCACTTAAGTAAATCTGCGCTCATGTGTCGGTATAGCGACATATTCACATAACGGTGCCTGCATAGTGCATTCAACGCGACCCTGGGGGCAACGCAGCACGGATGTTGCACGCAAAGATACAAACCAGCGCGCGCTGTAAATCCTATCGGATCCAACACCGGATTTTGGTTTCCTCGGCGGGATTCGAGGCGACGAAATGCGCTATCCATCTTCCAACACACACCACCAACTGCAGCTTAGCATTGCAGGCAGTATTTATGACGCGGTGGCATGGTGCGGTGTCAAGGACATCTGCAGGAAATTATGATACCGCGTAGGTTTCAAGCTTCACCCGCTCATTCTGATATATTATCGTCGAAGTTGCTCTGTGGTACGGTAGGCACGATTCTATAAATAGATAATACATAGTGATACGAAATAAAAGACATATCGTACTGAATGATGAACTAACCAAGTTCCGCGATGTGCTTATCGCCGGTATTTTAAGCCATAGAAGAGATGCTTTTATGTTACTATATTTAAATGCGTTCACAATGTTAAAGATATGATCCAAACGTTTCCTTTCTTTCTCTTGTGAGAGTCGTTTAGTGAAAGAACTTATTTGGCTGTTTAATAATACTATATGTATTTTGCTGTCTTTTATGATTATCAATTTCCATCTGTTCGAGCAGGTCCTTATTGGCCCTTATTGCATGCATACAGGCATACCCTAGAAACCGGTCATAAGATAGATCGGGATCGCGTATGTCTGCTTTATGAGTGATATAAGCGCCAAGGGATGGATCTGCTCGAACAACTTGAAACTCATTAACACAATTGCACAGATTAATTAAAAAAAAAAACTTTACTGTGGGGAATTTAGACGATCTTTATAATTATAATTATACTATTTATTATGATTGGCTTGGACAGGTAAATACACGCTGTATATTTCCCCCGATCACTAATGCCCCGACAGTGACACCACAAAATACGGCAACCCTAGACGTGATACTATTTGTTATGAAAAGGGGAGGAGAGTTTGGAAGTTCCTAAATAATCGATATATCGTATTGTAATATTCCGACACCAACACAGAAGTGACGGTGAGTTGTTCGACTCTGGCCAATGGTAATTTCATTGGATTTGCAATTCGAGCAATTCAATGGAAAATTGTGCTCTTGAAGTCGTACATGTGCATACGTAACGCATAGAATATATCCAGAGGGCCCACTTGAGGCAATTCCTGCAACTGATTGTTGAATTGAACTCAAACATGATGTATTGTTATTATTACAACCGCCCACTGTCCCTAGGGCGCTACCGCACGTCCATGCAGAGAAATCCAATTCCGTTACGTGTTCAATTCGTTATTTCGCATAACCTTTTAACAAACAAAGCATTATGGAGATAGTTACGATGAACGGCTATTATTGTATTTTATAGCTTCGACCAGAAATATACTATTCGAAAATCCCATCAGCAAAAATCCCTGCAAACCAACCGTCAGACAGAAGTTAACCTTTCTTTATATGTCCCCCGGGACCTCAACCTTAATTTAGCACCCGTTTTCCGCGGAAATGTTACATTATAGGCTTATCGCAGCCAACCCCGTCCATTTGTTTTCGGTTATTTCTGGACCCATTAAAATAATAAAAACACGCCGGATGGTCAAAATAAGCAGGGACAATGCCGCCTGAAACGGCCTCGGTGGATCTGTTAGCCTGTTTTGTTGTACCCATCCGAAAATTGGGTCTAACGGACATTTATTAGCTTCATTATGTATGAAGTTGCCCGTGGCACACTGCCAACATAGCAGAAGACGAGCGGCGAATAGACCCACTTTATAGGGATAAGCTAATGAGAATATCGAGGCCAAGGTTTTGTTGGTACTCCTTAATTTGAACTTTATATCTAATAATAGGGTAAAAAGAAGTTCACGAATGATATCAATTTATCAACAACGAAATCTTAAATTCTACTGTCTGGCGGCTTGGGTACAAATAAGTTTCCTGTGGCTCAAAACCCATCAATTCAAGCAATATTGTAGATTCTTTAGCATAGGGCAATGAATGCTTTGAAGCAATCAATGAAGATTTTTTTCTGTCGTCTTTAAAACTATAACAACGTGGGATTATTTTCCGCCATTCTGGCAGTTAAAACCTAATGTACATGAGCTATTAACTTAAAACGCGTTTGACTCGAAACTGTTTTTTCGCGACTGGTTGGCATGATATTTCAAAAACTATTCCATCAACTTGAAATTTGTACTGCTTGTTTAACAAACATTGCTTTATCGTTTGATGAACGCGTTATGTATTTGAACACTACCCGAGTAAACTGAAGACACAATATCCCCCACCATGCTAGAGACATCAGTCCAAGTGCAGTGATAACTCTCGAGAACAGTAAGGGCCCACTCTGCTTCACGAGAACCGTTGCGCTTTCTGGGGCTTGAACGAGGAGCTTAATTTGCTTCATTAGACGGAAGGGGATTGTCGACAGCAGTTGTGCCGAATCCTTCAGTCCCAGCATCCCAGCTTAAAGCGGGACACGCTCATTTCGGGACGAGTCCACCGTTAGTTTCATATCTCACGTAAACTTTGGAACACGGGACCAGGAGCAAAACTGGCGACGGCATCCGGTAATTGGAACTGCGGTCCGGATTTACGCCCCGAGGACTAACCTAACCTATATTTCACGGAGCCTAAAAGGGATGGCAATTTGGGCACGAACAAGTCGGCTCAATTATTATTATCCGATGATTTGTTCCATTTGAACTTGAGGTCGAGGGACCGTTTAGGTCGGATATAATTGGCGCGGGGATAATTTAAACTGGTCGGATTACACCATCGTTAAGCGATTAATTAGTTACTAAACAGGCTGTCCCAGGTAGGGTTGCCAGAAGTTTGAAATGAATGAAGAGGAACATTTTTGGCAAAATAACCAGGCCTATCAAATTCCAGCGATCTCGGTAGCTCAATTGGTTAGAGCTTCCAACTGGAAATTGTGGAGGTTGGTGGTAGTTCAAATAGTAGTTGATACCTACCGCTGCAACCGTGCCATCGCAAACGAAATATTTCCACAGTGGTGAAAAACCTACTTATTAGAATGTCCAAACACTCGTCCAAAACAATGATTTTGCTGGTGACGCAAGCACTACGTTCACCAGCTGACGATGACTAACACAATGTACATAGCCGGCAATGCCGCCCAGCTGATAACCTTGGTATTTCGGTGGAATTATTAAAACGATAAAACAAGTTACTGGTCGATCGTTTTGGTACATTTATGCATTATATATTTTGTACGCGTACGCTTGACATGTTTCATAACAAAAGAGTAGAATGTTCTTGGGATTTTATGAAGTTATACACATTTAAGATTTCAATCATAAAGTTGACAAATTTATTACGTTTATTTATGTCTGGAGTGTTATTAACTCGACGTTATCTGAATAATAGAACTATTAAATAGTCAACAAATTATAGGCTTCAGTGAAGTGCCTAGTTAGAAACTTGTGTTCATAAACACAACCGAAAAAAACATATTTTGTAATAAGTATATTATAGTATATCTACTGGTGCATTTCACTGTCCAAGACATTTTGGTTAATTTTCTAATTTCTGTTTCTATTACGAAAGATATATTGTACTATTGTCCTTGTGTTTCGTAATAACACAAAAGTTTTATGGTTTCTAGGTTTATATGTGTATTTTAAGTTTTATTATAGCAATTTACGACTACATTTTGGTAAATAGTACAATATCGCCGTTTGATTTACTGATAAAAGACACTTACACCAAGAAAGAAACCATAAAAGTCAGAACTAGGTCAGCTAAGAATTTTTTCAAACTATCATTAATTATTAGTCGCGTCACTTAAGCTACAATTAGCAGTT
This sequence comes from Melinopterus prodromus, assembly GCA_964023965.1. Classification (NCBI taxonomy): domain Eukaryota; kingdom Metazoa; phylum Arthropoda; class Insecta; order Coleoptera; family Scarabaeidae; genus Melinopterus; species Melinopterus prodromus. Next base: position 4,447,909 of record OZ030398.1, read on the forward strand.
AAGTACCAAGTTGGATTTTTGTACACAACTTTTTATTGATGTAGTCTTTTTTAATTGAAGTATCAAACCATTTCTTTTTTTTGCTGTCTAGCTTCCTGTTGTTGATCGAACGGTGAAGTGGTTTTATATATAGGTACATATAAAAATACATATCTATTATTTTATCCAACTGTTACTTTCATTTGAAACAAAAAACTACGGAAATACATTAGTCAGGGGATAGACATACTTAACTGTGTAGTAATAATTGACGAAATAAAACATTAAATTCATTATTAAAAATCAATACTGATTATCGTATTCCCCTAATTATTACTCAGAATCAGTTTAGCAATAACCAAAGAATAGCATATTATTCTATGAGCGAGTTAGTAAGCAATTACTCACGAAAATGGAGTGTGTATTGCGTTAAAATATCTTTGAGAGTTAAAATTGTTTGTAGCTCTTGTCGCTTAGCGACATTGCCATGTGACGTTGTTAACGCCATGACAACGTCGCTAAGCAGTGCCTCAAAACACGAAAGAATTGAAAATTCAGAGTTTTGATTGGTTGTAAAGTAGTGGGAAATGAAATATTTCTCACGACTCGCGGGGTATGAAGGGCCAGCAACGAAATATTTGTCATATGTATGGATAAGGGTTAGTATTATTTATCATAAATTGGCATGATAATGTATGCATTCATCAATAGGAGAAGAAAAATAATGTTATAATAATGTTTATAGACCTAAACAATTAGCAGGTTCTCTATCTACTATATACAAGTGATCTACCACAGCTGGAAAATAGAACTCTTGGAGAATCTACTGGGAATCTTCAACAAGCTAGTAATAAAATATATAAATGGATACAAAAATGGAAGACCAAGCTCAAAGAACTGAAATCTGTCCACATTAACTTTACAGATAAAAGATTGTATAGTTCCATATACAAACACTGCAAAGTATTTGGGTATGACTCTGGATACAAAACTAAGGTGGAAAAAACACGTCAAGAAGAAAAGAGTAGAGCTTGGCCTCAAATACAGAGAACTGTACTGGCTTCTGGGAAGAAACTCTCAGTTGTCAGTACAGAACAAAATACAAGTTTACAGTTAAGTACTAAAACCGATTTGGTGATACGGCATCCAGGTTTGGGGTTGCGCGAAAAATTCCAATATACACGGAATCCAGACTTTCCAAAATAAAGTACTAATAAAGATACGCCACTCAGCATGAATCTCGCCTAAGCCACCACGTCAACGTAGAGGCCCTGCAGCTACTGAATAACCAGAATCTAGTGAGAAAACTAAAAAGAACTTAACCCTTCGAACTAGTGAATTAAAAAGTTTTAATATGTTAAGCATCTTATGCTTATTATATTAAAGAAAATCGCTACTTACAGAAAATTCTGGCGTCATGGGTCCAAACATGTTCCATATGGCTCAAAACCCATATATTCAAATCAATATTGCGGCGTATTTTAAAATATACTAGCATGGCTGAGCATAAGGACTTACCTATAAATCAGATAGGGATGGATCACCTCCGCCACGTCCTGCATCTGGATGTACATGCAGACCAACTGAGGCAGATAAAAATCCACGGCCGGATCGTCGAAACTGAACATCCTATTGGCGATATAGCTCTGGACGCCCGGCTCTTTGCTCTTGAACAGATAGTGCATCGCCATCGGAACGTCAAACACCTTACTCTCGAGCAATCTGAGCAGGCCAAAGTTCTGCTTCACGGGTTCCGTACACTTCGCGGCACCACACACTTCGTCCGCGCCGTTAATCCTGCCGTCACAATCGTCCTTGCCGTCCGCGCACTCCGCAGGTTTTTCAGAGGTGTCAGAAGCAGCGTCCAAACTCTCCTGGCTTCTGTTTTTATACTCCACGCTGGACTCGCGCGTCGTATTCGTATCGCTGGAACCGCTATCCGAACCGCAGAGGATTCCCGAATCGTCAGACCCAAGACTGGCCAATTCGTCCCTCTGGGTCTTTGAAGATCCTCCTGTGGTCTGATGCGCTTCGGAAACCAGAATGGTGGTTTCGCATTCTGGACTTGGTGTCACGTCCACCTCGGGTATCCTCTGGAGGGCCGAATCCAGACTCCTGTTTCTATGGTGGAGAGTGAGATGGGTGTTGGTCACGGTGGTCACCTGTTGCACGGGCGGTAGTAGGATACCCATTGATCTGAAAAGGTGAAAGAGCAAGCCGTCAGTAATTATTAATACGCTGCTAGGTGCGCACAATTTTTTTTATCGCCATGGCGGAGATAAGAGTATCCACTTTGGCAACGCTCACCTCATAGTGAGGTACACGAGCGAGATTAGATTAGCCAATTCGAACCGGTGCGCTAATTGCACCGTGACGATAACAAGGAAACTGCGTTCAATTCTTAATTATTTAACAGAATTAATGCTTAACGAATGAGCGAACGGGATAACATCGACCAAGACGGTCGAAATTTTCCAGTTCCTTCAAGAAGTTAAACATCAAACTGGTAAAAAGTCCTACGATTTCCACGTATCAACATACAGCACCAACTTTCATAATGTTTCCGAAAACGAAACAACCACAACTCTTAGTTATTTTGACAAATAAAACTTAATGTATTCCATGTTCTTTAAATCAACATTTATTTGATGTTTGGTGGTGTTCGTTTGTAAATATTTATAATTTGAATTGTATGACAGACCATTTACAAATGTCTGGGGGTTAGGAAATGTCAGGGGAAGGACTTATTAAAGAAAATTTAGGAATAACCAAAAAAAATAGTGTTGGTATATAAATCTAATCAATTAGCAGATATTAGATAGTAAATAAAGGAAATAGATAGTAAGTGCACAATGATTGATTTAGTTAATTATAAACAAATTGCGACATGCCTGGGGAGAGAGGACAGTCACCATACTAAACACGGTTACAACGTTGTTCCGTGACTCGCACTGACCAATGAGAACGTTTAAATGATTTACGGAATCGTTATTACCAACTTCAAAATAGTGGATCAAAATAATTAACATAATTTGAAAATATTCGGTAACTAAGGTTCTTTCTTCGTCATATCATGTGACAATATAAACTGTTTTGTAAAAATAATCTTGTTTGTTTGCTTTATTTATGATCACATAACAACTTTTTATATGTAAACAAAATATGTGCAAGTGGTTGTGAAAGCGTATACAACAGTTCTTTTATTAAAAAAATTCCATTAACGTACAGTAATTAAGTCTATTTTTAATTAATATTTATTATGTAATTTTTAAGGTATTTTTACAATTCGTTTTGATCCCTCTTCATTAGCTTATGCAAGCACTATCACTAAACATCTTTTTTATATAATTGACTATGTCGCTTAAAGAAAAAAACAAACAATTTGTATTTTTGTGATTTAATCAATGGCATGAATTAGTAACCATATTCATATAGAAGCATAAAAATTAATAGCGGACATTAAGATAAAGCTTTATCAAAATGCACTCTATAAACATCCAAAAATGCCTCTGCTGATAAACAAAGTTGAAAGATAACCCTTGGTCACAGCGCATACCAAACCGCTAAACATAAAATACTGTGTACACACGTATGATGGTTATTATCGTTCACTATTTTGGCGTATTAATAAACTATGTGCATGAATAATTCTGTCGTTAGGCTGACTACAGCAATTCTGTCAATTACAGACCACATTTCAGAGGTATAAACTAAAGTTTTCGCCATTTGAACTAATAATGATTTCATGATCTAAATGCTATGGTGCATCGGCTCATTAAAGATTCATGACCTCGTGTCCACCCCCTCTTTGCGTACTGCACGTGGTTCACAAATAATTTCTATTTCTGGACGTAGTACTTTCGCTGCTTGTTACACAGGGCATGATAATAATAGTAGACGAGTCCGGTCGATCGATAGCTTCTTCCTGTTTGCATCCATGAGGCCCAAGCTATAAAAACTTCCTCCTCAAAAATTGGCCGATAACTTATTGTATTTCTACTATGCTTTCATGGAAAATATGCACTCTGGAGCTAAAGTGGTTGTGAATTACGATACATATGTCGACGAATAAAGCATCATACAAAAACAACGAAATGTTCAATTCTACTTTCTACTGGAATAATTGGGGATTATTGAGATGTCCATATTTCCGACACTCGTGTCGGAATTGGACAAAATGCGTACAATTAATTGTAATATAGCAAACGATGTAAAATATGTTATTTTCAAGTATAAAGACAGCAATAGAGCCATATGTATTACTTCTAACCATGCACACAATTCCGGCACACATGTCTGATTTAAAGACGTGCTATATTTACATGTACTATCGTGGCCATATATTATGTTGCACGCTTCTTTTGACATCGACTTTCTCGCAGAACTAGGGGCGAAAAAAATTGAAAAAATTCTGATGCTGTCCTTGATTATTGCGTTTTCCCGATTTTTCCAAATTAAGAAGAATTATCGCTGTTTTTGCCCCGTAATTTTTTATTGTTTAACTTTAGCAATTAATTACTCCAGAAATAATCTATAGATTTCAACGAATTAAAAAGTAAAATCACCTGCGGAATGCTAGTTTTCAATGTGCATTTTTGTAAAATCATGGGATTAGTGGTTGACCCACAAAAAGCTATATTATGCAATGCCAGCAATTCCGTTATTAGAAGAGCTAGAATAATTAAATATAGACAATAGGCTACCCAATAATTCATAGGTTTAAAGTTTATTACATAATCATTGTTTATCTTGCATTTTTCATTCAAAAGATCGTGCTGAAACTCCACGTGAATTCCGACGCTCTACGGTCTTTGCGGTGCTGCGGGGAAGGGAGGCGTTAGCGGTGCTGTCATGTCGGAGAGAGCCGACACAGCTGAGAGAACCGGGGCAGCTTATTATCAATACACAAAAAGAACGATAACTTGTCAAGGTAGTAATTTTAACTAACAATTAAATTCTTAATTTTTGCATAATTTTGATTATAATATGTGACCCGGTACGAGAGAATCTGTTCTATCGATTGGCTTTTATGTTTTCTTCAGTTTTCTACAATAAGGTTGTAAACAAGATTGTGATGGATGCGGATAGATCTAATAATATGGAGTGAGCAGATTTTCCGATTAGTGGTGAATACTAATTAAGTTTGTAATAAACCCAAAAAATATTTAAAAAGTATGCCCGATTTTGTTATATAATTATTCAAACTGTTATAGCAGTTTCAACAGTTTATTTATTATTATACTTAAATACATGCACAAATAATATAAAATAAATACAACTCTTGATATATTACATATATTACAAACGTCAGCTCTGAGCGTATAAAACTTAGAAATGTATTTTTAAAAAAAAAACTTTTACAAATTTAGCATCGTAAATTTGTAGACACATAGATTATTTTGCAGATTGTTCATTAATTTTAAATGCTAATCCAGAAACCCGATTTAAATTGCCAAGAATTTCCATTGGACTTCCAAATGCCTGTTCGTGGTTCTGTTATCTTATTGACTCATTTTGCCATTATTTTTAATTCGGTAATCTGTCGCCAGATATCCAAATTTCTTTGGTGAGGCATAATCGCCGTGTCGGTATATGTATTGTGTCCGTAAACACTGTTCTCCTAAACTAATGCACGTGCGATCCGCCACTACTTGCAGCGTCGCGTCAATTGCAGCAATCATGAGATGCTTCAACTCGATCTTTTGTAGGGAAAATGCAAGATAAACAATGATTATGTAATAAGTAATAAGCTTTAAACCTATGAATTAGTGAGTATCCTGGGTTGATAAGTGTAATGTCAAATAAACAAACCGGATGTTTACCTTATAACATCGATAGGAATGGGCAACAAAGATATTTGCAAAAGTGGGCAACAAACAGCGTGTGGCGAGACCGTCGAGATGCATACTCGAGGCATGAAAACAGGGCAAGGCATATAAACGATCAAATTTCTCAAAATTAATTCCACGATGCAGAGGATGATATGAATTTGCTTTAGTATGATTTGCCAACTAGCAACATAATAACGTCAGCAGAAGCGGGAAGAAGTTAAGGTCAAACTGCATAATATAATTAAAAATGAAGTATTAGGCGAGAAAATATTTATCTGCAAATTGCTGTCTCAACTTAACACAATAAATAAAAAGTATATAGTAGACAGTAGACACACAAAACATTAAATGAGTTTTATCTACGTACCAACACATCTAAAATATATCCTTTTTAAAAATTAAGTCATTCATATGACAAACCTTTATTCAGGAATAGATTTACAAAAGGAAGTTGAGAGAGTTGTTAGATTATCAAGTTATAATTCCCAATTGTTCCTGATCTCTACAACGATTTAAACATTTTAACATAATCCACTTATGGAGAGGAGACCACAGAACAATATCAACTGTGCATAGAACCAATGAATAAGAAATGCCAACTCGGCATTACTAGCGATTAACATGTAATGCAAGGGTATCGTGTACCAGAGGGTAGGAAGAATAGCAAAAAAAGAATGGTCGATCCTCGTCCACGTTAGAGACAAAGCGAGCTGTTCGCTGCCTTGGAAAATTTATCGCCCCCCAAAAGGCAATTACCCGACTGCAAAAGGACACCAACAATGAACTTTACTACCCTGCAAGCAACGGTGACTAACCGTGTTCGCAGTGCAGTCTCAAAGAAAGCAAATCGACACTGACAATTTAGTGCTGTTACGTGTCCAATTTCCAACGTAGATGCGCTCAGTGGAGGATCTTGAGGAATCTCCTAGTCGAGATTGCTTATTAATAATGCTTCCAGATTATGTAAGATGTCATTTGAGAACCTTTTATCTCTATAGGTTGGTTTGTTAATGATATAATCGAAATTAAAAGTGGAAAATTTAAAAATTCGCCTGCCCGAAATGTAGCTGACTGTGGCTTGGCAAGGATGTCTGTCTCCTTTAGGGTATTTTCTTTCGGTAAGGATGCCGTCACTGTTGTTTACTTGTTTGGAAGTCATTTAAACACCTGTCGCTGTCAAACAAACAAACATCAAACTAGCATCTCTCTTTTCGTTTCTTGCCACTTTAAAAAATATCTTATCTGGAGTTTCTACCGATTTGCTACCACATTCCGCCTCACAGCAAGCTCTATAAGTATGTTTATACATCGCCCCTATCTCACGTAGTCAAATAACACATATTGCTTTCCCGTGATGTCATTAGAAGCAGTTCTCATTCAAATTTCGAACGGCGTCTTCTCTTGAATTAAAGTAAAGTTTGACATTTTATTTGTATCGGTAACGAATATTCTTTCTCACAGTATGTTACTTGAAAAAACGCCGTAATATCCTATTGAAAGACAATATTGTATAGAAAACTATCACCTATATAACTACGACCCCTCTATAAAGGGAAGACTCATTAGTTTCTATAACGTAAACTTATTTTCATTTGTACAGGATGTTGCATTTAGTCTTGACGGAGGGTCAGTAAATTTTTTTTAATGGAAGGCCCTGTATATGATACTATGTTGTGAATGAATTGTGTATGTTGTACCTGTGTAAAGTAAATAGTTTCTGAGATATTCATTTGTTAGTCAAAACATTGGCAAGTGGAGGCGTTTCTTAAAAACGACGTTAATACTACATTTTTGCAAATAATTGTCATAAAAATTTTGACATATAATAACTAAACCCATCGATAGCTAGATGCTGATGTCATTAAAAATTAGATGCGCTATACAGGGTGATCATAGCATGCACTTGTTTTTAAACATTTTTAAACACCTTTTCTTGCGATTTTTTAATGGAACATCCTGTATATTATTTGCTAATTGAAATATCTTTTAAGTTCTTGTAATTTATATTCACTATAGGTATCGTATATCGTTTTTACTAGTTTTTATAATATTTGTAATTTAAGGTGTATATTTAGTACCTTTATATTGCTCTGTATACAGTGTGCTGGGTAGCATGATGTAAAATATTTTACCTACGACCGACGTGTAAACGTCCCTTACGTCACGGACTGCTTCGCTCGTATATCGCTTATAACATACGTGTGCGTTTGGCTGTGCGTTTGTGTTTTTTACGCACGACCTAATGTCACAATGACAGATGTCGCGCAAATATTTTGATTAATTATTTGTCATTTTTTATACTATTTATATTTATTGAAATTTTCGGTCGTAGGTAAGTGCAATACTCGAGCTGTAACATATATTGCATGCTCGTGAACATTTATGTTGAATTTGTATTGGAATTTTCGGTCGACATTTCAGACAAAGTTCTCCGTAGTTGCAATAGATGTCGCGCGAATACCGTCAAATATCCTTACCTTTATTTATTTGACATTTTTGATACAATTTATTGAAATTGTCGGTCGTAGGTAAAACTATGTACAATACTCGAGCTGTACACGCATATAACGTGCTCGTGAAAAATAACAAAACTCGCCGCTTCGCGGCTCGTATGTTAACTTTCCACTCGCACGTAATATGCTAGTTACAGCTCTTGTAATGTAATATACTATTACCTACGACCGACGTGTAAACGTCCCTTACGTCACGGACTGCTTCGCTCGTATATCGCTTATAACATACGTGTGCGTTTGGCTGTGCGTTTGTGTTTTTTACGCACGACCTAATGTCATAATGACAGATGTCGCGCAAATATTTTGATTAATTATTTGTCATTTTTGATACTATTTATATTTATTGAAATTTTCGGTCGTAGGTAAGTGCAATACTCGAGCTGTAACATATATTGCATGCTCGTGAACATTTATGTTGAATTTGTATTGGAATTTTCGGTCGACATTTCAGACAAAGTTCTCCGTAGTTGCAATAGATGTCGCGCGAATACCGTCAAATAATTGTCACCCGTCGTGCCGTCAAATATCCTTACCTTTATTTATTTGACATTTTTGATACAATTTATTGAAATTGTCGGTCGTAGGTAAAACTATGTACAATACTCGAGCTGTACACACATATAACGTGCTCGTGAAAAATAACAAAACTCGCCGCTTCGCGGCTCGTATGTTAACTTTCCACTCGCACGTAATATGCTAGTTACAGCTCTTGTAATGTAATATACTATAAAGGGTTATAGAAGAAGTCATTTAGAACCTATTTAACTAGATTTATTCATATAAAATGTATTACGATTATCAACGTGTTACACAATTTTATAAGTATGTTTTGCAATTTTTACAAACGTACAGCGAGCGAACCTGAAGACCTAGTAACATCAGTTGGGGTCGGAAGTAAACCAGAAACAGTGTAATTTTAGGAGGACTATCGTGAAAAATGAAAATTGTGTGAAAATTGTGCGGAGACGTTTCATTGTAATAGCATGTGCGCTCATACACAAAAACAAACAGAACCACTAAAATCTGTCTTGATGAGCTACGTTTGACAATGGATTTGTAATCAGTACAAAAAACAACCAACAATATCATCTACTTACTATTGTTAATTAGTTTAAAATATGTTACTTTTCTGATAGTATGAGTAATACTGATAATGTGAATGAAAAGTAGGTTATTTAGAAATGTTTGTAATAGATTCTTTTTTGCTATGAATGAAAATCTGAGTCTAAAGATGCCTATCAGTTTGTTTTTGTTGCATATTAGGTATTTATGTGTGAGCACATAAATCACATCAAAGAAAATCTGATTTTCAACACTCAGAAGGCAACACATTTTCACGATAGTTAATCTAAGTACAGGGTTTAGGTTGTAATTTAACAGTAATTTGAAAATTTTAAATCGCGTGTTCGGTTACCATACGATAGACGGCAAAATAAACTTTCAAATTTCATATCAAATTGTTAATATGTTGTTAAAGGTAATACTTTGTCTAAGGATCATGCTGGTTAAACAGTTTCTAAATTATCTCTTCTATCGCAACGAAGACTTTACATCAAACTACCAAATACCTTATTCACAGGAATACTAAAATTTACAATTGCATTACATTTTCGTTAAATTGCAAATATAAAAAATAGTAACATTTGCTGTATGACATACTAGATGTAAATTGGAGCGAAATAAAGTGAGCCTAACATATTATACAGGGTGTTCCATCCAACAACAAAAACTCGAGATAAAGCAATTTTACAAACATCAATATTTACTAAGGTGTCTTAGTAAATTATTGTCTTAGATAGTTTACATGCAAAATCGACAAAAATGTCGTTTTTATATATTTTTTAAAAAGATCTTGCAACGGGTATATTTTGGAAAAACAGTTATCTCGAACTATTAACGATGTGACTTAGCAACATACACGGTTGAATAAACAATTTTAGTAGTATTCATATTATTATAAAATATACAGGACGTTCCAATTAAAAAATGTACATACGTTCCGTCACGCCTAAATGCAACACCCTGTACCTGTACCCTTTACACCCTGTGTAAATAACAATAATTTTTTCTTTCAAAAATGATTTATTAACGATCGGCCACCGGGATACTAATAAGTCAGCCTGTATATGAGCAGGTTCAAGTGCAGATATGGGCGAGGGTATTTACATGAAGAATGCAAGATATTGCTGACGTGATTTTCTCATGAGCACGATTCCACTCCACACCCCTAGGCTGCGGTGCACCCCATAGTGTAAAATAACTGGCGATTCAGCAAATGCGTTAGCACTTACCAAGGGTTTACCAAGGCATTTGTAGGAATTTGTACCCATTCTATTGCATACCGGATGTCCCTAGAGAACACTACCTATAATTTTACACTACCAAAAAATGAGAGATGTTTAAATCATGTTTAAATGACTTCCGAACACATCTAGGTGGAATTTGATATTTTATTAACTATTTTCTCTATGACGTAAAATTTACAAAAACGTTTGGTCTTATGTCTTTTGTGCCATGCAAAAACTGTCATAGGATCTGTTTGCATTGCTAAAGTTCATGTTATGTATTTAATATAATTATCTACGTGTTCTATCAGCCACAGGGGAATAAAAAATGAACCCTCGTCACAGATTGACGTTATAAGCTATTCATACGAAAGGGTGGAAATTGCAATAGGGTACAAGTGTGGAGGGAGGATTAACAGTACCATTGTTAACCCGGTCGCATTTGTACTACCACGGACAGGGATGTAAGCCAGTAGAATGAATTGGAAAAATGAACGAACTTTGATTCGACTGTACGCGAATTACTGCGACGTCTGCGACCTACACCAGTGGAAATTGAACGATGACACCAACACAATGCCGGCCTGCGGTTCTGACTATTCTACTGAACTTCGAGCGGATGTTATGGAGCGTGCTATCGGTGTTTGGTACGATAGGGAATCTGTCATCTACTGGTGTAGACTGAGTTCTGATATGAAGTAAATGACTGAGCCGACATTTCGGGGACGCCATAGAGCGCTGCGGTCTGCTTTAATGAGTTTCTAGTTCTGCGCGCTTTCTGCTCCAGTTTCCGCCGTGATCTCCGATGTATTCAGCGGTTTGCGATAGTTGCGATGTTTTGGTATTCGCGGAAATACCGACAGTCGAAAAATCGACAGCGCATACGCCATCAACCACCGGAAGCCGACATGCAGGGTTGTCGTTTGCACATAAGATATGCTTAACTATATAAGTGATACTGCAACAGATGCATTTCTAATATATTAAATAACATACTAATAGAAAGAGAAATACGAAAGAAGAGACGTTTGGGAAAGTTTGAAATGAAGAGGAGTCACTAAAGAAGTGATCGTTATAAAAGTACGACCCCATAATGACGAAACTACAGAATTTGCAACGAAAATGGGCTTAAAACAAGGAATAGTACTGGGTCCATTCGTATTCTCGGTAATTATTGATGCCGCCATAAAAAGGAGCAAAGCAAGCTGCATAAACATGACTGTAGGAACACGGAAGATAAACGCAATACCAGTGGCAGAATCGGCAAACAACAAAATCTAATGATGTACTAGAGTGGGCTAATGAAGATAAATTTCTTGAACAGAATGTAATGCTATTACAGAAGGAAGACGGTGTCTTCCTCATTCAGGATCTTTTTCTGCTTCTTCAAGGTTCAAAACAGAACCCGTTTCCAAAAATGTTCTTTATAAGTTTCCCAGTCTCAACGTGGGGTACTTTTGTAGCCGGTTACTTTTGCTAGAATTTTTCGACACAAACACATGATTTATCAGTACCATAACAGGGTATTAAATAAATTCTCTCCTTAACGCTTAAAATACGCTAATCACGTTAAAATATGTATCAAGAAGTTTAAAGTATGCCATATTGCAGAACAATTGTGCTATCTTTATAGTTCATCAACGACGACGACCAGCCACTAGACATAGATGTCATAACGCTGTGCTATGGCAGAAAGTTGTAGTACAGAGTTTCCTACGTTTCCAATTTCAACCTTCTGCAAAATTTCTAATAATGTTCAAACTTAATGCAAACAAAATTGGAGAAGGAACCCAAAATGTGATTTCTTTTTTAGCTTAATCTTCTTGATGTCTATCTTACACTCTTGTCGATCTAATCTCTTACAAATTCTACTGAATTGTAGTCCGAATTGACCTCTTTTGGGCCTCAATTCTCCAAATAATGTTCGTCTATATCATACGTGACTTTTATCACTTAAACCAAGGGCCCAAAACTTTTTAAGAGGAGGGCGATACAAAATAATAGAAAGTGTTTACTGGACCAGATAAAAAATACAACCTCCAGTCGGACTACAATTCAGTAGAATTAGTAAATATTGCCTGATAAACAAACTATGAATAACAAAACACGAAATTTATCGATATAGATCTAAGAAATGTGCACTTATCTAATAATTAAATTAACCGTAAAGTAACCTTGGAAGTGCAGATAAGAATACGTATATGAATAATGTACAATAGGTACAGCAGGTGTTATCTTTAATCTGGGCTTATGTAGGCGTGGTAAAATAATGTACTGACATTTACGTACAATCCGGGGGATCAATACGATCAGATAGGATCTCCAAAACTGAGCATAATATGCAAAAACATACATACATTAGAATGCATGACTACGACTGATCACAGAACTGAACACACGGGTCAGCACAAACCTCAAACTTATAAATAAATATGAAGAGTGTAATACTGTAAATTTAAAAATATACGTTGTGGTTTAGGAACAAAAAATCCTTGACCTCGACCCTTTTACTGGCATCTCAATGTGGTCCATACTGCTACAGACCACAAGAATATATATTTTTATGCATGTTTTATGCATGCTAATGTTTATTTTGGATATTTAATACCGAATAGTTACGTAAAAATAATCTTGGAAACGTTGCCTTTCTAGAAAATAATGCATCACTAAACCAAACACTTTAGTATATCATAAGTAAAAATAAAACATGGTATAATACTGGGTTATAATACGTGGACGTGTGACATTTTCTATTCGCCATTCTACTGTTGTATGAAGGCGGATTAGAATGAATGAATGGTGTTCATTAGCAGCAAAACCAGTTAAAATTTCGTCTGAACTAAATCGGTTACCATTCTCTTGTTGAACAATTTTAGAGTGGGTGATACGCCAATGCTATGCATTCAAAATGCATTATGTCATCATCACTACCTATTCGGTATGAGATACCCTCACTTTCACTAATTGGATACAGAAAACAGACTGCCAAAAAATTATCGCATCACCTGAAATAAAATTGTTAACGGCCACCATACAAATGTTGTGCAATAATCTATGAGATTGCGTAAAAAAACTCGATAGAAAACAGCAATCCACTGAGTAAATTGGTTGTATGTAAATCACTTATAATTATTAGTTTGATAAATAAGTTATAATTATGTATATTTTCGTATATATAACAGACATGCAACAAGACGAAAATGAAAGTGCACATCTAGAAAGTTCGGACAAATGCAGATTGCCATAGGAAAGTTTTTATGCCAGGCCAACGGAATACGTAAATTGAAAGTAATTTTTAACCATGGCAGTTTCTTCTGGTGGTAAATTATAATCACACGTCTGTCAAATAAAATAAACGTAGACATTTCATCACTAAATCCTAATTTAAATATGTAATTAGATTTCTGTTATCTCTCAAATGAGCCTGTTACAAATAACAGAATAGCAGGGCGACTAAAAAATTAATTGAGACAACACAAGCCTAATTTATTTCCCGAAAAGCTTCCGCGTATCAGCGCGAAATGCAAATTGCGCAATAACGGCAAGGCTGCGGTATCTCCTCAAAATTGCCGACATTTACCATGGAGCGACCTTTATAACACTCGTAAACCGAATGTCTAATTTCCTACATGATATAACATACAGTTAGTGGGCGGTATAACTAAATTCTTGAACTTCTTTATATTGGGTATCTACAGTAGTCCCCGGATTAAGTTATAAAAAACAAAAAAATATTACTGATTTTTCAAATATATCCCAGCATAATGCGTCGAAGATGTTAAAACTCCTAAACAGCGCGAAATTTATACTCTGATTATGAAAGGTGATTAATAATCCCACTCTTCACGAAAAAATTGCATTTAGAAAAAAAATGTGATGTGGCCAGGCACATGACTTTATCATACAATATATAAAATTAATAGTTTATCTGCATGAGATTCTATTTGATCGAGATCGATCGTGATTGCATTAACATAAAACGAATTAGCCAGGATTTTACAGATATTGACAGTAGGTATTGTCAAAAATTCAGCGTTTGACACTACCTACTGTCATTAGAATAGAAATATCTGGCAAATCCTTGCTAACTTTATATTAATGCAGACACGATCCCGATCAAATAGAATTTGCTCCTACAGCTAAAATATTAATTTTACCAAAAAATGTCATAGACATAAATTATACAAAATTTCCTCTATTTTAATTTATTATTTAACTATTTTGACGAAATTACAAAAATGCTCATTTGCAAAATCCTTGAAAAATGCATAACAACATTGCTATCCGCACTCGAAATACACATTGACTTTGTGTATGACACCAAGATGTTTCAATATTGTTTCACATAGTGTACGTGCGCACGTGTTTCTCCTCCTCATCGCATTCTCCATGCATTTGCATGTTGAATTGACGTTTCGCAACCGCTGACGTTCTGAATACTGTCAAAAGTTTCAGAATATCCTGGTCTAGCTACTATTAATGCAGACACGATGTCGATCAAATAGAATTTGCTTCTGCAGCTATTTATTAATTTTTCCAAAAAATGTTATAGACTAAATTATACAAAATTTCCTCTACTTTAATTTATTATTTATCTATTTTGACGAAATTACAGAATGACGGCTCATTTGCAAAATCGTTGAAAAATGCTAAGCGTAAATAGCCAGTTCCTTTGGACCCTTTTGAACCAAAAGCTTTTCAGCTCTAAGTTTGGTAATGAAACTTATTCGTTATTGGTCCCGATACCTTTAGTAGTTTCTCCGGAATCGAATTCACAAAAATCGAGTATACACACACACAGAGATTTTTTTTGTACCTTGCTCAAACATGTTCAGGGGCCCCAAAAGGGCAAATTTCGGCTAAAATCACAAAAAAAAATCCGCTTAAATCAGACATGTGTGTCGGAATTGTGTACATGGTTAGAAGTAAAACATAGGTATGGCTCTATCGCTGTCTTTGCACAAGAACATAACATAGTTTACATCGTTTGATATATTACAATTACTTGTACCTATTTTGTCCAAATTCCGACAGGAGTGTCGGAATTACGGAAATCATCAATAATCCCTAATTATTACATTGGCTGCAGAGAGTAGTCCATCTGAATTTTTGCTAGCATGAATTCAGAAAAAAAAAAATGCTTGAAAAATAAAACAATTCTGTGATTTGAAGCCATGATTCATGTTTTTTTGTGAAATGTTTTAAAACACATTGTTACATTAAAGATAAAATATATTAAAACAAACAGTGAACTGACACTTGATTACATTTATGTACCTTGCTTTATCGATTTGGTTTCTGTAATTACCTTCCAAAGCATCATTTTAAACTCCAAGAAGACTTCTTAGTCTTCATATTCAAGAATGCAACATTTATCATAAGTAAAAATAAACATTTGCACAAAGTAATTGATGTTGGTAGATAAAGTTTGCATATATTTATTTTATTTAATCAGTCAATATTTCATAATAATTAGCCCATCAACTTGTGAATAATAAAACCCACAGATTATGTGTTCATTTGATTTACAGCCTCGATCTAATAATACTAATACTTTGCAGAACTGCTTAAGACGCAAAAATAAACCAAGATTAACTAATAAAAGTACCCCTGACTCAACGACTCGAGCATTTTAAAAGCAGCAAGTGCTTCTAAATATAACTGCACAAATTGATATCAAAATTATCAATCTTCAGAGTGGTACACCTAATTTATTCAGTGCTGCAAGCTAAAAAATGCCCACTTATATATTTTCTACGTATGACTTCTGCACTAGGTAAACATTTGAAATTGGGTAATCTTTGATGGATAAATTGCAACACCGTCAAATTAAATAAAGAAATTACCTATTTTCTAATTACCACAATATCAAATATATATTTACACATAAAACTTCAATACGAGAAACAAAAAATTACCTGAAGTCGAGGCTCAAGTTCCGTTGGTGATTGCTAAGCCTAGTTCTGGCATTTGCCGTTGGGGTGGGCCTTCCGTGGACTGATGGCACGCTATCCCGGAGCACGGTGAGCTTTGGCCTCTTCATATTAGCCATATCTCTATGGTCTCCCATAGTAGCCACTTCACGCATTCTATTTTACGCCAGAATGCTTTTCACCATCATAGAAATAACCACGCTATCTAGAATGTTAAAATTTGGCACGGCAGAGCATAACATTAATTTAATCGTCAATATTTCCAACTTCTTGGTTACGATGGGTGCATGTTTTGTCTCCAATAAAACCACTATTTAGCAGTGTTTGACACTTGTCAAATGTTATGTTGGGTTTATGTTTGTTTACAGTGCGGCGTGGTTTTACTATTATGTATTTACAACGAAAAAACAACTATTCCAAAAGGTTAGAAATCGTTTAAAATTCCATGGGTGCGTCCAGCATCTAAAAATTAATTATCCGGGCAGCGTAGAATGTACCGCAACTGAATATTTCTCAATCCGTCCACCATCCTTTTCACACAATGTAAATAATCGAGGTTTTTTAGGACATCTGTTTATGTTTATGGTTTCAAGCACGTTAACCTTGCTAAAACATCCAGTCGTTCGCGCACAGCTAATTGTTGTTCCTGATTGTTGATGTTACGCACAAATACAATATCCACACTACAATTAGGGCACTAATCACTAGAAAATCGCATTTCTTTGTATTGGTGCACACACGATAAAATCCAAAACACAACTGCCACGGCAAGGCGCCATACTTGCCCGTACCGGGAGTGGGGATAGAATCCAGTGCAGCCAACCGCAACGATCGCGAGAACGATAATCCCCAATGCCCGCATCTTTTGCTTTCATTTGAAATATTTATACAGAATTTTTACTATTTGCTTTGTTATTCTTCAGTTTTGCAGCAACGCATGTCACCTCGTGTTTTTCTTCGTAATAATCTTTGAATATTTCAAATATCGTCAGTATGAACCAGGGTGCAGGGTTGGGTAAATACGCGTAGAAAACTGTTTTCTACATTACACGTAGAAAACGACGTCGAAAACTACAAAAAATGTAGAATACGTATGATACGTAGAATACCACAGTCTTGTGTTGTATTTGTGGTGTTCCATACTGCGCATTTTGTATACTTTGCTATAGTCATTCCTACGGGTCCAAGCCCTCAGCCCCCCAACATTCAAAATTTCAAAATTTTCAAAAAAATTTCAAAATTTTGTGCTTTTTTGTGCCGCAAACCAAAAGTGTTGAGCTCCTTTCGTTTAGGAGTTATAAGAAATTTTCTGAAGGGGAGCTGGGCACATGCAAGCCCCCCCACCTTCGAATTTCGATGTTTTTCTAATGCCAAAGTTTTATGCTAGGTTTGTGCTGTTTTGTGCCGCAAACTAGAAGTTTTGTGCTCCATTCATTTCCGAGCTATAAGCATTTTTCTGAAGGGCGGACTGTGGACATGCCTGATCTAACTTCCAAATTTGAAATAAAATCAAACTATTTTCGATGCTAAAGTTTTGTGCTAGTTTTGTGCTGTTTTGTGCCGCAAACCAGAAGTTTCGTGCTCTACGGTTTTGAGTTATAAGCTTTTTTCTACTTGGGAGCTGTCCGTCTCTCCCTTTCGTCCGGGGCCCGGTTTCGCGCTGGCCGCGCGCATGTTGATAAAGCATAGGTACAAGTTTAACGGCACTGTTTGTGGCTATATAACTTAAAAACTATTCAATAATTTTGTATCGGGTTTCAATCTTTATTGTATTTTCATGTTTAATAAATAAAATAAAAACATATTTGTTTCATATATTATGACGTTGAATAATCTATGACATAACACTACTTCTCAACAATCAGTAATATTTTAAGTTTTCTACACGTAGATTACCTACCTGAATGTAGAAAACTGTCTAATGTAAATTACATGATTTCTACTTGGTAGAAAACCATGTATTTTACCTCATGTATTATACCTACCCAACCCTGGTATGAACCATGTATAAACCCATTCATAACAATGAGTCATGTCTGGCATATTCCAAGAATGTCCCCTATCAATCGCTGTCGGTGAATTCTCGATTTCCTGTATTTAAACGAAACCATTAGGGGTTAAAAGTTCCTAAATATAGCGGTATTTTAGCCACATTTTTGTTGTCCTTGGCACGTGACTGGCAGATGCTTTTATTTGCTCACCTTGATGGGGTAGAAAAAGCTTCCCTTTGAGTTCTGACTAGTTTGATTCAAACACAATATGGGCTGCTTTATTGGATTTGGAACGTTCTTTATGCATTATTTATGTATGTAGTCGCCTTTTCGAATACGCAGTAATATGATAAAACGCGATTTTCTTAATTTTTGAAATAGAAAAAGTTGTTACAGAAGTTTCAATGCATCTAATATGTTTCTGAGTATTTCATTTAAATAGATAAATTAAAAACGTTTTATCATAGATTGAGTTACGTGTGTGTCGAGAGGAAATTGTGTTTCTGAATATAATAAATTGATTTATGGGTTTATTCATTTCCCATGCATTTAATCGACAATTATAATTGTCGATAATTATTATTGCCGAACGCATAAATCTTCATATCCGTATTCGTTAATCTATATCGATAAATTAGCATCCTTAAGTCACTCCCTATTCATTTCTAAACAAAAAGTAATTGAGTCAATTCTTATTTGAATATGGGCCAATACAGGGCCTCCCACGACGAGCTGCCATTAGAAGTATGTATATGGAGAACCAAATGAAATGAGAGATTGAAAATTTGTGGGCTTATATTGTTGGACACGATCGTCTCAAGTAAAATATTTGTTTTCGGTTACTTCCGGTTACACCGGATATGATGTCAACTTTTATATTTCAAATGGAACACCCTGTATTTTATCGCATTATTGAAATCTTCATTAAATTTTAGTTCAACTTTATGTTACATTCCCTATACCTAACATATGTCATTTTTGAGATTTTTATTTTTTTCTCTGAAAAATGACAGCTGCACGGTTACTTTCAATTACTTATAAATTATCCCCTGTGACCGTTGGGAAGAAGTTGTCCGGCAAAATTGTTGTGAAGACAACGTATTATCGACACATCGGTAGAACACATCGGTAGAACACATCGGTAGAAAAGTACTAAAAGGTGATCTTTTCCAATGGCAACCCTATCATATGAATACATTTCTCAATTCTATGGAAAATTAATATAACTTTTAGAAGAGTTCTACCGATGTGTCGATAATACGTTATCTTCACAACAATTTTGCCGGACAACTTGTGTCCAACGGTCACAGGGGATAATTTATAAGTAATTGAAAGTAATCATGCAACTGTCATTTTTAATAAAAAAATATGAGTATGTATCTCAGAAATGACACATGCTAGGTATAGGGAATGTAACATAAAATTGACCTAAAATTTAATGAAGATTGAAGAAAATGCGATAAAATGCAGGGTGTCCATCTGAAATATAAAAGTTGACATCATTTCCGGTGTAAACGGAAGTAACCGAAAACTCAAAATATTTTAGTTGAGACGATTGTGTCGAACATTATAAGTCCACAAATTTTCAATCTTTCATTTCATTTGGTTCTCCATATACATACATACTTCTAATGGCTGCCCTTCGTGTTAGACCCTGTATATGGGAGAACTGTTTAGTAAACGATTTTCTATTCACTAAAAAGACTATAAACGATTAACAGCTTAACAGAAGATATGTGTACCTACATAAGTTTTTGTTTTTTGCTGTACTAATAAACATGCAATTGTAACCCATCATTGTAATTTGTATCATCAATCTTCATACACATTCATTAATATAATTGCAAAACTGCTTTGCTTTTTAGCGCAACGCAGTACCACTGGCTATGTGGGTTGTTTGCAAAGCCCAATTACAAATTATAATAAAGCTATTTGTCAGCGATCTTTCAACAGATATTACCATTTATTTATGGTTGAATTCAAGATAAGCGACGTAAACTAATGCAAGCAAACCTTCGAGAATACCGCCTTCAGTTACAAGAAATTCGCAAGGCACATTGATGGCGTTTTCAGTGGAAACAGCAGAGTAGAACATAAATCGCCTGTAAAGGAAATAAGAGGTAACGAGTATGTATAATCCAGCAAACTGGTTGCCTTAGTAACATCTTGGAAGCAGAATTGACTTGCAGAGCGTTGTGTGCTGACTTTACTGCATAAACCATCTCGACAGTACCCTCCAGGTTATTACAAAGTACATCCAATTTAAAATAAATTAATAGCTTGTTGTTTCTGCTATGGATAGTTCCACGACTGTTGGAATAACAATTTATGAAATAATATGATGGGATA
The DNA here is from genome assembly GCA_964023965.1 of Melinopterus prodromus. NCBI lineage: Eukaryota > Metazoa > Arthropoda > Insecta > Coleoptera > Scarabaeidae > Melinopterus > Melinopterus prodromus. Next base: position 4,468,790 of record OZ030398.1, read on the forward strand.
ATCAGGGAGGGATTAGGTATACGACGTTCTACGAAAGTTATTATTTTATTTTTATGGCTTTCTCACGTGTTAGGTCGTCCCCTAAAATGCATGATGTTTAATTAATTAATATTTAGTGAGTCAAGCTGCATTCATGAATCATAGAACAGGTCATTTCAAATATGCATACTACACGATTTCTGCTATGTTATGATCTGTGTTATTTATTTTATTATGATTGTCAAACTGTATAGCCTGTGATGACTGATGTGTGATGAGACATACAGAAGTTGTCTTTTTGAACGTGTGTTTCAAATTCTAACCTGGATAAAATATAAACAAATCGGAATATTTTTACTGCGGATAAGAATTCATGTATGGGTTTGTTTTCATCAGCATTCTGCCACGACACGAGACCTCTTAAACGACCTAAGACGAGCACATGGAATAGAAATTTCGGATTAAACTGTTAGAAACAGATTAAAAGAAGCGAATTTGAAACCAAGAAGACCTGTCCGCGCACCACGGCCTACGCAGCATCACAAAGCAGAGCGAATGAGGATTGCTCTGGATCACAGAGATTGGCAACTTCGTCACTGGACGCCTGTACTGTTAACGTCAAGTCCAGATTTCGTTTAACTCGTTGCGACGGTCGAGTACGTGTATATAGGCGTCCTGGTAAACGCTACGCAGCCGCTACTATACAGGAAGTGAATAGATTTAGTCCTGGATCTGTCATGATTTGAGCTGGAATTAGTATAGACAACAGAACTGATCTTGCAGTGGTTCCTGGTAGAATAAATACCATGACTTACATCGAAAACATTTTTACAAGAACGTGCAATTGAGGTCATTGAATGGCCGGCGTTAAGTCCTGACCTGAATCCTATTGAACACGTGTGGGACCAGATTGACGGACGTGTTCGCAACACTGTATTAAACCTCATAATCCACAGAAAACCCGACAGTCATCGATACTATGACAATCATTTTCATTTTGTTTTGCCTTATTAATTTACATTTTGAAGTGTACCTTAGAAGTAACTAAGAGTTGTAACATTGTTTCTATAAGTTTCTTTAGTTAAGTATATGCCGTTGAAGTACACCAAATTTTATTTGCCTAGAACTATTAGGTATTTAAAAAGTTACAGATTGCGAAAAAAGTGTTCCCTAATTGTTTTGAGCAGTGTAAATCCTTGTCATTTTGTGGAATTGTCACAAGCGTTCGGAACCCAAATATTAAATTAAATTAAATTATTCTCGAATGACTATGTAAAAATTGTAAAATATTTACCAACAATGTTCCTGTTACTCAACATTTGTAGTTAATTTTCTTAAAATATTGTCAAATAAAAAAAAAAACGTTCGTATTTAACGTTATACAGGACAATTGTTGCACTGATGTCGTAAACTGTAAAATCGTACGTACAAGGCAATACTTTCTTCGTTTATGACTGCAAAGATGCCGACAAACTAGATTTTCGAAGTAGGACGGTTCGTTTCCAAAGAGAAATTAACAGGTGTTTCATCAAACATGGTAATTTTATAAGACACACTTTAGTCACAGAATTCATAAGCCCGTAAGGTACAACTTTATTTGCACATGGAAATGTGATTGAAGAAAATATTAAATCAATAAAAAGTACTTACTTATTCAGTAGAGATCAAAACGTGGCGTAAAAGAGAACATATATCTTCAACAATATAACAACACTTCAGCGTTATCGGTAAAGATTGCTCATAATCTTAATGTACCGTGAGTACATGCTGGCAAGCAATGTTTCATTAAACACAAACAATGACGAGCATGTCGAGAAAACAGAAAAGTAATTTTGCCAATCACAAACGTGCCGTAAACAACAAAAACGAACTCAACCTGTTCCATAATAAGTAAACCGATATTGTGCGCTTGATAGTTTAATAATGCAGTTGAACCACGTTCATTTTTCGTAGTAAACAATCCTGCACCGTGTTGCGAATGTTACGAATATAATTTGCATCAATATCAATCAACCTAGTATGGTATCGAAACTGATTTCTTTTCTCATGAAAGCGGTGTCAGGTTATAGTATGTGAGACGACTCCTTTAGTTCATGTTTTCGAAGATATAATTAGGATTGTGGCTTGAGGCGAGGTGATCTCTAAGCAACGGTTAAAACACTCACTACAAACAAATCTTGAATGGAACAGTTTATTTTGAAATGTACAACCTTGATGAAAAAATTAATTGATTTTGTCTTGTCATTTAGAACTTCAGGAAGACCAGGAAATGTGTTCCTCCTTTTTTTGGGTATAAATTATTGAAGCAAAGGAATGTAAATGTTTGGAAAGCGATGGTATTAATAATTTGAACAGGAAATGGGGAATTCATAGACAAACACCTAATGGAAGGTGTCTACAAACATATTAAATACAATAATACGCGGTGTTATTACCCATTAATAATAATAGTTTCAATTATGTATATCGAATTCCTAACTGTTTCATATAGGTACATAGACATGTTTCTAATTAATATGCAATGTGACACCCATCTCCTTTGTTGATTAGTATAGCATACCGAAATGATTCTGTGGAATTTAACCTTGATACACTCCGTCGTTTATGACTTTTGCCAAAGGAAGCATTCCTCACCGTGGTATATCTTGACAAATAACCACATATTATCTAACTGATACCATGATGCACTGCCGAATATTTGTTGGTGACCTAATCAGACGTCATATACGTCATCTCACATCAATTTAATTAAAATTGCAAGAGTACATATTTCTGCAAATTTTGGTGACTAACAGATACTTTGCATACTTAGCAGCCATTCATAAGATTGGATATGAATCGTCGTATTCATAACTAATGTTGTTATATTTGGAAACTGAAAAAGGCCATTCTGAGGATATAATATCTATACATAATAGGGCTTCCAATCCCGGAATCCCGGGATCCGGGATCCCGACAAATAATGAGCTTTTTCGGGATCCCGGGATTGTAAGTCTAAATCCCGGGATCTCGAAAAAGTTAAATCTAAATTATTGTCTTATTTTATTGTTAATTGGTGAAGTGTGGGCACTGATCTACAATAAATCAATTGAGCTGCTATTTTTTAAGTATGAACTTCAATCTATAACACACCATTTCTGATTAAATTAAGTATCAAAGATAAAATGTTCGTTTATACCAACATGTTATAACAGGAGGAACAGATTTTCCAAGAAGTAGATATAAATCAATATGGAGGCAAACATCATTTTCAGCTGGTTTCCTTTTTATTTACCTCAACAAAAATATTCAGGCTTTATTTAAAACAGAAACAAAAACATAAACGTAAAAATTAGTGGCGGATTTCTTTACCTGTATTCTATGATGTACTACAGAATATAAAATTTGTAAATATGTATAAAATACAGCGAAAAGAATATGAAAAATAAGTAGAAAATAAAGGTACAAATTAATCCCGATATATTTAACTGTAAAATGAAATCCAAATTGTGCCAAAAATGATTTGTTATTAATCTTTCGATGGTTCACTCCAATCGAACGAACGATGTCATTTCTTGTTTCGATTTTCAAGTTTCTTCCAGTTTAAGAAATTTACCTTAAACTAACGAAATATTTAGGTACGATGTTGTTCCATCATGAAATGCATGTACGCCATAGATTCCGTCTCGGGTAAAACATCTCTAGTTTGTATTGAGCTGTGACAGCGGTAATATGGTCGTTTTTAGCATTTTTTCATGGCACAATTATCGCTTCTTTTGCTTTTTTAGTGGAAAAGTTGTGCCAAAAAGTGCACTGTAAAAAATGTATTTTATAATATGGGTTGAGCTATGAGAACTATATTTGACATAACCGAAAGACGTACAAGTAATATTTATTTTGGTCATGACAAAAAATTGAATATTTAATATTCTAAGAAGTTTCACTGAATATTTCATCAATTTTCAACAATAAATAACGGATTACTTGATGACGCATTTAGAACTCATTATACTTTGTAAACAATAATCGTTTTATTTAAAAAAAAACAAACAGTTAGTTAATAATAAACATCCATGACGTATGATTTCTAAAGTTATCCAATTTTATCTTAAAGAAGAAAACAAAAAATCATCAAAATATTTATTGGCCTTAATATAAAAAATGGAAAATATGGCTCGATCAAATAATTTCTTTTGCCGTCACTATTCGTGAAACATTCTACAAGAACGTTGAGAAAATTGAAGACGGAAGAGCAAGTTATTATCTTAATGGAGTTTAAATTTTGTTTATTATTGATGTCAATGGCATACTTTGACACCTTTTAAACCGATAATTTAGGTTTTCTACTTGTAAGGTAAAATTTTATTTAAAATTTTATTATTCGTTGGACTATAGGTATATTTACAAAAACTGAGTTATATAGTTATCATTTTTGACTAGAGACACATTTATTATGGGGGTTTATACAAAACGCCAATATTGTCGGAATAAATTGAAAATTTAAAATTAGTTAGGGAACGTGTAGATAGTTACTTCAAACAAAAACACATGATCCCTTAAAAAAATGTTCTCAATACACCAAAATTATGCTTGGTTTAGGTGGTAATGTTGGCATTTAGTCTCATGTTGGTTGTGTCGTAAAATAATCGACAATAAGAGGCAGAAACGAAAAGAAGGAAAACTAGTAGACATTAATTGATAAAAATTAATTTAATTAGTAATTAGCATCTAGATCTCATCGTTTTCTACACTACCTATATCAAAATTTCTGACCAAAGCGTTACTAAAAAGTATGTGTCGAAGCCGCACCTTTTTGTGGCGGTTATTAATTTAAATTTATATTCAATAATATATTTATTTTTCTCCGGGTCAGCATAGGCACAATGTTGGCAACCGTAATGGAACCCCTAAACGCCACCCCTAACGTGCACGTTTGCAGTTTTTCGCATTTTACCGCAAAACGGTCACAATTTTGCATATTTAGCTTCTGTGCAAAAATAATCCTTATAAAATTCTGTAAACAAAGCATATTCTACTTGACCTTAAATACAGTGGTTCTCAAACTGTAGTTTAGAAACCACACCATATATGATAATTATATTCTAATTGTTTTCGTATTACTAAACACATAACATGCCAGTGCAGAAAGTATACAATTCGTAGTAAATAAAACAATAAAATAACTATTATCTGATCTTTAATGCGTTCTTCACATGTAATTTTCAATTAGAAAAACAAAACCTTTTGGCAAGTGTATAAAACATGCAGAAAAACGAATACAAATGTCCGGCGAACTAACAAGAAATGGTCCAAATGCAAGACTATCTAAGTAGACTACTTCCACATCCACATCATAACATTATCAAATTATTCGCTACACTTCTCGTCTGCCTCCTATATTTTTTTATATGGTTGGCCAATGCCTGTATAGTGGACGTCTTTTTTCCCCTCTTGCGTGCGGCGAGGATGTCTTTTATTTTCAACCATTTCGCAGGCGGCGGCTCGAGACGACAGGCGTCCACGTTTCCGGTCCTGTGATTCACTGACAGGGATATTCCACGACACTTTTTTGTTTTATCGTTGTATTAAAGAGACCGATGTGACTTGCATAAACTTCTCGAACATCAACAATGGTTACATAATAATTCATGGACAAATAATAACTTTAAAATATAAGTAAGAACATGTTATGGCGCAGTCGATAGGATACAATTTACCAAGAATGTAACGGACAATTTTTTTAAGATTAAATTAATGAAATAGTTTTTGGCTCTGATACAGCTTTTAAAGAATATACAAACCGATCTGTATGGTGATGTGTAAATACACTAATTGCTATAAAAATACATGGAATTTCGGAGTAAACTAAATGTAGACTCAAACTTGTAAACCAGTCTCAACAACCGGATGCTAGGAAATACTTAAAATAACACCTGTAACATGCAGACATTCGGTATACGTTCAATGCGTGTCTGTTGTAAACATGAAACACTTTAATAAGATGTTTAAAGATAATTTAAAATACAGGTACTGGCAGATATACCAGTCGGTTTTGAGATGGGTTTATAAATAACAATTTTAAATACTTTAGCAGCGAAAATCAATCATTTGCTGCAGAATTTGTTTTATAACTTTTTCAAAAATTGTTGCATACATTTATCATACCTCTAATTATTGGTAAATAAAAGATCTTGTAGTCGTTAGACGCTCAGAGTTTTGCTGAAACTAAAAAGAACCTTTTCTATATAAGTTTATATAAATTTTACAGCAATAACTGAAATACTTCAGCAGTATAAACTGTTGAATGAATGTCCTGAGAAAGTATTGAAAAACGTAGTGTTGCAGTCCAGCAGCTGTTTCACTGGAAGCATTCAAGCAAATCGGCAGTAAAAGCCGCTTTTAACGAAGTAATAATCGTTTATTTAACGATTAAACACTTAAGACTTTATATTTATATGGGCAATCTTCTTTTAGAAAAACGCACAGCTTCTCAGACAAAACAAGCTTCACTCTAAACTGTTCCAATAATTAAATTGAAATGATAGCTTTCACAGTGAATGTTCCGTATGAATGCTTACTGTAATAACAGTAATAAGTTAAGAATATTGTATCGCAGGAAAAATATCTAAGAAGCACAGGAAGTAATAGTGGATTAGTATTAATATAATACAGTTACAATTGAGGAAAGTCTGGCTGTGCGTTCTCCTTTTGTGTTCCACTATTTGGTTCAATTGGCTTCTTAAAACCAAGCCGGCCCTAACTAATCTAATAACGCCAAGTTTGACACAAAACATACTTTCTGTTATAACTGTCTCAAGTATGATCCATATGGCGATCTTTGCTGTTGTGTACAATTATTGTCAATTTATATAATTATAAGTCTATAGACAAACAGTGCGCGACTACAAGAATCATCAAGAAGTAACACGAATCAGATATTAATAATTAACTTCAGCCAATTCCGAACAATAAGGGCTCCGTAATTATTAATGAATACATACATTAAATAGAGGAGGGCCGCACCTCAACCCTGTAATCCTGTCCACTAACAAATATTTACCCTACTGCCCTAAATCAACAGCGAAATGAAAACGAGGTCTATCGCGTTTCGTTTCATTTCCTCATTACTTAGGGGATGATCCCTTACGTGCTGTGCAACATTGGGATTTGTTGATTAATCCACATTCCCCCGGAAACAACATGGTTTCATTGTTCTGAAAACACAACTCTTTAGTTATCGTTCTTTTGTCCAATATTTTATTGATCGCTGATAGGTGTGAGTGGAATACGACGGCCCAGATTTTATTTGGCGGATGAATCCCAGTTCCTTTTCATACCTACCCAACTTAGATTTATTGGATATCAATGGCGATGTTTGTTTGGTTGTCCAAATGGATATAGGAAATTAGTTTACTCGGTTTAAATATAAGGTGGAAAAATGACGAAAGTGAACCCAGGTGGGAAATAATTTTAAAATTATTTAAAAGATACGGTCTCAGCCCGGATTCGAACCGGGGTCTTCTGCCTTGCCGGGGCATTGCTCTACCGTTGAGCTACTGATGCCTGTGACAAGGAATAAATAAATCCGTCATTTCAAAGGATAGTAACAGTAAGGATTGCTGTCTAACTAATATTATCATGACATGTATTAGACACTGGTGGAAATTGGTTCATGGTATGTCAAGTTTATCGCATATCTTGCTATTGGAAAGTAGGAAACTAGTTTAATCGGTTTAAATATAAGGTATATATGGAATAATGACGAAAGTGAACCCAGGTGAGAAGTAATTTTAAAATTATTTAAAAGATACCGTCTCAGCCCGGATTCGAACCGGGGTCTTCTGCCTTGCCTGGGCATTGCTCTACCCTGGAGCGACCGATGCCTGTGACAAGGAATAGATACATTCGTCATTTCAAAGGATAGTAACAATAAGGATTGCTGTCTAACTAATATTGTCATGACATGTATTGGACAGTGGTGGAAATTGGTTCATGGTTTGTCAAGTTTACCGCAAATCTTGCCATTGGAAAGTAGGAAACTAGATTAGTCGGTTTAAATATAAGGTATATATGGAATAATGACGAAAGTGAACCCAGGTGAGAAGTAATTTTAAAATTAATTAAAAGATACGGTCTCAGCCCGGATTCGAACCGGGGTCTTCTACCTTGCCGGGGCATTGCTGTACCGTTCAGGTACCGAGGCCTGTGACAAGGAATAGATAAATGTTGCATTTCAAAGGATAGCAACAGTAAGGGTTGCTGTCTAACTAATATTATATATAACTAATATATGACATCTATTGGACACTGGTGGAAATTGGTTCATGGTATAGATATAGACATCATGAAAATAGTTTCTTTTATTAGACAAATATTTTTGTTAGATTTGTAGTTTGGGAATATGTTGATACATACAATAATTCTTGAAGAAATAAGTCCTTTTTACACAAACTTCTCAAAGTTCTGAACACAAAACAATAATAATAAAATAAAAAAATGAAACTACCTCTAGTTTTTATCCGACGTGTGGCAACGGGTTTTGTGTAGCAACCTTGGTAAATAAAATATTGAACAATAAAGCAATGCCAACAATCTTGGCAAAAAAATCCAACGTTTTCGAACATGTTTTAGGATAAAAATTGTCTCAACACGTAAGAGATCATGCTTATCAAGTTAACACACGTTGTCGCATCACAATGTTGCAGTGTTGCCAGTACATTTATAGTATAGTATAGAATATGCATCACAAGCAAACAATAATTCTATTCTATAGGTATATTTTTCAAAGCTCAACACAATGACAATCATTATTCAGATTACATCTCTCAAAATAATTCGAATTAACCATTCATTGTGTAGTATTGAAATTTCATATTCGCGGTGCGAATGTCGATTTATACGATATTTGATATTTGAACATAACATCGGCCCGGTCTGGCCATACAAAATATGAATAATGGTACATGTCTGTCCTTTTCCAAAAACAATAGCATGCGATTTTAATTATTTGATAACAGTTTCAAATTCAGTCCAACAAAAGTTCAAAATAAACAACGCAATTAAATTTGCACTGATGCAATAGTAGTTTCCTAAAAGACAGACATTGTTTTCCTTCGTATATGATCGTTTATATTATTTATTTCCGCCAAGCAGTAAAGAAAACGTAAGAGCATTTCCCAAAATAGGTCAAGAACCATAAAGATTATTTACTAGCGGCTAAAATTCCGTTCAATAATTAAATTTGACGACGGGTATGTCGGAATTGGAATGTAAAGGGTCTCCGCTAAATTCATTACCCGCTGTAATAACGGCAAGTTGTTTTGCGGTAAGAACATTACATCTAAAACTTTTACGACGTTTACATAATCCAACAGCCCCCCCCCCCACTCTCACCAACGTTGAAAATTAGATTACGTGTAATTTTGGAATACCGACGAGTTATTGTGATGACGTCTTCGTATATATATTTGCACTCACAGGTCAGGCAACTTCATTTTGCGGGCATTCCGGAAGATATAGATAGGAATTTAAAGTGCTTGGAGCGAGATCTTTGTTAAAATTAACAGTTAGCCAGTAACTTGGACAGCAAGTGTTTGAGAATGTATCCCTCGCTTAAAAAACTGCGATAGAAATAACTTGTCTGTGGATTATCATTCACGGAAGACCTGAATTGCATGAATGGTTAGAGGAATAGGGATGTACTGCAGTGCGATAACAACTTCCTGTATTCCGATTCATCAGATGATTGAAAGGACCAGCATGAGTCCAGGAAATAGATGCCAATAGATAATGGGAAGTGATGACTACGGTCTCTTGCCGTAAATATCAGGTGTAGTATTAAGAGGACGAATAGTTTCTGAGATACCTAAAGATACCTACCCAAAGAATTCAGTTATTTCATAAAACAGTATCAAATATGTAATGCTAATAACGAGTTTTGTTGATACTTTGAGATTTTTTGTTAAAGTGACGTTATGGAGATTTGGTTTTCCGATTCCTAATATACAAAAACAATTATCTAAATGATCTGTCGTTCTTTTCGGGACACAAACATGCCCAAACAATGTTCGATATATGAACGATTGATTATTTTCTTGACGTGGTAAAGACAAAAGATACAAGAGTATAACAAGGAGTAGAAAAAAAAAATCATATTAATATGTTTCAGTCTGCAAAATAAAGGCACTGTATAAACGTATATACGACCTGAATGTTTAACATGCCAGTATTATACAGGATGTCTCAACAGTGTGATCTCGGAAGATTGTGCCTCTGTTAATGAAGATATTTTAAAACTGATTTCACTTATATACACAGATAGCCGAGGCGCACATTTAAAATTATTAGCGTGTATACAGTGTGTTCCATAAGGTAGTACCAACCGAAACTATGTTTGTTTAAATGGAACAACCTATATTTCGGCACAATTTTGAACTACTCGGAAAATTTTACGCCAATGAAACAGAACATTACCTACACTAAACATTATACTTTTTGATTTATTGGCAATTTTAAGGAAAAACAGTAGTCTAAGAAAAACTGTATATCTCAATATCTGTTTTTAATTTTATTTCGCACGCTTGAAAATTTTTGTTTTTCTGATAATGTAATAATAATAATAATATACTTTATTTGTCGTCCGATCCTTCACAGATATTGAAGATTGGCATTTACATAGTAAGTAGGTATATGAATTTTTCATACAAACACAATAGACCGGCAGAAGGCCAAAACAGAATTCACTATAAATGAACATATATAAATACCGACAATAACGTACGATGTAAAATTATTTGAAGAAACAAACAATAAAATACAGTCATTGTCACAATTATTGGCGCGATGTGCCTGTCAAATATTCGTTAACTGTATAAAATGGTTTAGATGTTAAGTGTTCCTTTAAGCAGGACTTAAATAAACTTAGACTAGAGGAACTCAAAACATGGGTGGGCAGTAGGGTGGTCCAAATTTATACCAAGCAAAATCTTTTTTTCGCTTGATGGCAACGATCCCCCCAATCTGTTCCTTTTCCAGAAAAAAAATTCCCCCCAAATTTGAAAAAAAATCGGTTAACGTTAACACGTGCCACCGAGCACCTCAAATTTCCCATTTAAAATACATTGCAAAAATGCATCTTTTTTTCATTTTTTTCAACTTTTCGTATTTAGAAAAAAAGTTGCGGGAGATAATCAGAAATTGTTTAGAACTCTCTAAGAAACAAATCGACAAACACTATTTTTTTCACCATCCCCCACCCTCCCTTGCAGTACCATAAATATGAGGCAAAATTTTCTCCAAACTTACAATTTTACAATGTTACGTGTTTTTTGTTTTTCTTTGCATAAATTATTATTAATGGATTACTGACATGTCCCTTTGTCATTTATGAACTAATTTTAAATTGTTTAAACAATTACAAATTGTTTAAAAATATATTTAATGTAACTGACTCATTTTTATATTTTTTGCAGAAATTATTGGAATATTGGCATTTTTGTCATTTATTAACTAATTTGCAACTGTAAACAAAAAATATATAATGTTACGGACAAACTTTTACTATTTTTTGCTGAAATTATTATTTAATTAATGGATTTTTTTGTCATTTATTAACTAATTTGCCGTTGTTTAAAGAAATACCATTTGGTTAAACAAAAATATACAATGTCACGGACACATTTTTGTATTTGTTGCAGAAATTATTATTATATGAAACACTGGATTTCACAGTTTTTTTATATAATAATGTATGTATTTCCTTCCTATTAATAATAATAAATAAGTAAATAATAACTCTATTAATAATAAATAACTAAGTAATAACTCTATTAATAATAAACAATTAAAAAAGTAGCTCTATTAATAATTAACTAAATATATATATATATTTATGAGTTATATATGAGTTGTCTCGCATTTATTCGAGTCTCGATATCAAAGTCGAGAGCTTTTTTTATATGGAATGTTCGTAAAATGAATAGAAAAATATGTATGTAACTTTGTATATCATTGTTTAAACCAATAGTATGTTTAAACAAGTGCAAATTAGTTAATAAATAATAAAAATATACAAATAATCTAATAGCAATTTCTGCACGAAAATAGAAAAATTCTCAGTAACATTGTATATTTTTGTTTAAACAAATGGCAAATTAGTTAATAAATGACAAAAAATGCCAATAATCTAATAACTTCTGCAAAAGAATATAAAAATGTGTTCGTGGCATTGTATATTTTTGTTTAAACAATTCGTAATTGTTTAAACAAATTAAAGTTAGTTCATAAATGACAAAAGGACATCCATTAATAATACTTTATGAAAAAAAAAAAACACGTAACATTGTAAAATTGTAAATTTGGAGAAAATGTTGCCTCATATTTATGGTATTGCAGGGGAGGGTGGGGGTGGTGAAAAAAAATACTGGTTGTGGGTTTATTCCTTGGGGACTTCTGAACAATTTTTGGTAATCTCCCGCAACTTTTTTTCTAAATCCGAAACAAGAAAAAAAAATTGAAAAATCGGGGGGATCGTTGCCCTCCAGCAAAAAGTCCGTTTTTGGACCACCCTAGTGGGCACTGCATTGTATGTACTGTCCGGACCATCATAAAGTATGGTCCACGCTCAAAAACAGACGAGGAATGGCAAGGCACCGACAACTTTCCTCCACCCCGAGTATTAAAAGCCGCCGAGACTTCGTACAAATATGAAGGACGGTTTCATCAGCCTAAAAATGGGCAAAGATTTTCAAATATTAAAATTTTTATTATTGAAGGAAACTCCAAGACTCTGTATATATATATATATATATATATATACAGCATGACTCATAACGTACGGATTATATTGAAGGAGTAGCAAATTTGTTACATTAAAGTGAAGTTATTTGCAAATTAAAGTTACATACAGGGTTAGCCAAAATTACCGGAACACCTAAATAACTCTCCAACGAAAAGAAATTTCAAAAAAGAATTCAGACAAAAGTTTTTTGACTTTAAACAATCCATCGTTCAAATATATTTTTAATATACAGGGTGTTCATTTTATTATAGAAATTTCGTAAACTTTTTTTTTTCAAATGGAACACCCTGTATATTTTTACATTTTGTGATTTTAGGACTAATTCTAAACATCTTTTATTAAAATAATATTTTTATAAAATACACCATTTTTGAATTTTAAGCAATTACTTAAAATTAGTCAAAATTACCAGAACACCTACATAATTCCCCAACCGTAAAAAATTTCAAAATGCATTCAAACAAACGCTTTTTGACATTAAAGAAGCTATTATTAAAGTATGCTTTTAATGTACAGGATGTTCATTTTATTATGAAAATTTGGTAACTTTTTCTTTTTCAAATGGAAAACCCTGTATATCTTTACATTTATAATGCTAAGACTAATTCTAAACATTTTTATTTGAATCATTTTTGTATAAGCTTCATAATTTTTTAGTTATAAGCAATTAATCAAAACTCCTGAACTTCAAATTAAGAATATTTTCCCACATACATTTGATTTCAACAAGATGGTGCCCCGCCGCAGTACGGTGTCCAAGTGCGAAATTATTTAAATTCAATTTTTCCGCAGAGGTGGATTGGAAGGAGAGGATCCATTGAATGGTTACCTAGGTTGCCGGATTTGCAAATATTGTATTTTTCTATTTGGGGACACCAAAAGTCCAAGGTTTACACCAATAGGCCGCAAAATATTGATGCTTTGAAGCAGTGGATAGTGGACGAAGTTCAAAGTATTACTGTCGAACATTTAGAAAACAGTTTACGAGAATTTGTTGATAGGTTGCGGCATTGTCAGCCGCTCACGGATGGCATTGAAAATTTAATTTAATTGTTTCTTTTTCTTGAATTTGTTATTATTTATCCGTTCGGTCAAAATAAATGTTTTGGAGTTTTAATTAATTGCTGATAACTAAAAAATGATGCAGATGATGCGATGTACAGGATGTTCCATACTGCCATAATAAAATAAACACCCCTATATTAAAAGTATATTTAAGCAGAGCTTGTTTAAAAATATATTTTTTTACGTTTGGAGAACTATGTAGGTGTTCCGGTAATTATGACTAATTTTAATTAATTTCTTACAACTCAAAAATAATGCATTCTACAAGAAAATTATATCAATAAAAAATGTTTTGAATTTGTCTTAGAATTACAAAATGTAAAAATATACAAGGTGTTCCATTTTTAAAAAGTGTTTACGAAATTTCCATAATGAAATGAACACCCTGTATATTAGAAATATATTTGAACGATAGCTTGTTTAAAGTCAAAAAGCTTTTGCTTGAATGTTTTTTTGAAATTTTTTGCGTTTGGAGAGTTATGCAGGTGTTCTGGTGATTCTGACTAATTTTAAGTAATTGCTTAAAATTCAAAAATGGTGCATTTTATAAAAATATTATTTTAATAAAAGATGTTTAGAATTAGTCCTAAAATTACAAAATGTAAAAATATACAGGGTGTTCCATTTGAAAAAAAAAAGTTTACGAAATTTCTATAATAAAATGAACACCCTGTATATTAAAAATATATTTGAACGATGGATTGTTTAAAGTCAAAAAACTTTTGTCTGAATTCTTTTTTGAAATTTCTTTTCGTTGGAGAGTTATTTAGGTGTTCCGGTAATTTTGGCTAACCCTGTATATTAATGAATATTCTTTACAAACTACGCTAGTAAGAGACGTTATATATTCAAATTACAGATACCAGATTGTTCTTTAATACAATGTTCAATTTAAAATGAACTAAAATTTATTATAAACATAAAAGTTACAGCTATTTGTTGTATAGTTACCCACTTAATCAACTCTGTACGTCATGACTCGCTCTGAACATGTTAGTTTTGATAATTCATAGGCGTTTTAGAATACAATTTTAGAAATAAATAGTCCCAACCCGGCCATCTGGCAACCCTACTCACTTACATTGTTAGGCAATTCCAATCTTTAAATCCAGTTACATAAATTTTTAAAAATATTCGGTAATTATTATTTGCATGGCGCGTGACATTAGAAAAGCCGACTGTACCAACTGTTTGAACTATCGATTTTAATAACGTTGCATTTAAGGGTTTATAGTCAAAATTGTTAATAAAAATCCTATAAATCATGATTCCACTCTAAAGTGGGACACGCTACATGAAACGGCGTAAAACAAACTTGATGTTAATAATATAGAATAATCATAACCCGTACTATACGTAGTACTCGCTTCTGTGAAACGAGGCCCAAATGATGATTAACAAAAAGAGCTACCAATCTCACGTCAAGAATAAAATAGGCACGTGCGGCTTTCAGCATATCTGTAATCCGAAACTAGGCCCATATGCTTTTCGTAACAATTTATTAAGTCCGCCTGATGTTAAATGCCAAACATCCGCGTGCGTTTGGGGGTGTTTTCGTGTCTCTGGCCAGGGGCTTGGCTTATGGGTGCGGAGATGCCGTTCTAGGGGTAGATTGATCAATATAAATTGATGACACACGATATGGCCAGCGAATTGTCCTAATATAACAGCTGGTTTTACGACGCATTCTATTTCTTCATTGGGATCAACCATTAACACATAATTGAATTAGATACACGGTTTTTGCGTGAATATACAGTCTAGTCATAAATAAACACTAGCAAAAATTTTTTTCAAACAATACGAATAAAAATTTTAATACTTTTCTATACCTAATAGCATTTTATCAAATTTTACCTGACTGATCCTTTTTTAGGAATTCCTTTTGTCAGTAATTACGTCTAGATATATATTTGGGAAGTAGCTGGTTTGCTCGTAGACATCAAAGCTAACAAATACCGTCAACAGTAAATAAAAAGATTAAGGCTTGGTCAAATATTCCTGGAGGTTAACGAGGGGACTAACGGTATTAATGAAGGTACCCGCATATATCTAACGGTGAAAAGTTATGTTTATTAGCACATTTTGTCGGAGGTCTTCCTATGACAGAGTAGTACTAGGCAGATATATTTCATTTTGAAATAATACACACTATAGTGTAACTTGCTAAGCTCAAAGAAATACCTGTCTGTGTTGCGGTGTATAAATAGAGCACTTGATTGTGTTGTTACTGTAGGTAAGTAACAGTCGCTATTGTCTTGGCTGTGAAAGTCACTTAAAAGGTGAAGGAAAACAATACTTTCAATAACAAACATGTCACAATAGTTGGATAAGCCCAAGTTTCTTCCAGTGTAGAAATTTGATTCAGAATGTTTGCTTTAATTATGTAGAATTGTAGCTGAATAGTCGATATATAACAGTTGTGAAATAGCAGCAATTTTGTCTCGGTAGCTTAGCAGCAATGCCCCGGTAAGGCAGAAGACCCCGGTTCGACTCCGGGGTGAGTTCATTATTTTTTATTGATTTTTAAATTTACTTCCCACATAGTTCCTCTTTTGCCAACCATTCTATATATGTACCTATTTTCTAACCTGACCAATAAGTTTCCTAGGTAACACCAGAGCGCAATAATGCGAGAGGCAAACGAAATTGCAGCCACTACCACGCGTTTAAGCAATTTATGGATATGTGTTAAAAACAGTAAACTTATCTAAATAAAAAGCAAAACACAAGACTTTAATATGAGTCTAAATTTTATAATCAGGAAGATAATAAATAACATCGCTGCGCTGCAAAGTTTGGGTGGTTCACCTCTGAACGAGCACGGGCGGCAATATAATGAAATCAAGTTGCATTTGCTTAATTAAACGGGGTGAATTATAGCACGGGCCAAAAAGATAACAATTGCAACGCAAACTAAACCGGCGGTCCATAAATTTACGTTCTCGGCGTTCGTTTTAAGCAATGCGAGATTTCCTAATTTTGTTCTGAATACAGCAGCGATGAAATATTGCCGCCAACAGTTAAGATTTCGCCCCGCCTCGAGATAATTTCTCATAGCCTAGTTACGAACAATTTCTGAGATGCCCAGATAACCAGCTGAAACCACGCCAAGCGGACGACACACTAAAAATTTGTTCTATTCTTATTTCATTAAGATAACTTTGAAACTCGATTAAAGTAAAAGAATATTTATTTTGTTCCATGTAAACTTATACAATACATCCAGAACGCCAATATTCAATTTTTACAGTACCTTGCAAAATTAAAAACGTCCCTCATCACCATTACATGCGGCACATTTTCTCCAGACCTTTTGTTCCTTCAAGGATGCAATCCAAAATGCATTCCATTGACAAGGTCTAGAAGTGCAAATTGAACTAAGATAAATTTATGTAAAAAATAATGTTTTTAAAAACTTTATAAAAAATAAAAAATTTCCAAATATTATAAAATTTTTGGAAAATTTGCTTATTTCTGAAATAAAAACTGGTATAATGCATATATGGCTGATATCAGAGCAAAATTGGGACGGAATCAGGAAATACATCAGGATACTGGCTCTTGATACATGGCAGGATAGATGAGCCTGTGAATGTTTAAACGCCCATAGACCGTACCCCAAAATAGAACCATGAATGAACAGATAAAACATATTTCGCCAAACAAAAAATAGAGAAAACCCCTGCCTGATCTATCGAGATGAACCACACCATTTTTTACTACCTGGACACAAATTCTAACTGGCGCTGACGTCATCCAGGCCAATACAGTATCAAAGATCCCAGAAAAGAAGGACTAGCACGCGAAAGACCAGGAAGATAAAATCCGGAAGTTGGAGACCAACAACACTGGAAAGTACCAATCTGTAACCCAGGATAATAGTTAAAACCCAGGGGTATTCCGTCCTGGTCCTAGAGGAAGGATGGTGTCCCTTTCCGGCAGTACAGGAACCGAAGGTGTCCATGATGATCCTCTACCTCAAAAAAACGGTAATTACATACTCTGAAACGGCTGAACACAAAAAATTAAATAAAGTGCGTTACACTCCTGAATTATTTCTACATAACAGGAGTGACAATCAATTTTTTTCTGCCCATCGGTTCAGCCACGAGCGCGAGAGATGTAAAAAAAGGTACCCGATTTTTGTGGTTTTAAAATAATGCTTGACTTTCCGATTTATTTTCTCCTGAACCAAAGTTTTAATTTTTGTTCATCTTACAATTAGAGTCTCTTCTATAGCTTGGCGTTTATATTTTCTTGATTTTATACGTAATAAAGTCTGTAAGCGAGCTTATGGGCGCGGATATCTGAGAAACGAATAATAGCACGACAACGCAGTTAGAACGTAAACAACCCTTATTTATTATGATACTCATCCATTGATGTATAATAACATTAAAGTTATTTGGGAATTTTTAAGAGTTAATTGTATGTAATAGATTCTGTGCGGACGATGGTTCCCTTTGGGGAAAGGGGATTACGCGCGGGAAGCGTGCGAGGCCTTGCGCGACGATTTCACACAATCAACTCTCAGGACAGTATTCAGCATTTTTGTTATTTTTTCGTTCGATTTTATTTTTTAAACTAGCATACGTAATTTTTTTTCTTTATTTGTGGAATTGTATACATATTCTGTTTTGTGACTTATTATTATTTCGCAATATTATTTCTGCCGAAGATTAGTTGTTGTTGATGTTATGCAACGCAATCTTGCCATATCTCTTTTGATACAGTGCTTCGTGGCATAAATTTTATCTTTAATTTTAAATGTATTGTGGCTTTTTGCAATTTTTTACGTATGCCGAGGCTAATTCAATTGTATTAAACTTGCAATGGGCTACAGGTAACCACAATAATTTTATTTTATTGCATCTGATTTTCTGCTATAAAACCTAATAGAAGTAACTTCTCTTGATGGTCACTTTTGACAGATACAACTGCTGTGCTATAGTTAATTGAAAAAAGTTTGTGACATTGATAATTAATTGTTTTACTTCCTAGGAATGCTTCAGAATTTTTGCTAAAGACTTGCAAAACACGTACGCACGCAACGCAGTTGTTGCTCAAGAAGCTTTATTCTAGAAATTAGTAATGAATAGAATATTTATGTATTAATAATATTATTATATTATTGACTTTATCAACCTGTGATGCATATTATTTCTTTGCTGCTACCTAATAATATTAAATTTGATTAAAAACATGTTTACAGCTCTTCGCTGTACACTTGCAAACTATACTTTGATTAAACAAATAGTCCGCCATTCTAACCTGCAACTTCAATTCTGCTTATATCAATAAATATGTACGATGTTTGTTTTAATTCTAAGTACGGGCCTGTGGTGCAGGCTGTAAGCCGACCTCGAATTCTGAGCGTGTGACGACTACGTGACGTACTTGCGCGGTATCCCAAAATTATATTGTTTATTTATATCGCTTTATACAAGTAATGGACATCTGATATGTGTTTCTATTTCAATAGTTTCATTAAACACCTGTACCTGTCTCGTTATCTTGCTATTAGCCGTTTTACACTACGCAATTCTTGCGCAAGAAGTTACAAAAGATGATAGTAAGCAAATGGAATTTGTAAACAGAAAATGGTTCAGTTCCTAGATAAACTACTCAGCATAAGAAAATACATCACAATTTCTGTTTAAGATGTTGTTGTACCTACTTACTGCACAAATTGTGTACTAAATTGTGCACTAGATTGCGTAGTGTAAAACGGCTATAATACTTGTTGCCGAGATATCCGCTTCTATGAAAATCTACTTTATAGCCTTTATTGCAAAGAAAATTAGAAAAATACAAAAGCCAATCAGTAGACAAGATCTTGAGCTATACTTTGTGTAAATTTGAGTTCTTTGGGCAGACGGTTTAGGAGAAAAATATGGAAAAACGAGCGTTTATTAAAAAGTGTTAAAATCCTGTATATTTTTACACTTCTCTCGCGCTTCTGTCCAAACCTAGGGGCAGAAAATGTTCATAGTCAATCTTGTTATGTAGAAATGATTCGCGAGTATAACACACTTTATTTAATTTTTTTTGTTCAGTCGTTGCAGAGTTCCGAACGTACAAACACAGGGCTCAATTCTTTTGCAACCGATAGTAGTTTGGATAAATGCTTCGGCAATGTTACCACATTATCATGTTTAACTATTGTACAATTACTATTAAGTAGACAACACTATTATTTTTAACTATTGTACAATTATCACCCTAATGAACAGATAAGTACTAATTACAGGGTTAAATGCTTGGACCAATCTTCTAATTAAGTGCTTTAGATATTACACTACACACGACGCTTTACATAAAATTAATAAAATTCTCGTACGGTACTTTTTAATGGTAAAACACTCAAACGCGGGGAAAGTTGAACACATTCAGGCAGCAAATGGTATGCAACAATGCTGAGTATGTGAAACTATAACTGGAGGACAACAACAGAGAGCACCAGTCGAGTGCGGTCGACCTATTCAAGGTTTGCAAAATAGGTACACAGTCATTACGTCAGTCGTCATGCCGCGTCGTTTCCTAACAATTCCTATGAGAGGTATGCGCGTATGTAGATTAGCTGTAACATGCACGTGTAAAGAGTCTGTCTCAATTGCTAGCCACAACAGTTTCACACGGGTCCTGCATTACAACCGCAGTTTTGCACTGGTTTTGCTCGTCAGTAGTTTAAGTGATCATCCGTCCACAGTCCCGATATAATATTATGTAGGATAAGGTGACAGATCACTAAATTGTAGGTGATTAGAAGGTCTAGTAGCCATCAGACGCTTAGAGGTTTGCCCTATGGAGAACAACCCATAAATGTCGATAATGTCCGTTCAAATAGCAAACTTATTTCATTCAGTTGCTACAGTAAAATGTGTTGGACGGCCGGCTTCCAGCCCCCCTTATGGGGGGCCCTTAAGTTACGTGTATAGAAAAAAGCTAATTACTCGAGTACCCGGAGAGATATCGCAATGAAACTAAACCTGTTTGAACGACCATTCTTCCAAAATATGTAAATTAGTATCCGTAATTAATTAATAACTTGACTGGTGACATGAAATATTAGCAAGAATCGGGATGTTCAATAGGCTGTATCTCGTTGACCCTTTGTTCAATCTTAATAAAACCAACATATTCGATTCCCCACTTTCTAATCTATAGGAATGTCAAAACATCCGATTACGATTGTACAGCCTTAAACTAGTAGGCGTAAACAAATGTCGACGTGTTATGCGACAGTTTGTGTCCTTAATTTGGACGGCCGGTTTCCAGCCTCCCTTATGGGAAGTTAAGTGTATAGGAGAAAGGTAGTTTGTCGGGTTAAGTGTATAGACAAATACTAATTAGCCCATAACCCTGGGAGATATCGCAACGAAACTAACACTGCTCGAACGAGCAGTCTTCTGTAAATCTAAAAGTGGAAAAGTCCGATCCCAAATATGTAAATTAGTATCCGTAATTTGATAATAACTGATTAGGTGACACGAAATATTAGCAAAAATCGAGACATTCAATGGGCTGTATCTCGTTGACCCTTTGTTTAATCTTAATAAAACCAACACTATTCGATGCCCCTCTTCGTAAGCTATAGGAATTCCAGAAAGTCCGATCGCGATTATACAGCCTTGAAATAGTAGGCGTAGACAAAGGTCGGCGTGTTATGCGACAGTTTGCGTTCTTAATTTGGACGGCCGGCTTCCAGCGCGCCTTATGGGAAGTTACGTGTATAGAAAAATGCTAAAAAAAATTAAAAATGCTAATATGATTTGAAAATTGTAAGTTAATATTCATCGTAAATCATAACTAGAGAGTTAAAATTTATTAACTTTGTGTATTTGAATCTGAGAATTTAAAGTTTGTGCTTTTGTGCATAATAATCAGACACTTATAAGTTACTGTACTTCGTGTGTTATAGTTAGAGGATTGAAAGTTATTATATTTTGTGGTTCACAATTTAAGAATCGAAAAGTATGTGTACTATGTGTGAACTGAAAGTTAGTATGTTTGCTGTTTTATAATTTAAGAATCGGAAAGTTTATACACATCATGCTGTCATAATTTAAGAACTAAAAGTTATCAATGTTTTGTGTTTCATAATTTATGAATCGTGAGTTTATGTTCTTCAGGTATTATAATTTGAAAATGGAAACTCTTTATGTTTTGTCTATCATGATTTGAGTATTGAAAGTTATCAATGTTATGTGTTTCATAATTTATGAATTGTCTGTTCATATTCTTCAGGCATCATAATTTGAGAATGGAAACTCTTTATGTTTTTTTCTATCATAATCTGAGTATTGAAAGTTGTCAATGTTTTGTGTTTCATAATTTATGAATCGTGAGTTTATGTTCTTCAGGTATTATAATTTGAAAATGGAAACTCTTTATGTTTTGTCTATCATAATCTGCTATCTAATCGAGAACCCTGAGAGATATCGCAATGACACTAACACTGTTCGAACGAGCATTCTTCTGTCAATCTAAAAGTGAGAAAGGCCGATCCGAAATATGTAAGTTAGTATCCGTAATTAATTAATAACTGATTAGGTGACACGAAATATTAGCAAAAATCGGGATATTCAATAGGCTGCATCTCGCTGACCATTTGTTCAATCTCAGTAAAACCAACACGATTCGATTCCCCTCTTCTTAAACTATAGGAATGTCAATACGTCCGATCGTGACTCTACAGCCTTGAAATAGCAGGCGTAGACAAAGGTCGACGTGTTATACGACAGATTGCGTTCTTAATTTGGACGGCCGGCTTCCAGCCCGTATGGGAAGGTACTTGTATAGAAAAATGCTAATTACTCGAGTACCTTAAGAGATATCGCAATGAAACTAACACTGTTCGAGCGAGCATTCTGCGGTCAATCTAAAAGTGGAAAAGACCCATTCAAAATATGTAAATTAGTATCCGCAATTAATTTATAACTGGTTTATAACACGAAATATTAGCAAAAATCGGGATATTCAATAGGCTGCATCTAGTTGACCCTTTGTTCAATCTTAATAACACCAACACTAATCGATTCCTCTCTACCTAAACTATAGGAATGTCAAAAAGTCCGATCGCAATTATACAGCCTAGAATTAGCAGGCATACACAAAGGTCGGCGTGTTATGCGACAGTGTGCGTTCTTAATGTACTTTTAGCAAGAATGTTCCCCAGTTCACCATTCAAACATTGTGACCGAATGGTTAAATTTACAATGTTCTCAAAAAATGATTGGACAAAATGGCCCTATTTTGTTCACGTAGTCATCTGGATTTTTATTTTTGTGTACGTTCAAACAAATTCTTTACAGTGAACTAGGTATTACCAGATCCATAACTATTAAAACTAAGAATAATGAATGCGAAACAATCTCTCTACAATCTTTCCGCGATAGTTATATGAACATATCCGACTTTCGGCAATTTAAAAAAAATCTGATGTGGCCAGGCACTTGACTTTATCATACCATATATTAATAGTTTAGCTGCATGAGATGCTATTTGATCGAGATCGGCTACGTCTGCTTTAAAATAAAACTACTAGAACTAGACAGATATTTTGATTATAGTTACAGTATGTAATGTCAAAATATCAGCATTTGACACTACCTACTGTCATAGAATCACAATATTGACAAATCCTAGCTAACTACAGGGGCCCAAAAAGACCTATTTCCGCTAAAATCGCAATTTTTTTTTTCGGCACGATTACAATAGGTACTTCATTATAGTGCGTATGATAAAGTAATAAAAGTATATGGACAGAAGTGGTAAAGGACTGACGTGGACCTCTTCAAGGTGTCTCATATTGCTAGAGATATTGCTTTCTGAAGGAGTACAAAGCATGGTGCGATAGAACAGTGAATTTCATTTGACACTTGACACATGTAACAAAGAACAGGAACGGCAGTTGCGCCCTTAATAATCTAGAATTACGTATGTACGTGCAAACGTTGTGAATTCTGAAGCATAAAACTAATAAATCATCTCGAACACCCTTCCCAGTTTTTGAGTGCCATCTAATTTACAGAGTGGTCTGGAGCGCGTTCATCGACATTACGAGGGGCACTCACTGTTACTACGTGGCATTTTATAGGTCATACAACAGCATAGTATATTGTGGGTGTGGGTTTATCCAGGTCATTTAAGGGGTGAAAGCATTCTATATATACATACTGTAAAGACTTCATGGGTAGACTGTGTCAGTTTATCTACTGCGAGGAATCTTTGCTACAGGAAGAAATATTGCCAAAAATAATCGCCATCTTCAAATGCTGATCCTCCAAAGATAGCAAGATGATGATTAGACGATTTGTGTTTTGAAATCTCAGGACGCTTTGCATGGGGAGAGGGTAAATAGGGTTTGAGTAATACTTAACCCTACAGCCGCGGGTGACGCGATTTCCCCGTTCTGAATCCCGCGTTTTTCTGCAAATTGAAAATACGCCCGCGGCAGGAGGGTTAAAACATTATATTGTATGACTGAATTAAAATTGATGAAAATAATAGCTTGATTGCGGGAACCGTTGGGAACTAGTTTGTGGATTACTTTATATTGATGGACTATAGGACATCGCATTGGTCTAATATAATTCATAAAGTAGTGTTCCAACTAGTTCGAAACTGTTGCCATGGACAAAGCAGTAATTCAAAGTTTCTCACAGACCAGACGAGATGTGTATAGTCTCAGGGCCGGCCCTAGGCGGTAGGCAAGGTAGGCAACTGCCTACGGCGGCAAAGTTTAGGGGCGGCAAAACCAACTGAACTACAATAAAAAAGGCTCTAAAATATTGCCTGAATCAAGAAAATAAAGGAATAGTAAAATAAAATCAAATACAATCGGAATTGACAGGCTTCAGGCCATTCCTATATTTTAAGATGCATAGCACCCAATAATAGACATACTAACAATAATAAATAAAATAGCTCATTAGCTTTTATAAAGAATTAGGATCAATTAGGAAAAATAATATGAAAGTGTACTGTAGTGTATAGTGATCCTATACAAAAATCAAAAGAGAAATATAAAATAGTCCTAACGGTCCTTTTGAGTTTTTATGCGATATCCACAAACTTAAAGAAAATGTTATAAGTAAAAATGATTTACTGGCACATTCCAAAGATATAGAAACCGCTTTAAAAATTGGCGATTCCTCCATCTTAACGGTTTAGCATTTGCTGCCGAAATGGTAAGCTAGTTATTTTTATTTGGGTAGACACATAATTTGCCCGCCTATAAAAATAATATTAAAATGTGCTAAGTCTTTGATGATATTATTATTGAAATTAATTAAAAACTATCAGTGGTTAAAAAATTCCCCATGAAATGCTTGCATCAATATCTCCGAAAATATTACTCTTAGCAGAACAAATTATACATCATATTAAAGATAAAATTTTGATGAAGATTTGGGTACATGATAAACAAAGAATTACTTAAAATGTTGAAAGATTTAGATTTGGGAAAATGTAAAGAACGGAGATATTATGTCAATATCTATTCTGTCAAAAACGACAGAAGTTTACTGATGACAGATGACTTAACAGTGTAGATATTGATATAATATTTCGGTTCAGAAAACCCGTTTTTTAACCTTCTCCCAATTCTACATCTTTCAAATTTTTAAGTAATTCTTTTCATCTTTAATATGGTGTACATTTTGTTCTGCTAAGCTTAATACTTTCGGAGATATTTGATGCAAGTAGTTCATGACAAATTTCACTCACAATCACTGATAATTTATAATAAATTTTAATAATAATGTCTTCATTCAGTAAACATTTTGATGGTATTGGTACTATTTTCATAGTCGGGCGAATTAATTATGATGTTAAATGATTTTGCATCCATAGACCTTGTTTCCAGAAGGTCCAGTTGACGTTTTTAAAAATTCATTACCTCTCTTAACATTGAGCCAAATTTAAACATTGCTTAGCAGTTTTTTTTTCTAACTGTGCCTATACATAACTGTTGCTACCTGAGCGGGCGATAGACAGTTTGCTAAACTAATATTTATAAAAAAAGTATTTAAGATCCGTGTCTACTTAAAATTGTCTTAATGGGTTAGCAATGAAGACCACTGAATATGAATTGAGTAATACATTAGATCTGAAAGAAGTTACTCGCGATTTTGCAGAAAAAGGGTTCGAAAGAGCTAATTTTAATTTAGGGTTAAACTTTGTATACTTAAACATTGTACTAGTATTCTTTATTTTTTGTTGTTTTAAAAGTATTGTTTGTACTAGTATAATTTCCAAAGGTTGTGTTTTTCAAAAAATAAATTTCGTAAATATTGTGTGTGTGACTGTATTTTTTTGGATCATGATTTTTGTATAAATCTGTTTTTTTTTGTATAAATCATTTTGGAGTTAGTATTATTTCAAATATTTGCAGTTGGTTTGTTATAATAAGTAGTAATTAATCAATTGAGCTGCTATTTTGTAAGTATGTAATTAATTAAGTATGTACAGGTGGGCCAAATTCGATGTAACTATAGGAGATCTCGACAACTATAAGAGATATCGAAAAATGAGTAAGATCGTCTTTTTTGGGAGAGACTCAATGGTGAAAACCAAAATCAGTTATCGTCTTTTGTTTTCGAGTATTATCATCCCATTAATCTAAGCAAATTGCACTGCGAGATATGCACTGTCAAATATTTGTACCGAAAATATGATCATTTAATGTCGATTCGTAACATCGCACATCTGGACTTGCAAACACATTGCAAGGTCTAGAACGCATCGGCTGGCTCGACAAAAACTTGTAGTTCTGAGGCCGTAAAAATATCGGCGTAGAAGGTCTACGCCGATATTGGGCAGACTATTTCAGGTAAACATAATATTAATGCCGCATGAATGCACCGGTGAAAAATACATTCTTATGCCTGCAAGAAATAGTTTTCGGGCTATAGAATTCTACGTTTTACTTTCGACAAGAAAATAATATCTTGGTACGTATGTAGTGTGTAGGATGTTTGTTTTCGCTACATTACTAACGCGTCTTGCAAAATATAATAAAAAATAATACAGGCAAGGACTCATGAGTCATGATGCATGAATTTATTATTTGATAATAATTATTTCAATCATTTGCAGTTGGTTTGTTATAAAAGTAATTAATCAATCAATCAGGGGGCGGCACTATTGGGATTTGCCTACGGCGGCAAAAACGCTAGGGCCGGCCCTGATAGTCTATAATGTTACGCTTCAAGTGACAACGATATGCAAGGATGGAGGAGGGCTTACAATGAAACGGAAACGTCTTAAAGGTCAACCAAGGGTCATGAACGTCGTTAATGTAAAACAGTGTTCTCAAAGTGTACTCTGTAAACGTCGTATAATTTAGCCTCATCTGTCAATATTCCAAGTTTTTGTACCTTTTCATATTTTAAGAGGAATCAGTATAGAGCTAGTACGTCCTATAAAACAAACATCCAAAGTGAGCTCAATTTTGTATCAAATTTTCTCATGTTATACATCGAATTTTAGATAAAGGTGTATTACTTGCTGTAGTAATGTATGTGTATTAAATGTTCCTCCACGCTGAGTGATAAAATGTGTCTGATTCATGTAAAATGATGTTTACATCTTTATTTTTAGTTTCGATGTAACTCAGAAACTACCAAATGGATTTTAATCAGACGTTCGCACAGATTTGTACTTTATCATACGCATTATGATAAAGTATTGTAATCATGCCGAAAAAATTGAGATTTTAGCGGAAATAGGTCTTTTTGGGTCCCCTGAACATTTTTGACCAAGGTACAAAAAAATGTCTGTGTGTGACGATTTTTGTGGTGACGATTCCGGAGAAACTACTAAAGGTATCGGGACGAAAGTTCATATTTAGAAGTTTCATGACCTAACTTAAAGCTGAAAAGCTTTTGGTTGAAAAGGGTCCAAAGGAACTGGTAGTTTATTCTAAGCCTTTTTGAAGGATTTTGCAAATGAGCCGCCATTTGTGGAAGTTCGACAAAATAGTTAATTAATAAATTAAAGTAGAGGAAATTTTGGATAATTTATGCCTATGACTTTTTTGGGTAAAATTAATAGTTTAGCTACAAGAGCAAATTCTTTTCGATCGAGATCGGTCGCATCTGCATTGATATGAAAGTAAATAGTAGCCAGGATTTTGACAAATATTTTTTGTGCTATCACAGTCGAAAACAACTGATTTCATCAGAGGTTGGAGAACCGCTATGGAACGTTGCCGCTCTAGTGCAGCAAAGTACAAAATACAAATTTCAAATAAATTAAGATCACTAATTTGATTGTTTGTTAATAAGAAATATCAACCCGTCTTTATATCTAATTCTAAAAACGATAAATTGAGAAAATTGTAAATAAAGTATAGCGATGTGTGTAGTTTTATTTTAGGTTGTTGGTTCGGATGTGACATCTACAGTGTCATGAACAAATATAAATCTGTCAGAATTTGAATTAGCTTTTTAAACTTGACGTTTCGTCAAAGTGGTACCAACCTAACATTTCCTAAACAGAAATATAACCATATTTTAATTATTTTTTAAAAAATACATATTTTTCAAAAAGCAACGCAATTAACGTTGGCGTCACTCCTGCCGAAAACTAGATAGCGCGATTCGCTCACATGCGACTGCGACGCTCCGCGTTCGGTGACACGCCGCATCACCGCTCGTCGCTCTATTCCATACTTTCGGCACTTGTGACATAAATAACTATTATTCTAATGTCGTAGTGTAGGTAGTGTCCAATGCTGATGCTTTGACAATACCTACGATTTATCTCAATAAAATAGATTCTCATGCAGGTAAACTATTAATTTTATATATTGTATGAAAAGTCATGTGCCTGGCCACATCAGATTTTTTTTGTATTTTTAGTAATATTCAAGAAAACGCAGACTAAAACTTATCGGATAGCTTTAGAGTTATAGCACCGCAAAAATGCATAATGTATACGTCATATTTTCCGCGACTATACTCAAAGAAGTAAATTTTTGAGTGAAAAAAGCATCTAAAATATTGATATTGTTAAGTGAAATTTTGTACACTTACAGAGAAAGGTGTAACTTAGATCTATTAGGCTGTACTTTTTCCAATTTTAACCTGTGTTCTCCGTAACAAAATCGCACTTTTACGTGTTGCGCGTGTAGAACGTAGGGTAAGGGGTACGGATTCCCCAATCCGAAATGACAAATGGACTTAGATCGCAAAAATAAGCATAAATATGTGCTTATGGATGCGTACAGTGTTGCGATTACGAATGCATGTATTTGACATTACATTTTCAAATTCATATTAAAAAATCTGATGTGGCCAGGCACATGACATGATCATACTATTTAAAAGTGTTTCCCAACGCAATGCTTATGTGACAATAAGTATAGGTACTATCAATATGTAGAATCCAAATATCTGACAAATCCTGGCTAACTAGTTTTAATGCAGTACGCGCGATACCGGTCAAATAGATTTTGCTTATGCAGTTAAACTATGTATTAATTTTACCAAAAAATGTCAGACATAAATTGTACAAAATTTCCACTACTCTAATTTATTATTTAACTTATTTGACGAAATTACAGAAATGGCGGCTCATTTGCAAAGTTAATGAAAAATGCTAAGAGTAAACCTCCAGTTCCTTTTGACTCTTTTGAACAAAACTTCTTTCAGCTCTAAGTTTAGTCATGAAACTTAATATGGGCTTCGAAATGAGTAGTCAACCAAATAATTTTGTTGTCGGTATTTCGCCGAAATGATTAGGTATTTCCATTCAAATTATACCTTAAATTGAATTTGAAACTTGCCGATAATACAAAACATATCCGGCTGAATTCTGTTGAGTCTAGGGGACGGATTTTAAGATTGTTGATGGCTATGTCGTGGTTTTCTTGGGTTCAACAAAAGAACGCCGATATTCACAGAATTCGTCACCTACAGTTAACAGAATTGAGCCGAATATTTTTTGTATAAAGGACAAAGGTTTCAAGTTCAGTTTAACGTATAATTTGAATAGAAATACTGACAAAAAAATATGAAGTATATTTGGTTGCCTACTCATTTCGAAGCTCACCTTAAAAATACGAAGTTTCGTCCTGATACCTTTAGTATGATAAAGTAATATTATTACTTCAATCTACATAATCTATATAAAAATGTTGAATCTATATAAAAATAAACCTTTCTATTTAAAATAACAAGTGGTGGATAGTGACTTCCGGTAGACCTGAAGTGTGCACTTGGCAGTATCAAATAAAAAATGCCAAAAAAGGCTGTTTTGGATAACTTTCAAGACCTTACGCCATAATAAATTAAGATTGCCTATTTTACGCGTTCAACAAGCCAAACTGTCGTTTAGCCGCTATAATTTTGCTTGCACAATTTTTGTGCCTGTGCTCGCAATTGTAGTTCAGACCTTAAATCTATCATATAGATTCTTATCAAAACAATCATATCAATGTATAATCACCTACATCCTACATCTACTTTTTACAGTTTTAACAGATAAGATACTGGTTATTTGTTCATGAATCAGTTATTATATTAAATTCACAAAGACGTTTCTAAAATGCGTTTCTTAGCATTTTTAGTGATCACTGCCTTCTTGTCGACAGCGACTGGTGAGACTCACTTTAGACATTAATATATTAATTGTTACTTACACTGTTATCAATTTAATACACATTTCAGGGTTAAAGTGCTATATATGCACAAGCACAAGCACTGAACTTGACGAGGCATGCGTAAATGACCCGGAGTCTATGACATCCGAGTCCGCTATTCAAGACTGCAACAAGAAATATTGCTATTCGATGAGACAAGAATATGTGGTATTATTTGAACCAATTTTGTACATACATTCTAATCACTACAATCATGTTTCTTTAGGACCCAATAGGAAAAGTGGCTTCCATACAAAGAACATGTATGGATGATCCTCCATACTTAAATGAAGTAATTGAAGATTTCACTTTTCGTACGTACTTCAAAGCTTGTCAAGTAGATCTATGCAACGGTGGAACAGGAACAGATTTGTCGAACTCCATGTCCAACACAGACAACGGCAGACCAATAACGCTATTTGTTCCGGGAACAGATTCGGCAACAACTGCGTTCATCTCTATTACTTTACTATTAATGTCACAAATTGTATTACTACTGGGATAAATAAAGTGATTTAGGTTTAAGAATTAAAAAAAAAAGCTTATAATGTACCTATAAATACAATAACATCTTTAATTTATGAAGCCCATGTCTTCTGTATTGGAAATTCTTGATAGTACATCCAATAGCGCCTCATTCAGTCTATTTCCAACTTGTGCGCCCATCGTAAGACGTTCTACCAGAGTTGTTGCATGCAGTGATCCACCTCGAGTTTGGAGCACAGCGCTAAATTTTCCTCTAGATATTGCGACGACTACAGCACCCTGCGAACATTGTTCTTCCGCAGAAGTTGGGTCAACAATACATTGATCGCCTATTTTGCATAGTGTCACCTAAACAAAAATTATTACAAAATTGTGTGGAGTTGAAATTGTCACTGCGTTATCTCGGAACATGATGGAACTACAACTATTACGCCCTTTTGGAAAGACCAGGTCTTGTTTTACGGTTTGTCTGTATAAGGCTTTAGAAGTCCCCGGTTATTTGTTTATTTAAAAAAATTTTATTTATTATATACGATTAACCAACAAATCAGCCAAATCATAGCAGTTTGATACCAGGTAAATGAAGACAGAAACCAATGGTCAGATGCATGTAATATGGTATTATCTTTAAATTAAATTCCACAATTGGCAATATATTTAGTTAATTAAGAGCTAATAGACCAATTACAGGACAACAATATCTGTAGATTCCATTGAAAGTTTGGTCATTATAAATGCTTAATATCATTTTATTCGATTTTGTGTTTTGGAAAGTGTTTATCTTATTTGAAATAAAAATGAACTGCGTAGAGGTTGTCAGGCATTGTTCATAAGTTGCTTTGTTGAATATGCGACAAGTAAAAATAAACTTTTTTCAAGACTCAGATTACAAACTTTTATGGCAAACAAATGAATATAATTGCATTTTGTGCAAAGTTGACCTATTTTTCTTGCTGCTACTGGCTGGACAATATTTCTTATAATAAAGGGTTTAGTATAGTTGAAGTACTTTACACAAACAAATATCAAACTTATATTAGGTTCAACCATGCAACGATTTTAACAGATGTGTATAGAACAGTACTATAATATTACTATTCAGTTCATATGTAGCGATAAACACAAATTTTTACATTGTATCTCAGCGCCTCATTTGTAAAAAACATTTTTCTATTAATTTTATCTCATTATTGGCTATTGAAATTGTACATAGAAACACCGTCAATTTGTCTATAATGTCAAAAACGTTGTTTTTTAAAAAGCACAATTTTGTAATTTTTCTCTCATTTTATGATGATTAGAAATCCACATATTATTAATATAACCAAAAGCAAATAAAATTTAAATAAACAAATAGTGTCAATATTTAAGTTCTAAAAGTTTTAAGTGTTTTGCATTTGCAACATTAAAAAATCATCAATAATCTAGTAGTTCCAACAGGTTCCTTAATAAAACTTATATTGACAATTTTCCACATACCATAAGTGGTGCTCCAGAAATATCCAACTTGTCGCAGTTAGATAAATCATCCGAGATATCCAATTCAATATTATTCCCGTCGATTACTACATTATTAACATGAGGTACCCTCGTATCCCACAGTGCTGCTTTGACAGCCAAAGAAATGGCGTCATACAAATTCCCTCCGCATTCCAATAACTTAAATGAAAAGAATTATTAACAATGACTACAATTTGCTTATAGGAAACTTACCAATATGTCCACATATATCTTCCAGCACTTCCTGCCTTTTAATATACACAGCTTTGTATAATCAAAAGAACTGCGTGATTTGTATGCAGCCGCTAAACAATTACTTATTTCCAAAGCAAGATCTTCGCCTCCTCTTCCTTCAAAATCCGGTGTAGCGTTAGCAGAGCTGCAAAATGCACAATTAGGTACACCTCAAAAACGAGCTCTTGTCATATTAATTACCAATCGATGAAAAATTCTATTTTTCCTTCTTCGGGCCGATCCGGATATGGGGAGTCCAATTCTAACTTTACTGCTACTAAAATATCTGTGTTTGCGAGTCTTAGTCTTGCTGAACCAAAGGCGTGCGAAATAATTCCAGTTTCTAGTTCCATTGGCCTATAATCTTCTCTTGTCCTGCCATCATTTCTAAAGTTTTCCTAAAATTCGTATGTAAGTTATGCTGCATTTTGAATTTCGTTAATTACCTCAACGCCGTGTAGGATAAACGTTTTTTCTGCATCACACAAAGACATTATATATAAATTTTACGTTTATTCAACGATCTTTTATTGACAAACACCACAGGTTCGATACATAACCTAGAAACATGCTGCAAACCAGAATCCTCAGACAATAGCGCCACCACTATACAAATGTGTGTACTAGATTTGAATTTTAAAGTGTACGAAGATTATACTTTTCAGTTTTAACTATCAATAACTGAAATAAGGTCTGTTCTAAAAAGTTTATTTAAATTAAATATCATTTTTTTCAGGATTTTTGGTGGTATTCCAGTATTATGTAGCTTTCAGTGGAGCCATCTGTTGATAGTTATTTCAAACATATCACCAAATGTTTGACATTTGGCACGGTTGATAATGACGATAATCAATGATCGCCATTACCGTGTTGTTTGTGATTATTACCAAAACGTCAAATTATACGTCAAGTATGTCATAAAGAAATGTCATAATTTTCTCGCGTAGTGACTGATTCACTCTAAACTAGTGAATATTGGTAATACAATGTGCGTGTCCCTCCACGTACCGTGTTTTCCTGTGACGGTTGTTTCCAGACATCTGACATCTGTTTGTTTTTAGGTGGTATAAGATACCATTTGTCAATGAGTTAGTTGCCGAATTTAATAATTATTTCTTCGTGATTATTATCGTTTTTATCGGTAAGGAATGCCCTGTCAAGCCCTATACGCCGTTAAAACGTGTACTTTGTTGCAGTGACTGTTGCTTGGCGTTCAACAAATATTCCAGATAATTGGCAAGTACGAGCTGTTTACGTCTTCGATAGACGGATTAGAAGGATCCGTCACATTCCTGCGCTAACCCATCACACTATTTCATCTACGCTTGTCGAAAGTAGGTAATCATTAACTAGAAAATGTTATTCATAGCCTTCTATTTTGTTGCTCATCAGTGGAAACCTGTTTTAACTACCCTTGATCTTTATAACACTTGTACCTTGCACAATGTTATCATTTTTAGTAATGTGAAGTTGATACTAAATAGATACTGCTAAAAAAAATCCACCTAATATTGCAACAGTTTTGACATGTATTATTTAATAAATTTAGTTTAAAAAATATTATAATTAATTCCTTTTTGTATGTAGGTACACAGCCCTCTGCGGATAGTCAGTCGGAAAGTGAAACTGAGACTCATTCTACAATATCGACTCAAACAAGTGAAGAAGATAAACCGCCCGAAGCTACTGTTGGTACATCTACTGAAGGCGAAACTTCGAGTGTACGTGACGAACGGACTGAGATTATAGAGAAGATGGACGCTGATACGAACACAGTGAGGCAAAGACGTTTGGCATTTTTCCAAAACAGAACCGAAACATTAATAGGTAATTATTATTATTGGTTTGTTGAGTGTCTAGATTTCATTGAGTGTTTCGTTCAATTTATTCTCTTATGGCTATATATTTTGTGCAATCTATTGTAGAAGAATTTATCTTATCTTTTTTTTTAAAGAGACTTTTTTTATGGGGCCACAGGAGATTGTCATTGGTTTTGCTATGGCGCTTTTGTTTAAAACAAAGGACAAATCTTTTTTTTTTAATGAGACTTTTTTTATGGGGCCACAGGAGATTGTCATTGGTTTTGCTATGGCGCTTATGTTTAAAACAAAGGACAAATCTTTTTTTTTTTAATGAAATGTTCCATATTTTTGTATGTTTTTTATTTCTTTGCAAATGTTTAGCTATGCAGTTTTTTAACTACTTCTTTATTTGTCTAAACAACATCATCCTCAGATGCAAATTATTTTTCACTTATGTGATTAAATTCAGTTTAGAAAAAATTGTTATCAGTTTCTACACATTGGGCTACTAGTTTAAGATTAAAATGACTTACCGATTTGTACAGGTTTATTTTGTCTAATAAAATCATAATATAAAGTAACTAAAATAGATAAAACATGACAAAGAATTAAAAAAGGCCTAATGTCTAGCTGCAAAGTAAAAGCAGAACATCTTCTTAACATATTCGCAGACAGTGTCTGCCAGATTTCTGTATATTCAGATTACAAAACTGTTGGCATTTGCCGTCTTGTCCGAGAACGTCTTAAACTCAACATTTTATAACTTTTCATAAACGCAGTTATGACCTCTTTGCTTAACATCTTTAGTGTTAAATTCAAAAAAGATTCAGCCCAAGTTATTTGGTACTTTTAAAAAAACTTACATGCGTTTTCGGACATTTTATCTTAGAAAAGTGTTTCCACCTCCACCTATCCAGGTTTGACAG
Organism: Melinopterus prodromus; assembly: GCA_964023965.1. Lineage (NCBI taxonomy): Eukaryota > Metazoa > Arthropoda > Insecta > Coleoptera > Scarabaeidae > Melinopterus > Melinopterus prodromus. The sequence continues at coordinate 4,504,211 of OZ030398.1, forward strand.
CATAGTCTGGTTTTCTAAAAAGAAAAAATAAACACTGGTTAACATTGATTTTGTCCAAGAACCCATATCAAATCATTTTTACAGCTTTTTTTCTAAGATAACAAATCTGGCAACTAAAATACTTCATCAAGTGATTTTTTTGAGAAAAATGTCCGAAATATAGTTTTTGCGCTTATTTTTTGTTTTTACTGCAACGGTTGGCATTTTGTGACAACTTTTAGAATTATTTGAGTAGAGTTAGATAAACCTTGAACTTCGAACATGAAAGATACACTAACACAATTTAAACAATCCCTAAACCCTTTTTGCTATACTTCTTTGTTCAATGACGCAATAACTTTTGAAGGATTTTAATTTTTTTTTCGGGATATAAAGAAATTTATCAAAACTAAAATATAGCATTATAATTTTAAATAGCAAAATGTTGCATCTTATACTGGTTCAAGTGATGTTTTTTGTCTATTTTTTGAGACATCTATGATATAAGTGAGAAATTTGGGCAAGTTCCAGTCTTCTTCTACATCAATTCTAAACATTTTCTTTGTTGGTTTTTCCAATATCTGAATTTTTTTGAAGGTACACGAACGATATAAAATTGCAGTTGAAACTGTGTATTTTTTACAAAAATTCAGACATTGGAATGAATTAAAAAACCAAATGTTAAGAATTAATATGGCTCGCTAAGTGAATTATTGTAAACCTCCACAAATTGCTTAGTTAGTCCACAGGGTGTCTCAAACTTAGACCAAAAACGGCATTTTGGTTCTCCTACAATAATCTACTGTAATATATCTTCTTCAAATTTTGTTATATTTATGATAATTGTGATAAATTTCTTTACAACGTCCAGGAGTATTTCTAAATAATTCATGAGCATGTAAATTTTGTTACAGATCCTAACGAAGGAAGCAGTACGGTTACTCAAGATCAAAATGACAAGAGCAGCCAGAGTTCACAAAATGAAAACAGCACAGGTGACTGTCCGGAATGCCATAATGGTGATCCGTCGACAGCAAATGAGAATAATACTACTCAGGATAACACGAGTACACAGGATACAAGTAATGATATAAGGATAAGGTTGAAATATTTAAATGACGATTTGAAACTTGTCGACGGAAAGTTGAACGAATTCGTTGGTGATTTTAAAAGGTGAAGTAGTAGTAAGCAAGGCAAAAAACCGTTAATCCGTTAATTACAGTTAAAACCGTTTATCCGTTAATTCGAAAAAACCTGCAACCGTTAATCAGTTACATTTTTAATACATCAGCGAATTAATAACGGATTAACAGTTACGTTAATTTTTATTAACGGTGCCGAATTATGTCGTTGTGTTTTCTAGATACGTGATTGAGCTTGTTTCAGGCGACACTTTAATACGGAAATGCAGGAGAATAAGGTTATAAAGTTGATCTTTAACGGGCAACTTTTGCAAAGTGACACGTTCACTTTGCAAAGTTACGGCTTGTTCGATAACTGCGTGGTGCACTGCCTCATTCATCAGAACAGGACCGCGCAGGAGGTGCAGCAGGAAAACATAGCGCAGGAAAATTCCAGCGAGAGGAGGAACGACCGCGATAGGGACCTTGGGAATATTTTAATTGTTTTAGTTTGCCTTTTGTTAACATTTGCATGGATTATTAGGTACGACCTTGTGTATTATTATTTCGGAAAGGTTACTTTTGTTATGTTTTTAATTTTTTAGGTATAACTATCCTGACCTTTTTACGATAACCTCGACGATTGCGCTCGTTTTTATCACCGGTTTGTTTACGATACTTTCGTTAGGTACATTCTTTCCTGATCAAAACGTTCCCAACATCGAGGTACACTTACGTTAGCAGGTTCTTTTTGCGGAATTTGTATAATATACATGTATATTTATGTCAAACTCTTGTACATTTAATATTAAATTTATTGTTATTAAATTAGTTTTTTATTTTTTAGATTTTGTTATGCATTTTTATTTCTAACTAGTACTTATACAGGGTACTATACAGAGTTATTATTATTGTTATACTTTTTACATATGTATCCCAATGTTGTAAAGTGTCCAATTCCATTGGTTTTTAAGTAAATACTCGAATGACGTGCATATTCAGATATCAACTTATTATAATATTACATCATCATTGTTATTTTCAAATAATATACTATTTCTGGATGTCCGCAATTGATGTATATATAAATATATTATGAGTATCATAGATATCTATTGCATATTATTGATGTTTGTGATTATTAGATGGATTTCACTTACTGGGATGTAATATGTTCAATGTTATTTTTTCAATTTGGTATTTGTTGTTTCTTGGCCATTATACATACAGCAACTTGTTATTAGCAAACCAATGAATCAAAAATTAACATGAGAATTATCTAGTTAAAGTGCTGTGTTGATAACAGCCAAATAATATTAATATATTTTTTTGTTGAAAACTTGCATAGGTGCATAATAATCTATGCAAATAATCCAAATATTTACTTTTGTAATGCTATGACCCTTAGTCACAATTTCACTGACATGAGATAAATTTACTATCTGTTGGATAACTCCTACTCTGGATTACAAACTATGCAAAACTTGATAATATATAATCAATTAGGTGCAGGGAAACAAATACATTTTCTTAAATAAGTCTCAGACCCATCTGAGCAAGGGGCCTCAGTCTGGGAATTGAAAGTTTGATTTGTCCACGCTAGACAGGGGTTATCCAACTGATAACTCCTGCTTTTGAAATAAGACCTAAATGTTCATTATTTTTCATTAACATTTGTTATTATTGAAAATAAATGTCTAATTTGAAAATAGATGTGTATTTTATATTACACATATCTACACAAAACTCTGCAGCAGGTAGGTTGGGTCAAGCCAAGGAACATTTTCCCCCAATCCTAATATTGATGTAGTATTATAAACAATGGTACTTTACTGTAACTAACTCAATATACGTACATATTTAAATCAAAAAGTTTTTGGCCTAGTTTTTTATATAACGCCAATTTATTTTCATATAAGTATAGAAAATTTAAAAGGATTTTTGCTTTGAATATGGTAACACCCTGTACATTCAACAAATATAATAATAATTGTGTGGGCGTATAAGCGACGTACGCCTGTCATCCTATCTTATTTCCTCCATTTCCCCAATTATCCAATCGACATATCGCAAGCACGTGCACTTTATTCTAGTAAAACTCTAGATATCTATGTATATCAATAAAATAATCTTTCGCAGTCATTCATGCTTGCGTTGCGCACGATTTGGCGCTATTTTTAGTACGATTATTCTAAAATGAAGCTGTGTCTGCAAAGTTTGCAACAATTGGTGTGAAGTGCGTTGTAGTAAAAGATGTGGCTGACATTTCTGCTCGATGTTTACCTATAATTGTTTTAAAGCTGGTTATCAGTTATCACATGTGGGGAATGCGGTTCAGAAATCAATCTGTTTATTGTGCGGGTACAATTCTAGGAATAGGAACGTTTTAGAATAACCCTAAATTGGAAGCAAACAATTGCGAGTGAACCAAGTGAACGCGTGAACTCCGAATTACGTCATAACAACAAACAAGAAGTGTAATCAGTGTAATGTGAATAGTAAAGTCTAAGAAGAGGATAATATTTGATTGTGGTCTCAGAATTCATTGATATCAATTTAGCGGAAATTAGTCGGATGCAAAGTTGCCAGTACTGATTCGAATAGCTGCATATGCAGTAACTTCACTTGTTTTTATTCTTGACCTGGGATAAACGATCCATGTTTAGATCCAAGCTCGCGGACAGAACGCAAAAAACATAATTAAACTTAAGTCAAATCCTGAAAGCAGGTTCTTTGGGAAGATGTCCGCCGTTTGGACTATAATCAAGGCCTGCTTACTGGCACACTGTAATAATAATAACCATTTTAAACGTTCGTTAAATTTTGTTAATAGTATGCTTATTTTCAGATTTTTTTATCACGGTTACCTATGCAAAAGTAACGAATACTGTTGAACATCAAGTCACTACGCACTGCGAAGTATTTAACAAAGAGCCATGTACGAATTCGTCAAATTGCCAGAAAGATGACAAATGCAACGTGAACGAAGTTGACGGCAAATATGGTTGTTTCGCGTTATGGAAGGTCGAAGCAAACAGTACGGTGCACCTGAATATGAAAGGTTGCTTCTTGTATAATCAAGAGTGCCTGACGCATGAAAAATGTGTTGCACGTGTCGAAGATACCTCGGCGTTAATGTTTTGCTGTTGCGAAGGTAATTACTGCAACAAAGAATTCTTTTGGGAAATAATACCACCCACTGAAAAACCTCTGAACGGTGAGTGATGTTAAATGTATTCGTTCAGTAAATAATTCGAGTTATCTTTTTTTAGAATCGACTCCTAGAGCTGATGAACCTTCTCCGAATCTTATCATTTACATTGTTATCGCTATGGTTTCAGTGTGTGTTGTTATTGGAATTGCAGCTTACTACTACTTGTATTATAGGAAACGTAGACATTCCTTTAACGAGGTAGGTCTAATATAATTTGTTTAATAATAATAAATACTCTTAATGCTAAAACTATGATTTTACTTCTTCAAAAAATGTTAGTCACATATTATTCATCATTATTTTCAAAGGTGATATTTGCTTGTTTGGTGATGGAAACTTTAACTGATTTACTTATATTATAAAATTGACTAATATTACTAATAAAATATTTTTTGCTTACTAATGTTTACTGAAATTCAGTGGCAAGTAAGTGTTTATTTGAATTTGTTCCAACTTAGCTACAAAAATATTACGATTACTTAGGTACCAGTTGAAGATCCAAGTTTGTACCAGCCCGACACACCCTTCCAAGGCCTGCTTCCAGTGCAGCTTATCGAAATTAAGGCAAGAGGTCGTTTTGGTGCCGTTTGGAAAGCCATGCATAAAACAGAAGAAGTTGCCGTCAAAGTGTTTCCGGCACAGGTATAATATATAATATATATCGATATTGTCAGCAGTCCTTTGCAATTGTTTACGTTAACAGGATAAACAGTCTTGGATAACGGAACAGGACATCTTCAAACTGGCGCAAATGGAACACTCAAATATATTGCATTTTACCGCGGCGGAAAGACGAGGTGGATCAGATAATATGCAACTGGAATACTGGCTTATCACCGCTTATCACGAAAGAGGCTCACTCTGCGATTTTCTCAAGGCTCATACCTTGACATGGACTGAACTCTGCCGTGTTGTCGAGACTATGGCAAGAGGTAATGTTGAACAACTGTTTTTTTCTTGTTTAAAATTCATTATCTTAGTGCATAAAATTGTGTTCAGAATACAATTTTAAGACTGAACAGCATCTGTATTCTGGTTATATTGATTTTTTTCCTTTTGCACTAAATAACTTAATATTACATTCAGATTTTTACAAAAAAATTCAATTTTCATTACAAAAATTCATTACAAAATATTCGGAAATCAATCATAGTTTTGATTACTGTATTTTTAACAAATCAAGTAATTGAAAATCTGCAATGTTTTGAACTGTTTCTGATATCTACTATGAGAAATTTATTGATATTTATAAGGTAATGATTGTAGTGTGCAAAGTTGTTGAAACAATTGTTTTTTTGATTTATTTATAAATCAATTAATAGTTTTCTTTATAAATAAATATCCGAGGTGCTAGGTGCCTCAGATATTTATTTTCCGTCTAGTATTTGTGTATAAATTTTGATTCAATTATATTTTTAAAAAATAGATCAGATGCAATGGAAAATACTTGATACTATTTATCGATTCTGATGCAATCCGCTTTATCAAAATTTTCGCTTATTCGAGATGTTCTTGGTCCGTATTAGCTCGGATAATCGGGACTCTACTGTATTTGCCATTTGTTCAATTGTTTTAGTAGTATATTAAGAGGAACTAAACATACTTAGGGCCTGTATTTGTCTCTTGTTAAGTGTTTGATAGTTTAATCAATAGATAAGTAATAGGGTCGCTAATGGATTTATCTGATAGATAATAATCTATAAATCTTTATACTTTGTACAATCTTAGGTTAATATTCTGCAAGATTCCAATAATAAAGTAATTTTTTCAATAGTTTTCTTTAAAATCTTTCAATATTGATCATACAACCAAACCTGAAATTTTTTAATATTTTCTGTTGTCTTCGATTTTTATCTATCGACAGGATTAATGCATTTACACGAGGAACTACCCGCAAAACCTGGCCACAAGGGAAAACCGTCAATAGCGCATCGCGACTTCAAGAGCAAAAACGTCCTACTGAAAAGCGACCTTACCGCTTGTATTGCGGACTTTGGTTTGGCGCTCATGTTTGAGCCGGGCAAGTCATGTGGCGACACGCACGGTCAGGTGGGGACCAGACGGTACATGGCCCCGGAAGTCCTCGAGGGTGCCATCAACTTCACGCCGGACGCCTTCTTAAGAATCGACATGTACGCCTGCGGTCTCGTACTGTGGGAGTTGGTCTCCAGATCTACCGCGCAAGAAGGCCTCGTCCATGAATATCGGTTACCATTCGAGGAAGAAGTTGGTCTTCACCCTACTTTAGAGGACATGCAAGAGTCGGTTGTCCAGAGGAAAGTTCGACCCGCCATTCAGAACGCCTGGAGGAATCATGCGGTATGGAAAAATCAGGATTGTAATATGTGTCTTGAAAGATTTAGTAATACCAGTAACTTTTCTTATATTGTATGAAAGTTACGCTCTTTACAGTGATCAATTTTGTGTTTAAAGTGAAATTTAACCTATCTTTTTCAGTGCTGAAAATATTTAATAAACAAGGAATTTAACCCTAGAATGCCAGACTACATATTTTGTGTCTGGTCTTCTAGGGTTAATCATGTAATTGATTTTTAATAGATAATTATGATAGAAATGAAGCCGGTTTTGACAAGAAATCATTGCTTAAATCAGGGCTGACATGGAATGAAATGAATGTCGTTTATGGTGGATACTTGAAAGAAATGAACTTTTCAAAAACGGTTTTGAGGCATTTAGGGAAGTTTTAGGAAAGAATAAAATGCACCATTAGATTCCTAGGGTGTGGGCCGACCACGTGCAAAGACCTAATGTACCGCCCCTCTACAGAATTTTACATATTTTGTCTAATTTAACGTTGACGTTATAAATTCATCTACCTGTATAAGAGTAAAAAAGTAAAACATTAATAAAAATGCAAAACTTTATGTTTTTGGCTAGCTAATAAGCTATAATTGCTACAAAATACTTTAGCAAAATAATTAACAAACAAAAATATTACCTTTGAAATAGAAATAGACATTCTATAATTAGAAATGTAAAATAACAAAATATATTTATTTTAAAATTAATAATAAAATAGTACTAAAGCATAAATCTCGTGAAACGAAGAGTATATAACTCAGTCCTTCTACAGATACTACATAATAATTAACTAACAAATAACTTTTCTGGCTTTTTGAGAAGTTTGTCAATTATTTCGGTCAATTCAATTTTTTTCAGAGATTTTGGATGCTATAGCGATGATGGTCAAATCTGAAAACCTTTCTTGTGGCATTATTTCTCAAGTAATTTTTAATAATTTTTAGTTTTCTGAAACCTCATTCACCTGGAGCCACAGAAACAGGCAATGTTAAAAAAAATTCTTATTGCTAGACCAAAATTTGGAAAACATCATCTTTTACTACAATATCTAATATCTATTGGCTGTTTTTACCTGGTAAATATCTTTGATTTAAAGATGAAGGAGTTGTATACCGTCTGACGTCTATATCTTTCACAATACGTCCTTGCTCCTGTACCTGTAACTTACTATCTAAGTCCATGCAGGCCATTAGACATGTGCAAGTATCACAGTTGTTGTAAAACCGTTTTTTCTTTATTTTCAATAGAACAAACATTTTTTTAACTATATTTTTTTTTTAGCGAATCAATGTTTTTAAACTCTTTACAAAAGATGTTTTAAACATGCCATAAAACATGTTTTAAAACACACACACAAAAAGAATGTTTTAAACAAGGAATAAAACTTGTTTTTAACATGTTTTAAATTATGCAATTATTTCATTTGCAAGCATTTTAATCGGCATGTTTTCTTCCTTACATTTTACTTGCTACCACTGATATTACTATATTTTATGAAAAACTACAAAAACTGTTCAAACATCGGTAGTTTAACACACGTTTAAAACACAACGTTTCAAACAAACTGTTGAAAACATGTTTAAAACAAAATAGTTTACTACAAAATATTTATTTTAAAACATGTTTAAAACACTTTTTTAAAACAAACTGTTTTAAACATAACAACCCTGGCAATAATTTTAATATTATCGTGAGATCTTTGGGAATGTAATTATTTTTTAAGGTTATCTAAGCCTTCAATGCATTTCGCGATGTTTAATTTTAATTTCCATACCTGCTAGGAATACATACAATTTCTCAAAAAATGCGAGTGGGCGGTCTTTGGAAACAAACAAACTCATATACAAGGTGACAGAACGGAAAACAAAACCTCGTAATTTGATAAGTGAGATAAGACCAACCCTATCTTCGGCTTAAAATAAGGGAAGCTTTGCGATTTTAAGCTTCACTTTATTGACACTTAACCTTTAAGGGGAACTAAAGGTACGCTTAAAATTTAATTGGCAGCTGTGCAGTTGGATCTAAATAAACTATTTAAATTTAACATTTTTTAAATGAAGTCTAAATTCTATTACTATACTTAATACTCCAACTTTGAATTAAATAGGTATCATCAAAACAAAAATACTGGTTTATGTAAATTGTCTAAATTAGTAAAAAACAAAAAAAAAAATTCTCTCTTCGAAAAAGATTTAGGGTTGTTTCGTGGTAACGTGTCACACCCGTCACGTTCGTTTGGCGGCTATAAATATCAATGGAGGCGCTTGTTCTAAAACTTTGATAAGTTTTATGAAAAGGCCTTGTAAAGAGCTGTGACTGGCGTTACCAGCCATCTGAACTAACCGAGTTATTTCACCTTACACTACAAAAAATAAGTGTCTAAATAGAAATCCTGATCACCTATGGTTAACAATAAAAGTGATTTTGCATTATCACTTTGTTAATGTTACGGAGATAGATAATTAAACATAGGTAAAAGTTGAAGTTTAACATTCATTCATCAGCAAAGTTGGAGTAAATTTATCGTTTGGCCAGATGCTTACAACTCCGCTGTTCCTCTTTTCCCCGGAATGATACTTTATGTCTTTTTTTTTCTGTTGCAGGGCTTGTCAGCACTTTGCGATACAATGGAAGAATGTTGGGACCATGACGCAGAAGCAAGACTGTCCGCTTCCTGCGTCATGGAGAGGGTGATGTTACAGGGTCGATATCAAAATTGTAACTCGTTGGGCCTACGAATAGAGAATGATGCGTTATTAATCAATGGAAAGGAGAGCAGCATGTGAAATTTTAGGTAAGAGTTCGTGCCATCAATACCACAAAGCATAATGTCCGTACACAAACTTTACAAGAACGACCTATTTTTTTTTTCCTTTTGAAAATTGTTTTAAAAATTAATCTTTAAACATATATTTTATTTTTTTTTATAATGTATTTTGTCTGTTTTTTTTTTAAGATAAATTGCAACATGTTGGTGACGAATTTTTAATCTGGCACAAGGCAGCTTACATCTTGGATATCAACCACACTTACCTATAAAGTTTCATTTAAAACAGATGCAGCGGCTGTTACCATCGTACAGTATTTTGCAGATGACAATGGAAATGTACGGAAATAATTGAAGTACAAACTAGTGGTTAAGTGTTTAGTTAAGAAATAGATTTTGTTTCCGAACCAAAGTGCCAAACAAAACAGATAATGGACAGTGATTTAATTTGTATTTATTCTCGCGTGTGGTGACAAACTAAAATGTGTAATAGTAAACAATTGCTCTGGTAAAATATGAAATGTGCCATAGATAGTAGGACTTTGTATGACGTAATAGTTTAGCAGAGAGACTTGATAAAGAAAAAGCGCAAATTATAGTTTCTACAGACGACCGTGCAATTTTAAAGTCTCATATTTTTCGTAATCCTTGGATATTTTATTGCATAATCTCTTTATACTTAATATATTTTACATAGGTATTTATCGAGATGTAATATTCAACATATATTTTTTTAAATTACTAGAAATGTCTATGGGAAAATATTGCCTAATAGGAGAACAGCAAAATATGTATTTTAGAATAGTGACCCTAAAAAAATTTTAAAAATCTGTTTAATTATAAGACTGAATCCTCTGTATATAGTTACAAAATTGTCTGTGTTTATTTAACCCATTGATATTGTAAATGTTCCAAACATGAATTCGAATTTTTATTAATTCTGGCAATTAAGAAATAGTTCGTTGTTAAATAATTGTATCCACTTGAACAAACGCCGAATTTGTTATATTATTACGTTTATTCGAAATTTTTTGACAGTATTGTAGAATCATTAACATGTTTTGTAGTGTATTGGAAATGGAGAAATGAAAGTTGTAAAACTGAAGAATATACGATATGGAATTGTAAATAAGTTTTAAGAAATATTAGAAGATGTATATAGCATTAATAGTGTTTTAGGAAACATTATGTTAAGATTTTATAATTTTCCTTTTGAGAAACCGAATTGTTGTTCTTAATAGTTCAGTTTTTTTATATATATGTTTAAGTACACCTGAATTGTAATGTGCACAGTAGCTCTGACATATAAGGAGATTTTCAATCTTTATCTTCATCCATCCCATTTGTCTACGAGACCAAACTACCTCTTATTTTATATTTCAACAGGTGCTATATATGTAATCCTATAGTTACTTTTCCACATTAGTATATTTTGGAATCACATATCAATTTAAAATCGACAATTTTTGTTTCATTACTGTTAAGTGTGTTTGCTTAAATTATGTTTTAATGTATTTAATATGTTAACTGTATATGTTGTATCCGATTGTTAGCGTTACGTTAGAATTATTTGTTTCTTTCCGACAAAGTTGGTGCCAAAACGTTACAAAGCAAAATATTGTTCCTGTTCTATTTATTTATAGCAGTCTTTGGGTTTCCCGTGCAATAGCCAAATGCCATTCCACTTCTGTCTTCATTAACGGTAAAAACTTACAATGCAGCTGTCCAATTCGTTTATTGTATATGGTTATGTGTCGTGTAGATTATTAGTTTCTGTTGTATTAAAATAGTTGTGTAAAATATATTGCTGGTTTTCATTTACATTTAACCATTATCAATCTTTATAAATGATGATAATTGGTACAAAAATAACAAATAGGTAAGTTATAGTTTAAGATTAAGTTGGCAAAACTTTGTTCAGAGCAATTATAAGGTTAATAGTACAAATTATATACGCAATAAATAAAATAAAACGTGCATTTATGGTAAGCAATTTTTAAAATAATTGACCAATAGCAAAAATATTTGTCCAATACAAAAAATATTTCAGCAATTCAAAAAATTGCTTGCGCACATTAAAAAATAAATGTGCAATAAATTTATATAAATGTACATCAGAATCAATAATTGTGTATATTAAATATTAAATAATAAATTTTTACACTTTAACTAAATAAATGTGCAATACAATTGTTCCCTTTGTAGCGTAGTTATCGGTAGTTATAGAAAGTTGTTGTCAAGGAATTGTTGTAAATAGTTAGACATAAAAATAAATATACGTTGTGTGTCACGTTTTTCACTACACCAGAGTTTGGCTACGTTACATTGGTGGCAGCGGTGGTCGTACAGTTAAAACGATTACTGAAAAAGGAAATAGCGAGACTGCGCTTGTAGTAAATCATGGCAGATTGCCACATGAAGAAATTTGGTGGTGGCGACTGGAATTTGTGGATAACTAATTTTAAAGCATTTGCTGTTCTAAAGGATTGGGATGATAATAAGAAGAACACAGCGCTACCTTTGTATCTAGAAGGACCTGCACAGCAAGCTTTTCAAAGCCTAACGGATGAACAAACAGTCTGTTGGGACACTACTTGCAAAACCCTGGCGGAGATTCTGATGCAGGAAGATGATTGTGCTGAACTTCGATTTGCAAATCGAAAGCTTATACCAGGAGAAACTTTGGCCATGTTTGCAGCATCTTTGCGATTTCTTGGAGAGAAAGCTTACCCGGACTATAATGTGGGGACTCGTGAGAGACTTCTAGTGAAGCAATTTTTAATTGGAATTGACTCGGAAGTTGCCATTGAAGTTGCCAGGAAAAATCCAGCGGATTTGAATAATGCTTTAGGCGAGGCGCAGATTGCCTTAAAGGTTAGGAAAATGCTTACAGAAATCCGAAATAGCCGGGCAATGTCTTCGACTGGAAGTGAAGGCGATCACAGAGTGTGTGCAGCTATTAACAAACAGGAAAGCGATGTTGAGAAGCTCGTTAAGCAAGTGGCGTTGCTGACGACGACAGTAGAGAAATTGGTAGCCAGTAATTGTTCACAACGAGTGCGTGAAACAGAGAACAGATCGACAGATGCTGGTAGGGTCCGCTGGCGTTCTCCTACTATTACACGACAGAATATCCGTGGACGATCATCTTCGTCAACGCGCAGCAATGAGACAGATGCATACAGTGGCCAAGGACATGAAAAAACTGAGGGCCGGTGTTTCTTTTGCGGTGATGTTGGTCATTTTCGAAGAGACTGTCCTAAGAGAAAGTTTAAGAGATCGGGAAACTTGCACGGACGCCACGAAGTCCCATAGTGACGCCCTACATAACAGTGGGACAAGCGACAGGTGAGATAATGGACGCCTCGGTAGTTAGAGTTCTAGGGGAAATAAATGGCACTGGAGTTGTATTTTTGGTTGATACGGGAGCGTCACGGTGCCTAATTCGCCAGAGCTTGTGGGAGCATGTAGGTGGTAAGGAGTTGAAAGTTACACACACAGAAGTTGTTCAGGCTAGCGGTAAGCCATTGGTTATTTTGGGAATTGGAAATATCGATGTTACTATTGGTAATAGACATTTTGCAACAGAGGTGAGTGTGTGTCAAGATCTACTCGATGACTGTGTGCTGGGATGCAACTTTATACGCAAATATAAATGCATTGTTGACCTTAGTGAGAGTTGTGTTAGAATTGGCAACCTACGCATTGAAGAATATGTTATTTCTCCAGTGGCAGCTATTCTGTCCCAGACGTTACTTGTACCTGCACGAACGGAAATTATTTGCCGGGTAACAGTTCAAGACGACAAGATGAACATTTCGAGAGTAATTGAGCCTCTCCCTCACTGTTGGCAGAAGCTTGGCGTTTTGGTAAGTCGTAGTATTGTGTCAGGGACAGAAGGAGCTGTATTACTACGGAACCCATCAAATGAAAATATAATGTTGTACAAAAACACACATATAGGTACAGCCTTAGCATGTACGGTCTTGGACATGAAGAACGAAGCGACGATTCAACCAACCCCAGCAATGTTTGATTGGCGAGAAGCTTCAAAACATCTAACTGCAACTCAGCTTCGTGAGGCCAAAGCTATGATCGCAAAGTTTAGCGGGGCGGTATCAATGGGGAAGAAGGATATAGGAAGAACTAAAGTTCTTGAACATAGCATTGATACTGGGCTGTCCAGGCCAATTAAGATAGCACCGAGGAAGCTGCCATTTGCTAGGAGGTCAGAGGCGCAGCAAGAGGTTCAACATATGCTGGATAATGGTGTAATTAGCCCTTCGAAATCACCGTGGTGTTCTCCTGCAGTCCTGGTACGGAAAAAGGATGGCACAATGCGATTTTGTGTGGATTTTCGTCGACTAAATGAAATAACAGTGAAGGACAGTTATCCGCTTCCAAGAATTGATGTGGTATTAGAAGCGCTGTCTGGCGCAACACTGTTTACGGCACTAGATTTACAGTCTGGGTATTGGCAATGCGAAGTGGCAACGAAAGATCGTCCGAAAACTGCGTTCTCCATAGGTTCTGGACTCTTTGAGTTCAACGTGCTTCCTTTTGGAGTTTGTAATGGACCTGCTACCTTCCAGCGATTGATGGATGTTGTGCTAGATGGTCTTAATTGGGAAAGCGCATTGGTATACCTTGATGACGTGATTGCATTTGGAAGGACATTTGAAGAACATTTGTCTCGACTTCATAATGTTTTGAAGCGGTTGCAGTCGGCTGGATTGAAAGTGAATCCAAAGAAATGCAGGCTATTTAAACAAGAGGTTGAGTTTCTGGGACACATTGTCAGCAGCAAAGGCATTGCAACCGACCCAAAGAAAGTAGAAGCAGTGAAAAATTGGCCTATACCTGTCAATCTGAAGGAGCTTAGGTCATTTCTTGGTTTTGCATCATATTATCGTCGATTTGTTCCAGGTTTTGCAACGATAGCAGACCCACTTCACCGCCTAATGAACAAAGGCGAGAGATTTACGTGGACGGAAGAATGCGAGTTAACATTTAGGAGACTTAAAGGCTATTTGCTGTCAACACCAATTTTGGCATATCCAAATCCTGAGAAGCCTTTTATAATTGACGTGGATGCTAGTGGCACTGGACTGGGAGGTGTGCTCAGTCAGATGCAAGATGGAAAAGAACGTGTAATTGCCTACTATAGCCGTTCTTTAACGAAGGAGGAAAGGAGGTACTGTGTGACTCGACGGGAACTTCTTGCTCTGGTTTCCGTATGCCGACACTTCAAAGCATATTTGTTGGGCCCTCAGTTTATAGCGAGGACGGATCACAACTGCTTGCGGTGGTTGAGAGGATTCCGGGAACCAGAAGGTCAGGTTGCAAGATGGTTAGAAATCTTGGCCGAGTTTAATATGGAGGTACACCATCGTTCCGGGGCAAAGCACGGCAATGCGGATGGATTGTCACGGCGCCCATGCTCTCAATGCGGAATGGAAATTGAATGCAGTAGGGACGTGCCTCAGATAAGCCAATTGCTGAATGCAGGGACAGCAGAGACATATGTCGTTGCAGGACCTGACTCGCAGGACTCAACAGATACGATGGTTCAGGAACAATCACGGGACGAAGTCTGCGGTCCGGTTGTACAACTGTTAAAAGGTGGCTTGTCTACACCAACTGATCTATCGAAGGCGTCACGTCAGTTATGGAGCATGAAACCGGCATTAATAGGAGGAGTGTTGTGTATATCCGAGAAAAGCGGTTCTCTAGTCAGGCATCGAATGGTAGTCCCTGCCATACTAGTCAAAGAAATTGTACGAAAGTACCATGGAAACGCGGCGGGTGGTGCCCATTTGGGAGTAACGCGGACATTGGCTACACTGCGCCATAGGTTTTTCTGGACCAATATGCAACAAGATGTTGAAGACTGTTGCCGTAAATGCGAGGATTGTTGTCGCAGAAAATCACCGACTCGTCCGGGTAAAGCCGCATTGCAAACTAGTGTTTCAACGCGTCCATTTGAGAGAGTTGCCATAGATATTTTAGGTCCATTGCCAATGTCGCTAAAAGGTAACAAATACATCTTAGTCGTGGGCGACTATTTCACAAAGTGGACGGAGGCGTATCCTCTACCGAACCAGACAGCAGAAACGGTAGCAAGAACATTTGTTGACGAATTTGTGAGTCGATTTGGAGCACCCGAGACAGTACATACAGATCAGGGCCGCCAGTTCGAATCGCAACTATTTCAGGAAACTTGCGCTGTACTGGACATTGAGAAAACTCGCACGTCGCCGTTCAGACCGCAGTCGGATGGTATGGTTGAACGTTTCAATCGCACTCTTCTTAATATGTTGAGTCATTGGGCTGGCAAACATCAGAAGAACTGGGATGTGAAACTTCCGCAGGTTATGATGGCGTATAGGGGAAGTCAACACGAAAGCACAAAACGTTCGCCGTTCTTCTTATTATTCGGCCGTGAGATCAGGTTACCGCTAGATGTTCACTACGGGCTGCCGATTGATAGCTTTGGGAAACAGTCACATGAAGAATATGTGAAGAATCTTCGGTCGTCACTAGACCAGGCCCATAACGAAGCTAGAGAATGTTTGGATGCGGCGCATAGAAGAATGAAGGATCAATATGATCGCAATATCCGCCCACGGAAGTTTAAGGTGGAAGATATTGTTTGGCTTCATCAGGTAACACCACGTAAGGGCGAGAGTACAAAGTTGCATCGACCATGGACGGGACCATATAGGTTAGTGAAAGATATGGGTCTCAATACTTTTCGTATTCAGCATTGTGCTTTGCGGCACAAACGCCTGGTCGTCCATCAAGATCGACTGAAACCGTGCGCTGAGATTCCTCATCCGAATCAGGCCAAACTTGAGGAACGAGCCAGTAGACGTCCAGGAAGACCTCGGAAAAGTTCGGCAAAACACAGCGGAGTTTCATCCAATCAAGCAACATCATCAAATATATCGCAGCAAAATTACGGAAGTGAGTTCTTCGTCCCTGCATCTGGGGCCCTATCTCCTGATTGCCCATGTTTAACCGGACCAAATCGGGATGAACGCCGAAGGCAATCAGATGATGCAACAGTTATAACAATGGAAGAAACAAACGATGCGACTGTGGCAGAGGAAAGGTTGGTGACAAGTGATGCAAACCTGAACGAAAGTATTGGTTTAGAGCATCGTCGACGCTTGCTTCCCCGTAAGGCTAAAGATGTAGCAAGAGGATGTCTGCGTGATTACTTTCAGGGGAAAGTAAGAAATAAGGAG
The DNA here is from genome assembly GCA_964023965.1 of Melinopterus prodromus. Taxonomy (NCBI): domain Eukaryota; kingdom Metazoa; phylum Arthropoda; class Insecta; order Coleoptera; family Scarabaeidae; genus Melinopterus; species Melinopterus prodromus. The sequence continues at coordinate 4,520,864 of OZ030398.1, forward strand.
GGGGAAATGTAGCGTAGTTATCGGTAGTTATAGAAAGTTGTTGTCAAGGAATTGTTGTAAATAGTTAGACATAAAAATAAATATACGTTGTGTGTCACGTTTTTCACTACACCAGAGTTTGGCTACGTTACACCTTTATAAAAATATAACAAGTCGCTTAAAAATACTTGTTCATTGAAAAAAATATATTTCGAATTGTTTAAATAAATCAGCATTTGTAAATATTATAAGCGCATGTTATAATCTAAATTGTACCATGAGATAATTATAATGCGCCCTAGAAAGAATATAATGCGCATTAAGTTGTGCAACCTGTAGCGTACATACAGTAAACAAATAGAGTATGGAAACATGGGAAAATCTCTGAGAAGTTGTGTCATTTTAAAATACACACATTTTGAGTTGTAACGTTGACCCTTTTTTTAAATGGTGACACCGTTTTTTCTTACTGAATTTGGTAGATCACTTAATTGTGTAAATGGCAGCGGATGCATTTTTGGCCTTCCAAAAGAAAATTTTTGACTAAACGACCATTGAAAATTGAATAATATATAAGATAGGAAAAATAAATTTTGTAAATTGAATACGAAATTCCGTTTTTGGTAGAATTAATTGCCCTGAAAACCAGTATAATTAAGTAATTTATTTTCTATCGTACTAAGATTTCAAAAAAAGTGGGTAAAAATGTAATAGGTTTGTTCGAGCAGCAGTAAAAACAATTGGGTATTCTTCTGCGAAAACCCGGGCAAAACCCCCATTCTGCATGTGCAGAAGAAAGAATAAGTGCTTTGTGCTTTATGCCAGTGCTTGCCAAACCTTCTCCTATGGCGCCCCAAGGCTGGTAGAGCCGTATTTTACAGAGGTTGCGCTGACGCCTATATTGCCCATGTATCCAAGCGACCCCCGCAGATGCCTACAAACTCACGAAAAAGTGACGTCAGTGGAGTCAGGACAGGAGTTTAGCGTGTTACGAGATAGCGTTTGTGACGTCACTGGGAGACCTCGTCCCCGCCCCGCAAATCCCGGTCGGCGCAACCTCTTTAGAATAGGCTTTACCGGCCTTGATGGCGCCCCCCCTTTTGAGATCATGAAATGCTCACGCCCCTCATAATTAAGACAAAAAAATTATTTAACAAAAATAACAAACTACAAAATCGTTGGTGGTGCTGAATTTCCTTAGCGAGATGTGAAATTCTTGGTGCTATATTTGAAAGCACGCAACGTAAGTCGCTAGTCGTAAGTCACAAGTAGGTCGTCGAAAAAGGTTTATACAATTTTAAAGCTATTTCCGCGATTATAGGATAGCTTGAATACCATTTTATCCAGAAAGATGTAATTTCCAAATGTTCGACGTCACCTTCCGCCGCTGAAAGAATGTTTCAAGTGGATTGCTTGTTCCTGCATGTGTTCTGGAACGGTGTTTATATCAAAGTTGAATGGATTACGGACAAATTTATGTTCTTCATTGTAATATAAATTAGGAAAATAGCGTTAAAATTAATCTAAAAGGCCTTCTAAATGAGAGATAATGTCTTTTGTGATTTCTTTATTTGAAACAATAATACCAATCATTTCATTATCCATTAATGACGCAAATTTCGGAGATGATGAAAAATTGGGGGCCTTAGGTTGCCGACGGCGTTTCCACACAAGCATTTTTTCTAAAATAGCTTGGATAGCATCATGATGTGTAATTATGTTTGCTGAAATGTCGTCTTGTAACTTCAAATTAAGAACGTTCAGTGCCTCAAAAATATCAGCTAAATAACCCAATTTGATCTGAAAAGTATTATCAGCAAATGCTTCACATAACTGATGTTTTTTCTGCTGGTTGAGAAATAGCTGTACTTCCATTGAAAGCCAGCGTACTTCTGAATGAAATAGCAGTTTTTTTTACTCTGAACTCACATCTACTCAAAGAACTTCAAAACTTCAAAACTCGTGTTTAACGCACTATTTTTAATAAAATTAACTACTTTAATAGCTATGTTTAATGATTCGTTAAAGTTGTGAGGAAGAGTTTTAGAATTTAGTTATTGAATTTAAATTTTTGTGTAGGAGTAGTACTTTTGTCTCTCACGCCCCCCTTAACGGTACTTTACGCTCCCCAGTTTGGGAATCACTGCTTTATGCACTTAATTTGGTGCTGCTCGAACAAACCTATTAAAAGCGATTTGGTAATTTTGACAAATTAATACCAGGTGAACCTATTTTCCTAGAACCATTAAAATGGTCTCATAGTAAACCTTAATCTTTGCACTTTTACTTGAAATCCCAAAAGTTTGTTCTCAACCGTTTTTGAAGCATTTACAGCGATTCTTTAAGTGGGGTACGAGCGGCTCCCCAAAAGAAACGTAAAAAAGCGTACGTGAGATTTGTATTCAGCGCAAATAAACCAATCGAAAACGTCTGTTTGCATTCCATAAACAAATAAGTTTTCAACTACCCTATATAATCTTCATTTGTCTTTGTCTCGAAAATTTTGTTATGTAACTGTGTATGTAACTTTATCATACTACGTATGATAAAGTAAAAAGTCTAATCAGGTGAGAGTAATTGTTTATAAAGTTACTACGATGATTCCTTTCAGCCACCGAGCAAGGGCGAAGGGATTAACTTCACAGATGTATCGATTTCTGATTTGGAACGTATAAATTTTTTTATCGCTCAGCATTTCGGCATTTCAATTTCAAGGGGGCCGACCGTACCTAAGGTCGCCTCAGCGTCAGATTACGAATTAAGGCGCTCTCTCCTTTTGACAGTTTGATTCTCCCTCCTGATTACGTTTTCCATTCCAACCAAGAATGTCTTAAAAGTTACAACGGTGTTTCAGCAATGGACCGAATGTGACTGTATTTTGTGGCTGTAGCTGTACAAAAGAAACGAAAGAAAATGATTATGTTCTCAGGATTTGTTTGATTCTCGGTTTGTGGAATCAAAACGATCCAACATGATTCTTATGCGTCATTGAACAAACACATTGTATCTACGCTTTTATCTGTCAAAATTGGACGTTTCGGAAATGTTAAATTACTTTACTTCAGACAATAATGAAAAAGTGGAAAGAACTTTGTGTTTTTGCAGCATCGCGTTATGCTCATCATTGGGCCCTGGGCAATTTTTAATTTGGGGGCCCGCATATCCAGCGTTGACTTAAGAAGAATTACTTTATTATAAAAAAATAAAATATACTGATAATGCCGATACAACTATCGAAACAATTAACAAAAATTATATACCGTGTGTCCATTTAAAAAGTATCCACCCTTAATAACCATTGCCCTGATGCGATTATTGCTTTGAGTGTAAACACGTCGATTTAGATATGGAGGGGGAAGTTAAAAAATGGTACCTAGAGAATTTTAGGTTGCATCCCTTCACCCCCCAGCCACCCCACTATGAAATTTCAAATGGCACCCCCTATCTTGTGATACATCATTTGAAAGGGTGCAAAATTATCTACTCAACCATGATAAAAAAATTAAATCGATCGATTGGTTCTTAAGATAGACTACACAGAAGATGGAAGGTATGGAAGGTATGTTGTACGGGGCTCTCTGCAAATGCCTATTTTGACCATAGGCTAGCGCGCAACTGGTTGTTTGTCATCTTCCTCAATGGCCTGGTGTGATGATTGATACAAAAATTTAAGTGTTTTAGTTTATATTTCAGCTTAATTAAGCCCGCGAAAATTGTGGAAAAAACGCCAAAAGTGTTCGGGTACGAACGATTTGAGCATCTTCATATTCATCTGCATTATAGAGCATTCATATTCAGCGCAAGGAAATACATCGAAAACACCTACTGGCATTCATAGTTTATTGTTTTAAAATGAAAAGAAAAGTTATTTGCCTTCAAATAATTAGTATAAATAATAAAATGTTACACATACAATAAAACTACCCCTCTAGAGCTCTTCTAGATTAAAAAAACAAATTTGGCCAGCCTTTGTGACCGACATCACGTTTTTACTTTTCTATAGATTGGTAGTCTTGTTTTCTTAAGTTTTTATGTAGCAAAGGTTGTAAAAAATAATCTCTTTGTAAATTCCCTAATTTGAGCTATTTGTGCAAAAATGAAAAGCTTTTATTGGATTTTATTTGACCATATTTGTCTAGGAAAGATCGATTTTAGAAAATCAGTATCATTAAAAACATATCCTTTAAAATAGTAACTGTATGGATTCGCGAACAATCTGGCAGGAAGTCCCTTAAATTGCTTTTACCGTAGTGCATAATGCATGAGCTTAGTATCGAATGCGGAAGTTTTCAAAAAGCCCACGGAAGGCATCAAAAATTTATTACTGAATATGAACCATAAATGTGGGATGCGATGGTATCCTTTACATTCCCCTTAAATATTAAATTCGAAGGATATTATTGCCTGATTGATGCAAAGTCAAATATAGGAGCATGAAATTTTAACGAGTTTTGAACAAGGTCGACGATATACATGCCCATAAGCAAAGCTTTTTTGGACTACTTGTTCATGCACAATATGGACATTGTAGGTAGCGGTGCGTTATCTATCATGGAGCTCTGGGCAATTTAAAATTTGAAGGCCCTCATATACAATGTTGTATTAAGAAGAATTAGTTTTTAATATAAACTTAATATATACTAGTAATACAGGTATAACATTGCGGAACATTTAACAAAAATCATAAATAATAGGTAAGGTATTGACCTTTTTGCGACAACCTACATAATTATTTAAGAATTACAAAATAACTAATAAATTGGTTAATAATTTAAAAATCAAAATTCGTAGCAAGTAAAATATATCATGTTAATAAGTAAAGGGTATTCTTAACAAATAAACATGTTTTTAATATTATAAATATTTCAAAAACTGCGATAGTTCATTCTTAAATATGCCATCATCAATATATGCATATGTCCTCTGAATATGTACTTTTATGTACGTTTTCATAGTTTTTTGAGATGTTACTTTTAATAAAATGTAATTTCCTTTTCTAACAGTACCTAAGATTCCGATTCCATATCATCAGAAAAGCACAATTATTCCGAATGCCTTCTGCTATATTAGTTTTAACAAGAAGAAATATCTGGTCCTGAAACTTTAGAAGAAAGTAACTAAATAAAAGGTTTTGGAAAAGACTTAAGCTAGAAACTTGAATGACATTTGAATATACAGGGTTAATATTTGTAAGAAGCAGACTAAATTCATTTTTTTTTTAAATATGGCACCTGTATATTTTTCCTGTTTTTTAAATACTGTTTTGACTTACAAATTGAACTGTGAAAACTGCATGTCCCTGAGGTCAGTGGTGTAAATGTAACAAGACGATTAAATGTTAAAAGAAAGCAATTAAACTATGTCCAAAGGATTTCTACCGTGTCTATAGCGCGTCGTTTTTGAAAATGACTTAAGTTATAATACTTAAATATTTCGTATAAATACGAAATACTTTTAAGTATGAAGTGTGTTTCATTTCTAAGTATTTCAAATTTGTAGCTTAAGCTATTTCCTAAAACTTTTTGTGGAATCTTTTTCTTGTTAACTTTTTAGATCTTTTTATACACACTGTGTAATAATAAGGACTTATATTAAGGAAAGATTTACAGCATTTTGCAAATCGAAATGTTTATTTTACAGACTCTTTTGGAGCTCTTATCTTTATACAATTAGAACTCCAGAACAAAAAGAAAAGAAGCAATCCCTCTTTTCTTCTGCTGCTTTCTGCATACTTTGTTGACAAACTGCTTCTGTTGCGCCAAAAATGGTACGAACACATTTATCGTAAAATAAGTGAAAAATCTGTCGAGGATGGTCCCTGAATGCGCAAAACTTTTCAATTCCATCTTCAATCTTCAATTCTTATGCGCATGGCAAGGATACTTCCGCTATTAATTTAACATCCTTTCTGAACAAATGGGCAACTCGGAATGAAAGTTTGTTCAAAATTCTCACAAGAAACCACGATTTGAAATCCTAAGTGCCTATTGCCACTTTCGGCCAATTTCGCATTTGATTTGCACGTTTTACACACTACAACTTGTGAAATAGCAGAAAACACAGCAACAAAGTTCAAAATTTTTTTTTGCAGGTGTGGACTGTGGATACGTTGTCAGGCAGAGGCGACTCTAGTTCCAAACGATTCAATACTTGTCATATTAGTTCTATTTGAAAATCTGCTGCTTCCTTTCGACTCCTTTCGATCACGATGTACTCCGGGAATGTCACTAATTATTTATGCTATTTTTTACCAATTAATGAAGAACAACACACGTTACATCAGACAGCTATACCATTGTGCGGTTAGCGTCAGTTCAACGAACGTACCGAGGATATTTCCACAGAATCTTTGTGTTTTATTTTATTTTGCAATATATAGCGATTATTGAAAAAATCTAAAGGGGCATTACCCTTTAATCCATTGATTAGAATGAACCATCGAACGATTAATAGCAAATATTTCTTTTGTACTATTTTATACTCATTCTCAATATTTTTGCGCTGTATTTTATTACTGATTTACAATAATCATTAAATTCAGGTAAATAAATTTGCTACTAAATGTTGGTAACTTCAAAAAAAAAAAAAACACATGAGTTTAATTGCTAAAACTGCCTCCAGTCTCTTTGGGGCCACATAGGCAAGAATACTCTAAAGTCCAATTTGATGTTCTTACTACGTTAATTTATTAATTACCTAACTCATTTATAGTTTGTAAAAGATTGATTTTGGTCCCCAACCGGGAGGAGTACAAATATAAAATTCACGTTAATGAGGACTAGCATGAAGTGATAGTCTCTTACGGAAATGAGTTTCCAAAATACTTCTTTGGGGACCCCCCTGTTAATGGGGGCACTGGGCAAATGCCTATTTTGCCCATGGGATAACGCGCCACAGATTGTAACCATTCATGTAGCCAGTAAATTCCTGATCTAAACTAAAAACCGACTGGCTGCGTGTCAAATTTCTTTCACAATACGCTGGGATGGAAAAAAAGCAAACAAACAGCATCATTTTATACTCAGGACGTGTTATCTGCTATATCTCTATATCCGAACAAAAAAAGAATGTTTTGTTTATATAACGCTTCGGAATCACGGATGGGACTTAGAGGGTGAAAGGAAAGGTTGAATCCCGGAGTTGTTTCGAGTTTGTTATCTCCCAAAGGTGGCGGTTTTAGTTGTGCCGAGGCACCGGGATTGAATACCAATGCAGGTCTCGGAGGTCATTTATTTCATTTTTTTGCTCACCCTATTGACATTCCATTATTCGGGAGGCTCCGGGTAAACCGCTCGCAAACTATGTGAGCTTTAGCAGAGAGGGGCGTAAAGACTATCCGGAAGCCATCCACAAGCATCGAAATTCACTTGAGAACAGTTTTAAACATCGCCGCTGAGTGATTTAGGGATGACTGTTACCTTAAACGAGTTTTAAGATTGGTTTTCTCCATGTATACAATCTTTCCTGCTGTAATTTAAGTTAATGTGTCTTGTTTATATATATTTTTGCATAAATGGCCTGTTCAGCCCAAGGAAATCATCAGCACCCTAGCGCAGTTATAATAATAATAATATATAATAAGCTTTATTGTGCCAGCAACAAACAGTTTTACACTCGTCAAAAATATCATAATAGGGGATAAAATCATATTAAAGTTCTTTACACTTCAGAAATCATACTCCAAAATCTCCTTCACTGAATAAAACGTTTTGTCAATTAATACAGTCTTTAACGCATTTTTCAATGACTTTGCACCCTGTTGCTTCAGGTCTTCACTTAATTTATTATACAGTGTTGGTCCATGATATAATATGCCTGTTGTTGATTTTGATAACCTGTGTTGTTCTATACAAATGTTTCGCATGTTACGTGTGTTGTAGCTGTGGATCACTTCATGGGTTTTGTATTTACTTCTATTTCTATGGACGTACATAATGCATTCCAATGCGTAAATTGATGGCAAAGTCATAATATCATTCTTTCTAAAATATGGGGTGCAATCTTCTCTATATTGTAAACCGTACAACACTCGTACTGCCCGTCGCTGCAACGCAAACAATCGTTGGAGTATTGGTGAGTGTCCCCAAACCAGAATTGCATATGATACGTAAGGGTAGAAGATACCATAGTAAGCAGTCAACAAGCTCTTTGTACTCAAGCTCCCACTGAGTTGTCTTAGGAGGTAGATATTTTTTGACAGCTTTTCTGCTATGTAGTTTCCATGGTGATGCCACCTCAACTTGGTGTCCAGAAACACTCCCAGGAATTTGGTTACTTCTTCTTTTTCTTTTGTTAGTGAGAATATCAGTTGAACTGTTTTATTTGTATTCAACAAAAGTCTGTTTGAAGCAAACCAATCACCCACTGTTGCGACACAGTCTCTATTTGTGGCAACTGCTGTTTCACACGTTGAGGTTTCTCTGTTGAAAATTGTGGAATCATCCGCATACAGACAGACTGTTGCCCTTGGAATAGCATAGGGCATGTCATTAATATACAACATAAACAAGATAGGACCAAGCACCGATCCTTGGGGAACCCCATTGAAAACTCTCATCTCGTCTGATAGTTGGCCATTTACATCCACCTTCTGTGATCTGCCGCTAAGGTAAGACCCCATCAACCTACAGCTGGCTGGGCAAAAGTTGTACATGTAGAGCTTTGTGAGCATTATTTCGTGATTGACGCAATCGAATGCTTTGCTCAAGTCCAGGAAAGATGTTACTGTGTACTCTTTATTCTCAAAACCAAGACGTATTGCTTCAACTAATTGAGCTATTGCCCCTGTAGTAGATTTACCACTTCTGAACCCATACTGATTATTAATAAGTAAGTTGTTTGCTTCCAAATATTCCATAATTTGATTCGCCAGCACTTTCTCAAATATTTTTGAAATAGTTGGCAGCACTGATATGGGTCGGTAATTACTACAGTCCAGAAGTTCCCCCTTCTTATAAATCGGGACAACACGAACTCGTTTCAGTACTTCAGGAAATACACATTCTCTTATGCATTTATTTATAAGATTTGTTGTCGGTATAACAAGGACATTGATGTTCGTCTTTATAAGTTTCATCGGGATTCCATACACATCCTTACTGCAAGTTGCCTTCATTTTTCTCATTATATCCCTAACGATATTATAGGTCGTTTCCTTAAATTGAAAGTAGTAGTTCGGTGTCTCAATATTTAACAATGTGTTGGGGCTATTATCAGTGGGTGGTGGAAGTTGGTCTATTAAGGCTCCGTTTTAAAAACATCGCAACTTCGAAACGAAATATTTGGTTGCGATGTCTTCTGCTACTGAGGTGAAGAATCTATTCAGTTGGTTTGGCTCAATCTCAATTTCTGTTTTCCTGGTTGGGGTTTTAATCAATGACCATAGTGCTTTTGCGTTGTTTTTGTTATCCTTAATGAAGTTTTCGTTAGCTTTAGTTTTTGCATCTTTCAAGGCTTTTCTGTATTGCTTTCGATAATCCATAAAATGTTGTTTAGCTTCTGCAGTTGTAGCGCTAATATCCTTTAGGATATTACAGTTGTGTTGCAACTGGTGACAAAACAACATTGTCTTTGCATATCATCGTAATCAGCAGTTTTTTCCTTTATCTACAATAATTATTTGTTGGATTGTGGAATCTTAAAATGGGTGTTTGTGTAGTGATTTGTGAAGTATCCGAGACGAACGGATAGCAATTATATGCGACGGATGTCTCGTGTGCGTAATAACTTTGATCGATCGCTGCGCGCAGTTGCGGCGTTAAGTCGCTTTCTTTTGCCGACGGGAATCACTTTTTTGGCTTAGGTATATAATAACTGATAAATGTTCGTACGTGTAAGTCGCAAACGTCTTTCCGTCATGCGCGATCGGCTATTCAACAGGGCAGCCCTTAGACCAGTGGCTCTTAACCGGTGGTCCGCGGACCGCTGGTGGTCCCTGAAAGCACCCGAAGTTGTCCGCGGAGCCAAAATGCACTTATTAAATAAATTAATGACAAAAAAACGACGAATTGACGACGCGAAGACTACGAATATTTATGAAATACTTAGTTATTATATTACGTGTGTAAACCAAACCTTGTTTTGTTTGTTTTGTTTTACATAGTAACTAAGTAAGTATGCTAAGTAGGTAGGTACTGTAATATCCTGAAGTTACTATACGAATTGTTTTTATTTAAGGATTTGATTACCAAATCTACTCGTATTTTTTTATCTAATTGTGATTTATTTTATACCTAGTTCCCGATGCTTGTGAATTGTCATCGATTTATTTTTATTCATATCATTGCCAGTTTCACAGTTGGCAGCGAATAGTGTTGGGTATAAAGTTGGGATTTGAAATCCCACTTTCACAAAGGTCTCCTCAGTGCTCCCACAAAATATATTAACCCTTAGTATAAAGTAACAAAAACAGTAAACAGAAAAGAGAACATAAAAAGAAAGAAAATAAAAGAAAATCCCAAAGAAAATAAAAGTTGTGCTGACAATACTCTGTATTAATAATTATATTGTATTATGAGTACTGTAGGTACCTATGTTTCAGGAAACACAATATTATTATCGAATTTGTCATTTGTTATGTTTGGACACTTATCCGCTTTTGTCATCGTGACAGATAATTAGCAGAATAAATTTAAACTGTATGGAAACCAGTGGGATGGAATATAATTTTAGTCAAAGCAAGGGATTTTTAGTTACCTGTGCAATTTATGTATTATATTTTTGCAAGCGATATGCCTTTATCTATATAATTAGGCTGTACGCGTCACAGCTACATAATTTTAAAATCAAACAGCACGTATAAATCTAAAATTGCATTGCTATTTCTTAAAGGCAAGTATCCACTATTTGCGTAGAGTTGCGTACCTATAAGTAAACACAAATACAAATAAATGGCTAAATTTCGAAAATGTTGTCAATTCTTGCTAAACCACAGAAAGTACTGCTTTAATTCATTCCCTGTTGTTAAGGCAATCTTATAAAATATATCACAAACACTGCTCTTATAATTTGAAGTGTAATGTGAACGGTACTTAAAATGCTCCTACAACATTGTTATAAGTAACCTTCAAATTACTTAGCACCATGTTTGTCATATATATATATAAAAATAGTATGTAAACGTCAAATGAAATATAGACACGTATTCTCATATTGCTTTGCTATTCGCCAATATGCACTTGTCTTTTCGGAAGAAAGTTCTTGGTATTGTTCTTTTCACTGCGCTTATGTGTTGTGTACTTTTCGTGCTTTATTATCAATTATTCAACGTAAGTATTGAATATTAATTACGTGCTAAACGGTTTTACGTAATTCAATCAATAACATGGGTGAAACTTACAGGAAAACAAGTGCGCTGAACATGTTATCTCAGTTAGAGCAATGGGTAATCTTTGCAATCAAATTATGGAATATATGTCGTTGTATGTTGTTTGGAAGGAAAACGAAAACGAGCTGACAAGTCATAAATATGGTCCTTTCATTGGTGATGATATGAAGGAAACTCTAGAGGACGTTTTTGCCAGGTCTGAATTTTACCCTGTTACGTAAATATGTGCCACACATATTTTTACCTCCTATCTTCTTAGGGTTACGTTTAATGTTGCAGTGTTTCGATTCCAACATTCACCGCATGTAATAAAAGCACAACGCCTAATAGCAATGAAAAGCATTTAAGTAATAATGGAAATGCAATAATTTCTGCATTATCCGGAAGAGGTTGGTATCAATTGCAAGATTACAGTGCCAGATATGAGGCAATATTAGAATATGGTTTCAATAATATTCGTACAGAACTCAGGTAATTGCCCGACTCATCCCGAATAAATACAACACTGAGGAGCACAGGAGCATACATATTTTGTCTGGGAATGAGCTCATGTGTTATGTTTTTAATGAAACCCATCTATTTTTATTTGATTGGTAGATCCTTCAAGGGGAGTTTCTGATGTATAGAGACATGATAGAGACCTAAAAAGTAGCTCAAGATTGGGACAATTGTACACAAACTAGATGAAATTGGGGGCTAACCCAACATTAGTTAAAAAAGATGAAAATTGACAAAATGGCTGCTGTTTGAATTTTATGTATCATTCCATCTATAGATTTTTCCGAAAAATTAAAATGTAAATTGTCAGAGACGACCGTTAGTGAGAGTTGTCCATTGTCATTTTGACTGTTGACAAGTGTCAGAAACCTTTGTGAATAGCCGATGTACAACTCTGGCTGAAAATAGGGAATACATCGTTGATGCACAAGAATCAAAGGGATACATTTTAAAATTTTGTAATTTTAGATGACATCGGGTTTAAGTTTTACTACAATTGTATATCTGAAAAACCAAAATATATATATATATTTTTCACTTTACTTGTTGGTGACAATTTTACAATACATTGAGCTATGTGTATAAAAAATATTATAAATATCAACAAAGTAATATCAAACCTAATGTGAATTGTGATATTTTTCCTGTAAAGTGTTGTAGAAGTTCACACACAGAATAAGTCAAACAAAACCTATATGTTTTTATTTGTATACCACAAATTTTATTATTTTCTATTATAAAGTTACGAATTAAAACCAAAATAACTTTATATATACAATATATATATGTTGATAATAAATAACAAGAAACTATAATACATTATTGTCATTATTTTAAGTAATTGAAGTAATATTACGGAATATGTTATATGTAATATTCATTGTTCAGGTTTCGAGATGATGTAGTCAGAAATGTAATGGCAAAGCTTCGTCTGATATCGAAGAAATACTGTAGAAATGCTAATTGTACCTTCATTGGAATGCACTATAGAGGTGAAGATTACGTGTACCATTTGAGTAACGCTTATGGAGAAAAATGGAAGGTGTGTCCCTTGAAAAATCAATATTTTATGAGCAAATTATACCAAAATAATAATTTCAGGGTCCACCAGATTACAGGTATTATGTGAGGTCCATGGGTTACTTCAAGAAAAAGTTTACGAATGTCATATTTCTGTTAGTTACGAGCGACATTTTCTGGCTTAGGAAAAACGCAGATCGAATAGGCAAACATGGGATTGTGAAGGTGAATCCAACGAATTTAATACGCAACGAAGACATCGTCCTGTTGTCCAGTTGCAATCACAGCATCATTAGTTATGGGACGTTTGGTGTGGTGACGTCATTGTTCGCCAATGGAACGACTATTGTGTATGACTTAGGTGTGCCGATTGATAATCGAGGACAAACTATAGGAATGGGCATTGCTGAAATTCTGCCCAACAAGTGGTTGATTGGAAATGAAACCCACATAGGAGTGGAAGCATTCATCTAGATTAAAAGGAATCTCCAAATATCTGTATAGAATTAAGTTTAAATGTAGTTTTATATGTGTGTTGGAAGGTGTCTGTGAACTGCTTGTGATATCATCAATAAATAAATATTTGTTCAATCGTTATCTTGTTTTGAAACGATAACCACTCTCGCCAGCTGAATACATTAGTTCCAAGCCTTATGTAGTCTTTACAGCCTTCCTCTGTTCAACAGCAACAAACTTAGACCGATTATATTTACTTTACTTACATCTTGTATTTTATTCAACAGATTTTATAAATGAGTGCTCTCTCTTTCTCTGTTATTGTTTGTTTTGGGGTTATGGTAACAATAATATAATCAATAATTTTCACACGAATGCTCAATTAATATCAAATTTATGTATCACTTGATTTGAGATGTAAGGTTGTGCTAGCTATTCACATAACAAAGTTTTAAAGTTTGTTTTTTACTGGCACACAGAAATGGACAAGAAAGTTTTCTAAAGAAACTTTTCGGAACTATGACAGGGCACTTAACCATTCGATATATATATATTCACGAGTAGGTATACATAAAAGTTTGCGAACTTAATCACGTAATAAAATTTTATCGATCTTTTCATCGTTCTGTTTTGGATAATTACGAGCTGTTTGTCAGCTGTCATGACAGATAATTATCAGAATAAATTTTAACTGTATGCAAACGTTTTTAGTTCGTCTCATTTTGCGTTCTGGTCTTTTTATTTTATTGTTTTAAAAGACAGAAAAAGATGCACCACGATATCTAACGACCTAAAGAACTGCGACTTTGTGTGAGGTTAAAATATGGTTAAAATCGCAATCTGTAACGGTCAACATGGATACGGAAAAACTACTGGAAGCAATAGTAAGCTTAACTTGGAAACAAATGCTCTACATTTAGAGGAAACATGCTTGCAAATATTTAACGGTACGTAGAAAATAGCAACCACAATACAGTCGGTAGACACAATCAAAGGGCGATTTTTAGCAACTAGAAAGACCCTCGAAGTACTAAGAAACCAATATCATCTCAAAAACTCTCAAGAAGACAAAGACAGACCGGTATTGTTATATCAGCAAAACACCACCATGCCGTCATGAAGTGGAACCTACTAATAGTAGTAGTACTAGTAGTAGTACTAATAGACCAATAGTAATCAAAGAAATACTCGACGAGATGGAAATTACAAAATAACTGATCAAATGGCAGCAAAAAAGAAACCTGCCGGTGGATGCGTGCAAAGATGAGTACATAATCAAAACAAGGGAAAATAAAAGACGAAAGCATACTTCAAATGGTGATATGGATGTGGAAGACAATCAGAACACAATTCGCAAACACGAAAAAATTACTTATGGAACTAGAGAGGTCTCTATCGCAACTACCTGTAAAATACATGTCAACAAAACAACAAACGCAAGTTAGATTTAATCAATATCTACAATCAACAAAACGGACACAAAAAAGAATTCAGAACACAATACTAAATAAACATAACTAGCAACCAAGGAAAGACAACACTGATGATGAGCTGGCCAGAAAAGAATGTAAAACTTTCGAATTGAATCTAATATTACAAACAACGCAAACAGGATTCAAAAGGGTACAAAACACTACACAAAAAAATGGAATAGAAGTCCGAGAGTCCGTCTCCAGTTGAAAGAGGCCGTGGCTGGCATTTGTAAATCCACTACGAGTCATTACCGCCCGGAATACTAACGCATTATCCGTACCTATCGAGGTTAGAAAGATTACCCTTTCATCGGAGGATGGGTGCACCGACGAGCACGCTTACGTTGAGAACTCTACCACATATCTCTATCAGCGGCTCCTCATTCCCCACATACATGGGAAAGGGTAGCTCCACATCGAGAAGGGTATAAACGTCATGTGGGCTATAGCGTCTATCCGCAATTGCCTTAATCCCTATTCGGATATACGAGATATCAGATCGTTAAGTCCTCATGATGGCACAACTTCCGAAGACCCCGTTTGATTCAGAAACCTGGAATTGGTTGGACTTTAAACAAGGCAGTTTTACGGTACAGCCTCGTGAGGTCTGCCAGCTGGCCCATATGTATGTGCCTACCATAATGTTCTAATTATATAGCTTACTAACTGTATATATCTCTCTGTATAAATAGGTTGAATAAACAAGCTTATAATATATGTACGTTGAGTAACCGCAAAATAAAATTTCGCTTATTTTCTCACAAATTCGCTCGATCTCTAATTCGTGCGCAATCGCTTGTACTGTATTCGAAGCGTTAGACGCAAGGAATTACCATCGCCTGGATATCAGAGATAAGTAATCTCCGTTATCTGCCATTTTATTTAACCATCAAACGTAATATAGGCGTGCATGCTCATTGTGCATTGCTATTCGTCAAATATGCTTTTCGGGTTTCGAAAGAAAGTACAAGGCATTGTTTTGATCAGTGGGCTCATGAGTTGTGTGTTTTTCGCGTTCAATAATAAATTATTTTATAGTGTAAGTATTGAATATGTATTACGTACTGAACGCTTATCATTAATCAAATCAAAAGCATGTTCTAAACTTCCAGGAAATCAAGTGTGATGGGAATGTGATTTCAGTTAGATCGAAGGGAAATCTATGCAATCAAATTCTGGAGTACATGTCTTTGTATGTTGTATGGAAGGAAAACGAAATGGAGCTGACAAGGCATAACTATCGTGCTTTTATTGGTGATGATATGAAGGAAACTCTAGAGGATGTTTTTGTCAGGTCTGAATGGTACCCAATTATGTAGATATGTGTCTCACATATTTTTGTCTTCCAAATTCTTAGTGTAGCATTTAATTTTGCAGTGTTTCGATCCCAACATTCGCCGAATGTAATGATAGCAGATCGACGAATGTTAATGAAAAGCTTTTAAATAATGAAGGAAATGCTATAATTCCTGAAGTATCAGAGATAGGATGGTATCAATTGCAAGACTACAGTGCCAGATACGAAGCAATATTAGAATATGGTGTCCAAAATATTCGCAGAGAACTCAGGTAATTGACAGGAACATCCTGAATATATAACAACACTGGGGAGCATAGATTTTATAACTGGCATGTGGCTATGTGTTTTCTAGATTCAAAACCCAAAAGAAAAAAATACGATGAATAAGTTGACATGTCAAATGGTGTTTTTTGCCATATTTCAAATGAAAGATAAATGATGTCTGAACGACGTGTCTCGTTGTTGAAAAAGACAAATTACACAAGAACATGAAAGAACGCAACTCAGTTTTAAAAGTCGATAGTGTATAAAATAAATAATCATTTGGTACTACTAATTTTTGTAACGACATATGTACTAGACAAAATCGATACAGCCAGGCGCTCACTTGTTCTATTCTATAAATACAAAAATATTAATTGTGGTTACCAGTAAGTTTCCTTCTCGGTAAAAATTGGATACAGGGTGGATAACCTACTCTTTCAAGTGAAAGGATACCAATACAGTAGGTACTTAATACGCAAAATTAATATAATTTTTTTATATAATGATGACCAAATGAACATGCTAAATATATATTTACATGAAAATATCTATAATACGTATACTCTTTTTCCCACCCGTCATAGATAAAATGGGTGGTATGAATAAAAATGTGTACATAATTTATGCTCAATTTTTTAAGTAACTACGCATGAGCAAATACTTGTATTTACAAGTATTTAAAAGTTGATCTTTGTGAGTAAATACAAATATTTCGTATGCAAATAAATAAAGTTCATGCCTCAATCACTAGAGTTTCCAATTCATATGTCTTAATTCTGACGTAGGTAGCTGTCATGACAGAGTTTATGTTTGCGTTCCGTAAAATATTATAAACAAAGAACGACCATCTGTGTTCGAGATTATAAACGTTTTATATGGTATTTCTAAGGAGAATGTAGAGAGGCTTGCATACCAGTTTGATTTTTTTTGGTTAAAAGTTTTGGGAAGGAAGAGATTGTGCGTTGTCAAAATGATAAAGTAAACGTTTTTATCTACGACTCACATATAATAAGTTCATTATATAGGCATACGTATCTATGACTATATAATCCCCATCATTATAAGCGCCAATGATTATAGTGACACTAGCGTTGTATAATAATGACGGTTCGTTCAAATAATGACCTCATTATTTGAACAAACTGTCATTATTAAACAACGCTAGTGTCAAAGTCTGTCAAAACCAACGTGGATGACAGTTATGTGACAGTTCACCTCGCCATCACTGACAAATACATTTAAAATACTTGATATAAAATAGAATTTATGAGTCGTAGATAAAACGTCGTATTTAACTCGCACATACCGGATATAAATCGCGAGCATGAAGTTTACACGCGAGCCGTAGGCGAGCGTGTAATCATGCTCGCGATTTATATCCGTAATTATGTGCTCGTAAAATAATATACTATTATCTACGACTCACATATAATAAGTTCATTGCAAACGTATCTATGACTATATAATCCCCATCATTATAGACGCCAGTGATTATAATGACACTAGCGTTGTATAAGAATGACATTTCGTTCAAATAATGACCTCATTATTTGAACGAACTGTCATCATTATACAGCGCTAGTGTTAAAGTCTATCAAAACCTACGTGGATGACAGTTAATTTGACAGTTCGCGTCGCCATCATTGACAAATACATTTAAAATATATTGCATAAAATGGAATTTGAGTCGTAGATAAAACGTCGTATTTGACTCGCACACAACGGATATAAATCGCTCGCATGATTACACGCTCGTCTGCGGCTCGCGTGTAAACTTGCTCGCGATTTATATCCTTAATTATGTGCTCGTCAAATAATATACTATTTTAAAATATGAGAACAGTTATTAAGCTTTCTAACTTGAAAATTTTTGATAGAGTTTTGGTGTTACATATTATGAATACGGTCTAAAAAATGGTTAAGTTTTTGTTTATTTTGTTTCTGAAAGTGCACACACTACTACCAAGAAACTCTGTGCATTTATCAAGCTCAGTTGAAGCTTTTCTGTGTGACTTTTTCAAGTGTTCTAAGAAATCCAGTTTATCCATTATACATTTTATACATTCTAAAAAAATAGCTGTTTTAAAATCTTGTTCAAAAACCTGTGACGTATATTAGGACCATCAGATCTATGTATAGGAGTATATATTTATCTAAGCTAATTCGCTTTTATTCATACAAACTGGAGCATAAACTCGCACTTTATGCTCATGCCCATGACAAATACTCGGAGCATAAACTCAGTTTTATTCATATCACCCAATGGCATAGTAAAATCTAACATATAGGTACGCAAGTTAAAATGAACCAAAAACATAAATTAAATAATGATTTAAGGCTTTGCAGTTTAGGTTTTATTTTCCTATTTGGTCTTAAATTTTGCCAACGTTTTACCGATGTTATTTGTCAGCGCCTACAATATTAATTATAATTGATAAGATAAACCGATCAGTATACTAATTATAACACTTACTGATATCACATATCTCATATCTGAACTATAAAAATATGTAGAGAGTTATATGGCAGGTTATACAGGGTTAGCCAAAATTACCGGAACACCCAAATAACTCTCCAACGGTAAGAAATTAAAAAAAAAATTCAAACAAAAGTTTTTTACTTTAAACAATCCATCGTTCAATCATATTTTTAATATCCATTTAATATGCAATATACGGTTCATTTTATTATAGAAATTTCGTAAACCTTCTTTTTAAATGTAACACCCTGGATATTTTTACATTTTGTAATTTTAGGACAAATTCTAAACATTTTTTATTAAAATAATCTTTTTATAAAATGCATCATTTTTGAGTTTTAGGCAATTAATTAAAATTAGTCAAAATTACCAGAACACCTACATAACTCCCATAACTCTTAAAAATAATATATTATTTGAACGATAGATTGTTTACAGTCAAAAAACTTTTGCTTGAATTATTTTTTGAAATTTCTGTTTATTTAGGTTTCTTATTTAGGTGTTCCGGTAATTTTGGCTAACCCCCTGTTTATATATATATATAGAATATATCGAATTATGACTATAAATCGGTCAACCGTCAATAACCTTTAATTGAGTTTTTAACACTACTCTGTCGCCCAGTTCCCTGTAATTACTTTTTGGTTTTAGGTTATGTCGTCAAACTGTCAATACAAATATTATAAGTATATTATACAAATATTACAAATATATATAAATATTACTTTAATCCATATACAATCGTTAGTTCACCAATAAAGATAAATGTTATGGGACTTTGTTATGGGACGCTATTTAGAAGGCATAAATTTCATTTGCTGGTTTAGCAAAATGTTAATAGCTTTTGTTAATATTTATGATTTAGATATAAAAAAATGATATCTGGCAGTTACATCGCAATAAAATTAAAAACCATGTAAATGTAGACATCGAATATAAGAATGTGATTGGCATTTCTTGTCAAAACCCTAACGTGAGAGCCAACTTCTGAACCCAAATTCTTATTCAGTAAAAAAACACTGTATCGAAAACACATGGTCACTCCTCACTCACATAAAAAAGGCCTAAAAATCATTCCTACTGCAATACGCATTGTTCAGGTTTCGAGATGATATAGTCAGAAATGTGACCTCGAAGCTCAGTCTAATATCGAAGAAATACTGCAGAAGTACTAACTGTACCTTTGTTGGAATGCACTATAGAGGCGATGATTACATAACCCATTTAAGTTCTGCTTATGGACGAAAGTGGAAGGTCTGTCCCTTGAAAAACACCATACTTTTATTAATAAATTATACAAAATTACTAATTTTAGGGTCCACCAGATTACAGGTATTACGTGAAATCGATGGCTTACTTCAAGAAAAAATTTACGAACGTTGTATTTCTGCTAGTCACAACCGACATGGTCTGGGTTAAGAAAAATGCTGACCAAATAGCCAAACATGGGGTAGTGCAGGTGAATCCAACCAACTTAATACGGAACGAGGACATCGTCCTGTTGTCCAGTTGCAATCACAGCATCATTAGTTATGGGACGTTTGGTGTGGTGACGTCTTTGTTCGCCAATGGAACGACTATTGTGTATGACTTAGGTGTGCCGATTGACAATCGCGGTCAAACTGTAGGAATGGGCATTGCTGAAATTCTGCCCAACAAGTGGTTGATTGGAAATGAAACCCACATAGGAGTGGAAGCATTCAACTAGATTCTAGATTAAAAGGAATCTCTAAATATCTGTATCGAATTAAGTTGAAATGTCGTTTCAAATGTGACTTGAATATTTGTTGGAAACTATTCAGTTTGTGATATCGTCAATAAATAAATATTTTTTAATAGTTCCATGTATAGAATTATACGTAGATCATACTGCGTATGATAAAGTAAAAATATTATAAAGAATTTAAATTATAGATCGTAAAATTGTCTATCAAATAGTACTTTTCTAATAATTTCAAAGATGTAGGCGTACGATTTTAAACGATAGTAAGGTTAGATTTTGACGTAGTGAATTTTTAAACAATATATCAAAAGTTTCCGCCAATATAATGGCTAAAAACACTATAGCTCGTAATATATTTTTTACAAAAGAAGAAACGTGTTCACGTTACTGCTCGTGTATATTTTCAGCACAATCTATCATACTTTGCAAGATGGGCGCGCTACATTAGAATGTAAGGTCAAGTAGAACAATAATATAACGTTCAACCTGTGCTCGGGCCCTTAAGGTTTTGACAAATGCGAGTCACGTATTATGAGGTGGGCTCCGCAAGACGACGCCCAACGACGCCGTCCACATACAGCGGGCGTCATCAAGGTCTTATTTTGAGACGGTAGGGGTGCTGAGGGGTTAGGGGTACGTCGTTCGCGTCTGATGACATATGAATATGGGTGTTACTCGCGACGTTAAGGACGGCAGGTCATTTTTACGAGAGAGATAATGTCGTCGGGAATAGAAACGCTTTGTCATTTCTTTGCCCTTCTCGTGCTTGCACAGTTATTGCCGAAGTTTGAAACAGTCGAATCTCGCCCGGGGACAAACTGCGGCTGATATATTTTCATAATTACGACTGCAGTCTAGTGGAACCGCTTTACCGGACAGAAGACGCGAAGAACGGACACTGGCTGCCTTTAGCTTATGCTAATTTATGTTATTCAACTCAAACTTTGTTCATTCAAGTAATTCATTGTTGGAATTCTTTGTTTTTCTTATCGGTTTTATTGCGATTATTGCGAATATATTTTAATTGCATTGTATAATATGGAAGTAAGGTCATCCAACCCGTCTAAGCTGGCAATAGCTTGGCAATTTCAGGCGTTGCAAAATTGGAACAAAGTCATACCATTGTGGAATGATTTCAATACGCGTAAATTTAACATTATCAAATATCCATGAGCCGCGCCAAAAGTCCCAACTGAAGACTTTTGGGTCAAAAAGCAGGCCACGACGTCGTATTAGTTTTTCTTCTATGAAATCGATTTTCCTTCTGTATGCCTTTGAATTATATAATCTCGGTTGGTTTGTATTATTGTTACTATTCAGTATGTGTGTTTAAGGGTGCTGTATTGAACATCGGGTGTGTTAGCTCCCCAAATATGAATAAATAAATAAAATAAAAGCATACAAAAATAAGTACGAGGTGTCGGTAAATTACAACAACACTATGTATAAAGTATCGACTTACGTAGACATTTTAATTTTTTTTTCTAATTTGGTCTCGTATTCATTATTACTTTATCATACGCAGTATGATGACGTATTGTAATCGTGCCGAAAAACGAAATTGAGATTTTAGCGGAAATAGGTCTTTATGGGTCCCCTGAACATTTTTGACCAAGGTACAAAAAAATGTCTGTGTGTGTATGTGTGTGTGCAACGATAAAACAACAAACATAAGTCGACACCAGGAAGGTCGGCTACAACCCAATACCTTGGAGAGCTACTATCTATACTATAAAGGATTAAAACATAATGTATTGTAATCAGACTTAGATCGGTGTTAGTACTAATCTGTATTACACCAGTATGTAATCAGTAATTAGTTACTTATCATTGAGTTAGTTATTAAGAACCATACCATTGTAAAGTACAACAAATAAATCGATTGTTTAACAGTTGTGAAGCGTACTTATCCCCACGAGGGAGCTACCATCTGCGCTACAGCCCCACAAAGATGCAAAGTTGTTAATGTGATTACCCACAAATGGGTAGCCACATCTCTATAGCGTCACAATATTTTAAATTACGAGTATGTTATCTAAGTATGTTACATTAAGTTTAGCTATTTTGGAGAAATTGGGAGAGTTTCAGAAATGAAAAAGTTTTTCTAAGACGTAAGTTTTTACAATCGTTAAAACTTGACGTAGAATTTCTCATCGGTATACGAATAATTCACAGGAAAAAAAATGGCGCGCTGAACATTGGCTATAAATTACTACATAATTAAATAGGTCACTAAAATTTTGAGCGTACGCTTTTTTACGGTTTATCGCGCCACTCAACAAAAGTTAAAATTTGTAACAATTAGCCGTTGCTGCATTTTACGAGGGTTCTTTCGGAATGTGAAAAAATAACGAGCCTCCGCGAGCGGACGCGAAAGTGTGGTGTAGCGTTCGGCTATTATTCTTTCATTAGCTGGACAATTTAAATGTTAATTCTTCGAAAATGACGCATAACCGGTGAAAGGGGTTGGTAATTTTTGTTCAGTTTAAAAATTATTAGAAGTTATGCGCTCCGCTCGGCCGGCTGTAAAAATGAACCCCGAGGTAATTGTTTTGACCCACTTCCTTTGTGCGAGCTAAATTTACAGACATAATAGATTATTTCGACGTTAAATATAAAATTTTATGTCGTTGCTCTTTTACTCATATTTTTTTACTTTATTTTAATTTTCCGTCGATCGTTTATTTATGAGTCAGTTTAGTGAATAGGAAATCGTTTATTAAAGTACTACATTAATGCACGATTTCTATTAATGCATGATTTGTTATAGCCAATCACAAGACGCAATGACGTCGTTTGATTGGCCAGTCGAACATATGTGAAATGAAACCTTCCAATCAAAACATACCGCTCTCTAGAACTGTCAGTGTCAAATTACATAAATGGTCATATAACCTAAAAAGACATCGGCGAAGAAAAATCTATGTAGACGACGCTAGAAGAATACGATCGACGGAAACATTTTGTAACCAACTCGAATATTAAACAGCGATTAATGATCTCGACAATTAACGCGCTCGCTTCGCTCGCGCGTTAAACAGTCTCGATCATTAATCGCTCTTTTTAATATACTTGTTGGTTAAATAACTATTAAATTGATGTCTTATTATAATGGTATCGAAAAGTTACTAAATTTTACACTGATAAACTGAAGACACAGTTGTCTTACCATTTAGACCTAATCGTGGACCTAGGGCCTGTGTGGTATCCTTGGACAGATATTTTAAAATAAAAAGCCCCTCATTGGAATTAGATCTTACTCGATCTTATGGTTTACGAAATAAACCATATGATATCGGATTATGGAAATAACTTATTTTTTGGACAGTTGATTGTCCAACGGATTATGGTCGGTTTCGTAAATCGTTTGATTTATAAACAGGTTTTTCATTCAATTGTTGTTTCTTATTATAATATCTATCCAATGATACCACATACGACCTTGGTTCTGGTTATAAATTCCACCCCCATACAATAATTAAATATCGCTCTTTTCGGTTTATCCTGGTAATCAAAACTGTTAAATACGTCAGGTATTTTTATGTTATGTAAATTATTTTCCTGAGTCTCGATGGCGTCATAAAACAAAGAAAAAGCATATATATGTATATGTGGACGAACCTAGTACGAAAGCAATCAGAAAAAATTTGCAAGATTTGCTTCTAGTTACTGCAAAAAACTGTAATAATAATAATAGCATTTACTAATCATAAATTATATTACATGTTCACAATAAGATAATTTACATAACTTTATGATCAATAGGACCGGGTCAAACTGGTTTAAATCCCGTCTGGTCTTCCCCCAAGCCCTTAGCATATTCTTCTAATTGCACAATAATCATGACGGATCAAAATAGAGGATTACCCAACGACTGAGAACAAAACACGCACATAAACAAAATACATTTCAAAAGATTTTGCAGACACACACACATCCAGAATTACTGAAGCTCATAAATGTGACGTTTATACTTTAATTTGAACCTGCTGCTACCATAAAGAGACCTGAGTGATTCCTCCAGACTATTCCAAAATGATGCAACTCGATAGGTGAACGACTTGGTATAAGCAACCGATCTATGCTGTGGTATCGTTAGCTGACCTTTTCGACGAACATTAACATTGTGGTCATCAGTGCGATATGTAATTTTGTTGCACTAATATGCCGGTTGTCTCTCTTAGTAAGCACTCTATAAAACAATGATCCCGTGTGCACTCTTCCAACCATATTCAGCCATCGGCAGGCACGAGTTTTGTACTAAGTGAATTCTACGCTGATTTCTTTTGGTTATACAGGCACCATAAACCGAATCGCAATAATTAAAAGCGGATGGTATCAGTTAATCCGTTAACAATAGTTTACTCTTCTGGCAAAGGACATAATGATAGGAATAAAGAGACCTCAAGATTCCAAATGATCTGGTCAATAGCTTAGTAGCATGAACGTCAAAACTGAGATCGCTATCAATCCACAAACCCAAATTCCTCACACAGTAGTCAACATAATCCAAGGGCTTTCCATGAATTACGATGCTAAGTTGTTCCTTGACCGATTGCAATCGGCTCGTATGTCCAAAAAGAATTACCTTCCTTGCTAGAATTGATCTGAAGACCATGTGCAGTTGAAGCATTAACTAGGGCCTCAAGGTCGGCACTCATTCGCAAACCAGCAAAGTGCAATGCATCACAGCTAAAACTGTATGATAACTGGCTGTCGTCCGCATATGCACGGAAATTACAATAATTATAATATTAAATTTCCAAATTTTTATTTAAGAATATTTAAGATAAAATCAACCTCGTCCACTGAAAATCCGGCCATATTAAAGTTTACACCAACGACATTCACAATCACTAATAACAAATTCGTTAATACAACAATCGAGAATTTATGCGAAATATAAAATTAGTACAAAAATCGACATCGCACTTTAGCCCGTTATTGTACGTTATCCAAACTTTCCAGGGTGGCAAGCTGATTGCTTCTAAATAATTTGGTTATCTAAGTGCATGTTTCTGTCAGTTTGGATTAAATAGGACCATAGCGCTAAAATAATTTTGAACGGCTAGATTTGCTTTAGGAACGACTGTGCGCTGTGATAAAGAAACGAACAGATATAAATAAGCGATATATCCATTACTATTACGTATTCGTTACTTCGTATTCGTTACTTCGTATTCGTTACTTCGTATTCGTTACTTCGTATTCGTTACTTTCAAATATTGCCAGTAACAAATACTTATTTAAAAAAAATATTCTTCATCAGGTTAGGTATTAATCACAACAAGCACAACGAATGAAATATCAATTCTACAATATATAAACTACAATTTCCGTAATTAAATAAATTACATATTAAGTTGGAAATAAACATGATTATAAAATTGAGTAATAAATAGAAAACGTGTAATCGCCACTAAACGTAACTCCCGCAATAATAATCCCGCCAACGGAATTATGATCCAATGTCGTAATCCCTAAAAAAAGTAGTGCCAGCAAATCGCTCCTCACAACACCGACCGCTTCCATCTATACGTTCTCCGCGAATCAACTCGCCTATCAATTTGATTCCGCCACCCTTGATGCCCAAGGTGCCCAAGATAGCAGATTATGCGACAATCACAAGTCACCACACGTAAAATTGGTATTAAACAAAATATCAGTTCAATTCTGGTACCACAAGTACAGTACAATTAAATACAGTAAATTGTCAAGTTCACGATCAGTAACGGTCTGGGAACGGAAAGGAAACGTGTACCAAGTATCAGTAACGAAACACGAATGATTACTGATACTCAGTATCAAGTCAGGTAACGGTACCGAAACGCTTAGGTTTCAAGTATCTAGTAACAAAACACGAATGAATGCTGACAGTCAGTATCAAATCTGGTAACGGTACCGAAAGTATAGGTAGCTACTAAGTATCCACTAACGAACCACAAATGAGTACATATAGATATTGATACCTGGCGGCACCGAACAGCCTGAGATTAGAAAGCAGCAACCAGTCGTACGTGTACGACTTGTTGCGGGGCGGGTGCTACGTTGTGCGGCGATGTTTCATGTTTTACAAATAAATTAGTAAATGCGTCCGGCGGCGCGGCGGTTTTTGGACATTTTTTAAACATAGGAAGATCTTATGTCCGTGCTCAGTTAATTGTATCGGATAGTTTGCCATATTCTATGTAGGATTGCTAACTTGAAAATATCAGTATCAGTTAAGTAACGAATACAAAGTAGCGAATACAAAGTAACGAATACAAAGTAACAAATACAAAGTAACGAATACAAAGTAACGAATACTCGGTTAAAAAGTACCGGTATCAATTCGTTACTCAAAAGTATTGGTGGTGCACATCCCTAAATTCCATAGTAAGTAGTATTAGTCTAGAAATTAATATATAATTAGAATTGTGTAGTAATATATTAATGTAACATTATAATGGATACAATTTTCATTTCTCGTTAAAAGGTCATCCTTTATAAAAGATTTCGGATGCTTAGTAAATACATATCGACGTAACTTAACAGTAACGTTCTAGTCATTAATAGCAGTAACGTAATTTTCAATTTTATCAGTGTGAACGAGATAATTCAGGTCAGGAAGTGGAGCTGAAGGGTTCGGATTTTGTAAATGGTACTTTAGATAATGACATCGGCCGGCCAAACAGGGGCGACGGTTCCGGTCAGCACCGGAAGGACGTATCCCAGGACGCGTCCAGGAGTTCTCCAGGTCCTTGCGCCACAGTAAACTCACGGTCACCTGATTACCTAATTTCGAATAATAAATTCAAGAAGATTAAATAGCGAGGAGACTGCTGCCTTGTTAACGCATTTTTTAAATCTCAGCGTTGCTGTGAATTTGATCTGTAAAAACTGTATCAATTATCCAATAAATCACCCAGTGTAACTCTCAATATTGGAGAGCAAAAAATAGTTATAAAGCAACTAAGCAACTGAAGCCAGTTTTTGATCTTTATTTCAACAGCGACTAAAGGAATTTTTTTATTCGTTTGCTACCTTTTTTTTATTCAGGCGAAGCTTGGCGCTCCTGGGCAATCCCTTTTTATTGCGGTACTAATATAAAGCATATTTTTATCTTTTGGAAATAAGATTAAAATATTTTGCTTTCGGAGCAAGTATTATATCTAATTTTAATGACATCAATTCGAATAAAAGAAACAAAACTAAGAAAGTCGACAGACGACATACAAATAAACCTAAGGAAAAATAATAAAATAAAGCATAAAATGAGCAACTATGTTCGAGAGAAATACAGTATGCGAGTTTTGCGAGGATTGTGTGTAAAATTGAATTTGATATTTTAATTAAAATTTCCTAAGATACGCCCGCAAATGTAATTTATGGGCTGTGGTCACGGTGGCGCGTTCGCTGCACAATTTATAATTAGGTAATTTATTGTCTGGCCGGACCCTGCAATGCAGTACACAGGGGCCACATTATAATTCCTCTAAATCTGTATTCATTTGCTACTCTTGCGCTAGCAATTCCATAAATGCAATCGGAATACTAAATAGCGTCGTCTACTGGCAACGAACACATTTTTTGCGCAATTTTAAAGTACGCGCGTCGATATTTGATAACTATGTTATATAGTTTCGAGATATATCTAAGATAATTTCGACTCCATTTGAAGATTTCAAGGAAGATTTCAACAAACTCGTGCTAGATTTGAAAACAAGAAACTTGTGAAATCCATGCAATGGATATAATCTAATTTTATTACAAGAGAAGGTAAAATTTGTTCTTATTCTACTATAAAAATACAATGTTTTTTTTTTTGCAGATGATTCATGCGGAATTACGATGGTATGGCTCTGGTACCGGAGACGATAGATGGAAAATGATTTCTTGCAGGGCGATTTATATTTTTATAATTTGCAATTTTAACGTTATAAACAAGTTGCATAATGTTCATTTTAAATTTTCTTTTCTACTGCAAACGAGCAGTTATCTATTTATCGTATGTAGTGCATATTTTATCATAAAACATTATTTTTGGACAGGACTGCCTTAAATGATATTTTTTTTGTTTGAAGCACATGTATGACAGGTTGCTTACAATTCTTTGAATCTTTATGTCTAGATAAGCCGGTCAGTGTTCTTTTATACCTACTTTTCCATGAGAGTGTCCCGTTTGCTTCAGGCGTGATTTTCCCCAAAAGTTCTATAACCCAAAAATTGTAAAATGTTTACATAATCTTAAAATATTTGAGGTTGCTATAAAACTCAACTAGAAAATTAAATTTCTATTTTCTGATACGCGTTATTCCGTATTTGAATCAATAGACAGAAATTATGAATTGGCACCAGTTAAAAAAAAAAAACTAATTCCAAAATGCAATTCGCCCGTTTCTTTCATCGAGTTTCTAAAAATCTAGAGACAAACCACAATTCTTACCTGGTATTTAAGTTACTACTTAGTTATTTTTATTGTTATATACGCTTAAAAGTTGTGTCGACTATATTTTTATTTGTTGGTTACAAATTTATTAAAAATAATTTTCTCTAGTTAAGCACACAATTAATTAAGTTTAACAGCTTATAGCAACCGCTAAATATTATAATAAAATTGTAAAAAACAGAATATTGTTGTCGTTTCAAATCATTTCAGATCTTTTGAAATGATGTCGATTTGAAAAAATATTTGAGCCAAATAAGGAGCGCTGTTTAATATCAAATTAACAAAAAAAAAAACGCAATGTGACTATTACTCTATAATTGTTCATTTATTTTCTGTCTTGTTTCTAGCTTGTTTAATCTCAAGTTAAAAAAAGTATATTTCTATTTATCCTAAATTCCAATTATAGTAAACTTGACATTGTGTTGTAATGGGATACACATACGCAAGTAGTATGCCGTACTAATTATGTGACCAACTTTACCTTGCAAATTCAGCAATATTAGCCTTTGTGTTGCGTAGTGGTGTAATTTGATTTGTTTGTATTTTTGTTTTGTTATATCTAATCTTTACTATATATACTCAACCAATTTTATAATAAAGTCAGTATTCAACGAATGCTCGTTTCTTTTCCTTCTTTCAGGTCTTCTCCCCCGTTTCCAACCTTTATCAAACGTCTGGCATGTCCGGAGTTTGGTTCAAGCGCCTTACTCGTTTTTAATTTTGATTGTCTCGATTTTATTAATTTTAATAATTTGTACGTTTAATACGAACAGGCGAGCAGGCGGGATCGTCAATCCATTTTAAGCATCCTATTGTAAACAAACCATTTTGTTTCTATTGAAAGGTGAGAAACTGATTTGTTTGTCATCAAAAATATCTTCAAAATCTTCAAATATCAGAATAGCAAGTTTTTTTTTGGTCAACAACAAAAATGTGCCTCCGCTATATTAGGGTCCTGTTGAATTTTCAAAGATTTGTTTTTAATATGGAAAAAAATGTTTATCTAACTTTTATTTCCATAGTTTTAAATCAGCAAAAATTATATGCGCAATAAATAAAATAAAGCGAGCATTTATTGTAAGTATTTGACAAAATATTTGACCAATGCCAAAAATATCTGTACAATACAAAACATATTTGAGCAATGCAAAAAATTATTTGTACCATAAATTTATATAAATGTACATAAGAATAAATAATTGTGCATTTATATATTTTTCCGTCGATCGTTTATTTATGAGTCAGTTTAGTGAATAGGAAATCGTTTATTAAAGTACTCCATTAATGCACGATTTCTATTAATGCATGATTTGTTATAGCCAATCACAAGACGCAATGACGTCGTTTGATTGGCCAATCGAACATATGTGAAATGAAACCTTCCAATTAAAACATACCGCTCTCTAGAACTGTCAGTGTCAAGTTACATAAATTGTCATATAACCTAAAAAGACATCGGCTAAGAAAAATCTATGTAGACGACGCTAGCAGAATACGTTCGACGGAAAAATTTTGTAACCAACTCGAATATTAAACAGCGATTAATGATCTCGACAATTAACGCGCTCGCTTCGCTCGCGCGTTAAACAGTCTCGATCATTAATCGCTCTTTTTAATATACTTGTTCGTTAAATAACTATAAATGTTCCTTTCATAATATATTTGTCCACTCAACTAAATAAATGTGCAATACAATTGATACCTCAATCAAAGTATAACGAGCAGCTTAAAAGATACTCGTTCATTGAAAAACATATGTTACCAATGCACAGGTTTAAATAACTCAGCAGTTGAAAATATTATAAGCGCAGTCAATATTGATAAATTGTACCATCAGAAAACGCGGTTTTGGTAATTTTTACAAATTTATACTACCTAAGCCCATTGGTCTAGAAACCTCAAAAGCGTCATAGCGTCATAGGAAACCTTAATCTGAATCCTGACTCCTAAAAGTTTGGTCTTAAATGTTGAAGCATTTAGATCGATTCTTGAAGTGACAAGCGGACGCCTCCGGAAGAAATATAAAAAGCGCAATAATCTGACGTGATATGCAACTTTCAAGCTCAGATTCGTATTCAGCGCAAATAAGTCAATTGAAGACGGGTATGCGCATTCCATAAACTAATAAGTTATTAACACTACCCTAATTTCCAACTGTATTTTTCTTGAAAATATGTTCCAATAACAAGATCTATCAATATCAGTACACAAAACATGGAGTGCCATTAAAAAAGTGTCGATGACGACATAAGACGAAAACAATTGAATTTTTATTGAATATAATATGTAGGGTGCGCCATTTGAATTAATTGAAAAAATAAATAAATTAATTATAAGTAAAGAAATTGAGTAATAGACCTAAACGTTTGAAAATGTATCTATCAAGTATACGTTACCAATGAAAGTATCAATGAAAAGATAAACTGGCTGCAAAATTTGGTACAAAACCAAGCAGGTTTTGTGGTCCAAATTTCATGTTTCTGTGTGTGTTCGTAATATTCCCGTATATTTATATAGGAGGGGTAAAATGGGTTAATGCACGTGATGTGTTTGCGGTTTGCGAACAGGGGAGCATTACGCCACCACCGCTGCGTGTGTTTATCATTTCAACTCTCGTCGTGAGTGTTCGCAGATCGGTACAGCCCGTATGCCCTGTATCAGTATTTGTAATGATCAGAACAGCAGAAAGTGGTACACGTTTATCTCTCCCCTTTGCCGCAGCACCCTTCTCAACCGATACAGCCTTAGCCCCCGCCCTCACCCTCCCAAACCCTTTATAATCGCATTACTGATGAATTCAATACCCTATTATTCCATCGACTAAGTTCGTTAGCGGAATTTAGCGGACAGAATTTGTTCGAGCACTGACAGAACAGGTGGGTATTTGTAAATATAATAGCGGATGATTGCCAAATGTCTTTTAATAAACCGTCATTTCGAAGAATTGAAAGTTTCAAAGGTGATTATTGAAAAAAAAACTCGCGGAAATAAAAACTATTTTGATGTTGTCAGCTTGAAAAGAATACAAGATCCCATAAATGTATACACATAGGTATGCAGAGAGGGAGATAAAATCCGTGTATACGTTATTCAGCAATTCACATATGAAAACAAAGCAGTTCTTTTGTTAATTGCAATCCAACAACTGGAGGTTTACGGAGCTTTGCACTGCATTCATCATTACATCGCAAAACTTTACTGCAGGATTTATTCTAGTGAAAAGCACGAACCTGCCGTGCTAAATCAAACAACGTGTTATATCCAGTAAATATAGGATTTAAACTGACCACATTTACCGTACTTCAGTTTCAATATTTGCGTTGAAAACTAAGCTTTCAGTATACTTAGCGTACACTTCGGGCGGGTCGGAATGAATTTCACTGAATAGTGCACATAATATGACAGTCGGTTTCGGAAATATTTAAACATCAAAATCAAAACGATCATTTTTATCACTTTATCATATTGCGTATGATAAAGTAAAAAATGTACATTCTTCAGAAAAAAACTTTCAAATCTGTTCATTCTCTCTTTTCTCATAGAAATCATTACTATAAGTCTAGTGGTATGTTTACAAACATTTTACAAACATTCGAAATGGCAGTTTATTATCTTGAGTAATTGAGTGATATTATTCGTTACAAAATTTCTTTGTTTAAGCAATCGATTATTATTCATTTTAAACTATTTTCTAAATATGGTGGAAAAGTCAGCTTTTTTGGAGAACTTTTTTGAAGAACTTATAAATTTCATGTTCAAAACACTTTTAAATCATCTTTAAACAAATTCCATTTGTTTAAATATTTTTTTTGCAGTGCACTGAAAATATTTTTTTTTATGTCGGTCTGGCCGAATAATATTTTATTATTGTTGGCCAGTTGGCCAGCCTGATCTCTAAAAATAATTTTACGTGAATTGCAAAAGAATTGTTTAAGAAAATGGTAGGTATTTGTTTAACCAAATGTGCGTTTATTAGATAATACAGGCAATATATCTCGAACATTTTTTCTCGAACAAATTTATATGTTAATTTCACAGAAAAGCTGACTTTTCTACCATAATTAGAAATAATTTGAAACTGAATAATAGTTGATTTTTTAAACAATAGGAAGAAATTTTTAATGAATAATGTCACTCTAAGATTTTAAACAGCCATATTGTCCTCAAAAACCAGAATTCAGACAGATTTTCGAGAAAAAGGAATAATTTAAACAAATAGAATTTGTTTAAACAAATGGTAATTAACTGACAAATATTTATAAACATTCCAATAGACTTATAGGAATGATTTCTATGAGAAAAAGGAGAATGTAAATTTGTTCATTTGAGGGTAGTTTTCAGGGCACTTTGTTGGGGGTGGGGGCGTCAAATCCATATGTATACAAGGTCACATCCTTCCTTGGAGAGTCCTCTACAGGTCCTATAACTTTAATCTTGAGTTTTTCCAAACCCGGAACAATTATTCGAAAAATACCAAAAAATTTCCTTTCCCATGTAAATGTGACGCCTCGATATGCAGTTTTAAAAATCAAAATTTCAAAACAAAAATACGTGTCCACTTTTTGGATTTGGAAAAGATTTTTGGGAATCGTTGCTTTCTAAATATAAATAACCACCCTAAAGTCCATAAGGGAAATAGTGCTATGTAATAAACATAATAACAAAATACAAAATGGTGGACAGCTGTCTCCGGTTGCCCCCCCCCCCCTGGATACGCCCATGGATGTGTGTGTTTTTTTGTGTGGCCTTAGTTGTTGAGCCACGAGTTCATAGTAATTTAGAAAAATTTTATTTAATCTTTAAAACTACTCAGAAAAACAAATGAAATAAAGTGTTCTATACTTAAGGTGGCCAGAATTTTATTGTAGACCCGGGACAGTGCCGACCGCGGGGTTGTGATTAAAACCAAATACATACTTATAATATTGACAAATTCTAGGATTTTGATACATATTGAACACAATAGTTATTTATGTACCAAGGGCATTACACGGATGTTTATGCCCCGAGGGTGACCGTTTAAAAAGCTCGAGGGCCGATAGACCCGTCGCCCGAGGGCATCAACATCAAGTAATGCCCGAGGTGCATACAAAATTTTATGTGCTACAATGGTTTTGTTCCTCCGTTTGAATAATATTAATAAATATTTTGACATTATCAAGTGACATGCGTATCTACGGAGTTGAATAACAATACAAACAATTCGGTGTTGAGTGACAATACAGACAATTAATTGTCAAACTTATAACCTCAATCGCCAATAATTGACATTTCCGAGTGACAGTAGAGACAATTAATTGTCAAACTGATAACGTTAATCGCCAATAATTGACATTGATGACTTAAAATTTACAATTTGAATGATATAGTATATTATTTGACGAGCACATAATTGAGGATATAAATCGCAAGCATGAAGTTTACATGCGAGCCGTAGGCTAGCGTGTAATCATTCGAGCGATTTATATCCGTTATGTGCGAGTCAAATACGACGTTTTATCTACGACTCATAAATTCAATTTTATGCAAAATATTTTAGATGTATTTGCCAATGATGGCGAGGCGAACTGTCAAATAACTGTCATCCACGTAGGTTTTGACAGATTTTGACACTAGCGTTGTTTAATGATGACAGTTCGTTCAAATAATGAGGTCATTATTTGAACGAACTGTCATTATTATACGACGCTAGTGTCATTATAATCAATGGCGCGTATAATGATGGGGATTATATAGTCAAAGATGCCTATGCAATGAACTTATTAGGTATATGTGAGTCGTAGATAAATATTATTATTAATATGGTTTTGGAAACATTATCTTAAATTCCTTTAAGTTTCTGTGCTTGTGATCAAAGCATATTTGCTTAAACAAAATATATTTACTTCAACACTGGAGCTTATTTGCATTATTAATGATTAATTGATTTGCTATATGTATTCAAAATAAATAAATATTATTTGGAAACAACAAAATTATTTCGTTATCGTTTCCTATAGGGCTATATTTCAACCCTTCGATATGATCAGCACAGAGTGAAATTGGCTCAACAAACAGAATAGTAAAAGCGGCTTATATTGATCAAACATGAACCGTTTTCAGTGGGTCGAAAAGAAACGGAAATTTACTGCCGCTTAGCCGCGAGAGCCGACAAAGCGCGCAGACACACACACACACGCAGATAAAAAGAAAACGAGGAAGCAGAGGAACAGCGTGGAGTATAAACATTGGCGAAACAATTTTCCACGCAAAATTATACACAGTAATTTTTAAAACGCCCCGACGACGGGTTTTACGACGAACAGCTATAACGTAAAAAAGCATTGCCCGCCGAGTTTCCGAAAAAGTGGCGCGATTCCGAAACCAGACCGTAATCTTAATATCGGAATTTCTTTATATGCAGCAATAAATATCTCACTTCGGGTACCATAAAAGTTGACGACAATGGCTCGGACCGACAGAATGGTATAACGGGGAATTTTATAAGACAGAAGTTCGGAGCGCGCGAAAAACAAAACGAAGAACGGAAGGGGATAAGAACCAGGCCGCGAGAGGGGTCGAACTGTAAATTTGGCGGCAGCGCCGGTGGTTTAGCTCCGGGTTACATTTTATTGGGGGTGTGGAAAACAGTTCACGCGTCCACCCCATCGCAAACAGTGTATCTCCTTCACAAGACTACAGCCATATTCTTTTCGACATTTTGATGCTAATAGAGAATACTGCAAAGAGATACAAAAAACACATAAACTGAATTATGCACTATACAGGTTGTCTCACGTAACTGGTACATTAGAAGTTTCTCATGTTCTACTATTTCTGGAAACTTGAATTTTTTGAACTAGAATTTACCCGATCTGAGCTCTTCAGCTAAAATATTCTCAAGTTAACTGTCACGTCCGGTCACCGGAAGTCGGTATCAATTTTGTTATTTTAAATAGTTTTATATAATTTTTATTTTATTTTTGGTTTCTACGTATCAAATATATAATGTTTGATAATATTTCCCTATACCTAAATATCATCTTTTTTTTTTTGATTTTACTAATTTTTTGATGATTTTCGCGGTTACGTTAAAATTTAATTTCTTAGTTATTATTGAAACTAGAAGTTTCATGATTGGTGGTCCAAAACTAGAAACATAGCCAAATGGGACGATTTTTAGTTTATCATGATATTTTATACAGGCTGTTCAAAATTTACAAGAAAACCATTGTATTTTCAAACGGCACATCCTGTATACCGGTACGCCATTCGATAGAATATCCTATTCGCTATCAATCAATATTAGGGTTCCCTATATCTATCTTTAATAGTTTTTGAGATATTGTCAGTATAAAAAAATCTGATGTGGCCAGGCACATGACTTTATCATACAAAATATAAAATTAATAGTTTAGCTGCATGAGACTCTATTTGATTTAGATAAATTGTGTCTGCATTAAAACTAAACTAGTTAGCCAGGATTTGACAGATATTTTGATAGTCAATAGTATCAATAGTATATATTGTCAATGCATCAGCATTTGACACTACCTACTGTCATCAGAATAATAGTTATTTATCTCACAAGTGCTGAAAGTACGGAATAGCGCAACGAGCGGTAATCCGGCGTGTCACCGAAGGCGGAGCGTCGCATGTGAGCGAGGCGCACTATGTAGTTTTCGGCAAGAGTGACATCACCGTTTTTTGTGTTGCTTTTTTAGAAATACATATTTTAAAAGAATTCAAAAATCGTTATATTTCTGTATAGGAAATGTTAGGTTGATACCTAATTTGAGTTCTGACAGATTTATATTCGTTCAAGATACTGTAGCTGTCACATCCGTACCAACATACTAAAATATAACTACACTCATCGCTATACTTTATTTACAATTTTTTCAATTTAGCGTTTTTACAATTAGGTATCACAACGGGTTGATATTTCCTATCAACAAACAATCAAACTGGTGATCTTATTTTATTTGAATTTTGTATTTTGTACTTTGCCGCACTAGAGCGGCTACGTTCCATAGCGGTTCGCCAACCTCTGATGAAATCAGCTGTTTTCGAGTGTGACAGCCATAGACATTTCTGTGGTGACATCACAAAAAAATATTTGTCAAAATCCTGGCTACTATGTACTTTCATATCAATGCATATGCGACCGATCTCGATCAAATAGAATTTGCTCTTGCAGCTAAACTACGAATTTTACCAAAAAATATCATAGGCATAAATTATTCAAAATTTTCTCTACTTTAATTTATTATTAACTATTTTGACGAAATTACAGAAATGGCGGCTCATTTGATCTCGATCAAATAGAATTTGCTCTTGCAGCTAAACTATTAGTTTCACAAAAAAATGTCATAGGCATAAATTATTCAGAATTTCCTCTACTTTAATTTATTATTTAACTATTTTGACGAAATTAGAGAAATGGCGGATCATTTGCAAAATCCTTGAAAAAGGCTTAGAATAAACTACCAGTTCCTTTGAACCCTTTTGAACCAAAAGCTTTTCAGCTCTAAGTTAGGTCATGAAACTTCTAATTATGAACTTTCGTCCCGATACCTTTAGTAGTTTTTCCGGAGTCGTCGCCACAAAAATCGTTTACACACACACACACGCACACACACACACAGACATTTTTTTGTACCTTGGTCAAAAATGTTCACGGGACCCAAAAAGACCTATTTCCGCTAAAATCTCTATTTTTTTTTTTCGGCATGATTACAATACTTTAGCATACTGCGTATGATAAAGTAAAAATGCAAACTAAATACAAAATGATTTATTCATCATTTATAGGAATGTAACAACTTTGGAACAGTAGGAAAACAGAAAAATATTGAAAAGGTGTGTTCAAATTAATATAATATATTTGGGATATCTAACTTAAATTAAAACATAGCAATGTTCAGATTTCTTGTCGCTGAAGTCCATTATTGGCGGCTACTACTAATATTGACTAATATTAGTCAATTCTTCTCGAGTATTAACTGGTGTGGAATAGACCTGATTTTTCACATGAGCCCAGAAATAAAAGTCTAATGGTGTTAAATCTGGTGAGGTTGGTGGCCACCGCCAGGGTCCCTATTTACGAACCACCTTCGTCAAACATCTGATTAAGTTGAATGGGTACCACATGCGAAGAATGTGCCGGTGCACCGTCCATTTCATAAAAGCAGTCACGTAAAATATTGAGGGGAAGAGTTTCGCAAATATTGTTCATACATTCACACAACATTTCTAAATATGACTATTTAAATTTGCGTTGTAAATTTCGTATTTAATTTAGTCCCCGATTATTATATGGGAGTATACAAAACGGATTCAAAGAAAAAGTGACAATATCTTAAAAACTATTAAAGATAGATATAGCTAACCATAATATTGATTGATAGGGAATAAGATATCCTATCGAATGGCGTATCGGTATACACAGTGTTCCATTTGAAAAAAGTGAGTTTTTTATGTTTGAAAATGCTATTATTGTGTTGTAAATTTTGAACAGCCTGTATAAGATATCATGATGAACTAAACATCGTCTTATTTGGTTATATTTCTAGTATTGGACCACCAATCAGGAAACTGCTAGTTTCAATAATAACCGAGATAAACTGAAAACACTTAAATTTTAAACATAACCGCGAAAATCACCAAAAAATTAGTAATATCAAAAAAACGCAAAAAATGTGATATTTAGGTATAGGGATACCTTATTAAAATAATGTATTTTGATACGTAGAAACCAAAAATAAGATTAAAATTTTACAGTTGACAGTTGACTTGAGAATATTTTAGCTGAAGAGCTCAGAAAGAGTTTTTAATTCCAAAATTTCAAGTTTCTAGATATATTAGAACATGATAAACTTCTAATGTACCAGATCCGTGAGACACCCCTGTACACTGAGAGGTTGGTACAATATACACATAAATGTTTGTTTGAATAGATTTTTTACATCTATAATAATAATGAAAGTTGTGAATCAAAAAATGTCCGTTTCAGAACCATTTCCATTTTCCTAAAGATCCATTTCAGACATTTGAAATATTCGAAAGTATACGGACTATAAAGAAAGCTATATTACAAACCGAAAGTACCTTTATATGGCTATATACAAAATACCAAAATATGACTAAATTCACGATGGAAATAGTTGAAGGTAAATCTGGTATCTCGGCATGGTACAGAGTACCAGTTAAGGTAAAGACGCTTTTGCCTAACCAAAAGTAGCAGGCAGGGCAATGCATCCAACGTCGAGGCAAAGAGCCACCCGGCTAAGCAAGATTCAACAGTACGACTATTATTCCAACTATTGCTCAACACAGCCATGAGTCGGGACACACAATAGACTTCGATGACGCGAAGATGTTGGCAAGGGTGATTAATTATCATCGAAGGCTTATTAGAGAAATCATCGAAATTTACAAACATCCTAACAACATCAATCGTGAGGATGGGACTGACATAAGTAGGGTCTGGAAATCGATCCTAACGCGGTCAGGTGAAAAAACACACGGCAGATGTAGCTCCAGAAGTGTGCAGTGCACACAGAAAAAGGATTACTTGGATCGAGAAAACATAATTTCTTGAATCTATTTACTAGATTCAAATGCATATTTACTTGGATGTAGAAAGTTAGGTATATACAAGAAATGCCACTACTCAGTATAAGTAAAATAATTTCTAAGATAAATGCTGTTGACAAATAAATTCTTTCTTTATAAGAACCAATATTGTGTTGAAAGAAATAATTGAATTTTTCGTTCCAAAAATGTCAGTTTTTCCAACGAAGTATTACTTTAAATCTATCCAAGTGCGTAGTTACTTGATCCAAGAAAATATGAGATATTTAATATAAGTAAGTATAGTTTACTGAATAAAAACACACCAATTATTTACGTACCCGTAGAGGATGTGTCTACAATAAACGTGATTAGTGTACAATAAACGTTTCAACACGGAATAGTTTGATGTCAGGCACGCAACAGTTTAGAATGAGTAAGTAAATATTACAAACCTAGCCTGTTAATTAGCAATAGAAAATGTATTTGTGCCAAATCTTTAAAATTCTTACATTAAGTAGCTAAAAATATTTACCGAGAATAAAAATATACACTTCAATGAAGACTGTTTACTTACTTCACCAGAGTAACAACTTTCTTAGATTTAGTAATTATTCCAAGAAATAAAATTTCTTGGTTGAAGTCAATGATTTCTCGCGTATATACGAACCTAGCAACTATTTTATCCAAGTAATTCCTCTTCGTTCGAGAAATCACTTTTCGGTGTGTGATGTGTAAATTAGGCATATAAGGGAAATATAGCCTTCTTAGTCACTTTTTGCTTCTTGTTATCTTGATCTTGCCGGAGATTTACGTTTTCAGGAGTGTCACTCATAACTGCAGCTTTGCGGCTTTTTTTATTGTTAGTTTTTATTCATTTATAATTGCGCATTCTAAAACAACAATTGTACCTCCCTACCATACGCCAACAAAGTGCATCAATTGTTTCCAGTGTAATTCCAAATTAATTAGTTTTGTTTTATAAAATAATTATATTGTCGATGTACATCTATTATTTTTGTTAAAGTTAACATGTATTTTAAAAGCATCATTGTCAATAATTAATATTAAAAATATTTTGCTAGCAACAGTTAAATTTAATTAAAATTCATCAAACATTTTAATTGTGACGCGTTGCTGGGGCATGTTATCCAGCTAATTTATTGTGTGTACAAATAAGCTCGCGCACGCAAAAAGTTATTTTGAATGAGCGTGCTCGGTGCAGGTTATAATTCAATATTGTCTCATAAATAATGCGTCGCGATAATTTTATTTCGTTAACAATATTTCGCTTAATTATCCGCCATCGCAATTTATTCCCAATATTTATTTTGCGCCCATTACAGCATAATAGTGAACGGTCCCGGGTAGTAAAGTTGAATCTGCTGGCTCGCCGATATTGGCCGATAAATTTTCTAGTTACAGCGCGAACCGCCGCCATATTAATTCCTAGGATCACATAACTGTACTAAACTAAACTACCACTTCTCGGTAATATTCATTTAAATTAGTATATATAGTACTGGGTTGTATACAGTGTGTAAATGAATATATATATATTACAAAAACCGAGCGTATGTAGAGGGGTTATGGTCAGTGGCCGGAGAAAAATATATATTTTCCGGCGAAAAAATTTGAAAATATTCTAGTGCTGTCCTTGATTAATATGCTACAACTAATAAACATTAGAAAGCTGTATGTGTTGGCGTTTTCCCGATTTTTCCAAATTAAGAAGACAGATTTGAACGAATTAAAAAGTGAAATCACCTCCGGAATGCTAGCTTTCAATGTGCATTTTTGTAAAATCATTCCTTTATTAGAAGAGCTAGAATAATGAAATATAGACTATAGGCTACCCACTAATTCATAGGTTTAAAGTTTATTACATAATCATGGTTTATCTTGCATTTTCCCTACAAAAGATCGAGTTGAAGCATCTCATGATTGACGCTGGCAGTAGTGGCGGATCGCACGTGCATTACTATAGTTACTAGTGTTACGGACACAATACATCAAACGACACGGCGATTATGCCTCGCCAAAGAAATGTGGTCATCCGGCGACAGATTACCGAATTAAAAAATATTGGCAAAATAAGTCAATAAGATAACAGAACCACGAACAGGCATTTGGAAGTCCCATGGGATTTCTTGTAATCGTGCCGAAAAAAAATGAGATTTTAGTGGAAATAGGTCTTTATGGGTCCCCTGAACATTTTTGACCAAGGTACAAAAAAATGTCTGTGTGTGTGTGTGTGTGTGCGTGTGTGTGTACCCGTTTTTTTGTGGAGACGTTTCCGGAGAAACTACTAAAGGTATCGGGACGAAAGTTCATATTTAGAAGTTTTGTAACCAAACTTAGAGCTGAAAAGCTTTTGGTTCAAAAGGGTCCAAAGGAACTGGTAGTTTATTCTAAGCCTTTTTCAAGGATTTTGCAAATGAGCCGCTATTTCTGTAATTTCAACAAAATAGTTAAATAATAAATTAAAGTAGAGGAAATTTTGAATAATTTATGCCTATGATATTTTTTGGCAAAATTAATAGTTTAGCTTCAAGAGCAAATTCTATTTGATCGAGATCGGTCGCATCTGCGTTGATATGAAATTAGATAGTAGCCAGGATTTTTCAAATTTTCGGACTAATGACAGAACCGGTAGTGTCAAATGCTGATGTTTTGACAATATCTCACTATATCTACTGTCAATAGTAAAAAGATTTCATATTGTGATACCGTGTACGGTCCTTGCCTGACGGCGTCGGATAGGCAGCGTGTTCACCGTGTCCAAAATGCATGTGTTCTGTTTGTTTTTGGTTTGACGAAGTATGATCATGTATCGAATGGGCTGGGCGACTTGGGGTGGTTAAATATGGATAACACTAGGGTGTTTCATGCAGCAATGTTATATCATAAGTTGCTATCCAAGAGGATCCCATGGATCCCACATTACCTCATGCGGAAGATATCCTGTAGAACGGATGTCCATAACCTTAATTTAACATTCAGGGGTTTGTTTGCTCCAACTGACCATCGCGCTGAGCTGTATACGCGGTCATTCTCTCACCAGGTCAGTCACAGACACTGGGTCTCAGGGAAGATATGAAAAAAATATCGTTAACCAGTTTTCGGCGAAAGGTGAAGTGTTACCTGGTTGCTCAACAGGGGGGACTTTAGGCATTGAGCGCACATCGGAAGTTGTTAATTAATTTTTATTTTTTATGGGCATGTGCGATGTTTTGTTGAGTTGGATTTGCTGCAATTAAGTGTAATTAGACTCTAGAGTAATTTTTTTGCTTGTTTTTGTTTTGATAACTTCTCGGAATTATTGTTATATTATTGATACAACTATGTCTTAGTTCTAGTTTGCGTAAGGAGTTGAGTTGAAGAGCAAGACTATTTGGAAACAAGTGTGCTGACCTCCGCCATAAATATAAATGTTATTTTGTTGCATTTAATATTGTTTTGTTAATAAAGGAATTATTTATTTATTTAATTATTTACTTGTCAAATCCTAGCTAACTAGTTTTATTTTAATGCAGACACGACTGATATCAATCAAGTACTACCATGCAGCTCAACTATTAATTTTATATATTGTACGATAAAGTCATGTGCCTGGCCACATCAGATTTTTAAGTTTTATACGCTCAGAGCTGACGTTTGTAATATATGTAATATATCAAGAGTTGTATTTATTTTATATTGTTTCTGCATGTATTTAAATATTATTAATAAATAAGCTGTCGAAACTGTTATAATAGTTTGAATATTTATATAACAAAATCTTTTTTGGGTTTATCAAGCAAGCTTAATTTAGTATTCACTACTAATCGGAAAATCTGCTCACTCCATATTACTAGATTTATCCGCTCCCATCAAAATCTTGTTTACAACCTTATTGTATAAAAACTGAAGAAAACATAAACGCCAATCGATAGAAGACATTTCTCTCGTACCGGGTCACATATTATTATCAAAATTATGCAAATATTAAGAATTTAATTGTTACTTAAAATTACTACCTTGTCAAGTTATGGTTCTTTTTGTGTATTGATAATAAGCTGCCCCGGTTCTCCCAGCTGTGTCGGTTCTCTCCGACATGACTGCACCGCTAACGCCTCTCTTCCCCGCAGCACCCCAAAGACCGTAGAGCGTCGGAATTCGCGCGGAGTTTCAGCACGATCTTTTGATGAAAAGTGCAAGATAAACAATGATTATGTAATAAACTTTAAACCTATGAATTATTGGGTAGCCTATAGTCTATATTTCT
This sequence comes from Melinopterus prodromus, assembly GCA_964023965.1. NCBI lineage: Eukaryota > Metazoa > Arthropoda > Insecta > Coleoptera > Scarabaeidae > Melinopterus > Melinopterus prodromus. The sequence continues at coordinate 4,564,630 of OZ030398.1, forward strand.
TTATTCTAGCTCTTCTAATAACGTAATGGCTGGCATTGCATAATATAGGTGTTTGTGGGTCAACCACTAATACAATGATTTTACAAAAATTGAAACAACATTGAAAGTTAGCATTCCGCAGGTGATTTTACTTCTTAATTCGTTCAAATCTATGTATTATTTCCAGAGTAATTAATTGCTAAAGTTAAACGAATAAAAATTACGTGGCAAAAACAGCGCCAATTCTTCTTAATTTGGAAAAATCGGGAAAACACCAACACATACAGCCTTCTAATATTTATGAGTTGTAGCATATTAATCAAGAGCAGCACCAGAATTTTTTCCAATTTTTTCGCCCCTAGGTTTCCGAGAAAATGGACGTCAAAAGAAGGGACATAATATATGACCACGATAGTACATGGTGCAGCCGCGAGCGGCTTAAGGTGGGCTTCGAAATGAGTAGGCAACCAAATATACCTCATAATTTTGAGGTCAGTATTTCGTGGTATTTCACCGAAATAATTAGGTATTTCCATTAAAATTATACGCGAAACCCAACTTGAAACCTTTGCCGATAATACAAAAAATAACGCTCAATTCTGTAGGGCCGGTGACGGAATTTAAGATTGTTGGTGGCGATGTCGTAGTCTACTTACGTTCAACAAAAAAACGCCGATATTCACAGCATTCGTCACCTATACTTGACAGAATCGAGCCGGATATTTTTTGTATTATCGGCAAACGTTTCAAGTTCAGTTTAGCGTATAATTTGAATGGAAATACCTAATCATTTCGCTGACATACACAGAATAAAATTATGAAGTATATTTTGTTACCTACTCATTTCGAAGCCCATCTTAACCGGTCTGGTTTCGGCTTTCGCCGCACATGTGGTCATCATACTTGCTTTGGCGTTGCTCGAATTCAGACACTTGCCTTGTTTAAATTTTGTCGATAGATTCCGATTCAGCTCGCTCTTTTGATGTACCCATGTGTTATTTTCTGAAATTTTGAGTGAACATCTGATTTATTTTCTATTTGGAATTTATTCTTCATTTTTATACTCAGAGTTGAGTTTTTTCATTTATAGTTTGTACCAGCTAAGGTAAACAATCTTTTGAATAACCCACAGGATATCACACCACTCTTGAAGAACGTCGTATCTTACAAGATAAGATACTAGTGTGGTACATGCTATGTAGGACAGGCAGGCCAATGCATCGAACGTCGAGGCAAAGAGCACGGTAGAGACACCCGGCTAAGCAAGATTCAACAGTTCGTATTGCTCAACACTGCCATGAGTCGGGACACACAATTGAAGTCGATGACGCTAAGATGTTGGCAAGGGTGATTAATTATCATCGAAGGCTTATTAGAGAACCCATCGAAATTTACAATCGTCCTAACAACATCAATCGTGAGGATGGCACTGACATCAGTAGGGTCTGGAAATCGATCCTGACGCGGTCAGGTGGAAGAAGTCACGGCAGCTGTAGCTCCAGATGTGTGCAGTGTAAGTTCGGTATATAAGGGAGATATAACGTCAGAGTTTACAACTTTTGACACACAGCATAACCCGGAACCAATTTATTTTCTAGCAGGGAAAGCATACGTACCGTATTTTGAGAGAACCGTAAAGAAATAAAAATGGAAGCACCGTTTCTTATTTTCAAAAGTAATCTTTTTATAAAAATTATAATATTGGTATCATCCTAATCAGTCAGAATCACAAATGTTAAATTGTAAATATTTTGTGCCCTATTTGCAATGCTTTTTTTAATGTATTTGTGAACTGTGTTTAATCTTGCCTTTTTTACTTTATCATACGGAGTATGTAAAGTATTGTAATCCTGCCGAAATTTTTTTTTGAGATTTTAGCGGAAATATGTCTTTTTGGGTCCCCTGAACATATTTGACCAAGGTACAAAAAAATGTCTGTGTGTGTGTGTGTATGTGTGTGTGTGTGTGTGTGTGTGTGTGTGTGTGTGTGTGTGTGTGTGTGTGTGTGTGTGTGTGTGTGTGTGTGTGTGTGTGTACCCAATTTTTGTTAATTCATTTCCGGAGAAACTACTAAAGGTATCGGCACGCAACTTCATATTTAGAAGTTTCATGACCAAACTTAGAGTTGAAAAGCTTTTGGTTCAAAAGGGTCCAGAGGAACTGGGTGTTTACTCTAAGCCTTTTTCAAGGATTTTAGAAATGAGCCGCCATTTCTGTAATTTCGTCAAAATAGTTAAATAATAAATTAAAGCAGAGAAAATTTTGAATAATTTATGCCTATGACATTTTTTGCTAAAATTAATAGTTTAGCTGCAAGAGCAAATTCTATTTGATCGAGATCGGTCGCATCTGCATTGATTTAATACTATATAGTGACCCAGGATTTGCAAATTTTTCAGTCTAATGACAGTACCGGTAATGTCAAATGCTGACAGTACCGGTAGTGTCAAATGATGATGTTTTGACATTATCTCACAATTAATATTGACCGTAGTTAATAGTATCAAAAGATTTCATATTGTGAGACCGTGTACAGTCCTTGCCTGATGGCGTCGGATAGGTAGCGTGTTGAGCGTGTCCAAAATGCATGTGTTCTGTTTGTTTTTGGTTTGACGAAGTATGATCATGCATCGAATGGGCTGGGCGACTTGGGGTGGTTGAACATGGATAACACTAGGCTATCCACTAGGATCCCACAATACCTCATGCGGAAGATATGCTGTAGAACGTATGTCCATAAACTTAATTTAAGATTCGGGGGTTTGTTTGCTCCACCTGCCTATCGCACTGAGCTGTATAAACGGTCATTCTCTTACCAGGTCAGTCACATATACAATGGTCTCAGGGAAGATATGAAAAATTTATAGTGAAACAGTTTTGGGGGAAAGGTGAAGCGTTGGCTGTTTGCTCAACAGGGGGGACTTTAGGCATCGAGCGCACATTGGAGGTTTTTTATTTTTTATGGCCAGGTGCGATGCTTTGTTGAGTTCGATTTGCTGCAATTACGTGTAATTAGACTCTAGAATCATTTTGTTGTTTGTTTTTGTTTTGATAAGTTCTCGGAATTATTTTTATATTATTGCTACAATTATGGCTTAGTTCTAGTTTGCGTAAGGGGTTGAGTGGAAGAGTAAGGCATTTTGGAAACAAGTGTGCTGAACTGCGCCCTAAATATAAATAATATTTTGTTGCAATTAATATTGTCTTATTTTAATAAAGGAATTATTTATTTATTTAATTAATTATTTATCTGTTAAATCCTGGCTAACTAGTTTTATTTTACTGCAGACACGACTGATCTCAATCAAATAGATTCTCATGCAGCTAAACAATTAATTTTATATATTGTATGATAAAGTCATGTGCCCGGCCGCATATAAGCCTTGTGCTACCTGCCACGGCACCAAGTAAATTGACTCCGCCTACATCGCGCAGCGGTTGGATGGTAAGCGGGCTGCCTTAAGGGTCGGCAACCGATTAAGCACACAGAAATCAAATAAAATCAATATCTACCAGGCGTTGCGTTGGTTAGTGACAATTCAATTAATATCTCAATTGGCAAGATTGATAATGAATATCTTATTTTAATTACGTACCTCTATTTATTGATGATTTTTAAGTACTAATAACCGCATAAAATAGATACACTTCAGATAAAATAGAGATTTTAACATCCATGCTCTCCTAAACCGAATGGTATATACAACCATACTAAAATATATTTGCATTAACACGTTTTGTACATTCATCACTTAAATAATGTACCATAATCATGGTTGTTGACACTTGATGTCATTTCAGCGTGCAAATTATCACTACAAATTGGTTCTGTATTTACAATTTCGATAGGCTCTGTTGTGATCTTTGTTCGTTTTCGTTTCATTACATGAATGCGAAATATTTGAAAATAAACGATGACAATGAACGGTAAAAAATGATGAAAATCGTTGAAGCGTAAATGCTCATCTCGCGTTGCTACGAATATCGGGGGCGTGGCCGAATTCGGTGCTTTTCTGGCGGCTCGTATTAATTCTTACTAGTTTTGGTAAATTTATAAATTATTTCGTTTTAATTTATAAAAGTTCTATATATACTTACGATTTATAAACTAATGTTATAAAAAAGAAATTAAAATCACATATAAATCAAGTAAAATCAATATCTACCAGGCGTTGCGTTGCGTTGGTTAGAGACAATTCAATTAATATCTCAATTGGCAAGATTGATAATGAATTTCTTATTTTAATTACGTACCACTATGGACTGCTACAACATGTTGTTGTATTTCAACTGTCATGCACTGTCGGCGCTGAGAAAACTAACTTTAAAATAATTAGTACACCGTAATAAAACGTGTTCTAAGCAGTGCAGTATCAATAGATGGTCAATAGTGGCTAATATTGAGTTGTCTGTTGAGTTCGCGACAATGAACACATTTTCGATAACAGTAGATCTGCTTCCAAAGCTATTTACCAATGAAATAGACACTGCTAGATCAAATCCGAATATGACCATAGGCCGTAGTAACATTAAAACCATGGAAGATATCCATATGTGGGTGCGGGAATATTCGGAAAATACTAACACCCAGTGGATAGTGCATAAATCTCTCCCAAACGCAGAAAAAATAGTTTGCTCGTTTGTATTTGCCGTGTTATTTGATATTATAGTTTTAGTAAAATATCGACAACAATAACTTATTAACTTTTTTTAATTTTTAATATTTTGCCTAAATCAAAGACTAACTTAACTTATTTAATGCATGTTAACTTTTCTATAGAAGTTCTTTAAGATAACTTATGTGCATTGTTTCATCCGTGACGTTGTTTATTCTAGACAATCGTAACGATGATAATGTTCATCATATTATTATAATATTTATTTAACATTTTAATTTCTTTTTTATAACATTAGTTTATAAATCGTAAGTATATATAGAACTTTTATAAATTAAAACGATATAATTTATAAAATTTACCAAAACTAGTAAGAATTAATACGAGCCGCCAGAAAAGCACCGAATTCGGCCACGCCCCCGATATTCGTAGCAACGCGAGTTGAGTATTTACGCTTCAACGATTTTCATCATTTTTTACCGTTCATTGTCATCGTTTATTTTCAAATATTTCGCATTCATGTAATGAAACGAAAACGAACAAAGATCACAACAGAGCCTATCTAAATTGTAAATACAGAACCAATTTGTAGTGATAATTTGCACGATGAAATGGCACCAAGTGTCAACAAGCATGATTACAGTACATTATTTAAGTGATGAATGTACAAAACGTGTTAATGCAAATATATTTTAGTATGGTTGTATATACCATTCGGTTTAGGAGAGCATGGATGTTAAAATCTCTATTTTATCTGAATTGTATCTATTTTATGGGGTTATTAGTACTTAAAAATCATCAATAAATAGAGGTACGTAATTAAAATAAGATATTCATTATCAATCTTGCCAATTGAGATATTAATTGAATTGTCACTAACCAACGCAACGCCTGGTAGATATTGATTTTACTTGATTTCTGTGTGCTTAATCGGTTGCCGACCCTTAAGGCAGCCCGCTTACCATCCAACCGCTGCGCGATGTAGGCGGAGTCAATTTACTTGGTGCCGTGGCAGGTAGCACAAGGCTTATATGCTGCCCGGCCACATCAGATTTTTTAGAAACGTTCTCGCTTTATTGTTTACAGTAAACGAAACAGAAAGATTCTTTGTCAGAACTGGAATCTTTATTTTCTACTTGGTCTTATTTTCGTATGTTATTGTTTATTTTCTTTATCTGTTTAATTTTATTCACTTCATGTCGCAGATTTACGTTTTCAGGAGTGTCACTCAAAATTTCAGCTTTGTGGCGTTTTTTTATTGCCTGTTTTTATTCAGTTATATTTGCGCATTCGAAAACAACAACCTCCCTACATACGCCAACAAAGTGCATGAGTTGCTTCCAGAGTAATTCCAAAATAATTTTTTTTATAAAATAATCGTATTGTTACAAATACATGCACAAAATACACAATAATGCACAAAATAGTTTGTACTTTATATGTACTTTGTACTATGTTTGAAAATCTTGCAATGAATCGTTTGCTAGCTGAGTTGGGCAATAATTTCACGTTTGTTAAGAAAAGGGAAGTGGTCTGCCATATCTGCTCACAAAATTAGTAATTATTATGGGAAATGTATCAGCAACGTCAAATAAACACATTTTTGATGATTTCTGTGAAGCACTTCTTTGTATTAATATACCTTTGAGAGAAAATTACCCGTTAAAAATATTAAGATGAATACTGGATGAGACTTGCCCGATGAATTGACAATTAGAAACAAATACGTATAAGGGCAATATGATAAAACAATTTCTAACAATAGTCAAACCTATCCGATAAATGCATTTGGTTTTCTGCAGATGAAACTACGGAAAGTAAAGATGTCTGGTCAACGTCTTTGTCGTATTGCTCGACTCGGAAGACTTTATATAAACCGTATTTTCTACTCACTTTCGCTGTACTGTCAAGGGTAATAATTATGTGCAATACTAAATGACACCATAAAAAAAATTTAATCACAAACGCTACCAAAGTTTTTTTGTTTTTGTTTCTATTCATGTTAAAAGACATGAATACAGAAATAAACACATGCAAAAAAATATTGAAAGCTCCTTTCAGATTATTTCTGTACAAGGAAAAATACTGTAATCTAAAATCCGAATTTTAACATTTTTAAACAGAGCTCTACGAATTTAATTACGGATGAAGGAATTTTTTAAAAATATTGAAATTTGGTTTTGGTTTATTTGTTTGGCCTGTGCCAGCTGCGATGACTAGCTGCGACTCATGGATGGGCGCCACACACACTCTTAGCTGGGCGACTGCTAGTACTCCGAAACGTACATTTTTCTCCGGCCACTGGTTATAGTAGAACAATTTTAGATAGGCAACTTATATATGTTTGTAAAAACAATACCTACTACCTATGCTATAACTTTTAAATTTTAATCTAGTACCTATTCTGCACGTCAACCCCTCTAGATAGTATCAGTTGCTAACCCCATTACATAATTTGTGTACAGGTAATCCAACATACAAAGGCAATCACAACTTGTTACAACAATTCTGTTTGCTACATTCTGTATTGTGCATTTTCACAGAGTAACTAAAAGCGTAAGTTCGTGTCAATAACTTCAGTACCTTCAGTATCTTTCCATGGTATTGACGTCACAAAATGTTATTAATTTACGTACTACCTAACTTATAATTTCAAGCGTTTTTTTTTTTTACAAAACTGTGTCGGCGAGCAATCTTATAACGTTTACTGAACTTCTAATATTTTATCGGAAATCCATCCTCAACTGTTAACGCAAAAGTTTTAATGCCCTCTAAAGAGACCTTTCTCCATGGGAAGTGTTTCCTCCTAGACAAACTTTCGAACAAACGCGTTAAAAATTTAGGGATGACGTCCCCAACTCGAAGGATCGTTAATTGGCCAATGCGGAATCTCAGCCCGATCACGTTAATTAACCATTTAACCCTGGCCGTCGTTTCAAGTTGTCCTTATTATAGCGGTCGTCAGATGGCGGTGTACGGACAAAAAGCCACCGTTCGTTTCGGGAATGCAGCTTGGGCTACCAAACTTGTGCCATTCCTTCGGACGTGACCTGAATAGGGATATAGTTCGTGGACAAAGCATTCAGGCTTATTATCAAAAGTTTATTATATCTTTATGCCACCATCATTTAATACGCCATAGGGCGGATTACAATATTACAATATTACAATATTACATTACAACATACATTCGATACTACATGATCAGATATCAATTTATCTTAAGTTATCATTTGCAGATAGAGGGTATTTTTTTTGTGTTTTTGCGAGTATTTTCGGCTGCACACTGCACTTGACACTCTGACTTGACATTTCATCGTTTGTAAATAACTCTTTTGTTTGAAGACCAGGAATAATGTACCCTCGGCTGAAGATTTTAACGACTTTTTTAGAAACAGGCCCCATGATATTGTCAAAAAACTAAGCAAACCTGATATGAATCCACTGCAATATATAAAAAAATATAACATCAATGACTGCATTGAACAAGGTTGTTTCCCGAAATGTTTAAAAATTGCGCCAGTGATACCGATACATAACAACTACAGACCCATATCATTAACAGCGATCGTATCAAAATATTCGAAAAAATACTAAAGAAACAAATATACATACATTTTGAAGGGAACAACTTGCTTAGTGAATCTCAGTTTGGATTTAGGCATGGCAAATCTACCAGTCTAGCTATCAATGCTCTTATAAATAAAGTCTTAAACAACTTTGAGCGCGGATACCATTCAGTTGCCACGTTTTATGACCTCTCGAAAGCTTTCGATTATGTCACACATCATATTCTATTAGAAAAAACTTAAGAAATATAACTTTTCGAAATCCAGCATTGAGTTAATGGAGTCATATCTGAGTAATCGTTACCAACACGTAAAAGTGAACAATTCAATTTTGCAGTTACGGGGTACCCCAAGAACCGGTTTTGGGCCCCATTCTCTTTTTAATTTGTATCAACGACATTAATTGTGCTACTGAAGCACTGATCTTATTCTATTTGCGGATGACACAAAGGTAATTGAGGGAGGTGATGATTATGAACAGCTTCTTAACACAGTTGGTCTATGTGACAGGGATATTAAAGAATGGGTTTCTTCAAATGCGCTTTGCATCAATCAGGATAAGTGCTTATTGCTTACATTGCGACATGAAGCGCGTTCCAGTACGGACGACAATGAGAGTGTAAAATTCTTGGGTGTTATTCTTGACTCCAAATTAAAGTGGGAAAGTCATGTCGGACATGTTTCAGGAAAACTTGAGAGGGTGATTCATTATTTGAGAATCTTGAGAGAATCAATCTCTATAAAATGTCTTAGGGTTGCATACTTTGCCTTTTTTCACTCCTTGATGACATATGCAATATTTAACTGGGGCCATTCAGGTCACAGCAATAAATTGTTTTCTCTACAACGCCGATGCATAAGAGTAGTACTCGGAGTCGGTTGGAGGGAAGATTGCCGTGAACACTTCCGAAATCGCAATGTTCTGACACTTCCATCCGCCTACATATTGGAATGTTTAATGTACGCTAAGGTCAATACCAGTACGTTTATGACATCGAATGCAATTCACTCGTACAACACTCGTGAGAATCAGCAGTATCGCCGACCTTTTCTGAGATTGCAGAAGTCGCGCAACGAAATCAAATTACTGGGCTCTAAATTTTTTTAATCTTCTGCCGCCAGCAATTAAGTGTTACTCCAATAAGAGATTTAAGACAGTAATGAAACAATTCTTGGTTGAAAATGTATATTCAATTACGATGAATACCTACTTTAACTGTAATTTCGTAGAAATCTGTAGTGCATAGTGTTTTTCTTTTTTTTTGTTTTTCTGACTTGTGTAAACAATTTTCTTTGTAATAACACCAATAAAGATTATTATTATTATTATTAATAAACAAGTGAGCTTTTCAGTTCTTAACATTTATCGTACTAATCAGTTTTTATAATCTAGCCTAATATCTCTAAGAAAATGGCGAACGCCTCTAAAGATTGCACTTTCACCAGACGAGAATAAAGTTAGATTGCTTATTAAGTGGCACAACAATATATCATCAGTTTCACGACGCAACACATAGCGTCCAACGTATTTGTATGCTGAGGAAAATCCCATTTTTGACGTTAGGTGTTATTAATTAATAGTTTATAATATAATAAAATAAGAAAATATTAATCATATATTTTTGTTCTTTCTGTGGTGAGAATACTGATGTTGAGACGCTAAGTTGGAAAACTGTAATACGTTTGCACTCGTTTGCTCGTTCGCTTCTTTAGTTTGATTAAAAATTATGTTAAACGCTCCGTATTTGGGTTTTTTCCTCGGCACCATTCTTGCACAGATTAGTGGAGTTGCTTATAAACTACCTAATAAATATAATAAATAAAAGTATTAATTATTATGTATTTTGCTAGCGATCGATTTTGTTTTTCATTATACTTGTTCTACGTTCAATTATTATGTATGACCTGCGACATTAAAGACTTAGTTGATTTCAACAAAATTGAGCTTTAGAAAAGGTCAAAGGGCAAATTAGATGCTTGTAAAGCTCTCTTCAGCACCTAACCTATAAATAATAGCACTGTTGACAGCTGCACTTTTGTAAAAAAACTATCTCTTAAACTATCTGCAAACGCTAACTTACAATAAATTACTTGCTACTTTACGCTCACGCCATTGCTCGATCCATTGCAACAAACAAGGTGACCTTTGGTGATACGGAGTTAGCTGGAATATGTAGTTAACTGTATAGATTCAAGTTTATTACCTTGCAGTTTATGTACTGCTGAAATATTGTAATACTTATTCATTGACACAGAGCATACGACCAAAAAAGAAATAGAGAAAACGCTTTATTTAATAAGCAAATTATGGCTTTCATTCAAAAAAGAAGTTATGTTACATCTACAACATTATTAAACATATTCCTAAAAGTTCGCCATTCCAATTAATTCTAACAAAAAAAAAATCCTGAGAAATGTCTAAATATTATTCCTTTAAAAGCACTAGTATATTGATATCAAATTGATAAATCACACTTGGTTTACTCGAAAGCAAAGACGGCGAGACAGCTTTACCCATTTTAGATATCTCTTATGGATCTTAGATCTTAGAGATCTCCTATAACATAAAATTAGCCAGACTTTTTGGCGGAGGTGCCGGTGATAATACAGTTGTGCCGTAATTATACCAACAAATGTTAGAGAAGATGCCCAAATACAACAAATTTTGGTACTTTCATAACTTATTTAGATAAATCCGAGAACAGTAAAAAGTTAAAGTTCTTTTAAAAAATAGCTTATCTCATATACTTGATTAATTTAATTTAATTTTTTTTAATGGCAATATTTATAATTTTCAGTTTCGCATTGTTTGTGTAACACTTATTTTACTTTTGTTTTTCGTTTTCTTACTAGTAATAAGGTGACTACAATAATAATGACATTTTTTGAACAATTCACGTTGCAGTTAGTGAAGCCATTGGTATCTAGGGCTTGGCTTAGACGTCTGACGATCCACTATAATGCAAGCGGACGCTATGGTGCGCGAAATCAAAGCGGTAAATTTCTGCAGTTGGAACCGGGCTGAGATTTGGGAAAAGTTTCAAAATTTACGGACAGTTCCGAGTGGAACTTAAACGAGTATTATACTGCCTTAGCGATGAGTCTGGCGCTCGCCGCGGATTATATTAATGCAAAATGCGCAGTAAAGTTTTGCTAAATTCCGCGGCTAAAACCCTCACCGCCGTTTAAGAGAATATGCAACAGTTTGTGTTGTATTTATTTGCCAGTGTTCGTCGTACCCGAAACATTTGATGCTTCACACACGGTAAAACTTTAATGAGATTTCGTTTTATAGGCATGTTATTGTCGGTAATAGCTTTATTATGGCAATAGGTATACTTTGTAAAAAAATGATAACACAGTAAACATGTACATACTTGCAAACGGTTCTAACGCAGTAACATTTAATTTACTTAATATTTAATAATAATACAATCTTAATCTTATTAGATTTACAGAAGAAAATAGCGACTATGTAATGTTTTGCAATAAATATTCTTAAAAACACGATCTGCCAGAATTAGAACACAAATGCTGTGGAAACTTTTGCATTAGCAAAAAATAGTCTATTAAGACTATTTATATTGTACAGTGTATACAATAACATTTATATTTTATACACCTATAATGGACCAACGTTTGCACAAATCATTGAAAACACATCAGTTGTTTACAGTTAAATTTAAAAGGTCATATATTTGCGTTGTCGAGGTTTTTGAATTCATTTAATCCTTTGTACATTGTACATTAAACCCCATTTTAAAAAAATCTGATCTGACCAGGCACATGACTTTATCATACAATATATAAAATTAATAGTTTAGCTGCATGAGAATCTATTTCATGAGATCAGTCGTGTCTGCATTAAAATAAAACTAGTTAGCCAGGATTTGACAGAAAAATAATTAAATAAATAAATATTTCCTTTATTAATATAAAACAATATTAAATGCAACAAAATAATATTTATATTTAGGGCGGAAATCAGCACACTTGTTTCCAAATTGCCTTGCTCTTCCACTTAACCCCTTACGCAAACTAGAACTAAGACATAATTGTACCAATAATATAACAATAATTCCGAGAACCGATCAAAACAAAAACAAACAAAAAAATACTCTAGAGTCTAATTACACATAATTGCAGCAAATCCAACTCAACAAAACATCGCACATGCCCATAAAAAATTAAAATTAAAACAGCCTCCGATGTGCGCTCAATGCCTAAAGTCCCCCTGTTGAGCAAACAGACAACTCCCCCAAAACTGTTTAACGATAATTTTTTCATATCTTCCCTGAGACCATTGTATATGTGACTGACCTGGTAAGAGAATGACCGTTTATATAGCTCAGCGCGATGGGCAGGTGGAGCAAACAAACCCCTAATTCTTAAATTAAGGTTATGGACATCCGTTCTACAGCGTATCTTGCGCATGAGGTATTGTGGGATCCTCTTGGTGAGCAACTTATGATATAATATTGCTGCATGCAACACCCTAGTGTTATCCATGTTCAACCACCCCAAGTCGCCCAGCCCAATTGATACATGATCATACTTCCTCAAACCAAAAACAAACAGAACACATGCATTTTGGACACGCTGCCTATCCGACGCCGTCAGGCAAGGGCCGTACACGGTATCACAATATGAGATCTTTTTACTATTGACAGTAGATATAGTGAGATATTGTCAAAACGTCGGCATTTGACACTACCGGTACTGTCATTAGACTGAAAATATTTGGAAAATCCTGGCTCACAATAGTATTATATATGCAGATGCGACCGATCTCGCTCAAATAGAATTTGCTCTTGCAACTAAACTAATAATTTTACCAAAAAATATCGCTGACATAAATTATTCAGAATTTCCTCTACTTTAATTTATTATTTAACTATTTTGAGGAAATTATAGAAATGGCGCCTCATTTGCAAAATCCTTGAAAAATGCTTAGAGGACACGTCCAGTTCCTTTGGAGCCTTTTGAACCAAAAGCTTTTTCAGCTCTAAGTTTAGTCATGAAACTTCTAAAGATGAAGTTTCGTCCCGATACCTTCAGTAGTTTCTCCGGAATCGTCTCCACAAAAATCGAGTACACACAAATACACACACACACACATATACACACACATACACACACACACATACATACATACATACATACATACATACACATTAAACACACACACACACAGACATTGTTTTGTACCTTGGTCAAAAATGATCAGGGGACCCAAAACACCGCTAAAATTTCAAAACCTTTTTTCGGCACAATTACAATACTTCATCGTACTGCGTATGAAAAAGTAGAAATCAAGTGAACAACTAGAATCATAATAAATAAAAAAATAATGCAATATTCTTATTTCGTCTGCTATTTTATATGAAATAAGTAGAACCCTTCTTGTAGATTCAGAATGAGGCGGTCTCATAAACTCAACACGGAGGATAACGGGATATACATACATAAATGCTGTTCGCAAAGTTTTATAGCTTTAGAATCTTGTTATTTTGTCAGTCGGTACCATTGGCATTATCTCTGCATGTCCTGGTTCATGTTTAGCTGGATAAAGTTGGCGAATGCAATTTTTGAACGTCGCTCGAAGCAAGTTCTGCCAGATTTATGATGAAATACAGGGTGAAGTTCGATTCGCGCCGCGCGAGACATTACCTCAGTTGGGGGATGAAGTTCGTCGTCTTTATAACGCTACTAAAGGTTCGATTTTTGATTAATTTATACTAAATCTGTACAATGGAAATCTTCTTAAAAACATCACAATATCAACATGCTCTTAAAGTTTAGATTTGCTACCACATTGTTTCTTGAGATAGAACTACGTAAGAAGTGTTATTTTGTGTTTGTTCAAAAAAAGCACTGACATAATGATTTTTGTGAACGTGGATTTGCGCTTTAGGAAATAGATAATTGTCTATAACTGTTGATAACTGAACATAAACAATTATACACAATGATTTGGCATATAAATGGCATTTTCATTATATAAACTTTAAAACTTTTCAAAATAATACTAATATGATATCATTTTTTGCAAGTATGTAGTTATAAATTTGTATTTAATGAAAACCTTACTTTATACAATTTTTAAATTTAATAAAACTAACAAACTTTGAGGTATAACTAACAGTGAGCATACATGGTATGCTAAATTTATTGACAGTGGCATATTCCTATTAATAGGAACATTTACGTCCATATATTGACCATAAAGTATATACTACTAATTTTTAGTTATATCACCCATAGTCTGTCTATATTTTCTGATAATTTTATATTATTCTTCTTCGAACTTCCACTGTAGAGGTATGATACTGAAAATCTGTTCTCTTGCAAACAAAATGAAAACTATCGGTTGAAAAAGTACTGAGCCCTGTGTTTGAAGGCTAATAACTCTGCAACTACTGAACAAACAAAAATTAAATAAAGTGTGTTATACGTCTGAATCATTTCTACATTCGCATATAAAGTTATTCTGGGTGTAAAATTGAGAAGAGAAATTCATACCATGTACAATTGTACATATTTAGCACATTATTTCAATATATGCAATGGGAAAAAATCCTTAAAATAATGCCTGAGTCACGATTAGGGCTTCCAATCCAGGCCAATATACTGATCCCGGGATTTCGGGCTAAAGATTTTGTAATCCCGGGATCCCGGGATTTATCTCGGGGTTCATGAGAAAAGCGAAAATTTCCGCATCAAAACGCCTGGGAGGACAAATCCAGTCAGTAAGAAACGCCAAAAATATATTTTATTGGATAATATCTTTTACCCCGAAACTTGATCAACGTTTTCAAATTTTACAAGTAGAAAACCAAAATTGATGGGTTAAAAGATAAAAGATGTGAAAGTGTGCTTATTGACATTAATAATAAACAAAAAATATTAGATATTATTAGATATTATTAGATAATAACTTGCTCTTACATCTTAAATTTGTTAAATGCAAATTTTTGTAAAATGTTTCAAGAATAGTCACGGCAAACGAAATTATTTGATCAAGTCAAATTTTCAATTTTCCATATTGATGCCAATTAAATATTTTGACGTATTTTTGCTTTCCTCTTTAAGATAATGGAGAATTTTTTTTATCTAAGTGGCGTTTCTGACAAAACTTTTCCACTAAAAAAAGCGATAATTGTGCGCTGAAGAAATGTCAAAAAGGACCATATTACCTCTGTCACAGCTCATCACAAACTCGAGATGCTTCGTACCAAAATATTACATTTTTTAGTTTATGGTAAAATCCTTAACCTGGAAGAAACTGTTTCGCTGTATTTTATTACCCATTACTAATTTTATATTCTGTAGTACATCACTGAATCCAGGTAAAGAAATCCGCCACAAATTTCTTTATTTTTACGTTTATGTTTTTCCTGTTGTTGAGGGTAAAGTAACTAAAAAGATTTAAGCAAGTTGAAAAGGTGCATGTTTGTCTCCATATCGAATTATATCTAGTACTTGCAAAATATGTTCTTCCTATTATAGCAACATGTTGGTGTAAACGAACATTTTATGCTTGATACTTAATTTGATCAGAAAGGGTGCTGTTATAGACTGATATTCACACTTAAAAAATAGCAGCTCAATTGATTTATTATAGGTCAGAGCCCACATTTCGTTAATTAACAAAGATAAAATAATTTACAGTTAACTTTTTTAGGATCCCGGGAATTAGATTCATAATCCCGGGACTGGAAGCCCTAGTCACATTGGTATGTTCCTAAAAATATCATAAACCAAAAATTAACGACAATTCTAAACAAATTTGGTAAAATATTTACATAGAACGACGATTTTTCGTGTTCACATTGTCCCGGAATATGGTGGCTCCATTGCTAGGAGTAAATTATGTAGATCGGCTCGTTTAATTGGCCCTTGTGAGCAGCGAACTGAGTGCTGGGAGATTTCACGGCAGAAAAAGTCGAACGCGAACGAATCGAACCGGCATAATTGCGATTCTCTATCGCTCGGCTCTCTCTGACTCTCTTATCTGAGATATGACTCGGAATTGTGCAGACCCAGCCACACCCGCCACGAGCTACTCAGCCAGCCACAATCAGAAACCTTAAATACCTACCATCCAAAGTAGTTCCCATTGAATTTACGACGAAGAATGGAAGCAAATCTAAAGCGTTAATGGTTAAGTAATTACTAATTGTCCAATGGCGAACTGGAACTTGAACTTAAAAGGCTTCAATGTAAAAGTTGTTCGAACTCAATCTTATAATGTTCTAATGATAATGGATACACAGCGAAGTATACTCTCAAAACGTGAGCATATTATATGCTTGCGGCTATTGCTTTAGATGAAAATTAATATTTACTTCGATTGAAACATTTTCTTTTATTTAAGGGTTCTTGTACTCACACTCCAAGAATGTCCCGGTGTTCCGGTGAGAAAATATTATGTAAATAGCGTACGTACTTAACCTAACCTTAAATATTTCAATAGACCAATAGAAATACCTTAAATAATTGTACATTTACAGATTATACACTAATAAGATGGAGGAGTTATTTGCAGGAAGGAATATGCCTGAAAAAATTGTACAAATATTAAGGTTTGTAAATTATGGATATTTGAAAGTACCAATTGAAAATGTTTTTGGTTTTAGCGTCTGCAATAGCGTTGATGTACACTGGTGGAATGTTCTGATCCGTATTTCAGCAGTGTGTCGATGTTACATCCATGAACGAGTTTTTGTAGTTTCGTCTGGTCGGCCGCTAGGCCGCTAAGTGCAAAAAATTATCCGTTTACGCTGCATACTCGTATATCGGAAATTTATTATTTGCGAAACCTTGTTAGAGTGCTTTGAATTGGTTTATAATGATTTATATATTTCTATTTATTAGCTTAATGTGTAATTAATTAATGTAATTCCTACAATGCAATGTAATAGTGTTTTTATTAAATATAACTTATGATATAACATAAATCAAAATCTCATTTTAAGATATTGCATAAAACACAACAAACGACACAAACTTATTGCATCTAATAGCCTTTTTGTTGTGAATACTTTTACTGAAGGTTATTTCAGAACTAATATATATTAAAATCAATTCGCAAAATAGAAATAAATTAATAAAATTAAATTTCTTTAAATTTGTATTTATGGTAATTTGTTACTTGTGATTTACTGGTATTTTGGTGATATTTAGCTTCAACGATATTTTGCAGTGTTTAACTTAATAACCGGAAAGGAGTATGTATTTTGTATAGCAAGAATGTATCATTGCAATTTTATTATATTATTATTTTGTATTTACTTTACAGCAATATTTTTCAAATATCTGACAACTGAAAATAATGACAATTATGTATATCACTAATTTACAAAAATTGATAATAGCTTGTAGAAGCAAGCTCTAAATTTTCGATAAACTTTGATGGAATGTAAAAATGTAATAATAGTTATTAAAAAAAAATAATAAACCAAAATATACGACCATCTAAAAGAACATTTAGACAACATAAAAATTATTATGGTTAAAATTAGTTCCCACTATTTCCAAAACTAGTACAGATTTGAGATTTGAAAAAAATAAATAAAATATAGCAAAGTTTCGATAAATCAGCTATAGTTTCCGATCAATTAATTACAATATGCAATCAATACAAAATGACTTAGGAATAACTGCAATTTATAATTATGTATTGTATTATAACGTGCTTTATGTATTTCTCATAGAAAATATGAAATATTATTTTAAATTACCAAAAAACTTCGCTTTTAAACATAATGAACGACTTGGCAACACCTGGAATGTGACAACGTGCTTTGATTTAGCATGAGTTCGATGCAATGCATCCGGATGGCATTGGGCCGGCATGTTGCTTTTACGGTAATGGATTAGGTAAGTGTTAAGGAATTTAATGCAAATTCTAAATTAATACAGAAGGGTAATGGCAACTGACTTGACAGAAAGACACTAATCATTATTGACATAATAACCTAGTTTTTTCAACCAACTTTTTTATATTCTTAAGTAATTAATAGTTAATTAATTTTAAGGATAATTTTAATAATTCGAATTATAAATGAACAAAAGAAAACACCAAAATGTTTTTTTTTCTAGAAAGTAGAAAGTAATAAGTTTCTTATGGTCTTATTGGTTTTCTTTGTTCCTTCAGAAGTTAGAGCCGTTTAAAATAAGATATTGTTAATAATTCGAACGGCTGTATCTTTTTAATGAATTGAAAAAGTAATTTGCTTTCTGAAAAGATGTTTTGCAGAAGAAACGTGGGACAGCCTGTATATATTATTGCTATAATTTTAGTTATTTTGGTTGTCAAGCTTGTATTAGATCTGAAGAAAGATAATTGAAACGATAACTGCTGTAAAGTAAATACAGATATATTTCCATTATCTTCATACAAAATACATGCTCAGTCCTAAATACACATTTAAATTAAATTTAGACGATTTATTGACATTTAGTGAATATATTTCAATATTACAATTCTGAAATAGTCTATATTCAGTGATAATCCTTGGCAACAAGATGGTTTGTGCATTTACTTACTTACTTACTTACTTAAGCCCGTCATCCCACTGCTGGGCAAAAGCATTTACTTACGTAATTAATATGTGCATTACATAAAATAAATTTAAATAATCTGTTGTAATACTACGCAATATCTTAAAATGAGATTTTCGTATCATATTATCTTTTTTATGTTTATTAATATTATTATAAAACTAATTCTATATTTAACTAAATTCACTACTCGTAAACTTAACTGTAGTGGTCATATTACATTTATTACATTACAATGAAGGTATCACATTAAGAAAAAGATCGAATACGCTCAAAATAAACTAAATCCCGTTATATTACATCCATCGAAAAACCACCTCGTGACGGACAACTTTTTGCGAAGCGGCCTGGTCGTGGGAATATATAACCGAATATATAACCGACATAATATTTTCAAATCCTGCGATAGCGATACGAACATACTTATTTCTTGGACTGTACCATTAACAGTACTGAAAATAAATATTATTTCTTTACTGGTATAATGTATAGTAATAAATTTTATTTCTTATATAATGTAGTGTATTTCTCCAAGCCTTCCATTTTATACAATAAATTAGTCATCACAAATAAATAGGAAGGTACAAATGTAATTAAACAAAGATAATTCCTTAAAATAAAGCAAATATCATTAACTAAGTTAAATTTAACTATTGTTTATTAATTTCAGGCAATTTCAGGCAGTCCAGCAGCTCTAGAATTGGTGGAAAAAGACTAAGAAGGGACCGGGTGGGTCCCTTCTTAAGTAGGATAAAAACAACATTCTTCTTTGGATGCGTTAATTGCATAACATGTAAAATACTATTGCTTTCGTAATAATATGTTCATATTTAAAAGCAGTAGGTTGATTGGACCGGGAATACAGTTTTCTGTCTATGATTACTGTCATTTTTTCCTTGTAAAGATAAATTGTTTTTAGAGCGTCGGTATCAATTGAACATGGCTCAAATTATGCCCTAAAGGAAAGTTTGTTCTAACAAAACAAAATTCCAAAAATCAAATCAAAATTAAAAGTAATACAAATCAAAACTAGAAGCAAATCCGAATTAAATCTCAAATGAACAACTTAGAAATGAAGCGAGTAAAATGATAAATCACTTGTTGAATTTCGATGCTAAAATATCTCAAACTCAAACTCTTTACTAGTAAAACTGTAAGGACGTTTTTGTCGATTTTTTCTTATGTTCATAAACCATTCTTGTGCGAGCACCATGTTTGTTTTACGAACAAAGTGAACTGTATAAAAAATGTGCCCCGTAGGGAAAGTGTAAAAAATACGGTTTACACCGTGTTTAAGACATAAAGTGAAATGGAAATTGCAAGGAGTACAGTTTGTATGGAAAATATGAACTCCGTCTTATCGCTCGCGTCGGATTTTTTTATCACTTTCTCTATTCGCATGAAAAATGTTTCCCCCCCCCCGTATTAGCGGGTCGCAGCCCCGAAAAATTAAAATAGAATCCATAAAATATGAAAGACCGTGGTCGGGTTATGGCAGCACTGATTTACATAACCGGATTATCTTTATGATAGATAAAAAGCGGGTCATAGCGTCGCAGGTATTAGATTTTACGATAGCGTATCTCGCGTAGTGCCTGCTTGAGTGAAACCAGTTACGTTGGAATCTATTAAAAGATCGGATAAACCGTACGGACCGTAATACGAACTAGGAAAAATAAATGGGCCTGTATAAACAGGTAACCAGGCAAAGTTTCGGAAGAGTGGAAAGTTCTCGACAATAAAGTTGTTCAAGGATCCTCGAGTTTGGGCTTCTGACAGTTAATTTAAAAAACTAGCTCAATTAACTGTAATTCACCAACCGCCTACATAACATAGTACCATTTTGGTGAACGTGTAGTTAATAAATTATTTTCAGTAAACCATTTCTTATTAATAATAATACACGTTTTACCACCACTTACGTTTCTATAGAAAAGTTCCTTTTTTAATTTAAAATTTTTTTAACTCAAAAAGGAGTTTCAAAATATAGGACGATAGCAAAAAAAAAAATAAAAAATTTGATCTACAGTAATTATAAAAGATATCCATTTTTCGATATCTATTATAACGACTGAGATGAGATCTCTACGTTGTCATTTTGGTGGAGGTGCCAGAGGGAATACAGGTGTGCGAATAATAATAACATGTAATAACATGTACAAACGAAAGGGGGTTGTAGGATGTTACATAAGTAAATAATCGGCGTTTTTGATAGTTTTCTTTTCGAAGAACTCAAAAACTCAAAACTTTCCTATAACGTAACATTTTCGACAATACTTAACACGTCAGAATATGTAATCGAAAATGTAATGTAATGCTTATTTTATTTTATTTTTGAGTTTTAGTTATTTAGTTTGTGTTTTATGAACCTTAAAACAACTGTGGTGTAGGGTGTGCAAAAATTTAACAAACCCTCTAATTAAATTTAAAATGTTGTAAATATATCTTTTTTTTTGTGCTACAGCAAAACTGCCAGTATAAATATAGGACATGAAGAAATTCTATTAAAAGTATATGGAGAACCAAATGAATGAAAACCAAATGTCTCAGATTAATGTTTGTACGGACAGTAAAAAAATGCATGACCTTAATTGACATGTATAATAAGAAATGTTACAGGATGTTCTAATTATACAGTCGAACTTGCAGAGGAAAAAAGTACGAATAGTTGACAAAACGTTTGCAACTGACAAACATTTTAGTTTAAAGATCATATCAATCAAACTAGCATTTGCCCAAAAACTTTCAATTTTTGTGTGTTTGCTTGAATATGTACTACATTAATAGTATTTAATAATACTTAATAATAATCTTCAATTCTCCAACGCCCTTTTGCAAAATGAAAAAGAAAATACTAACATAACTCCACCTTTAGTGGCAGCACACTGTTTCAAAGTTTTGTACGTCAGCCGTTGCTTGACATACTGTTATGTTGTCTTACGTAGCTCTTAATGGGGGACGGCTCTAGGTCAGGATGGATGTAACTAAAAGTCGCAGTGTTGTTTACATAGGTCGTGTATTGCTGACCACACGGAATTCCAACTCAATTATAAAATGTACTTAAATAACTATAATTCGCAACAATATTCTAATTTCTGTGTTTTTTATGTTAAATCACTGTTATTTTGTTGATTTTTTGTTGAAATACAAATATTCCCGTTCATTTGCATATTTCAGACAATTATACAAACGCTCATTATGTAGTTTGTTTATATTTATGCCGTGAATACCCATATTTTGATTTTGAACTATATTTTTTATCGTTCAGTTACCTAAATTTGTCGTGCGAGCCCCTAAAATGTCGGGCTGAAAAATTCCACTCCGTCAACACGGACAATTTGAATCTTTCGAATATGAAACAACGTTTAGGTTAGTGAACAATTCCCGCTCACATCCACTATAAAATGGGGGTGGTTAATAATTTAACACAACCGGTAGGTCAGCGATCTATCGACTATCGGGTGGGTCAAGAAGCCATCGTTTTATCTTCGACACGATGTTTATTTTATTAGAAAACTATATTGGAAGAGATTGAAGTACATCCTCGGGGATGTCGGCGGTTGTTCAGGGATGGTTGAGGGTGCATCGGGCAGCAAATCCTGCCGCCGTCCTTGCACGAGTTATGTTCTTACCCGGAGACCAAACAGTCGGCCCGGGGCACGAACAAATATCCCACTATAACAACATTACTCACGATGCATTATTATGGCGGGGCCAGGCTATACAACGAAGACTTACTGTTTATAAAGAGCTATTGTGTTACCGTATATCGCCAACAGCTTTGGCTCTATGTACTTGTGGATTACTTGCTAATTATTATGCCACTGTGCATTGAACGAGAATTCGCTATGCTGCGCAAATTGCCCGTGATGTAACATCAAATGCAACAATGAGATGAACAGGCATTATTATACGGGGTTTTGGGTTGTAAAATAATAATAACAGTGATAAATTTCAGTGCACAAAGGCTGACATAAGTTAAGAATGCAGTGGTAAATTACAAAATGTAATATTTTGAATAGTTTAACGACTGTACTTCGATTAGAAAACAATTTTTACGCTATGCAGTCTTTGGGAAAGTTTTATTGTTTATTTCATATACTTTGCCGACGTTTCGCCGATCTCTTCGGCTTCTTCAGGGTTGTTACAAGGTTGTTATAAATTATTGTAGTCGAAAGAGGCCATGCACATGTTAGAATATTTTTGCCACTATACACAAACAACTCTAAAACATTAAAGAGGTTATGGAACCGTAAAATAGTAGTACTCCATTCAAATAGAGTGGCAACACGTAATCATTACAGAAAATAAATATTGGAATAAAATGAATAAAGTAAACATTCGATTTATGCAAACTTACCCGGGTATTGCGTTTTAACCCTAGAACACCGGACATAAATCATCGTAAATTTTACGATGTGAATGTCTATGTTAAAAGACCTAGTAGTCGTGAAACACCCGGAGTTTTGCTCCATGGACAACACCTCCTAAATACCGACAAAGTCCATTCGAATTATAAACGTAAATCAGTGAGTTGCTACAGTAAAATGTCTATTACTTTTCCAAAAATTGTTGCATAAATTTCTATCTACCTCAAATTGTAGGTAATTATAAGATCTAGTAGCCGTGAAACATCCGGAGTTTTGCCCCATGGACAACACCTCCTAAATACTAATAGAGTCCATTCGAATTACAAACGTAAATCAATCCGTTGCTGCAGAAAAATGTCTATAACTTTGCCAAAAATGATTGCATAAACTTCTATCATACCTTAAATGGTAGGTAACTAAAAGATCTAGTAGCCGTGAAACACCCGGAGTTTTGGCCAATGGACAACACCTCCTAAATAGCGATAAAGCCCGTTCGAATTATAAACTTAAATCAGTCAGTTGCTACAGAAAAATGTCTAACTTTTCCAAAACTGGTTGCATAAATTTCTATCATAGCTCAAATTGTAGGTAATTAACCCTAGAACACCAGACATTCGTAAATTTTACGACGTGAATGTCTAGTATCGACGCGATATCAAAATATGTAGTCTTGTATTCAAGGGTTAAAACAATTAGTCTGTTCCCTTTTAGTATGTTTGCTTGCAAATTTGGTTCACTGAAAAATATAAACTAATGTATACTGAACCTGCGCCATCTATTGGAAAATAGGAAAGTTGGTAGGTACTCGTAAAGGTAAGTAAACGACAGTCCGAGTACTCAAAATCAAATAGTACCAAGTACTTAAACGGTACCACTTGTACAAAGTAACTGGCGCAAAGTAACGGCTACTGTACCTAAAAGTAAGGGGTAGTTACAATTACTCGAAAGTAATGAAACTTTACATCACTATACTGCCTGCAAGGAAATCCTTTAAACAACAGCATCGGACAATCGACAACTTCGTTAATATTTCTACAAAATAATAAGAAAGATTACGTATAGAGCATATTAAAATCTCATTTAGATTTTTCCATCCATTTTTTAAGAGTAATAACCTCACTTTTCTTAAACGGCAACATATAGCTTTTAGATCTTTTAATCTCTATTCACATGTATAAAATATTCATATCTTAATTAAGAATAAATCGAGAAAAACACTCTTAAAGTTTATTAGTAATATTTAGTAATATCAATCAACTTATTAAGTTCTCCAGTTATTCGAATGTAAAACAACAAAAAATCGTTTGTTCTTAACAGTTGTCATAATCACAAAATCGGTTGTAAATTTGTGATTTATACTCACTAATTAACTTTAAGGTGCCCTTCTCGGTTTTTTTTATATAAGCTAGTAAATTTTTTCATTCCGCTGAAAAATCCTACAAAAATAAAAAAAACAAAAGACAGGTTGTCTTTAAAAAAAATATATCGATGTCATCATAACTTCATAAATTAATAAATCATACATACATCAAGGTATTAACCTTGATGTGTCCGTTGCGTTGCACGGACCAATAGTGATGATAAAGTTGTTTCTTTGTTCCAAAAAAATTGCTTCAAAATAATACAAAAAATTATTTTAGACAGCAGCAGATTGACTTTTTTCTATAGTTTTTTCGGGAGATAGAAATTAGATTTCTCGAGCAAAAAGGCTACAAATACGTAACCATAATTGCATAAAACAACCGAAGAAATTAAGCTTTTTTAAAGTCCAAAATAAGATGAATGTAATCTCTAAAATGCGATCGAAGACTTTGGGCTAGCAAAGTAGAAGCCGTGGCCTGATGGCAGACATCAAAGTGAGCGGGGAATTTTCTCTGCGGTTCTTTTGTTTCGGCTATGCGGGACGCATTTGCGTCTAATTAGTGGACCGATGCGGCGACCGCAAAATTCGCCAATCTCTTCCTCCATTACGGCCTCCGGCTCTCGACCGGCAGCGAAAACATTAGACGCGGAAAGGGTCGACCACCCAAGGGCGTGAGCGAAATTGGCTCCATGAATTCATAATACTTTTATCTGATTTAAATTTGTGCGACTCAAATTGAATTTTAAATAATGCAATATCGAGCCCGTTGGGATATTTCGAGGAAAACACCGAAAAGGTACAATGGACGCCGGTCGCTTCCCTTCATTCACGTTGAAAAACTAGAGAAGACAACAGAATATAAAATATTCTAAATACCCTTTTTCTACTTAGCGTTTTTAGTAGAAACATAATTAGAACTTGAAACTCTTTAAACTGAAACTCACATCTTACAGCTCTGCTATAAATTCTAAAAAAAAGTTCACGGGTTGTGCAAATTCAAATTAAAAGAGTATTTGTATCGGTATTTGTTTGTACCAGTATTCAATTAGCTTTGAAGAAGCGAGCAACATGGTTCGCGAAACGTCAGCATTAACAAATCTTGACACACGGCATAACCCGGAAGCAGTTTATTTTCTAATTATTTGTATCATGCATAACTGCTTTAAAAGGGAGAATTATCGAAAATTATTTAGTGTTACGCTAAAAGTTGATCTTTCTAAGGCAATTCAATTGGACTTATATATAGGTATCTATGTAGACTAGATAAATGGCTATATATTTTCATAATAATACGGTGTAATGCCGTTTCAAGCTCAATTATTTACAAATTTAGTGTGCTCGGAAATAAGTGCAAGTAAATGTAGAACGTGGCTCTATTGGTTTCTTTACACAAAAATAACATATGTGTCCGTGGATGTGAAAAGGGACCAGTTGCCCGTTTCCAGTTACGCAGATAATCGCAAATAAAGTTAAACTGGTTCAAAATACACATTTTTGTTTTATTCGCTAATTAGTCTCTTTATTGTGTTTTTATTAGATGTGTTCGCCTGAAACCCGTCTGCGGTTGGAAACGCATGAGAAAAAGCGCTTATTTTGCGAAAGAAAAATATTTTACCTACTTCCCAGAGTACAATCGAGTTGAAACTTTGCATATGGACAGATTTCCGATGACAATGCACGAATCAATAAACAAAATTGAAAGCTTTTCCAAAATTTGCAAACATTTTGAAAATTTGTCCAATCGTTACCTAGGTTAGACTATTTTGTAGCCCCCAGGCTCATTGCGCTATAGATTAAAAACCTATAAAACCTAAACGGAATAATGAAATAATAAATTCTACTCAAAATCTTCAAACTAATATGGAAATTGTTACAAAACGGTTGGAGTCGGCGTAACTTGCAAATGTGCGCGAAGTTATTAACATTTAAACTATGCAAAAGTTTGAAGCGTCATAGCGCAAAAGTTAACTTTTTGCATCAGCAACTTAATTATTATATTCTTTGAATTTCTCTTTATAGTAATAGGTTTAAAATGTTGGATTCATTCAAGTTGGTCCATAGTGCAAAGTGAAATCAATCAAAGTATGGAATAAAAGCCTTTGCTTTATTGCTTTATTGCAAAGTTCTTTTATTGGAATAAAAGAACTTTGCAGATTGTTGATTTTTTTCAGATTGTTTATTTATATAGGTTGAACTAGTTCAAATTGAACGACACAAAAAATCACCACACCATCTCATTAATGACCAAGTTATAATATAAACCTTTGTTCACTTATTTGTAGCTCATGCCTTCTGCTTTTTCCTTTGGCCGTTCCCTTGCCCTCACCACCTCCCTCCCCTCAACCCTCTTGTTGTCTAACCTTGCTTTTTTCTTTTCCCTGTGCCGAATGCCTGTGCTTCTCCGCTGTCTTTAATTGTTGAGCCCATTTTGGAGACCATTTTCTACACAACCTTATGCGCTCCTTTATGCTTTTAATTCGCCTGTTTGTATCTACTCGACCGGTTTTTCGTTTAGTTTTCGTCGTGTGATTTATTTTGCCTAGTATTAAACTTATACACTTCGTCCGGCTGCTTTGACGACCACGTTATTGTGCGCTTTATTTTGTTCATTGTTTTCGGTTTACATTGTTGAATATAATAATAATAATAATATAATAATATTATATTATATTATTATTGTATATATCCGCTGAAGCTATTTCGCCCATTAGTAGGATAGCACGTGATCCAATTTAATAGAATAATTATTTATTATATTTGGTTTTTATTGTTTTATGTTTTGTATTTTATAGTTTACCTACACTGAGGATGGCGCGAGCCGAAACATGTATGTAGCATATAAACAATATATATATATATAAACAAAGTTCCAAGAGGCTTTTATTCCATGCTTTGATTAACATGTTGGAGTACATTTGCCATAACTTTTTCTATCCAAGAACACCTATAATTCAATATAGGACAACTGGTCCCTTTTCATATCCAGGCACAAATATCGTTTGCTATATTAAAATTCATTGTAGGTACGTATTGTTTCCAAATTCTGGCAGGTGTGTCGGAATTACGGACCAATAGTCCCTAATTCCGTCATAGAAATCGAAAGACATCAAAAGAAATGATGAAATAAGACAGAATCTTCGCGATGTTGGTATTAATACACCATATCTAGAGAATACATGCCATCTCCATTAAAAAACAACATTATTCTGACCTGAAACATCCTAACGAAAAGTTAAAAGAAATTATTATATTTGTTAATAAAACAGAAAGAAGCAGTAAAGAAAATCATTCTGGAAAAGTCAGAAAGGAAGCGTCAAGAACCGACTTATTATTTTCTTTAAAAATGATAAATATAAATGTTTAACATTTCTGGGATATTTGGAAGAGAGATGAGCTGACCTCGCCAAAAGGACGGCTGCTAAACTCCTTAGTAAGGTTATTCGAAAGTCTACCACCGAGGAGACCGACCGGTGGGCACTGTCGGTCGGTGCAGCAAAAAATGGCGAAAAAATATTTTTAGTCCGGCTTATAAGCCACCGGGACCTGTTTTCAATTCCATGGCACGCGCGCAGGTGTTAAGGCGTCTCGTCATGTAGCGGTCGCAATTTTCGCGATATTGGAACTTGCAGTTGCCATGGCGACAAGGTCGGCTAATCAGGATTGAGTGTGGCTGGCTGGAGCCGGACGCCAGAAAAATGTGTGCAACTCGGCGGTCGCTCAGTCAAAGTCTTCCTTGCGCTCACAGGAAGAATTACACTTAATAATGATCCAACTACTTCGTCTTCCTGGCCTTCAGCCAGGAACGAGCTGTTAGGAAACTAACAGTTATTGTATATGAAGCCTGGTTTATGTTTGAGGTGCTTGATGTTATTAACCACTATTTAAAAAAAAGGTTTGATTATATTATTGATGTGATTAATTATAGAGACAAATTCTTGAGAACCTTTAGTTTAATAATTACTCGACTTCTCAAACTTAGACCAGTTTTTTAGGTAACATTTTACAGGTAACATTTCTTTTTGTACAAACTATAAAACAAGATCGATTTTTTTCTACAGCCGGTGAAGAGATTCACAATACCTATTTTTTCTCTTAAAAATTATAGTTACGTAGGTATCGGAATATCATTAAAATCGGTAAAATAGTTCAAAATTCAAGAAAGAAATACCAAATAGTAGAAGTAGTACCTACATATTCTTCTAAATGTGTACGTCAAAAACAGTCAATTTTATGTTTTTCTATTTCCCTGAATTTGACATTTTGTTGTGTTATGGTATAATGGTAGCAATACCATCGAGCAACATTAAGGAAATGTAGAAAGACAATTGGCAAAAATGCATGGCAAAGCGTAATACTGAAAAAAAACTTGAAACATGGGTTTAGCCGTTTGTAGGAAGTTTGTAGCAGTTTGTAGGAAGTTTCTCTTGACTAGCAATAGTTAAAACATACAGCGAGCGCAAGAAATGTGTTTTCACTTTTCTTGGGCTCAAGTTTATTTTTGCAAACTTGTTTACAAGTTTCACTACTATAAAAAATCACAAATATGCTAATATAAAGCACACAAGATTTCAAATTTTACTAGATTATGATTTGAAAAAATATAGGAC
Source organism: Melinopterus prodromus (assembly GCA_964023965.1). Classification (NCBI taxonomy): domain Eukaryota; kingdom Metazoa; phylum Arthropoda; class Insecta; order Coleoptera; family Scarabaeidae; genus Melinopterus; species Melinopterus prodromus. The sequence continues at coordinate 4,593,700 of OZ030398.1, forward strand.
ATCAGTGGATAGGCTATTAGAGACAAGTACCTAGTTTATTTGAATTCAGATTTAAGTTGATGGTTAAACTTCTAGATTAGTTTCAATATGTTAAGCATCTTATGCTTATGTAAAGAGCATATCACACTTTATTTCACTTGATTTTGTTAAAGAGTTTCGGAGTTACGAGCCTTCAAACACAGTGCTCAATAATTTGATGGGACGCGTTTTCTTTGATCAATACAATTTCTTGTACAACTCGATATCAAAGTTCAAAGTTTGCGGCTATAATATTCTATAATATTCACGTGCTTATTTGATTCTCGTGTAATCGACTAGGGAAGCAGCCCAGAGTCTAAAGTTTTAATCACATGGTGAAGTTCGGAAGGTACCGTGGAGACGAAACAAAGAGATTGTTTGAAGAGGTTCGATACTTTTGTATTCTTTTATATGGCGACATCTCGTTAACAAAGTTAACACCCTCATGACGTAGAAGTAAATTTCCTTGGCCAAGACAATGATATTTATTACACATCCCAGAAATAATTAACTTGCAGCCAAGTTACTTCATTCTAAAAAATCAGATATTGCCACAGTTTGAGGGTGGTGGTTATCCTTTTGTAGTTAACCACCGTTTTTATTGTTCTGAACTGATCCTAAGGAATTTTCCAAGATGTTTAAGACCTGCACCATCGAGTGAGATATACTCATAGTGGTCCCTCTGTGCTTTGGATTTTCTATTCTTACGACATTTCCCAGAAAAAGATTAAAAAAAATATCCACGACGCCGGAGAGTTACTTTATACACGCGGAGATGAGGTCATTGTAAATTCAAACAACGTATCTGCTGCGATATGGACACAAAAAGCGAGAATCACGAGCGGTGCCCTACAGATTTCGCCGGAAAATTGTCAATTGTCGACTGCTACGCCTCAATTTCTTGGAGCTTCCGCTGGATTCTGAGCCTCACATCAATATGGAGTTTTATGTTACAATATACATAAGTTCTATTTACACGGATGCTATCCAAGAGGCGAAGGAATATATATATAGTTAGTTTTCGATGGATGCTCTTGCCCGCACAGAATAAAATTTGTTGTAAATGAGAGTGACCAACTTTTAAATACTCCAAGGCGGGACGCCTTGGAGTATTAAAAAGTTGGTGGGACGCTGAGATCAAAATTATGCTGTAATACACTGTAATATGTGACATATATGTATGGAATTTTACTTAATTATTACAAATAATGACAGTTCTTTTCATAAATTGTTGTTCAGAGTACGTAAAACGTACAACGTAAAATCTAAGTTTCAAAAATCCTCCTGAACAAACTAAAATAGATAGAGGGCTGTACTTTTTAGAATTAATTACCCAATGTATCTTATCCATAAACGTGTATAATAATAATTTGTATCCCAACTACTTTGCTCGTAATCGCACATGAAGCGAAATAATAACATTCAACCACCGATAAACAACGTAAAATCTAAGTTTCAAAAATCCTCCTGAACAAACTAAAATAGATAGAGGGCTGTACTTTTTAGAATTAATTACCCAATGTATCTGATCTATAAACGTGTATAATAATAATTTGTATCCCTACTACTTTGCTCGTAATCGCACATGAAGCGAAATAATAACATTCAACCACCGATAAACAACGTAAAATCTAAGTTTCAAAAATCCTCCTGAACAAACTAAAATAGATAGAGGGCTGTACTTTTTAGAATTAATTACCCAATGTATCTGATCTATAAACGTGTATAATAATAATTTGTATCCCTACTACTTTGCTCGTAATCGCACATGAAGCGAAATAATAACATTCAACCACCGATAAACAACGTAAAATCTAAGTTTCAAAAATCCTCCTGAACAAACTAAAATAGATAGAGGGCTGTACTTTTTAGAATTAATTACCCAATGTATCTGACCCATAAACGTGTATAATAATAATTTGTATCGCAACTACTTTGCTCGTAATCGCACATGAAGCGAAATAATAACATTCAACCACCGATAAACAACGTAAAATCTAAGTTTCAAAAATCCTCCTGAACAAACTAAACTAGATAGAGGGCTGTACTTTTTAGAATTAATTACCCAATGTATCTGATCTATAAACGTGTATAATAATAATTTGTATCCCAACTACTTTGCTCGTAATCGCACATGAAGCGAAATAATAACATTCAACCACCGATAAACAACGTAAAATCTAAGTTTCAAAAATCCTCCTGAACAAACTAAAATAGATAGAGGGCTGTACTTTTTAGAATTAATTACCCAATGTATCTGATCTATAAACGTGTATAATAATAATTTGTATCCCAACTACTTTGCTCGTAATCGCACATGAAGCGAAATAATAACATTCAACCACCGATAAACAACGTAAAATCTAAGTTTCAAAAATCCTCCTGAACAAACTAAAACAGATAGAGGGCTGTACTTTTTAGAATTAATTACCCAATGTATCTGATCTATAAACGTGTATAATAATAATTTGTATCCCAACTACTTTACTCGTAATCGCACATGAAGCGAAATAATAACATTCAACCACCGATAAACAACGTAAAATCTAAGTTTCAAAAATCCTCCTGAACAAACTAAAATAGATAGAGGGCTGTACTTTTTAGAATTAATTACCCAATGTATCTGATCTATAAACGTGTATAATAATAATATGCATCTCAACTACTTTGCTCGTAATCGCACATGAAGCGAAATAATAACATTCAACCACCGATAAACAACGTAAAATCTAAGTTTCAAAAATCCTCCTGAACAAACTAAAATAGATAGAGGGCTGTACTTTTTAGAATTAATTACCCAATGTATCTGATCTATAAACGTGTATAATAATAATTTGTATCCCAACTACTTTGCTCGTAATCACACATGAAGCGAAATAATAACATTCAACCACCGATAAACAACGTAAAATCTAACTTTCAAAAATCCTCCTGAACAAACTAAAATAGATAGAGGGCTGTACTTTTTAGAATTAATTACCCAATGTATCTTATCCATAAACGTGTATAATAATAATTTGTATCCCAACTACTTTGCTCGTAATCGCACATGAAGCGAAATAATAACATTCAACCACCGATAAACAACGTAAAATCTAAGTTTCAAAAATCCTCCTGAACAAACTAAAATAGATAGAGGGCTGTACTTTTTAGAATTAATTACCCAATGTATCTGATCTATAAACGTGTATAATAATAATTTGTATCCCAACTACTTTGCTCGTAATCGCACATGAAGCGAAATAATAACATTCAACCACCGATAAACAACGTAAAATCTAAGTTTCAAAAATCCTCCTGAACAAACTAAAACAGATAGAGGGCTGTACTTTTTAGAATTAATTACCCAATGTATCTGATCTATAAACGTGTATAATAATAATTTGTATCCCAACTACTTTACTCGTAATCGCACATGAAGCGAAATAATAACATTCAACCACCGATAAACAACGTAAAATCTAAGTTTCAAAAATCCTCCTGAACAAACTAAAATAGATAGAGGGCTGTACTTTTTAGAATTAATTACCCAATGTATCTGATCTATAAACGTGTATAATAATAATTTGCATCTCAACTACTTTGCTCGTAATCGCACATGAAGCGAAATAATAACATTCAACCACCGATAAACAACGTAAAATCTAAGTTTCAAAAATCCTCCTGAACAAACTAAAATAGATAGAGGGCTGTACTTTTTAGAATTAATTACCCAATGTATCTGATCTATAAACGTGTATAATAATAATTTGTATCCCTACTACTTTGCTCGTAATCGCACATGAAGCGAAATAATAACATTCAACCACCGATAAACAACGTAAAATCTAAGTTTCAAAAATCCTCCTGAACAAACTAAAATAGATAGAGGGCTGTACTTTTTAGAATTAATTACCCAATGTATCTGATCTATAAACGTGTATAATAATAATTTGTATCCCAACTACTTTGCTCGTAATCACACATGAAGCGAAATAATAACATTCAACCACCGATAAACAACGTAAAATCTAACTTTCAAAAATCCTCCTGAACAAACTAAAATAGATAGAGGGCTGTACTTTTTAGAATTAATTACCCAATGTATCTGACCCATAAACGTGTATAATAATAATTTGTATCCCAACTACTTTGCTCGTAATCGCACATGAAGCGAAATAATAACATTCAACCACCGATAAACAACGTAAAATCTAAGTTTCAAAAATCCTCCTGAACAAACTAAAATAGATAGAGGGCTGTAACTATTTTTGCTTCTACATTGTAAGATACGTTTGAGATTAAGAAAAAAAGGCCCAATAATTACAAGTTACATTTAAAATTTAAATTCACTTTTAATTAAATTACTTTAATATTTAAACAAGATTAACATAATTAATAGTTTAGTTTAATTTTTCTTAAACTTAAGCATTTTCGTAAATTGTTCTCAAACTTTCCCTAGACGAACATTATTGAGAATTAATAAATGAAAAGAATATAATGACACATATGACAATAGCCCAAAGATGTTATACTCTGTTTTCAAAAGTGCGAAGTAGGGATTTTAAAATATTTTTTTGCTTTTTGTTAGTTTTTTGGTTAACTTCAAAACCCATTCATCATTTTTAGTAATATCTTAAAATCATTGTTATGACCAGGAAATGTATTCATTCTAAGTACCATCTAAATTTACACAGCAGTACCATCCTCAAAATAAAAAGTGCCGCTTCTAAAATTTCTGGTCATATTTTTAAAATTTTACTTTTTGTACTTTTGTACTTATAAGTTATAATCATGATAGAGTATAAAACAATAAAATAACGCTTTATATTATCATAATAATACGGTGTACTATTCTTTTAACCACTATTATTTACAAATTTAGGGGTGTCCGAATTAGGTACATGTAAATATAGCACGTCCTTAAATCAGACATGTGTGTCGGAAATGTCTACATGTTAGAAGTAATATATTATAAACCTCTCTGAATTTGGGGCGTTTACCTTAAACGATATTGCAAGTATTCATTATTTTGTTAAATTCTAAAACTATTTGGCGCCCAGAAAAGATAAGAAAGTTGATGACAGTCAGAGTGCACATAAAGTTATTTGGTTGTATGCTATTTGTTGCAAATAATGAAGAAAATATTAATGGAAACAAGTGGTAAATGAATTAAAACTATAGATGGATTATTGCTTTATAATTAATAATAAACGGAAAGCACATACCATGTATTCTTGTTCCTCCTACTCATTTTTTTCCATACAGAAATCACAGTTTCAACTAGGTTACGTTCGTGAAGGAGTCCCGAAATATCGCCACTAATCCAGAAACCTTTTCGGATAACATTAATCAATTAGGGAATCCGCAAATAAATAATCCGCAAAACAACACAAGCAAATATTAACGTAACCCTGATTCTACCTGGTACGGTTAAACAACGACCTGCGCCGTCACGTGACTACGTGACTTCAGTACCTGCTATGAACAACGCGCAACGTCACAGCTGTTTTCCTCCCGAATTTGTTCGATCTTTCGATAGGATAAACAGCTGCAATGGCTAGGTAATCGCGTCGCGAGTGATAATAAAGAATCATTTTATCGATTTCCAATAACCACCGATGCAGATCGGTTTCAGTAAGTCCAAATTTCCAGAAATTCTATCCGCGTGTCGTGAGTCAGCGTGGATGTTGTGCCGGTCGGATCGTGATTGGTGATCGCTTTGTTTGGGACGGTAATGATGCGTGTGTGGGTAAACACTATTTACTATACAGTATGCAACAACGTATTGCCAAATTTTCTGTTCGGTATTTTGGCTCTAGAATATTTTGATTTCTGATTGTAAAGAAACCACGGTCGGTTGTGCAATACCGTCTAGAATCTGCTCCAGGTAAGTTGAATTTCCTACTGATTTATCTATCACGCCAAAATTCTGTTTCTTTTTTGACAGGTAAGATTATCGAAACGAAATGTGTATGTTTATTGCTGATTATGTGTTCGAACCGGTTTTAAATCAGCGCAAATGTTTTCAATAGCATTGACTCTTCAATTTTAAACAATCATAGCATTGATTGTATATAGATATACATAGATCGGCATGGGTTAGTTGGGGCCATGACATCCATGGGGCCGGGGTTTCAGCAAAATTCACTCACAAATCATAGCTGGATGTCATGGCTTCAACTTACCCATGCCTAACTATCTATATCTATATACAATCAACGTTATAAGTTTATCTCATAGATCTTATTACACATTTCTTGTCACAGATGTCGGCGGCAAACACGGCTGGTAATGCAGTTCTTGTTCTTGGTTTTTCAACTTCACTGCTGTCAAGGTTCTGCGGATTTTTCTCCACGAAATCAGTTTGGAGGATCTTTTCAGGAAGGATTGGATTCTCGAATTTTCGTAAGTGTTTTTGCATGACTTTCTTGTACGCGTGCCTTATACGCTATTTGGTGCGGAAAATTATCATGAGCGGTGTTGTTAATTTGAAAGGTTTTATTGTGCGTGTAGAGGTTAGAATAATGATTTCACAGGTAAAATATCGTCTCTGTTCCTATTTGAAAGTGTTGTGGAAAATCCAGGAAGGTTAGGTATTTTTCTACTTGTGTTTATAGGATATCCGTTCAAAAAGGTTAACATTTTTAGAATAGACCAAAAATGACTATTCTAAACGCATTTATTAAAAACATAAAGAAAATAAAGTTTACTTTCAATAATTATCACAAAGATAGCCCTACTTAAATTTACAAAATTTAGTGTAAAAATCCTTTTTTTCTGACAATTTTCATCTATTTGTTCAAAATTGTGAATTATTATTGACTTTTAGGTATTGAGTATAAAAGAAATGCATATTCACACCTGGTATTCACCCACATAAAAAAGATTTGGATTACACTACTTATTTTGTATTGCAGTATCATCTGCTATGATAACAAATGAACACAAATGAATGGCAAATTTTTTTATTTTTTTAAGTAGCATATGTTGCTTAACATATTGAAACTAATCTAAAAGATTAACCATCAATTTAAATCTGAATTCTTAAAACTAGGTACTACTCCTCCAATAGGCTATCCACTGATGTCCTATATTTACTTTGTCCTAAACAAGAAGCACTAACACTTCACTAACTGTGCTCTGCTTTTTCTCATTTCACTGAATCACTAGTTCGAAGGGTTAAGTTCTTTTTAGTCTTCTCACTAGATTCTGGTTGTCCAGTAGCTGCAGGGCGAATCTTTTTATCTCTTGGATGATTTGTGGGACACCAAGATCACGATGCAGGTCACTATTCCGTATGTACCAAGGAGCGTTAACCATATTCCTTAGTACTTTATTTTGGAAACTCTGGATTCCTTGTATATTGGACTCCAAAGCTGGATGCCTTATAACGAAATCGGTTTTAGTATCTGGTTGTAAACTTGTAGTTGGTTCTGTACTGACAAATGAGAGTTTCTTCCCAGTAGCCAGTAGAGTTCTCTATATTTGAGACCAAGCTCTAGTCTTTTCTTAACGTGTTCTTTCCACCTTAGTTTTGTATCTAGAGTCATACCAGAATACTTTGCAATGTTCGCATATGGAACTATGGCGTCGTTCATCTTTACATGAGGTATGTCCTCGACTCTTTTGTTTGTAAAGTTAATGTGAATGGTTAATGAGCTTGAACAATTTTAAATAATTTTCATTTTCACTCTCTTGATACCTACATACAATTCTGCTTGGAGTCATTTTTGTCATTTTCGGTTTTTTCAGCTTGTTATTTTTTATAAATACACCAAAGTCTCTGTGTTCGTCTTGTTTAACATCAAAATATGCATATTGTGGTCACACTGAAGTGGGTGTGATGCCCTAGTAGATTGATATAATACAATTTTTTAAATTTTCAATTTTACACTCTTGATATCCAACATAGAATTCTGCTTGGAGACATTTTGGTCAGTTTCGGTTTTTTCAGGTTGTTATTTGTTATAAATACTCCAAAATCTCTGTGTTCGTCTTGTTTAACATAAAAAAATGCATATTGTGGTCATGCTGAAGTGGGTGTGATGCCCTAGCAGATTGATATAATACAATTTATAAAATTTTCAGTTTTACTCTCTTGATATCCAACTAAAATTCTGCTTGGAGACATTTTGGTCATTTTCGGGTTTTCAGCTTGTTATTTGTTATAAATACTCCAAAATCTCTGTGTTCATCTTGTTTAACAATAAAAATGCATATTGTGGTCACGCTGAAGTGGGTGCGAGGCCCTAGTACATTGATATAATACAATTTTATTTCAAACAACTAAGCAGTAAATTGAATACATGGCTGTACATGGTTGCAACGGTTAAAAAACCAATTATGTACCGACATATTTGTTGTGTTACCGACATTGTAGCTATAGGCATACTCTTTGTCAGTTGTGGAATAGTCAGAAGTATTCTGACCCCAAATTTATCAAATTCCCTCTTCAACAACTATGTCATAATAAATGTATGTAAAAAATGCTTATTTTTATACTAAGCTTTTTAAATAATGCATTCAATTTAGAGTGTCGGGCAAGCTAGATGTTGAATAGAAAAAATTCACTATTGCATTGTGCATACTTAAGCAAATATTAAATAATATTCTTGTGTTATTTTTTATCTTATTCTTGTAATTAACTTGATATCGAAAAACAAATTAAAAAAATTGTAAAAGGTGTTACCTGACAGTATATTTATATCTACGGAATATAGTCTAAAGATGATAATTTTGTTTACAGAATGTGAAATTTCATGAAGTCATAAAGTCTCTTGGCAATGTTTACTTTATACAGTAAATTTAACTTTAAATTTTGTTATAATATGTTTTATTACAATCATCCTGACCTGATTTATATAAACATATAAACTTCCATTACATCCTGTATAATATATTGACAATATTATGTCAATAATATGAGACTAGTTTGTGATTCTTTCGTAGACTTTGGTGCAAAAGGATGTTAAAGTGGCTTGTGTTATGCACCAACCGTTCTCTCATTTACGTCGACAAGAAAACAATGTGCAACGTTGATACTAAAGATTTATAGTGTCAATAGATTGAGAATCGTGACTTTCTTCACATCTCCTTCGGATCAACACACGTCCGTCATGTATCTTCTAACTGAATGGGAATTCGTCATTGAACACTCGGTGATACTTAATTCTGTTTGTAGATGTTTCAAAGAGAGTTGTAGACTTTTAAAACCACAGTTAAGGCTGTCGGTTGTTAAATCCACTGTTTAAATTGAATATAATCAAAAAAATGAAAATGGAAAATAAGTCGCAAAGGTATAACTTCTCCTGCTGGAATCAGAACGTCAAGTGTGCTCGTGGATAAGTTGGTTTGCGTCAGTATAAAACAACAGGTCGAATTTGAATTTGTAATGCTTCCGTAGTAGCGCAGTAACGGATGCAAAAAAGCTTGAAAATTATACGACAATAAAATATCACGGATACCGTGGGCAGTATATAGGGCGCATCAAATATGCTAAGTCCAGAAGGCCGGCTGTACGGACCGACAAACTGAGCGGAGTTATTTGTGCGTCTTATGACGCGCTCCCCTGACCCCGCGCGCAGATTTACATAAAAATCTCGCCGAATTAAGGACCGAGTTTTATGCTAAGCAAAGCCAAATTTCTTTTTTATTGCGTCTACGGAGATATTAACTTTCGCGGAGGAAAATATTCATAAACCAGGCTCCGTGGGCGACTTATCATTTATTAGTTTTGTTTCCAACAACAGTCATTTTCTCCCTGCATAATATTGTCGTTTGATGGTTTCGGATTTAGGGGAAAGTTTAAATTATATTTTAAGTATATCAAAATTGAACCTAATTCTTTGGTGCATATCGCTCGTCATGAATATTCACCCTATAACATAAGTAATGTGATACATATATACAATTTTAATTTTTTTGTTTTATTGGAATCAGTACCACCTGCCATTTAGTTTCAAAACAAGAATGTTTTCCCTTTCTTACCAAAACCAGGCGAGAAACTTTGAACTGTTCTAGAAAACCAACCTTCCTCTATACGTATACACAATTTTGCCATTTGATTTTATCATGAAATATCTACATTTGATATATCGACTGACCGGTACAATATACAGAATGCTTAAACCATAATATCACGAATCTTTATACCAACATTTCGGTACCTGAGACACTTACGGCCATCAAGAAATTTATTAGTCACCCAAAATACATGCACTCACACAACATATACGACCACACAATCGATGACCTAATGGACCTATTCCAGCTGGTCAAACATGATTTTTTCTAATTTGACAGCAACATCTACAAACAAAATAAAGGACTTGCTATGGGAAATCCCATTAGCGGTCTCCTTGCCTCATTTTATGCCAATAACCTCGAGCATGACATAATGAAATTACAATCCACTGAAATGATTAGTTTTTGGGGACGTTACGTAGATGACATCTTTTGCATTTTCCAGGGCACAGAACACGAGTTAGGGACACTTTTCCAACAATTGACCAGAATATCAAGTCTACAATTTACAATAGAGAAAGAACAAAACAAAACAATTAATTTTCTCGACCTTTCGGTTACGAGAGAGAACGACAGGCTCAAATACGACATATACAGGAAGCCCTCCACTACTGACACAATAATCCCCAGACACTCACAACATCCGACTAACATTAAACATTCCTACTTTAGACATTTCTTCCACAGACTCGGAAATACTCCCTTAGACACACCCTCATACAAAGAAAGAATTGAACACCATTAAGCAGATCGGCTCACTTAATGGATATACTGAGACTGAACTAATTACAATACAAAAATTAAGTTAAGACAAATAACATTGTCTAAATGATTTACCCTCATTCAAAGATGACAATTCGTCCCTGTCCCTTACCTGCCGCCATTCAACAGTAGACTTAAATAAATATTGAGAAATTACAACATCACTCTGACTAATTATAACACCTCCAACATATTCAAAATTTTGAATAACCATAAAGACAAAGTTGACACACACAGAAAGAGTGGCATCTACCAGCTAAAATGCCGTGACTGCGAATATAATAATGTGGGTCAGACCCTTTGCTCGTTAGACGTCAGATACAAAGAACATACAAAGACAAAAAGCAATAATTCACCTTCCTTTGCACAACATCTTATAAAAGAGGGACGCACAACATCCATATATCACATGACATTAATAAAACAAATAAACAGAAACCCACTGATCGAGTTTTATGAATTTTACCATATCGAAAGGTTGAAAAGGGAGAACACACAGAATTTATTGAACGAAATCACGACTCTCAATGATAAAATAATAGTAAAAAAAAATAAAAATAGAACCTATATGTCTTATATATTACTATATTTTACCTGGTCTGATTATGGACATAATAGTTCGAAATTAATAACCAGAGATTCAAATTAAATACTAGTTCTTAAAAAAGGGGATTTCTTTTCGTTCTTTCCTCAATAGTCAAACATACCCACGAACTAATGGATGCATTCATTGAAAGCTTTATCTAAAGTTTGACCTTCAAATTAATGTTTCAATAAAAAAGGATTCTAGCTGATTACACTAGGAAATGTGAAAAAGTGGCGTTATTTAGTCATTTTGGTTTTTGAAGTTTGAGAGAGTTTATCTGGTAATTTCTGGTCATTATCTTTTGAATTACTTCATTCACATAAAAAGTATTTAATATATGTATTATTTATATATCCAAGATGAAAAATTATATGATTCAAATTGTCATTTCCGTGCAAATAACAGAAAGCGGAAAAAAAGGTCCGGATTCCACTCGAGAAAAGTTGCGAGCAGCTCCTGGATGGTTAAGAATGTTTAGAATTTCCCGATGCAAGTAGTGCTTGACCTGAAAATGTCGAAATATTGCATTGTACTTTTATACAGAGTCCGCGGAACAGAAGTTATTTCAACGACCCTATTCGAGAATTTAAAGTGCCCGTATTTCCAATACTCAGTGGAAAATGCACAGTTATTCATTAGTAGACTGAGAAAATGTGCACATTACTAAGTTTAATCCGAGCTTAAGCACACATTTTATGATGCCATTTTAGTTGCATTTCTGTGCGTTTGCTCTTTATTTATTTTGTAGCGCTTTAGATTGTTCTGCGGTGAACACAAATTTGCAACATGACGCTGGTTTGCTTCTGCATAGGTTTTCCTTGTCGCTGTTTAAAAACGACTTTACACAAGTTCTACACAAAACACCGGGATGTTAATTTCAACAAATGAGAAGTTTTTAATTGTAGAAACAATTTTCACTAATTGATAATTGTGTACTATTGCGTGAACTATAAAACACCAACACGATCAAGAAGTGAAAGTATACAATGTAGAGAAGTTATCTGTAACATTTAAGCGAGCGCGGCAGCGTTTGCTTTTAATTTATTCGTTTTTCAACTTTCCACGAACAGCAATATTTCAGTTAATTCGAGGATGAATTATTACCACCGTTATAAGTGTATATATCCAACTTTGAGCCGGAAGCGTTCAGAACTCGAGTTCGTGTCGAAAAACGAGAATTTACAATCACTAACACTCTTGTGAATACAGATAAAGTACAGGTATTATATCGTAATATAATCGTCGCGTATACTATGTTACTGTAAAAGCCCGAAGTTCGATCATGCTAGGATTATCTGGTTTGAGCTAGGATTAAGTAATTTGACATATAATAATTATGATAACTTGTGAAAATCCTAGAATTTACAGTACGTATTGTACATACAAAAATTCTTCTATCAACAAACTTTTTTATTATTTTTATTCAATAAGTGCATTACAATCTAGTCATAATTGACTAATGAGTAACTTAATTCTAACTTATTTTACTACTATAAGTTAGCCCAATAGGCACCCATTGATGTCTCTTAGTTAGTCCTGGTATACAGGGCACGTTTTTCTTGCGCACTACGTAGCACTGTCTCTGCTTTTAGAACTAACACCTATAACTAGCACTTACTCTGCTTTTCCACTAACTCACATTCACACTAACTCAAAAGGCTTCTTTATCTTGTTTCTTCGGATTACTTCGGTGTTGTCGAGGAGCTGGATGGCCTCAACGTTTACGTGATGGTGAAGCCTTTTCTCGTGACTTCTTGCTACTTTTTTGATTTCTTTGCACAGAAACTCCATTTTGAGGTCCTTGTGGAGATCATCATGTACCAAGGCGCATTGTCCAATGCATCTCCATACTTTATTTTGAAAGGTCTGGACAATTTTAATGTTACTTTTATTGGTGCACCCACAGAGTTGAGTACCATACGTCCACACGGGTTTTAGAATTTGCTGGTACAAGAGAAGCTTATTATGTACAGACAGCGTGGAGTTTCTTCCTAGCAGCCAGTACATCTCTCTGTAGCGGATTCCTAGTTCCTCTCTTTCCTTTTTGATATTGTCTTTCCAGCGGATGTGTTGTATTTCCTTGTTCGTGAAGTCAACATGTACTGACTTGAGTTCGTTCAGTTTGATTCTTTTTTTTCTTTGTCCAGACCTGAAAATGACCAAGAGCTGTGTGGAGTTTTCTCGTCATTTCTTCATTGCTGTTCCCAACAGCTAGGATAACCGTGTCGTCTGGAAAAGTTGCGACAGTATTATTTTCTATTGCTGGGAGGTCGCTAGTGTACAGTAGGTAAAGAACCGGCCCTAAAACTTTACCTTGCGGCACTCCTGCTTTTATTTCCTTAAGAACAGAGCATGCATCACCTCGTTTGACTCTAAAGTATCTCTCAGTCAGGTAAGATTGTAATAGTTGTGCAAACTGTTTTGGGAGAATAGTTCCTAATTTATTAATTTAAAAGCCCGTGCCACATCTAGGAAGACTGCAGAACAAACCTTTTTTTCCTCTAACGATTTTTCAATTATGTTGGTTATTCGGTGTATCTGATCAATAGTAGAGTGCTTATCCCGAAATTCGAACTGATGGTCTGGAACAAGCCTTTTGCTCTCAATTATTGGCTTCAATCTATGAGTAGTATATTTTCGAAGATTTTTGACAGGCTTCAGTATCATTATCACTGCTACCTTCCACAGTTTGGGAACATACCTTAGTCTGAAGGCAGCATTGACAAGATTTGTAAGCTTAACTATGGCCTTCCTTGGAAGTTCTTTAAGTACCTCTCCAGTTATTAAGTCATAGCCTGGGGCTTTTTCCGATTAATGTCCTTTTAACTTTATCATACGCAGTATGATAAAGTATTGTAATCATGCCGAAAAAAAAAATTGAGATTTTAGCGGAAATAGGTCTTTTTGGGTCCCCTGAACATTTTTGACCAAGGTACAAAAAAATGTCTATGTGTGTGTGTGTCTGTGTGTGTGTGCGTGTGTGTGTAAACGATTTTTGTGACGACGATTCCGGAGAAACTACTAAAGGTATCGGGACGAAAGTTCATATTTAGAAGTTTCATGACCTAACTTAGAGCTGAAAAGCTTTTGGTTCAAAGGGGTCCAAAGGAACTGGTAGTTTATTCTAAGCCTTTTTCAAGGTATTTGAAAATGAGCCGCCATTTCTGTAATTTCGTCAAAATACTTAAATAATAAATTAAAGTAGAGGAAATTTTGAATAATTTATGCCTATGACATTTTTTGGTAAAATTAATAGTTTAGCTGCAAGAGCAAATTCTATTCGATCGAGATAGGTCGCATCTGCACTGATATGAAAATACATAGTAGCCAGAATTTTGACAAATATGTTTTTGTGCTGTCACCACAGAAATGTCTATGGCTGTCACACTCGAAAACAGCTGATTTCATCAGAGGTTGGAGAACCGCTATGGAACGTTGCCGCTCTAGTGCGGCAAAGCACAAAATACAAAATTCAAATAAAATAAGATCACCAATTTGATTGTTTGTTGATAAGATATATCAACCCGTTGTTATATCTAATTGTAAAAGCGATAAATTGATAAAGTAAATAATGTATAGCGATGAGTGTAGTTATATTTTAGTATGTTGGTACGGATGTGACATCTACAGTGTCATGAATGAATATAAATCTGTCAGAATTTGAATTAACTTTTTAAACTTGACGTTTCGTAGAAGTGGTATAAACCTAACATTTCCTATTCAGAAAAATAACCATTTTTGATTTTTTTTAAATACCTATTTCTCAATAAGCAACACAAAAAACGTTGATGTCACTCCTGCCGAAAACTACATGACCCGCTCACATGCGACGGCGACGCTCCGCCATCGGTGACGCGCCGCATCACCGCTCGTCGCGCTATTCCGTACTTTCGGCACTTGTGAGATAAACAACTATTATTCTGATGACAGTAGGTAGTGTCAAATGCTGATGCTTTGACAATACCTTCTATTGATACTATTGACTATAAATATATCTGTCAAATCCTGGCTAACTAGCTTAATTTTAATACAGACACGATTTATCTCAGTCAAATAGATTCTCGTGCAGCTAAACTGTTAATTTTATATTTTGTATGATAAAGTCATGTGCCTGGCCACATCAGATTTTTTATTAAGCTCTGACCTTCTGTTGGTGTGTTAAGAAGCATGATTTGCGTGCCTTCTTGGTCGGTCTCCTCCATATGGATTTCTTCATCTCCATGATGAGGTTGAAATATGTTTTCTAAATGGTCAGAAAACCTTTATAGACCAGGCAATAGAGATTCTTGTGTGACAAAAATACTAGCAGAAAGCCGACGGTCCCATGTCACGTGGAACAGTCCGTAGATTTATTGTGATATGTTTCCTACTCACAAATATCATTTGTTAATTTGTTATAAACAAAAAACCTCAAGAAAACGTGATTTTTTTCGTTTTTCGCTTGTAAAAACTGAACCGATGGAGCAATGTTGTTGCTGTCAACAGACCAATTGTAGGCAATGATAAGATGAAAAAAATAAACCCCACACGGACTCGATCGCATTAAAACTAACGGAGGAAATTCGAGAAAACCGGACAAATCTGCGTTTTTTTCAAAATTTCAGAACTCCGCCATTTTTAAAGTAGTAGCGGAGGCTTTTCGCTACAAAGTAGCGATTGATGGGTACTTTGAGCGTGCACAACCCAGGCGTTGTCCGATGAGTACCTTATGCACAATTGCGATTTAAATGTTTTTTATGCAATATGGTTCGGCGAGCCTGGATGCGTTCGAGGTGGTCCAATTTTAATTTTTTTACGTATTTCGAAAGACGAAGTATTGTGCTACAAAACGTCTATTCTGATTTTGCGTTAAAATGTTGCAAAATAGGCGAAAAATGCTTTCAAATAAGACCGAAAACTGCACCGCGCTCCAAAACGGTCGAGTAGTGGGGGTAGGCGCAGACGCGGGGAAACGCGTATCTATAGTAATCTTAGCGCGTTGCGCGTTTCCCCGAGTCGGCCGCCTACCCCACTACTCGACCGATTTGGAGCGCGGTGCAGTTTTCGGTCTACTTTGAAAGCATTTTTCGCCTATTTTGCAACATTTTAACGCAAAATCAGAATAGACGTTTTGTAGCACAATACTTCTACTTTCGAAATACATAAAAAAATTTAAATCGGACCACCTCCGACGCATCCAGCCTCGCCGAACCATATTGCATAAATATATTTAAATCGCAATTGTGCAAAAACTAATCATCCGACAATGCCTGGGGTGTCCACACTCAAAGTACCTATCAATCGCTACTTTCACGCGAAAAGCCTCCGCTGCAGCTTTGATAAGAGCGGAGTTATGAATTTTTGAAAAAAACGCAGATTTTTCCGATTTTTCCGAGTTTCCTCAGTTAATAATAATTTAATCGAGTCCGTGCAGGATTCATTTTTTTCGTCTTTTCATTCTCTACAATTCGTCTGTTGACAGCATCAAGATTGCTCTATCGGTTCAGTTTTTACAAGCGCAAAACGAAAAAAGACACGTTTTTTTGAGGTTTTTTGTTTATAACAAATTAAGAAATGATACTTGTGAGTAGGAAACATATCACAATACATCTACGGACTATTCCACGTGACCTGGGACCGTCGGCTTCCTGCTAGTATTTTTGGCACGAACTCAATCATTTTTTGCTCTATTGCCTGGTCTATTAGGCTTTTGGTTCATTATTCCTGGCCCAGCTTTTCTGATCGGCGGAATCTGAATTATTGTACTTTTGAGCTTGTTGGTTGCCTTCCAGAGCGAATAGTGTGATTCGCTGGTGTTGGATAGTTTCCTCAGGTAGGCGTTGAAAGATTCATTTTTTACTTCTTCAATATCTCTAAGTTCTTGAGTGAGGTTGTTTAATCTTGTCTTGTCTCGTGTTGCTCTAGTTTGGAAGCATTTTCTTCTTGCCTTTCTTTTCTCAAACAGCAGATTTGTTATCTCTTTGGGGTAATTGTTTCCTTTTACTCTCCACTGTCTATCAGGGGTGTTCTCCCAGGCAGTTTATTGTATACCATACAAATTTTTCCAATTCTGATTCCAGTTGTTCTTCATTCCTTAGTTGTGTGTTCAGATTGATTCTTTCTTTGAGTGTCTGTTAAAAACTTTCCCAGGCAGTGTATTTATTTGTCAATGTTGGATTACTTTCCCTTTGAATAATATACTCTCTCACGGTCAAAAGTATTGGAAAGTGATCAGAGCTTAGGTCATGACATTCTTCTATCTGTAGAAAATTAACGCTAATGTTTTCAACTATATAGAAGTCTATTAGATCTGGTACTTTTGCTGGATCTGTTGGCAGACTTCCAGTTGACATTGTTTGACAACTACGTGCATTTGTTGCTTTCAGCAGTTGCTACCTTTAGTTGTAGTCAACCTAGAACCCAAGTAAGTATTCTTGGCGTTAAAGGCTCCTCTGACTAAGAATCTGTTTCGCAGTTGTCCAAGGAAAATTGAGTAATCATCTTTCTTTATTGAATGCCTAGGCGGACAATATAATCCTGCCACGATAAGCGGATAATTCTCTGTTTGTATATTTACTGCTGTTGCTTGTATTTTGTCTGTCTCATATTTAAATTTATCATGGTGTTTTATATTGTCTTTAATGATTACTGCACTTCCTCCTTTAGCTGCGTTATCAGGGTGGATAGTGTGATATGTTTTAAATCCCTTAAATTTACTGAATGATTGTCTAGTGAAGTGAGTTTCAGAAATGAGACACACGTCCACATGTTCAGTGTCAAGGATTGCTTGCAGTTCCTGTTGATGTTGGAATTCCAAACCATTATTTTGAGTGTACTATTCATTTTGTTTTTGTTTTAGGAATACTTCCCTGTGATTTGTAATTTTTTTTATTCGCTTATCAAACGTAGTGATAAGCGTTTTCCTAGTATGATCTGTAGAGTTTGGCTAATGTTACTGTTATTTTCTTGAGGTTCGGTCCTTTGGTTATTATTTTCTTTTTGAAATACTGGGGCGTACGTTCTCATGTCAGTCACCTTTGGATTCTAACTTTCTGGTCTTCTTTGTTGAGCGTTTTCTCGTTGACCTTGTGGGGCCTTAGAGTGTTTGGTCTTCATATTTTAATTTTTATTTTTTTTGTAGTTCTATAACTACGCCACATCCTCGATAATTAGCTGGATGTGCTCCTCCGCACTGCCAACATTTATCATCCACATTGTTTGCTTTCTTGCATTCGTTCGTGAGATGCTTTTCTGGACATTTAACACACCTCGGTGGTCTGTTATATCGTTGAGTGTGGCCATTCGTTTGAACCTTTTGCATTGTGGGATTAGTTTGGCTTTTCTTAGCGGTTATCAACAAACAGACACTTTTTCATAATTTTTACTTTTTCATACATATTATGTCTGTGTGTGTGTATAACCGATTTTTGTGACGACGATTCCGGAGAAACTACTAATAGTATCGGAACAAGAGTTCATATTTAGAATTTTTATGACCAAACTTAGAGCTGAAAAGTTTTTGATTCAAAAGGGTCCAAAGGAACTGGATGTTTCCTCTAAGCATTTTTCAAGGATTTTGCAAATGAGCTTGTTGGCCGGTAATATTCGGCATCACTAACGCCAAACCAGTGACAGCCCATAGATAACCTATACAAAATATCTGTCAAATCCTGGCTAACTTGTTTTATTTTAATGCAGACATGATCGATTTCGATCAAATAGAATCTCATGCAGCTAAACTATTAATTTTATATATTGTATGATAAAGTTATGTGCCTGGCCACATCAGATTTTTACTTTATCATACGCAGTAAGATAAAGTATTGTAATCATGCCGAAAAAAAAAATTGAGATTTTAGCGGAAATAGGTCTTTTTGGGTCCCCTGAACATTTTTGACCAAGGTACAAAAAAATGTCTGTGTGTGTGTGTGTGTGTGTGTGTGTGTGTGTGTGTGTGTGTGTGTGTGTGCGTGTGTAAACGATTTTTGTGACGACGATTCCGGAGAAACTACTAAAGGTATCGGGACGAAAGTTTATATTTAGAAGTTTTATGACCAAACTTAGAGCTGAAAAGCTTTTGGTTCAAAAGGGTCGAAAGGAACTGGTAGTTTATTCTAAGCCTTTTTTAAGGATTTTGCAAATGAGCCGCCATTTCTGTAATTTCGTCAAAATAGTTAAATAATAAATTAAAGCGGAGGAAATTTTGAATAATTTATGCCTATGACATTTTTTGGTAAAATTAATAGTTTAGCTGCAAGAGCAAATTCTATTTGATAGAGATCGGTCGCATCTGCATGGATATTAAACTACATAGTAGCCAGGATTTTGACAAATATTTTTTTGTGCTGTCACCACAGAAATGTCTATGGCTGTCACCACGCTGTCACACTCGGAGACCCGCTATGGAACGTCATCTACAGTGTCATGAACGAATATAAATCTGTCAGAATTTGAATTAGCTTTTTAAACTTGACATTTCGTAGAAGTGGTATCAACCTAACATTTTCTATACCGAAATATAACCATTTTTTAATTTTTTTAAAAATACGTATTTCTCAAAAAGCAACACAAATAACGTTGATGTCACTGCTGTCGAAAACTACCTAGCGCGACTCGCTCACATGCGACGACGACGCTTCGTCATCGGTGACGCGCCGCATCACCTCCATATCACCTCTCGTTGTGCTATTCCGTACTTTCGGCACTTGTGAGTTAAGCAACTATTATTCTGATGGCAGTAGGTAGCGTGCTTTGACAATACCTACGATTAATACTATTGACTATCAAAATGCAGACACAATTTATCTCAGTCAAATAGATTCTCATACAGCTAAACTATTAATTTTATATATTGTATGATAAAGTCATGTGCCTGGCCACATCAGATTTTTTACTTTATCATACGCAGTATGCTAAAGTATTGTAATCATGCCGAAAAAAAATATTGAGATTTTAGCGGAAATAGGTCTTTTTGGGTCCCCTGAACATTTTTTACCAAGGTACAAAAAAATGTCTCTGTGTGTGTGTGTGTGTGTGTGTGTGTGTGTGTGTGCGTGCGTGTGTGTGTAAACGATTTTTGTGGCGACGATTCCGGAAAAACTACTAAAGGTTTCGGGACGAAAGTTCATAATTAGAAGTTTCATGACCTAACTTAGAGCTGAAAAGCTTTTGGTTCAAAAGGGTCCAAAGGAACTGGTAGTTTGTTCTAAGCCGTTTTCAAGGATTTTGCAAATGAGCCGCCATTTCTCTAATTTCGTCAAAATAGTTAAACAATAAATTAAAGTAGAGGACATTCTGAATAATTTACGCCTATGACATTTTTTGGTAAAATTAATAGTTTAGCTGTAAGAGCAAATTCTATTTGATCGAGATCAAATGAGCCGCCATTTCTGTAATTTCGTGAAAATAGTTAAATAATAAGTTAAAGTAGAGGAAATTTTGAATAATTTATGCTTATGACATTTTTTGGAAAAATTCATAGTTTAGCTGCAAGAGCAAATTCTATTTGATCGAGATCGGTCGCATCTGCATTGTTATGAAACTACATAGTAGCCAGGATTTTGACAAATATTTTTTGTGGTGTTACACTCGAATACAGCTGATTTCATCAGAGGTTGGAGAACCGCTATGGAACGTTGCCGCTCTAGTGCGGCAAATTATAAAATACAAATTTCAAAGAAAATAAGATCACCAATTTGATTGTTTGTTGATAGGAAATATCAACCCGTCTTTATATCTAATTCTAAAAATGATAAATTCAACAAATTGTAAATAAAGTATATCGATGAGTGTAGTTTTATTTTAGTATGTTGGTACGGATGTGACATCTACAGTGTCATGAATAAATATAAATCTGTCAGAATTTGAATTAGCTTTTTAAGGTGCTTTTTTATTAGTGCTAATGGCAGTGGTAGCAGACGCAATTTTAGTATTTCTAATAGAAAATTGCTAGTGACTCATGTTTATGTACATGCAAACTAATATGTGTCACTATCACGATATGTAAGAAATACTATAATTTCGTATTCTACCACCGCCATTACCTACCATTACCACCAATCGGAACACACCTTTAAACTTGACGTTTCGTCAAATCGGTACCAACCTAACATTTCGTATTCAGAAATATAACCATATTTTATTATTTTTTTAATATGTATATCTCAAAAAGCAACACAATAAACGTTGATGTCACTCCTGCCAAAAACTAGATAGCGCGACTCGCTCACATGCGACGGCGACACTCCGCCTTCGGTGACGCGCCGCATCACCGCTCCTCGCGCTATTCCGTACTTTCGGCACTTGTGACATAAATAACTATTATTCTAATAACGTAGTGTAGGTAGTGTCAAATGCTGATGCTTTCACAATACCTACGATTTATCTCAATAAAATAGATTCTCATGCAGCTAAACTATTAATTTTATATATTGTATGATAAAGTCATGTGCATGGCCACATCAGATTTTTAGCTTTGTTTATATATTTGACAGCTTGCATAGGTAGAAAACCTGACGTGTCATTTAGTTACACTTCTTTCTCTGCTAAAACTTTCGGGATTATCTAAAGCCTGACGTAGATCGTAGGTTGTGTGCGCAAAGGTGATGAAAATTTAAGTACATCGCGCTGTCGTTCTTGAACGAAATAAATAATGCAAAGGCGGCTTGGGACGCGACTGCGGATTATAAGAATATCAGACAGAATGAGGACTTCATAAAAATGCCGCATAAAATTAATTTATGTCTGTCTAGGTACGACGGCGTTGCGGTGAATAAATTGCGCTTGCAGAAATACGGCACGCCCACCTTGTAGTCATACGGATGCGCTTAATCATCCCCAATTTGACGACACGATTGAGACGGAAGGAAATATATAAAATTGTGTGAATAATGGTTGTAAGGGCATATAAAGAAAATTGTCTATTTTATTTTAATGTAGTACTGGGCTCCTTAACAGTAATATCGTTTTCTTTGACAGAAGCAATATCACAAATTAAACCAGGTCTATTTGAAACGATTCGGCTTGCGAAAAGATGATGAGAAAATATTGCACAGTCCCCTTTGAAATCGGAACGACAGTTGCTACTCGTAATTTATTGGTTTCTTCAGCACCATAGTCAGCAGGTTATTAGCTGGCTTCTTTTTGAAACTACTATTAAAGCTACGCCGCACAATATTTTTATTTGAATCTAGATTTATTAAAGTGAGTATACATTCCAATTATTTATGGAAAATAATTTCAGTTGAATGGCGGCCGCAAATAATATAAAATGACACATACACATAATGTATAAAACTCAAAGGGTTCAAGGAAAATCTTATAATTCTTAATTTTTGAAAATTATACGTACTATTAAAAAAATAATTGAAAATATCTACTCAGTTTTCATTCTCAAAATCCATGTTTCCCACTCTTATGAAAGTTATCCTAATATAACGGAAAACCGTGTTATTATTGGGTTAGTAGAGCCTCAAATAAAAGTGCCAACTAGTTAGACCTTTTTATTTCTTCCAATATTTCGCCAGTAAATTCTGGTAAATATTGGAAGAAATAAAAAGGTCTAACTAGTTGGCACTTTTATTTGAGGCTCTATTAACCCAATAATAACACGGTTTTCCGTTATATTAATAATAAAGAGAAAAAAAGTTTCCTACACGTACTGTTATCCTAATGTTCAATTGACTTTTTCTCGAATTAGTTTTTATAACGTGGTACTTTCGACAAAAACAATAGAAACATAAAGCTATTAAAAATAAAATGAAAAAACGTCAAATTCATTTGTTGTAAAATGGTATATTGAGATAAAATAAAATGAGATGTGAACGTTTTTTCCAAGTATGATATTATAAACTTGTATTTATGGGAAACTAACTTGATTTAAAATTTTATTATTTGTTATACAAAGAAACACAATGACTAAAAAGGAGAATATTGTCTGTGTTTACGTTATTGATGATTACAGATTATATCTATATTATTTGGACCATATACGTCAATATATTGGCCATTAAGTGTACTTACGAACATAAAATATATTTCATCTACTAGAAATTTGAACACTTTCCGAAAAGAGGTTTCATACAATCGATGTAAAAATGCAATTATCTCCAAATCAGTACGTTTCCATGTGTAATACGTTCATTAAAAAATTAGAGCATTTACAGGGTGTTTCAACAAGCAAATTGAAACTATTGGAAAGGACATTTATCGAATATATTGAACGCGCTGTATACAAACTAACTATCCTTTTGTCCTAATTGACAGAACCATCCATTTTAAATAGAATTTAATTATAATCTCGTCAAATAACTTTCTAGTAGTTCAGAAATAAATTGGTGAGCTTGGTAAAATATGCTGTTTCCATACGCCTTTTAAAGGCACTGGCGACTTCTGTACCATAATCAGTAAAACGTCCTTGTGAAGGGGGCCACTCACCGCCACAATATCGAAATGCACCTACCTACCCGAAAATTTTGTTGTGACTATATATAATAGTAAAAATGAACTAATCTGGGGATATAACACACGCCACTGATTTATTGCGAGAGGGTTAATAATATCCGACGTTCGGTTCCGCTAACTTTACTTCCATTATCTCCAGGAGAGTGCGTAAGCGTCTCCTTATCGCAGCCTCCTGGGAATAGGTAGTTTGCAGAAGGCTCCCCGGCGCGACCTGGATAGCTCAACAGTTAATTGTTATTTTACGGCTTGCTAAATATGCTAAGGATATGAAGTAAATTAACTGTATTATATTGCCGTTTTTGCCGACGTCCCACCCCGCGTCCCCGCCCCGGACGGATAGCGGATAGCGGAAACGCCTCGCCGTGTCAGGATTTAAGCTCTTCACCCTGGAGATAATTAAGTTATTTATGAATCGTTTTATAGCTCCCGGTTATATCTTGTTTACGAGGTTCCTCTCGTTGCAGCATTGGTCGTTTCGAGGTGAAGAGCTCGCTAACTAGAACGCTCTTCTGAGTTCAGGTATACTTGTCAATTTGCAGTAAGATTTAGCATATTTGTTTCTTCTGGTCCAAGACTTGTATACAATTTCGATAAGAATGGCCAACAAATTATTTGAAATTTGCATAGTCGTATAGAAGATAAACAAAGCACACAAATCACACAATTCCGTCAATGTATTTCATCATGATTTCGGTTAATAAGGTGGTATATTGCCACTGCTTGCACTATTTCAAAATTTGGTGTGAGTGTTGTAGCAGCAGTTCGCCAATCTCGTTGTGAGCACCGTAATGCAAGTAATCGACAGCTTGTAAGCTAACAGTATGTGTAAACAACACGTGTTTTTGTAGGCTATGTTCGTCGTGAAATTTTGTTGGAAAGCAGTTGGCAACGCCTCAATGTACAAGTCTAGTATATGACACTTGGGAGAGCAACTAGGTCCGATCCTACTTTGTAAACTAGCTTCTAGTAGCCCAGTCATTTTAGACAATTCAACCAAAACCCTGAAAAAAATAAAGTAAATCTGAAAATTGGTGACATTGCTGAACAACATAGTAAAAGTCCTAAAAAGTCTTATGTCTGCGTCATGCATTGTTGGGGTATTTTACCCCAAATTACCCTACCTTGTTTGAACTCGTTTGGCGGCATAAACATTGGAAAATTTAAAATGGCGATTGTCATAGAGCGTCGGCTATCTACTTGTAAAGTTATAACTCAAAAACTATTGTACAACTCAACTTGACATTCCTACCGCATCTTTAACAAACATTGCATCATCGGTTGAAGGAAGCCAGAAATTTAATGCGTTATGTATTTTTTATTTAATTGCTAAAAATATTTTCGATTTTATGAACTAAATCGATAGTTTTGCTTTGACAAGCCACCATTTCTTCAAACATAAATATTTTTAATTTCTGGTTCAAGGCGAGAACTACTTGTGTAGAGAATACAAGGCATTTGACATTTTCATTTCAGACTACCTTGAGTAGAGAAATCAGCGTCATGGTCGAGGGTGGTTTACGGGCCTACTTTTCAATGAAATTTTATTTGTAATTTAGCTAAATACCAGAAATGTTAGCAATATTTTAATAAAAACTCTAAATTGTCCCTTAGTTGTAATTCTCTGGTCAACCATTTTGGATCTGCCATTTTAAATTTTGCCATGTTTATGCCATATTTTGATTTACCGTCATTAAATACCCAATAAAAATGCTAACTAGATTTGGCCGAAGGTTTCTGTTATTTTCAATTAAAGTCCGCTATTTTGGCTTTGTCAATTTAGTTTTGAAATTTAATACCATATTCAGATCCAGCGTTATTAAAAACATCTAAATGCCTACTTTGAAGGAGTTATGAGCGATTTCAGACAAGTGAGGGTAGTATAGGGTAGAATACCCCAAAGATGCATGACGCAGAAATAGGGCTTTTAAGGACTATATTGTTTAGGGCAGTAAATAGAAGGTATTTACCAATTTGCAGGTGTACTTTATTTTTTTCAGGGGTAAAACCTACGGTTTTTTTCTGAATTACGTTATTCAAGTTCACACAAGCGAGTCTAGTTTTGAAACTTGAACAAAAATTTGTACTAAAGAAAAGTGGCTGCTGCGTAGCAAGTTTCTATGGTTTTATCTGACGGTTTAATGGCAACTATTCTATAAGCATTTTTGAAAGATTTTGCAAATAAGCCGCCATTTCTAGAATTTGGTAGAAATAGTTAAATAATAAATTAAAGTAGAGGAATTTCTGAATACTTTATGACTATGAAATTTTGTGGTACAATCAACAGTAGAATTATCTTTTGATCAGCATCACATAAACTGTAAAATTATAATCTGAGTATCTAACCCAACTCAAAATCATATTGATAAATAACGCAAGTATTCGGCTTTAATTACGCTTATGTACCGCTTAGCCTCAATCAAATTCTGATCACCTTATCATACTATACAGCAAGCTAAATTTAGAAAACTGCCCCCCTACCGATTTGAGCTGGATAAGCCCATGAACTTATGCAATTAATCATGACAAATTGACATTAAAAATTGTCCGTGCCTACACGTAAAGGCCTAGCTGTCAGTACATCAGCTGATACGTGTTACATTTTGAACGTCTCAAATGTATCTCCAAACCACTCCAAACGAAAATAAATTTCAAATCGACCGGATACTAGCGCCCGGCGTAAACGAAGACCGATCCAAAGTGGAAAAATACCATACTCGTTTTATAACTTATTATCGCACTAATAGGTCGCACTCGTTCCTTAGGGATACTCCCCACAAACTACTTTTGCTCAAGTTGATATCCTATAAAACTCGCATAATTATTATTATATGGTATTAAGCATGTAAGTACACACCATTTAGGTATGTAAACGCACCGCATATATACGCATTTAAATAATTAATAACGGCCACCGAAACACGCTACTACAATTGATCATAAAAACTCTCCTCCAGCATTTACTTTCTAGGCGAGCGAGCGGTCTAAACATACGTGATATAATTCCTTATATCATATAAACATACCAAAACACAGATCCGAAGGCCATAACAGAATATGTGCAGTATGTACAGACTCACTATAGGGCAAGTTTCTGCGCCATCTGTGTAATAATTAAATGATTAAACGAACTTACCTTAGTGAAGTTCTATCATAATTATATGATCTTTCCATCCGGAATATGACAATCTGTAGTCTCTTTATTTCCACAATAAGCCACGTGTCTTTAAAGCCATGGTATCGAAGAAATGTCCAGTATGACAGGTATGGGTAAGCCGGCCTTGGTATATATCAGTATATATCTGACATTCTCTTGAAAGCATAGGGTCTCTAAATTGGTCAGGGTTCGGGAAAGTCTAAACAAAGGAAGGGTGGGTTATGTCATATTCCGGATGGAAAGATCATATAATTATGATAGAACTTCACTAAGGTAAGTTCGTTTAATCATTTAATTATATTTCCTTTCCATCCGTTCATATGACAATCTGTAGATGTTTAAAGCACAGAGCAATTTAGAGCCAAAACAGCATTATCGTCTGTTTATGAATAAGAAACAACAAAATGCACTTGAGAGAACATGTTAACATTTTGTTAACATGTTATTGCAACAATATATCGTTATCATGTTATTCAAAGTTAAAGAGTCAAATGTAAAAACTTTCATCAAACTTCTTTTCATGCATGCAGTTGTAAAATTGAAGAACAATTGCAAAATTGTGGGTATTTCAACCAATTTAGGCAAACTGCCAACACAAGACTAGATGCCAATGCTTGCATGACTTGTGACAAGTGCATGAAATACATATGGAGAAAGGTAATTATCGGGTAATTCCGTCATCGAAGAAAGCAACCATAGGCACGTGTTTCGGACTATTAGTCGTCATCAGTACGGAATACATATGAATCAACTTTTAATAATTCCAATGTACTAATTAGTATAAATACTTTAATATACCTGTCTATGTGGCCCTTTTAAGGCCAGAAACAATAAGAAGGTATATATCATGATGTAGACCTTTGTAAATAATCGGTAAATGTACTTTGTAAAAAAGATTAATATTATAGATAAACAATCGTACCTACAGCAACAGATAACACACATAGATGTATATAAATAAAGACTGGAATTAATTGCATATGGTTATGAATAAAATTAGACGTTTAATAACCATTGGGAAAATCTTTGAACGCGATGAGCAGCGGACAAAGGCAAAAGTATAATTAATTAGATCTTTTAATTAGGCTTTTCTTTATTTCAATTAGTCTAATGGTGTCCCATATTTGATATGCATATTGTTTCTTACTGCCTCGAAAAGTAATATAATTCAATACAATTGCTGAGTACCAAGTAAAAACTTAAGCTTAGTTGGACGGGACTTGACAACACCGTTTACCGGTAGTTTCAGATAACATGAGCGGTCTAAACTTTATCCACAAATAATAAAGAAAGGGTATCCAATAAATTCCTTAGTGTTTTGATGGCTCAGCATCTAATTTACATATGATTGACTATAAAGACAACTCTAGACTGTTTTGACTGTAGTCATGGTGAACTGTCACTTAAAGAACTAACCCAGCAGCGGCTGCGCGGTTATTATTGTCCAGAAGTAAAAACACAAATTATTGGTAACGGTTCACAGGAACGTATCAACAATGAGCCGACCTCCGTATCCAAATGGTTAATATAAACCAGCGATCGCCAACTTAGGGGTCCGCGTACCCCCAGGACTGGAGCAGACTTATGGGACTGCCCGTGAGCGGGAGAAGGACCGCAGATATAAACGGTCCATTTAGCTGCTCCAAGTTCACGCCCTTGGTCGATCCAACGCAACAAACAAAGTAATTGCCCCGTTAGCGTAACTTTTGGGATCCATCTTAGACCCAATTATTAAGTTTGTTATTGTAACAAAACAAGTGTAAACAAAGATAAATATATCTTTCAAGGCTTATATTAACAGTCAGCTGCCTATACAGGAGTGTCAGGAATCTTTGATTTGCGCACCCAAACCGCTCAAAATATCTGAAAAGTGCAGCAGGCATTTCTTAATGAAAGAGTAAAAACCTATTGGGCAGACTCCAAAAGGTATTAATAGTCATGGTACTAATAGTCATATAAAACATATGACACACACGCATGCAACGTTGCGATGCCGTAATGACCGAAGGAAGTAATAACTTCGTTGTGGAGGATACGCAAGTTAATAACGTTGAAAATTTTGGTCAAATAGGCAATTTAAATGAAAATTCCCTTTATCTCAGCCCAAATGTCGCTTTAATTTATGTGAATTTAAAAATTTGCAGCAGAATTATGAGCAACATCTGTTGATTCCATACCTAATCCCTAGCCGGTTTAGAGCTTGGTTGACATCTATCCTGTCAACAGGGAAAGGCTTTGTACAATAGGACAACTGCGGTTGTAACGGCCAAAGCGCACAACTGAAATTTGTTGTAGGATTACTTCTAGGAGAGTATTCTAGAGGTGCAAATATAAGAAAGAATAAAGAATGTTGTTTGCCACAAAAAAAATGGGGGACTTCAGCCGC
The DNA here is from genome assembly GCA_964023965.1 of Melinopterus prodromus. Classification (NCBI taxonomy): domain Eukaryota; kingdom Metazoa; phylum Arthropoda; class Insecta; order Coleoptera; family Scarabaeidae; genus Melinopterus; species Melinopterus prodromus. The sequence continues at coordinate 4,623,052 of OZ030398.1, forward strand.
TATGAAATTAGGTTCTTTAACCAGGAACAAACAAGCGTGCCCCGATTAAATACTTTTCGGTACAAATAAAAGTATAGAAGGCGTATCCAAACATTGAGTAATCCTTTTGGCAGCAAAATTAATTAGCTGAATAGAGTTATCAGATATTAGTCTATTTTTAATGATCTTGAAGCAAAATCGGCTCTAACTTATTTTTAGAAAACAAACAAATTTTACGTCCTAAATATCCTTGGGATGGTTTGCTTAATCTGTCAAATGCTCGACAGCAATTTTCTTGATACAAAGCAATGCGATAGGGATATCTAAAAGTTTTCATTTGAAAACATGTCAGTCTTTATACGGAGTGAACCACCTTATATAGAGTCATCTAATGACAGCACTCAAGCCAAGAATATGGTAGCTAAGGAATGTTGCTTAAAAGACAAGACACTTTCTTTAAAATAGTCTTGTATAGACCGAAATATATTTCAAATTATAAGGCAACATTAAAAATTTTGCCAATCTCCATTATTTTGAAATATTCTCTCTGAATATTTAGAGTTTGATTTTAATAATTACTAGAGTAACAGAGTAATAGAGCTATAATTCACGAACAGAATTTTGCAATTTTGGAAAGTGATGACAAATCTCAATCTCCACTAAATTTGATTTACTATTAGAGTCACCCGGTTCTTCTTTCTTAAGAAAATTTGGGGGCAGAAACTGATCAGAAGAATTGGTCCACCTTGATACAACATATCTTAGTCGGCCCTGAATAACGACCAAATATGGTCACCCAGATTCTTTGCCCAATGTACGCATTTCAATATGGTCTAAATACTGGCTTCCGATAGGAAACGTTCCTGGTTCTGACGGTTGGGATATTGTATACTGGTACCAAATATAAGGATGTCTGCCTTGAAAGGGTACTTTAGACCAGTCATCAGCGTCCCAGGATATTGCGCCAGAATTCGCAAGATACAAAAAAGTTGACCTTTGGTCTCTGCATATTGTTGAATAGTTCGATATTCACAATTACAAAACTTCAACAATCAATAACTAATCGATTGGGGAGTTGTTGATGACCTCATTGTGAGGTTTGTCTAACTTAACGGTAAGTCGCCATAATTATTGAACACAAAGTAATAAACTGAGGAACCTCAGTTTGATCCACTAACTTTGCAAAATAGACCATAATATTTTGATGCACATACTCCTCCCCCAAAACTGAGGACTATTATTCTTTTAGTATTCAAATGCGTTGAATCTCAAAAATATCATTGAATTGTGTAATGCATTACTGAAATTACAGCTTGGCCAATGTCGGGAGGAGGCGCCGACAGCTGGGTGTCAGCAAAAGGTACACTGGCTGGGACCACTGCCAGATAGATATATCTGGCGGCACTCTAGAAGTTTACTGGGTGCTCTCGGTGTACACCAAGAGTAGCTTTCTGTCACTTGTGGTCTTCTTGAAGTGGTGAATGATAGAATAACGCACCTCTGGTGTCCGTCGTCTTGCCCAACATGGATCAGATGTCAGAATGCAGCTTATTACGCACAACAACACGGCCCTCTTCTACATGCGTGTAACTGAAGCCTAGGCATGCCCGGAGGTGGCACTGACGTCTGTGTGTCAGCAAAAGGGCACTGGTTGTGGTTGTGACCACTGCCTGCCAGATGCATCTGTCGGTACTCTAGAAGAGTACGGGGCGCTCTCGGTGTTCATCAAGAGCAACTTCCTGCCACTTCCATAAGAACACGACCTTCCTCTACATGGGCTAAAGGAAATGTAGGTAAAGGTAAACATTAAAAAAGTGCAGACCTGACAGCTTGTCAATTTTGACAAAAAATCACTGTTAGTGACAGTGACAGTGAGTGCCGGGGCCATGCCATTCTCCTTGGTATCGTTGAGATCTTCAACGACTAAGCTAACTGGTTAGGTTAAGATTTTGAAGAAGCCGGACGGTAAGCGATGTTAGGCGAGCCAAAAATGTCACCATCTGGTAACATTAGGGCAACCTCCTCTGCATCGTTGAGATCTTCATCGATGATCAATATTCCGGCAACAGATCCGGGAATAAATCAATCATGAACGCTAAGCCAACTGGTTAGGTTAAGATTTTGAAGAAGATCTCGCTGTTAGATATGCTCCAGATGATGTGGGTCCAGTCCAGACTTGATTACTTCCATCTTCCGTTGGTCCCAGGATGCTCCCATGGCTAAAATTTTAAGCTCTGGTAGAGAGCTGAAAAAAAATGTGACGTGACATATCACGTGAAAAAAAAGAATGTCAGATATATACTGATATATACCAAGGCCGGCTTACCCATACCTGTCATACTGGACATTTCTTCGATACCATGGCTTTAAAGACACGTGGCTTATTGTGGAAATAAAGAGACTACAGATTGTCATATGAACGGATGGAAAGGAAATATAATTGCTACACAATTATTGTTCTCGGTCTGTGGACTTGATGTGGACTGTATTACAGAAACCTGCTTTACACCGCTGAACGATGGCCATGGCGTACAATTGCATAAAAAGCAGATCAACTTGACAACGGATGGGCCAAATTTAAAGATCTATGTCTGACATTTTTGTCACCCAGAAATTAACTACTGTTCTGGGATTAATGCCATTCATTGGCTGAATTACCATGAAAGTATATTAAATCAACCAGTATTTTGTGTCAAAAATTAGCTTCTTTTCTCTAACTAAGTTCATTGTTAAAACAAGCGCGGTTGAACTTTATATTTATCCCAGAACAATGCCCTATTCTTACACATTCCAACAGTACCTTACTATTACACCTCAGTGCAATAGTTTTGACTCCGATCTGCCTTTTATGCGCCCGTGTTTTGTATGTAACTGGTATATGGCTAAACGCCCCTCTTAATCCAGCACAAACAATGTTCCAACACAAACTTGCCACACATCTCAGATAATTAAACATGTGAAATCACTGGAATACCAGAATGCGTCCAACCAATAAATAATCAATTTTAAATTTTCTTTTTAATTCACAATGTTAATTAATCAAATTTTCAAAAACTTTAGTTTCGCGGATAGACAGCAAACTTAAAATGCACCTGAACGTTGCCTAAAAAACAAAACTCGGCGAAATTTCTACAAACCGTATTAACCTGAAACTAGGTTAATAATTATCCGCAGGGGGGGGGGGGGGGGCGTTTTCGGCGTCAAGCGCCGCGGCGCTCCTCTGGCAGTGACGTTCTCGTCAATTGCTTGTTAGATATTCAGCGGGCACGTCACAAGCCCGCTAGCAAAATGCAAACTACACCAGCACGTCGTTGATTATCGTGACTAATTGAATTCAGTACCGAGTGGAATTAGGAGGGCGATAATGCGTTGCCAAATCGAGTGCGCTACCTGTCGCACGGTGGCGCCCTCTTCAAGATAGATCGATGACGCGTAAGGTGTACAAGGCTAAAGGACATGAGCGCCGTTCGAAAACTTTTCAGGGGTGACAAGAGACAGCCTAGAAAATAGATATTTATGGGGATTTATCGTCCGAAGCTATAAAATTTCTGGGAGTTTTTAGTACTTTCCACACATAGATTCATTTTTTTAGTGAAATTATCTAGGAAAATTTGTTGAAGTATTATAATATAATATATTATGATTTGATTTTAGCAACATACGAAGTAAAAACAGAGTGGCTGACAATTCAATTTGTTTACATGAGGTTACAACTGTTGGGTTAATTTGGAAATAATGGCATTAAAGTACATGCTGCTGAAACCCAGATGGCAACAATGCGAAATAATAACAAAAATCTAACTTTATTATTAATCTAAATCTATGCAATATAAATCTACAAGCGACTGCAGCAGTCAGCCCGCATTCTCCGTACATGAGCATCATGTCTACTCACAACTTGTGCAGTTATCCATGTTGTCGCACAAATAACAAAATCAAGCACGGACAACCAGAAACGACGCAAACACGGGACCCGTGAAGCGTCAAATTTTGAATTTCGATGATTAATTATTCAAAACTGGTGCCAAATAGAGAAAAAGGTATCGGAATTTTTGTAATTCAATTATAGAGATCTATACTATTTTCACTTCTGTAGAATATATGCGTCTCCAAGCAAAAATCCAGCAAAAACCTACAAATATTTTCGTATAATCTGAACATAAGTCTTGTTGGTGTTCTGGAGTGTTATCCAAACTTAAATGTACCTGAGCCTCTAATTTCAGCAGTTGTATAGAAACTGAACTGAAAGACCAGCTAGGAGATTACGTAGAACGATTTATTGTAATAAACAAGGATAACGAAAAAATACGAAACAAAATTAAAGTTCGACTACTTCTGAAGCTGATATAATTGATACGCCTGTTAACGTTATGATACCTAATATAATCTAATAGAAAAACCAACTGTGGAGATAAATTGGGATCAATTACTGTTGAGTCTTAAGCCACGGGCCAATCTCCAACCATCTTCCAGGCCGAAGTCCACGCAATTGACTTATGCGTCCAGGAATGTTCCCATGGGAACTTACAAAGGGCAAACATCTACATATGCTCAGACAATCAGGTGACATTAAAAGCGCTGTCTGGGATTGCAAAGGGATCACAAAGAGCCACGTCAGGATGATGGTACAAAACTGGGAAAACAAAGCTAAACGAGATTACTGGGCAACATCACCTGGCATGAGGCAAGCTAAGGCTACCATAACTTTCTCCGCCTCCAAGGCCAGACAGTATCTCCAGGTACAAAAAACAGACCTTCTACTGCTTACAGGTCTCCTTACAGGTCATTGTCCACTGAGATATCATCTCACAAAGATTGGACTGGCCAACAACGAAGACTGTAGATTCTGCGGGGGGTCCCCCGAGACAGCGGTACACCTATTATGCGAATGTGACGCTCTTGTGCGCACAAGATAAATCCACTTGGGAGCCGCCATCATTGAACCAGCAGAGCTGATACAGCTTACTCCTCGAACAATAACTGACTTCGTGAAAAGGCTCAATATCGAAGGACTGTAAGGTATGAGGGAAATACAAAAGACCTTCTAGGTCAATGTATATCGAAAGGCACAGATTCCAAACGACCCAACTCTACCATACCATACTGTTCAATCTTCTTCATGAAGACCACTTTTGGAACCTATAATACAATACTGCAAAGTGTGTCTTTTTTTTTAAATGGCGTTTGTTTGCAAATACCTGGTGGGATAATTGCCTCCCTCTCTCGCCCATATGTAACGGCGCCTATGCTGCCTGAATCAATATTCTGGGGCAATAAGAGAAAGTGAAATGCGAGAAGAATATTAAATTTTTTTGGGGGTACGTTACGCGCCGTAGTAGGCCTTCCGGTTGGTAGGTGGGAGGTGTGGAGAGACCACCAACTCGTATGAATAATGGAATCTAAATATTTGAGAAAAAGAAAAATACTTCACGCGAGGACGAACAAAGGGAACCCCCAGGGGTGTTATGACGGTATGCAAAGCGACGTTCGCAATAAAGAAAAAGCTCGTCAATTTGCCGAATTTGATTCCATATACGATATACGACCGACGTCGTCTAAGATCGGGGAAATAAGTAGCTCGTTCTACTTAAAGTGCAGACGGTGTTTCGTATTCATAAACCTAGACTGGGAAAAAAAGAGCAGCAGCAGATGCGACGTTACTTTATTGAGGCGACCGACGTTCGACGATTTTTATAAAGATTTTAGGGCGCGTCTATGAACTTTCGTTGCGTTATTACTCCAGAAGAGTAACCCTACGAAATATGAACGGAGTTCGATAAAAAATTCAAATCTTCTGTCTACATTATAAAAGCATTATGGATGTCTATTCTCTTTTTCAGGTTGAGTAACCAACCATTTTCCATTAGCATAAATCGGCTCAACAATTTAACCAAAACTTTCGAATTTCGTCCTCGTAATAATATATGGTTTTACTTACATCACTTAGAATACATTAGGTAATAACGTGTTATTCCTCGTTCAGAATATGTTAAAGATAGGTAGCTCACATTTTAGAAATAAAGCAGTGATTAATTAATAATTTTGACGATATTGCCAGAACTAGTGAACCCATCTTATAAAATGTATTGTAGTTTTTAGCAAAAACGTTCAAAGTTTATTTTTTACAACAATTAATTTTTAAATATAGTTTCTTCTTCCAATAATGTATTACATTTGATATTTGACTATTTCTGGGTAAATTTTATTATATCGTTGTTTGTGTTGCATATATTTCGCAAAATTATTTTTCATTAAAGTTTTTAAGTAAATTGTCATCTTCAAATGAACAGAAAAAACGACAGCATATAATTTAATAGCTTGTATTAAGTGCAGTTTTTATCTTTTATTTTAATGTATTAATATTTCACAAATTTGATCTTATCTCAAATTCATGGATTGTATGGGTACTTTTGTTACCATCAGAGATACAAAGTCGGATAAACGAACGAAGTAGAGCCAATTTGTATGTTCTTTAATAATATTTTGAGACAACAGTTGAACTGGCTGGAAAAAGCTAAAAACGTTTTTCTTATGAACGCCATAGTTTTATACATTTTCGAGTTCAGCATTTTTTTGTAAGTTGATACGGTATGTCATTCATATGTTTAATAAAATCAATAAATAATTAGAACATATTCTTTGAGAATTTCTAAAAAGCGCAAGGTAGCGCAAATTTTGTAACAAAGCCTGCTAACCAGCCATACCTGCGGACCTTTCGGTTGCATAAGTTAAAATTGCAATTGGAATTTTTCAAACTATGCAGAATGGTAACTAAAATAACTACCTACATTGCGATATGCAAGATTTATAAAAGACATTGAAAAGATCAACTAAGGTGGTTTGAGATAGAAGAAAAGCATTTTTAGGTTTCTGTTTTGAAATAATAGGTATTTATTAAAAAGTAACATCTATAATATTAAAATTAAGTGGAGGCTCTCATGTTGTCTGATGAAAAAAATTGTTTTTTCCTTTCGTATTTTGAAACCTTGGAGTGTGTATAATCAGCCCCTGAAACAGTTTTTTGATTCTCGCAAGTTTTACGGGTTTATGCCTATGGTATTCTCCGGTCAAAATGTCCTGTATTAGGGCGGCGTAAAGAGATCTGAGTGCCTATTCAAATGAGAATTTTCTGTAATGCTTTAAATTAAGAATGTAAAATTTTGATACAGTACAGAGAACATATAGATCTAGGTGCTAATGTTGATTAAATTATTATGTTTCAATGAATTCATATAGAAAAGCAGTTTTAAAAAGTATCATGTTCTCCATCTCCCTCCATCTCTATCAAAGTTCCACCTTCTCTTGAAGAGTTTTTTTTTGCGCGATTACTGGCTTTTGAATTGTTTAACGGATTTACGAGTTATTCTTTTTTTCCGTAGGAAAAATACTTTTTATTGGAGGCTGAACATCATGATAAGTGACTTTTAAATAATTATATTATTAATACCGATTTGAAACCGAATAAAACTGTAAAAAATCGATCTTAAAATTCAAACAGCAGCCATTTTGTCAATATTCGACATTTTTAAACTAAATTTTGGTTTAGCCTCCAACATTTAGTTAAAAGTTTAGTTAGTTTCATCTAGTTTCACAGCGCTTTTAAAATTTCTATTTCTGTTTACTTTTGTAGGATCTATCGTGCACGTTGTTGAGACAAGCACGCCGCACAGGACCTGATAATTCCTACAACAATATACACTTCGTGCATATAGTTTTTTATGGTGCTATGTCCTTTTGTACACTAAAGTATGATAAATATATAGCAGAGATATATTGATTTGTATATGTTGATATGCATATGTAAGAGATATATTGGATATCTCTTCCAATTTGTTTGAAAAACTGTCTCAAACTTGAGCTACTTTTTTAGGTCTCTACATGAGAACCTCCCGTTAAGTCCAGTATTTATTATTACATAATAAATAGGTACAAACAATAAGCTGGAAACTGGGAAGTAACTAAAAACAAAACATTTCGCGCGCATACATTATATATACGGGCAGTAGTACGTCAAACATGTAAACAAAACCAAGTCCGAACTTGCAAGAAAGGATGATTTTTTTTCTTTTTACAATTCAGTTTCTGGTAGCATATCTATTTGTAAGATTATAATTAGGCCTGATATATTCACAGTTACGAAAATATTATCCCAAATCACAAAATTTATGGATTTTGCCACTATCTGAAAAGAAACTCCATCTCCACCAGTAGATATCTCGCTTTTCACCCAAATGAAACACATCCGTATAAATACAAGAGGTTTTGTCGCATATTCGGGAACATTTTGTAGTATGACAGTGGCATCACTTGAGGAGACAGCAACGAGGCGCGACCGGAAAAACGCTGGAGTGTTATGCAGGGATGCTGAACGGGCAGCCGACGCGCTGAAAATGGACTGAAGTGTCTCGTTTCAGCGCGTTTTCACGGTTTTCACTTCGTCACTCTACACATATCAAATTACTGCGCAGAGATGCAGAACTACTTCGGCAAACGCGGCCACCCACGTCGTCGACAGCGTAACGTATGCCAGGACGCTGGAAAATCCCATTCCGGGCATGTACACGCTCGAGAGGTACAAAATTATTTCCTGAATTGAATTATCTACACGTTACAAGTGTTTGAAAATACGTTCCCGTCCTCGTGGTACACTCTTCTTGCTATTATCCTAATGAACGGTGCGGCCATTTTAATAATGTAATGCACTTTACTCAACGTACAAGTGGACTCTCGTGGCGAAATGTATTTAAATCTACGTTGAGGTGTTAACTTTAATAAATGTACCTCACACTGTTACTGAAATAACTTCTTAAATTGTATTCAAATTTTATCCAAAGTTGCTTTTTCGAGGGCCATCCCCTCAAAATATGTGACCAGGAAACCAATTAAAGTTAACTATTAAAAAGTTAAGAACAAGGATTTGTTGTTTTACAAGGATTTGTTGTTTTACTTATTATCAATTACTTAATTTGCAAAAATTACAATAATCTAAACTATACCGAGTCTGGTATGCTTTTTTCCGCATTCTTAAGTTTTTTTGCACTGACTTCCAGAAAAACTCGACCTAACTTAGAACTTTTGGTTTGAGATTCCTTTAACTGCTAGTCTAGCTAATTGTTTTGTTTCAACTATTGAATTGTTGACAAATTAAGTAATTGGAAGTATGTTAATGGATTATTTTTAAGTTAACTAAGTTTATAACAATTATTAACTCAATTAGTCACAATTATTGTGGTAAGAAAATCTACGACAGTAAAAAAGTTTGTTTGTTTTTTTAACACATTTTATATATATATATTATATACTGTATTTGTGTCTCAGGTCACTTGTCGAGTGATTTCTTGAGTTTGGAGAAAGTTTTTTAAATTTTCAAATTCGGGAATGTGCAATCATGGAAAAGGTGTGAGTTAATGAATTAACTAAAACACCTATTTGTTTTTATTTTCTTGTTTTGAACTGCCGCAAAGGCTTTAAGATTACTTTAATTTTTGATATTTTTTTTGTTATAATAGAAATAATAATAATAATCCACTCCTTAACATCGTCAACATCTTTCGCCACTACGGCGGCATCGGCAGGCTCAAATTATCATTATTATTATTATGTGCGTGCCCTTTACTCCTCGGCGAAAGCTGAAATCCAAACAACTTAAGATGTGCCACAGACGCGGGCCATAATAATGATAATTCGAGCCTGCCGATGTCCCCGCAATGGGGAAAGCTTTTGGGGGATGTTAAGGCGTGGATTATTGATATATTGATTTCCGGGTGGAAACCGCGTTGAGGACTTTGAAGCAGTCGACGTTTCGCGCTCTGTTGCAAGAGGCATCTTCAGGACTAAGTTATCAAACCAAGCGCTAAGAAGATGATTGCGATGCTGCGTGGATTATTATTATTATTACTATTATATCATATTTGAAAAAACAAATAAAATAAAAAAATATCAAAAATTAAAATAATTCAAAAGCCTTTGCGGCAGTTCAGAACATGAAAAATGAAAAAATGAGTTAGGTGTTTTATTTAATTCATTAACTCACACCTTTTACATGATTGCAAATTCCCGAATTATATCATGCCTAAAAAACAAACAAAAAATAAAAAAATAACTAAATTTAAAATAATTTTTTTTTTAAATGTGTGCTTTATTTATTTAATTCATTAACTCGCACCTTTTCCATGGTGACACATTCCCGAATTATATCAAATTTAAAAAGCAAACAAAAAATAAGAAAATATAAAAAATTACAATAACGTTAAAGCCTTTGCGGCCTGGCAGTTCAAAATATCAAAAATAAAAAAAGTTAGGTATTTTCTTTAATTCATTAACCCACAACTTTTCCATAACTGCAGAATTTTCCCATGACCACAGAATTTGAAAATTTTAAAATATCGACCCACCCTATTGAGTATCATGCTGTCAGATGAACGCTAATTCTAACATATTGAAACTTATCTAAAGGATTAACCATCAATTTGAATATGAATTCTTAACTTGACTATAATAGAAAATAAACTGCTCGCGGGTTATGCCGTGTGTCAAGATTAGTTAATGCTTTTGCTTTTTTATTTGCGTTTTGAGCGCAAGCCCAGACTTGAATGCCGTATAACCAAATCGGTTTTAGTACTTGGTTGTAGACTTGTAATTTGTTCTGTACTGACAACAAATAGTTTTTTGCCAAAACCCAGTTCAATTCTGTGTATTTGAGGCCTAACTCCACTCTTTTCTTCTTAACGTGTTCTTCCCACCTTCGCTTTGTATCCAGAGTCATACCCAAATCATTGTAGTGTTCGTATATGGAACTATGGCGTTGTCAACCTTGACATGACGTACGTTCTCAATACTTCTCTGCCAATTCCTTTGTTTGTATTTTTGATTTTTATAACATTGAAACAATATAATATTGTTACTGTGTCCAACATCTGCTTGATTGAGATTCGAATCTTTCTTTTGTAGTCACAAACCACTTTGTTTTAGGCGGGGCGTTATATCGATGTTACAAAATTCATAACTTAAGGTCCGTCGAGCATCCAATTGGGACGAAAGAGGAGTTCTGTAATCCCATCGAGTGGAAATTTACTACCGGTGAATCCTTTATATTCCCGACATTGCCGAAATAAAAAGAACACAGCAGATGCCTGGTGTTTTCTCCGGCCTTACTTGCTCGGGTGGTGGCGGCGCCACCATCGCAGCGGCCCAGTTTATATTTCGTCTCTGCTCTTTCTCAATTTGAAAGTATTATTTCTGTAAATTTCGTTATCGTGCCTCCGTTATTGGAATTTATATTTCTTAGGGCCGCGATGGTTCCGCGCGCTGAATTTACATTTCGCCTCCTCTAGTGTAGTTCATTTTGTGCACCTCGAGGCTGTCTTGCGAGACACGCTGCAAAAAAAGTCTCGGTGCCGCGGAATGGATGGAAAAAATCTATTAATTCTATCGCACGAAAGTAGTCGCTGTCGGGGAATTTTAAATAGAGGCCCTTCGTGATTGCGTTTATAACCACTAACCCGACCCGACCCGACCCCATTTTCTCTCAATTTACTCTGAATGCAAAAAAGGCTACATTCGTTTAGAACTTTTTATTATTTTCAACCAATAATATGTTATAGCTTGGAAATAAGTTATGTAAATAAGATTTAAGAAGTCTCATTTACACCTAGGCAACAATCGGCAACATGCAGCAGGCGACATAGTTTTTTTGTGATGGACCTGATCTGGCCGACGGTATTTTTGTTTGAATTGTCAAAAACTAATATATCTGGTCCGATATTGACTGTTGACTGTTGCTGTCGCCCTCCGTGGTTTTGATCTAAACTAAGTTTTAGAGTAATGGAATAAGAAGTCCAGAAATACATTCCTAAGTAAATTTCGCATCTGGTGTTGTCGACATCGGTCTATTAGAACGGACGCGAATCGTTTTCCAAGTTGAAAATTATAATTTTACCAATTTTACCCATTTTATTTCCTATAACTAAAAGATTCAAATATATGGGCATCAGGGCCGGCCCTACCGTTTTTGCCGCTGTAGGCAAATCTCAATAGTGCCGCCCCCCTGATTGATTGATTAATTACTTTTATAACAACCAACTGCAAATGATTGAAATAATTATTATCAAATAATAAATTCAAGCATCATGAGTCCTTGCGTGTATTGTTTTTTATTATATTTTGCAAGACGCGTTAGTAATGTAGCGAAAACAAACATCCTACACACTACGTAACAAGATATTATTTTCTTGTCGAAAGTAAAACGTATTAAGAATTCTATAGCCCGAAAACTATTTCTTGCAGGCATAAGAATTTATTTTTCACCGGTGCATTCATGCGGCAGTAATATGTTTACCTCAAATAGTGTGCCCAATATCGGCGTAGAAGGTATTTTTAAGGCCACAAAACTACAAGTTTTTGTCGAGCCAGCCGATGCGTTCGACACCTTGCAACGTGTTTACAAGTCCAGATGTGCGATGTTACGAATCGACATTTTAATGTTCATATTTTCGGTACAAATATTTGACAGTATATCTCGCAGTGCAATTTGCTTAGATTAATAGGATAATAATACTCGAAAACAAAAGACGATAGCTAATTTTGGTTTTCACCATTGAAATTCTCTCAAAAAAAGACGTATACTTACTCATTTTTCGATATCTCTTATAGTTACCGAGATCTCCTATAGTACTTTTTTTTATGCATATTAGTTTAGCAAACTGTCTATCGCCCGCTCAGGTAGCAACAGTTATAGGCAGGGTCAGAAAAAATCTCCTAAGCAATGTTTAAATTTGGCCCAATGTTAAGGCAGGTAATGAATTTTTAAAATCGGCAACTGGACCTTCTGGAACAAGGTCTATGGACGCAAAATCATTTAACATCATCATAATTAATTCGCCCGACTATGAAAATAGTACCAATAATACCATCAAAATGTTTACTGAATGAAGACATTATTTTTGAAATTTATTATAAATTATCAGTGGATTATCAGTGAAATTTGTCATGAAATACTCAAATATCTCCGAAAGTATTAAGCTTAGCAGAACAAAATGTTAGATATGTACCATATTAAAGATGAAAAGAAATACTTTAAAATATTGAAAGATGTAGATTTGGGAGAAGGTTAAAAAACGGGTTTTCAGAACCGAAATATTATGCCAATATCTACACTGTTAGGTCATCTGTCAGCAAACTTCTGTCGTTTTTGACAGAATAGATATTGACATAATATCTCCGTTCTTTACATTTTCCCAAATCTAAATTTTTCAATATTTTAAGTAATTCTTTGCTTATCATGTACCCAAATCTTCATCAAAATTTTGTCTTTAATATGATGTATAATTTGTTCTGCTAAGAGTAATATTTTCGGAGATATTGATGCAAGCCAACTTTTAAAGCGGTTTCCATATCTTTGGAATGTACCAGTAAATCATTTTTACTTATAACATTTTCTTTAAGTTTTTGGATATCGCATAAAAACTCAAAAGGATCGTTAGGACTATTTTATATTTCTCTTTTGATTTTTGTATAGGATCACTACACTATAGTACACTTTCATATTATTTTTCCTAATTGATCATATTATTTTTCTTAATTGATTCTAATTCTTTATAAAAGCTAATGAGCTATTTTATTTAAGTATGTCTATTATTGTCTGCTGTGCGTCTTAAAATATAGGAATGGCCTGAAGCCTGTCAATTCCGATGGTATTTGATTGTATTTTAGTATTCCTTTATTTTCTAGATTCAGGCAATATTTTAGAGCCTTTTTTATAGTAGTTCAGTTGGTTTTGCCGCCCCTAAAGTTTGCCGCCGTAGGCAGTTGCCTACCTTGCCTACCGCCTAGGGCCGGCCCTGATGGGCATATGAAAGGATGAAAAATAATTACCATAAACTAAAAAATTAGAAACATCATGAATACTTATAAAAAAATTATTTTGATAATTAAAGAAAACGCAGAACGTAAGAACGAGTATTTTAATTAATGATTTAATTAATGATTTTTATTTTAAAAGCAGAACGATTGATTTCGTCGTTTTGACATCATCAGGCTTACCTAAAAGGCAATTTTCACAATTATTATAACACAATAGTCAAGACATGTACGCCAAACACTTACTGTCACGCGGTAAAAGATAAATATAACTTGCAAGGTGTCAATGCACTGGACTCTGTACTTGAACTGGTTATAGAAAATTGAAAACGGCACCGTGGGGTAGTGGGGAGACAAACAGTATTTAAATAAATTATTCGAACAGACATTGATCGTTAAAATCTGTCACTTCGTCTATTATCTTGGAATTATCCTTTAGGTGCTTTTTAATTTCAAACATATCGTAATAGTCCATCTTAGTAGATTTTTTCAAGTTCTGTAAGAGTGAGACGTTTTCTATATTTGTTTTGTGTTGATGTTCAGTTAAATGCTTGTTGAATGTAGATGATTTCCTGGTGTTGTGCTCGTTAAATCTAACTTTTAAATTACCACCAGTTTGCCAATATATTGAGCATTACAGTCTGAGCATTTAAGTTTGTAGATACCACTTTTCTCCAGATTGTCAGCCTTATCCTTATTGTTTATCAGTAAATCTGCTATTGTATTCATTGGGTTGGTTGATGTTGCAATGTTAAATTTGTAGAGAATTGCTTTCATTTACTTATGCGTTGTGGTGTGGTAAGGAATTGAAACGTATGTCGGCTTGGTTGTTATATGTGGATAAATCTTTTGTAATGTATGTTTCTGCTTCACTGAATTGTATATGCGGTTAATATTATCTTTCTTGTGTTATTTTGATGTTTTAAACTATATCTCAAAAGCTCCAATCAATATCATCCTCAAAATAAAGATTTATATCGGGTGTAAGCTGCAATGTGACAATATGCGATTATATCAAAAAAGTGTCGAATATGTCTATAATTTTGATAATAATCGTTAGTCTGAAAAACACTTTTGGCACTTTTATGATATTCTTTAAACAACAAAATGAATTAATTTTCAAGTTTATCGTTTGCCAGTATAGGCAAATCCTTCATTGTTTTTGTGATATTTTCAATAATGTGGTCAAAGAAGAAAGTATTTTCACGGGTATGTTTATTGGTGTTAGGTTTTTACTTACTTTCGCATCCTTTAAGTATGAAATTAGATAAAACATTTTGATATAACCAGTAAATATTAACAAATATTAACGAACAACAATAAGTATAAGCAATGAATAATGTTACTAGCCAAAAATACCTAGCAACAACTTAAAAAAATAAGAAACTATCGGTATGAATGAGCAATACAGAGCACTGTCAAATTCTCGTGTTAGCGAATTATTACATAGTACACAACGTTGATTTTATTTTAGATTTTTTACTTTAAACGACTTTTCCACTTCACTATTTTCAGTAAAATATCAGGTGTTAATCAGAAAAATGTTTAGTGTTGAATAATCAGGGTGGAAAAAAATGCTAAAAATACGCAAAAGAGCTGATTTTTCCAGTGTTTTGCTAAACGTGAAGGTGAGATATACTTGCACACTTTGGGAAAACACTAAAAACAGTATAAACTATTATGGAACGTTTTTAATATTTATTAAAATATTAGTTTTTGGTAATATTTAAAATTAAAAACTTCCTTGTTGTCATTTAATCATTTTCTTCCAGTCCTATTTGTATTTTTCTTCAATTTTGCCAGATCTGTCCCTTAAGTCTTTTATTCTTTGGGCACTTTGATCTATTTGTTCCTTCGCATCATTTTTTGCCAAATTGATTTTTATTTGATATATTTTGATCATTTTGTTGTGCAATTTGTATTTTCTTGTCCGTTTAGTATTTTTATGTCCATTACATATTTTTATCAATTTTGCTCAATTCCTACATTGCTCGTGCTTTTCGTCTTTTTAGCCATTGTGTCCCTTATTGCCCTTATTGCCTTGCCTCAACTGGCAAACATTTTTCTTGGCAAATACCTTTCAAAATATGAATGAAATAACCCTTTGTCATCTTCAGAAGTGTATTTATTGGATAATTTCCCAACTGGTACTGTTGCTTGGTCTAGATTTGTATATTAGAACAAAGAACAGAGCTTTGAAAGTTGCTATTATTGCAAAATATTTTTAACCTAATGTATATTACGAAACTTTGCGCTCACAATATTAACAATAGAGAAATATAGGATAGATTAAGCCTTTGATGAAAAGCACAAGGCGGGCGAGCTGCTATTATATATGTCAAACAAAACTAGTTATAAGTTTGACGCGGTTGAACTGCGCGCAACATGTGCATACGTCTCGCCACTCGTAATTTATTTAATAAAACGACGGCGTCGGTCGTCGCCGTCGCTACGCTTCACGAGCTCAATCTCTTCGACGCGACCCATTCATGCGGCATCCCAACCCAACTTATCAAATATTGAAATATTTCGCGGCAGAAGAAAGAGCATTTCCGCGGTCTCGTTCATACCCGGAGATGTACGAAGGTCTACATAAAAGCATATGGTTTCTTAAAAATATCTTCGAATTAAAAAATGATTTCTCCACGTCTCGTCATTTTTACTGTATCGACATGATGTGATTGAATAAACCAATATCAAAACCAGACGCGGACAAAAAATAACAGTTAAATTAAAATAAAATGAATAAAACACTGTAATATTCACGAATAAAAAAATATATTTAATTTCTTAATTATTTAAGGGGGATTCCGGTTTCATCCTCTAAAATTACCGCTTTAAAAAAAAAAAGTGTTGGCGAGACTATGCAAAAAAAACGATTCCAAATTTGGCACAAATATTTATTAACTTTTCAGGTAAGTCAAACTATCGATTTTTCTCATAAAAATTGACAATGTTTTCTCTATGAAAAGAAAAGTATATAACATACTGCATGTCATAACGTGACATCGAGTACTTACAGTATTTTTCTGCTAATATGTTATACCAGGGCCATAGTTTATTCCTTTCTCCCCTTCGTAGAATATATTTTGACTTATTTACTCACTCTATGGCTTGTTTAAGCTTAATTTGCTGCGTCGAGTGCACGTCTTTCCGTGCTAATAACGATTTCTATAGTTGTCATAGTTTGAAGGACGGCATAAAGGCCTTTTTTTATAAATTCCTAGTGCTGCATAAGCCGAAATTTTTATAGGTTTTGAGCTACGGTAAAGATGTTTGGGTGCGAGGCGCCAGACAGTAGAATTGAAGCTTTAGGTTGTTGTTTCGAGTTTCTCCTCCCCAAGCACCGTTCTAGCAACTCTCTCGACGACAAGTTGTTGTAAATCGGCTTGGCGGCATTTTCGACATTTTTATCAAGTGTTATTGAATTCATCTAGAGTTTTCTCGGCTTCGGTTTTTCGAAATTTGTATCAACACTGTGATCTCGCAGGGCAGTACATATGCTAGGGATTTTCATTCGTCCAGAACTTATTATATAATTTAGTCCACACAGCATTGTACATATTATCAACAGTCTGGATGTCTTCTGATTGGTAGACCATAGAAAGTTGTCTACTCTTTTCAATGTACAAGCTGCATCGGACCCAGTCCTCCAACCCACAGCCCGCGGAATGTCTTTGGCCACACAAAATTGTTCATTCAATGCAGTGGCATGTCTAACCGATCTTTATTCGCTCATTTTGTATTTTGTTTTTCATTTTGTATAGTGTTTTTCTTTCTGTGAATAAAGATTTATTATTATTATTATTATTATCTGTCAAATCCTGGCTACCTAGATTTATTTTAATGCAGATACAACCGATCTCGATCAAATAGAATCTCATTTACTATTAATTTTATAAATAGTATGATAAAGTCATTTGCCTGGCCACATCAGATTTTTTATCAGAAAACCGGAATCCCCCCTTAATTTCATAATAATATTAGTGGTAGTAAAATAAATAAATAATAATTTAACATATAACACACAGTCAGGTAATTCAAAACATCGAACAAATTAAATATATTGTAGGATATTCCAAAAAAAAAAAAAATAAAACACTATTTCTAAACTAATAATACCAAAACAAATACAAACAAGAGATACAAGTCCAACTGATGTTTTATGTAATGCGCCAGGTATTTATTTACAATTAAGCAGGACGCGGATGAACTGCGAAGGAGCAAAGGATACGGAGAACAAACAGTTGCTTTTTAAGGTAATTAAATAAATAAAACATGTTTGTTTTCCTGTGCCGTATTAAATATACCGGAGAATTAAATGACGCAGGGTACCGTTAGGTATGGAAGGACCCTTTTAGATAATGCCTATTATGAAGGTGAATACAGACCTTCTAACCCACTTTTGTTGCTACTCGCGCCCAAATGACTGGACTGCTAGACCGAACTTTTACTTTAAGGAAATACACTGCGGATAAAAATGGTAATCTTAATCAACAGTATAATATTTATATCATTATTCCTCTGAGAATCTTCAACTCTTTTGAGATTTATTGATTTGGTTTTTGGAATTTTGTTTTGATGGGCGTTTTTTGGAATTATTGTTTTATACTATACCAGGTGACCCACGCAATAGGTACTCCCGTTTATTTTTGTTGTTTATAAAGCTGGACGAATACAATTCGGGAAAGTGTTAATTTTGACAAAAAATGCCATTGCTGTGGATACTCTTGAGGTTAATATGAATTCCGGGTTTTCCGGAAATGTCGTCATCATTGAATTTTTTAATGGCACGCTATATTCTTTGTGTGATATTTTCAATCAATTACTTACTGGCCAAAAACCAAGTAAATCACGCTAGAGGGCGCCAGTAATGCAATGTCGGGCAAATTCGATTTAGCTAGTGTTTATTTACCAATTTTCGACTATTTTCACCACATCCTAGCCACCTAGATTAATATACAAAAAGTTAATTTTGCGTTGCCTTGGTGATAAAAATTGACGATCGATATATTTTGTGTTCAGAATGTCAACCTGATTAAAAATATCACACAAAGAATATAGGGTGCCATTTAAAATTTCAATGATTATGTCATTTCCGGAAAAACCGGAAGCCATAACCTCAAGAGTATCCAAAAGAATGGCATTTTTTGTCTATTAAGACTTTCCCAAATTTCATTCGTCCAGATTTATAAACAACAAAAATACCAATGGGGTGGGTAAACCGGTATATATTTTATATTACTTTAACATACTATTTTTCTTTAGAATATTATTTGAGCCATGCTTCGGTAGTACTGAAACTTTTAAATGTTAGTTAGTATGTGTTCTATAAATTAGAGATAAATGCTAGTAACACCAGCATTGGAAGTTGTGTAGCGTAAACGGGGTTAGGGGGTCGCGTCGACTGTTGATACGCCTAAATAACAAACACAACGGGCCCCTAACTACGCCTCGTCGAACTTCAATTATTCAGAGTACAGAGGGCAGATCAGGGAGGCGCGAGATCAAAGGGTTGACTCTGAAATCTGTTTGCCGAATGGCAAAGGGGTCTATCTTAAATGAACATCTAATTGTGACGTAAAGCCGCGCCGAATAAACTTGCGAGCACAATGTAGACCTAGGCGACTAGCTAGCTAGCTAGCTATTTAGTCGAAAGCGTGGTCAATAACGGCGAGGGCCGCTTAATGTCGGCAAATGCGAACCAGACAATCGCATTACCAGAAACACTATAATTCAGTGATAAATAGATTTATTCTACGAATGCCTTCGTAGACAGAATTAGTTATAGAATACAGGATATTCAGGTTAAGTCTTTTTTTGGCGTTTTGCCATCGTCTTATCAAATAATTTCTTACTTTGATGATCAATAACTTTTGCAATTTTTGATCGATTTTGATCAAGTTAGTGAAGAACGTCTTTCTAAGGTTCTACACATGCTAAAATTATGTTGCGGTGTCAATAATTAAAACGCTACACGTAATATTTGTTTATGTTTCATTGAACGGTATAAGTTAAACAATAATAAATTAACAGAAGCATCTGTGTGCTGCCGTTCACTTGCCATATACTTCTGTCGTTGAAAATTCAATTCTTTCTTCTGTATTTATACTTTTATTTTGTAAAATTAACTTACTTCAAACTAGTGTCACTTATCTGATAAATAAGCGCCGTTTTCACAAATAAAATAATCAATATAATGATAATTACTGCACAGATTAGTATTAGAACGTTGTTAGTTTTACCAATATAAAGATCAGAGTTATTTTGGAGATTATTATTAAATAATAAACGTCTTTTTCTTTGTAAAATATAATTATTTTCTTAGGTACCGCTTATGCTCTTAACAGCAGGATAAATATTAAATCAGTACAAATTATATGCGCAATAAATACAATAAAACGTGCATTTATTGTAAGCATTTGATAAAATATTTGACCGATACCAAAAATATTTGTACGATACAAAAAATATTTGAGCAATGCAAATACATATTTACATGTGCATTAACAAAAATAATTGTGCAATAAATTTATATAAATGTACATCAGAATATACCTGAGCATCTATATATTGAGTGTTCCTTTTATAATATATTTGCACACTTAAATAAATAAATGTGCAATACAATCGTAACCTCTATAAAAGTATAATGAACATCTTAAAACATACTTGTTCATTGAAAAATATATTTCCAATGGCTTAAATAACTTAGCATTTGAAAATATTATAAGCGCATTCAATAATCTTAATTGTACCCTGAGGAAATTATAATGCGCTCTAGAAAGAATATAATGTGCATTAAGCTCTGCAACCTGTAGCGCACATATAGTAAGCGCGCAAAAACTTATCGAAAAAAGTGAGGTAAAAATGTAGAAACGCGATTTTGGTAATTTTACAAATTTACCCCACCTAAACCCATTATTCTAGAAACCTCAATAAGGCTTCACAGGTAGGAAACCTTAATCTGAATCCTGAATCCTAAAAGTTTGGTCATGAATGTTGAAGCATTTAGATGGTGTCTTTAAATGATGTGCGAACGTCTCCGTAAGAAATATAAAAAACCGGAATAATCTGACATGATATATGATATTCAGCGCAAATAAATCATTTGAAAATTTCTATGGGCATTCCATAAACAAATTAGTTATCATTACTACCCTAAATTTTAACAGTCTTCTTCGCGAAAATATCTTTTAAACAAGTAACAGATCTATCAATATCAGCACACAAAATATGTGGTGTCGATGACGTCATAAGTCGAAAACAATGGAATTTTTATTTAATATAATATGTGGGTGAGTCATTTGAATTAATTTGTAAGGGAAAATATAATAGTGTATGAATGTGCGTATGAGTGAATAGTCTTAAGTCAGCATGAAGTAGCATTAAGTAGAATGTAAGCATTATTATGTAGAACAGTATTATAGTCGATGTACTGCACGTATCATGTGAATATATGTAGTATACTGGGCGTAGTGTGTAATTTCATCGACATGCCGTGATCATCCTAATACAGGACATTACAAATTAATAAGTATGTATATTATGGAAAGTACGCGCCATCATTAGCATACAAATCGTCAAAATCAGATCAGGGTTAATTTTATTGTGCAGTAGATATAGTGCACAATATTTATTATTTTTATGCACAACATTTTCATTTTAGGGTACAATATGAATAAAATATTGCTCATTATGACATTTTTCATGTAGCATATTCATATTTATTGAATGTTCGATGTGTATTATTTTAATGCACAAGCTATCCATTCTAGGGTACAATATGTAATTTTGTATGTAACATAATTATTTAATTCGCAATATTTAATGTTTTAATTCTCAAAGTATTTATTTTAATGCACATATCTATTTAAATAATACACGCTTATCGCACTCATATTAAATTTGGGTAAAATTTTGTTTAGTTTCATATTTGAGATTGTTCGCATATATCTTCTGTTGGATGTTTTTTTAGATATGTAAAAAAATACCTTGTATAGGTAACGCTGGTGTATTAGTTGAGTACTCAAGCTATATCCAAACCAAAGATTTATTACGTAGCGTGCCATTTAACTAACTCCCGCTTTGTGACAGGTCGGTGTCGCACAATATTTGTCGACGTACGTGATGACACGTACGCACATACACACACACCCACACATACGTACACCAGTACGAGTACACCGAATGGATTCTAGAGGGTGAATTTCGCCGTCATGGGGTTGGGCCGCCACAAGAGTGCTGATGTCGAGTTCCCATTATGTAAATAAATATTAGGCACTCGTATCGGCGGCCTACATTTAATTTAAAAGCGGGATTTCGTACGTCGACTCAGCCCGGACGACTCCTTTTTTATATTTTGAAATGCAAATTCGCGGCATTAGTTTACCAGGGACTGAGCGTACGCTACGCCCACGGCTATCCATATATTTATTTTTTTTTTGTTTAGTACATATTCCGATGCATGCTGAGCGCCGGTATAGCGGAAAAACAAATTTTAATATACATACGTTTGATGCAAGGCTTTTTTTGTGCAATGGCGTATCTATGTCAAACGATAGTTGGTCGGTAAAGTGGAAAAAGTTGATTAGTTTGTTTAATAGCCTATAGTGAGGCCCGCAAAAAAACGCAAAGTTTCCAATAACGATAAATAAATAACGCTGGATTGTATATATATTCATACCATTTTTTTTATCAACTAAAGAAGCGAAAGATAATTAACCCAGGTGAGGATAATTTTTGGAAAAAACACCTCCGCCTGGATTTGAACCAGGAACCCTCCAATTTCCGGTTGACAGCTCCCCCAGTTGAGCTACAGAGGCTGTGGAAATTTATAGGTGTCTAGCCTTCTAGGTATTCTAGCCCGAATAGGTGTCACGGCGGGTTTGTTTAATTCGAAACTCGGATTGGTAGTCCTGAAGTGATAAATAAAACCTATAAATTTAAACTGAAACGAAATTTAGACTGTGTCGTTTACTCCTCCCAATATTATTCTGAGGAAAAATACATAGATTAAAATGTGTAACGCAATTTTGCAATTTTATTTCTGCGATGCAATTGCAGCATTTGTGCGCTAAAATTTCATAAATATTCTGTAAAATTACGGTGACAGTGCTGTATTTTCATAGCAATATGTATTTGGACTATGTAAGATCTGTAAAAAAATAGGTACAGCTCTATAGCTGTTATCAAATAACTAGCGATGTCAATTTTTCTTTTACAACATTTTTTGTTGTTGTTTATTACATTTTCTATAACTGTAGTTTTGTCCCTGTGTATCAACTTATTTGTTCTTCTTTCAAAAGTTTCCCTTTCAAGTACGCGCATTCAACTAGCGCCATTTACCATTCGGTTTCGTTAATATTCCAAACAACTGTATTTTTTAAGGCATTAAAAAAAAATCTGATGTGGCCAGGCACATGACTTTATCATACAATATATAAAATTAATAGTTTAGCTGCATGAGAATCTATTTGACTGAGATAAATCGTGTCTGCATTAAAATTAAACTAGTTAGCCAGGATTTGACAGATATTTTGATAGTCAATAGTATCAATCGAAGGTATTGTCAAAGCATCAGCATTTGACACTACCTACTGTCATCAGAATAATAGTTGTTTATCTCACAAGTGCCGAAAGTACGTAATAGCACAACGAGCGGTGATGCGGCGCGTCACCGATGGCGGAGCGTGTCGTCGCATGTGAGCGAGTCGCGCTATGTAGTTTTCGGCAGGAGTGACATCAACGTTTTTTGTATTTACGTATTTAAAAAAAAATCAAAAATGGTTATATTTCGGTATAGAAAATGTTAGGTTGATACCACTTCTACGAAATGTCAAGTTTAAAAAGCTAATTCAAATTCTGACAGATTTATAGTCGAGGGTTCTCCGAGTGTGACAGCGTGGTGACAGCCATAGACATTTCTGTGGTGACAGCACAAAAAAAAATATTTGTCAAAATCCTGGCTACTATGTAGCATATCAATACAGATGCGACCGATCTCGATCAAATAGAATTTGCTCTTGCAGCTAAACTATTAATTTTACCAAAAAATGTCATAGGCATAAATTATTCAAAATTTCCTCTGCTTTAATTTTTTATTTAACTATTTTGACGAAATTACAGAAATGGCGGCTCATTTCTAAAATCCTTGAAAAAGGCTTAGAATAAACTACCAGTTCCTTTGGACCCTTTTGAACCAAAAGCTTTTCAGCTCTAAGTTTGGTCATAAAACTTCTAAATATGAACTTTCGTCCCGATACCTTTAGTAGTTTCTCCGGAATCGTCTCCACAAAAATCGAGTACACACATACGCACACACACACACACACACACATACACACACACACACACACACACACACACACACACACACACACACACACACACACACACACACACACACACAAAGAAATTTTTTTGTACCTTGGTCAAAAATGTTCAGGGGACCCAAAAAGACCTACTTCCGCTAAAATCTCAATTTTTTTTTCGGCATGATTACAATACTTTACCATACTGCGTATGATAAAGTAATAAAAAATAAAGAAAAATTTACTCAGATTGGCATTTACGTTCTGAAAATAAAGTTTGTGAATGAACACCCAAGTAAATATGTCAACACCTTAATTTCATCTATATATCGGATTTATTCTATAGAATAGAACATAATAGAATATGCTCATATGTAGACAATGTTGAAATCTGTACTAATACAAAATAATTATAGTCATAATCGAAAATTTTATGTCAAAACATAAATTTGAAGTAAAAAATATAAGTTCTATTTTTTGTGTTTGTCAAACTCTTATAAGTATTTACTTCAGTTTCCAGTCCAGTTTTCCAGAAACAAAGCATTTTTTTAACAATTTTGGCTTTATAGTGATTAGCCATATAAATTTTCGTCTAGTTGGATATCACATATATTTATTGATTTCCTGTTAATGGCATCGCCACAATTGTCACAGAAGCTCAGAATTTGGCTGACAATAGATTAGTAATCATATCTGGAATGTAAATTGTAAGATCACATTGATATCTAGAACCTACAATTTGTATCTTCTCCTAAAGTTCATTATAAGCAGGAAAATCAAATTGTTGGTTCATTTTGTCACACATTTGGATAAGGTAAATTATTGAAGTAAAATTTGTTAGATTTTGACCAATAACTATGCTAAGAGTTGTTTTCTAGAGATTATTTTGATTTTTCTGGACAGATAATCTTGTCATTTGAAGTCAGGAAATATTGTGCCCATGAACCGACCCCCGCCACTGCTATGTTTTCGCGGAACCCCTGACTACATCTCGTGGAAACGCTGGTCTACAGAGTGTAAAAATTCCAGTTGTCGAAAAGGTGCATTCATCCAAAAATACAATAAACTTATGAAAATTTCGTTTTTTTTTAAATATTTCATCACCAATCACAAGACAGAAATCCAAAGTCTGTCTAAACAGTGGTCCAAATTACTTAATTTTCTTTGTAAATTCTGGACATATGCGATTTACTCATTTCAATTTGTAGTGCTCTTCTTCGAACGGTTAATTTTGACTTTTCTTGAACGGAATGTAATGCTACTAGAGAAGCAGCGTCTTTCTCATTCAGTTCTTTTTGCTTTTTTATTGTTAATTTAGCATTCGTTTCCCCAAAATACAGATCCCAAACAATGGGAAATAATTAAATTAAAAACGTCGAAATGTCCTTTCGGGACCCACACGCCATAGAATCCTCCAATAGGATCCTTTATTGCATTTGCTTCCCTGAAAAAGTAAAATTCAAAAATATCCAAAAACAAGAAAAGTTACAGTTTTTGTTTGTCAATTGATGATTCGAAATTGGTAAATGGCAACTTATGTTTTTCAAATAGTACAGTACATTTCTTTCTCCAAATTTTTGTTGAGGGTTTATTTGTGAATTCAATGATGTTCAAATTGTGTTACCGTACATAAGGACATTTTCGAAAAAAAAAACAGTTTGATATTGTAAAATATTGATACCTCTGGTGATTGTGGATCTTTCGTGTAATTGTAAAATTTCGCATTTATCAACTGAATTCACCCCGACAGATTATTATTAAAACGCTGGTAGAATATATATATATATATATATATATATATATATATATATATATATATATATACACTGTGGGCCAAAAAAAACGGTACAAATGTTCAATTACTTGTATTTCCAAAGATTTTAAGTATATTAAAGCAAGCATTTCTTTGAAGGACTAATTGCTTATGTTGTGAGGATTGAAAACATACCATATTCGCAATTCCACTTCCTTTTTCAGTAAAAACAGCAAAAAACAATGTTTCAAAATTTCACCCTGTATGCAAAAGAATCACCCTGTATTCGATGCAATAAAATCTCTGCTGTCCCTTTTGACCAAAGGAAAAAAAATCATTACCTACTAATTTTTTTACAGCTTGCATTTCACATTAAATTGACACGATGTTATCAGAAATGTTGCATAGCCAAACACAAAGCAGTTATCAATCCACAGTTATGTGGATTGAAACGTCCTGTTATTGCGAATATGGTACG
Source organism: Melinopterus prodromus (assembly GCA_964023965.1). Classification (NCBI taxonomy): domain Eukaryota; kingdom Metazoa; phylum Arthropoda; class Insecta; order Coleoptera; family Scarabaeidae; genus Melinopterus; species Melinopterus prodromus. Next base: position 4,649,432 of record OZ030398.1, read on the forward strand.
GTTTCAATCTTCACACTACAGGCAATTCGTTTTTAAAACAAATATTTTAATTGACAAAATATTATAGGAAATACGAGTGATCAAAAATTTGTCCCGTTTTTTTTTTGCCCACCGTGTATATTTAGAAATATGTATATAGAAATATAATAAATTGTCATGATGTCACTATCTGCGGATAGAACAATATATTATAGTGAATAATAACCGAAAAATAAACGAATCCTAAACAAAAGTCGTAGATTATTTTACTCTTCTATGATTAAAAAATATAAACAGACGAAAAAATGTGGTACTATCAGATCTTGAAATAAAAGAAGTGATGGCATTTAAACAGATATCCACAAAAGTCTAAGAAAGCGAGTTTATTCGCCATCAAATACGTGCGAACATAAACGCAAATTATTTCCGAATCCCCCCCGTTTAAATGGGTCGGAAGATCATATTTACGAGCAGAAAGCTCAGCTTATCTTAGTATTTAAAGCCCCCCGATCCATTATTAGTGAGTCGGCGTCGAGTTGAAAAGCTTTCTGCCCTCGTGTGTAACACACCGATACAAGTTGCGAGGTAGTTTCGAATTGGCTTGGGGTGGGAAACGGTTGGCAACATAACTGCAACATTAGGACGCAGTACGTCAGGATCCGGAATTGACAGAGGTCCAAAGATAAACGAGCTCGCGAAATATATGGACGCTAAATGTTACCGTCCAGAAGGCCGTGAAATTGGCAGCTATTGATTCCGGACCCGAAGCCGCAACTTCGCCCCTAATGGTGCCTTTAAACTGCCCAGTGTGAACGATTGAGTCGCTTCATAGTTTCAGCACAGATATGACTTGTGGTGGAATGGATTTATTTTGAGAAAATTATCTTTGAATTTTATGCTGAGATGATTGTTTCTGTATAGAATATTGTCCTGGACCATCATACATAGTCGTAAATTGTTTGGTATTTTAGTAGACGGTTTAGGTTAACCCCCACCCCAAAAAAAAACTTGAAATAATAACATAGTGAGTGCAGTATTTACTGATCTTTTCAGTAGGCTTTCACGTCCAGAACTATTTATAAAGTATTTTAGTTATGCCGTGCGTCAACGTAGATGTTGATGATCCGTGAACCATTTTGCGCGCTTTTTCAGTATTCAGTTCGTAAACCACAATTTATTTTGAAAATATTTTTTAGATAATTAATTTTTGTTTGCTGTAAAGCCAATTATTTATAATTTAATTGAATCGTGTTGCCAAATAATGAAGAATCCTATAAATATGATATTGTCCCCGGCGCCTCCACCAATTCTTATAAATGCATTTATCGTTTCTTTCCGTTAGTACGTTATGTATTAAAACTTAAAACAAATACGGCAAAGTAAAGATGAAGGCTGTATAATTATTGTACATATATGAAAAATCTGTTTTGAATCTTACAAAGTGTCCCTATTTGTGGACATGCTAAGCAAGTCATAATATGATAGAAACATATACAGTGAAAGAAAGTACGGAAACAAAATTTCGTCAATTTTTATTTAACAAAATGTTGTATCAAACATGTTTGTATCAAATTAAACTTCCGACCTTCAATTTTGAACTTTATTAACTTACGACTAAAAACTAAAGATCATATTCTGGTGGCGATATATGATGATATTTTCTGCGCTTGGGCTACAGATCCTAAATTAATTGAAATTTTTCTGGAACAAATTAATATTATCAATACAAAAAAGTCAACAATATGTACTGCAGCTATAGATTTATTAATTAATACTAAAGACAAACTAAAAACAAACTAAAATGTTCCATTTGTACCGCGGAATACAGTGGACAGCCAGGGTAAAATTTAATATTTAATGAACATAACGGTAGAAAAACTTCTAGTTTAATAAACAATTACACGATAATATAAAGTTAAAAACATTACATGTACTCATCATTTATTTTTTTTAAATAAATATGGATTATTACAAAATATTAGACATAAAAAAATTGAAGAAAAATTTTACATCATAAATGAAATAACCGTATTCAATGATAAATAATTTATATTTCAATTCATTTAAAAGTAAATATTATACTGGTAAATATTTCATATGAACCTATTTGTTGTAACTTAAAAACAATAATCTACACCCATAACAACATATATTCATTTAAAATATATAACTCAATTATTTAGTCCTATTTTAATTTGCTCTGTACGTATCAATTCGATACTTAAGAACGAAAAGACGTGGTTTCTATTGTTACATATGTTAATTTGAACCCAAATTAAATTTTTATATAAAAACTGAAATTTTTAATTAATTAACATAGTCGGAGAATAAGTTTCGCCCGATTTAGGGATTTGAACATAGTCGACGCTTTATTTAAATGTAGATATGTTAGAAACATCAGTAATAAACATGTAACGCGATTAGGAGACCTTATCATTATTATCATCGAGATTAACATAAAGTTTTCCGAGTTATTCCATGTGATTCGTTGGCAGTCAAAAAATAGATTTCTCATCGTCTTTGAGTTTAACGCTTCCAGGAGTGATGATATCTATGCCACCTTCAAGATCTATAACTCGCCTCCTTGTTTAAGTTTTGTTGACGCGGATCTATGGTAAATGGAGTTATGTATGAGAAAGAATTCCGCGAGGCTTATCTTCGGCCATAATCGATGGAATATGAAGAGGGAATCTGGCGGCGGGACGACCTAATGAAATTTTGCGAGGGTGGAATGTCGCGGTGACGGCCGGGAATATAGATAAAGTTTTATATCTGCAGCGGGGGATCTTTATGCATAAAAATGCTATTATGTACCCGTGAATGGAATAAACAAAGGACTGACGGATACCCCGCAGAGATTTTCCCAGCGCGGACGACGGTAACAAAATAAATTCGTTGTTTACGCTGAGCGGGTGGACGCAAATGAGAGAAGGAATCGATACATCGAAACCGTACTTAGTAGGTTACAATTCTCGATAAAACAACAACACAAACAAATACAAATTAGACGAGATTTTCGTTTAGAATTTTTCATAGTTTTAACAATACATAGTGCGAAGTTGTTGCTAGTGTTGGTAACCCGACCATGATTGGATTTGCCGTCTCGTTGGTCAATTGCTTAAATTGTTTCTTGAGCCTTCAGTTATTTTAATTGAACTGTTGTGTTCTTGTTCTGATAATATGTTTTTTTCGACGGACTTCTTTGACGTTACACACAGAGACATTGTCGACTAACGAAAATAATATTCTTAATATAATTTGTTTGTTTTAAGACAGCACATACTTGTAATAAGAATATTTCTTTAATATAAAACTGCCGAAATATTTACTTTAAGAAAACGACTGTTTCGATTTAAGAATGTCGGTGTTTTGAATATAATGTGAAGGATGCCGATAGATGGAGCTTTAGTGGTCTCGTGGTAAAAAGGATATGCTAGAGGGTATATAACAGCATACATGTTTCTCTAGTCGGAAAGTAACAATATCCTTCTTCGGGTGTGTTAATTGCATTCCATGTAAAATATTATCGCTTTCATAACAACAAGTTCATGTTCCTAAGTCAAATTATAGTATCCATTATGATTTTATCTTGTGGAGAATTAATATCATGGAATCACTAAGCAAAAGCGATTTACCTTTTATTCATTTACTTAATGGTGTTGACACTGATGACGAAACAAAATCTCAATATGAGGGTATCATACCATCATGAAAATTACTGATTTTGTCATAATTCTCAATAAGCGTTAGAGTACTCTTCAAAATTACGAATCATATAAAAAAATTTACCCAAATTTTCGAAAAATTGCTGAAAATGGGTTTTAAGATTTAATTGTAGCTGGTAAGAGTGAGAATAACAAAAAGAACAAACAAACAATTTTTTAAGACAGGTAGCTGTGATTACAAATTTGAATATAATTAGTAAATCTAAATAAAACTTATATTGGTCCGATACTATCGGACCAATTTAATTTGAAATGAAAGGTGTAATGAAATTTGTAGGTAATGACATCTGTTTTCTTTTGATCAAAAAGAACGGTAGAGATTTATATAGCATCTATATCATATATAGCATCGTATACATGGTGATTTTTTTTAATATACAGGGTGAAATTTTGGAACATTGTTTGCTGTTTTTCTCAAAAAAGCAGTTGAATTGGACGTTTGCATAGATAAAAAACGATTCCATTGCATAGGCAAAAAGTCCAATTGCGAACTTCAGTTATCTTTAAAGATAGTGGAGAAACTATGGCCAAAGTCCAGTTTTATTATGGGCGCCGTTTGCTTTTGAAATTTTTGAAGAACTTTTGTTGCTTGGTTTCCATACAATTATTGGGCTGTAGATGTTTTGCAAATTTTTATGGTTTTGCAACAAAAACATGAAATTTTGCGTTTGCAGTGATTTGCAACTAAAATCAACATCGCCTTTTAGTGAACTAAAATTATGGCAGTTTGCTTTCACTGTAGGACGGTCAGGTCTAAAAAATATCTGAAAAAAGGAACAATACAATGTAATTAGGCTGGCTTCAAGCTGATGTTGGAAGTGCTCATTATTTAAACATGACATAAAAATAAAAAAGGATACTTGGCTTGAAGGGATGTGACATACTCAAAAAACGTTGACTTCAGCTCGGATTCAATCTTCGCAAAAGCAAACAAAAGAACAAGAACAAGTAACATACGTCTAAAATTTACAGCTAAACAACAATTGTTATATATCACAATTGAAACTGACGAGAAGACCACCTAAAATGATTACTTCATAAACACCAATAACCCAACACCCACGGTTTCTCCACGATCTTTAAAGATAACTCAAGTACACTAGATTTCTCTTGCCGTTGCAATGTTTATGTTACAAACGTCATATTCCACTCGTTTTTACTAAAAACAATAAAAAATATTGTTTAAATATTTCACCCTGTATAAGAAACAAATCACCCTGTATACGATGCTATAAGATCTCTAGTATCCTTTTTTACCACAACAAGATAAATGTCATTATCTATTGATTTTAATACACGTTTCATTTCACACTAAATTGAGCCGATATTATCAGAAATGTTGCATAGCCAAACATAAAGCAAAATAACATTGGACTGAAAGTTCTGTTATTGCGAATATGATATGGTTTCAATCTTCACACTACAAGCAACTCGTTTTTTAAAGAAATATTTGAATTAACTAAATATTATTGGAAATACGAGTGATTAAAAATTTGTACCGTCTTTTGGCCCACAGTGTATATTTATATTATTACCTTTTTATCTTCGTGTTTATAGTCCACATAAAGCCAGGTTTCAGTCTTTTTAGTTCACCGCACTCATTGGATTTCAATGAAATGTCAACTACGATAAAGTAAGACCTTAGATATCCGCCACAGCTAGCGCCGGCGGAGATATTTTAAATAGGATTAAGATTAAATATCCGGGCTCGGTTCGGTTTTTGTCGTTTTATTCCGGTGCCATTGGAAGAAGGAAGCGGACGTCTTAGTGTCGGCGGCGGCGTCCACAGATATGGATATTTAAATTTCAAATGTTATTAAACTCGTAATTTAAGTAATTAGTTTCCCTGGCGTGGCTCTTTTGTGATAAAATCGCCGGCGCTTTAAGGGAGACGGATTAATTCACGGCTAAGTTCTTAGGGGGCGCTCGCGTTACCAACTTTCCGCCGCCCGCCCGCTCATTATACGCAAAAATTCATTCAGCCAACTGAATGTATAAAACCCGACCGTCGTCGCCGTTGCTAACCGCATTCCATTCAAGAAAGTTCTGGTAGAAACAATGCCGAAACGTACCAAGTCACAAACAGAACAGCATCAGCTATATAGAAGATGAATTCCTTCAAATTTATACAGGGCGTTTCGGAAATAACGGTTAAGCTTGAACGGCTTATAGTCTAACTTAAGGCATTCTTGAAAAACTGATAGAGAAGAGCGGAGTCCGATCCTGTTCACCGCATGAAAATCGTCAACAGTCTATGGCAGTGTATTCATATTTAATATGAAGAATTTCAAAAATGGGAAATGCTTTTTTGTCGTAAATGTCAACTTTGAAGAAATCTATTACAAAAAAATGCAAAGATAATATTGTTCTCAAATGTATGTACTTCCGAACATTGAAATAACAGTTCTGCCTTATTATTTTATTTACTTTCTAGTAACTGATATAAGTTTAACTTTTAAATAACTATTCTTAAAAGTGCTGAACTCATCTCCATAATGGTGCTGGGATATCGAAATCATTTTACTTTTAATTTACTGGGTAAGGCTTAGAAATAACTGCAACTATAGGTTAAATTAAGAACTTTCTTTTGGTATCAAACAATAATATTGTTTTATAACTTATTTTTTTGAGTGTGTAAACTAATAGAACCAAACAAATTGGATGTAGGTACTTTAAACCGTCACCTATTTGAATATATGGAGTATTTTACCCTGGACTATAAGAATCGTTTATAATGACTGTTGTGTCTATATATAATTTTAGAATTTCAATTGTATTCTTTTGTATTTTCTACCCTGTGGCATTTTGGTGACATTTTTCCTCTAAAATTTTGTACATATATTTTTATTAATTATTTATTATTTTAGTGAACACCTATCTAAGTTTTAAAATGTTCAATACAAACTGTGGAGACATTGTTTTAATAGATAGGTACCACCTTGGGTTCAACTAAGTTTTGGGGTCGGTGTGTTATCAAAGTTAATTATAAAGTTTGGATTGTTTACATTATCTCAAGCTGACCCACAGTCTAATCGCAAATTGGGACAAACTGACCATATAATATAGATAACAGATATATTCGATGCGAAATAATATTAGCTTGTGGATATGGTTGCAAATAATACTGTGTGTATAACCCTTATATGCTCAATTGAAATCAATCAAAAAATTGATGTATACCAAAGAGATGTACCAATTTTAGAAAAATTAAATCATTCTAGCGCAGATGACCTATTTTTCCTAAGATGTTTCTAAAGTCTGTTAACTTCAAGAGGCTATAATTTAATAGTATAACTTTATAATTTAATATAATTAATTTAATTAATACGATTGATACCGTCTGTGAATACGAATAAACGTAGAAACATAAAAAAGAAGCAGTAAATAATCACACACACACACATACACAATTATGTAAATACCATTGGGTATCAAAACCAGTGGAAAATTAACGTGGATTGTAGCGAAATGGAAATTCTCCGAACTGAAACAGTTGGCATAAAGGGAATATATCCATGCGAATGATTAAAAAGGTCGTTTTACCGATCGCGTGAACATTGAAACTCACACACAGCCTTTTAACATTAGCAATTCAATGTTAGATACACTCTGTAACGGACCATTCACGGTGCGGTATAAAAAAGGGATATTGAACAGTGTTTTAATCGGGTCAAGTTAATGGATGTTGCTCGATTTGCGCTCCTACAACGAGCCAACAAGTTGCAGGTATTACAAATACGCAGTTGCAAAATTACAAACGGTAGCGTGTTTGTCATTGTTGCACGCTAGTGTATTTAATCTACCGCACGAAGCTATTAGAACAATGGTAAACATTAGCAAACTTAATTAATGTTCTCCTTGAGTTTCTGTTAGCTCAGCGGTTTGTAGGGCAAGCAATAATTACATGGATGCCTGTTAAAATATTAGGCATTATTCAGCACTTATTCTGGCCTAAAGTCACTATAATACATTATTTGTCAAAGAATCCGACCAAGGGTGGAACATGTTAGAGATTTTGTAAGAGACGGTTCATAATATGTAGTTTGGCTTAATTGACTGTTTTTGTTTATCTTATCATTTTTTACAACTCCTAGATTTACCAGTTCTCAGTTTTGTCTCGGCTGCCTCCCTTTTGACATGGTTGATGATGTGTTTTCGGTTCTACTTGTTCTACTTGTAGGTACACTGTTTTAGTGCTCATGCGGGGTTTACTTACTGTTTTGCGTTGATCTCCATGCTTTCTGATGCATATTTACCGATGTGTCATGTCTTTGACTGTAAGTTTTGTTAGTTTAACATACATTTTCAGGTACATTTAGGTGATTTTCATGTTACATTTGTTGCGTAATTTCTTCTGATTAGTTTGTATTTTTCTGGCTTTTGGCCGATGATGATTTGTTCATCGAAACTAGTACCAAAGTAAATATTGTTGCAAAATTAAGAGGTTTGAATTAACTTTTATCCTTTAATCAAAAGAAACTCAAGAAGCTTTTGAATGTGGATGGCATATCTTTATTTATAGTATTTTTTGGCAAATTACGTAATTGGATATGGTATATACATATATGGAGTTTAATTTTTATGCTTATAAATCACCCTGTATAAGTAGTAATGATGAGGGGGGGTAGTTTAGATTTAGTGGAGTGATCAGCACAGTAGTACCATATTTTCTGCAATTAGAAATGATTGACGTTTTTAGTTTTATAAATATCAGATAGGTGTCTGACTACCGGACATATGACTTCCGGTTTACACCTGCCCTGTTCAAAACCGGACGGTTGGTAACCATACGCTTAACAGAGGATTTAAGATCGTAAACCATCACTCGTCGCCATTAAAACTTCCTTATTTTCAAAGCTAAAGTGACCTACTAGCGGTGTATAAAAACATCCAATTAATATTCGCTATCAAACTCAAATATTTTAGTAAATCAGTGCCCAGCAATGCGGGGCAAACAACGTTCACCTTAATCTCTTGCCTTCAATTCTACCTTCACAAAGCGGCTTTCACCGTGAAAACATAAGAGATTAACTATCCAAGAAACTATCCATGTTTAGGTGATTTTTTATGTTACATTTGTTGCGTGATTTCGTCCGATGATTCTGTGGTTTTCTAGCTTTTGGCTGATGATCATTTCTTGAAAACTAGTACAAAGTAAATTTTCTTGCAAAATTAAGATGTTTTCATTAACGCCTACCCTTTAATCAAAAGGTGTCAATCAGCTGTTGAATATAGATACCAGGAAATTGCAATAAATAAAAAATGCAATAATCTATTTTTTCTACTTTGCGTTCGTTATAAACCCGCTTTCGATGTCGTTATGAAAACACTAGATCACAGACTTTTAGTACTTTTTTGTTTTCCAAGATTGATGATATTGACGTCAAGTGTCAAATAAAGCGCACATCTCAATCGCACTGTTGAAAATGTAAGTACTCTTGGTTGTATAATGACAACCGCATTTTTTTTTCAAAATTCAATGTCTAATTCATGTCGCAAAGTAGAAAAATATTATATAACACTCATTTAATAAGACGTATTGGCCCAATCGTTCCATTTGGCACTTATTGGCGCACTCGTTCCATTTGGGAACAATTGAAGAGTGTAAGTTCTAAAGGGCCTAACTGCCAAAACCTGGCATGGAGATAATTAAATTAATTTTTCCTGGTAGTTAATAACCACCATTTTAACTTTTCAATATTTTTTTTATGTGGGAAACAACTTCTTTCAAATAAGACTCGTGGGAAAAACTAAGAAAAACAATAATTTTTACTGTAAAAATAAAATGAAAATAGAAAATCGTAAAAGGGTCCAACTGCCTCATTGCTCAAAAGGGTCTAAGTCCGTAATCCAAATTACAGAATAAACTAAACAAATTTAAGAACATACTGGTTTTATTTTAAAAACTTAAAGCTTAAATTTACAAATACATATTAAACACAACAAACTTCAGTAGATGAAAAGGTTGAACAGGTATCAGACTTTGGTTTACCAAATTGAAGATCTGGAAAATATTTTGTATCCAAATAAAACCTGTATTTTACTGGATATTTTTACTCATGGCTAAGAAATTCTTTTTGAGATTTCTGTAGACTGTAATGGTTCTCATCTCTAGAGAAACTGTTAATGTCATCTATCACTAATAATATAAACATATTAACCTAACTTCAATGGATCTTCCAAAAAACTTACATTTGCAAGATGCTGTCTCGAGGTTTTAACTCCCCTCGATACTTTCTGTACTCTAATCAACTTGTTTTTAAACCTTTTCGCTCGTTTATTACATACTCTGAACCCTTGACCTTCTTTTTTGTTCCATTTTTTGGTTGCATTTTATTGCTGGCACTTACAACCTTCGTTGTATTATTAGGCATGCCACTTCGACCTATTGTACATGTATAACTCAAAACATCCGATATTGGCACTTAGACCCTTTAGAACTTACGCTCTTCAATTCGTGCGTCAATTTTTGCCTTATAAAACTTGTATTGTAATATACTATAAAGCTAAATGAATCTGATGGCAAAATCCGTGATTGATTTAAGAAAATCAGTTCAGTAGAGTCAAAAATACGAAAATAAGTATATTTTTTCCTCAAAAACTATACTCCATTCACAATATTTGCCTTCAGATTCAAATTCTACTGAAGAAAACATGTCAAGATCAGTTTTCACTTGTGTTTCTTTTTTTTGCTGGTTAGGGTAGTAAAAAATATCTTTATTTACACAAATTACGTAACTGGGTATGTAAATGAAAATAACATTTTGAAACTTTTTATGCAATTAGCACCACATTTTTTATAATCAGAAGACATTGGCACCGCGTGCCTTTTTCAATTTTGTAAACCTCATATAGGGTTTTGAAAATCGGTTTTGAATCGACGCTCGGCTTTCGCCTGTCCGGCTCAAAACCCGGTTGGCAACCGTAAGAGAAGATTTTAGATCATAAACCATCACTCCTCGCCATTAAAAGTTTCTTATTTTGAAAAGTTAAAGTGACCTACTAGCGGGCGTATAAAAAATCCAATTAATATTCGCTATCAAGATCAAATATTTGCGTAAATCAGTGTCTGGCAGTGCGCCCCGTACGACGTTCACCTTAATCCCCTGTCCTCCATTCTACCTTCACAAAGCGGCTTTCACCGTGAAAGCAGAAGAGATTAACTATCCAACAAAGGGGGTTGTCGCCGTCACAGCACGAACTCAATCTCTGGTAGATAAAGTAAGAATATCCAGAGACAAAAACACACGACAGACATTCAGTTTGCGTCTGCGGCGACCGCGCCGTCCCCTTTTTACCGCACGACAGTTAACTTTTTCGCTAATCTGACGTGGGGGCGCTCGCGAGAGCCACGAGAGGAAGAGAGAGTGAGTTTCCTGCTGCCATTTCAACATGTGTGTATTGTTTCAGTCGAGTGCATTCGGCTCCAGTTTTTCGATCCAGAGTTCGGGGAACTAACTCGATTCCGTTTCTCGAACTGCGACCACTTAATAAAAATGTCCGCGGGAAAAAGCGTCGACGGAAAAGTTTTTGAGATCGAAATCATTACCGGACACGGCTGGACGACCTAAATCTCTTTGGATCGCTAATAAAATTATAGCATCGGACCAAAAGATAAAACCGCTATTTGCGAGTTAATTGTTTTCTGCAGAGGAATAAAAACTGAAGGAGATAAGCGGCGTTCGTAAGTTGGCAGCAGATGTTTGAAGGTTCCAATCTGTAATGAAGTATTTTAGCAGAATTTTAGAAAATTTAATCGTCCAGCAAACGCACTATTTGTTGATTTGACTTTTTGACTTATTTTGGTCTGTACCAACTTGCTACGCCATTGATGTGACAATGCATATAGAAAAGATGTTTTGCTTTCAAGAAACATATTCTTTTGAATTTATTCTTTGGGATCAAAACATATTTCTTTAGCACAAAAATGTCTTTAGCACAAACAAAAATGGTTATGATGTAAAAATACGTTTTCTTTCGCCAACGAAATGTAAAAAAACACAGTTGACGTCGTGCGTCCGACGGAATTGCTAAAAGATCGTGTGTCCGACAGTTTCGAGCACAATGCATGCAGGTTCAAGTTCTGATTTCGATTGAGCTTACACGTATAAGCTTGACTAGTATAGTCAGGTATGTTAAATTATGTTAATTAAATTTTTTTTCGTAAGTTAACGTTGAAACTGAAATTATTAGTTCAAAAAATATTATATTAGGTACCGCGTAAATAAAAATTAAAAATGGTAAATTACGTTGGCTTAATTTACCGAGTAATTAAAAATTCAAAATGATAAATTACGCTGGTTTAAATTACCGGGCAATTAATACTTCAAAATATTAAATTAAACCAGCGTTAACACCGATCACTATACGTTGTGAATGCTACTTATGTTAATAAAAAGTTTTTGGTACATAAAAGTCATTATTGTGTAGATAACTAAGGATATTAAATTTCCGTAATTAATTTTTTCAGTAAATTACCGCTGAAATTAAAATTATTCAAATTTAACTAAGTCATGTAAAAGAAATGGCTACAGCCTTATCAGTCATTATAATATTGTAGATAACAACAAATCGCTGATGTTTTCCCTGATTTAAGTAAAATAGTAGTAATTCATTGTTAAAATGAACCCTGCTTTCATTTACTAGGATAAAGATAGTTATTATACCAGCAATTTATAAAATGGGCAGTCTAACAGCATAATTATAGTATAAAATACTGTAATTTATTACCGACTCACAAAAAGACAATGCCCGGTTTCACAAATAATTTCTATATATATAATTTCTACCATACAAATATTCCAAAAAAATTATTTTTTATCCGCAAGGAAATACTTCTTTGCCTATTGAAATACCAGATTTGTTTAAGTCAATGTATATTTATTTGAGTTAAACAATACTTTCTATCTGTGGGGAACCTAGACAACTGTATGACTACCTGTTCGAAGCACTATAGATTTCATAAAAAGGCTGATGCGAATGGAATTTATAAATCAAGTGTTGTTAAAGATCACCCGTAAAAATGCCATTCTTCTAAATCTGTAGTTCCTGTAGTTTTGCATATCCTACATATTCCCTTGTTATATTTTTGGTAGATTTTTCACTGCCAAAATACATATTTTTTGGTAAAATTCAATTTTCAACCCTTAGTTGTTTCTGGATTATGTCATTATTGTCTGTTAATGGTAACGGAAATATCTTATAGCGTTACAGAAGAATGTTTTGAGAAAAACGCAATTGAAAATTTCAAATTATTGATAACTCTGGGAGACGTGGATATTCTGAATGGAATATGAACATGCGTTTTGGTTAGAATTAATTGCCCTGAATACCAATACGATCTCTTGCGTAAGGTTTTCGAAAAAAGTTAGATGAAAATGTCAAAAACCTGAAACCAGTGTCCTAAACCTCAAAAGGCCCTCATAGTAAACCTCTGTACTCTTACCTCATAGTAAAACTTTGTACTTTTACCTTAAATCCTGAAAGTTTATTCACAAATATTTTTGAATCACAGCTATTTTTTAACACTTTTTATTCATGAACAAAAGTATACAATATTCACTAATTTTCCGTGGCCTTCTTTTCTCGAGCGTGTAAGGTCATAAAGTTTGAATAGATCTATCACAATCAACTATAAAAATTGGAAGTTGTCATTTAAAAAAAGTAGTAAGAACTACTATCAGTACTGAAATAATGCCTTAAAGTAGGAAGTTTATTTTGATGGCATTTTGTAGTTTTGAAAGCTGCCTCTTAGCTGCTGTACGTAGCTGAAACTGACACCGTACTGGTTGTAATAACGCTATGCTGGGCTTCCTCACTTTGTATCGGATAGCACTAACCCGAGTGCAAATGGAACACCGCCCTTTTGGAATAGAACGCGTAAATCTCATTTATATATAAATGGGATCCTTGTAAGCCCTCTTGTACGAGGTTAGAAAACTTTCATTAAAAGTTAAAGTTTATGTAGCGCCGCATCGTAACATAAAAATCGCGGTATCAGAAAACTATTCCCTAATGCCCCACTAGCGTTTAGCTCTGCATGAGTTTCAAAGTTGGAATTTCTTTAAACCCATATAGCGCATTACACGAAAACTTGCCCTGTGCCGGGGTATGCCCCTTATTGCTCTAGGTGCCGGGGCATCGCCATATTATTTACAGTAATGATGTTTGTAGTCGTAGTTACGGTTTGCGCTGCGGAGCGCATTCTCGCAACACTGCTCCTTCCTAGACAACAAAAGTAATTACTTTTCCGAATCAGCGCCAGTTTTCATAAGGTCGTCATGAAAATCACTTTAAAACTTCGGTGTACGGCCACGATGGAGACAGCTTTTAAATAGCCAACGAACTAGTTCGTAAACTATTCCATTTCGTCTTAACCAGCCGCGCCGCAGAAATAAACTTCTTAGATCTTGCTCTCCCCGGTACATTATGCATGAGTTGCAACTGTAAATGTATGTAGGTTCATCTACATCCAATTACAGAGATGTCAGGGTTGGGTGAAAGTTTTCAGGGGCGCTGAAACTATTTACATGGACGTTTTTTTTTACTACCAAACTTTGGCCAGACAATATCTCAATGACGTCTTTTCTAATAGGCAACTGAGCAAAAATCAAAGGTATTATGTCAATTGATAAGTTTTTGTTGTTATGGTAACTAGTCTATAAAAAGCAACAGGTTAGTTAGTTTTTACTGACAGTGACTATAATACAGAAACTTATTAATTTACGGAATTATTTGGTTATATACATAACTCAAACTTAGACAGCAAATAATACTTAGGTGATGAAATATACAGGGTTAACCAAAGTTACAGGAACACCCAAATAAATCTCCAACGGTAACAAATTTCAAACAATTGTTTTTTTTTACTTTAAACAATCCATCGTTCAAATATATGTTAATATACAGGTGTTCATTTTACTATAGAAATTTCGGAAACTTTTTTTTTTTCAAAAGGAATATCCTGTATATATTTATATTTTGTAATTTTAAGACTAATTCCTCTTAAAATAATCTATTTATAAAATGCATCATTTTTGAGTTGTAAGCAATTAATTAAAATCAGTCAAAATTGCCAGAACACCTACATAACTCTCCAACCGTAAAAAATTAAAAAAAAAAACGTTCAAGCAAACGTTTTTTTGACATTTAAGAAGCCATCATTAAAATATATTTTTAGTAATTTTTTAGTTATAAGCAATTAATCAAAACTCTTGAACTTCAAATTAAGAATATTTTCCCACATACATACAAATTTATCTTAATTAAACGTATAAACTATTTTTCTACTTTGGTACGTTAATTTTATTAAATTTAGAAACTTTGAATTGACATTCTGTTTAAATGGATCAGTAAACAGGCGCAATTGTAGGTATGTTAGGTCAATAGACAATCCGTATTGGGCTGAGGAAATTCATACCTATTATGCTCAAAAAGTAAACGTTTGGCTAGACTTCATTGGGGCCAAGTCAATAGGACAATTTTTTATTGAAGGCACATTGACCTCTGAACGCTATTTAGCTCTACTTCAAAATGTTGTAATACCTCATCTCCAAGTTATCTTCAACGAAGAACTAAATAACATTTGGTTTCAACATGATAGTGCCCCGCATTACATGCTCAAGTTCGAAATTATTTAAATTAAGTTTTTCCGCTGAGGTGGATTAGAAAGAGAGGATCGATTGAATAGCCACCTTGGTCGCCGGATTTGCAAATACTGCATTTTTCTATTTGGGGACACCGAAAGTCCAAGGTTTACAGTTTACACCAATAGCCCGCAAAATATTGATGCGTTGAAGCAGAGGATAGTGGGCGAAGTTCAGAGTATTACTGTCGAACATTTAGAAAACTTTGATAAGAAATATCCCCATTTTTTCACCGGATGTAATACAGTGTGCGGCAAAAGTCAGTTTACGCTGTCGGGTATTCGTGCATGCGCGTTTTTTTTTTTTTAATTTTTGATGTTATATCTTTTCGGAAATAAATTTTTTTGCCATTATTTTTTTGCGTTTTTCTCTCATATGCAAATCGGTAAACTGACTTTTGCCGCACCCGGTATATGAAATACAATACGCAAGGTTTCGAAGAATTCTTTATTTTCTGTTGGATTCGTGCAATATTCGAATTTCGGTAGCGGTTCTGCTCGTCATCAGTTGCATACGTCGTATGCTCGTCATCAGTTGCATACTACGTACCGCTTGAAATTCGAGTATTACACGAATCCAACAGTAAATAAAGTATTCATCGAAACCTTGCGTATTGTATTTTATTTAGAAAACCCTTTACGGGAATTTGTTGATAGGTTGGGGCATTGTCAAGTCGCTCAGTGATGGCAATTGGAATACTTAATTTAATTGTTTAGTTATTTTTTTCTTGAATTTGTTATTATTTATCCGTTCGGTCGAAATAAATGTTTTGGAGATTTGATTAATTGCTCATAACTAAAAAATGATGCAGATGAAGAGACGTACAGGATGTTTGAAGAGAAAAACCAAGTTTTCCATACTTCCATAATAAAATAAAACCCCAAAAATATATTAAAAATATATTTAAACAGAGCTGGTTTTTGTTTAATAAAATGTATTTTACGGTTGGAGAATTATGTAGGTGTTCCGGTAATTTTCACATTTGTCAGTGTCAAAGGTTGATGTTTTGACAATACCTACTGCCAATAATATAAACATATCATCAAATCCTGGCTGACAGTTTTGTTTTAATACAGTCACGACCGATCTCAATCAAATTTCATGCAGCGAAACTATTAATATGATATACCAGTATGATAAGTCATGCGCCTGGCCATATCAGATTTTTGTGTATTATTAACTACATGCAAATTCTAACCGTAAACATTTTATGTAACTTAATAATAACATTTTTACGTATAAAACAATAAAATTAAAAATCAAGTCTAAAATAGTTATTTATGTACCAAGGGCATTACACGGATGTTTGTGCCCCGAGGGTGACCTCGGGCCTCGTGCCTATCCTTTTTAAGTCGCTCGAGGGTATAACATCAAGTAATGCCCAAAGGTGCATACACAATTTTATGTCCTACAATGAGTTTGTTCCTCCGTTTGAATAATATTAATAAATATTTTGACGTGCGTATCTACGGAGTTGAATAACAATACAAACAATTCGGAGTTGAGTGACAATACAAATTTAATTTAATTTAATTTGCAAACTTATAACCTTAATCCCAATAATTTACGTTGATGACTTAAAATTTATAATTTGAATGACAAATATTTGATATATTTGACATATAACCATGGCAACCCTTAACGCCCGCGCGGGCGTTAAGAATCCTTAACGCCCCGCAGTTTTTGCCCCGGCATCTAAGATAAAATGTAAAAAATGTCAACTTATGATTATGTAGGACATAAAATGATTTCCAGTGTTCGGGACTATATGTATCGCAATTTGGATAAAAAATATATAAATAAAACAACTGATTGAAACGGGATTCCTCATGTACTGAAAGTGGCTTCGCGCTGGCCCTTTTATTTTCGCAAAGCCTTCCCTACCGTTCGACCCATATAAACAATAATTCCGAAAATACGAGATCACAAAAACTCATCTTCCGTAGGCTCTTTTATTTTCGATTTATATACGCTGTCTTTACATAAAAATTCTATTGTCCGCCTTTCGTAGCGAATCCGGTATCATGTTTGTTTCCAGATCGTTAAAAACTCCCTTGGAGACTACAGACGCTTGATATCATTCGAAAGGGAATACTGTAGCACAATATAAATCAATGAGTAATTGGACTTGTCTTTGTTTCTCTTTGTTTGAATAAAATGATTATTTATTATTAAATATGCAGTACCAGAGACGAACGATTGGGAATTGTATGCGACGGATGACTCGTATGGGAAATAACCTTGTCATGCCCGATATCTTTGGACGTATAATATACGCCGTAGTCTGAAAATGCCAATAAATGTGAATCGCATAATATCCGACATAGCAATTTTAGTTTAAATAGGGAAGGTGGTTGTATCTGGTTTTCTTTACGTTGTCATAAAAGCTGTCGCAGATAAAAGAGAATATTCTACGCTCCATAACCTTTAATTTACTGCGCTTTACGTGCCCATGATACAAGCATACTGCATAGTTAAAGGGGTCGTCTTAACTTTATGTCACGAAAGTTTATTGTAGATCATAACAAATGACGCCGCTTTCCAATTTAGAATAATTGACGCCTTTAATCATTTTGTCAGCCTTCGTTACGCCATTCGTTTAATCCACTTTTCCCTTCCCCCTTACTGCTGAGTCGCGGGTAATTTTAGCGTCTCGAATTTCGAGGGATGAAATATCAATTTTTCTCTCATCGAATCATTGATAATATTTACGAGTTTAATAAAGTCGATTTTTGCACGTTCGAAATTTTATTAAGCTGTGCTGGCGGAAGAGTTCATAAAGAATGGGAGAAGCAATCCGGTTCATGAGCTAATGAAAAAAGCGTAAAACTGGAACATCATCTCCGAAATTGCTGTGCGTCGTTCGTTGCTTGGATCCTTGGAAGTATACATTCGTTAACACAGGACGAAAAGTGTTGGTATCTTCGGTCCCTACATTGTTTTTTTTAACTATAATTAACAAAATGCTAATTTTGATGTAAAAATATGAAGATTTGGTAATTTAGTTGGAAATAAAGATAGTTGAAAATAAAGGTCACACACGTGTAATTTTATCGGATAAAATTGAAATTTTAGGTAATTTACTTTGTTATGGAAATATGGCAAACACTTACTAAGAAAGGCTGTTTTGAATCAAAATCCACTATGCATTAAGTTATATTAAAATAGTTCAAAAGTATTTTTTGCTTAAACGCTACTAGATCCGTCAAAATTAAAAAAAAAACTATAAAAATAACTATAATTAGAATAAAACAAGTGCAAACAGAAAACATATGTATGTATTATATTATTGGCCTAGGATTATATGATATAAGATCTGGAAATACTTAATGGTTCATAAGTGCTGAATCAGCACATGCATCATGCAGTGTATATATTTAACTTTGATATTATTTAATTGGAGATATCTTTGCTGGTGCAATCCGCTAAGTCTCCTATTTTCTTCATTCATGCGATTCATGATATTAAAAATATCTACTCTTAGTAACTTTCTTTCTTGTTTATACTTTTCTTCGTTCTTTACGGGTTTTTTAATGATGTTTTAGATCACCATTTCTAAAGATTCCGCCACATAATAAATAACATGAATACAAATACTTAGAAAAGATGACTAATTGGCGTGCATTGTTTTTAAGTTAAGTTATAGTTCTTTATTGATACAACAAAATACTAGAATTATAATACTTGGTGCTTTTGACAGTCTGGTATAATGAAAGCATGCTGTTTCTCATAATTATCTCGTGACAAATTTTCATATTCTTCTGAACACCTACAAAAACCGCACTCAACTTCTTTAAAGTTTGAGGTACATACACAAGAACGGCTTCTAGTATGCTGAATGCTGATACACCTGGACTTATTTTGCTAAACTTTGATGTTCAATAACTTTTGTACGCTTTAACCAATTCTAATTATTTTTTCGGCATATTGTAACAAAATTTATTAAATTATCACATGCCAATCTAATTTTGAATAACTAAATATTACACTTTGTCATACCGCACAAACCAAATGTTTTTTTTTGTATATTTTCAACACACTGTGGATAAGTGACGAATTTGGTCCAGTCCTGAAGTACTTCTTAAAAAGACACATCAAATTTTCACCTTTTCGTCTGTTAGGTCTTTCCAATATCAAAATTTTTACGGATACACAATTTCATTCTAATCTTTTTAAAATGCAAGTATTAGGATTAATTATAAAAACAAAATGTTAAGAATTGGCTTCGTAAACAATCATTAACAGATAATTATTTCTAAATACAGAATTAGTTGGATGAAAAAGCCATCAATACTAATACAACCCATACTGCCCTTGATTGTTGGTTGTAAGTTGTTTCACATTACAATGTCTATCGGTTTTATTTCCGCAAATAGAAGCCAGTGTACATATTGGGCCAAATCCTGGTGTAATTTCCTTTGAAGTTCGCCGAAATCAGTCAGTTTAATTCGGAAGTTAATTTAACGCGTAACCCACAGGCATAACATTAAAGCTCATAGGATTGGCGTTAAATTTAGTAAATATTAATTAAAGCTGTGCCGTGAGGCAGCGGCGCACTAAATTGGCACAAATCGAGGTAGAATTGAATAGGAATTGAGTCACGTAAATGGAATTCCTGATACGAGCCCACCTAACACGAACTCCATAAAAGTCGTTTGATGTCCCGGGTCGTGGCGTGAACGAATGCAATATCACCGGTTGGAACAGCGTGCCGCTCGATCTTACTCCACCCCTACTAGCCTGAGGATGGCATGGGAAGGGGTGAGTAGTGGCCAAGAAACTATTGAAACAATTATGGTAGTTATTCGATAAGGTTGTCGCTGTGTAGGAATTTCAATTTCAAACTTGATAGTTGAACTTAAATTAAAGCACGCCTTTAAAATGTGTGGTTTTCTATGTTGGAGAGATTTTTATTCAGCACATAAATAACAGACCAGATATTTCTTATTTCTTTCTAGTTTTACAAAATAATGCCTCTTGCACGTTGGAAAAAAAGATAATAAACTAAAGGCTGAAACTAGCTAACTCTATACAGGTGTTCATAGAACTTAGTAAATGTTCACGTTTTTCAAATGGCTTTACTTGTGTTTTTAAATGGAACAGGGTGTTCTATACAGAGTTCCACACAACACTGGACCTACGAACGCTGTACTTTTAGGTTAACTATCGTGAAAATGTATTGACTTCTGAAGATGTTGAACATACGGGTTTTCTTTGATGTGACAGATGTGTTCATACACAAAAACCAGATATGCATAAAAAACTGATAGGCATCTACCTATGTGCCCCTCTTATGAGAATGTGTAGTTAGCACCTAGCCTCCTCTTATTGGAATTTACGTTTATAGAAAAATGCTAATTACTCGAGTACCCTAAGAGATGTCGCAATAAAACTATCCTGTTCGGACGAGCATTCTTCGGTTAGTTTAAAAGTGGAAAAGTCCGATCCGAAATATGTAAATTAGTATACGTAATTAATTAATAACTGATTAGGTGACACAAAATATTAGCAAAAATCGGGATATTCAATTGAGTCTCTTTTGTATCTCGTTGCCCCTTTGTTCAATCTTAATAAAACCAACACCATTCGATTCCCCTCTTCTTAAACTATAGGAATGTAAAAAAAGCGATCGCGATTATGCAGGCTTGGGGTAGCATGCGTGGACGACGAGGCGTGTTATACGACAATTTGCGCTCCTAACTTGGACGGCTGCTCGTTGTTATTGCTGAAATCCACATCAACTTTGAATATGAATAAATCTAGTTAAATAGATTCTATATTGCCTCTAGAAACCTTTAATTATTTTATATCATGCTACCCAACACACTGTACCTATACAAAGTAATATACTAAGAAAATGGTAAAAATAGATAAAAGGACATACTGAATATAAATTAAAAGGAACTTACAGGACATTTCAATTGGCAAATAATATATAGGATATTCCATTTAAAAATCTCAGGGAAACGCAATTTGTAAATGTTAAAAAATTACTGCATATTACGATCAGCCTGTATACCGAATGTAATCTTGCATTATATCAGCAAGTTAATCATGTAGTTACGGTTTTAGATGTTATGTGACAAAATTTGTAGGACAATATCTTGAAAAATAAATTATTTATACGTAGTTTATTCAATTGTTTGTCAAAAAATGGCAATTATTTTTTGACAAACAATTAAATATCTCAGAAAGGCCGATCCATTTAAAAAAAATTACTTACTTTCCGTCTCGCCTAAATGCAACACTCTGTATAAATGAAAACAATTTTACTTTACAGAAAGTGGTGGGACAAACAATTTTAGTATACTATATTTATATATTATTGTTGCTTTTTAAAATAACATTGAAATACGACAAATATTCGTCCACGGTTGTAATATCGAATAACGATTATTTTGTGTTCTATTCAGTCTATAAAAATTGCGATGATAATTCCACAATCAACAAAATTTAACGCCAAATAAATAATCCCTCATGGATGGCGCCACATAAGCGATGATTTGTCTGGCAGTGCGGGATTCGGTAGAGCGTCGAAAATACGCTGACGCAGCGATAGTTAACCGTGCTTTTATATGTTTTTATTGAAATTTGATGGCCCGTCCGTCGTTATCGGAATTTTTCAACTTTTTTCCCATCGCTGCAATAACGAATTCCGTAAATTCGACTCCCCTCACCGCAGTATCTTTTCGCATTTTTGCCGAATTTATATTTGCTGGTGCGACAATCGAAGTTTAAAATTAAAATTCCCGTATGTACATAGCAGCAACCAGATAGTGGCAAGGTTCGGTATAATTCACAGGCTAAAAAAATTAACCGGCTTTGTTATTCATTTGAACTAATGAAATTAATTACCCAATTCATCTCTGACCGTGAAATAAATAAAAATACTGCACAGATAGAAATTTTTGTGTAATTCAAATAAATATGCATTGACTCAAAGAAATCTGTTGTTTCAATAGAGGCAAAGAAATATTTATTTGCGGATAAAAACACATTTGTTTGTAATATTTGTTTGGTAGAAAGAACGTTGATTTGTGTCAAACAACTTATTTTTCCAGTTAAAGTTTGCAATTTGTATATTATAAGAAACGAGATTTATTTACTTCAAATAATTATGATTGTGTTGAGTGAAAGAATTATATTTTTTTAAATTAACGATGTTGGTTGAGTTAAAATGCTGTATTTTTAGGTTGCACTTAATGGCCCTTTGATTAAAGAAATAATTAATTTGTTGAAGGATTTAATGTGAAACTATTTATCGACAAGAATTATTCGGTGAGTTCTGGAGACACGCAAGTCGCAACGTGTCTTCCCGGCCCTACATATAGTGAAGGTTAAGTTAGTAAAGTGTACGCTGATTTGGAATCGCAACTTGAACCTGCAGGCACTGTACTCTATAAGTCTATACTGTCGATCACGCGGGCTTTATACTCTCGATATGTACGAAATGCGAGGAGAGAGTTTACAGCGCCATCTAACAATAAAGTTGGATGACACTAAAAATATATTTATTTGAATCAAAATATGAATTCTTTGGTGGAAGTAAACCTATTTTAAAGCCAAAACAAAAATATTACTTTAACCGAAATAAATCTCTTCTTGTGTACAAATATATTTAGTTTAATCAAAATATGATTTCTTTGGCGGAAGTAAACCTATTTTTAAGCCAAAGACAAAATATTACATTAAACGAAATAAATCTCTCCTTATATACAAATTTATATGTTTGAATCAAAATTATATGTCATTGGTGTAAAGAAACGTATTTTTAAACCAAAGCAAAAATATTACGGATGGAAAACTGGTTTATCGACGGTGAGATATTCAAGGAGAAAGGTAGTTGCTTCTTCGTATGACGAAATTGCCCGACAAACTACCTTTCTCCAAAAATATTACTTTAAAAGAAAGTAATTTTTGCTTGTATCCATATTTGTTTATTTCACTTAAATAAATATTTCAAATAAATTAATCTCTGCAAGCAAATAAACTAGAGTATTCAATGAAATAAATATTGTTGGCGTCAAAGAAATATGTTTTGGCCCAAAAGAATAAATTCAAACAAATACATTTCTTAAAAACAAGAAATCTGTTCTGTGTGTTTAACCCATCAACTTTGGATGTTGTCCCACATAATGCAGAATTAGAACATTTGAGAGTCTAATGTCGCTCAAATTCTAAGGTTCAAATACCCTATATAGTAAACTAGCACTGGTAGATAGCTGTAATTTACAGTATTTATTGCCCAAATTGTCTGTCGCCGTGACATCGTTAAGCAATCAACTTTGGGTGTTGTCCCACATAATGCAGAATCAGCACATTTAAAAGTATAGTTTTGCTCAAATTCTATGTTTAATGGTAATGGTAATCTAGCACCGATAGAAAGTAGCCTATGTCCTATTATTTTTAGCATTTCCATTTATTTTCGTACGTGAAATGTCCAATAAATACTTCATTGGAAAATAACTACAATTTTGTGCGTCTCGCTCCTACCTATCTGCCCGATATCATTTGGGAATCTAACTTAATTATCTTTTAATATGATTGGGCATGGTGTCGGGATCGTCCGCTTTTCTTTTGCGTCGCCGGTGGGAATGGGAAAATTGAAGGCGGAAAATCGGAAAAGCGCTTCGCGGAAAGATGGCGGGGCCGCAAGAACCGACGAGACCTCGCAACATAAAAGCCAGGGGGCGGACTTTAATGAAGTTATAATTTTTCTTTTATTGATATTGGACGTCTTAAAATTTTTCCGGCGCGTTTATGGCCGGCTCCCAGCGCTCGTAAAAACCGGAAACCACTACTTTACATGGAAGTTCGGCGTTGCAAAAAATTTCCCGCGGATAATAATAATAAATTATGTGCCCCGGTATCCCACCTGAGATGGTTCAATCCCAGGATGGGAAAACAAATCGTGGTTGAATAAATTAGTCGATTGACGATATCATTGTTGCAAGTACCAAATAGGTTATACGATTATAAATCTACATGAACAAGTTTAAAGAGAAAGACAATAAATAACAATTTTCATAGTTTGACCTTCTAAGCAGTGGCCGGTGAAAAATGTATGAGTCAATAACGAGTTATGCGGTCGGTCAGATTATTATTACTACATATTTTTCAAAATTACCTTGCAAAATTATTTCGCTTAGATGTTAAAATATCTTTAACCCTTGAAACGATTTCTCTATATCGCAGCTAGTAACAGGCGCAAAACAATAAACTAAGATTGAATATTTTTGAGAAATTCCTTCATCTGCCAATGTAATCGTAGAGATCTGGTTTAAAATGTTAAATTCCTGATGCATTAACTGCTTCATTAGGTAAATTTATAACAAAGGATTTGATGATTTCAAAGTTTCTTTCAAAAAAATACCCCTCTAGTCATGTAGCCATCTCGTACTAATTGGGAGTTGTGGGAAAGGTAGATTAAGGATTAGAAATTGTTGTTTCGGGATTTAGCGTTATTTTAATGTTGGTAGTATACATCAGACATTGCTACGTTCTAAAAGAAATGAGTAGAGATACTTTGTAGCAGAAATTGTTGTAAAGTTTTCAGCGTCTGTGCTCCCATAATCGCACGGACGCTGTGTTTTTTGTTTTTAAATAAACCGGAGGACACTATTTCTTACAGATAATAAAATTTCGTTAGCGGACATTGCAAACCACTTGAGTCTAAATTGCCTAGACTATGACGTTTGATATTTTTTAATGCCAATTATTGTTTTGAGATTTAGCGTTATTTTAATGTTGGTAGCTTACATCAAACATTGCTACGTTCTAAAAGAAATGAGTAGAGATACTTTGTAGCAGAAATTGTTGTAAAGTTTTCAGCGCCCGTGCTCCCATAATCGCGTCAAAGAGCAATCGGTTCTAAGAGTACTACGTGTTAATTTACTCAAAGGTTGCCCCGAAACAGTACTTTTCCGGGTCGGCCCTCAATAGGGAGATGTATATATTTTCTCTTACACGTCCTCACACCGGTTCTGGCACTTCAATCAGCATGGCCCGTGGGAGAGCGCGTACGGCCCCGGGCACACCATGTCTTTGAGTGGAGGAGATCCTTTCCTTGTTTTTGCAGAGGACTGGCTAGCTGCCTCGCGCAATCCTCGCGAGACGGTAAACGAAAGTTCAGCTTAGGAATTCCACGGACGCAATCGGGCAAGCGCCCTCTACGGTGCTGCCGTCTACTAGATTAGCCGCTTCTTGCCGCACCTGCTCGTGCAGACCGGGACCAAAGCAAAACTTCGATGTCGTAAGTTGCCTCGGCCGCTGTTTACATTTCAAATGGCTAATAGAAAAGTTACACCGAATGGAGGGAAAGCATTAACTCTACGAACTGAATGATATGGGATGTATTCATTGAGACTCCAAATGAATTTGGAATTAATTATGTAAAAAGACTGAATCATCTGCCTTGATTTATTATCTTCATTCTACTAGTTAGTTAGGTAAACAACTCCGAAGGGCTCCTAGGTCTGTTAATTACCTAAAATTTGAGATATAATAGTAATTATGCAACAATATTTGCTAAAGTTGTAAACATTTTTTTGTAGCTACTCTTTGAAATTCGTTTGTTATTTGAACCGACGGATATTCAGCCCAATTCTGTATCAAAATTGTAAACGTTAGCAACCATAAAAGTTGCTAAACGCCAAGGTCAGTACGTAAATATGAACTTTGCGGGAATTTGCAATTCTGTATGACCCTTAGAGCAATTGATTGGTTAAAATATTTATCAACTGAGTTTATAAGTAACCACCAGTAACCACACAATTTTAGCTTATTAATCGCGATTGATTTATGTCGGAAATGAATAAGTCTTTAGGTTGTGATTAAAGTCCTCCCGCCGGTATGTCGGAGAGATTTACAGAGAGATTTTATACGGCATTTGAAGATTTCAGTCAAGGCAAATTTTAGGTTAGGATTGTTTAGTTGCATCTTGATCTTACAAACCAGTCAAACTCAGGCTGAAAATAATTGATGTGTGATTTCTTATCGGTTGGGAATTTCTACGTATCTATACAAAAAATGATAACACATTTTCCATTTGCATGTCTCTTTACGATCCACCTATATCGATTCAGCCGAATCATCTGCAAAACAACATTCATTATTGTTTTTTTTGTAGAATAAAAACAAATTATACCTTAGCTTGTAAATATTACATTGATAACTGCATTGCCGACAGCGTTATTTTATTTTCATCTCCGTTCATCGTAATGATATGTATTTCCGCTAACGTATTTGGAATATCAATTACCGTTAATTTATCTACATTACAACTGTAGCCACTATTAAAGCTTATGCAAAACGTAGCAACACGCTCTACTGTTTGTTGTAATGTATTCTACAGGATTTTCCGTATGCAAATCCGTATCTTTTCCATTGATACGTTGAAGCTCCCAGCCGATACGATTTCACAAACTTCTTGTTTTCAAGCCTAAAATGAGAATTTTGTTTACTTTCTAAGATAAGACAATTCTGACCAAAAATTGTACTTCCCTGAAATGTTCAAATTAAGTCAAAAATATCTCGGTAACCGTTTATACTGCCTACTAGATTGCTCATTCAATGTTTATGGTGACTTTTAGGTCCCAAAGTTTAAACTTTTGATCAAATAATATTTCGGAAAACGCACCATACCGCGCTAACTGACGTATAACTACCGTAACAAATTGGTATGAAGATAGCCGTTGTTCGGTATTATATAGCAACTTGTTAGGTTAACAACTTGCGTAGGTGTAGAAATTTAGCAATGGTTAAAAAATCCGTTGCTATGAAAGTTGTTAAAACTTAAGCTTTAACAATTCACTTTCATAGCAACCGAAATAGCAACTGTGATACAGAGTTGAGCCGAATTAACTACTAGATCTTTTATTTACCCTTAATTAGAGGTATGATAGAAATTTATGCAACAAGTTTTGCAAAAGTTATAAACATGTTTCTGTAGCAGTTGATTAAAATACGTTTGCTATACGAACGGACATTATCGCCATTTATGGGTTGTTGTCTTCGGGACAAAACGCCGATCTTCTAATAGGTACTAGATATTTCAATTACCAATAATTAGAGGTCTGATAGAAACTTATGCAACAATTTTTGCAAAAGTTATAAACAGTTGTCTGTAGCAACTGATTGAAATACGTTTGCTATTCGAACGGACAAATATCGCCATTTAGGGGCTGTTTTCCATGCTACGAGCTTCTAATGGCTACTAGATGTTTCAATTACCAATAATTATAGGTATGATAGAAGTTTATGCAACAATTTTTCCAAAAGCTATAATAAACACTTTTATATAGCAAGAATCTTAAAAACTAGACAGAATTCACACTGTGTATGTGCTAGCAGTGGTTTTCAAAGAACAGTTTATGTTTTAAAGACCATTATTGCTTTTAGGGTCATAGATTCTTCTTTTCCGGGTAGAAGCATAATAATGATAATAAATTAAGTTATTGAAAATCTGTGATGTCTGGTGTGGTATCTACCTAAGTATTTCATTATTGTTTGGAAAAACTAGTTACTCCGGATATTGCCTAGTTTCTATACATTATTAATTTTCAGCATTAACTGAAAAAAACTAAACAATATTCAGATTAACTAGGGCTTGTGGAAATTAACTAAATGAATTAAATGAATTTAAACGAATGTTGATATTAACTAGGTAATTTAAATATTAATAAATATTACCATTATTTCAGGAATTATAATGTTCTCTACTAAAGCTTCGGTTCTTATTCATAGTTTTTAAGCCAAAGTAGAAATTTATGCGGACGATTTGAGCAATTATGCTGCAGTACATAGTATTTTACCATCCGAACTAACTTCTTTTATGTGAAGATATATCGATTTTAGCGGCGGACTGGTCGGTAGGACGGCAGCGGTGCACGAACAGGTCCGTAAAACTTCCTCCGTTTGGCGTACGAGGGCGCTTTGCTCTGCTGTGTGCGCCACGACTCTGTTCCGTTGCACATAGCGTCGTAAAGCAACTTTATAATTAATTGTATCAAGCGCCTCCCCGTAACTAAAATATTTATGTGCCGGGCCGAGATAATTACGTTTTAACATCGCACTGCCGAAAACTTGTTAGCGCTAGCGAGCAATTTTCTAGCTCTTCAACCGCCTCGAAGAGTAAACAGAAGCGTAAACAATCTAAGGATGTCTGCGGTATACGCCATACAGGAACAACAGACCGAACAACACCAAAAACTGAAAGTTCTAGCCGGTTTGAATAAAACCCGCTGGCGTTTTCGCTCTTCTCGACCTGCTGGGAACGCTGTTTTTTTAATTCGTATTTAATTAGTGTCGATCAATCTTAGCGTTCGACGGCATCCGACGGCGTCGAAATAACAACTTTTTGCTCTTAAATGCTCTCCAGGGATCGTTGTTTCGGCTAATCACGTCGAATTTCCATAATAAATTAAAATTGCATTACGTCCCGTTCAAAACAGGTGCACGTTGAACAGTAAAAAATCTGATGTGGCCAGGCACATGACTTTATCATACAATACTGTATTTACAATTTTCTCAATTTATTGTTTTTACAATTAGATATAACAACGGGTTGATATCTAAATTGTAGACTTCCGCGGTCTGAGTCAATGATATATTGATTTCCGGGTGGAAACCGCGTTGAGGACTTTGAAGTAGTCGACGTTTCGCGCTCTGTTGCAAGAGGCATCTTCAGGACTAAGTTATCAAACCAAGCGCTAAGAAGATGATCTTCTTAGCGCTTGGTTTGATAACTTAGTCCTGAAGATGCCTCTTGCAACAGAGCGCGAAACGTCGACTACTTCAAAGTCCTCAACGCGGTTTCCACCCGGAAATCAATATATCAACGGGTTGATATTTCTTATCAACAAACAATCAAATTGGTGATCTTATTTTATTTTAAGTTTGTATTTTGTACTTAGCCGCACTAGAGCGGCAACGTTCCATCGCGGTCCTCCAAGCTCTGATGAAATCACCTGTTTTCGAGTGTGACAGGCATAAACATTTCTGTGGTGACAGCACAAAAAATATTTGTCAGATCCAGGCTACTATGTAGTTTCATATCAATGCAGATGCGACCGATCTCGATCAAATAGAATTTGCTCTTGAAGCTATACTATTAATTTTACCAACAAATATCATAGGCATAAATTATTTAAAATTTCCTCTACTTTAATTTATTTTTTAACTATTTTGACGAAATTACAGAAATGGCAGCTCATTTGCAAAATCCTTGGAAAATGCTTTATCATACTGCGTATGATAAAGTAAAAATATGATATCGAAATGGTTACTGAATGTTTGATAATACAGTTATTGAAATTAGTTAAAACAACCAGTGATTCATACAAAAGTGTTCATTACAGGCCGGGCTGGGGCTGGCTGGCAAATAGCATCTTTCGTGTCTCCATAGAGACGCGAAAACGACATTTTCGCATCGTGTAAGATAAAATAGATATTTACACAATACCCCGTTTTTAACCTTTTCCCAAACCTACAATCTTCCAATATGTTTAAGTAATTCTTTGTTTGTCTTGTACTCACATATTTCGTCTTTAATATGGTGTACAATTTGTTCTGCCAAGCTTAGTACTTTCAGAAATAGAGGTGTAAACATTTCAAGATGAATTTTTCAGTCATTAGTCCCAGATTTCACCAACAAAATATAAATAACTACTATAACTATAAATACTACTATAAATAAATACTATCAGTTGAATACCCAGAATCTTCTGGAAATGATCAACTTTTCCATTTCACCTAAAGCAGATAGTATCTATGGAATAAACGTCAACATAAACCATTTCCTCGATTTTGGACAGATAAAATGTTTGTCGCTGGTATTGCACGTAATGACGGTTGATTTTAAAAGTTTTAAACGTTTAAAGAATAGTATATTGTGTACCAAGCCGAGAAACTGGTTCTTTTCCGGGGCGAGAGAAGAGTTGCACTTCTTGAGGCCCGGAAAACCACTTTCTGGACGTGGTGCACACATAATTTTTTATCCTACTTAAAAATATCGTAATAAAATCGCCCGTTTCTAAAGACTAATCTCTGACATATTGGCTTTTGACAAATAAAATCTGTGTTTTGATTGAACAGAGTTTTTGCATTTTCCTGCCTAGCGCCGAAAAGTGTTCATTACAGGCCGGGCTGGGGCTGGCTGGCAAATAGCATCTTTCGTGTCTCCATAGAGACGCGAAAATGATATTTTCGCATCGAGTAGGATAAAAGCAACTTTACTGTGATATATTTTACTGTTATTCTTCAAAATAAAGTGGATTACAAATGGATTTTTGATAGGCTGCACTTGAGGTTCAATAATTGAAATTACTACCACATCAAGTGATGCTATATTGCTAAATTACCCAGTAGACATTTTTTTCCTCGCTGAAATCGTACGGGTTTTTTTTTCTTATTTTCTACAGTTGATCACCAAGTTTCTTTCTCATAAAATTACTTTGGCGTTCATGTTCTTTGCACTGATTAAATTATTCTTCAGAAATGTGTGAAAGTATTTACAGGTAAACTGAAATCTAAATTGACTAGACTAGTTTATTATTTTTTCTTTAAAGCAAATGTTTTCTGTAATTGTAAAATATTTTTGCTTGGTTTATTCGGTTGCCACAGCAACTTTTTCCAAATGGAAGTATACCGGGTGGTCGTTTTAACTTGAGACTACTAAATATCTCGTGAAATATGCATGGTACGACAAAAGTGTCTTTAATAAACTTGTAGGACTCAAAGGGGGAAATGAGATGACGATATCAGTTTCGTTCCAGATGGCGCTGCAATCGGTGAAAATGAGGCTAACTTCATTTTTTTAAATGGGAATACCCAAATTTTTTATCAAATTATGATTTTACGCTAAAAAATAACAATCTTTTGTCTAAAAATTTTTTTCGTACGATGCATCTCTTAAAAGTTATTGACGATGGAAGTTTGTGGCGGCTGCGGTAGTTACGACCGCTGCCACTGCATGGGAAGCGCTCGCCGTCTGGCAGTCAAAGCGTCGACTTAGTACACACTCATGGTACAACGTAGGAAGGTATGTGCGTAACCGGGACACGTTTTGGTTTCTCGCGCGTTGCGCCGTCATGCGCATAGGGTTTGTTTACGCACGAAAAAAATGCATCGTACGAAAAAAAGTTTCAGACAAAAGATTCTTCTTATTTAGCGTAAAATCATAATTTGATAAAAAATTTGCGTATTCCCATTTAAAAAAATGAAGTTAGCCTCATTTTCACCGATTGCAGCGCCATCTGCAATGAAACTGATATCGTCATCTCATTTCCCCCTTTGAGTCCTACAAGTTTAGTTAAGACACTTTTGTCGTACCATGCATATTTCACGAGATATTTAGGAGTCTCAAGTTAAAACGACCACCCGGTATACTATTTTCGCACGTAGGGCTTTTGAAAAACATAGTTAAAAGTACGTGTTTTTGCCATTGTTGTGGACTTCTTTGCAGCTCAATTTGATGCTCTAGAACAGCGGTTCTCAAACTTTTTTAAATTTCCTGCGTCACGGTCCCTTTAAAAAATTTTCGATAGCTTGCGGACCCCAATAATAAAAAATCTGATGTGGCCAGGCACATGACTTTATCATACAAAATATAAAATTAATAGTTTAGCTGCATGAGAATCTATTTGATTGAGATAAATCGTGTCTGCATTAAATATAAACTAGTTAGCCGGGATTTGACAGATATTTTGATAGTCAATAGTGTCAATAGTAGGTATTGTCAAAGCATCAGCATTTGGCAC
Source organism: Melinopterus prodromus (assembly GCA_964023965.1). NCBI lineage: Eukaryota > Metazoa > Arthropoda > Insecta > Coleoptera > Scarabaeidae > Melinopterus > Melinopterus prodromus. The sequence continues at coordinate 4,681,538 of OZ030398.1, forward strand.
TAGGTACTGTCATCAGAATAATAGTTATTTATCTCACAAGTGCCGAAAGTACGGAATAGCGCGACGAGCGGTGCTGCGGCGCTTTCGGCAGGAGTGACATCAACGTTTTTTGTGTTGCTTTTTGAGAAATATGGATATAAAAAAAATCAAAAATAGTTATATTTCTGTATAGGAAATGTTAGGTTGATACCACTTCTAAGAAACGTCAAGTTTGAAAAGCTATTTCAAATTCTGACAGATTTATATTCGTTCATGTCACTGTAGATGTCACATCCGTACCAACATACTAAAATATAACTAAACTCATCGCTATACTTTATTTACAATTTTCTCAATTTATCGTTTTTACAATTAGATATAACAACGGGTTGATATTTCTTATCAACAAACAATCAAATTGGTGATCTTATTTTATTTGAATTTTGTATTTTGTACATTGCCGCACTAGAGCGATAGCGGTTCTCCAACCTGTGATGAAATCAGCTGTTTTCGAGTGTGACAGCCATAGACATTTCTGTGGTGACAGCACAAAAAAATACTTGTCAAATCCAGGCTACTATGTAGTTTCATATCAATGCAGATGCGACCGATCTCGATCAAATAGAATTTGCTCTTGAAGCTAAGCTATTAAATTTAGAAAAAAATATCATAGGCATAAATTATTCAAAATTTCCTCTACTTTAATGTATTATTTAACTATTTTGACGAAATTACAGAAATGGCAGCACATTTGCAAAATCCGTGAAAAATGCTTAGAGGAAACAGCCAGTTCCTTTGGAGCCTTTTGAACCAAAAGCTTTTCAGCTCTAAGTTTGGTCATGAAACTTCTAAATAGGAACTTTCGTCCCGATACCTTTAGTAGTTTCTCCGGAATCGTCTCCACAAAAAACGGGTACACACACACGCACACACACACACACACACAGACATTTTTTTGTACCTTGGTCAAAAATGTTCAGGGGATCCAAAAAGACCTATTTCCGCTAAAATCTCAATTTTTTTTTTCGGCATGATTACAATACTTTTTCCGTCGATCGTTTATTTATGAGTCAGTTTAGTGAATACAAAATCGTTTATTAAAGTACTACATTAATGCACGATTTCTATTAATGCATGATTTGTTATAGCCAATCACAAGACGCAATGACGTCGTTTGATTGGCCAATCGAACATATGTGAAATGGAACCTTCCAATCAAAACACCGCTCTCTAGAACTGTCAGTGTCAAGTTACATAAATTGTCATATAACCTCGGAAACATCGGCGAAGAAAAATCTATGTAGAAGACGCTAGAAGAATACGATCGACGGAAAAATTTTGTAACCAACTCGAATATTAAACAGCGATTAATGATCTCGACAATTAACGCGCTCGCTTCGCTCGCGCGTTAAACAGTCTCGATCATTAATCGCTCTTTTTAATATACTTGTTGGTTAAATAACTATATCATACTGCGTATGATAAAGTAAAAATGAAAATTGTAGTAAATAAAACATTTCTTTACAAACATTATGTATTTAGAAAATATTACAGATTATGTAATCGCCGTAAATAACAATGTTAATGGGAAGGATGCATTTGCTGTGCCTGAAGTAATTCTTCAATGTTTGGCTTTGTCTTGGCCAGTGCAACTCGTATGTTTTTTTGTCAAAACCAATTAATTTTTAATCAAAACAAAAAATTATTAGTAAGAAATACAATGCATTTTTATTTTATCATACGCAGTATTATAAAGTATTGTAATCATGCCGAAAAAAAAAATTGAGATTTTAGAGGAAATAGGTCTTTTTGGGTCCCCTGAACATTTTTGACCAAGGTACAAAAAAATGTCTGTGTGTGTGTGTGTGTGTGTGTGTGTGTGTGCGTGTGTGTGTGTGTAAACGATTTTTGTGGAGACGATTCCGGAGAAACTACTGAAGGTATCGGAACGAAAGTTCATATTTAGAAGTTTCATGACCTAACTTAGAGCTGAAAAGCTTTTGGTTCACAAGGGTCCAAAAGAACTGGTAGTTTATTCTAAGCCTTTTTCAAGGATTTTGCAAATGAGCCGCCATTTCTGTAATTTCGTCAAAATAGTTAAATAATAAATTAAAGTAGAGGAAATTTTGAATAATTTATGCTTATGACATTTTTTGGTCAAATTCATAGTTTAGCTGCAAGAGCAAATTCTATTTGATCGAGATCGGTCGCATCTGCATTAATATGAAAGTACATAGTAGCCAGGACTTTGACAAATATTTTTTTGTGTTGTCACATTCGAAAACAGCTGATCTCATCAGAGGTTGGAGAACCGCTATGGAACGTTGCCGCTCTAGTGCAGCAAATTATAAAATACGAATTTCAAATAAAATAAGATCACCAATTTGATTGTTTGTTGATAAGAAATATCAACTCGTCTTTATATCTAATTCTAAAAACGATAAATTGAGAAAATTATAAATAAAGTATAGCGATGAGTGTAGTTTTATTTTAGCCTGTTGGTAGGGATGTGTCATAAGCAAATATAAATCTGTCAGAATTTGAATTAGCTTTTTAAGGTGCGTTTTCATTAGTGATAATGGCAGTGGTAGCAGACGCCATTATAGTATTTCCAATAGAAAATTGCTAGTGACTGATGTTTATGTACATGCAAACTAATATGTGTCATTATCACGACATGTAAGAAATACTACCGCCGCCATTAGCTACCATTACCTACCAATCGGAACGCACCTTTATCCTTGACGTTTCGTCAAAGTGGTACCAACCTAGCATTTACTATACAGAATTTTTTTATTTATTTTTTTAAAATACGTATTTTGTAAAAAGCACCACAATAAACGTTGATGTCGCTCCTGCCAAAAACTAGATAGCGCGACTCGCTCACATGCGACGGCGACACTCCGCTTTCGGTGACGAGCCGCATCACCGGTCGTCGCGCTATTCCGTACTTTCGGCATTTGTGACATAAATAACTATTATTCTAATGACGTAGTGTAGGTAGTGTCAAATGCTGATGCTTTGACAATACCTACGATTTATCTCAATAGAATAGATTCTCATGCAGCTAAACTATTAATTTTATATATTGTATGATAAAGTCATGTGCCTGGCCACATCAGATTTTTTAAATTCTACTAAGTAAATTACCGAAAAAGTGCCATGAAATACTATAAATCCAGTTTATTCGTCTACTTATGAAATATATATTTGGCCATATAAAAATATAAAAGTGTAAGTTAAGTTTACGGTTAATTTTATTACATGAAATCAAATTCTGTGGAATCACTAACTAAGCAATGTTTTCTTTAAAAATATTATTATTGAATAAAATAAAAATTATAATTCTCATTAATAATAGATATCTTTAATGCATCCACATTCAGTTAAAACTTAAAATATTTATTACTTGAACATTTTTGTATATTTATTTTTGATTGGAACGTAACCCCCCATACAGCATTGAGAGATAGACTTAACATTCGCGTATTTGACATTCGCGGGAGTTTTCTAGAACGTAACCCTCGCGAATTTACGTAAAAAAACACGGGGTCATTATAAATTAACATAGGCGATGACCATGTTAATAAATTTGTGCCGCTATACACGAACAAGTATCAAACTTAGAGTATGTTATGCAAATAATTTAACTCTTGCGTATAGAACAGTAACATTCAATATTTATGGAGCGGCAACTAGAAATCTTTACATTTGATATCATAGCCAAGCATTTGCTATGACCCTGTATAAATATATTAGGGTTAAACAGCGTGTATGAAAAAATAATGACAGTTTGCTATATAAGGCATAAAAGCGTGCCCGCTTTTCCACATGTTGTTACGCTCTTCTTACTGTTCTTCCCGGAATAGCATTGACCGCGTTTGTTATTCGATCCCGCAGATCGTCGATATTTCTGCGAGTATTGTGATAAATTTTGTCGTTCACAGTTCCCCAAAGAAAATAGTCCAGAGGACAAACCAGGAGATCCACCACTCCACCATTACCAATCCAGCGATTTGGAAATTGTTGATTTAAATAATTTCGTACAATTGCAAAGTTTGACTTGTGTGGGGATTGTACGGTTTCAATATCTTTGTTCGTGGTCTGCAAACACGTGTTTGCGGCAGTTACAAATTAAGGGCTAATTCTCGCTTAGAAATACAAGAATCGTCATTTATGTAAAAACCAGTAGTTGAAGCATTGCAAATCAATGTAATTTAACGGTTACCATTTCTAAAATACCTCTTTGATTAGTTTCAACATTTCCATGAGGATTATAAGAATTGCAGGGTTTACTAAACGATCCATGGTCCGCTAAATTTCCGTCCAATGTTAGGAATGTTGTACGATGCGACATTTCTAAGAGAACAATAATAAACCCTTATTATATCACGCTTTTCGTTATTGGTAAACGGCATTTTACATCCACAATCAACCACAATTAAGGATTATTTGGTTAAATGGCAAACCTAACGCTGAGGGCGCCGCTTGATCCAAGTGCATTTTGCTGGCGTTGCTTGGCAACGACTCCGGAGGTCTGTAACCAAGCTCCAGTTGGGTACCTGAAGGATTTTTAGTATTACACCATTATTTAAAAAAAGAATGGTAACATGTTATACATTGCGGAAATGAGAAAATACACGAGCATCGGAAAAAATTCAATATGGCGCCCATAAGAAAAACAAAAGTTGGCCATGGTTACGCCGCCATCTTTGATGTTATTTCAAATTACAAAATGACACTGCATTCCTTGTTAAAAAGTACCTGAATGGTTTTGTATCAAATGTCTAGCTACATTTGGTTTTGAATAAAAAGTTAAAAACGATATGTTAAAATTTCAGTTTTTTGTGGATATCATCAAAATGAAAAATGATAGTTTAAATTTCTTTTCCGATAATTGATTAGCACAAAAATACGAAACTTTGCCAAATTTTAACATAGGCTCTATCTCCAGTAATAAGCGAGATCCCATGGTGAGGATCGAAATTGAATCACCCAGTATAAATAAATATGCGTTCGTTTTTCGCGGTCCTACCGAAACCGTTTGGCGGTCCCCTAGGGGACCGCGGACCCCACTTTGAGAACCGCTGCTCTAGAATCTTCAAAGAAGTTTCCTTTCTGAAGAAACCTACCTGATTTATTTTTTGTACTTTCACTTGAAGTCATGAAAAATTTTTCTTATATCACTTATTTTTTATATTATTAACTAATATCATTTCGTATTATCTATTTACTGTGTTAAAGTGATATTCACGAGGGCAACTATCTGAATTAAATATCCAATACATATCCAAAATAAATGCTAGATTACCAAGAAATAATACTTAACATTACTTATATAATCTTGAGAGAAGTTTTGAAAATTCCTTGATCGGTATGTAATCAATAGTACGATAAAATTGTACCTAATATCCACAATAGATTATAGATTAGTAGATACTACATACAGTAGATTATGAAACAGAAAGAAAATAATATACGTAAATAACTGTAGCATTATTTTAACATGTTCTAACAAATTCATTCCATGGTGGTAATAGATGAAATAAGGCATTGAAAGCACAATCTAGTAACAACTGCAATTACATCCCCCGGTCGCAATTCATTCGAAGGCGCACTATGCGACCCGGGCTCGTGTAAAGCAAATAGAGGCGATAAATTTTTAAAGTCCGAAGTCCGAGAGTGGGGAACAGTCACCAGACGGTTACAGATTTATCGCACCAATCGAAAACCTGAGATTAAATTTTTATTTTATCGCGTGTCCTCCGAGCACCCCGGCCGACCTCCAGAACCAGAAAAAGTTGCCCCCGAAGTGCGAGGGACGAAGCGGCGGCGGGAGCCCGCCCGACCAGGCCCGCGAAAGCGTAAAGCAAACACTCGGTAATAAGTTGTCCGACGGTTAGCGAGCGACCCTCTTGATAAGCATTCGTATAACAAGATCCTCGGAGAACAGCGGATTTTCATTCTATTTGTTTCGGAAAAGTGTTTTCCTTTTCGCGCCCTACCAAAGTGTGCACAGTGATTTTTTTAACTAAAGAAATAGTGCGCTCAGGAAAAAAATGTTTTTTGCGAAGTTTGTTAATCCAAAGCAACTGTTGTTTTATATAAATATAGGCGAGAATATACAGGGTTAGCAAAAATTACCGGAACACCTAAATAATATTCTGGAAATTTGGCATCTTTTTCTTTTTTTAAATACAAAACCCTGTATATTTTTCTGTTTTTTAATTCTTAGATTAATTGCAAGATTTTTTTGTAGAAATCATTTTTTTATAATATGGACAATTTTTAAGTTATGAGCAATAATTCAAAATTAGTCCAAATATTCGGAAAACCTAGTCTCCAAGTTTAAAAAATCCCAAAAAATTTTTAAACAAAAGTGTTTGGTTTAAAACAAGCGATCATTTAAATACATTTTTAATATACAAGGGGTTCATTTTAGTATGGAAATGTTGTAACCTTTTCTCTTTTAAATAATACCCTGTAAATTTTTTACGTTTACTTTTAAGTTTAAGATTAATTCTAAGAATTGGATGTAAGAATTATTTGTTTATAAATAGCTTCATTTTTGAGCTATAAGAAAGTAATCCCTTGAACGTGCAATTAAAAATATTTTCCCACATACAAACGTATTTATTTTAATTTGGCAATTTGGACATTTAATTTAATTCTATTTAATTGGGTTGTTATTTGTTTTTTCAAGTAAACGTTGATAAGTTTCGGTTAATTGCTTATACAATTCTCAAAAATGAGGCATTTTATAAATGCAAAATATTCTTACCAAAAATTGTTAGAATTAATTTTAGAATAAAAATGCAAAACTATACAGGTGTCCTATGAAAAAAGAAAAGATTACTATGTTTCCATAATAAAATGATTATATTATTAAACATATAATTTGATGTTAGGTTTCTTTAAAACCAAGCAAATCTAGTTAGATTTTTTACGGTTAGAGAATTATTTAAGTGTTCCGGTAATTTGGACTAATTTTGATTAATTACTGAAAAATGATTACATACAAATATAATCCCTACAAAAAATTCTTGAATTTAATCTTATAATTAAAAACTGTAAAACTATAGGTACAGTGTTTTCATGTTTTCATGTTTACATTCGGAAATGTAAGTTAAAAGAATGTCAGAATAAAATGAACGCTGAATAATAAAAATACATTTCAACAATAGCTTGTATAAAACCAAAAAAACTGTTGTTTGAATTAAAAAAAAATATGTATTACGGTTTGTGAATTATTTAGGTGTTCCGGTAAGGAAACCGTTGTTTTGACCGGTTGTCTTATTTGCAGACTGGACTATTTTGAATGGGTGTGAACTATACTTATTTGACTTAAGAATTTGATCTATTAAATATAAACATTAGTTCATACTCTAAACTAAACATTAAACCTACCTCTTATAAATATGAACATAAATTATTATAAAACCAATAATATTTTAGTTGGAATGCAATTACCCATCCAACGAAGAATATAATTATTTTCCAATCAGAGAGTGACGCGATCCCTTCTAGTCTCTTTCTACCAATACTAGAGCTGTTGGACATTTCTGCGTCAGATAAATTGACGGTATAATAGCAACATCACTGATGCTGCATAGACATGAGTGCGGTTAAAAGCCCTCTAAGTCTTACGACGAGACAACAACTGTCAAAACAACTACTGTCTTAAATCAAAAACAATCGTTTTTTGAAACAAATATTTAGATTGTTTCATATTAAAGAAATATTCTTATTACAAGTATGTGTTTTAAAACAACCAAATTATGTGAACCAGAAATAGTCATCGATAACAAAATTGTCAACTTTAAATAAGTATCATGATGTCATATTAGACACTACGTTGAAATTTACTAGTACAGATTATATATAGTTTAAAAGGTGAACTGAAAGATAAGCTGCTTAGGAAGAACTTCTAATAAACTAATATTAAAAGCTAGAATATTATTATACCATCCGACAATAGAACTATATTTTAATTATTGCAACACTATAATATTTTTGAGTACAGAGAAAGGCATTAAGAATCTACACGTACAAAAAAATCGAGCACTCTGAATTGTATTACATTGCTCAATGTAAACTGGTATTGCGACAATATTGGGCGAACTAAATTTCTTGAATGTTAAACAAGGAACGCTATGTCAGGTACTGACTTTTGTCAAAATTATTGTTATTTATTGTTATGTATTTATTTGTAATAATTGTATTTAATAGAATAATAATAAAGACTTATTTTCTTCAAATAAATTTCTATAAATTTGTAAACTTTCCGTTTTTATCTATATTTCTTTCATAATCCACATTCTACGCAAAAAGTATGTGTAACTTGCTAAAAGTTCAATACTGGTTAATGTTGTTGTGACACATAAGGATCAATAGAGAAAGTTTCAGAAAGAATATCTTCTGGCTCGCGAGAATGTTAAAAAAATTAATACAAATTCTGTAAAATGCTTAGGAGCTAAAACGATCAACAAAAAAATATTTTCCAAAAAATATTCATAAAATACAAAATTATTAACTAATTTGTTTTTCGTTGATTCTATTAAAGTTAATATAACCACCCGCTAAAAGTTAAAATATTAAATGTAATGTTGATGGTTCTGTCATGTCGATGGTTCAACTATTACCAAACCACTTCATTACCACTCCCTGGCGGTAACAATTGAAATATACACGTATTTAACGGAGAGTGCTAAACCCGCTCGGTCGTTTATTTCAGTTAAAAACTTTCTCAAGGCGGGCGAAACAGAAACAATTATTAAAGCGTCCGCACAAAGGTGGAACAATTTATTAGCGAACAAAAGCCGGCTTCCATTGAGGAAATTATATACCGCCACCTCTTGTCGTAGAAATTACCAAAACTCCAAAAATTGTACATTCCCTTTTCGACATAACGTACCGAACAATTCACAAAGAGGACTCAATTTATTACCCCCCACGCGTTGTTGTTGTGTTATGCCTTTCCACATTAAATACCAGACTTCAAAGCTTATCCCGGCTACGAAAACATGAGGCAATCAGGTGCTTCTTTTTCTATTTAGTTAGCAATTAATTGATGTATTGAGAGCATTTGTCCGTTTCGGAATTTTGTTTAATTGGTTTCATTGGAAAAAAGATCTATATCGTAGACTAATTTTTAAATGAAATTAATTTTGGCCAGCAGTAAGGTTTCTGTGTTAAACATTCACGCAAAACAGCCCTAAATTTAGTGTCAGAAAATTCGAAAGGACAATTATTACAAGAAAAGTTACAGGATCAGAAAAATAATTGAAATGATTTGAAAACTAAATGTTCACATCATTGATCACAAATCAGTCTATATTTTACGAGCAAAAGTAGCAGTAAAGTACATGAATATATCCTACGTTTGCTGATTTAATGGCAAATGTTCCCATAGGCACAATTACCGAGCGCCTTTCGCGTGATATATGTTTAATTGCTTTGCGATCAAAGACATCACAGTATCTATTTGTGCATGTGTACATCAAATAGTGCCAGTTTGGTATCATTAGCAGCTGGAGATATAATTATTATGATGATCGCGCTGTGTAGATATTACATACATACCGCTTGCAGGGACGTACTTATAATTACATGGTTGTGTTGTATATTACAAATGCTCACACTCGGAATATATTGCCACGATCTTAGAGCAAATGGGATTGATGAATTATCAAACTTGTTAAAGTTATAGAGGTAAATTAGAATTATGTTCGGTTACGCATATTAGATTTATATAAATAACTACTTAATTAAGTAGATGATGATAAAGATAATATCTCGGTGTTTTACCAGCAAGTTGCCAAATAAATGAATTAGGTACCTAAGATAAAAGCATTCAAGTTTTGTTATAGTGAAGGTATGTTTGTTACATTTTACTGTTATCCTGTAGCGATGTAAAAGGAAGTCGAATTGCAGTTACCGTATGAGGCAAAAATTATCTTTTACCACAACACTCAATTATCGAGATCAGTCAAACTTCTAGGTTATATCCTGAAAGTTAGAACATTGGTAGAATAAGAAACGGATATAGATTTCTTATTTTAACCAACTAACCAGAACGATCTGGAAATTTAGGACTGTTTGAATTTCAGTTCAGATGATACCTTTTTTTATTTCACTATGAGTAAGCTATATCTCTACGCATTAGCCTCTTCTAAAATGTCGTCTATACGCTCTATATTTACTCATATAAAACATTGCGCCAAACGATGAACTGCAGAAGTAAACAGTTTGACATATGTAGTTTACTCTTATGTCAAATTCTAACTAACTAATTTAATAACGTTATTTCTTTAAATTTACTGGTAGGATTGAACAAAGCGCTATACAGCACTCGTGGGAAACCAATTCACTCACTTGAATGTGTTGATATGAAGGTCTCCATTCCATCAGATGTCAACTAAGGAATAATAATTTTGATTGTTTTGTCATTGTGTGTGTTTTGATTGTGATTTTGTTTCCTATTTAATTTGTAGCAAGGTCTGAAGGCGGTACAGTTATGTACCGAGACATTTAGCCAGAAGCCCGCTTAATTAACTAATACACCATTAGAAACAACTCCTCGAGTTTTATTATTCACTTGTATATCTTTCTACACTCAGCTGCGCCTCGTGCGGACATACGCGTGAGTGAAAACACGTTCAGGGGCGTAGCTACGGGGCGCAGTGTGAGCAAACTGCTCCAGACGCACGAGTAGAGGGGGCGCAAAATTCGAAGAGAAATAACAAAACTTTTGTGTAAACGTGGCCAGAATTTCTAAATAAATTTCTAAGGACCTAAATGTTTTTTAATCTTGACTTTATTATGACATTTTAGATTTATAGATTTCTGCGTTGTGTGACATATAGATATATATATATATATATATATATATAAAGAAATTTATTTAGAAATTCTGGCCACGTTTACACAATTATATATATATATATATATTAACTAAAAATATATTCATTTCTTCGATCGTATGTAAGATAAAACCAACGGTAATTTATTTGGGTAGGACGATCTCAGGAAAATAAAATGATCAACTCTTTGTTAATTGCAATATTTCGAGTCGAAATATTGCAATTAACAAAGAGTTGATCATTTTATTTTCCTGAGATCGTCCTACCCAAATAAATTACCGTTGGTTATATATATATATATATATATATATATATATATATATATATATATATATATGTCAATATATGTCAATATATATATATATATATATATATAGTGTAAACGAAATAACGACCGTGACTTTGTAACAACTTCAGACACAAGTAACGTGGGAAATTCGGTCAAATGGGCGAAGTAACTAAAACTCCTTTTATCTGGTTCGAATTTTCGTCTTTAATTTAAGACTTCCTCAGGAACAAGCTAATAAAATACAAACGAGTCGAAATATTGCAATTAACAAAGAGTTGATCATTTTATTTTCCTGAGATCGTCCTACCCAAATAAATTACCGTTGGTTATATATATATATATATATATATATATATATATATATATATATATATATGTCAATATATGTCAATATATATATATATATATATATATATATATATATATATATATAATATATGGAATATGACGTAAATAGAATCCAAGTGAGAAGTAATTTTTAAAATTAATTAAAAGGATACGGTCTCAGCCCGGATTCGAACCGGGGCCTTCTTCCTTGCCGGGGAATTGCTCTACCGCTGAACTACTGAGCCCGGTCGGAGGATATAGATTTAATTCGTCATTTCAAACGATAGTAACAGTACGGGTTGCTGTCTAACTACTATTATCATGACATCTATTGGACACTGGTGGAAATTGGTTCATGGTATGTCAAGGTTAAGAAGAAGGCCCCGGTTCGAATCCGGGCTGAGACCGTATCCTTTTAATTAATTTTAAAAATTACTTCTCACTTGGATTCTATTTACGTCATATTCCATATATAGTATATTTAAACCGATTAAACCAGTTTCCTACTTTCCACTAGCAAGATTTGCGATTAACCTTGACATACCATGAACCAATTTCCACCAGTGTCCAATAGATGTCATGATAATAGTAGTTAGACAGCAACCCGTACTGTTACTATCGTTTGAAATGACGAATTAAATCTATATCCTCCGACCGGGCTCAGTAGTTCAGCGGTAGAGCAATTCCCCGGCAAGGAAGAAGGCCCCGGTTCGAATCCGGGCTGAGACCGTATCCTTTTAATTAATTTTAAAAATTACTTCTCACTTGGATTCTATTTACGTCATATTCCATATATAGTATATTTAAACCGATTAAACCAGTTTCCTACTTTCCACTAGCAAGATTTGCGATTAACCTTGACATACCATGAACCAATTTCCACCAGTGTCCAATAGATGTCATGATAATAGTAGTTAGACAGCAACCCGTACTGTTACTATCGTTTGAAATGACGAATTAAATCTATATCCTCCGACCGGGCTCAGTAGTTCAGCGGTAGAGCAATTCCCCGGCAAGGAAGAAGGCCCCGGTTCGAATCCGGGCTGAGACCGTATCCTTTTAATTAATTTTAAAAATTACTTCTCACTTGGATTCTATTTACGTCATATTCCATATATAGTATATTTAAACCGATTAAACCAGTTTCCTACTTTCCACTAGCAAGATTTGCGTTTAACCTTGACATACCATGAACCAATTTCCACCAGTGTCCAATAGATGTCATGATAATAGTAGTTAGACAGCAACCCGTACTGTTACTATCGTTTGAAATGACGAATTAAATCTATATCCTCCGACCGGGCTCAGTAGTTCAGCGGTAGAGCAATTCCCCGGCAAGGAAGAAGGCCCCGGTTCGAATCCGGGCTGAGACCGTATCCTTTTAATTAATTTTAAAAATTACTTCTCACTTGGATTCTATTTACGTCATATTCCATATATAGTATATTTAAACCGATTAAACCAGTTTCCTATATATATATATATATATATATATATATATATATATATATATATATATATATAGTGTAAACGAAATAACGACCGTGACTTTGTAACAACTTCAGACACAAGTAACGTGGGAAATTCGGTCAAATGGGCGAAGTAACTAAAACTCCTTTTATCTGGTTCGAATTTTCGTCTTTAATTTAAGACTTCCTCAGGAACAAGCTAATAAAATACAAACAAGGGCTTAATTACTGAAATGTCAAAATTTACAAATAACGGACAAAATGTTACTACTTACAATTAGAGTATCATAAAAGTTTGCATAGCAAGAACATCCCCGGAAAAATCATGTCAAATCATACACCGAAATCAATACACATTAAAACAACCAGGTAAAACCAACCACAAAACAAAATATTAATCGACACATGCTATGTTTACTTTTGTGTTGTGAAGACATGTGTCGATTAATATTTTGTTTTGTGGTTGGTTTTACCTGGTTGTTTTAATGTGTATTGATTTCGGTGTATGATTTGACATGATTTTTCCGGGGATGTTCTTGCTATGCAAACTTTTATGATACTCTAATTGTAAGTAGTAACATTTTGTCCGTTATTTGTAAATTTTGACATTTCAGTAATTAAGCCCTTGTTTGTATTTTATTAGCTTGTTAATGAGGAAGTCTTAAATTAAAAACGAAAATTCGAACCAGATAAAAGGAGTTTTAGTTACTTCGCCCATTTGACCGAATTTCCCACGTTACTTGTGTCTGAAGTTATATATATATATATATATATATATATATATATATATGTAAAAAATTAAAAAAAAAAAAAATCTAAAGTTAAATATATATATATATATATATATGGAATATGACGTAAATAGAATCCAAGTGAGAAGTAATTTTTAAAATTAATTAAAAGGATACGGTCTCAGCCCGGGCTCAGTAGTTCAGCGGTAGAGCAATTCCCCGGCAAGGAAGAAGGCCCCGGTTCGAATCCGGGCTGAGACCGTATCCTTTTAATTAATTTTAAAAATTACTTCTCACTTGGATTCTATTTACGTCATATTCCATATATAGTATATTTAAACCGATTAAACCAGTTTCCTATATATATATATATATATATATATACCTATATATATATATATATATATGTCAATATATGTCAATATATGACAAACTTCCTTTCTCCTTGAATATCTTACCGTCGATAAACCTGTTTTCCATCTATACCTCCATGGGCTATGGTGGGCCTGGGGTGTCCGTCACCTCCGGCGCGACGTCACATCTAGTCTTCGAATCCTGAAGATGTTGTGACTGAAGCACCAATTGGCGACATTGGGCACCCCCCTTATGGTCTCCATTTGAGTGTTTTTTCCATTGAGTGTCCATCTTACTCCTTGGCTATACCGTACTGATGAGGACTAATAGTCCGAAACACGTGTCTACGGTTGCTTCTTCGTATGATGGAATTGCCCGACAAACTTCCTTTCTCCTTGAATATCTTACCGTCGATAAACCTGTTTTCCATCTATATATATATATATATATATATATATATATATATATATATATATATATATATATATATATATATATATATAAGACATAACTCCATGTACTACTTACATATGACTTCTGTAAATGTTTGCTTTTTTAAGCAACCGCACTTCATGTTTATTTACTTATGGAGTGTACTATTATACTATTTTGATGTCTTTAAGAGACTGCTATAATTTTACTAAATTAGTGTGTTTTTATTCATAAACTTATAAATATGTAACTGGTTTTCAGTATTTTCTTGTTAATATAAGATACATAATGTTACTTATTTTAAAAGAAAGATATTGCCAATCCCGAAATATTAGGGCTAGGTAAAAGTTTCAATTGCCTAAAACGCTTTCTTCCAATTTATATTGACGAATATTAAAAAAACTCTCTTTGAGAAACTTGAAAAAATGTGGCATCTTAACCAACCTTCACCTGAACTGTGAAAATGTTTTTAAGGTTGTAAGTTATGCCATTATTTTAATGGTAATTTTATTTTATTGCGTTTGTATATTGGGGTTGTAACTGTAGACATTAGAATTTTTAAAATTTTCAGATTAATAATCACAAAAACGAAAAAGAAGAAATTATCGACCATAAGATTTGATTATTTACATTACAGCACACTCAAAAAACGATAATAGTAGACTATCGCGTCTTATCCCAGTGAAATTAAACAAACAATTCACTTCGGCAAAATTCAAACCCAGATGGATTTTTAAATATGCCTTTGAGTTATAAATTAGTTATAATTAAGTTATATATTACGAGTTATAATTAAACACTTCTAAACCACATGTGAACACATTTGAAGAATATTTGGGTTAATTTATTAGAAATCGAAAACACCCAGTTGTTGACTTATTGTTTTTTATTGTCACAAAACCCTAAACTGAGTTTCGCAAGGATGTTGTATATATAAACTCCGTTTTTGGTTCAATATGGAATTGAAAAATTGCAATTGAAAGTGGTATACATTAAATTAAATCAACTAAAGAAGCGAATGATAATTAACCCAGGTGAGGATAATTTGTGGAAAAAATACCTCCGCCTGGATTTGAACCAGGAACCCTCCAATTTCCGGAAATTTCAACCAGGTGAGGATGATTTTTGGAAAAAATACCTCCGCCGGGATTTGAACCACGAACCATCCAATATCCGGAAATTTCAACCGGAAATTGGAGGGTTCCTGGTTCAAATCCAGGCGGAGGTGGTATTTCCAAAAATTATCCTCACCTGGTTTAATTATCATTCGCTTCTTTAGTTGATTCTACATTACTGACGTGTTACGCAATAACCATTTTCCCTTGAATTAAATTAAATTTTCAAAAATGGGGGCGCAGAGATTTTTCTTGCTCCAGGGCGCGGAATATGTAGTTACGCCACTGGACAGGTTGGGCATGAGTTCAACTGTGATCTCCAAAGGTGCTA
This sequence comes from Melinopterus prodromus, assembly GCA_964023965.1. Classification (NCBI taxonomy): domain Eukaryota; kingdom Metazoa; phylum Arthropoda; class Insecta; order Coleoptera; family Scarabaeidae; genus Melinopterus; species Melinopterus prodromus. The sequence continues at coordinate 4,697,427 of OZ030398.1, forward strand.
GTGAAATAATTAGGGATTATTGATGTCCGTAATTTCGACACTCGTGTCTGAATTTGGATAAAATGCCTACAATTCATTGTAATATAGCAAACGATGTAAAATATGTTATTTTCTTGTGTAAAGGCAGCAATAGAGCCATATGTGTGCCTGGATATGAAAAGGGACCAGTTGTCCGAAATTGAGTTATAAGTGTTTTTGGATAGAATAAGTTATGGTAAAGGTACTTCAACATTTTAAACCTATTACAATAAGGGAAAATTAAAAATTAAAATAAAAATTTAGTTGCTGATGCAAAAAGTAAACTTTTGCGCTATGACACTTCAAACTTTTTCAAAGTTTAAAAGTTAATAACCGCGCATATTTGCAAGTTACGCCGACTCCAACATTTTTGTAACAATTTCGATATTAGTTTTAGGATTTTTAGTAGAATTTATTAGTTCATTATTCCGTTTAGGTTTTATAGGGTTTTTAATCTACAGCGCCATGGGCGTGGGGGCTATAAAATAATCTAACCTAGGTAACGATTGAACAAATTATCAAAAATTTTGGAATAGTTTTTATTTTCTTATTGATTCATGCATTGTCACCAGAAATCTGTCCATATGCAAAATTTCAACTCGATTGCACTCTGGGAAGTAGGTAAACAAAAACTAATTTTTGTATGCTTTTCCAACCGCAGACGGGTTTCAGACGAAGCCATCTGATGAAATATGCAATAAACAGACTAATTAGCGAATTAAACAAAAAAGTGTATTTTGAACCAACTTTATTTGCGATTATTTGCGTAACCCGAAACTAACAACTGGTCCGTTTTCACATCCACGCACGCATATGTATTACTTCTAACCATGCACACAATTCCGACATACATGTCTGATTTAAGGACGTGCTATATTTATATGTGCCACATTCGGACACCCCTAAGTTTGCAAATAATAGTGGTTGAAAAAGTAGTACACCGTGTTATTATGAAAATATAAAGAATGTTTTGTCAGCCTAAATAAATATTATTAGAATTTTCTTAATTACTGTTATCCTGTAGCGATGTAAAAAGAAGTCGAATTGCGGTTACCTTATAAGGAAAAATCAACTTTTAGCATAACACTCAATTATCAAGATCAGTTAAACTTTTAAGTTCAATTCTGATCTTTCGAATATTGGTAGAATAAGAAACGATTGTGGGTTGATAAGGGTAATGTCAAATCAACAAGCCGGATGTCCTAAAATAGTGTTCAATGTTGTACATTTCTAACTAAACAGAAATATGTCGGAATTTAGGACAGTATATGAATTTGGGACGTTTACTTTACTTCTATTTGAATGTCTCTTATACTTCGCAAACATATTGTGATAGTCAAGTATAGATGGAGAACTGGTTTATCGACGGTAAGATATTCAAGGAGAAAGGTAGTTTGTCGGGCAATTCCGTCATACGAAGAAGCAACCGTACCTACCGTTGCTACGGTCGGATGCTTCTTGGTATGACGGAATTGCCCGACAAACTACTTTTCTCCATAGCCAAGTGTCTCAGATGTTGATGTATGCCGCCCTTTTTCAAACTGAAGATTTATCAAATTTATCAGATTTGTTAATTATGTTAAGTTCGTATAACGCACATCAGTTTATTCGTAGGATATGTCATCAGTATTTGACCAGATTAGCAAGTTGTCAATACGAATACGTCCCCTGGTCTCTATTTCGTAAAACTTTTATCTCGACTGTACAAAGGTCCAAGGGTAGGAAGATCTAGGAAGGTACCAGTGATTAGATTTGTACGGCAATATCCTGAAACTGTAAATTCCTGTGTGGCCACGATTAAGAGGTTGTCGGGAACGGCGGGCGCGCGGACCGCTTCCAGAGTGACCAGACGTGTCCGGCATTGCACCAAACTTCTTAATTAATTAATCCATTCCCAATTCCCGTAGCGTGCACCTCAACGCAGCTGCACCGAATACTAAGGACACAATTAACATCGAATCGAATATTTTGGCGGTAATCGATCGACCCCACGGGCGCAGTTTAAACCGCTTAATATCTTATTACGGCCCGCAATTTCGAAATTACTTTGAGAGCAATTATGATCACCACCTACCGAGTGGGTGGAGGACAACATTTTGCTTGCTTTATGCATTCAGTCGTTAATTGAACGTTCAATATTTGTCATGGCCGGATCTGCGAACAAAAATTATTATCAATGTTTTTATAATTTTCTGTGTGCCGAAAATGTTCAACGCGTTTTTTGATAACAACTGGAAATGATCGAACAGCTTACTATCAAACAATAATTAAATTATTGTTACAATGTTGTACAGAACCATTTAACATTATTACATTTTGCGAGGCGTGTTTGTAATGTAGCAAAAACAAATGCGTGCGTATCACATACCAAGATATTTCGTTGACGAAACTGAAACAAAAAAATGTTCGTACTGACCCGAAAACAATATCTGTTCGACTAGAAAATTGTATTTTTCTGTAGAGCATTGACGGTATCAGTATGTTTTCCTTAGATATTCCAGCGAAATTCGGCGTAGAGTTATTCTACAGCCATAAAAGAACACGTTTTTTGGCCAGCTAGCCAGCGTTTCGAGATCTTGAAACGTGTTTTTAAATCCACATGTGCACATGTTTTGAATCGCTATGCAATTTTTATACTTTAGGTATGTTCAAGCGTAGACTTATTTTAATAATGACAATTTCACAGTCAAAAGTGCTAATAATACCTATAAGATAAGAGAAATTTATATCGGCCCGACAAATCAGGTATTCTCAACGATAAAAATAATTTACTTATTTAATTTAGCTTTTATGAAACTTAATTATCAGTGTAGTGTAGTGTAGGGTGCGCAAAAATATAACAAACACAATGGTTAAATTTAAAATATTGTAAATATACTGTGGGACAAAAGAAAAAGCAAATTTTCAAGAGCTCATATTTCTAGAGATATAATTTAAATTCAAGCATTTCGTTGATAAACTAATTGCTTATATTGCAAAGTTTGAAAACTAACCATATTTGCAATAATAGAACATTATATATTATTATAATATTTCTGATAATATCGGATCAATTTAATGTGAAATGAAAGGTGTACTGAAATTAGTAGGCAAAGACATCTGTTTTCTTTTGGTCAAAAGGAACAGTAGAGATTTTATAGCATCGTATACAGGGTGATTTTTTTAGTATACAGCGTGACATTTTGGAACAATTTTTTGGAATTGGATGTTTGCGTAGATGAAAAACAAAACGATTCCATTACATAGGAACGAAAAGTCCAATTGCGAACTTGAGTTATCTTTGAAGATGGTGGAGAAACTATGTCCAACGTTTAGTTTTATTATGGGCAAAGTTTGATTTTTAAATCTTTTATGGATTTTTCTTACCTGGTTTCCATATTGTACTACAATTATTGGGCTATAGATTTTTTGCAAATTTTTATGTCTTTGCAACTAAAATAAAACATCGACAGCTAAAACGTCAACATCGTTTTTTATATAACTAAAATTATGGCAGTTTGCTTTTACTTGTCGGACGTTCATGTCTTTGCTGTTAGTTTTTCACGTAAAACTTACATCTTCAAATAAAAAATAACTCAAAAAAGAAGCAACACAATGTATTCAGGCTGGCTTGAGGCTGATATTGGAAATGCTGTTTATTTAAACATGACATAAAAATAAGAAGTAAGAAGGAAATAAGGTTTGAAGTGATGTGACATACTCAAAAAACGGTGATTCCAGCTCCGATTCAATGTTCGCAAAAACAAACAAAAGAACAAGAACAAGTAACATACGTCTAAAATTAACAGCTAAACAACAATTGTTATACATCATAATTGAAACTGACGAAAAGACCACCTAAAATGATAAATTCAGAAACACCCATAACCCAACACCAATGGTTTCTCCACGATCTTTAAAGATAACTCAAGTACACTGTTAAATTTCTCTTGCCGTTGCAATGTTTTTGTTACAAACGCCATATTCTACTGGTTTTTATCAAAAAAATCAAAAACTTTGTTTAAATATATCACCCTGTATACGATGCTATAAGATCTCTAGTGTCATTTTTTACCAAAACAAGACAAATGTTGTTACCCATTGATTTGAATACACCTTTCATTTCACATTAAATTGCCAAACATAAAGCAACATAACTTTGGACTGAAAAGTTCTCTTATTGCCAGTATGATATGGTTTCAATTTTCACACTACAAGCAATGCATTTTTAAAGAAATATTTGAGTTGACTAAATTTTATTGGAAATACGAGTAAATAAAAATCTGTACCGTTTTTTTTGCCCACAGTGTTTAAATTATTCTTGTGCTACCAAACATTTTTTGTTTTCCAACTAAATGGACATTATACCTTGATTCCATAAAATATTCAGTAATACTATATGACTTTCATGAAGAAATTATATTAAAAGTATATCGATGACCTAGCTGCCTATATTTAGCCATAATAATACGTGGTATTGCAAGTAGGTCATCGAAATGGTGAACCAAATTGATTGAAAAATTTAAAATCTCTAGACTATGTTTATTGGATAAGAGCATTTTAGCTAAAGGTATTTGATTGAATTATTTAATTTGTCCTTTAATTTTAGGTGATCTATATAAGAAATGTAGCATTTTCCTATAACTAAAAGAAAATTAAAAGAGTTTCTAACATAAGTAATTTTTGAGATGTGATTGTTTTAAAAAGAAATTCAATGAGTAAATTATCAAATTTGATTTTTGTTAAGAAAGTAGTTTACATGGATTCATGTATAGGTAACGTATTATAACGATACTTATCGTTATTTACACTTGAAACTTCTCTGGCCTAAATAACAACAATACAACGATATAAATTAAGATAAACGCATGATAGATTACATGACAAAGCGTAAGTTTGATTAAATTTCGTTTTTGAGTGGTTTGGAACCATGTACAAAAAAGCTATAATTTCTATAATCATGATCAATAATGTGAACAAATTATTCCAGGCGATCCAATCATCATCTCGACCTGCAATAGGGTTTATCTAACACCAATTTTATTGTATCACAGCTCCTAGTAATTCACAGTAGACCAGCTCACAAATCCAATAAAAAGAAACAAAAACTTCGGCCGGAATCGCACTGTATTTAACTGGCAAGCTAGATCGCCAGGTTTCCCCACTGGGACCATTTTTATTGCCTTTATGATACCTTATATTATACTTCTGTTTTATTTTCAACTCATAGGGGGAACATAGCTATCGCCTTCAGTTAACCGATGATTGTATTGGCACCGCTTACGTGTGTGTGTGTGTGTGTGTGTGTGTGTGTGGGTCTGCCGTATCCGTATATAATAATATCGAAAAGGCAAGCTCGAATCGGGTTGGTTGCTGTATTGCTTTGTGCTAGCTAGAGACGTTGCCGAGAAAATGTATTATTTATTTTGATAGCAATATTTCCGCAATGTTCCTTTTTTAATGTGGACGTTTGAAAAATGAACCGGATGGGACGGTTTAATACTCTGACGTTTAATTTCACGTTGCAAATAGATTGAGCTGAGTAAATTAACCCTGTCAAAACATAGTAATGTTACTCTATGAGACGATAAATCACGGTAATATAAATATTTCTTATTGGTGTGATGTGTTTCCTAAAAACCCCAATTGGCAAGTAAATTAAATTATTGACATATTGGTCAAAGCAAGGCAATATGTAAGTATCTGGCAATTATGCTATACTTGCTGGAACACCTGTTTCATTCAGTATCCCGATTTTTTAAAGAAAATAAGTGAAATTCTGAGTACTAAGTTTCATATAAACTTATTTTGCTACTCCTATTGATGAACGCATTCATTACCATTGCAATTTATGATGAATAATATTAATCATTCCCCACACACATGACAAACATTTCATTCCTGGCTCTTCATACCCCGCGGTGGTGAGAAATATTTCACTTCCCACGACTTTAGGACAATCACAACACTGCTACTGCTTAGCGACGTTATCATGGCGTTGACAAGGTCGCTAAGACAAGGGTTACAAACAATTTGAATCTGTAATATCGATATGAATGTGTAATACCCACACAGTGACATACATAAACATAAACAGATTACTGCCTTCCCTATATGCAATAAATTAATTTATAAAATTTCAATTCATAGTCAGACAAAGTATAGTATTTCATTTGACAGTAATCGCAATTACTTGCTCATAGAATAATGATTCCTTAAACAGTTACAGCCATTTGAGGTATTCATGAACAAATAAAATCCAAATAAAGCAATGAGAAAAGTAAGTAAATATACGAATTTATTAGTAAAGAAACTACAAGTAATAAAATATTAATTAAACTGAGCCAAGAAAATATTGAGAGTGACCACATTGTAATTTCTTTCAGGATTAGCAAAATCTATTGGAAACACCTAATTATTATTTTACCTTTTAAAACAAACCATAACATAAAATACATTATAAGTATAAACTATAGTAACAATAAACTAAATTGAAAATAAATTGGTAGTATTGGTTTGTGTAAATAAATTGAAATAAATTAAACGTGTTTCTTCGTTAGCCCTTTAGGTAAAAGCCTCAGAGGATTTCCATTCTTCCTTGTCACTTATCACTTATCGACTTTCAATTCTGAAATTGTACATTTTCAAGTTTTATAGTGTTATACAAGGGTCTCACATTTTTGTTTGCCATACTATTTAGAGATAGTAAATGAGATACTATATTATTCTTTTTAATTATTTTTGTTTAACTTCAGGCTCAAATGTAGTTACGGTTGGTATGCTAGGGGTATTGTTGTTTTTCCTGCGTTTTCTCATTGCTTGATATGCATTTTATCTTTTATTTTACTAAGTTTTGTATAATATTTCAAACGACTGTAACTTTTTAAGGACTAAATAGCACAAATATGTCCACATGAAATGTTCTACTCAGAATGGCATTTAATACTTATCCCTCGCATAAAACTCTGTCTCTGGTACTACACACATCACTACACAAACAAATCCACTTTAAGATTCCACAATCTAAAAGATTCTTATTGTAGATAGACGAACAGCTGACCACGATGGTATGAACAAACTAATTTAGGCCAATGTGGGGGGGGGGGGAGACCGATATTTTGCCGGTGGAGTTTTGTCACCAGTTTCAGCATAACTGCGGTAGGATGTTGACATTTTCGTGCGCTGAACAGGTCTAACTGTCTAATTGTCCCTCTGAAAGATGCGCTAAGTTAGACCAAACCTTATTATACCCCCCACATTTAATGTGGTGAGGGTATATTCAGTGGCAGATATAGACTCCGTCTGTGTACACGATAACTGCTGTAATTTTGAAGTAATTGATCAGAAATTTGGTATACAAGCTGATGAGCTTAAAAACTTAGGACAAGTTCGTGAATGGGCAAAATCGGTTCACTTGCTTTTCTTTTTCCCTTTTTACGGTGGGGGGTATTTTAACTTCAGGACGGTTGAAGATAATTTTCTTACTAGTTTTACTTTGAATTGCTTTTTTTCTTTAAAAATATTTATTTAAGACTATAAAATTTGTTTTGAATCAGTGATCCTTTAGTAAGTATCAATGAACTAATATGATGTTCAATTGAAATAAACAATGTTACCAAAGTTGCTGTGACAAAGTTTTTGCTAGGCCCAGAAACCAACATAAGAAAAAATCTTAAGTCTTAAAAAAATAAAGGCGATTAAACAAATATTTATAACTTCATTTACACGTTATATACAGGTCGCATTGTACATTCTGTTCTATTTATTAGTAATTCACCGTTGATAGAGATTCAAGTATCAGCTCAAACTTTTCCCAAGTTGGAAAAACTTTTTCCATCGCTGTTTGGCGTTTATCGACACGTGGTTGAAGGTCGCAGACGCTCGGGGCTAGCCCACGGTGAAGGGAAATGGTGTAAAGCTATAAAGTAAATCTCGAACCGTGCCGGAAAAACAAAGTTAATGAAAACAAGTTTGCAATTATTTACCTAGCCGGTCCCGGGTGCCTTCGGCTGGAAGGAACAGTGCTCGGGTGTTCCTCGAAACAAAGGACCTGTCCTGCGAAAGGAGAAGGATGCGTATTGTTTCGAGACGTGACGTTCCAATTAATCACTTAGTTTTTCCAACGAGCCACGGATCCGGAGGAAACGTCCGGACCGTACTTCTCCTCGGACCGATTTTAATATTGAAAATGACTTGCAAAGGGACTCGTCGGTCGCCCTTTTCCGCCTTTCGGAGAAAAACACAACGCGAAACGTAATTTTACTCTGATTATTCCCGACAGCTTTGGTGTAATAACGACATGATTTATGGAAATGTCTACGTTTATTGATGTTGTTTTGATTAGTACACCACTTATAGGTTGAGTGGTGAAAGATGAAACAATGACAAATTTGGTATGGACAAATTATTCTGGGAATAATTTCTGCACATATAAAAATACGGAGTTGGATGTAACACCGATTCAACTCCGCTATGTATTTGTCTCGCGACCAGCAAAAATTAAAGTAATAATAATAATAAATCGTCTCGATTTGGTCCAAAATAAACTTCAATACAGTAAAGATAAATAAAACAGTTTAAGTAGTTTTAAGGAAACGTAACATTAACAACAGAAAGCAAGACTAGAGAAAACAAAATAAATTCTTAAAATAACCTAAAGTAGAACAAATGATTGCGAAAGCTCAACATAAAGTTGCTTTTCAGCTTAACCATGAAGACAAAAAATAAACAAGCTATTAAATTCTATGACATACTTTAACTTGCGTTTTGCGCATTAATTAGATGCTCTCTTAAAAGTTTCCTGAACATTTGTCGTTTTTTCCTTTAATAAATTCCGGTATGTTATTATAATTTCTGTCTGCTGTAAAAGTGAAGGATCTCTGAAACAGGGCTGAGTTGTGACTTGGGATAGTTACATAGTTTTTATTCCTAATATTAATGTTGTGCATGTCGCTTCGAAATTTGATTTTCCTGTACAGATATAAAGGCGTTTTGGAAAGAATGATTTTGTGTATTAGACATCCCATTTGAAGCGTAGTTCTATTCTCCTTCGATAGCCAGGTTGCATCTTTAAGTTTGTGAGAAATTCTATAAAATTTTCTAATACTGTAAATAAAGCGAAGACATGAGTTTTGGATGCGTTGTATTCTTCTCGAAGTATCGGATTTTAAGCAAGGCATAATTAAAGAAACTTAAAATTAAAGTATCACAGAGCATTTTCTTGATTTCAGTATTAAACAAACTTCTATGTGGATAGAGCCATTTTAGACCGATACAAGGATTTTTGACACATTTTTTAATGTTTAATGAATCTAAGGGAATTGTACATGACTAGTCCATTACTAAGTTTTATGTGTACTGGTCTATAAGAAACAAGAGTTTAATTGTTGCTTTTTAGTTGTTTTAGTTGTCTTTTTACTGACAGTGACAATAAAACACAGAAATCTTATTAATGTACATCATATATTTGATTATATACATAACGCATATAAGTTAGATATCAATATTTTATTGTGTTCAGTGTCAGTATGTAACATGTCTTATATAATACATTTATATAAATATACAATACAGTAATAATGTGGTAATCAGAAATAACCGTCTTGTCTGTCCACCATAAAAGACAATGCTGCACTTCTTCTTTTCCCGAATATTTTGGGTAAATTCTTATAAAAGATGAATATCTTTCAATAAAAGCTATGTTGATTAAAAAAAAAATTTAAACTTGAACTCTATGTTCGATATTAATTTATTTATGTATTTACACAAGTTGGACACAGTACAGGACGCATCCACTTACACTGTGTCACGTTTGCAATGAATAATGTGCAGTTACGTCAAACAAACAATAAAGCAAAAAATACAAAAAACATGCTAACCAAAGATAACAGAATCCTAAGAATGTTCAAAAAATAAAAGTAACAGAAATACATTATCCATTTTAATAACTATAACAATAAACCTACAAACTCTTTAGGGTGAGGGTTCCAACAACAACCATACGCCGGAATCTGTGATTGTTAAATCGGAAGGTATCGACACGAGCCATCATCAACATCAGCGAATTTAGGTGTTGTGATAAGGTGAGAAGAGGTACCGACGGGACTGCCATAAAAAATTGTATTGTCATTCGAGCGTTATAGACTAGACTCTAGGTATTCGAAAAAGTTTAACTCCACATTTCATTGCAATGTTATAGCCATGGTAACTTCTGTACACTCGTGTCTCACATAATGTCTTAAATGACACATTGATTAGATAGACAGGGCTACTCTGCGGAAGTACGTTGTAAACTAATGTTGCAACTAATCTTATTATTAAAATCTAGATTATGTTGGATAGCTAGTGTCATTAGCTGAAACAGCAGCTAATTATAAAAAATCACTTTCTTGCCCAATAATATAATTTAATTAATAAAAGAATAATATTTAATCAAAATAAATTAAATAATACATAATACCAATAATCCATGAAAAATAGTACGTAATAATCAGGGTTGTTCGTTGCGGACAGATTCCGCAATTTTATCAAAAGCGTGGCACGGGTTGTGAGGTCGAAAAGTTCTCGGAGGCGGCGAAATGTTCTGTAATTAGTTTTAAATTTTTCAACGCCTCTGCCTCGGATTTAATTAAATTTTAACAAAATATTCGGTAGCGAGCTGTTTTTCATTATTCGGTTACATTCGGTCAGTTCACAGAACTCACCGATTTTCATTAAAGAAGTTACTCCGATTTGTCCGCGTTGTAACAACTAATCTCATCTATTTACCTATATTGCAGTATTTTTTCAGTGGTTGTTCATACAATGTAAAATTTGAAATTTTAAATTAAGGTAGCCTTTTTCATATAATTTCTCGATCTTTCTGAAAACATGAAAAAATAATCATATATATTACCAGTACTGCTGTAGAAGCACCGGACTTCACTCATTGACCTGAAAAGCAGAATAAGTCCGAGACATATTATGCTGTTTTTCCACTTTGCATGGAGAACGGTTGTTTTTAACAGATGACGTCATAGAAACTTTTTTAAATGATTACCCTCTATTTTTTAAAATGAATTTTACGGATCTTTTAATTGAATTTGAAATTTTGACATTTTCTGTTACAGTTTTCAATGGCCTATTTAATGTTACTACGCTTGTTACAGTATTATATCAAAAATATCTACAAATTAACAAAACCCTTTATTACCTAGGTCTAAAAATTAACAAAGAAAAAATGTATAACAAAAACACAAAAATAAACCGATCATATTTAAAACAATGTGTTCTTGTCAATGGTTGAGCCGTCCTGGAGATTTTGTCACTTTTATTTTATAACCTTCAATTGCCTCTTTCTCAATTTTTTTTTATTTAGAGACATAAAAATATTATGGTACCACTAAGACAATTAAAAGGTCTGTCAAATTCATCAAAAAAATATAGCTTTGCCATTAAAAAAAAATCTATGACGTCATCTGTTAAAAACAATTGAAGGTAAAAAATTTAATTTGATATAAGATGTACTTTGATAATTATACCGTTCTTGAGATTTTCTGTTTCCATACTTTACGCGCTCACTGTATCAAACTATCAAAAGAAACTAAAAATCGTCTTACACATCCAACAAAATCAGCATACAAAAACCCAAAAAAAGTGATGCACTATTTAGAAGGAGCAAAACTTTTTTTTTTAATTTATTACATATAACTTCTTGGGAAACATCAAATCATGATGAAGACAATGCCAAGCTTAATAATATTGTATTTTTGATTCCGTTTTTTTGTTAGTTTTAATTTGGTTTGTAATATTAAACTTGCTGTTCTTTTTGGCTTTGTGCATTTTTATTTACCACTTGTGCTAATAGCATATTTTGTTTCAAGAAATAAGAGATTATTATCGATAAGCATGTGGTTAACTGGAACAACAGAGTGCAACCGATGTTTTATGTAATTGCTAATTTATTATTGCCTTTTGAGCTAAAATTTACTTCCAAAGCAACTGCAAATGAAATTTAGTACAACTTTTCTGTGCTTTTTTACCAAATTTTGTAAAATACACAGCTGCTGAATTATACAGTTTTTTTAGTTTGCCACAAACGTCTCATTTGAGCTTATTCTGTTCTTCCACTCACCGATTCAATTGTAAATTATCTATACAATTTAGCATATTCGTTTCGATTTTGGAAGCTAGAATACATGTGCCATTTGCGTAATTGGGAGGGAGAACGGTGCCAAGAAAACAGATAGGAATACCTTCACCTTATCGAGGGACCGTTCACCATTATGTTATTTCCAAAGCAAATCGGGCCGTCGCCATCCAACTAAAGCCATCCAAGCAATAGACGTGAAATGGAACTGATAAGGACGGTCACGTTTGTGTCGTCTCGAACTGTTAGATCAAACCATTACAGCTTTATCTACCTTGCCCAAATAACTGTGACGTCATCTCCATTCATTACAATGTACTCCGCCCTTCTTCAGGACGATGAGTATCACCAAAACCCTTGAAAAGGTATGCATTGTTAATTTACTTGATTTATTTGAAGTCAGGTTGTAAATAATACTAATAAAATTATAGGTGAAGCTCAACTACTTTTAAAAAAATTGATAAGATGCTGCTGACATGCTCTGCGACAAGTGTGATTATTAGTCAATATCAGTAAAGCTAAACATCAATACGAAATAAGTAATATTGCCGAGACTATGCGGTAAATCCAAGCTTCTCGAAACGCTAATATAATCTGTGAACCAGCGCAGTGTAAGAGTAAAGTTTGCCGACGGGGTCTTATCAAGTTTCCAAGTGTCTCCGGATATTTTCGGCGGTCGCGCAATCCAAGATAGACTTGTAGATACCGGAACACGCGCAGGAAATCTCATGCCCGAAGTATCTTCAACCGCAGCCTTCGTGGCCAGCAATTCAATCGATGAATTTTGCACTAGTTCCATTGCACTATAGATAAGTTTTATCGTTTTGTCACTCTCTATTGCATTGTGGTGTGTACTGTATAAGACGTGAACATAATACTTTACACAATATGCCCATTCTGGCAACTTTAGAGTTAACAAGAGTCAGGCCATCCCTGGCGGGGTAATATGTATGGGTTATTGAAAGTAAAATCTATAAAAGCTACGTACATTTTAAGGATGATACATAAGAACAATGTATGTACACACCGAATGAAAAATAAACGATTCCGACCCCTTATAATATTGTGAAATCGATACCGACGCCTCTCTTAAGCTTAGAATCCATAACCCTACTTTAAACTGTTATCTTATTTTATAGCTTTTTATCTCCTCAGTAATATCTCCAGCAATCAGCAAACAGAAATATTGTTAATGCAATGTAATACTGTTGTAGGTGTGACAAAGAAATAATATACAAACACTAACTGGTGGACCTGTAGTGCGCCTATTGGGTAGATCAGGGAATCGCTGTCGCAACAAATACTTCTTTTACAAAATCAAACTCAACGATGATATAATGTTGTTTCTACGGACCCATGTATCTACTTATATCACCAAAATAATTGGCACAATAAAAGAAACAATTTCCATTTGCGGCTGACTGGAAAAAAGTTTCTAATTTGTGGCAATGAAATTGCTTTTTTGAATGTACATTTTCTTTTCAAGTTGAATAGTTTTAGCAATCCGTAGGACTTGAAATAAAAGTATAAAAAATATATTATTCTATTGCAACAACTACATTGTATAAAATTGCATAAAATTCAGTAATTTATACAAATTTAGCTTATTTTCATAATCCATGCAAATTAGGACGATAAGCATGACCTGAATAAAAATGTCAAAAAATAAAGAAATTATAGACCCCTTGCGCAAGGCCTAGATTGTTTTCAATTGGGCCAAACTTATTGGTGGTATATGTGGTATATGTCCATACAGTCAACTTTTTATCAACTTCTATAATGTAAATTATGTTTTTTGTCAAATTTAACATTAAGTTATTTTTTATATAATGGCATGTTGTTGACCGAACATGTACAATCTACTCTTATACAGGATGTTTCTTAATAACATGCTAATATTTAAGGAGGTTATTCTTGGGTCCATTTTGACGACAAAAATTCATGCGGATTCATGTGGATGCTAAAGTTTTAAGAAAATATTTTTATGATAGCTTTAGTACGAGTATAGATATTTTTGTGAAACGTAGTACACATCTTCTATGCATGAAAAGGCATTATCTGCTGTGCAATATATTATTTTATTCTTGCCAGTGGTGTTCGTGCGGGGTTTGTACTGAATCATTTCAAAGATAAAAATGATACGTCACTGCTTTTTCTTAAAGTAAAAATAATTTTTAAAATCCTCATTTCTGTCTTACCAAATCTGGTAATTAGTATTTTGATGTTTAATAATGTTTAAACTACTTCACCGATTTTTATCATTTGCTCGACAAATTATAAAGAACATCAGGAAAATTGTAAAATGCTAACACTAATGAAAAAATACAGATTAGGTATTGTGCTGGGACAACCAAAATAGTATTTTGTTCTGTTTGTTTCAGACACCCTAACCAGTCCTGGGTCAGGGTCGCAATTACTCTGTTACAAGCGCTTATCTATTCTCATTACTTTGTTTTTACTTTATCATACGCAGTATGATGAAGTATTGTAATCGTGCCGAAAAAAAGAAAATGAGATTTTATAATTTAATTGAATCGTGTTGTCAGATAATGAAGAATCCTATAAATATGATATTGTCCCCTGCGCCTCCACCAATTCTTATAAATGAATTTATCGTTTCTTTCCGTTAGTACGTTATATATTAAAACTTAAAATCAATGCGGCAAAGTAAAGATGAAGGCTGTATAATTATTGTACATATATAAAAAATCTGTTTTGAAATTTACTAAGTGTCCCTATTTGCGGATGAACATACTAACCAAGTCATAATATGATAGCAACATATACTCAACTAAAATACTGAAACAAAATTTCGTTAATTTTTACTTTATCATACGCAGTATTTAAAGTATTGTAATCGTGCCGAAAAAAAAAATTGAGGTTTTGGCGGAAATAGGTCTTTATGGGTCCCCGGAACATTTTTGACCAAGGTACAAAAAAATGTCTGTGTGTGTGTGAATTTTGTGTGATTTATCTTGAGAGCCTAATCAGAGATCTTCAATACATAACCGGATTTCTCAAAGTCACACCACAAGGCACGGTATAGGTTATCCCGTTATAACAAGCTGTGTTTTTTTGTAACAGTATGTCACAATCTTGACAATTTTTCTACGTCCCAAAGAAACATCAAAAGCACTTGTCGAAGTGACACAACCATTATGACAGTTGGCTACATTCACACAGAACACATACTAAGACATCGCTTCTTTAATTTAATGGACCCTACTCTGTCTCCACCTAAAATAGAACAAACTCTTCACTATCACACCAAGCAAAGAACTCGATAATTCACCAAGGCTATATACTATGTCATGGAGATCCCAATGGAGCGTTTCCTCTACCATTGCGCCATTTGGATTTGGCAGGGCACCTAACACGATTAAACGCTAAGTGGGGTGCGGGAGGGGGCGACTCATGAAATGCAGTGGCGAACGTGTGCGACTTAACGACATCGAATGAGAAAGAGCGCCATAAATATCCTGGCCGGGGAAAGCCCCTTCATGTTTCAAACATGACCGATGAGCCGTATATCTCTTAAAAACAACGGTTTCCATTGATCAGCCGGGACAATGTCGGACACCGCGAACGCCCCAACGCAATATACAGTCCCTCTACCGGGGCCAGCGAGTAGACAGTGCGCTATTCAAACGGATGGTGTATATCGTACGGACAATGAACGGTGGACGCCGATAGGCAAACAGTTGTATTTGATCTGTTTGATTCGCCACAGGTAAATATACGTCGCTATATCGTCGGCAAACGGATGTATGATGACTGTGGTTGATTGGGGATGCAATCTGTTAAGAACTCTTTTATATGAGGCTTTTTGACCGGTGCGAATTTAATGAAGAGATGGAGATGTTATCGTCCATTTCGCAATTATGTTGTTGGTCCTTATTGCAAAGGTTAGTTGTTGAGGGTGTTTAAATAAACCCTCTTCTTATATACTAATTTGTCCGTAATTTACTTCGAGACATGTTTCGATGTAGTAACACTTCCTCTGTCCAAAATTTACAAATTGTGATCGCAGTACACTTATGTAGGGTATTACGGTCATGTGGAAATTTAAGCAAAAGCATGTATTAAGCGATTTTACAGTATATAATCCGAAATTCTGTTAAGTTAAAATTAAATTACATTCAGAATTTGTTGAGAAAATGACAATTAAAATTTGAATTTTCCGATAACTGTCGTGATTGGCCTAGTGTAGAATTGGCAACGTAGCCAAGAAATTGATCAAAACCTAGGGAATTTTCTTGCAACTGTGTTTGCACCGCTGTTTGTTTGTATGTGTGTTGACCAACTTTGACGGCAGTATTTACAGCATTTACAGCGTTGATTATGGATGGTGTTGATATATTAAACAGTCACTGATCACCTAACCTCAATGCACTAACGGTAAACAGAGTGACCTACGCGACTGTTGACAGTTTGGCACCACAGCAACATAAAATAACTATGCGCGACGTTGTCAAGTTTCGCATTATAATCCCTCCTTGTGACGTCACAGGTAGGATTTTTATTTGAATTTCAAAACGCGTTTTCTCCTTTATTAAAGCGTTGCTTGTCATTTTACGTGTGAAAGGGTGATGCTAACCTAACCTACTTTGTAATACAACAGAATTTGAAAAGTGCCGTAATACCCTAATATATTTATTCTAAGGGCTACTTACAGTCATTTATGAGTTATCGTTGCCATGCTATCTTAAGCTATTCGATTGCCCCTTATTGTGAGGTTGTGCTTTGCAATGGCGATATGTTGTGACCTCTACTTCTAGTTTTGGACGTTTGTTGTTTATATAATTTAACATTTCCTCTATATCCCTTCGGCTGCCTTTCCATATTGTCCATAAAATGTCTTCTATATATCTGATCCATTTGACAGTATTGTTTCTGAGTTGATTCTTTTTGTTAATGATGAATTTATTTTCTAGATGATAAAAAAAATTAGATAGTAATCGTGCTAGAGACATTCCTATTGGTAAGTATTCAGCAAAGTTGTAGTATTTTGAAAGAGCAATAGTTGTATTTTGCGACACGTGTTGCCAGTTTGTTTATTTGTCTTTTTTTTGCTTTCCTCTGTAAAATGTTGTTCTTAGTATTTTGAAACATTTTGAAATTCACGCTGACGTTGGTGTATAGATATGTGACATCGAAAGATACCTGCTTTTTCTTTATTTTCCATCTAAGCTTTGCATCCAGTGCTTTACATACTTACAAGAGATTTTTCCTTTCTCCTTCCTTTCCCTTTTAATATAGTATATTGTTACGTTGCTCGTGGCTGAGATGGGTCCAGGCCAGGGTGGATGTAAATAAAAAACGCACTGGGGTTTTACATACTGTATATTGTCGACACAACAGTCTAAGAAAACAGCTGAGAAGGCAGGTCGCTGCGTTCTCGTACATGTATCGGATGTCTCGCTCGTAAATACAGACACATAACAATTTTTCTGGATAGCCCGCTATACTCTCTTTATATCAATTGCCCAAATACGTCATTACCGTTAATTGGGTTACCAAACGTCGCGGTTGTTCACATGCCTTTTGTGCAAACTCGGCGTTTGGTATCCATACTAGACACCGCAATCATTGAGGAATTCGGGTTGTTAACTTTATATTTGTATGCAATTTTTACTCGAACACAATAATAACTTTAATTTATTACTCCTTCGTAACAATATTAAGTACCTATATATTGATTTGAGATTGGTTAAATTTATTTGAAGTCACTTAAAATCAATGATTTGCTGAAGAATGAGTTAGTTGTCCCTTCCACCTTATGTTTGTTTTGCAGCCATCCTAAATACTACAACATACGAAAAATCTTACTATATGCGAAAACAGTGAAAAATATCTTACCTCAATATACCTATGATATAAAAACAATACTATGATCTTACTATTTTCTGTTTCTAACTCGAGTTCAATCGCAATGAACTGTGTTTACTATAAACGACTGGAAACATAACCTCCAAATATTGAGTGCGTTGTTAATTCATTATTTTTATTATTAGTGGTTGCTACCCTATCAACTCAAAAATTGGTCAGAATTTAACAACTCATTTTTTGATACTAAATAATTATTACAGACCAAGGAACTATGCTCTATTGAAACTCTGTCTTGGAGTAGATTTTATGATCGCATTCCAATTAACCCCAAAATTACAAAAATCATCTACGCCACAGAATAAAATTTGGTCGGCTGCACAGCCACGTTTGTTTCATGTTAATTAATTGTTTTAGGGTACACTTTTAAATTATAAAAAAGATATTCTCCAGTTGTGCTAATTCCAAATATTTTTGTTATTATTGTTGTTTTATACAATGCAAATATTTATAACCCCCACATATAATGTAGTGAGGGTATATTGAGTTTGATACAACATTTGTAACATCCTTACGGAGGCGTGGTAGGTATAGACTTATATATATATATATATATATATATATACGGATTTGATCAGAATTGAAAACTGAATCGATTTAGCTATATCGATCTGTCCGTCTGTCCGTCTGTGTACACGATAACTGCCGTAATTTTGAAGTAATTAATCTGAAATTTGGTTTACAAGCTTATCTCTTAAAAGTAAGGACACCCGGTGTATAATCAATAAAACCCTGGATACATTTCGGTGTGAGGGTGTAAAGTTACACAATCAAATTACATTCTCAAAAGACAATTACAAGACAAATTATTTTTGTGTGCATTGCACTCAAAAGTTTATTAATTATTATTGAAAAGAAAACAACTAATGAGAATAGGATAATAATTAGCAACAATTTTTTTTTGTTAAAGTCAATATTTGGTGTGACAGACACCTATTTTGTCAGACTCCATTTATGTCAGTATCTTTTATTTTTCTTATCTTTCACTTACATTAACTATAGAAAAACATATGTTTTTTGTCCTAATGTTGAAGATGGTGACTTTTTGGACCAGATACTTGCACTGCCCGTTGTGTACGAACAGAACGCTTATATTACTGTTTCATTTCAGTAGTATTATTTCTAAAGCTCACCAGTTTTTTTCGCTTAGCGACAGCAGCGCTATTGCCAAGTACAAATATGCACTGGGCTATATTATTAGACCCTTTTTGAAAACTTCCATCTCTCGACAACACATATCCCAGAGGCGCATATCAGAGAGCCCCATAATAACGGGTTATGCGGGATAGTGTGACAGGGGTGGTTGGCGGCGTAGGGATGATGATACTTTCATCGTTTGGCAAGCTTCGCGAGCCTTCATATCTTGCCGAGGTCCTGTCGTAGGTCGGGCGTACCAGCGAGAGATTGTTAAGATTAAAGTAGTAGTGTAATCCAGGGCACATACTATAGCGGACCTTTCCGCCCCTAAATTATGAAGAATTACAGCGGAGTAAAGGGACCGCGCCGCGCTCGTATATCCTAATAAAACGGTAAGTTCAGGTGACACGACCCAAATGAAGGCACCGTATTTAAAATTATCCGGTTTCTTACTCGTCTCTTTACTTCGTTCACTATCACTTCGGCGTATTATACGGGGCGTCTCACGGATCATAGGATAAAAGATAAAAGTTGCGTAAATATGAAGAGAATTTTTCATTTATCGCTAGATATTACGGAAAAAATAAAACTGTCGATTTCTGTTTCCTTGAAATAGGATATTAGAAATCCGTTACAAGCACGAGCAACAGATTTATGGAATTACCACAAAACATATCTTTAGGTAGTAAAATAAAAGCATAACCAACCTGTTATCTACAGCACTATAGCGCTAGATCTTCAGGTAGTGGTGAAGGCTTTTAGGGAAATCTAATAGACCTAATAATAGCCAAGTTTAGAACTAATAACGACCAAATTTAATGTGTATTAAGTATTTTTTATTTTCTGGTTAATGATCTTTTTCTTAAGTAATTAGTATGTTTGGGGAGGTTTTAATTTTAAATTCATAATTAATAAAGCATTGTCGTTACAAGGTCTACATAATGACGCTAATTTTGTAAAATTTGGTTAGGATGTGAATAACAATGAACATAACAGTATACATTTTCATTTTGTGAAAATTCTATTATACCTATCGTAAACGTGTTATACATGCGGCACAGTATCACAGTTCATTACATGGATGCTCCTTTTTATCTAGTAAAGCATTGCAAATATTCTATTTAAATTTAAACATTTATTGTGGCGTCCATGAGAAATGCATTAAAAATATACTTATGTTACATACAAAATTACATATTGTACCCTCGAGGGGATAAATAGATAACTAGAGTGCATTAAAATAATACATATTGGACATTTAATAAATATGAATATGTTACATGAAAAATGTTATAATGACCAATATTTTATTCATATTGTGCCCTAAAATGAAAAGCTTGTGTATTAAATAATAAGCATTGAGCACTAGAGCTATTGCTAGGGTTGCCAACATTGTGCCTATGCTGACCAGGAGAAAAATAATTATATAATGGAACATAATTTTAAATTAATAATAGCCGCCACAAAAATGTACAGTTTCGAAACATACTTTTTAGTAACGCTTTGGTGTGAAATTTGAATGTAGGTAGTGTAAAAGTTGAGATCTAGATGCTAATTACTAAGTAAATTAATTTATTTCAATTAATGTCTATTAGTTTTCCCTCTTTTCGTCTGCCTCTTATTATCGATTTTTTTAGGACACATCCAACTTGAGACAAAATGCCAATATTACCACCGAAACCAAGCACAAGTTTGATGTACTGAGTGCATTTTTTAAGGGATCATGTGGTTTTGCTTGAAGTAATTATCTACACGTTCCCAAACTAATTTAAAATTTTCGTTTTATACCGACAATATTGTCGTTTTGTATAAACCCCCATAATATATGGGTCTCTAGTCAAAAATGATACTATTTTTCTGTGTTTGTAAATATATAGTCCACCTATTAATAAATTTTTTCTCTCCATGATTTAAAAAAAAATACTATTTTATGGCAGACCAGTATGATACTATTCTTTATGGCAACTCCTAGCTACTGCGCATCAAAATTAACGCTGATCTGATTTTGACGATTCGTATGTTAATGATTACGTATGTCAATAATATACGAGCTTATTAATTAATTTAAATGACTCACCGTACATATTATATTAATTAAAAATTCATTGTTTTCTACTTATGACGTCATCGACACTTTTTAAAGGCAACCCTATATTTTGTGTACTGATATTGATAGATCTGTTACTTGTTTGTAAGATACTATCCAGAAGAAGTCAGTTGAAAATTAGGGTAGTATTGATAACTTATTAGTTTATGAAATGCGTATAGGCGTTCTCAATTGATTTATTTGTGCTAAATACGAATCTGAGCTTGAAAGTTGCTTATCACGTCAGATTATTGCGCTAGTTTTATATTTCTTCCGGGGGCGTCCGCACACCATTTAAAGAATCGATCTAAATGCTTCAACATTTATGACCAAACTTTTAGGATTCGGGTTTCAAATTAAGTTTCCTATGAACCATATTCAGGTTTCTAAAACAATGGATTTGGGTGGTATAAATTTATAAAAATTGTAAAAATACCAAAATTGCGTTTTTTACAAAAAGTTAGTGATTTCTACACCTTGATTATTATGTGATTCCTCCAAAACTAGTTAGTTATCCATTACTGAGTCGAATCATTATTAGTAGACCTTTGATATATTTACTTTATTTTCAGAGCGCTATAATAGTGATTCGACTATGGCATAGATTTGAAATAATATTGTGAAACATAAAAATATACATTATATACCTAAACTAATATTATACACACTAGAGATACAAGATTTATAAATAGATTTAGTACAATAATAGTGACTTTAAAATAACTTGTACTTGACGCCCACGAGTGATTCATAAGACCAATGAGCAAAACAAAGCAAAATATTTGTCAAATACATGAACCTACAGCACTGCATTAACATAATAGTACTCATATTGCATCGTAAGGACAAAACAAATGCAATAGGGACGTAGTATACAGAACACAGTAATATTGCGTGCATGTAGTCAAAAGAATTCCGCATTTAATGATGTTGTATGTCGCCTTCTAAAAACCGTATATATTGCTGGAAAAATATTTCAAGGCACTTGCATGTTTTAGATTTTCCTGCACATGCAAACCGTCCTACATATACACTCCAGATCTAGTTTGTTATAAAATACTCATTTACCACTTTACGGTAAAATCATGTTCAAACAATTTCAAGATGTCACATTTTAGATAAACAAGGCATAATTTCTATAAAAAATATTATTTCTTGTGTGCTTAAAAAGTAAACGTTTTACAATTTGTATCAACGATTGCCTCAACATATTAAACAGTTATACAGTGGGAGTTGTCGTAATTTCTTTTTATTCGACAACCAAATTGAGCTCGATGAAGACGGGATGTCCTCATCGGTGAATCTTTAATAATTCAATCCAGGATGCTCGGTGAATGGGAATAGAGAGCCACGAATGATCCTGGAAGCCCATTCCTGTAGAATTCCGGAATATCTAATCACTTACCATTTACCTTGCCGTGAGGTAAATGAGCTACATTTGTGATAATTACTTGCGGGTCGGTTTATCCTTGCAGGGGCGGTGATTAGGACGTTTCGTCTTGAGTGAGAAATATCGATTCGTCCTTAATATGATCCCCGGATTCCTGGCAGCAACCGGAGTAGCTGACAGAGGGGGGTAGCTGAAACTGTTGATGGTATTATAAAAGTGAACAGAGGTGGGTAATTGGCAAGGAACAGCTTGTTGCCCCAAACCGTGTAACTGTTTGATTACATCCGAAAAGCGACGTTAAATTACTTTGAGTTGTAGTTGGGATATAATCGAGTCGATTATGTTAACATGTTTAACAGTTACCATTCATAATGCTCACTCTCAACGACAGATATTGCCTTATTTGAGGGAAAATGGTTCATAGCACCCTCAACAGTTGGTACTCACTCATAAACCAAAATAAGACCACGTCACCTAAACATAACTAAGTGAATCTTTCAAAAAATCTCCTGAATAAAGTAGATGTGCAAGAGAGCTGTACTTTTCGTATCTTACACCAACGGTTTCAGAAATGATTTTCTCGACCAATTTCCCATCTGATACCGTTTGAACACAGTGGGGTTAAAAGTTGCTAATATAGTAAAATTGCAGTTTTGCATTATTTATGATAACTTTGAACGCCATAACTTCCGAATCGTTCCAAATAAGAAAAATAAAACTATACCAGCGTAAAAGAAATGATCAAGAACCACAACCGTAAAGGCATTTGGGTTTTCGCCGACTGGCTAAAATTTTGTAAGAAATCATATACCTATTTTAAGCTATAATTTTGAAGTGGCACACCTATCTGAAAAAGTAGGACCCGGATCAACAAGAAACCTTTGCTATCTACTAAAATAGGTGCGCTGGGGCGTATAAAAGTATATATGTCGTAGGCAAATGGTTATTTCTAGCATGGATATTTGCCATGGCAAATATATATTGAGTCTGCTTTTATATGTTTTAAGCTATTTGCCTAGGCAAATGTAGTTGCCAAAGCCGTTGTTACGCAAATAGAATTTTCTTTAGGAATCATTTAGTTTCGTTTCGCTACGCTAAAATACATTCCGTACGGGTAGAAAAGTCCGTAGTCATCAATTAATGGGGGTCTCTCGTCTTTCCTCTCTGTCGGTTATACTCATTTGTATAACAAAAAGTCTTTGACGACAGGCATGAGGCATTGCCATACACATTGTTTTTTTTGCTGTGCCGATTTATTTCATACGAAGAAAAAATAATGACGTAAGCGAATGGTTTTAGCAAACAGAGTGTAACCGCAATTGCTAGTGACAGTGCGCATAGCAGCCTACTGTTGGATTTTCAAATTATGTGAGGTTATGTGATTGTTGACAGCGTCATAAAGTTCATCTTCGTTTCTTATCACAACAATTATAGCACTTGGTTCAGCTACTGTGTTTGGAACATCACAGTAACCTCCGCAGCATATCGGTGAACCATCATGAAGACATGCAAACTTTTTTACACACCATATGTTCACTGAGTTGTACATTTGTTTGGCATGATTTCCGTATGCAAAATACGAGTTTTCCAGTCTAGTATAACCTTTTCCTGGTAAAAGGGAAACTAAACAATCCTAACTTAAAAGTCCCTCATGAGTATTGACGCTTGTCACAACAAATCAGGCGTAACTTCATTAGAATCATGATGATTAGAATACGATATTACTCAAAATTAATTAAATTAATTAATATTTCGAGTGCGGATAGCAATGTTGTTATGCATTTTTCAAGGATTTTGCAAATGATCCGCCATTTCTGTACTTTCGTCAAAACAGTTAAATAATAACTTAAAGTAGAGCTAATTTTGTATAATTTATGTCTATGAAATTTTTTGGTAAAATTAATAGTTTAGCTGTAGGAGCAAATTCTATTTGTTCGAGAGCGTGTCTGCATTAATATAGGATTTGCAAGATATTTTTATTCTAATGACAGTAGGTAGTATCAAAGGCTGATTTTTTTTGACAATACCTTCTGACAATATCTGTCAAATCCTGGCTAATTCGTTTTATTTTAATGCAAACACGAAAACACGAAATAGAATCTCATGCAGCTAAACTATTAATTTTATATATTGTATGATAATGTCATGTGCCTAGCCACATCAGATTTTTTTCAACCGATAGGTAAAAATGCGTTTTTTAGATACTACCTAAAATATTATAAAGACAGTCATTATTTAAAACTGTTTTTATGGCTAATAATTTCAAATATTACATCTATCTCGAAACATAGTCTCTATTTTAATTTCTAAATTCCGCGATGCTATGAAAGCCCTCGTAAAAACTATCTCCCTGGCCGTATTTATATTGCATAAACTGCAGACATTGTAGGCAAGTTGGTAAGCTGGTGGTAGGTCTAGTAGTTGGCTATCCTGTTAACGAATGCAAATGTAGGGATGTTTTTGCCCGATGAACTTTATTAAACTGAGAACGTGCATTATAAATTTTCGCCAATTACCTTCCAGCGGAAACTGTCGCGCAAAAGTGTCCCACTTGCGGCACACGCTCAGGCTAATGAATAATTATGATTAGTGGGGCAATGTAATCTTTGCATACGCTGAATATTACCAACGCCTTTTTTCGCGTCAATAGGATTATATTAAATAAATATACTTTGCACTGATTAGAAGTGAATAAATCATGTACATTTATCAGTTATTAACAGTGTTTATGGATTTTAGCTTGTATCTCATACAGTAATTTTTTAAATAAATACTCACATGTTTTTTTGTTAATAAGAATAAAGTGCTTATCAGATTGAAACGAATCTAAAAGATTAACCTTCAATTTAAATCTGAATTCTTAAAACTAGATACTCTAATAGGCTAACTACTGATCTCCTATATTTTCTTTGTCCTAAACAAGAAGCACTAACACTTCACTCACTGTGTTTAGTTAAGGGTTTAGTTCTTTTTAGTCTTCTCACTAGATTCTGGTTGTCCAGTAGCTGCAGGGCCTCTACGTTGACGTGATGGCTTAGGCGAGATTCATGCTTAGTGGCGAATCATTTTATGTCTTGGATGACGTGTGGGACACCAAGATCACGATGCAGTCACTATTCTGTATGTACCAAGAAGCGTTAACCATATTCCTTAGTGCATTATTTTGGAAAGTCTGGATTCCTTGTATATTGGATTTTTTCGCGCAACCCCAAGGCTGGATGCCGTATAACCAAATCGGTTTTAGTATCTGGTTGTAAACTTGTAGTTTGTTCTGTACTGACAACTGAGAGTTTCTTCCCAGAAGCCAGTACAGTTCTCTGTATTTAAGGCCAAGCTGTACTCTCTTCTTCTTAACATGTTTTTTCCACCTTAGTTTTGTATCCAGAGTCATACCCAAATACTTTGCAGTGTTCGCATATGGAACTAACGCGTCGTTAATCTTGACATGAGGTATGTCCTCGATTCTTTTGTTTGTGAAGTTAATGTAGACAGATTTCAGTTCGTTGAGCTTGGTCTTCAATTTTTTGGTCCATTTATATATTTTATTACTTGCTTGTTGGAGATTCCTAGTAGATTCTCCAATAGTTGATCCCACTGCCATGTCATCTGCGAATGTGGCGACTGTTACATACCCCAGCTGTGGTAGGTCACTTGTTTATAGTAGATAGAGAATTGGTCCCAATACACTACCCTGGGGTACACCAGCTTTTACTTTGTTTAGTTCCGAGTATTCTCGATCTGTTTTATTCTGAATAGTCTTTCAGATACATAGGATCTTAGCAGCTCGATGTATTCTAAAGGTAGCATACTCATTAGTTTGTGTATCAATCCTTCGTGCCAAACGTTATCAAAAGCTTGTGTTACATCAAGAAAGATTGTTGAGCAAATAAGCTTTTCTTCTAATGCTTTCTCTATGATATCTGTTATTCTATGGACTTGATCAATAGTGGAATGCTTTTCTCTAAAACCAAATTGGCGATTAGGAATTAGTTCCTTTCTCTCAATGATTGGTTTCATTCTCTTTAGAACCAACTTTTTCAAGAGCTTCGATATCATTGGTAACAGTGATATTGGGCGATATGATTTGGCGTCGTTCGGTGGTTTGTCGTTGGGTTTTATTATTAAGTATGGTTTATTCAGCTGGAACTCGTGACTACTACTTAAAATTTATACGTTCGACTTGCATAAATGGTTGCCATACCTCAAATTGTAGGCATTTATAAAAGCTTAGACCTTTAACGCTCGGAGTTTTGCCCCATAGACAACCTAAATGGCTGTTCGAATAGCAAACGTAAATCTGTTTCTTCAGAAAGATGCTAATAGCTTTTTCAAAAATTGTTGCATACATTTGTATCATACCTCAAATTGTAGGTAATTAACAGGCCTAGTAGACCTTTAACGCTCGGAGTTTTGCCCCATAGACAACAAACCCTAAATGGAAATAATGTCCGTTCGAATAGCAAAAAAAAAAACGTATTTGAATCAGTTGCTACAGAAAAATGTTTATAACTTTTCCAAAAAATTGTCGCATAAATTTCTATCATACCTCAAATCGTAGGTAATTAAAGGACCTTCCATTCTCAGAGTTTTGCCTTACGGAAAACTAACCCTAAATGGTGATAATGTCCGTTCGAATAGCAAACGTATTAATTTCAATCAGTTACTGCAGAAAAATGTTTATAACTTTCGTAAAAAACTTACGGAGGGTGAGAATTATGTTTATGACAGTCCATTCTTAAGTCCCTCCCCGCCATTAACAACCTGATTCCCGAGTATACAAAACGTTCTACCCGATACTGCCCGCGTTTACTCTTAAGAAAATATCCATTAGTGAGCACTCGAAAGCCAAACGTGGGGACTTATCGCCAGTCCCAGCATTAACAGCCGCAAATAAAAGAAACGTTCGCGTAAATTCGCGTACAAAGGCAATAAACGAAGTCTTTGCGAACGCCGCATTGAATTATCAATCGGTTTTTATTCCGGCAGCGCGCACTGCCCTATTATATTAGCCTCTGTAATTTATAGTTTTAGTTCGGGGTTTAAGAAATTGCGAGGTCATTAATCTTTGGGAGGGGGGTGGGGGGTTGGAGCGGGACGACCGGGAACGGGTTGGACGTTTTTGCGAATGCAGACCGCGCGCACTCGGCAGTGTTTCTCGTGGGCGGCAGCCGAGATAAGATTGCCGCCGCAGTGCCGCGCGAAATGACAAATGAAGCACAAAGATCGCGGTTTTCACTCACCAACAAATGCCCTCGGCGCTGCTTGAGGTATTCACCGAGATTACATTACGTTCGTGGAGACATTGATACGGTTGAGTATACACATATGCACGGATTTAATTTAAAAAATGGATTTATGATACCTTATGTAATGCCATATTACAAATACTACCTAGAGTAGGTAATTAGGATTGCTTTTTTGATAAATTTTTTGCAGTCGCTGTAGTAAGGGAATAATATTGTTAGTGAGTGCTGGGAGTTATTTAATAATCTTACATTTCTCGAAGGTCAAATCTCACAGTGCGTCCAAATTCAAGTTTTTGTTTGTGTCTTACAGTTGCTCATCACCACATGAAAGTGTAGTTTCCGTTAACTATTCTGCATAGATGGTTTCACTTAGATAGCTTATTTTAAAATAAGCATAACGTGCTTCATATATCGAAACTAATCTAAAAGATTAACCATCAATTTAAATCTGAATTCTTAAAATTCGGTACTTGTACCTAAAAAAAGAAAAAAAGGCTACTTTGCAGTGTTCGCATGTGGAACTCGTTAATCTTTACATTAGGTATGTCCTCGATTATTTTGTTTGTAATGTTAATGTGGACAGATTTCAGTTCGTTGAGGTTGGTCTTCTATTTTTTGGTCCCTTTATACATCTTATTAGTAGCTTGTTGAAGATTCCTAGTAGATTTTCCAATAGCTGATCCCACTACCATTAGAGCCGTGTCAACTGCGAATGTGACGACTGTTACTTTTTCCAGCTGTGGAAGGTCACTTGTATATAGTAGGTTGAGAATTGGTCCCAATACACTACCCTGAGGTACCCCAGCTTTAACTTCATCGATGTGTTTTATTATGAATAGAGTATCAGATACATAGGATGTTAGCAGCTCGACGTATTGTATTATAGCTCAATAAGATCATTAATACTTTTTCAAAGTTTTTGGGCCGGTGCGGTGGTGTGTCTTATTGCCTTAAAAAGATCAATAACATTAGAAATAATTGATCAATTTTATTCATCAATAGCTCCATGGAAAGGCAGTAAAATGTATTTTTAGAAATGTGTTTCTTTTTGTGTTGTAATTATATTATTATGTCTATTATTATGTCATTAATAATAAATTAATAAAAATATAATTTTTATTATGAATGTAAATATTACAGTTTTCTAAACAAATTATAACTACAAGAGCTAAACGATGAAAGAAAGGAATACTGACATGATGAACAAACGCGTACTAGCGACACAACAATTTGCTGTCATTTTAGAAGGAACCAATTCCGACTTTACTTTGCCACTATTATAGTTCTGAAAATTTTACGTTATAGGTTCGATTAAAGAAAAACTGCACTGCTCGAAATAATTAACGTATATATAAAAATGATTAAACAAACTTCTAATCGGAGACAATCGAAAAAATTCTGCTGTGGCAGACAATTTAACTAAGTCTTCTGTAACTTGTCAGGGGTGCAAGTTTAGAATCCTTATTTGTGCCAAGAAAGCTCACATAATATACAATATGTACATGTGTAACTTTTTTCTGGGTTTACGCAAACGCGGATTACTTAAACATAAAAAAAAACGTTTTGACTGCAGTGTAATATGAAGCACGCCAATGGAAGCTCTCTTGCGATTTGAAGGTGGTAGCATTACTTTCTGGACTACAATTAGGCTACACCAAAAATGACAAATATGAAACAGGGTACTGGCCAGAAAGAACAAGGATTGTTGGGGGAAGAAATATTACAATATAATCACAAGCAAATCATGTGCAATTTTGTTAATTTTACAAGTGTTTTCAATGGACCATATATTCGCAAACTAATGAGGGATGAAAGGATTAGTGAATGCTTAACAATAGTAATAAACAATATCTGGGAGAGCATAGGACAAAAAATTATCGCATTTTATTTGCTGCATTTATCGCTTTTGCTGCAGTAATTTGCTAAATTGATAATACCCATGTCTCTGAAAATATACCTTATAACTTAATGACCTATATTTCTGGTCTTCAATTGTCTTAGACTGTTGTAGGGTTGTAAGTTTTAAGGTATTTAAACACAGGAAAAGTCAATATCAGTCTTTAAACTTTCTAAACGAAAAAACCACTCTGTCTAACTAGGCGTTGTGTTTAATAGAAGAAAATATGATAAAAGACCGATGAGGGATGCGACATTTTCATCGATCTACATCTTGAAAGGGGGCACCTAATGTTATTAGCCAATTGTGTAAGCCAAATGCTCGTAAACAGGGGTGAGCAACAACTGCGGTCCGCAGATACATCAATTTGAGGGAAGCACTTGTTTTATTGCCATAGGTGGTAATGTAGCAGATGGTCCCTCGGGTTCGGATGTGGTTTGGCGACAAAATGTACTGCCATAACTCATGCCGACCGGAATAAAATCTGCCTTGACTGTTCGGTAACCACACATACGGGATATTGTTATTTTTCGGATGCCATAAATTTTATATAAAGTGTTCGATTATCGCACCAGTATGGTATTTGTGGTTCTACTAGTAGGTATCTCCTACATAGGGACACGCCAACACCCTAACTAGCGACATTTGAACAATGTGCAGCTAAATATAAATACTCTTTTATATTTTTTTCACTTAAATGGTTTGTCATCACAAAAAGTATTCTAAGGCCTGCGGTTATCACGATATATCCTAGAAACAAAATTGTGTTCAATTGTCCTCCTTATCCTTATAGTTGGCGTAGTCTGAAGTATAATTTATTAGAGACATCATTCTCCTGTGAAAGCGCTACATTGGCAACACCCCTTTTCTGCTACCATTAATCTAATTACACAAAAGGATACACCTACTAATTTATCCTCACCTGTGTATGGCCTTGAGTGAGGTGGTGAAAAATTGTTTTGCCGACAACATTAGATATAAGATGTTAACGATAAGGTAATGTTGAAATTACGATCGAACAAATAGCAACTCAAAGCAACGAAATATGGTCTCCCTACTTAATTTTCCTCAGTTTATTGTTTGCTTGCGCCCTGTACGCCGTCATTATTAAAATCGATTTAATAATATTTCCTTTGTCGTATCCTTTGTCCTGAAATCCGATCATAAAAAATAAAGGATGTTCTAAGATCGTTACCTATACAGGGTGTAAAAAATACGTACCTTAGGAAAACGTTTCAAACTTCAAATTAAGTTTTGTATTGAATTAAAACAGGATAAAATAATTCGGTTAAATGTAAATTAATGTTGAAATTGGTTACGGACATTATCGCTATTTAGGGGTTGCTAGAAAAATTTAATTTGCTGTTGGCGCATTTAATTTAGTTCTATTTAATTGTTCAGTTATTTTTATCCGTTTAGTCAAAATAAGAGTTGATGTGTTTTTATTAATTGCTTATAACTAAAAAAATATGCATTGTATAAAAAATTATTCCTACCAGAAGGTCTTGGAATTAATCTTCGACTCAAAAAATATTTGTTCTATTAGAAAAGGGAAATGTTGCCTGTTCCTATAATAAAATAAGCACTCTGTATATTAAAAATATATTTAGACGATAGCTAAAAAAATTAAACAACCTTTGTTTGATTTCTTTTTTGAAAATGTTTACTGTTGGACAACTATTTAGATAATAGAGATAATAGATTCAGACATCCTACAAAAATAAGACTGGGAATAACTTGGAACTGATAAGATTTATTTGAAAGAGATAAATAATTAATTCTTACGTTTTAATTAATTAATTACTGATTTAATATTGTTATTAATTTTTATTTTCATTAGTAATCTTAGAATGCGGATGGTTAATTTATTTATATGCTTTTGAATTTCTTCAATAATACAGAAATAAATATCATTATCTGGTATATTTTCCATTTTAACTTTGCGTATGTGTTTTTTTCCTGACAAATAATGGGGACGCCACAAAAAGAAAAAGAAAATACTATCGGATATTAAATTTAATATCAATGTAAACTATTTATATTTTGCATATAAATTTATTGTGTTCAATATTTTCGAATCTTTTTATTTCAATAGTAAATAATTTATTCCATTCGTTACCTACTTTCCGGGTTGTATTGATGCACCGCACGTGTTTGATGTCATAAATCAGACAAAAAAAATCGCAAAAAAAGCTTTGAGCCGCGTCAATAGACCGACATTGAATGGATCGACGAGAACGCGAACAAATAAAGCGGTTTATGGCGAGACACTCTGCGAACGCATGATATTTATCCATCTACATCCGTAGAGACTTCTGGCAGTTCGAATGTTAGCGGATTTGGGTGAACAATGTACGAAGGCATAATTTTTGAATTTCTTGGACGGAATGCTATTAGTGATGTACCGCCTTCCTCATTCAGTTTCTGATTTTTTATGGTTAATACGGTCATTTATGGACAATACAGTCATTATTTACGCGTGTGTTATGTTTCAAAAATCAATAATATTTTTGTTTCCTCTTTGTTGTTCGAACTGAGATCATACTGTATATATCCTAGGTTTTTGTTATATGCATAAATCCTATAAATCATCTAGTAAAGTAGTATGTACGCCGCGTAATTGTCAGTAAACGAATAAGTCTGGTAGAGTGAGTTTTGGCACATCTCATGTTAATAAATTGCGAAGGCGTATTTCACATAATCTGGTGTCGGGTAAATGCAGGGCATGCATACCCTGAGTTATTGACTAGCCGGATGCAACTCATAACGGTCTCTGCAATAATGGATTCCGGTACGCCCGCCCGCATGGCCATCAGGCCGAGCAGCAAAGTTACGCGGTTCACGGCGCCATTGTGCGCTGTTCTGCCGTTCTGTCCGTTTCCCGAAAAATCCATTAATTCCCTTTTAATTTATAATGGAGCGCGTAAACAGCATTCATCTGCTAGAGGCCGATACCGGAAACCGCATCGGCACACAGTTGTAATTTCGACCGTCACAACAACCCACCGTGGCATTCCGCTGCGTCGATCCCAATCGCTTTTTCATTATTCGATCTGCCAAAATCGCAAACATATCCGCATACCGATCAGAGTTCATGAAATAGTTCTGATGGTGCTACCGAAAAATACCGAAACGAGTTTTCGGTAAATTCTTGGTAATTGTATGCTCTGTAGGGCTGTTCGAACAGATACTCGATTTTAACTGTTTAAATTTATATTAATTAGCACCTGGAGGAAATGTACAAAAAATGTAAAAGTTACTGATATAGTAAAATGGTTGTTTTTGCATTATTTTTGATACCTTGAAACAATTATCCAATTATACCGGCGCCGGCGTCACACAGTGGTTGAAATAGTCATTTTGGACGTGCAAAACTATTTGCCCTAAAATAAAGTGAGACCAGAAATGAGTGATTGGGTTTGTATATCAGAAAAATTGGTAATAAATTGCACCAACTTTATAGTTATTTTGGATATTCCAGTGGCGTCGCGACAAGCCTTTTCTATACCGTGTACGGCAGAAAGTAGAACACAAGTGAAACACTTATTATCAATTTCTCAGAATATTTTATACTTCATAAAAGCGTCTGTGTTGTTTTAAACCCAAAGTGTAAATTTAAAAATGTAGGTGTCTGCTTGCATACACCGGGTGTTACCAAAACTGTGAAAAACACTTTCAGATGTTTCAGATCATTCATGTTTCAGATCAAATCTATACAATAATGTTATTTTGAAAAGGTATTTCGATATATCAGAAGGAATTAAACCAAAAAGACAAAAATAACACTAAATTATTAAGTTTGTTTGAAAATAATGTGTTATAAAGACACCATAAATGAGAGTTTGTCAACGCACAATACATGGTTGCTCTAATGTCTCTGAATACACAAGAAATGCTTTAAATTGTTTTAATACCTACATGACGAAAATCTGGCCTTGCGTTCCTTCATTTCCTTGTAGATAGGGGGCCCAATACTAGCCAAAATTAGCAATGCAAGTCGTGCCCAGTACTTCTTTTTTTAAGAATTAATGTTTTATTGATAATGTAATAAATATAGTACATTATAAGTGAGTATACAGTACACATATAAAATGCTTGCTACTCTTCTGCTCCTTCAACGTCCATCTGGGTATTGAGTGATCCTCTTCCCAGTGGGCGGCATTGAAGGTCTACGTTGTTTGTCTGTTGTGTGTTGGTCACGTCCCAATCGTTGTCTCAATTGGTGTTGTATAAGCATATATTTTATTTTAAGTTTGAAGGTTTGGTATGTTTGTTTTTTTATATGCTGGTCTATCTTATTGTATGTGTCTATCGTTCGGGTGGTTATGTTTTGGGAGTATTTGCTTCTCTTATATTTGTGTGTTCTGAGGTTTGTTCTTGTTCTGATATGATAGTTGTGGAAGTCGTTCGATTTTTTAAATACAATATCGGTTTTTGTAATGTTGTTATCTATCTTAAATAGCAGATTTAGACTATTAAATGTTATTCGTTGTGGTATTGTTAATTCGTGTGTCATTTCCATCACGTCCTTTGTTGGTGTCAGCCTTGGTATTCTGTATAATATTTTTAGTATTTTATTCTGTTGTCTTTGTATTTTGTTTATGTTTGTTTATGTTGTGTTTCCCCATACAGTTAGTAGATATGTTATGTTTGAGACAAATAAGGCATTGTATATAGTTTTCTTCAGGTGGTTGCGTACATATTTACTGATTTTATATATTTGTGCTATGGTTATAGAGTTCTTCTGTATTATTTTTGATATGTGTTTGTCCCATTTTAGAGTGTTCTGAATGTGGAGTCCAAGATAGTTCGTCTCGGTAAGTTCGGAAATTATCGTATCGTTTATCTTCACATTTATTTTTGTTTGTGTCTTGGTCGGGTTAAATATTAGGTAATTTGTTTTTGTTTCGTTTATTGTTAAGATATTATTCTCACACCATATTTGCAGTTTGGTCATATCTGCATTGATGGAATCTTGGAGCTTTCTCTCATTTTTATTTGAATATGCTATGCATATATCGTCTGCATACATATATAATTTTCCTTCCAGGTCTTGTTCAACGATGTCGTTTGTATACAAGATATATAACAGGGGAGGAATATTTCCTCCTTGTGGTATGCCGTATGTGGCATAGTCCGGGTCGCTGTAAGTGTTATTTATCTTTGTCATCTGTTGTCGGTCTTGTAGGTATGTTCTTAGTAGTTCTAGATTCTTGTCTCTTATCCCAATAGCTTCTAATTTTTTAACTAATGTGTGTCTGCTAACTGTGTCAAAAGCTTTCCGCATGTCTATAAAAACAGTTACAACAGTTTCTCTATCGTCCATTTTTTGTGCAATATATGTTATTAAATCTATCACTGCTGACGTTGTTCCAGAGTTTTTTTGAAATGCGTATTGCCGTTTGTTTATTATTTTGTTTGTTTTAATATGTTTCTCTAAGCGTATTTTTATTACCGTTTCCAGGATCTTGTTTAGTGTGGATGTGAGCGAGATGGGACGATAGTTTTCTGGTTTATAAGCCTGTCCTTTTTTAAATATTGGTTTTATTATTGCTTTCTTCATAGATGTTGGGTAATGGCCTTCGGTAATGGTGTTGTTGATCAGTTTTGTTAATATTGGTGTCAGTATGTCACTGTTTTTCTTAATAAAGGTGGTGGTAATCTCGTCTAGTCCTGGTGCTTTGTTATTTTTGAGTCCTTGTATTATGTTCCGTATCTCTTCTTCTGTTGTGTTGCTGAATTCAGTTGGTGGGACCGGTAATGGTTGTATAGGAACAGTGTTAGGTCTATGCTTTTTGGCAAGTTTTTCTCCTATTTTCGCAAAGTAACTATTTATTTCCTTTGCCATTTCTTTATTGTCCGTTGTTATAGTTCCATTAGTTTTCTGTATTTGGATAATATTGTCTTCTGTCTTGTTTCTTCTGTTTAAAATGTTGTTTATTAGGCACCAGGTCTTTTCGGGATTGTGTTGGCATTTAGAAAAATGTCGTTGGATATACATTCTTTTTTCATATTCTATTTTTTGTGTTATTTCTTTCCTTTGTCTTTTATATTTCTGTTGTAGGTAGATGTTGTCTGGGTTTCTTCTATGCTTTTTGTGGGTATTATTTCTTTCTTTTATTAATGTTACAATATCTTCGCTTATCCAGGGACATTCTGTCCTTCTTTTAATTGTTCTTGTTGTTCGGGAGTTTTTTATTATGTTGTGCAATTTATCGGATAGTTGATCAAGGTTTCCTATTTCTTCTTCAAGCATTTTTTGTATCTCTAGTCGGTTCTTATCGTGGTCTATTGTTGTACGTTCTTGGTGGGAGTAGTGTAGTTTGGGTCTTTCGTCTGTCTTTATTTTTGTAGCAATTGGAGAGTGGTCCGAGATGTTTGTTGGTAGAATTTTTAGGTGTTCTATTATGTGTCTATTGTTGGTAATCACGTGGTCTAAAATTGTGTTGTCTCCGGTCGGGTTTGTTCTTGTATAGTATTGTTTGTCTTTTTTGTTCATTATTTCGTATCCCTCTTCTCGTAGGGTTAATTTGTAGTCCTTGGTTGTCTGATTGTTTTCTGCAATATTGATATTGAAGTCTCCAATCACAATATGCTGTTTCCTCCTATTTATAATTGATGTCTTCAGCGCCTGTTTCAGCTGTGAAATATTAATCTGGGGGGGTTTGTATACTAGGGTGACATACGATGCTAAGTTGTTCAGGAATATTGTTATAATTTCTACTTTGTTATTTGTTATTTTTAGCTTTGTAGTGTATTTAATGTCTTTTCTAATATATATATTACAATTCCTCCGCCTCTAGTTTCTCTCGACAGGAATTCCGCTTCATAGTTGTCTAGCTTATACTGACTTTCTTCCTGCTCTCGTAACCATGTTTCTGTAATAGCTATTATTTCCGGGTTGTTATGCATACGGGGTATCGTCTCGATCTCATGAAATTTGTTTTTTATACTTCGTACGTTATGTAGATATATTGAATACATTTTTATTTCCTTAATTTATTTTTATTTTTTTCTTGTAATTTCCTTATGATTAGGTTAAGCGTTCTAGGTCTTCTATGCTTTTTATAATTATTTTTTGTGTGTCATCTTTGTTCTTTTTCATGTATATGTTTCCATCTCTTGTCCAAACAAATCTGTATTTTTTTTCTTTTTTAGCTTGTCTTGCTTTATAGAACAAGGTAGCCTTTTGTCGTGTTAGTTGTTCATTTATGTAGATTTCTTTGCTACTTCCCTTCAGATCACACTCATCTGTCTTGATCGAACCGATTGTCTTTCTTGCTTGCAATATTTTTCCTTTGACTTCTACGTTTTTTAGCTCTACGACAATCGGACTGTGGTCTTGCTTTCCATTGTTTCTCTTACAAGAAATGATGTCGCTCTTTTCAATTTTCAGGCTCATGCCTTTGAATACTTTCTCTACAGCATCGCACAGCATCTCCTGACCCCCTCTCGATTCTTGCTTGTCAATTCCGTTGATCATTATATTATTTTTTATGTGTTTCCATTCGGAGACATCTACCGCCTCTTCCAGTTGTTCCATTCTCTCCTTCATAAGTTCTCTCTCCTTTCTTTTTTCCTTCTAAAATCTAAAATAAAAAAATATTTTCACGAAACATACGCGCAAAGGTTTTGCAAAACAATTATGTTTATTAGTGGAATATTAATTAAACAATCACCATAAAACGTTTTCGAAAAAATAATTTTCTCCTCATTTCTATTTTCGTATTTAATTCTTTCCTCATCTACTTCAGATAAACACTCCGTATTTTTCAAAATAAAGGTATTTTAATATGAAGTCATTTTGATCATTTTGATTACTCCCAGTATAACGACGAAGGTGACTATAATTTCGTATTATTACATTCTTATATCTCTAAATGTCTTTTTCACATGACATTTTTGCTTATCTTTCAAAATCATGGTAGTTTACTCTTAGGTCATTTTCATATTTTTTGACAACACCCGGTACATGCAACATGTCGATTAATATTTCTAATAAGTTTTTCAAATAACATTTTTGCAAAGCTTTTAAAATAAAGGTACTTTGTTCTTAAGTATCTTTCATACTTTTGGTAACACTCGGTAGATGTAAAAATTCTAATATTTGTGTTTTAGGTTCAAACTTTTATCAAAAAAAAGCACACTAAATTTACTAGATTATTTTAGGTAACGATACGCTATTGTGTTGAAAGTGTTTCATTTTACAGTACACAACATTATTACCGCTACCTAGTACTGTTTTTAAACACGCGTAAACAAAAAACGATATCATAATAAATGACCAAGAACGGCCAAGTACGGTCAAATAAATAAAAAATAAAAAATGGGGCACATTAGGGCAGCTAATTGATACTGTGCTTGATAAAATATACTATTGGCTTCAAAATTATAGTAAACAGTTGTGTAAATAGTGATAAACTTTTGACTTTGTGTCTAAAACATTAGATAATGCTGTATACTCTACGAGATTGATGGACCATAAAATAAATATTTATAATTCATAAACCCGATTTGTTTTAGACAAAGTAAACTCACAATAAAGTACGTACCTTGCTGAATTTTATCCATTTCACATAACCTCACCCACTTTTGACAGAACGTAATAAAATAGACATTAACAAAGACAAATAATTGCATGCTCTGCCTTGTTTTGATACAACATTGACATGGCAGTTTTCTTCATGATATACAGATCGTAATAGTTCTTTAACACCCTTCATTAATCATTATTCGGATTCTGGTTTGAAAGGTATTAAGGCATTTATTCCAGTCTGAACAGTAAATAACTATGTGTTATCAAAATGCATAGTTTTGAGCGTCTAGATTGAGTATAACAACCACTGTGCGTCATCAGCGTTAAAAATTGTATCAAGACCAACAACCTTAATTTGATTGCAGGCAGTTCTATTTTCATCGACTGGATAAAATTTTGTTAGAAACAATCACCTATTTTAAACTATAATTTTGAAGTGGCCTATCTCAAGAACTAGGACCCGGATCAACATGAAACCTTTGCTGAAACCGCTGATTACAAAGTTACATAGGAAAAGTCTCTGTCTCTAATGATTACCGAGTTTTGCGCAAATTAAATTTATTCAAATAACGCAAAAATAAGTGAAATGGACCACATAACTGAATAATGGTAAATCTAGGGCATTAAAAGTATACATATTTTTGACTCACTCATCGAGAGCTATCATTTTGCGGTGGGCAAGTCTTTCTATCGCCAACGGTTGCTAACTTAAATTGTATTTTTCTATCTCAAAGTGCTAAATTTAAAGCGAAAATAATTTGACAACTTTTTGAGAGATAGAGTGTTCTAATGTAGTTATGCTATGCATTGAGATGTGCTGCATTCAACCGTGAGCTCTGTTTTCCTGTAACGCGTACGGTTTGTCAGAAAGTGGAGAAATATAGTTTCCGCGGTTTTTCGCGGTTTTCTCGCGAAACAAAGTTTGCTTGTTTGCTTGTTAAAAGTTGGTAATATAGCAAAATGGCTGTTTTTGCATTATTTTTGATAACTTGGAACGTCTTAACTTTTATTTGAGGTAGGTACCTTCAAATACGTCGTTAAATCGTAGTTACTGTCTTCACAATGCTAATCGCTATATTCCGGTGTGCTGAATGTGAGCAATCAGGGCTGAAAAAGTTACGAGTTGTAATTAGCATAGCCGGCGATATCAGCTGTCGGAAATAAAGACTGGCCGGGACGAAATTTCGGCAATTTAAATAATTTATTGTGTTAATGGAATTATTCCGGAATCCCCCCTTTTCGAAACTTTCAACGGTTATAACTAAAGTTCCGGACCGGGCACCAGTCGAGATAATTGAAATATTAATACGAGGTAATTCTGTCATCCCCCGGACGGTTTTGGCCCCAAAATCTCCGGTTCATATATTTGGTTTGGGGCCGATCTCCGGTTTCATTTCGCCTCCAACTCAATTGTCAATATTTGACTTCGGGTTCGCAAGCTTAAAATACTGATGAAGAAAATCTTTACCGCAAATACGTAGTTTCAGTAATAGGGCTTTGCGGTCATGTGGAAATTTAACTAAAATCACTAAACAAATGATTCTATACCATATAGATGCTCAAATATTTCACGAAGCAATTTATATTTCACTTAGCTTGATGATAAAAAGTTGCATAAACTAAATGTTAGAATATGTAATTACTGGATTCTGGATATCTGGAAACATCAATCAAACAATTACTGAATTGGCTACTGCAGATGTGCCAAAGGTCCTTAACTAATGGTGCCAGTGTTGATTGCCACTCAAATCAACAGAACCGTGTATCGGTTTGTCACACAGGATCCTTGATATCGAAACATAAAGGCTCGTTGGTATCTTTTGTTGTAGTACTAGTAGGTACCTCAGTAAATGATTTGACCGTGTTGTTACACGACAAACCCACTTGTATACATGTGTGTTTGTGTTTGCGTAAACGCACTGTGGCTCCTCATTGGAACAAACCAGTAATGTCCTATTACACTCTGTATGATGAGTGACCGAAAGCATTACAGTACGCGGCCGAGGTAAAAGCAAATATTGACAAAGTTGCTGATTGTCAATTACAGATGTCCATATATTGATGAAGTCGAGTGAACTTTTCTGTTTCCAATTTCCCAGTTATTTGATACTGACATTAAGACCTTTCAATTTATTTATTATGCTAAAACTTACTACCAACCTATACTGACTGAAGATGGAATAGTTAATAGAAGGAATTTGTAATTTTTGTAATAAGCAAAAGCATCAAAACAAACACAGACAAACACTAGTCGTTGGAAAAATTAGAAAAAGTCGTTCTGTAGAATCGGAAGGCAAAAATTCTGAATTGTGAAAATCATTGCAAAAATATTCATGAATAATTTTTTATACAATTATATTCATAATTGTATGCAAAGTTATTAAAATGAATATACATAAAAATATACAAATATATATAATTGAATCTAATTCAGTTTGACAGCAGGTAGCAACCCCTAAATATAATTTTTAAATTATTAAATTATATGCGGTAATTGTTATTCAAGTCTTAGATAGAAATGTAACCTTGTCTTTGTAACCCTGTCTTTGTACAACATTGCGGACAAATAAGTTAAGATGGGCTTCGAAATGAGTAGGCAACCAAATGTACTTCGCAATTTTGTGATCATTATTTCCCCGAAATGATTAGGTATTTCCATTCAAATTATACGTTAAACTGAAGTTCAAACCTTTGCCGATAATACAAAAAATATCCGGCTCAAGGATTGGCAGCAGTCCAATCCGAAATAACTGGAC
Source organism: Melinopterus prodromus (assembly GCA_964023965.1). Lineage (NCBI taxonomy): Eukaryota > Metazoa > Arthropoda > Insecta > Coleoptera > Scarabaeidae > Melinopterus > Melinopterus prodromus. Next base: position 4,738,485 of record OZ030398.1, read on the forward strand.
GATTTCAATATTTTATTACGCAGTATGGAGGGCGAACTTTTGTTCGTCTTCCATACTTCGTGCTTTGTGCAATTTAAATGTAATAAAATCTGCCACCTTGAGCTACAACGGTATATCATTAATAATTCTCTACGTAAATAAGAAAATTAATAATAATCTGTGTGGTGTTTACTATTAACGTCAAATTCACCAGCAAAAATGGTGAGATTTGAAAAATACTAATAAAATAATGAATGATTTTTATTTAATATATGTTTATTTATTTATCGTATGACTATATAGTATCAGCCTCGCTCCGAAGGAAGGGGTTGCTGACTAAATTATCAATGAGGTTTTTGTTTTGAACACATTTTGAAATTTTAGTTTACAGTTAATCTGTGATTTTTAAACACCGGTATACTACCCGGTTAAAGATTGTTTGTGACATAGGTACTGTGCTGATTACAATGACAGACTTTCAAATTATTTCCTACTTCAAAATTTTTGTAACAATTTCGATATTAGTTTTAAGATTTTGAGCGCAATTTATTATTTCATTATTCCGTTTAGGATTTATATTTTTTAATCTATAGCACCATGGGCCTGGGGGCTACAAAATAGTCTAACCTAGTTAACAATTGACCAATTTTAAAAATTTCTGCATATATTGGAAAAGTTTATTAGTAATTTTTTTATTGATTCATGCATTGTCACCGGAAACCTGTCCACATGCAAAATTTCTACTCGAACTTTCAAAATGTTTGCAATTTTTTGAAAAGTTTTTAGTTTTTCCTTTTGATTCATGTATTGTCACCAGAAAACTGTCATTCGCAAAATTTCAACTCGATTTCACTCTTGGAAGTAGGTAAAATATGATAATGCGCAAGAGCTTAGCGTAATATCGACAAGTGGTCCCTTTTTTTGCAACAAAAACGCATTTTTTCATGCATTTTATAACCGCAGACGGGTTTCAGACGAACACATCTGATAAAAAACACTAATAAAGTGACTAATTAGCGAATAAAAGAAAAATGTGTATTTTGAACCACTTTAACTTTATTTGCGATTATTTGCGTAACTAGAAACGGACAACTGGACCCTTTTCACATCCACGCACACATATGTATAATTTGCATAAATATTGTAATTATTTGTGGTCGCAGTTGCTTATTAGATCGTGTAGTTGTTATTGTTTCAAAGTTTAAACAATAATTATTGTCTGCCTTGACATTTTTAACAATATTATAGGTGTTAATACACAAATTTTATTATCTCCTTAGTTCCAGCTTTGGTTTTCTGCTTGGAACTAAAAAGTGATGGCTATGAAGGAACAGATAATGTCCTATCGAGTTAAAAACAATATAAGAAAAAAACGGTAACTTTCAGTTATCGATGTGTGTGATGACACTGCTAACTGAAGATTGATATAATCGATAATAATATGTTGAGTGCGATCTGTTATGCCACAGGAATCAACTGGAAGGGGCAGAACTTTGCTGAATACATAGCTAATGCTCTTTCAGGCTTGGCGCGTTACGGTTACCTGAAAAGTGCCCCGGGGCAACCTGAAACACTTAAAATGCCTCGGACAGGGCTGGATGCCTGCATTATCTGCCGGTTAAAACGCCGCGCACGACATCCAGCGGAAGGAATTTCAATCAAGCAACTATTCCCTGGCAATCCCGAACTCCTTAATAGTTTCTCCGATAATTCCGTAATATAAAATCAAATCGGAAGACCGCCCATACCATCCGATGGAAATTTCACCGTGATATATGTTTATCCTTTATTGTTATGAATATGGACCGGGTTTCTTTCCTATCGTTCGACTTTTAATTGAATCCTGTCCCGCCGAAATGGTCAATTATCGGGTTTTGCCTGTTCGTCATTCGACGCAAGAATTGACCGTAATTGTTATTGGAGGATGTGTATTGCGGATGTTTGCCGAATGTAGGTTACTGTTATGGAGATATATCTTTCGGAGACGTGAGCGGAAATCGGAAAACAAAGATAAGCTTTTTCTAAATCGCGCGCTTTGAATTTATCAAGAAGTGGGTGATGGTCTCTGCTGAAATATTAAAAGGAGCAAGGATTGCAGCCAGCAGGGACAATGGGGCGTATTACATTGATTGTTTTGGTACACCAGGTGCTGGGAATGTTCCAGTTTCAAAGTGTATATACGAATGGAACGGTCGCATCGGCAGCTACAACATTGCGACGCTCGTTCTAAAGCTATCAAGGAATGCAGCATATCCAGAGTCCTAGAAGTCTGCAGTGCACTGCTTGTTTTTCTTTACTAAATGTAACGAACTTACATTTATACACTAAATTTTAATCAAGCTCATATTGTGGTGTCCTGTGTTTTCTATAAATAGCAAGTAGCAAGGATGTTAAAGCCGACAGAGGTAATCAGCTACTATTATTACTATACTGGTATAAATATTGTTTAAGTCAAATAAATCATTGCCTGAATAGAGGATCATGTTCTAAAAAATCTAAATTATTAAGGGTAGTAGGAAACAGGATATAGTAGAGATAATTTAAAAACATAATCAAAACTAGAGATGTGAGACAGGTCTTTAAGTAATACATTAAGTAATTTATTTAGGAATATAAGGCATTTTTGGGACAAAATATTTGATACTACTTATGGCAAAAAACTTCAGCTAGTCGTGTAGCTGTCATGGATACAGAGAATTACGAGTCAATTACTTAAGAATAATAATTGAATATAGCAGAGAAGATTGAAACATGTTTACGCTAACAAATCATATACTCATTTGTTTCATACTGGTGGGTTTAGGTATACACAGCGAAGAATATTCGCAAAAGGTGAGAAAATTATATACTTGCGGCTATTGCTTTAAATGAAAGTTAATATTTACCTGGCTTGAAACATTTTCTTTCATTTAAGAAGTCTATACTTTAATCAAATCACTTTATTCTCAACATGAGAAAATATCTACTTGCGGTAGGTATAGCAAACTAATCATTTACTTGCATGGAAGCACATTGCTTTGAGTGAAGTATTTATTTATCTGGGTGTAGTCCGATACCACAGTTCAATTTGACGATTTGAAAAAAAAAAACCTATAAGTAAAAGAAAACGTTTGATATATTTCCATGCTGGCGGAAAGGGAGGTTTTATTCCTAATGGCGTATTGACGATTCTTTCCGGTATTTTATTAATGTATATTTTATGAAGTTTTATCAAGGTAATCAAGGACAAGCTGTATTGTATTATTATTAGGTTCAAAAAGTGGTAATCACCATAACGACATTAATCGTAGAAGCCCTCCTGTAATTTAATGGGTAATATACACCATTCTATTGTCATAAACACGTCATTTTATCATTGAATTCTATTGAATTATAGGTATTATAAGTTATTAGAACGTATGACATGATTAGCAATTATTATCATCAAATAAGGAAATATACCTAACGTGTACACACTGTACACTGTACACTGTGTCCATTCAGTGTACACAGACACGGGTCGATTAATTCTACACACAGAAAGTGCTTCCAACGAAGTAAATAATAAACAATAAATTGGCATAAATAGACGAGAGGCCAATTATGCCAATTTATTGTTAACCCCGTATCCCTGAACCGATTTTCAATTTATTATTGTTACTATATTGACTGAATTTCGTGACATTCATACTTTTAAAAATTTTTAAATTATTTTATTTGATTTTTGGTATATAAATTAAATTTTTAATATTTGTTTTGTACCTGCCCGTTTTGCGTTTCTAAGTAAATTGAATGTTTTTTCGTGTTAGTAAATTTGTTTTTTACGCACCATACTTTATGTTTTCGATAGAGGACCAACCGCAAACCTTGGTACAAAAGTTAGCCTAACTTTTGACATTTCTCGTCCCCCCCTTTTTTTCTTTTGCGCGACTTTTAACTTTAGTTTGGACCTTTTATTACATCCTGTCCCGGCGTTTCGCGTCCCTGTTTTTTGTACTATTATTATTAGGAAATTTTTACCAGTAGTTGCCTTTTTGTCTTTTTTATTTTTTATTACTTTTTTTCTCGTAAGTTGGTACTATTCACTGTATTGATTTTTTACGTTACCATTTCAAATCACGTTACACGCTGTTTTCTCACCGTCGATTTTAACCGTTATTATCCGTGTGATACAACTTTATCGTCTGATAAGATGTTGCAAGTTGGACGAGTGATTACTTTAGAACATCCGTTCTTCTTTTTTTATGTGTGTGTTTCTCAATGCTGGTGCCTCTATTACATGTCTGTCAAACCCCCTTTTTGGACTTAAATCGCTGATTCGTGGTTTTGGTAGGTCTAATAAATTTTAGTAGATAGATTTTATAGCGTCGCTCTTTGTACCTTTATATCTTTTAGGTTCTGAAGATGCCTATAATATTAGGCGAAAGTACTCAACAACAAATTGAAGAAATGCCATAAAAAGAAAAACCCAAGACACTTTTTTCTATCCATTTGGGCCTTTTACCGGATTAACCAACCTTAGATTATTACACTGCCCAGTATAACCACTGTTATTGTTATTACATGTATTCTTTTTCATCACTTTCCACTCTCTATACAGGGTGTTGCGATTTGTAAGTTTTTATTTCCAACTTTCTGTTTCTTTACGAGCGTAATCTCAAAATGATGATGTTTATTCACGAACAGCAGCAGAGGTAGTAATTCTGAATTTTTTAAGTTGAAGAAAATAAGCTGTCTTTATGGATCGACATATTTTTGACTGTTTCTATCAGTTCATTATAATTTTTTACAAAAATAGTTGCTGTCCTTTATTTCTTTCTTTTTCAATCTTCAAGACTTAAGCAAATTATAAATATCGGCTATCTAAGTTCATCGATAATCTACCTACCTACTTTACCAAACTACGGACTTATGCAATCTATACCTATACAGTCACTAGTCACTAGTCAAATAATATACTATAATATTTCAAGTATCTCTTCAGGCATGTTCCACTGTCACTACAATATAGTGCGTCGCAAATAAATATATACGTTGAACATAACTACCGTAGGTTATTCATCAAAACGGTACCTTCAGAATATTATAAATCGGAAATTTATTTTTCGCGGTACTTATTGAACCAACCCTTCTAGGGTCGGCCCGTACAGCCAGTAAACAACTGAATACAAGGATTTAAATCGAAGAACTCTCAAGACTGTTTTATTATTACTTGATTCTTTATTTTTCTTTATTATTGATCTTGATACTTGATTTTTATGCAATACTTGATATTGCTCATTCAATTGAAAATTTAAACTTCATGGTTTACAAATCATTCACCCAGGCTATTAACACTGAGATTGGGATATCTTGGAGTATGATAAGAAGAATTCTTAAATAAAAGAAAATGTTTTAAGCATCTAAAGCAAGAGCCGCAAGCATAAAAATTTACTCCCCTGCGTGTATCCTTACTTAGTATATAAAATTCAGTTTATTGTTAATCCTGTTAATCATTTGAACATGCAATTTCGAATACGTTAAACTAAATAACACAAACGCGATTTTTTCATCTTTTTGTATCTTACACAATCCGTCTGAAACGAGCCTCCTATACATTCCGTTATGTGGTCATCTCTAGGTTATAATTTTGCCAGCTATAGTGGGGTGCCCTCTTCTAAGTTTAAAAGATCTAAATATCGACGAGTTGTCCGTTAATGAATGGTAAAATCGTCGAGTCACGGGAGCTTTGCGAAATTCGTATGGTTCAGGTAGAATTGAATAACGCTTGATTAATTTGCATATTAACTAGTCCCGTGACGGTGTGGAGCTACGTACGCGGATAATTGCGGATGAACTAGTAATTGTGGACGCGGTGTCGGCATACATATTGGATTGCGCGCACGGCGTTTATGAGAGCAGCGCCGCGCCGCGCCGTCGCGGTTGTTCAACAGGACCGCAAATAAGGTCCGCGCACCACCTTTAATAATTAGTAGTTACGGACGTAATGCGGACGAATGGCGCAAAACTTTTGAACTAAAAGCGCGGCCGTCTCTGTTTTGCTATAATTGGAACTGTGTGTTCGCTGATGGCAGATTTAGAATACGTAATCAGGTCTGCCCGTTTAGCTGTCTCGACGGTTATTAAAACAATACGTCTCCTTTTGGAAATCAAGTTGAACCTGGTCTGGTAATTATGCTGGTCGACAAGGTTTTGGTAACTTTAATGGCAGGATTTTTTTATACCATCGAAAGGCTGTTTTGCATTACAGTACTTTCCTCCTTTTCTAAACGTCCTTTTACTTTTAGTAACTAGAAAATAGTATAGTTGGAAATTCCGTGCTATTATATTTCTTAAGTTTTTCGTAGCATAGACGCATGCGCAGTGAAAGCATTCGTAAAATCTGCCAACAGTGCCAACGTGAGACATTTTGTTTTGTTTTAACATACCGCAGTAACATACAAGTTTAACCTCACAGTGAACGCTACTGTTTGTACAACTGGTTTATGTTATATAAATTAATTTGCACTAACTTGTAAACATAAAGTAAACAAACAACATAACCCTAAATGCATCAGATCTGAGATAGATTAAGATGAGTGTCAAGTATAGCCATCTCTTGTTACCAATAGCGTATTTTATTTAGTTATACCAAATGTTAGTTTGGTGTGGGTCCATTACGCAAAAAGGTTTAATAAAGGATAGGATATAGAAGATCGGAGAAATAAAAACTTAATTTTGCAAGTATGTTTACTTTAGTACTGGTGTCGATCAACAGATCATCAGCCAACAGCCAGAAAAACACGAAACAATCTGCCAAAATCACGCAAAATATTAACAGAAAAATCACTTAAATATGGCTTAAAAATGTTAAACTTACAGTCAAAATCAATTATAAGAGACCTAAGAGCAGGCAATAGAATGAAAATTAGTGTGTAAATTGGAGAAATAATTCATGTGACGTACATAGTTAATTTGCTGTAGAAGCAAAGCAAAAAGTTACCGTTGTCAAGTATAACTAATAGTTAAGTATGTATATAACCTCAATCTTTAATTTTGATTTGCGGTCAAACTATACACTCCCTTACATCAAAAGTGGACTTTTTAATCCTCCCTAACGATTCTTTAACGGTATATTGCAGAAATACGACCAATTTGTGTAAAACAAAGCAGGTAAATACATTAGCTATGACGGCTTCCTTACTCAAATTTTTTTTTTCATTTGCAGGTAAATAATGCACTATCTGATATAAAAATGGGCATTTTTAATCCTTTCTAACCATACTCTAACCGTCTGTGAAGAAATATGTAAAATGTATAGCAAAACAAAGCCGTTAGCGTAACTTTCGGATGGTAAACTAAAAAGTGAGGTTATGTACTAAATATTAATAATGAATTCCGCCATCTTACACCAGTTAAAATCACAGTAAATAGAAATAAAGAGATCCAGTCTCTTTTTTGATGTTACTTTATTTCAGCACTTATGGCTGCCATAAGTACTGAAATAAAGTAACATCAGAAAAGAGACTGGATTTTTTATGTATATATAACGTAATATATATTTTTTGGCTGGACTACTTTAATATTTGTCTTTCTGTTCTTCCTAAATCTTGGGTGTGCAGCGAGCACTGCACGCTCTGCAGGTATAGACCGCACGCCACTGCTTGTTACCTTAAAACTTCCTTTCTAGTTACTAAAGAGAAGTTTAGAACAAACAAAAGTTTCCCAGGTTTCCATTTTCAGTTACATAATCTATTTTATTGCCATTGGAACCTAGTGAGTATGACCTATCCTTATTTTTTTAGTTTTCTATCAGTTGTCATCATGTCGGAGGAAAATTTTAAATAGTTTGGAGCCCACCAATGTAGCAATCAGGATGTATTGTGAGCAGTTCATTTGTTATAAATGGCGAATCTAAGTGGTAACATAAATGAAAATCCGTATGTAAATTGGACAACCAATTCATGTTACGTATATAGACAATTTGCTGTAAATGCCAAGCAAAAAGTTACAGAAATATTTGAAACTGTGTCTCAAACTTACACAACAAAACAGTGGCAAAACTGTACGTTGGATGAGTAGTTACATGAGTAGTAATCGATACTACGTATATAGTGAACATACATACATGCATGGCAATTGGTAGATATTATAGGTATACAGCTGTGACCGGCTTAGGTGTTTGACGCGGTTAAGTAAGGGCAGGGCTAAGACTCGAACGTGTCGATTCCCATGTCTGTGGCTGCCGAAATCCGTTTGAATTTGAGCCATGACACATCATGTAATCATGCAACCGATTAATTCTAATGGAAGCGCTAAATTGAGTGATGGGGGTCTCCGTGGCGGAAATCCAAGGAGATCAATACTCCGTCCACACTTAGATGTTTGCCGAGCGACCAACTGTTACACCTATCTCATTTATGTTCTGCCCAATGGGTGAATTTACATAAAAACAGAATTCTATACAAATATTGTCGGTACAAATTATATGCTCAATGTATAAAATAAAACGTGCATTTATTGTAAGCATTTGATAAAATATTTGACAAATACAAAAACAATATTTGTGCAATGCAAGAAATTTCTTGTGCATTAAAAACAATAAATAAATGTGCAATACAATCACTAACACGATAAAAATATAATGAGCAGCTTCAAAAATACTTGTCCATCGAAAAAATAAATCATTTTAGCCAACTAAGCAGAAATATGTTGGAATTTAGGGCAGTGCCTGAGTTTGGGGCACCTTATTTTACCATATATTTTCAAAACATAATCTTGAAATTACCTGAAATCTCGGTATTTCTGCTGGGAAATGGTCCCATAAGTAACGATTGCATTTTCCATCGGAATTGGGTACTGCAGCCGTTCCGCGTGGAAAGGACGTGTCATACTGATGCAACGGCTCAGTGTAACCGAAAGAATCTTATCGCGTTTACAGCGATGGCACCTTTCCCAGTTTACAGAGCCGAAGAACACCAGCGAAAAACAAAGTTATCATTCAAGTGGGCGTGAAGCGAAGCTAGTGGCTCGCGCCCGATGCACAGCCCGCTGCAATTGAATGATACCATCCAGAGTGACATATTGATTTACGATCGGACATTTAAGTCGCACAGCCAACTTTGACCTCCCACATGTCCAAGTGCTACTTTAATCTATACGTCCGTCGCGTTCGCTCAATGAATCTATCTGATATATTTGTGAATTTTATTTAATTTCTTTAATTTATAGTCTGGAGCATATGTCTAAGGATGTAATAAATTTATTTTTTGCCAAATAACTTAATGCATCCTTGGGATTAATACAGAAAAATGTGCAGTATAAAACAACCATCTTGAAGCAAAGCCACAGTTTGGTACTATTTCATAATTTCGTTTACAATCGTTAATTAACAATTCCATAAAAATATCAGAAATAAAGATTAAAACATTTATAATGCGTAGGTAATAAAACAGCTGGTCATAATTATTCCATTTGTAACAAATCCCTTTCGAATAACCCCTTGTCCATTTGAATCTAACACGCAATCGTATATAGGATTTTGCTGTAAAGTGATGTTGCCATGACTGTAAACTCTTTTGCGGTACTTGCGAGGCCATTAAAGAAACGACTTGACGTACACGCGATCGTTGAGAGAAGTGCTGTTTGCCGTGATACTTAATCATGCACGATATGCAAAAATGTAAGTTAATGCAGTATGGCAGGGGTTGCAAAATGTCGTTGGAGATATTTTACATAATGTTTCTAGGAGGTGTCGATATAATCCAAAAATCCTGACGATACTTAGGGGACAAAGGGATACAAAGGGACTATCAATTTTCAAAAATGTATATCTATTAAGAATGATAAGGGGCAATGCCACTGTAGATTATTTGAAAAATGATAATCACTGACAATTGATAATAAATTTCAATAATAATGTCTTCATTCAGTAAACATTTTGATGGCATTATTGGTACTATTTTCATAGTCGGGCGAATTAATTATAATGTTAAATGATTTTGCGTCCATAGACCTTGTTTCCAGAAGGTCCAGTTGACGTTTTTAAAATTTCATTACCTCCCTTAACATTGGGCCAAATTTAAACATTGCTTAGCAGTTTTTTCTAACCCTGCCTATAACTGTTGCTCCCTGAGCGAGCGATAGACAGTTTGCTAAACTAATATTAATAAAAAAGTACTTAGGAACCATGTCTACTTAAAATTGTCTTAATGGGTTAGCAATGAAGGCCACTGAATATGAATTGAGTAATACATTAGATCTGAAATAAGTTACTCGGGATTTTGCAGAAAAAAAGGTTCGAAAGAGCTAATTTTAATTTTGTATATTGTACTAGTATTCTTTATTCTTTGTTGTTTTAAAAGTATTGTTTGTACTAGTATAATCTCCAAAGGTTGTTTTTTATTACAAATAAATTTCGTAAATATTGTCTGAGTGTTGGACTGTATTTTTCTGGATAATGATTTTTGTATAAATCTGTTCTTTTGTATAAATCATTTTGGAGTTAGGGGGGCGGCACTATTGAGATTTACCTACGGCGACAAAAACGCTACTGCCGGCCCTATACCCAGTATTATTTCAATGATTTGCAGTTGGTTTGGTATAAAAGTAATTAATCAATTGAGCTGCTATTTTGTAAGTATGTAATTCCAAATTCGCCAAATTCGATGTTACTATAGGAGATCTCGGTAACTATAAGAGATATCGAAAAGTGAGTAAGATGGTCTCTTTTTGAGAGAAACTCAATGGTGAAAACCAAAATTTGCTATCGTCTTTTGTTTTCGAGTATTATTATCCTATTAATCTAAGCAAATTGCACTGCGAGATATACACTGTCAAATATTTGTACCGAAAGTACCGAAAATATGAATATTTAATGTCGATTCGTAACATCGCACATCTGGACTTGCAAACACGTTGCAAGGTCTCGAACGCATCGGCTGGCTCGACAAAAACTTGTAGTTCTGTGACCGTAAAATACCTACTACGCCGATATTGGGCAGACTATTTGAGGTAAACATATTAATGCCGCATGAATGCACCGGTGAAAAATACGTTCTTATGCCTGCAAGAAATAGTTTTCGGGCTATAGAATTCTTAATACGTTTTACTTTCGACAAGAAAATAATATCTTGGTACGTAGTGTGTAGGATGTTTGTTTTCGCTACATTGCTAACGCGTCTTGCAAAATATAATAAAAAATAATACACGCAAGAACTCATGATTTATTATTTGATAATAATTATTTCAATAATTTGCAGTTGGTTTGTTATAAAAGTAATTAATCAATCCATCAGGGGGGCGGCACTATTGAGATTTGCCTACGGCGGCAAGAACGCTAGGGCCGGCCCTGCTACAAGTCAACTGAAAATAGTAAAAAAGAATGGCGCAACTGTCTTGGACGATGGCACACGGATAAAACAAAGCTTTTAGATATTTTGTGATTCATTTAATATATTGTAAAAAAATCTACCTATAAAAGATACTTAATCATTAAAAATCAACATCAGTTATCACATGTAAATGTGTATAAAGTAATCAGATAACAAAAAAGAAATGATTAAATTGAAATAACTCAGTCTTTTACAAACAAAACAACCTTGTTCGAGTAATAACCATAAAATTATGTAAAGTTATTCACTTTAAAACGAGTATATCAATTAGTTCTATAGTTGCCATATTACGAAAATCTCATTTAACTCTAACATTCGCCGCCAATAAGTGTTAAAATGGATTAGGATAGTAACGTACGAATGTAAAGACAAGTGCTGCGGTTTAAGGACGAGCTGTAGTTACAAATATAAGCGGCCGGAAGGGTCGCTTTAATTAACAGTAAGTAATGTATAATGGTCCCTGCGTGGTGGTCCGTTTCTTTATCAAAGATTAGGAAACTTTGATCGCGGTAGGTCGTTTTCCGCCCCATTAAACCGGACCACATATTAACAAAGGGTGGCGGAACAATCAGTTCGTGATGGTGCCGTTCCGACCGGTCTAAACACAAACAGAAAGCTCTTCTCCCTAACGCGTAATTTAAAATAAATAGGGAGCACTAATTCTGGCTGCTATTCTTCAATTATCCGTAACCACTTCACGGTGGGGGTTAATAATTCGTTGTTGAATATGTCCGTTACGTGTTTAACCCAAAGTTTCTCAAGCCTGGCATTGCGCAGGGTGGTCAGACCTAGAAATTTAAACACTTTAAACACTTAAACTTTGTTTTCAGCTCAAATCTACGATCAGAAAAAATTGTGCTGCCAAACATTACTTTGATACAATAAGAGACAATCATGGTATCCTTTGACATAACAAACGTACATATATGCTAATATTCCCATTGAATTCTCTTAATTTAGTTTCACTATTTTTCAATAAACTCTTTAAGGGGAGGTTTTCATGTAGAGACCTAAAAAGTAGCACAACTTTGGCACAGTTTTTCAAATAAATTGTAAGAGATATCAATATTTTTTCTTTTGCTATATATTTATTATACTTTAGTGGACAAAAAGAAATTGTGCCATAAAAAACTATAGACAAGAAGTGGCTACTGTTGTAGGAAGTATCAGGTTCTGCGCGACGTGCTTGTCTCAACGACGTGCATTATGGCTCTTATAAAAATGAACGCAAACCGAAATTTCAAAAACGCTGTGAATCTAGATGAAATTAGTTGGAGACTAAACCAACATTTAGTGCAGGAAGTTGAAAAATGACAAAATGACTGCAGTTTGAATTTTAAGATCTATTTTTTACACCTTTGTTTCGTTTTCAAATCATTATAAATAATATAATTATTTAAAAGTTTCACTTATTGTAAGCTTCAAGTTTTTTCTCTAAGGGATAAAAATAAACGCTATGAAACTAGATGAAATTAGTTGGACACTAAACCAACATTTAGTGCAGAAAGTTGAAAATTGGCCAAATGGCTGCAGTTTGAATTTTAAGATCTATTTTTTACACCTGTGTTTCGTTTTCAAATCGTTATAAATCGTTTTACAACAAATCACCTCTGACCCACTTTGCATACCTGAAAAAAAAAATGTTTGACAAAATATATAAACCGTTCACTTACAATAACGTGAATTTAAAATTTAAGAACATTTTACCCAAATTTAACATTTACCCCGTTTTCAAAGACGGTAACACCATCTACAAATTACTTACAAATTTCAAAAACCATAAATCAGTTATGGATATGTCTAGAGTCTACTCAGTCAAATGCTCTAATTATGATCCTGTTTATGTAGGTCAAACCGGAAGGAAGTTGGCAAAACGGATAGCGGACAACACAAATCTAGAACTTCTTCTAACATTTATCAACATGACATCTCAACAGGTCATTGTATAGAAGACAATAAACCTACAGTACTTCACAAATGTAATAAAAACAACACATTAGATTTATTAGAACAGCTCGAGATAGGAAAGTATAAAAGAACCCCACAATATTACTTTATTAATTAATTAAGGATCGAGTAGTATTTCAATTGAGTAGTATTTCAACAAAAACAAAAAACATTTTTTTGCAAAAACGGTCTAACAACAAAGAAAAAAACAAACCCTGGTTCTGGTATGTTTTATTTTTTCTTTTCGAGGCAGTGAAATCTGTAAGTTTAGTTAAACAGAAAATCTGTGTTAAAAAACTGTCAAAAAGGATTAAGCATCCAAAAAATGTGTGGGAGAAGAAAATAATTCAATAAAAAAAACAATGCACTCATTTAATTATTAGCCCTTCTTTGTTGTGCACATTACTTATACCCCAGATTGATAAAAAAAACGTTCATATTGAATTGAATACTCACGTTATGTTGTGTGAATGGCTGCAACATTACTATTACCGTTCGGAGTGCTATCGACCGTTTGGTAACGTATATCTATCTAACAAAGCCACAAACTATTAAAGTGAACACTCTGCCATGGGATATCAGCATAAGTAAGTGGTTTCGCTGCCGTATCCCTGACCATTACACACTGTAACATAATAGAAAGGGAGGACTCGCCGAGCGTCGCAGTCCTGAGGTAAATTGGGAACGACGCTGCAACTAGGGCATCACGTAAAGTCCAGCGAATTCGCCACGAAGGACAACTAAATTCAAATTTCGTTCATGGCATGAATGTCCGTATTTCCGTTCTATTGGAACTCATCCACACCGTCACCTCCACCACTTTTTTCTTTGTTACTGTCATTACACTGTGTTACAAAAAAAGCGAACTATACCTTTCACGAGACATAGCGGAAGTTGTTAAGCTGGTATAGAGCAGAACATAATGGCATAGCTGAAATTTTCCATGAACCCCCAAAATCTGGATCCTTTTCAAAATTAAAATGTTTTTGGGTACTTGCGCGTCTATAAAAATTCATAACTCCGCTGATTTCCAAAATAAAAATGTAAATGAAAGAGGAAGCATATACCATTACGAAGATGTACGTACTGTTTGTGATACAATAACAAATCGAAAAGTTATGGACGTTCAAGTGCAGAAGTTTCCAATTAGTTTCATATTTTTTCAACTTTAACAACAATTTGATGACCTATTTGAATCCGTAATATTTTTACTGAACGCCCATTTAAATTTTCGTCTAATACGTGTTTGTTTATTAGAATCGATTGAAATTTAACAGAATTATCATAATTTATTGACCGGCTAGACACGTCACACTGGGGAGAAGAAATATACAGACCGACTGTAATAAATCCGTAGTCTTTATACACATTAACTAGACATTACTATATTTACAATATTATTCTAAAATTACCACACTGATTTTTTTACTTTATCATACGCAGTATGGTAAAGTATTGTAATCGTGCCGAAAAAAAAAATTGGGATTTTAGCGGAAATAGGTCTTTTAGGGTCCCCTGAACATTTTTGACCAAGGTACAAAAAAATGTCTGTGTGTGTGTGTGTGTGTATGTGTGTACCCGATTTTTGTGACGACGATTCCGGAAAAACTAGTAAAGGTATCGGGACGAAAGTTCATATTTAGAAGTTTCATAACCAAACTTAGAGCTGAAAAGCTTTTGGTTCAAAAGGGTTCAAAGGAACTGGCTATTTACTCTTAGCAATTTTCAACGATTTTGCAAATGAGCTGGCATTTCTGTAATTTCGTCAAAATAGTTAAATAATAAATTAAAGTAGAGGAAATTTTGAATAATTTTTTTGTAAAATTAATACTTTAGCTGCAAGAGCAAATTCTATTTGATCGAGATCGGTCGCATCTGCATTGATATGAAACTACATAGTAGCCAGGATTTTGACAAATATTTTTTTGTGCTGTGACCACAGAAATGTCTATGGCTGTCACACTCGAAAACAGCTGATTTCATCAGAGGTTGGAGAACCGCTATGGAACGTTGCCGCTTTAGTGCAGCAAAGTACAAAATACAAAATTCAAATAAAATAAGATCAGCAATTTGATTGTTTGTTGATAAGAAATATCAACCCGTTGTTATATCTAATTGTAAAAACGATAAATTGAGAAAATTGTAAATAAAGTATAGCGATGAGTGTAGTTATATTTTAGTATGTTGGTACGGATGTGACATCTACAGTGACATGAACGAATATAAATCTGTCAGAATTTGAAATAGCTTTTTAAACTTGACGTTTCGTAGAAGTCGTATCAACCTAACATTTCCTATACCTACAGAAATATAACCATTTTTGATTTTTTTAAATACGTATTTTTCAAAAAGTAGCACAAAAAACGTTGATGTCAATCCTGTCGAAAGCGCCGCATCACCGCTCGTTGCGCTATTCCGTACTTTCGGCACTTGTGAGATAAATAACTATTATTTTAATTATTTAAATATGCTTAAATACATATTTACTCAAAAAGCAACACAAAAAACGTGGTATATCACTCCTGCCGAAAACTACATAGCGCGACTCGCTCACATGCGACGGCGACGCTCCGCCTTCGGTGACTATTATTCTAATGACAGTAGGTAGTGTCAAATGCTGATGCTTTGACAATACCTACTGTCAATAGTATCAAAATATCTGTCAATTCTAGGCTAACTAGTATAATTTTAATGCAACCACGATTTATCTCAATCAAATAGATTACCATGCAGATAAACTATTAATTTTATATATTGTATGATAAAGTCATGTGCCTGGCCACATCAGATTTTTTACTTTATCATACGCAGTATGATAAAGTATCGTAATCGTGCCGAAAAGAAAAATTGAGATTTTAGCGGAAATAGGTCTTTTTGGGTCCCCTGATCATTTTTGACCAAGGTACAAAAAAAATGGTTTCAAGGATTATGCAAATGAGGCGCTTTTTTCATTTTCATTTTCGTTTTTTCGTTTGTCTGTAATTTCGTCAAAATAGTTAAATCATAAATTAAAGTAGAGGAAATTTTGTGTAATTTACGTCATTGACATTTTTTGGTATAATTAATAGTTTAGCTGTATGAGCAAATTCTATTTGATCGAGATTGTGTCTGCATTAAAACAACATAGTTAGCCAGAATTTGTCAAACGTTGATTTTTTGACAATACCTACTGTCAATATTGTCAAAATATCTGTCAAATCCTTACTAACTTGTATTATTTTAGTGCAGACACGATCGATCTCGCTCAAATAGAATCTCATGCAGCTAAACTATTAATTTTATATATTGTATGATAAAGTAATGTGCCTGGCCACATCAGATTTTTTTTTCGTTTCCGTTTTGTTGTTACCTGCCAGACTATCACAATATGTAAGTAAATTAGAGTTTACGTTCATTACATTTCCAGCTATAATTGGGTTCAAAATAAATTGCACCAACAGTAAAATTTTCACTCGATTATTGGAACAATACTGAGTTCTATCGGGATTAATGAAAAAATAAAAAATAAACGATTAGCACAACAAAACTTAACTATTTTTACTAGATCTCCGTCGTTAATACAATACATCATCTGTTTGGTTGTTTAAATGGCCAGCATTAGTCTGCGACCATGTTATAGATGTTTTTTCCTTGAAATCAAACATTCATATTATCAAACATTAGATCAAATTATAAAGACGTAGGTTTTTATAACTTAATTATTGGAAATTACAATATCTATCGATCAGTGGGCAGCTCAGTTTTACTTGTTGAAAGAAGTTTTCAAATTTGTAGTAATTCCTCTCCTAAGTCACGGTCACAGCATTTTTTTCAAGAACATTCTAAGAGCTCTCTTCACATTAATAATTTTACTAGCACCTGCCAAAGTTTACATCATAAAAAACTGTAACATAATCTACGTTTCCCCCATTTCCAATGGCTCTGTGGCTACATGTTTACATTTTCTTTGTTAGATCATTATATTTGATCATTAATACCCATTTTCTTGCAGGTGTGGTCTGAATGTCGCCGTCTCGTAGGTCAGCTATCTGTCTGTGGAATCTTAAACTAGGAAAGCCTGCTTTGATCTACACCGTCCCTAATGAACCTACCCCTGATAGTGCGCTCCGACAAACACCAGTAATCACGACGAGGGAGATTCGACGTGAGTACAAAGCTACACTAACTGAGGTTGAAATATTTCGTCTCTTTTGTCGGTGACTTTTACACATCGGTCGTTCGCTGAAAATATTCAACGCCTTCTGTATACGTAATAAGAAATTCCAAGAAAGGAACTTGTGTTTGCTTTCCAAAAGTAGCAAATTGTTAGCACAATACAATCGAACTGTTGATATTTTGTCCAATTTTTGTTGCTTTTTACTTGAATTCTTCGTTTATAGTGTAATTTTCGAAAAGAAAAAAATTATTTGGAAAATGATGAAATATTGGCGATTTTCCATATATGTGTATTTCCAAAGGCACTGCTCCTTTTAAAATTGACGCGCACCGGAGTTATCAATAGTTTGCCTTTTTTAATTCTATTTCTCACGAAAATTTGCCGATTTATGGTTACTCAATTAGTAGGCAACTAATCTGCTTTTTGTTGTACTTTCGATTATAATTTAATGTAGATTAAGTGCTGAAGGTGACAGTTTGAACTGTCGAAACATGCTCACACAGTAGGTTTAATATATACACGATATACGTGTCCCACTTTTTTCCCGCAAAACTTTTTTCCGGATAATAAATGTCACTGAGCAAAAAGTTTTGACTTATTTGCTTCCATTATTCCTTAAAAAGTTACAGCCGTTTGAAACAGCCATATTTTAAACAGCTCTAACTTCTATAGGAATTTAAAACTCTAATAAGTCGACAGGAAACATTTTTCTTAGAGTGACATTTACTAGTAGAGAAACAAACGTCTAAAAAGTATTATATTTCTACCTTGATTTGTTTAATTAAGTTATATTCAATGTTTTGATTTTTTTTACATAATTTTATTTTCGTTTTATATTGGTATGGGTGTTGTTTGTCCTCTTTCTTCGTTTTCGCATTGTTATTGGTATGTATTTCATTGTTTATTGGTCTATATTCTTTTTTATTGTCAAGCGGCTTGTTTGATTTTTTTTGTCATTAAAATAGAATTAATATTTTGTAGGAGAGCTGTATTCACGTGTGATGATTTGCTTACGCGTTTATGGTGGTTCAGAATTTTTTTTTCCCTGAAACCACCATCTATGGGCGTTGGCAGACAAATAAAACGGCTACCTATGTAAGAAATATCGTGATATAAAAAATTATCTTGGTCAAGGTATGCCATGGAATATAAAAAAGCTACACTGACATCATCAATGACTTACAAATCTCTTCAGCATAATGACTTGACAGATTTTGACACTCAAAAAATTGACATAAATGTACGATGGGAGCTGCGACAATCATTTTAAAATTCACGACCAATTTTGATATCACGATACTAATACATACAGAAAAATCTATCGAACACCATATCGAATTTTTTTCTGAATCCTTGAAATTATTAAAAGCTATCAATGAAAAATTTGTCATGAATTGCTATCCACCTATGTTTATAACAATATCTCCGAAAGTATTAAGCTTAGCACAACAAATTATACACTACATTAAAGACGGATGGGTACATGATTAGTATGGGATTATTATGTTAATATTGGATTAATAAACATGGCCAATCCATGAATAATTTTGATTTGGATCTAGAAAACAACATACTAGGAGAGTTATTGGTCAACCTCTAACATTATTTGTTTTCAATATTTTTGGCTTTTCAAATGTGTGACAAAATAAACCGATAATTTGAATCTGCTGCTCATAAGGGTACTTTAGGAGAAGAATAGAGTTGTAGGTGGTGGATTTCAATATGATCTTACATTCCAGATAAGATACGTAACCTATCACCAGACAAGTTCTGATCTTCTATGACGAAAATTATGTCGGTCCCATTCATAGAAAATCAATAAATATCCAACGTGAGTTGCAATTCTAGACGAAAATTTATGCAGACAGGAAATAAACTGCAATTTCAAATTTCGTACAGCATTTAATCAAACAAAAAATCATTAATTTAAAGTTCGTCACATAGTTTTATTTATAATTTGGTAAGTTTTTGCATTTCGTTTTCACCTCGAGTTATAAATCAGTTCATTTTTCAACATTGTGTATGAATGAGCAAGCTTTTTTTATTTAACAAACTTTACGAGAAAATATAGAAAGCATCAGTTAGAGATGAAATTACTGTGTTCTGATTATTGTTCTGACTAAATTGTTTCATAACAACATATTTATTTTTTCAATACCTTAAAAATAACAAAATATTAATAAAACAGTATTTTAAATGGCTCTAACTTCTTAAGGAATATTAACTTGATATCACTAAATCCATATGATAGACCAGGGCCGATAATTTTTGAAACAAAAACAAATAAAAGTAGAATGAAACCCATTGGAGAAGGAAGAGAATATAACAAAAATGAAGGGAAAAATAATTTACGGGCGATCTGAGGTCGGGAAGTGGGAGAGGGTGAGTTTTTAAGGGTAAGAAACGGTTTATCTCGATTTCCGGCAAAACTACAAGTCCTATGGAAAAAAGTTAAATGGCAAAGTTGTAGGTAATGAAAAGATCTACAACTTTTGTATTTACACTTTTTTCACATAACCTCAAAATTTATGTGAGAAATTCAAATAACCAAGTTTTTGGTTTTTTATTTTTATCTTTTACAAAAAGAATTTTTCTTTCACGAAATTTGGTGAAAACTTGCCTTGTTATGTCCCAAACACACTGTAATTTTTTTTATTTAAAATGTTTATTTATTCATCTTATTTTGACTTATTATCGAAAAAGCAGCCTAATTTTCAATCGAAAATTCTCATGTCAAAATAGCTCCTTTTTTAATAAAGTCGGTGGGCTTTTTATTCGTTGAAATCTCTACTTTCTGATGGCGAAAAAAAAAGTATACATTACTCTGGTAAATGTTCTCAAAAAATGCAAAGAAATGAAGAAAGGTAAAATCCGATTTTTTTTATCGTTGTGTATAATGTTGAGCTATTTATTAAAATGTATACTTTAATTACTCGATAAACGTAAGATTCCATGTTACATTGATAAACAGAAAAATTACAAATCCATAAAACACGAAGATTGCAAAAAATATGCGAATATAGTTGTTCTAAATATAAATAATTAAAGCTAGGATTTAAAGTGTACTTCATCTAAAAAATGTGACTGCTGCTCTTTTTTTCAGTAAAAAAGTTAATTTATTAAATTCAATTTACATTTGTTAGTATCCATTACTTTTTGTCTCTTTGATGGCATGTCTTCATCGTTAGATTCGAGTAGAATTTCGAAGTCTTCAAGACCATCACCGTCTTCGTCTCCAATATTAGTTCCAGTCTGCATTGGTTGTTCATCCACAATTTCGTCTGAATCACTAAGTTCTTCGTAGCTTTTTTTTTCGTAGCTGATGCTACTATAATTAAGACCTCGATAGAAATTGCCAGAGATAGAAATTGATAGAAATTGCCAGAGATACTAATAAAACTGTCGTTGTGGGTCAAGATATTGATCTTTTGATCCTTTTAATCAATTAAATTCAAATAATAATGACATTTATTTTCACAAGCCAGGTTCTGATAGTTTCAAATATGAATCCTTCAAAAACATCGTTGCATTTCTGCATTGTTTTTCTGGTTGCGATACAGCATCTGGATATGCCGGAAAAGGAAAGAATGGTATCGTAAATTCATTAATACACGATAAAAATTTGTCAAATTTGGCCAAAATTTTTTTGAAAAAAGATATCGAAAAAAATGGAATACAATTAATCAAATCTATTTATAAATGTAAAAATGATAATATAACACTGAATCAATTTAGATTTCGTAAATATCAATTGGCAAAAATTAAATCATCTTTCATATTGGCTAATCTCCCACCCACAGAAGGTGCAGCAGAACAACATTGTTACAGGGCATATTATCAGCTTCAAACTTGGCTGGGTAACGAACTGACAGCAACGGCTTGGGGCTGGAAGCAACATCAGCGTGGCATTAGGCCCAAATTTACAGAAACAGAATTAATTCCGGAACTATTGCTCAAAACGATTTGCTGCAGCTGTGCAACTGGATGTAGAATTTTAAAATGTGGCTGCCGAAAACATGGTTTCAAATGCACAAATTTATGCTTAAATTGTCATTGTTTTGAAAAATGCTCCAATGTAGAAGAAAAAGGCTACGAAGAACTTAGTGATTCAGACGAAATTGTGGATGAAGAACCAATGCAGACTGGAACTAATATTGGAGACGAAGACGGTGATGGTCTTGAAGATTTCGAAGATCTACTCGAATCTAACGATGAAGACATGCCATCAAAGAGACAAAAAGTAATGGATACTAACAAATGTAAATACAATGTTATAAATTAACTTTTTTACTGAAAAAAAAGAGCAAAAGTCACATTTTTTAGATGAAGTACACTTTAAATCCTAGCTTTAATTATATTTAGAACAACTATTTTCGCATATTTTTGCAATCTTCGTGTTTTATGGATTTGTAATTTTTCTGTTTTTCAATGTAACATGGAATCTTACGTTTATCGAGTAATTAAAGTATAAATTTTAATAAATAGCTCAAAATTATACTCTACGATTAAAAAAAAAAATCGGATTTTACCTTTTTTCATTTCTTCGCATTTTTTGAGAACATTTACCATAGTAATGTATATTTTTTTTCACCTTCAGAAAGTAGAGATTTCGACGAACAAAAAACCCACCGACTTTATTAAAAAAGGAGATATTTTGACGTGACAATTTTCGATTGAAAATGAGGCTGCTTTTTCGATAATAAGTCAAAATAAGATGAACAAATAAATATTTTAAATCAAAAAAATTACAGTGTGTTTGGGACATAACAAGGCAAGTTTTCACCAAATGTCGTGAAAGAAAAATTCTTTTTGTAAAAGATAAAAATAAAAAACCAAAAACTTGGTTATTTGAATTTTTCACATAAATTTTGAGGTTATGTGAAAAAACTGTAAATACAAAAGTTGTAGTTCTTTTCATTACCTACAACTTTGCCATTTAACTTTTTTCCATAGGACTTGTAGTTCGAGATAAACCCTTTTTTACCCTTAAAAACTCACCCTCTCCCACTTCCCGACCTCAGATCGCCCGTAAATTATTTTTCCTTTCATTTTTGTTATATTCTCTTCCTTTTCCAATGGGTTTCATTCTCCTTTTATTTTATTTCACTTTTTAATATTTTCAAAGGCATCAGCACTGGTCTATGAAACTTTTTGCTCAGAATAAATGTCTTTTTAGTTTATGTATTTTTTTTCTTCGTTTTCGCATTGTTGATTTGTGTTGAAGGAACTAAAAAGAACGAATAAGTTTATACCTAGAGAGAAATATCTGCAGTGTTACAGAAAATTAGAAGAATTAACTGTAACATTGCTGGTAATTGGGTACCAGCTATATTTGTGTATTGTTTTTACAGAATTCACATATTCTGCATTTTCCTGTGAAATTGCAATACCACCGTAATTTTACTGGGCATTTTTTAAATTTTACAGGAAAAGTACTGTTAGTTCACAGTAGTAAGTAATATTCTATCAAAATACTTCGCAATAAATACGTGAAACGCCTTGGAAAGGATAATTTTTTTGTTCGGGTTCCGCCAGATTCCAAGCCAACTTAAAGGGTTCCGCAAGAGTAAAAAGGTTGGGAAACGCTGGACTAGACTAGTGTCTAGAAAAGTGTCTTCGTACCTCTATGACGTACACAAAGTTTATACACTTAATCGTCAATGGTAAAATCATACCTGATGTGAATCGAGTGTCAGAATTGCCACCACGAACACCAGCAGATTATAATATTAACCATTCGAGCCATTTGAGAAACCTTACCACATTTTTAGTTCCATATAAGAGGGAAGAAGGGCCCTCTTATAAATTTAAATTGAAATGTACAACTCGCATCTTTGCCGAAGCCACAAAGCTGGTGGATGGGTGCTTGAAAATCGATCGGCTTTTACTGCGCTGCTGAGAGAGGCTCTCTGCCCTCATGCACGGGTACAAATCCGTCGAACTCGTTCGAGCACGTCAGAGCCCCGCGTCGGTCTCGTAAAACAATGGTGACGATCCGAGCACGTAGCATCGCTAGAGCCGTCCGAGATCGACTTCAGACAACCAGATTCGTTTCGAGCCGACCCATCAGGCCCGACCTCATTGGGTTTAATGGGCTATCGCATGACCATCGCGTGTTCTAGTTGAGAGGCCGTAGCTGGCCTACGAGCTACCATTACCCGGCAGCTATGAAGAGTCAAACGCACGACGATGCCGGCCAAGGCTCTCACTCGTTCACGGTTGCTCTTCGTTCAACAGCCGAACGAACTGAATTCGTATTATGACCATGATTACTGTCAGACAGTGGCTTTTAGCCCTTCCAGTTGACGTCCGGAAGCATTGCGATATATCTTATATACTGCGAGGCTCACGCTTTCCTGTTTTATGTGGGAAGGAAAAGACGGATAAACTTTAAATGACTACGAATACAGCGTGATGTCTAAAGACAAAATGTGTAAGGAGATCGTAATTTTATAATTTATTATTTATAGTATTTGGAATTTATTCGGAATGGTGAATAATAGTAATGAAAATAACAATAATTCATAGACCAGGGTCGGTAATTTTTGAAACAAAAAAGAAAATAATAGTAGGATGAAACCGATTGGCAAAGGAAGAAAATATAACAAATATAAAAGGAAAAATAATTTACCGGCGATCTGAGGTCGGGAAGTGGAAGAGGGTGAGTTTTTAAGGGTAAAAAACGATTTATCTCGATTTCCGGCAAAACTGCAAGTCCTATGGAAAAAAGTTAAATGGCAAAGTTGTAGGTAATAAAAACATTAGATATTTACACTTTTTTCACATAACCTACAAATTTATGTGAAAAATTCAAATAACCAAGTTTTAGGTTTTTATTTTTATCCTTTACAAAAACAAATTCTACGCGAAATTTGGTGAAAACTTACCTTTTTATGTCCCAAACACACTGTTGATTTAAAATATTTATTTCTTCACCTTATTTCGACTTAATATCAAAAGAGCACCGTAATTTTCAATGGAAAATTCTCACGTCAACGTTCTCACGTTCTCATCTCTATTTTCAGATCGCCCGTAAATAATGTTTTATTTCATTTTTGTTATATTCTCTTCCAATAGGTTTCATTCTACTATTATTTTTATTATTATTATATTATATATTTTTTCAGTTTTTACCATTCTCAAAGGTCTGGTCTATCAGTGGAGTGACGATTAAGAGTTTTTATTTTTTTAAATATCTCTGAAACCTTTGAAATCCCATCAATTTTCTTCATATTAGGTTTAAACTCTGAAAAATATAAATTAAATCTACAAATTCGGTATTTACCTTCTATTTATAATCCAGGCAACGAATACCAAAAAATGCCAAATATTGTCTAAAAACCTGTGCCTGCGTCACTTTGGGGGGGGGGGACTATCCTACATTGTATAAAATTGCTAATAAGTCGTTCAAACATGACATTTAGAGGTTTTGAATGACCAAATGTAGTTCATAAGCGGTTTTTTGGATTTTAGAGGAAATTTAAGCAGATCTGGCATAATAAAAATATAAACAACAGTCAGTGCAAAAAGTAAAATAAAAATAAATACAAATCTGACACTTAATCTGAAAAATTTGAGTCAGTGGAGCTAAAATTATAGTAAAAGATATGTTCTATTTCTGGCCCGCCATTTTGGATTTGTCATTTTAAATTTTGCCATTTTAATGCCATATTTGGATTCAGCGTCATTCAAAACTCTTACACGCCATGTTTGGTGTTATTAGCGATTTCAGACCAGCTGGGTAGTATTTCACCTTTTCATACCAAGTTCCAGTTTTATTTTATTTATTACCGGGTTCTCGTCGTATTTCTTTTAAAATTGCTCGACTACAAGGGATGTCATTCACCAGATATGTCACTGCACTCTTAAACTGATTGGACCATAATTAAGCATTACATCCATGCATTACTTGTTGATAAAGTATCAACTGTTTCTTTAACTATATCAGATTATTGACCAGCTTAGATCAAATCAAATTGCAGCATCATCAAATTATTAAGTGAAGGTTTTCTTTTTGAAGGGTTTAAGAAAATAATTAAAACGACCCTATTATTTACATTTAATTAACCCGGCAGCGT
Organism: Melinopterus prodromus; assembly: GCA_964023965.1. Lineage (NCBI taxonomy): Eukaryota > Metazoa > Arthropoda > Insecta > Coleoptera > Scarabaeidae > Melinopterus > Melinopterus prodromus. Next base: position 4,763,996 of record OZ030398.1, read on the forward strand.
GCTTAAAATAATATCCTTAAATTCCAGGACACGAAAAAATGCGGATGCTTTTAATTATGACGCGGAGGGTTGAGTTGACGTTACCAGCTCCAAAGGAGACATAATTACAGGCCGCGGAGTGGATGGGGGAGTGACACCGCGTTGATAACAAAAATTGAGAATGAAGACAAACTGTTAAAATGGAAAAGTTTAAGATGGGATTTAGATAAGCCGCCTTCGAATGTGTTTTTCAGATTACATCTAAAGTATTACAGCTTTTTTCGGCTCTCGACTCCCCCTTGAGCGTTTGCCCGGGATTGCCGGGTTATTTTCTCCGTAACCGGCCGGATACTAATGCTCTCGTTTTATTTCTAGGTTAGGCCCGTTACTTAACTGTATTAACGTACTGCGAACACTGCCCTTATTCCGCACTAAATGCGACATTTTGCAGTAAATTGTCGCAGGAAAAAGTGTTTGGAGATACGACGGAATGATACCTTGAGATGCGATCGTTGCTTGCAATGCATATTGACAGACTGTTCAAATATTCACCTCCCGTAATGTATTTAATTAGAAATCTACTATCGATTGCAAATGTATTGAGCCATATGTTTGATGGCTCATAACTCAAAATCTGGTGAAGAATGTTATATCGGGAGTTAGTTTAGATTCATCTATAGATAGGCTTATGTGCTTTCTTAAATTTCGTTGTAACAAAGGCTGTAAACAAGGTTATTAGGAAAACAAATATCTCAGTAGCGCGAATTATAGCGCAATAAGGACGGAAACAATCATCCTAATTTACTTAATTCGACTACGACACCGCGCAGTTACGTAGTAACCCCTCCTGGCTGCGAGCTGAGTTGATGCACAGCCCGTACTGGCTTAAAATAACAACAGCGAGATAACGCGTGGTAACAGTTCGCAGCGCTGAAGCTGTATGTATAGATTGCTACTGATCACAACATAATATTATAATGTGTTGATTTTATAATGGTACTAGTAGGTATACAATGAGCGCGTAAACATGTCAAATTTTAATTATAAAAATACATATATTCACGTTCGATTTAATTTCCGGTCTTCAATTGTTTTCGACTTATAACGTCATCGCCACTTTTTTAAATGGCAACCCGATAGTTGTTTACTTATATTACTAGATCTGTATTAGAAAATTTTCAACAAAAAATTAGGGTTTATTGATAACATTTATTTGTACATATATGGAAAACAAATAGCAGTTTTCGATTGATTTATTTGCGCGGTATCCGAATCTAATCTCAAAAGTTTCGTTCACCGTTCACTGCCAGGAAACAAGTGCGTAACAAATTGTAATTGTAATTTGTAATTGGCATTATAAATTGTTAAGAAATCCAACTCAAAAATAATTATGAGTTAAACATAATATAATTGTTATTAAAAATAAGAATTCTTATGAAACGTGCACTATTTATCATAAAAAAATACTACAATAATTATTGTACCTACTTATTTTAATAAAAATGTAAATAGCATGACTGACATATGGTCATACCTATGTATATAAATTTATCTTTGCCGTTTTGACGGTCCTTGCCGTTTTGATATACTGACAAATGCTCTTTTATTTGAAATTTAATTAAGCAATACATTTAAATTATAGTTGACATTGGTACATCATTGGATGAACTGATAGTGGTTAATAAGCAAACCAGTGTTTTTATGTTAAAATAATATTTGAAACTTTTAGAAATCAAAATATCCCATAAATTAAAAGCAATACGGCTTCTATTTTTAAATTGCCAAAAATTTAATAAACCAACCAGAACACAAAATAGATAACCAGTTTTTAAATTGTGCATAACAGAACTGATAATTTGTCTGTTGCAGAACTGGCAAGGACAGTTTTTATGTATTACACTACATTACAGTAGTGTAATGTTCAGGATAAAATAAACTGTTCTGTTTCAATTTATATGTTTGATGATTGTAAAGGTTTAACTGCATCTTCCAAAATTTCCAAATACTATAGCTTTGACTTCTCTACTAATCATGCATAATAGTCATTAATACACAGAAATAAAAGACTGTTGGTCTAAAAATCTCGAACACAAATTTCCTATTTCCGAACTTTTCAACCATTTTGCGGCCAATTTTAACTGCCATTTTTATTACTTTGAACCAGCAAAATGGCACGTGCAACACGGCTAAACAAACATGGGACAGTCGACGCGAATGCCGCTGCGTCTCCTTGTTGATTTTGCGATTAATTATTTTCCGAAACTGCATATTCATAAAATGCAAATGAATAGGGCTGGGCATATGGGAAAACCGTTCCGCCGAAAGCGGTTCGGTTTTTCGAAACGCGTGTCAGAATTTTACCATTTTCTCGCAATTCGTGTGCCATTTCGCGACAGCAAATTTTACAGCCGCAGTAACTACGCGGTTAAATGTGTCCAACATTGAGAGGTACTCGTTTTTTTTTTACAGACTTTGCATTTATTCGCTGGATGTAGTGGAAATTGCAACGAACAGCGAATGCAGGTGTTACCAACCACAAATGCCTCTGTGATAAATTGCGATTTATAAGTTTGCAATATGCGTTCGTATTAGAAACAAATGAACAAATAGAACGAAAGCCGGCATGATTTAATTTTTAATTTTCTTTATAAATTCTAAATGCTTTTTACTAATAATCAATTTGTAACAACTTCTCAATTTGTAGCGCTTTGTTTTAGTTTTACGTTTCGGTGTTTTGTTTTATAAATATCTAAACAGAAAATGGGTATGTTGCGGGCGCCATCTCTCGGAATATCCTTCTCACATTGACTGTGCTTATCTGATGACAATGGGGGAAACGATTACGAACGCCCTGCCTCTCCACGCAGTAATATATGGCTTGTACAGTGCGAGGAGAGCGTCATCTCGTATCTCAGTTTCATCTTCTATTATTAACAGGAAGCGCCGTAATGGGCTGCGAAAAAATTCCGCTCCCATTAAGCCCCCCCTCGCTTCAGGCTCGCATAAGTCTCAGGCCGCATTTCCACATGTGCTATTTTCATCGCACAGTCTTTACCTGATCTTTACCTTATATCAAGCAATTACCATATTTACAGACGACCGGAGTGGTTCAGGACCAGGGTTGCCAGATTTGCCCCCAACTCACCCCTACAGTGCCCTGAAAACTACCTTTAAATGAGAAAATGGACCCTTCTAATTATTTTATTCTCTTTTCTTTTTCGCATAGAAATCATTATTATAAGTCTAGTTGGGTGTTTATAAACATTTGTCAGTTAATTTCCATTTTCCATTTCCAATTTTATTTGTTTAAATAATTCGTGTTTCTCGAAAATCCGTCTGAATTCTGTTTTCTTAGTTCGAAATGGCTGTTTATTATCTTAGAGTGAGATTATTTATTTAAAAAAATCCTCCTATTGTTTAAACAATAAAGTGTTATTCATTTCCAACTTTTTCAAAATCTGGTAGAAAAGTCAACATTTTTGTTAAAAGAACTTATAATTTTTATGTTCGAGATATCCCTAATCATTTATTCAATTTGATTGGGGAGTTTTTTATATTAATTTTTCTAAAGCCAACCAATTTTATTAATCACATTTCTTAATCTGATGTCCTACCACTGTATGTCAAGATAATGTAAATTTGTTGCTGTCTGGAAACTGTTCCCTGTACTCTAATTTGATGAAATATTGAAAACCATACCAAATATCAATGATGTCACTAGAATAACAGTTGTCTTTCAAAAAAATAAAAAATTAGGCGAATTGCAAAAAAAAAAAATGTTTAAGCATATGGCATTGTTAGATCTGGTATCCATTGAGATAATATAATCCTTAATTAAAAAATTCAACAAATATTTTTAGAACAAACAACAGTATTCTTAGAATTTTCAATATTATTAGTTGAAGAAATCATAAATAAATCTGATAATTTCTTTTACCCAGCATATTACTCTATTAGTCTAGTTACTAGTAAAAGTAATAAATTCGACTGTAAGATTGCTATTTTATAAATAAGTCAACGCTTGAAAATATGTAAGCATAATAATGTGATACGGATTCAAAACTATGCATAATATATGGATTTTCAAAACACGTATCAAGTTCTCGAACCGCCGCATCAGCCCTTTCACACTGGACGTCCGTGCGGTTCGAAGTGTATGAGATTAAATCAAACCTTTCACGTGTACCGTGCCGTGCCGTTTGAAATCCATGAAAACGGATAAAAACGCGCGGACGCCGTGTCCCGTGTGAAAAGGCCGCATGTTGCTGGAATGTTTGAACAAAAAATGATACCGTTAATGCTACACAGAAAAATACTTTTGTCTAGTTGAAAGAGATGGTTTCGACGAGAAAATAATGTTTTGGAATTCAATATACATGTGTCTGTTTTTGCTGCATTACTAACGCGCCTTGCAAAATATATAATATGCAATGACTAAGAAATTTATTGTTCGCACATAAATTTTTAGATCAGTTTCAGTTTAATAAATAATTAATAATTAATTATTAAATAAAAAAACCGCGAAAGCGGCAGTCATCAAAATAGATATCCTTTCCAACATAGTCGATCCAATCAAATGAAATTTCCGATCTCTAATTGTTTTCGACTTATGACAACCCCCAGTTTTTCTAGCAAAAAAACTATTTGTTCACTAATTTAAAATCTACGGGAGAAGAGTGGTAAGTTTAAAATTCTGAAATTTAAAATCTGTTTTCTTTTCTTAAATTGCAACACAATGGCATAACCTGAAAACGACCTTTCATAAAACGGAGATTTCTGCCTTTAGAACCTATCGTCCACTTATATACAAATTAAAAGTGTTTTTGTGTCGACCGTCGTATCTTTCCTGGCTTCTTTCGTATTTATTTAAGGTCCGCTGCACTGTCTTTGGAGAACAAACGATGCAGCCTCCCACAAAGTGAACGAAAGAAGACGTCGTACGATAGTTAATTATTAGTGAGCGGGTTTGGATCGTCCCCTAATTGAATTAAAATAATTTACAAAAGGTCGTACTTCCGTCGGTCGGACCCGGAGGGACTTTTGTCAGTATCAAGTGACCGGAAAGTTTGAGCAATTAAATTTTACCCTTTTCAGAAGCAAGCGACCCGCCTCGCATCCGACTTCTTTACATTTCCGGTCGCAGGTCCTTTTGATGTCCGCCCGTTCGATAATTACAAATTAAAAGCCGCTTGCACGGACATGTACACAATAATACCGCAACGGTCGCTTGGCCAAATTACTGCGCTTGGCTGAAAATCCCTTCCATTCCCGGTCTTTATCCTTTGGAACCAAGTTAAACTAAATAGGAAGTATAATAAAATCAAATGTCAATTCGTCCAGCTAAATACCTTATTGCATTTTGTAATGGATGGGTTATTTTGAAGTGAAAAGCCAAACTTCTGTCTACAATCATGTCATGACAGAAACTATAAAGTTTCCTATTTACCGTATGATTGCTTTCGAGAAAACTATGAATTAGATAGTACCTACTCCAATTCACGCAAAGCTCCAGACATAAACGAACGTTTGACATTACCTTGCAATAAATTTAACTGTCGTCAAAAATAAAATAATACCAATCAATACCAGGTAAACATATTTACTACGCAAGCATCACTAGCGAATTACGTGGGATACGACATCAAAAATGAACCTGTATAACTTGATCTCATTTATTGATTATGATATTTCAAACAAAGATAGAAATAGGTTTTGATAATATTGGATATTTGTATGAATGGTAATAGAAATGAGAAATTTCTTAAAACATTAAAAAAAATCTGATGTGGCCAGGCACATGACTTTATCATACAATATATAAAATTAATAGTTTAGCTGCATGAGAATCTATTCTATAGAGATAAATCGTAGGTATTGTCAAAGCATCAGCATTTGGCACTACCTACACTACGTCATTATAATAATAGTTATTTATGTCACAAATGCCGAAAATACGGAATAACGCGACGAGCGGTGATACGGCGCGGCACCGAAGGCGGAGTGTAGCCGTCGCATATGAGCGAGTCGCGCTATCTAGTTTTTGGCAGGAGCGACATCAACGTTTATTGTGTTGCTTTTTAAGAAATACGTATTAAAGAAAAATAAATGATTCTGTATAGTAAATGCTAGGTTGGTACCACTTTGACGAAAGGTGCGTTCCGATTGGTAGGTAATGGTAGCTAATGGCGGTGGTAGAATACGAAATTATAGTATTTCTTACATATCGTGATAATGACACATATTAGTTTGCATGTACATAAGCATGAGTCACTAGCAATTTTCTATTGGAAATACTATAACGGCGTCTGCTACCACTGCCATTATCACTAATGAAAACGCACCTTAAAAAGGTAATTCAAATTCTGACAGATTTATATTTGTTCATGACACATCCCTACCAACATACTAAAATAAAACTACACTCATCGCTATACTTTATTTATAATTTTCTCAATGTATCATTTTTAGAATTAAATATAAAGACGGGTTGATATTTCTTATCAACAAACAATCAAATTGGTGATCTTATTTTATTTGAAATTTGTATTTTATAATTTTGTGCACTACAGCGGCACGTTCCATAGTGGTTCTCCAACCTCTGATGAGATCAGCTGTTTTCGAATGTGACAACACAAAAAAATATTTGTCAAAATCCTGGCTACTATGTAATTTCATATCAATGCAGATGCGACCGATCTCGATCAATTAGAATTTGCTCTTGAAGGTAAACTATTAATTTTACCAAAAAATGTTATAGGCATAAATTATTCAAAGTTTCCTCTACTTTAATTTATTAATTAACTATTTTGTCGAAATTACAGAAATGGCGGCTCATTTCCAAAATCCTTGAAAAAGGCTTAGAATAAACTAAAAAGCTAAACTATTAATTTTACCAAAAAATGTCATAGGCTTAAATTATTCAAAATTTCCTCTGCTTTAATTTATTATTTAACTATTTTGACGAAATTACAGAAATGGCGGCTGATTTCTAAAATCCTTGAAAAAGGCTTGGAGTAAACACCCAGTTCCTTTGGACCCTTTTGAACCAAAAGCTTTTCAACTCTAAGTTTGGTCATAAAACTTCTAAATATGAAGTTCCGTGCCGATACCTTTAGTAGTTTCTCCGGAAATGAATTAACAAAAATTGGGTACACACACACACACACACACACACACACACACACACACACACACACACACACACATACACACACACACACAGACATTTTTTTGTACCTTGGTCAAAAATGTTCAGGGGACCCATAAAGACCTATTTCCACTAAAATCTCAAAAATTTTTTTCGGCACGATTACAATACTTTACATACTGCGTATGATAAAGTAAAAAAAATTAAGCAATTAATTGGTTTAGGTATGAATATTTGTAGAGTTACACCGTTAACTTCAAGTTAAATGTTGCCAATTTGCGATAAATGTTACTTCTCCGTCGATCGTTTATTTATGAGTTTGTTTAATGAATAGAAAATCATCTATTATAGTCAATCAAACGACTTCATTATAACCGGTCAAACATATGTAATCTGAAATCATCCAATTAAAACATTTCGTTAATCAGGCCCACAGTCCAGAACTGTCAGTGTCAAATTACATAAATGGTCATATAACCTCAAATGACATCTACGAATAAAATCTATGTAGACGCCGACAGAAGAATACGATAGGCGAAAGAAAAAATGGCGATAAATGATCTCGACAATTAACGCACTCGCTAACCGCTCGTGCGTTAGACAGTCTCGATCATTAATCGATCTTTTTAATATACTCATTGGTTAATTAACTAAATAATAATTAATATTGGTCAAATTTTAAATTAATTAAAACATATGTACTAAAATGAGGTGTTTTATGTTTAAACTCAAAATTACGGAAAAATTAAACCACCGCCAACCTTTTTCTGGCAACATTCGAAATCACCGTAACGTAAAGTTGCCGACAATAAATTAAAATTAACCATTGTAAATTAGTAACTCGGACATTTTAATCGTATTTATCAAAAAGAAACGAGAACAATACTTTTTAAATGCTTCATGCATATGTAGTTTGTTTTATAACAAACTTAGAAGCAAAACTTATTAATAAATAATTAACAAATTTACTAAAGTAAGGCTATTCTCGCCTCTTCCCTCGACTCTCCTACATATTGAAGGTATTTGGTCGATTTTTCCATTATTTTTTTGCGCAAAGTCGTTGAACATCGCAAATAATTCTCACGCCTATGAAAACAATACCCATAGATTCATGAAAATGTCCGGAACATTATATCAAAATGCTTACTAAATCTTTGATGATATTATTATTGAAGTTAATTGAAACTATCAGCGATTAAAAAATTCGTCATGAAATGTTTACATCAATATCTCCAAAAGTATTAAAATTAGCAGAAAAAATTATATATATCTAAGGACGAAAGTTCCTTGAGTTTCACGAAACATTTTCTTCGAACTATAATGTGTTATTCTTGAAAATAATTTCAGTTTAATATCTTATTCTTTCTCTCAAATTCTTTGATGATAAATGAGTTTCAATAGACAATGACCTAAGTACAAGTTTCAAAGTCTACCTTTTCTACCATAGAGGCAAAAACAAATCCATATTCTCCTAAGGTTACTCAAAGAGAGATCCATTCAAAAGACTTCTAAATCTCAAATCGTTGGATATGGTTTGTATTTTGTGAGTTGACCTTTTTTCTTTCTTACAAATTGTTTATTTTTCTCTGACGTTGAATGTGATATGCAGTGGTGTATTCTCTATGTATGCTAGATGTGCTTCACACTCTGTTGTCCAGCGACTAATAAATATAGTTGTTTTGAATAGACCAAAAAAACTTTCAGCTCAAAAATTTACCTATTTTTTTATTTACGCCGGTATTATACATTTCGTACACCTAGCTCGCTATACCAGGATACGCCACTGGTGACGTGATGCAATAAGTTTCAAAATCCATAACGTGTCATGACTGAATCATACAACGTTGTCACAGGAAGCGGAAAAAGCCAGGATTCCGTACGTCAATCACGTCGATTATAATCTAAACTAGTGCATGTAATAGCCAATAACTCTATTATGCGTGTGTCTGTCGTAGATTGGACCACTTCGGCGTTTTCAGAATTTATGCCCTAAACCAGAATTGGCTTTAATTGAATGCGGGAATGAAAAATGTCCCCGCAGCTCAATTATCCGAAATATGGCGTCGTAATTTCCGATCTGAAATTCGGACGTTTCGTTCAAAATTCAACCGTCAGTCAAAAGCAGTTTACCAATCATCCGGGTATATTATGTATGTATAACTACCGAATGATGTGCTTGTTCGGTATTAATTTGTGTAGGTATCTAAAATTAATCGAACATTCTAAACGTATGTAATGCTGATATGAAAGAAAAGTATCATTAGTAACTAACATTTTTATTATTGTAAATACATTACAAAAGAAACAATCAATGTCTAACAAATAAAAACATTATATAAACATTTCATAGTATCAAGTACGATGCATGTTAATGAGTACCTACAACTAAAAAGCCTTCTTACCTTTAGAACACTTACTTTTGACTTTTTTCACAAAACCACGAAACTACTTTAAAAAAACTTACTACTCAATAACACAATCTAACCTTAAAATTCAACTTTTTCAATCAGACCTCTACTTCTATAATTTACCACATTTCGCACTTCTCCTCTGGGTTCATCTTTGACCCAACTGGACAACTAAAAGCTTCCGCAAACTCATTTAAATTTCGAAGAGCGTAATTGACCTTAAGTCTGTCCAGTGTTACTTTATTGCGAAGTAGTATCCCCTCTGTAGACTCCCCATCGTATTTCGTACATCGACCCATAGCAGCCGATATCCAGAATAACTGCTTGGTGGTGTGTCTGACTCCAGGCAAGCCTGCTTCAAATCCGTTGCTGTCGATCCATGAAGAATAAGCTCTATACGCGTATTTTAAACCAGCCACTTCAGCCACATCGGTTTTGCTCGACATTGAATTGTTTACCTGGAAAAATAAGAAAATGATGATAGAAAATGTTTAGCTGAAGCAGATATGAAGATATGAGTGAATGATGATAGAAGGTGAAGACATTATGATGCTTGAAGAAGAATATGTCCAAGTTGAAATTGATTTGACAAATGATGACGACAAAAAAAGACGAAGAATGATTTCTTTCAAGATGATTTCTGATAATTTCTTCTCTTAATGGCAGAAGTTATCATGATACCGTGTTTAAAACGGTGCTTCTAGAAAACCTGCAACAAATCGGCACGACTTTGTCCATTTAACCTACTTTCTATCGCTAGAATAGCTCCAACCAATTCATCTGCAAAGATTAAATTTTAAATCATTTTTAATTATTTTCAATGCTGAAAATAATCAGAACTATGGCTACAGGTATAACTTCTGAATAACTGATGTTACATTGAACCTACTTCTCAATTACATTTTACCTCTCTTGTTCAAATTTCCTTTTTCAAATTTCTGTCAGGTTACTTTTATTAATCGTCTTGACTTTCGTTTGGTAAGTGTTTTTTGTAATTTGATTATTTACATACGTAGGTAGGTCTTTGTAAAACACCTAATAGAATATTTAGTTTTATTTGTAAACTGTCTGCTGAGGTAACGTCCATCTCACATGTTTCATTTCTACAGTAATTAAATACCTGGACTCGGAGTCGGAGATTGTACAGTAGACTCCGAATCCTCTGAAATTTGTCTGAACTCCGACTGCGCCTCCGACTCTGACTCCACATCCTTGGTTTGCATTTCAGTTTTAAGAATGCCCAACAGGCAATACACAACTGTCACATTCGGATGTTAGCATTCATTCTTAGTTCAGTAGACTGATTTTGATCATTAATCCAATATGTTTTTCTATTTCCTAGCTTTAAATGACATTTCCACGTTACGATTTTCAGCAAAATATCTCAAGTGTTTGGTGTCATTGTAATCGGAATAATTTTATCTATCGAATTATCAGGGCTTAAGTAATAATAAAAATAATAAAGTACCCGGGATAAAATTACTCATTGGCCAAAAAACCGATGAAATCTCGTTAGAGGGCACAAAGTAATACAATATCGGCCGACATCGATTTGGTTTCTTTGACAATTTTCGACTATTTTCGTGAATTCGTAGCCAGCTAGAGTAATAAATATAAAAGTTATTTTTTTTTTCGTTGCATAGGTGATAAAAGTTGGAGATCGATATGTTTTTGTGTTAGGTGCCATTTAAAATTTGTATGATGACGCCATTTCCGCAAAAACCGGAAGTCATACAAACCTAAGGAGCAACCCAAAAATTAAATTTGTCATTTATTAGCAAAAAATTCATTCTCTTTTGTTCATATAAATGAAGGGGTGGTAAATGATTTTGCAAATTTCATGAACAGAATGGTTCAATTTTTGTTGAGTTTCTCAGAAAGTGACGAGATGCAAAATATAAACCCACAAGCAAAAAATACCAGCTTATTTTTTGTTTTTTTTTTATTAAGAAAGCATGTTTTCTTCATTTATAGTTAAAAGGGCCTAACTCACGTTTTTAAAAGTTAGTATATCTAAAGTAAAACAAGCAATAAAATGTAGTTCATTCGGAAAAATGCATTTTTCCTTCTTTTAACGTAATTGTAACTTATATTGTATTAATGCAACTGCCAGAATTAGCAGAATATTTTCTTATTTTGAATTTGTAATAATGAGCAATATATATTTTTTAATTGTTCTGCTCTCAAATAGTATTCTACTACAAAAAAGTAACTAGGTAAGTAATTAGGAGAAAATATATTCGTCAATTCTAACTACCATCATTATAAAAATTTAAATTGTCTCTCTTCGGACATTCAATGTCTAATTTAACTATTTTTCTTAACTACTGATCTAACAAACTACTGGAATTGTAATATTGTAATATAACTGGTATAGTTTGTAAATATCAACAATTAGGGCCTGGCCTTATCGAACTTTTGTGGGTCGTATAAATGAAAGAATATAAAAATATAAATTTTTCCCGGCTCCTCCGCCATTATGGTTATCTTCAAATAACTCGAAAACTAAGCAATTTTGTGTAGAGATAAATTATGTTTAATCGATTCAAAATGTTGTAGTTAATACGATCTATAGCAAGAAATATTTAAATTTGATAGATTTTTCTTTTGTATTTTCAGAATCCATCCATGAGACCAGGATTATGCTGTAAAAGAAGTTCACAAGCGAACAACAAGGTATTTAACAGTAACATATTATGACGTTTTATATTAGACTACAAACAAGCCCAACGAAGGGGTTTTAAGTTGTACCAACAACCCCTTTGTGGGGGTTGTTCGGCACAACGCAAACTTGTGAAAAAAATAACGAAATAATATGGAAACTTGATGATGTAAATATGAAGTATACCGCGTCCATATAAATAAATAACTTCTGCTAACTGCCCAAGGCCCTAAGCGCCCGTAAGAGCAATAAAAACAATAGATTTTTCAACTATACCCAAGTCTTCAATACGACCATATAAAATTTTATTATGCTTTTGTTTACTGTTTTCCAGATGTAGGAAATTAAATAAAAGCCTCCTTTTTTCTTCGCAGGTAAAAGATTTATTTACTACAGACATGTTTCGGCATGGCTGCCATCATCGGTGTATGTAATCTGCAAAAACAATAAGTGAGCGAGAAAGCAGGAAAAAACGGGAAAAAATATACAATTTTAAGAAACAGAACAATACAGCAATATGAAAAAACTTACAGTCAAAAAATCGTAATTAAGGCATAAATAGAGCATGGTCAAAATGAAACATCGGCTCGCGATCAGGAAAACGTACCCAACAATAGAAAACGAAAACTGTAAAATACGCGATAAACGGACAGAGCACAACAAAATACAAGCAAACAAATATGAAAACTTACATAGAGCAGGCATCAGACATAAATAAAACTTGCAAGGTCTTCATGGAAGATGGATGTCAACAGATAAAAATTAAAATTAAAGCGTACGCGAATGTACGAAAGTCGTGTGGAAAAAGGTCCACACGACACGACGGACGTTAAGAGACTAGGAGGAAGCCAGCACCACCAAGACATAGGTGGCCGCAAGTCGAAATAAAAAGAGGGGGGGAGAAATAACATTTGGAACGGAAAATTTATCAACTATCGGTCGGCAGGAAATTGGCAAAAACAAGACTCAGAGACACACGTAATTTAAATGTAGGAAAACAGAGGTTTGTACTGAAAATCAGTCTGATCATTAATCAAAGTCAAAGGTGACTTTTTATGAAGTTGGATCTGAAATTGTTCAAGTAAATCTAATTTGAAGCCCTTATGGCATTTGTGAAGTAGTTTAGCATCTTTATAATTAATAACATGACCAGTCTCAACTTTGTGTTTAAATAAATTAGATGTACTTTGGTAACAGTGTTCTCTGAGTCGCTTTGATAACATTCGGCCCGTCTGTCCGACATAGACAGCATCGCAGTTGCAACAGCTCACAGAATAAACACCACTCTCCTCCTGGATAGTTCTAGGCATCTGACGCTGTTTTGATAGCAAGTTGAACAGTATAGTTTGACTTTTGAAGGCTGGCAAAATATTGAAAGGTTTAAGGATCTTTTTAAGTTTGATATTAGAACGATTGTAGGTAAATGGCTTGTATACAGGGATAGGATGGAGAGGATTATGGGTGTATAAAGGGTCTAATTTAATTGTAGTATCATGTAACAAATTATTGACGATCTTTTTCGGAAAATTATTAACTTGGGCAACATCATAGATGTAAGAAAATTCAGCATTACGGTCATGAGCAGAAATTGGATAAGTAAGGGCGCGTCGAAAGTAGAAACGTAAGGAAGCCAAACGGTGTGAAAGGGGATGACAAGAATCATAGGGGATAATAGTAGTAAGGGAGGTAGGTTTTCTAAAAATATTGAAACTGAAGGAACTGTCCAAACGGGTGACCGACAGATCTAGGAAATTAAGTAGTCTGTCTTTTTCCAACTCCATCGTGAATCGAAGTGTAGGGGATAAATTATTAATGTAATCCAAAAATTTATTGAGGTTGGGAAGATCACCTTCCCAAATACAAAATACGTCGTCAACGTAACGTATCCATTTTTTAATAGAAGTATGGTAAGGGTTGCAAGGGTTGAGAATGAGGTTGCATTCAATATGGTCAAGAAATATATCAGATAAGAAAGCAGACAAAGGGAGACCCATTGGAAGGCCTTGTTCTATTTTGTAAAATTTATTATTGAAAGTGCAAAAGTTTTGAGTAATTATATGTTTAAGTATGGCAGTAATAGTATGGCTGTTTTCCATTCAAAGTTATTGATTTTTTTATTAGATTACTTTTTCTGGCAATCATTTATTCCAGGTCAACATTTTGTTTAACATTTAGTGCACATAAGTACACAAAAACTAACATTTGAAAAAATCCACTCTTTCATTTCTACTTTTGATATTGTGTGTGCGCTTTAAATGCATCAAATGCTATACCACCCCACTGATTGTATCGTACTGATTTCTTTTATCCCGTTACAATTCATGGTAGGTGTATTAACACCTAGCTCGTGTTAATTGAAAAGGTATATCGCTGTTAATTGGTAGCGATAATCAGAATTGTTTCACGCGGTCGGAGTTTAATTCTTCTAGCATCGTTGCTCGGAGTGGCTTTAAAAATGCCAGCGGGCAACAACAATACAGACGCTAACGCTGTTGTTTAATTCTGGCGAAATAGACGTATAAATCGTGCCCGCTTTAAGCGGTTGCATTTAATTCTGGACATTTATGTCTTCGTGTGTTGCGGGCGCTCCTTTCCACCCCCGCGGTGCGGGGTCGTATTTTTTTGGGAGCGCGCGAGCTTCTCGTAAATGGGAATTATTTGACAGCGGCTGCACGACGAACAATGGAAGAATCGTTAATAACCGAGTTTGGTGTGTTCCATTTTAAGGGATTTTGAAACAGGCAAACCGACGCAAAAGGACGACGGACGCCGCCGCTGCCAACTGTAACCGACGCTCTAGCACGTGCTAATGTCGCCTTTCAAATTTAATCTAGTTTAAATTTCGGTAACATCGCTCAGGAGTTTTTCCTACATGGAAAGCTATAACACTTACATCATTGTTCTGAAAACTTATAGTCCCTTATAGTCACTGATGTTTGGTATTAATAATTAATAATGATAGTCGGGCAACTTGAAAGTATGCTGTGAACAACACTTCCTAGTTCCCTCGTCTTCAAAATATTGCAAATATTGAAAATCTTCACGAACAAAAAGTCTTCACTTAGGAATCTCAAACTCTGGTCTTGATTTCTGGGTGACCCCAGCCAAAAATGTATTGTTTTAAGTTGCATTAATACATCACAAATTACAATTATCTTTTTGACATTTTGCATCTTGGCGCTTTGTTTTTATTTCAGTCAGGTTTGACACTTTTTCCAGAAAAAGGGTTTGGTGATTGAAGTTAGATTAAAAGAGACGCTTGTCGTTAATTTAACCAATTTTCTCAAAAATTATTCTGAGTCCGCTTGGAGGCCTATTTTGTCATAATTTATAAAACATGTTGGTAGCAATTTTTTTTTTGTAATTGATTCATATTATTGCGATTTTACGGTTGTTTGCCAGGACGCACTAAAGCGGGTGTCGAATATTATTCATTACTAATTCGTCACTTCCACTAGTCACTTCCACTAGTGATTTGCTTGGAGAATATCCAGTAAAGATACTATGAAGTGCTAATCTCTCTCTTTCTATTTTTAGGTTCTACTGAAGATGGCAACATAGTTGCTGAAATACGTATTTAGGTTTCTAAAATACTTGTTGTGGTTAGGGGTTTATAATTTTATTATTAAGTTCGCCACAGTCTCCAAAATATTGTTACTAATTAATAATAATATAGAAAATATTATAAACGTATAAAATTGTGGGTAATACTATAGTAGTCATCCTTAATCGTCCTACTTTTGCTCCTTAATAAATGATCCCTAAATGTAGGCAGAAAATGTTTAATAAACTTTGGCTCATTGCGTTTAATGCTATTTACTTATTTTACCTACAACCGTGTTCCCCTTACGTCACGGACTGCTTCACTCGTTGGTTGCGCTTTTGTGTTTTTAACGCACGACATGATCCAATTTGATTCAATTTATATTTAATGAAATTTTCGGTCGTAGGTGCAGTACTCGAGCTTTAAGGCTCCCGTATCCCCAATTCAAACGTGAGTTGCCGCTCTTCTCTCCATAGCTTCGAAACGAAAGTGTTACTAGATGTAGATGGCGACACTACCAACTACCAAACCTATATTTATCCCGGATATTTTTATTTGCGGCAAGAATTCACCCCACCACAAATATCAAACCGTATACAATTTCTCGTAACCATGACAACCACGAAAGATACCAAGAAGAGGTTATCTACTTCTCAATATAAGGTTATGTTCGTTATTGTAAGCAGCTCTTTTCGAGAGCGATTTATTTATGAGTATATCTCCCAGAATGAATATTGATCGATTATTTGTTTATAGGGAATTTATTGATAGGTACGTACACAATTTCAGTGGTTTTCATATTTTCTAAATAAATAGTTATTGTTTATGGTGCTCCATTTCCATATAAAACTACATTACCATCCAATGACAACAGCACTGTATACTTAAGTCTGAATAGTCGATATGTCATTAGCGGCTGGTTAAAATTTAGATCAGAGATGGTCTGATATAAATATCCTTAAGTACGATTAGACGGTAACTCAAATTATGTTGTATTACATAACGTAGTTATCAAGGCTCTCCGTAAAATAACTCGTCTAATCATAGTACCATCATAGTACCTTTAGTGCAGCAGCCCATTCCGAAATAACGCCATATAATGAAGATCGTTTCATTCGTCGCTTTTTGGTTGCTCGGCGCAACTGGAATATTTCAATATTTTATTACGCAATCTTGAGGGTGAATTTATGTTTTAAATAATGGCTTACCGTAAAACCTTTTCATATAGAAAAGATAATTCTTTGTGCAATTTAAATGTAATAAACTGCCACATTGAGGTAGGAAGGTATATGATTAATAATTATGTACATAAATATAGAAATAAATACAAATTGTGTATTGTTTACTATTTACGTCAAATTTAGCAGCAATAAAGAATGTCAAAAATGAAGAAGAGAAAAGTACCAAAATACTGACTGATTTTTGTTTTATCTTATGATTATTTAGCTGTCTATAACCTGTACTTTACAATGATGGTATAACTATATACTATCTATCAGCTTTGCTCCGAAGTAAGGGGCTTTGTGACTAAATTATCAACGAGATTTTTGCTTTGAACACATTTTGATCGGAAACTATTTTACAGTTCATCTGTGATTTTTAAAGACCCGTAGATACTACATTTGAAGGTCGTTTATCTGAATTCAGTTTGATTCGAAATTAACGAATTTTGGTGACATTTTGCGCTGATAACAGATTTTTAAGTTATTATTATTTATTCCTACAGCTTATACTAAAAAAAACAACATTAAACGACCTTCAAATACAAATAGGATCACAGCTAAGATTTATATTTTTTAACACGAACACAAAAACTCCAAACTGGCATTCTTTGTGTTATATCGTTTTCAGTATTACCGATTTTTAGTGTACTTCAGGTCATATCTAAATAAATTATTCATGCTGTATATACATTTTCAATTTGAAGCAGCGCCATCTATCCACAGACCGTTGAACTGCGTTGAACAATGTTGCAATCCCAACGGACTAAAACTCTCCCAGAATTATATTCTAGTTACGTTAACTAAAAGATAACTCCCATCGTTATACGTAGCATTTAATGTTTTTTTTTATAATATATTACAGTACACAATAATCATACGCCAGTGAGACCAACCAGCATTTCTATATTTGTAGTTTAGTTTTTTAGCACTAAAATTATCGAGTATAATTTGCATAAATATTGAAATTCTTTGTGGACGCAGTAGCGTATTGACCTATTCAATCGAATAGCGTTTTCGACGTAGGATACAGGAGCCTTAACACATATTACATACTGGTGAAAATTTATGTTGATATTGTATGGGAATTTTCGATCGACACTCCAAAGTTCTTCATGTTCTTCAAAGTAGTTGCAATAGATGTCGCGCGAATACATTGGTTAACTGTATGTACAATACTCGTCTGTCACGCAAATTACGTGCTCGTGAAAAATAACAAAACGTAATATGCTAGTTACAGCTCTTGTAATGTAATATACAATAATGCTATCTAATATTTGACGAAATTGTAGTCTCTTGTATGCTTCCATGTTGACGCAAATATACTTCTATGGGCTGCTTTGACAAATAATTTACTACTTTTAAAAATATTGTCACTCATACGTCGAATTTTAGGTAGTTTATAATGATATGGTGTATCTCACGACTACGTAATTGACTTAATTGAGTTTAGGATGTTCAAATCCAACATATGACATTATGTCCATTAGTGGCTTATACTGAAATTATCGTAAATATTTATATATGTTATCAATAATAGTGTAGAGAATTAAGTACACATTTTATTGGCAATAATAATTGTTTTTTAGTAGTTGACCTCCAGTAATTTTGTATATGCAGTAAATCTGGATAATATAGTGAAACATGTGAAATAATATGCGGTGGATGTGGTTGGATAAGTTTACGTTTATGTTACCGTGTCGTGGTGGCGGCGCGAAGAAGAAGATATAAAAGATATATTTTCGGTTATCTAATATTCAACGTTGAGGTGTCTACTGAGAAGGCGAATAAAGCTGCCGTTTTATTGCGTGTGCGGCGCCCTCCTATGGCGTTGAAGAGAGACCGTCGGGCCGCGAGAATTCGCCGGTAATATATGTCAATATATTTGAAAGTTAGATCCCAGAAGTAATGTATCATTCATGCGCGCGAGGAATTTTTCGGCCCGCTTGATTCCTAATACGTTAGGATGCAACTTTGAATTTGTCTACTCAGAAATTCTGTTCGGTTGCCTTTGCAAGTCTTTCTCGAACGCCTCCTATTCATATTTCATTGCGGCGTAACTGAGCAGTGTCAACGGCACAGATAAATGTATAGAAGATCCGCTTTGAACGTCACTTTGAAAAGAAATCAATCGTCCACCACATTCACAACTTTTGCACTTAAGAAAAATTACTTTCATGAAATGGAATAGAATCAAATCTACCTCAAGTTAGAAGGCAATTTTTGCCTTCTTTCTTTAAACTTTTGTGATGAAATCACCCCGAAAAGTTTTAAATCTATAAATTACAAATCATTTTATCGCCATTTATATAGGTATTACTTACACTTTTCCTGATTTCCGGTACATAGAACCTGGTGTGTTGATTTGAGAAGCAATTGGTCTTGTTGTTGTATACATAGAGGTTGTCCGTGATGTACCATTCCCTGAGATTACCGTAAACGTCTATGAACTGCCCCTCCAAGAACATATTGGAGAGGTCCCGGGCTATTAAGGAGCCGAGCGCCCCAAAGTTCATGTAGTTTGGCCTCGCAGCACCGTAATATATTCCGTGCAAGTAATCAACGGGAATCGCTGGAATTATTTGTGGTTAGAATGGTGCGATCTAATAATCCCAAACTGTGATTATACAGCTAAATATAATCAGAGCGATATAATGTTGCTAACGTATTATAAATTGCTACACGGATACTGGATAGTACTAAAAATGTGGATATAAATGTTTGTTCAATGTTTTTTCTTTAATCAATTGTTTTCGGTTTTCGCACTATAGGCACACAAATACATTAACCCCGTTAATGTTTGCGATAGAGCAAAATCGAAGCATATGAAGAAGCTTTTTTTAGATTTATTTTCTTTAATAATGTCAACCATTTTTACTTTATCATACGC
The DNA here is from genome assembly GCA_964023965.1 of Melinopterus prodromus. NCBI lineage: Eukaryota > Metazoa > Arthropoda > Insecta > Coleoptera > Scarabaeidae > Melinopterus > Melinopterus prodromus. Next base: position 4,783,846 of record OZ030398.1, read on the forward strand.
AGTATGTAAAGTATTGTAATCGTGCCGAAAAAAAAAAATGAGATTTTAGCGGAAATAGGTCTTTTTGGGTCCCCTGAACATTTTTGACCAAGGTACAAAAAAATGTCTGTGTGTGTGTCTGTGTGTATGTGTGTGTGTAAACGATTTTTGTGGAGACGATTCCGGAGAAACTACTGAAGGTATCGGAACGAAAGTTCATATTTAGAAGTTTCATGACCTAACTTAGAGCTGAAAAGCTTTTGGTTCACAAGGGTCCAAAGGAACTGGTAGTTTATTCTAAGCCTTTTTCAAGGATTTTGCAAATGAGCCGCCATTTCTGTAATTTCGTCAAAATAGTTAAATAGTAAATTAAAGTAGAGGAAATTTTGAATAATTTATGTTTATGACATTTTTTGGTAAAATTCATACTTTAGCGTTTTAGTTTATTCTAAGCTTTTTTGAAGGATTTAGGAAATGAGCCGCCATTTCTGTAATTTCGACAAATTAGTTAATTAATAAATTAAAGTAGAGGACATTTTGAATAATTTATGCCTATGACATTTTTTGGTAAAATTAATAGTTTGGCTTCAAGAGCAAATTCTATTTGATCGAGATCGGTCGCATATGCATTGATATGAAATTACATAGTAGCCAGGATTTTGACAAATATTTTTTTGTGTTGTCACATTCGAAAACAGCTGATCTCATCAGAGGTTGGAAAACCACTATGGAACGTTGCCGCTGTACTGCGGCAAATTATAAAATACAAATTTCAAATAAAGTAAGATCACCAATTTGATTGTTTGTTGATAAGAAATATCAACCCGTCTTTATATCTAATTCTAAAAACGATACATTGAGAAAATTATAAATAAAGTTTAGCGATGAGTGTAGTTTTATTTTAGTATGTTGGTAGGGATGTGTCATGAACAAATATAAATCTGTCAGAATTTGAATTACCCTTTTAAGATGCGTTTTCATTAGTGACAATGGCAGTGGTAGCAGATGCCGTTATAGTATTTCCAATAGAACATTGATAGTGAGTCATGTTTATGTACATGCAAACTAATATGTGTCATTATCACGTAATGTAAGAAATACTATAATTTCGTATTTTACCACCGCCATTAGCTACCATTACCTACCAATTGGAACACACTTTTAAACTTGACGTTTCGTCAAAGTGGAACCAACCTAGCATTTACTATACAGACATCATTTATTTTTTTAAATACGTATTTCTTAAAAAGCAACACAATAAACGTTGATGTCGCTCCTGCCAAAAAGTAGATAGCCGACTCGCTCATATGCGACGGCGACTCTCCGCCTTCGGTGACGCGCCGCATCACCGCTCGTCGCGCTATTCCGTACTTTCGGCATTAGTGACATAAATAACTATTATTCTAACGACGTAGTGTAGGTAGTGTCAAATGCTGATGCTTTGACAATACCTACGATTTATCTCAATAGAATAGATTCTCATGCAGCTAAACTATTAATTTTATATATTGTATGATAAAGTCATGTGCCTGGCCACATCAGATTTTTTTTCTAATGGTAACCTATATATTTTCTGTTGGCATTTTCTTTTTCGCGCTGCATAAACGGTGTATTTTGCCGGCGTTTGTGGTTAACGAGCTGTCCAACTTTTCTTGTTCATGGTGTTGCTGACATAACAACAAAGCATTGAAGTTTTAATGATGATTGTCAGCACAGTCAGCTGAATAGAAAACAATATTTCTAGAACACGGTAATGTGAGGAATCTTCCAAAAAATTGCCGCCTCAACACAAAATTAACCGAAAATGTGCACCTTGATATCTTACTGGAAAGAGAAGATAATCCGCATTAAACCCCGTTTTTCAGCATAAAATGAGCCACAGAGAATTGAATTTCTTTTATCGTCCTATTTTTTCAATCTTTTGTGCATATCTATTCTTTTAGCTAGCCAACAGATTAGAGTTTTTCGATCTGAGTGAGGCATAGTTTTTCAAACATAATTTTTAATTACTTTTCCTTTAGAAAATGGAATTTTGTCGGTGGCAAATCTCACTGGAAATGTAGGAACAACTAAGAAAAGAAAAATACTAATCAATGATAATTAACCCTACTCTATAACAAAATGTATAACGCTAGCAACCACAAAAGTTGCTAAATGACAGTTCTTAAACAAGAACAGCAGAAAATACAGCTGCCTAAATATATTATATTGCGACTCTCAAAGTGATTTTTTGTATTTTTTGTAATATGTGATATACTATTATATTACTATTATACATATATTATATACACATATTAAATGCTCTTTAAATTTCTTCCAATGTTTTAGAGATACATAAGAGCAAGTGCTGATTAGAAACGCATAAATGCCCATATATTAGCAGAAATGATACAAATGGTAAACATAATTGAGTAGAAATGTAACAAAATATTCAACAACAAAATATATTTTGATTATAAAGTTAATTATTTGTAACAAACAAACATTTACATTTGTTCACAAAAATATGATTTTACCCAATTATAATTTACATCCTTTCTTGTTGTCCATACTAAATTTAGTAAGAATGACGAATTTGATTTCAAATTACTAAATGTTCGTTTTTTCCAAACAGTGTGTCGCCGTAATTATTTATGTTCTTAAAATATCATACGTGTTGTGCATAGGTAGAATACGTTTCGAAATGGTATGCGGACAAAAACATGCCCGAACGCGGCGACACCCAAAAAACCGGCCAAGTCAAGGCAGTTTTCCTGATAAACAGCTCAACGCATATCTAGTCGTTTTTCAGTTGTACTCGTACTGCACGTACATTTTTGATTTTGGTTTTGATTCTTAATTTACCAGTAATTATTGCTATTTTTCAATAACATATAATAATAGCCCTTTATTAATACTTTCAAAGCAACTTAGTATAGATTCAAAATGTAAACATAAATATGGTACATAATATTTCAAAAAAAATATACAAAATCGTAATATTAGTATTAATATTAATAAATATAATCCCAATTTTGGGCAATGGCCTCCCCCATCGTATTCCAATTTGGTCTTTGCTGTGCCTCTCTACTATATTGTATTCCAGCATGTAGTGTAATTTCGTCCCTCCTTCTTTTTGCTCTTCCTTTTTACATTCTGGAAGTATGCGTGAAACTTTTGTTGCTTTTTTTGTATTGGGCCGTTTTTGTTTGGAGCCGGGTAAGTAGTGGGGGGCGGTTGGTCATAATCTCTCACGGTGACCGGCCGGCTTGAGAGATGTGTGGAAGTAGTCTGTTTTTTGATTTGTTTTGTTCATTTGTTTGTTGTGTTAGTTTTGTTGTGTTAGTATATCTTCTATCATTATTCTGCTTTGTAATGTGGTTTTCAGTTTCTTGTTGATTTTCCTTTGTGTGTTGGTTGTCTCGGTTTCCAGTTGTTTGTCCATTCTCATTGCTTGGGTCTGCTTATTGATTTCGACACTAATGGTCTGTAGTTGCTACGTGGTTGAAGTAGAGGCTTCATCTTTTTTCGTTTTTGCTTCCGTACTGGTCGTTGCAGGTTGTTTTATCTTCATATTTAGAAGGTAGTTTTTGATGAATTCATCGGGTGCTGGTTTACGTTGCTGGGATTGCGAGTAAGATCTGATTCTTCCTTGTATTTCTTTCGACTTCTTTGTTCTTACATCAACAGCATTTTCTTGTGTGTCGGTAATTTCTGCGCGATTTCTTTTTCTTCCTGTGATCTGTTGCGCAATGTGTTCGATTTCATTCGTGTCCATTATTTTTTTGTCGACTATTAGTTTGCCGCCCTTTATAATCGCGTGGTGATTTTGTCGTAAGTGCAGCATGACAGGGATCAGTTTCTTTCTCTCTTCTATGATTTCTTTGGGTATGTCTTCCGTCAGATATGTTTTAGTGTCCTTCAGGTTTTTCCTATTCCCTAGCACTTCATATACTTTCCTGGTAGCTAGGAATTTCACTAGTATTGGTCTTGTTTTGTTTTCTGTTTTTTTACCTAGTCTTATTATTCTATCTATTTCTGTTATGTCCGTTTTAACTTTTACTTTGCTGTTTAGAAATTCCAAGCCCACCTCTTCCAATTCTGACCAAGTGCCTTCTGCGTACTGCACGTACATTTTTGATTTTGGTTTTGATTCTTAATTTACCAGTAATTATTGCTATTTTTCAATAACATACGTCATCGGTATTCGTGTTGGTGTTACGTGAATTATTGTGTCGTGAAAACGTTCTTAATTATCTGGAATACTTCGACATGAAGTGTTTATTCACAAACATAACCTGTGTGGCAACGAAAATATATTTTTTTTAAGAACGGCAGACAGAAGTGCTTGGAGAATACTAAGGTAATTAATTCATTCTTATGTGTATTGTGTTATAATCTGAAAAGAAATACTGACGTGTTTATCTGTTACCAAGGCGTGTATGACACTGTACTAGTAGTATCATATTTGATTAGTAGTATTAGTAATAAGTAATAACGTTTCTAAACCTTTTGATCGTTTGGGCAACCCTTGAAATGAGTTGGAAGCCGGGGAAACGCAAAAAAAATATACTAGGTGTACACTGTTTCCGCGTCTTTTTAGAAAATAAATGTAATTAATAATTATATTCTAAGTAAAAAGTTTTATACAAAGAGAAAAAGTTGTTAAGCAATTTCGCAGCATCAAGTAACCAGCAACATGTCCATGAAGAAACGCTGTTCAATTGTAAATCAATGTAAAATTACAGTACGTTTCTGGTTAGTAATAATGGAGAAATGATCAACTTTGACGAACGGCTTAACTCGGAAACTATATACATTTTTAAGTGATATTAGTTGTGGAAGCCCGTAAATAGATATTTTGTATAATTTAGTTATGTTTCCTTATTTAATATAATTATTTTTTTCAAATTAATAACTGTTACCAAATTTTGAATTTTTCTTCAAAGTTGTTTGGCTGCTTTTTAGAAGAAAAGCATTTTTTATCAGAGTCTTATCTCCATCCATATTTGATTAGAAATGTAAATCACTATGAAATGTAATGAAATGTAAATCACGTTTGAATTATTAACAATATCTTATTTTAAACGGCTCCAACTTCTGAAGAAACAGAGAAAACCAATAAGACCATATGAAACTTATTAATTTCTAATTTCTAGAAAAAAAAAACCTGTTGGTTTCTGCTATTGTTGATTTATAATTCGAATTATTAAAATTATACTGAAAATTAATTAACTACATACTTAAGAATTTTGAAAGTTAGTTTAGAAAATTAGGTTATTATATCAATATTGATTAATTTCTTTCTGTCAAGTCATCTGCCATTGCCAAATTAGCAAAATACCGGCCCGATGCCATCCCGATGCATTGCATCGAACTCATGCCATATCAATGCACGTTGTCACATTCCAGGTGTTGCCAAGTCGTTCATTATGATAAAAAACGACACTTTTTGTAATTTAAAATAATATTTCATATTTTCTATGAAAAATAAATTAAGCACGTTATAATACAATACATAACTATAAAGTGCAGTTATTCCTAAGTCATTTTGTTATTTATTGAATATTGTAATTAATTTATCGGAAACTATAGCTGATTTATCGAAACTTCGCTAATTTTATTTATTTTTTCAAATCTGTAGTAGTTTTGGACATAGAAGAGGGCACTAATAATGTTGTCTAAATGTTCCTTTAGATGGTTGTATATTTTGGTTTATTTTTTTTTTAATAATAATTATTGCATATTTAAATTCCATCAAAATTCGTCGAAAATTTAGAGCTTGCTTCTACAACCTCTTATCAATTTTTGTAAATTAGTGATTATTTTCAGTTGTCAGATATTTGAAAAATATTGCAGTAAAGTAAATACAAAATAATAATATAAAAAAATTGCAATGATACATTCCTGCTATACAAACTACATACTCCTTTCTGGTTATTAAGTTAAACACTGCAAAATATCGTTGAAGCTAAATATCTCGAAAACACCAGTAAATCACAAGTAACAAATTACCATAAATACAAATTTAGAGCAATTTAATTTTATTAATTTATTTCTATTTTGTGAATAAATGTTAATACATATTAGTTCTGAAATATACTTCAGTAAAAATATTCACAACAAGAAATTAATTTTTGTATTTATTAACGCAACAAAGCTATTAGATGCAATAAGCTTGTATAGTTTGTTGTGGTTTTATGTTATATAACAAATTATATTTAATAAAACCACAATTACATTGCAACATAGGAATTACATTAATTAATTACACATTAAGCTAATAAATAGAAATATATAAATCATTATAAATCAATTCAAAGCATTCGAACAAGGGTTTGCAAATAATAATTGACCGGTATACGAGGATGCAGCGTAAACGGATAATTTTTTGCACTTAGCGGCCGAGCTGCCGACCAGAGTAACAAAAAACTCGTACATGGATGTAACATCGACACACTGCTGAAATACGGATCAGACCATATTTAATTCCACCAGTGTACATTGTTTCCGCGTTTTTTTTTTTAAGTATATGTAATTCTGTTCTAACTAAAAGGTTTTACCGGAAAACCTTCTTCTCTTTTCTTTTTGGGTCCCCTGAACATTTTTGACCAAGGTACAAAAAATGTCTGTATGTGTATGTGTAACAGTTTTTTTGTGGCGACGATTCCGGGGAAACTACAAAAGTTATCGCGGGACGAAACTGCATATTTTGAAGTTTCATAACCCAACTTAGAGCTGAAAAGCTTTCGGTTGAAGAGGGTCCAAAGGAACTGGAGGTTTAGTCTTAGCTTTTTTGAAAGATTTTGCAAATAAGCCGACATTTCTGGAATTTCGTCGAAATAGTTAAATAATAAATTAAAGTAGAGGAAATATGAATGAATAATTTATGACTATGACGTTTTTTAGTAAAATTAATTGTTTAGCTGCATGAACAAATTCTATTTCATCGACATCGCTCGTACTTAGTCAGGATTTGTCAGATATTGTGATTCTAATGACAATGTTTTGACAATACCTACTGTCAATACAATCAAAATATCTGTGTAGTTCTAGTAGTTTTATTTTAATGCAGACATGGCCGATTTCGATCAAATACAAAATCATGCAGCTAAATTTTTAGCAACCTATTGAAAACTGTATACTGTGGAATAGAGACGCCATTAGAACAAAAAAATTTGACGCCAAAACAAACAAAAATTTGAAATAATCTTCGCTGATGATGCGCTGTACGTTGAATCGCTATACCCCTTTTAGATTTTTGCTCTATCGCAAATATTAACGGAGTTATCTCCTACTTAATTACCAGCCTGTATACTGGTTGATATTTGATATTTCATTGTCTGTACAGGTTGGACAAAATACTTTAATCTCGTAACCGGTTGCCAACAGATAAGAAGACCGTCGGGCATATAATAAAACAACATACTCAGCTTATTGGTTTTCATATCGTACATGTCCACGATGTCCCGATGCGGTTGCACCTTCTGGCGAAGTTTCTTGTACTCGAAGCTCGTTCTCAGACGCCTCAGCTCCAGCAGCGATAATAGGAATTTATTCTCGTGTATATCGACCTGGAAGTTGAACAGTCAAGCGAACCCGAAGCCGAGAGTCACCGTCTAGCAATTTACTGCATATGAATACCTTGTCGTAAACCAGGTCTACCCACTCGCCGTCGTGGGCGAAGTCGCTATAATCCGCCACTTTCAGCACCAGACTGGCAATCTTCACTTTCGCGGCCGACCTTCCGTCCTCGTCTAGCCATTCGAAATTTTCGATCTGCTTATCGAATTTTCGCCTGATCAGATTCACCATCGCTCCTATGGAACGTCGCGTTTCTTGGGAATAGTATTTCGTCGCGTAGATATCTTTCAGGTGAAACGGTAACCTTAATTTAAACAATATAATTAATTTTTGATGGTTTTTTACTACGCAAGGTGTAGTTATGGGTGAGATTTAGTGTGCATAGTATTTATTTAGAAATACCTACATTCAGAGAAAAAAATAAACATACAATGACGTTTATATACCGGGTGACTCACGCCATAGATACTCCCGTTTATTTTTGTTGTCTATAAATCTGGGCGAATGAAATTTGGGAATGTGTTAATAGACAAAAAATGCCACTCTTTGGGATACTCTTGAGGTTTATATGACTTCCGGTTTTTCCGGAAATGACGTCATCATTGAGATTTTAAATTAAAGTTTTTTGTTCAGAATGTCATCCTGATTGAAAATATCACACAAAAATATAGGGTTCCATTTAAAAATTCAATGATGACGCCATTTCCGGAAAAGCCGGAAGTAATATTAACCTCAAGAGTATCCCCAAGAATAGCATTTTTTTTTCTATTAACACACTTTATAAACAAATAAACGGGAGTACCTATGCCGTGGGTCACCCGGTATAAAGCAAAATCAAAATGAATATATAGATGAAGTAAAGTATTTAGTTTCTCGGTTTTATTTTTGTAAGTTTATTGTTTTCTTATGTTGATTCTGAAAACATGTGAGTGGATGTTATTCTCTAATAAAACCATAGTTTATTTCGATTTAAATGACCGGTTGTCTTACTTGTCTCAACCGTCACAGTCTTTGAAAATTCTTATTAAATTCATAAAACGGTAGTGATGTAATCATTGCTATATAAAGCACCAATTAAATAAATCGTATTAAAAGAGCGAATTTTTGCAGAAAATGTAGAAGTGATAATACATTCGGGGATACTCACACTTGTTCAACATCATCGAAACATTGCATCCATTTGGGCAACATTTTATTCCGCATCGTCCGTTCGTAATGAACGCGTTTTCTTTCGCTGTATTCCTTCGGTAAGTACTGAAGAAAATCTTCGATAAATCGCCAACCCATGAAGTTAGCCAAAACACTACAAATACACATGAGATTTTATAATTATCCAGTATGTAGGAGCTGAATATCAACTAAGAAGCAAATATTATTCTCTTGTTTATTGAACAATTTAGTTGATCTCTCGCAAAGTCTGTAAATGTTATTTAATGACGTATTTAATTATAGTATGTTTTAAAAATAATGAATATATAAGGCTAAATAAAAACCGCCCATTACGTACCTCGCAACCCTTGTAATTGGAATATAAAAGACTATACAAAGCCATTGTCGCCATGGTCCAGGTAACGCTAGCGGCAGACAATGCGTACAGTAGCCAAGCCGTAATTGGGATAATTGGTGAAATTAGATTCGGAATATGGGTTAATGCTAACATTGGTTAAACTATTATATTGTAACAATTCAACGGCAGGAACAATTAATGATATTGTGGCCATGGGCGCCCGCAGAGAGGGACAAGGGATGCACTTGCACTCGCCTGGTTTTAGATATAACAGGGGAAAGATCAACAAGAAAAAAATCATGAAACATGCCGATTCCGTTTTAAAAATCAAACATTTAATTGAAAAAAAAAAAAAAAAACAAAACGAACTTAATAATAAAATATTTGATAATCTTCTGAAGTGATTAGAACGACACTTGTTGGCACTCAAAACAATGGATATTTCGGGAACGGTCTGAATAAAATCAATGAAAAACTTGGTTCATCCGTCAACGTTTTGCTTTTTATTTTTAAAGCTTCATCAGAACGGGTTAATTCTTCAACGTCAAAGACAATAATCAATATGATAAACCTCGCAAAACACAGTGACTAAAAGTGATCAAAATTTCTTACAGTATTTTCGAAAACTATTAAGGGAGAACATGATATTGTAGAATTAACCCGTTCTGATAAAGCTGTACCAATAAAAACGAAACGTTAACGGAAGAACCAAGTGTTTCATTGATTTTACTCAGACCGTTCCCGAAATATCCATTGTTTTGAGTGCCAACTTATGAATTTACACATAAAAATTGATATATGTTCAATTACAAAAAAGCAGCAACAAACAACTGACAAGTGATTATGTTATCAATATTTGCAAAAGTTGACTGAAATACATTTGCTATTCGAATGAAGATTATCGGCATTTGGCATTTAACCCCGAGCGTCGAAGGGCTACTAGGTCTTTTAATTACCTTCAATTTGGAGTATGATAAAAATTTATGCAACAATTTTTGCAAAAGTTATAAATTATTTTCTGTAGCAGCTGATTCAAATACGTTTGCTATTCGAACGGACATTATCGCAATTTAAGGGATGTTGTCCATGATGCAACACTCCGAGCGCCGTAGGGCTACTAGATCTTTTAATTACCTACAATTTGGGGTATGATACAAATTTATGCAACAATTTTTGCAAAGGTTATGAATTATTTTCTTTTGCAGCTGATTGAAATACGTTTGCTATGCGAACAGATATTATGGCCATTTAGGGCTTGTCGTCCATTGGACAAAAGTCCGAACGTCGATGGGCTACTAGGTCTTTTCATTACCTACAATTTGATATTTGCAAGTTATGAACATTTTCCTTCAGCAAATGTTTGAAATACGGTTGCTACTCGAACGGACATTATCGCCACTCAGGCCTAGTTTTCCATGGGGTAAAACTCCGCTGTATGTTTTTTTAATTACCTTAAATTTGGGGTATGATAGAAATGTATGCAACAATTTTTGCAAAAGTTATAAACGATTGGCATTTTATACCAAAAGCGGATGGTAGCGCCGGTTTCTGTTTTTGAGTTGGCAACTCTTAACCCAAACCATGACCGGTTTTCGTTTTTACCCCCTGGAAATATTTCTGCGGGCGCCCATGAATGTGGCTTCATAACTCGAAGCGGTAATTTTATATGTACAAGTTGTAAACATGAACTTGTTTAGTTGTTTTCATGAAATTTGGTGAATGTTTGTGGCAGTTTGTACGATTAGTTTACTTGAATTGATTTTATATACCTACTCGTTTTCCTTTCATTTGTTTGCAAATACTTTGGGGGCTCAAGATTTGTTTTGTGATTACGCTTTTAAATTAATATGCAACATTCATAAGTGACCCGCAATGGAAAAATTACAGTTCTGCTAATTAGTAGTCTAGTTTTTAGCATTTGATCCTTTTCAAACTCAGTGATGCGGGTATAGAAAATACATCGTGTCAAAAAAGCCTCCTGCGTCGTCCGGTTTTCCACCAAATATAGCCATCATAGCCACCAAATGAAAGGAGAAGCTTATCTCTGGTTATGGTAGTTATTACAGCCCGTATTTCCGCTAATTAGAGTCATTACATTGTACGTTGTACATGAATACATTCATTCAGTCACTTCTTGGTCTACCTTCTTCTTATACATGGTCCTTATATATGATTGTAGTCGTAGTAGGCCATGCCCATACTAAAAAAAATTTGCCGCTATACACAATCAACTGTCAAACTTGAAATAGGTTATAGAACAGTCAGTATTATAGTATTATTATAGTATTCAATTCAAATAGAGTGGCGACCAGAACTATTTACTATTAACATCATGAGTCATTTATAATAATCCCGTAGAAAATAGCCATGTAAGGGGTTCATGATTAGTAATTATGGAGAAGGATACCCCAAAAAGATAAGGCCTAAACTGTTTGCCCAAACTATGGCAAGGAGTTCTTTCTCTATACTTGAATATTTGATCGCGGTTTCGTTGACGGTTCTCGATGCATACGCGATAGGTATGTCAGATCTAATCATGAACTTTGAATATTTGTATCATGGGTTGCGAATATACAAGAATACATCGTTCCAAAAAGCAATTGGTACAAAACGTTGACCTCATCCAGTTGTAACAATTTTATAGTTATACAATTAATACCTTGAAAAACGTTAAAAATCATGATTTTTTGTAATTAACTAACATAGGTGGAGGTATGCTTCTTCTTTCATCTCTTGTACATTTTATGAAAATTGGGCGAGAAAAAGCGGGAACTTGGGCGGCAATAACTATGGAATGTGGGCTATAATTGTACTTTCGATTGCTGTAAGAGATGTTGTAGTTCGTAAAGTATTAATGAGATTCTAAATATGTGCGAATTTAAGCAAATAATTATATAGTCTACAATCTAGAAATAGCGTAGAGGAAAATAGGAACAATACCGGGGAACTTTGGTAAATATTGAAAACTTTATTGCCGGAAAACAAAGGAAACGATGAACTGGAAAACCAGATACTGTTTCATAATGCTATTGCTGAGAGCGAAGGGATGATTGCTGAAATGTTCAATGAATATTTTGTAAACAGTATTCAGGATGTCGTTGGTAATGTAAAAGCTGTGGATGCACATGCATATATTCTGAGAAACATCGAAAACCATGAAGATTGGTCAAACTTCGAACGAGTTGACATGGCAACATTGAAAAAAACATGTGGGCAATCTTAAGTATGTAAGTGGAGGTATAAGCGGCATATCGACAAACGTTTTAAAGGACATAATGAGGATAGCAGCTAACCGGGTTTTAGACGCAGTTAACGCGTCTTTAACTTATGGAAAATTTCCTGAAAAATGGAAGCTATCTACGATGGTACCGATTCCAAAGATTCCAAAGACTAAAAAGTGAGTTTCGACCGATCAACACAGCGCCGATCTACGAAAAGTTGCTAGAACTGGTAGTTAAAGATCAAATGGTTAAGTTCTGTGATTAAAACAAGGTGATTGTTAAATACCAGTCAGGATTTAGATGTAACCGATCTAGTGAAGCGGTTATAGACTATGGTTCACATGAGTGACGAACGGCTTCGATCTGTTGATGGAGGTGTAATTGTGTGTGCTGTTTCCTTAGATTTGGGTAGCGCATTTGAAACTGTTAATAGATGTCTTCTTATAAAAAAGTTGGGAAAAATTTGGTTTTCAGGGAAAGTTTTAGAATGGTTAGAATCCTACTTAACTCACAGAGTTCAATACGTAAAATATGGCAGTTATGTGTCTGATCTTCTAAGTTGCGATTGTGGTGTACCGCAGGGAACCGTTTTGGGTCCGTTATTATTTCTTTTGTGTGTTAATGACATTGTTACGTGTATACAAAATTGTGAAATATGTTTGTTTGCGAATGATATGATGTTGTATGTGTGTGGCAATGACATAGATGGTATGAATGTAAACATTAATTGTGATCTCGCTGCCATGTACTCCTGGCTTTGTGATAATATTTTATGTTTAAATGTTTTGAGGAGTTTTTGATGGTGTTTTGGTTTATTCTTTTTATGTGGGTATAATTTCAATTTCATTTTATGTCTATCATTTCAACAACTTCTTTTAATTAAAAGATTTATTACGAAGCAATTAAGTTAACCCTCGACGAATCAAGTTTCCTCGATGGAATATTAGTATCGGTTGTCAGTCAAGCTTGGCGTTCTTACCGTTTCGGTGCCTTATTCAGCAGATTCAATAGTTCCTTAATATAAACAGTGTCTGGCACGACAATGACTTCGTCGGCGGATATGTTCGCGCGGGGTCGCAGTATTCCGTTGATGTAATCAAACCAGGGCACGCTGGGAAATTCATAGTGCAGTTTCGAAACCGTCCTGGGATTGTATGAATTATTGTGGCCGTTTCGCTCCTCGCTGCGTCGCGCGACCTGCAACGTTTTATAATGAAAGCCCTTTGTTGTCGAACCGAGTCATTAGGTTATGCAATTTTCTTTCGAGGTCCCGCGCGGCACACTTTTCCCCCACCGTGCGACGATTTAAGGACGACCGAGATTGAAATCAGTGGCGTACGTGAGGGCTCGCTCATTTCGGCGCTTTCTATTTGAGTACGTCATTGGATCTGGTTGCTTTATCTCAGTTTAAACTGCCGTTTCAGTTTAAACCAAGGTTTCGACTAATTTTGTCCTGAATCAGTTCTACGTATGTTGTATGACTGACAATTAACGCTCGTCTTTATGACTTTTTTTACCTAGACGGCTCACTATAACAATTTTCAGGTTGCATTTAGAGTCTCTATTATAGATTGGAGCTTTTCTCTTAATTTTTTATTTTTAAAATCGCCAATCTAAGATGTGGCTCTAAATGCAACCTAAACAAAGAATTTTGTAGTAAACAGTTTACGAGAAAAAGTCGGAAATACGTGCGTGTATTTAGAAATGCAAACATCGGGTAGGTACATTTTTCACTTCTCTCGCGCTCATGTTTACATTCATGATTCAGGAGAATGACACATCTATTTATTTTTTTCTGGTCAGAAGTTTTAGAGGTATGTACTACTGTGGCCATATATTGTCTCTTCTTTTGACGTCCATTTTCTTGGAAATCTAGGAGCGAAAAAAAATTAAAAAGTTCTGGTGCTGTCCTTGATTAATATGCTGCAAGTCATAAAAATTAGACAGCTGTATGTGTTAGCGTTTTCCCGTTTTTTCCAAATTAAGAAGAAGGGGCGCTGTTTTTACCGCATAAATTTTATTCGTTTAACTTTAGCAATTAATTACTCCGGAAATAATACATAGATTTGAACGAATTAAAAAGTAAAATCACCTGCGGAATGCTAGCTTTCAATGTGCATTTTTGTAAAATCATTGGATTAGTGGTTGACCCACAAAACGCTATATTATGCAATGCCAGCCATTCCGTTATTAGAAGAGCTAGAATAATGAAATATAGACTATAGGCTACCCAATAATTCATAGGTTTAAAGTTTATTACATAATCATTGTTTATCTTGCATTTTTCATACAAAAGATCGTGCTGAAACTCCGCGTGAATTCCGACGCTCTATGGTCATGGCGGTGCTGCGGGGAAGGGAGGCGTTAGCGGTGCTGTCATGTCGGAGAGAACCGACACAGCTGAGAGAACCGGGCAGCTTATTATCAATACACAAAAAGAACCATAACTTGACAAGGTAGTAATTTAACAATTTAACTAACAATTAAATTCTTAATATTTGCATAATTTTGATTATAATATGTGACCCGGTACGAGAGAAATCTCTTGTATCGATTGGCGTTTATGTTTTCTGCAGTTTTTAGACAATAAGGTTGTAAACAAGATTTTGATGAAAGCGGATAAATCGAATAATATGGAGTTAGCAGATTTTCCGATTAGTGGTGAATACTACATTAAGATTGCTTGATAAACTCAAAAAATATTTTTAAAGTATGCCCGATTTTGTTATATAAATATTCAAACTATTATAACAGTTTCAACAGCTTATTTATTAATAATATTTAAATACATGCATAAACAGTATAAAATAAATACAACTCTTGATATATTACAAATATTACAAACGTCAGCTCTGAGCGTATAAAACTTAAAAATATCAAAAAACTTTTACAAATTTAGGATCGTAAGTTTGTAGACACATAGAATATTTTGCAGATCACTCATTAATTTTAAATACTAAACCCGAAACCCGATTTAAATTGCCAAGAATTCCCATGGGACTTCCAAATGCCTGTTCGTGGTTCTGTTCCTTATTGACTTATTTTGCCATTATTTTTTAATTCGGTAATCTGTCGCCGGATATCCAAATTTCTTTGGCGCGGCATAATCGTCGTGTCGTTTTATATATTGTGTCCGTAAACACTAGTAACTATAGTAATGCACGTGCGATCCGCCACTACTGGCAGCGTCGCTGTCGATCCCTTCCCCCGCTCGCCCCAAGGACCAAAGAGCGCCGCGTCAACTGCAGCAATCATGAGATGCTTCAACTCGATCTTTTGTAAGAAAAATGCAAGATATACCATGATTACGTAATAAACTTTAAAGCTATGAATTAGGGGGTAGCCAATAGTCTATATTTCATTATTCTAGCTCTTCTAATAAAGGAATTGCTGGCATTGCATAATATAGCTTTTTGTGGGTCACGCACTAATCCAATGATTTAACAAATGTGCACATTGAAAGCTAGCATTCCGGGTGATTTTACTTTTTAATTCGTTCAAATCTATGTATTATTTCCGGAGTAATTATTTGCTAAAGTTAAACGAATAAAATTTACGTGGCAAAAACTGCGCCAATTCTTCTTAATTTGGAAAAATCGGGAAAACGCCAACACATACAGCTTTCTAATTTTTATGAGTTGTAGCATACTAATCAAGGACAGCACCAGAATTTTTTCAAATCTTTTCGCCCCTAGGTTTCCGAGAAAATGGACGTCAAAGGAAGGGACATAATATATGGCCACGATAGTACATACATTCAAACAGGGTGCTTTTACAGTTATTATGGGTAGAACACACTTCTATTACTCACCCCTTGTGTGATTTTTTTGCTCGAAGACCTATGAAACAATTTTTGCAGAAAAAATGGTATTATCTATGGCTGTTTTTTCTTTTATGGAATTTCCATTGATATTTTATTGGATTCTATGAATAATCTGCCTATTTGATGCTTGCCGGATTATATGCAAATAATTTCTTCACTGTTAAAGAAAATTTTTTAGGTGAAACGCAATAGAATACTCACTAGTAGTACCTACACAATAAAAAACGTTCATTGTGGACCACCAAACGTTTTGTTGACATACTCTAGGGCGTAATGTAACAAAGTCAAATTATCTTATAGATCTGACAGTAATATTTAATTGTCTTAATAACTTCCTTAGGTTATTTTCAATTATGGTACCAAAATCATCTACTTCCGGTTAAACCGGAACTTGAAAATCACACTAAAGCATATCCCCTCGACCCTGTGAACTTATGTCAAAAATATTTTCTCCGTACAACAAGAAAGATGTTCTTGTTATTCTTAAATTTGGAACACATTTTTAAAATATGCAATTATATGAAGTAAAAAAATTGTTGTTGTTTATTGTTTGCTTACTAATTTAATTTTTTTGTAATTAAGCTTTAGAGTTTCAAGCACATTTTTCTCACTTGTCCAAATGTTTTATTTCGTTTTATGTTGAGCTTGTGCGATAATTTTAGGGCCCCATTCGCAAAACGTAAAAGAAACATTACCATATTTGAACATTATTTTGTACGTCCGTCTGTCTGCATGTCTGACTGTCTGGTATCCGGAAAGTTATAGGTTTCTAAGCTATATAGAGTTTATTTTTTTTATTTATTTAAAATTACGGCCATAGCCAAGGTCACTTTTTCAAGCAATTCAACCATCTCACTAAATAATTCGTAAAGTTGGCTGCATAATGCATTTCCAATTGAAATAACGTACCTACGAAACAATACGTAAATATGTTCTAAACAATTTTAATATGCATAATTCCGTCTCTAGCACGGAACATTCTCGTAGACCAACCCTTTGTTTACGGCGCCATATTTGCACCGTTCTACGGATTTTAATAAGCAAATTGTTAGGCGGACCGCGGACAAACTGCATCAAAGGTGATGATACGCCACTGACTTTGCTGCGGCCCCGTCGGAATTTCCACTTCCAACCGTACGAGGTGGAAATTCGACCTTACTTTGCGTAAACCTTCTTGAAATTCCAGGATGTCTTTGGCGTCTCTTTCGGCCCGGCTCCTAGCCGCCCCCAATAGCGTCCCGATATCGACCACGTAGCCTTGCTGCAGATCTCTGAATCTGTCGCTCACCTCTAGCTGATCCGAACCCGGTGCCATCACCTGCCGAAAGGAAATTTCCTAATTAGGATAAACGAGATATTCGACGGGATATCGAAGCAGCTTAATGAGATGGAAAGCCAGCGAGGATATGATCAGCCACTGACGAATAAGTCTGGTAAAAATTGAGAGTACGTATAGCAGAATGACTGTTGATATAAAATAAATTTAAAAATAACGGCGGGCTATACGCCGGTATAGCGGTATGAAATAGCTACGGTTTAAGATTTAATATACAGTGTTATTACAGTACAATTATACGCTCTAGAATTAGCTCAGTCTCCAGTGACGTCGTTCGTTACGCTTATGAATCTCCCGTTTGAATTTACTACGTTAATTTACAAACAATAGAAAACAACTTTGTTAAAGCGGTTAGTGGTAATCTACCGAAGGTTAACGTTTTGATGGTGGGATTCTTCTTTAAACATAATCCTTATTTTAACGCTCCGGAACTAAACAAAGTGTAACCTATTCTAATCAGTTTTACTTATGTCGAACTAATCTTCACAAGAAAAAACACTTGCATTGGCCGCTATTTATTTAATTTGTATTTCTACGAGCCAGTCTCAAGCACTTTCTTCGCAGTTTCAAATCTTGCGGAACAGCTAAAAATAGTTTATCCGGGGTTTTTATTGACGTATTTCTGCATTGTGGTTTAATACACCATTTATAACCCATTTTTATGTAGAAATTGTGAAAACAACACATCATACAACACAATTATCAAACGGCGACGAAGCCGATGCTTAAGTATCGTGTGACGTCACAAGAATCACGTGATCTACGTACAACAGAAACTATCGTTTTAGCGGGACTTTTCGTGATTCACGCTGATTTTTATTTAATATTGAGTAAATAATTACGAAAAATAATCCATATACAAAGTAGAGTGAAGGAATAAACACGCTAAGATGGCTTACCAATAATAGTCAAATACCCTATTCAGAGTTTTTCGTGATTGAAGACATAGTAGCAAAATGAGACTTACTGAAACCGAAACAATCGAAGTTTTAATGATGATTGGGTTTGGAAGTAGAAGCCGGACGCATGAAGAAGTTCGTGTTTTGTTCAATGAAACGCACCCGGACCGTCCGCCAATATCGCAATCTACAGCAAGTAGAATCGAAAACAAATTTCGCGATCTCGGTCATGTACAGGATAAGCCTAAGGTAGGACGTCCATTGGCCCTAAATGAAAATCGGCAATTGGATACTATTTTAATGGTGCAAGAAAATCCACATTCAACTCTTGCGGAGATCGCTTCACAAGTTACTGCGTCAAAAAGTACAGTGTCCAGATTATTACGAAAACACAAATTTCACCCGTATGAAGTGCACTTGGTACAAACATAGTCCGATGATGACTTTGATCGACGAGTGCAGTTTTGTGACACAGTGATGGAGCTCTCTAATGCAAATCCTTGCTTAATTAGAAACATAGTTTTTTCTGCTGAGGCAACATTTTGTCTATATGGCACCGTCAATAAACAAAATTGTCGTTACTGCGCCCGTCGATATCCGCATTGGATGATGGAAAAAAAGAAGCCCCTTTCAAGCTCGTTATTCGTATTCAGTGCAAATAAATTATTCTAAAACACCGTATCTACAAACTATGTCATCTTTCCAAACTTTTCACCCCCTTTTCCTCAGACTCTGTATATTTTTAAGTCGATTAAATAGATCGTTTAAAGACGTTACCTATCGGAAAGAGAGAAAAAATATTTAGTTAATTTTGTAACGCACCGCCACCGCCACCGCCGTGTAGTGTATTCAATTACCAAGTTTCCGAAGATGTTCAGCTCCGGTCAGAGGCCTGATTGCCAAAGTTCTATCATGCAGGTATTTGCTTCGTCGTAGTTAAATAAGTTTCGGAACATGGTTATCCGATATCGTCAATTAAATGTAATTGCAATTACAATTACCATTAATGATGCCAGCCCAGCTGCATAGTTAAATAACCACAGTTAGAAACGCTCTTAATGTAAATTTGAAAATATTTCCAATCCTTTAAAGCAGAACATGGATGAAATGTTTTTTTTTCTCCTAATTGCTTAGCACTTCTTCAGGTTTTTTGTTTCTTCAGCTTTCCTAAACCAATGTCCTGTCTAGTTGCTAAATTGTGGTGAATCATCATAAATACATCAATAATATTCTATAGATATTACAATTCAATATAGTACATATTCGGAAGGATTTGTAACATAAAAAATACCCTTTAGTCTGTAACGTATTTTCAATATTCAGGACGGAACCCAATAAGGGTTTTATGGCTGTTGAGTTCGAGAGGGGAGGCGCATTATAACGAAATTAAATGTAGATATATTATGGTGTGGCTCGATAGGGCGGCGGCCAGCGAGTGGAAAGCAATAAAAGTTAATATAGGGATCGCTTACTTCGATAATGTGTTTACTCTCGTCCTCTCTGGACACCCCAACTACAATCGATAGGAATAAATCAAACGTGTAGCCCACTCTCCTCAGTTTCTGCGTTGTCCTTTTCCAATCAAAATCGCCTTCCTTCCAGTTGACGTCCAACATTGGCCAACCGCCAATATCCTTGAGCGTCTCCTTAAGATGTTTTACACCTGCAAAAATGGGAGTTTCAGTTTTTTAACAAAATAAAATACTAAAAACAATTGTTAGTTCCAATGACTGCTCTAGTTTAAAGAATTTAGATTAAATTACTATACAGGCTGTCCCACGCTAGAAACAAAATACATTAATGGTCTTCAGAAATCAAAATATTCGATGTTAAATGGGAACATCTTGTATATGTTGCAATATTTTGAAGTTCAGTTCGAAATTATTTAAAGTATATGAATTAGTCATTGAGCTATTTATTTATTTCGGGACATGGTAAGGGACAAGTTTATGAGGATGTTCCATTTACTACAGATATCAAAAACAAGGAGTGCTTTGGTAGAAGTGTGGTGTTCTGTAGAAATCCTAACATTTCTGTACATATACCAGAGTGTCAGTAATATCTTATAAGCATAACTAATAAAAAATAAATGGATAATTGTAAGCATAAATTACTAATTCTTTGACATTGAAGAAAATTCAAAATTGCGGAATGATATTACTATAAGCTGCTGCATGAATAGAAGTATTATTCCATTTGTGAAATTGAGAAATTTTGTCGAACCATCTGAATATTTATTATTAATTTATGATTCAACTTAAAAAAAATTAAAATCTCTCTTTATTTGCTGTTTTCATTGTACTCGGGACATGTTTCGGTCTTAACAGATCATCTTCAGTCGGGAATTTACAAAATAATTAAAAACTTAATTAACTGCACTTAATTATAGGAATTAATCCAAATTGGGTTACACAATATTGTATTATACTATAGTTTGTATTTTGTTAATAGAAATTACTTACAGTCAGGTTGCAGAGTCTACGTGGTCATAATTTAACATTGTTTCAATTTTAGAGATCTTAGCGAACTAATAGAGGGACGTAAGTATGCCATGCGAAATTTTAACCCTATGCCATAAATGTGTATTGTACGTGTATGCAACCGACCATTCAATAAAATCAGTCGATTTTATTGAATTTTAAATCGCATTTAGGTAAGTAAACAAGGGCCTTTTGTGAAATTGTAATTGATCGTTAATCAATTCTGTTTGCGTGTTTCTGTTCTGTCTTCCTATTTCCAGCTGTTCTAATATGTTCATCTTAAACACTTTATTGCATTTATGGATTAATTTGACATTCTTATAATCTATTTTGTGTCCAGTTTTTATAACATGTTTGTAAATGCTTGATGTTGCTTGATTAGCATGCTCTGTTATTCTCTTAGCTTAGAGATCTTCCTATCTGTTCCACGTAAATTGAGTTGCAGTAAATGCAATTAACAGAATAAATACCGCTTTTTTTCCATATATGTTTTGTTTTCATATTTATGTCCAGATAATTGATTAATTATTTGGTTAGGGTTACTATATGCTGGTGTTATATTATATTTGTTCAATGTTTTTTGTAGCTTTCTATTCGTATAGTTATATGTGAAATGTCTATAGATGTGTTTGTTATTAGGTATTTCATTTGTGTAGAGTGGATCTTGTTTTTGTTTGCTCTGTTTATTATAGACCTTATACTTTTTTGGGGAAAACCGTTGTTTTCTGCTAGATCGTATATGAATTGTAGTTTTTTTTTTGTTTTTGCTTTTTCAGTGATTGGGTATGTCAGTATTCTGTTTATATGATGTTGAAATTGTGGTTGTTGTTACTTAACTAAATGCGATTTAAAATTCAATAAAATAGACTGATATACCACCACTACAATACACATTTATGGAATAAATGGTTAAAATTCCGCATGGCATACTTACGTCCCCCTATTACTTCGCAAAGATCTCTAAAATTGAAACAATGTTAAATTATGACCACGTAGACTCTGCAACCTGACTGTAAGTAGTTTCTTTTACTAAAATACAAACTATAGTATAATACAATATTGTGTAACCCAATTTGGATTAATTCCTATAATTAAGTGCAGTTAATTAAGTTTTTCAATTATTTTGTAGATTCTCGACTGAGGATGATCTATTAAGATCATCATCATCGTCAACATGTCTCGAGTACAATAAAAAACAGCAAAGAAGCAGTGGTTTTTATTTTTATTAAAGTTAAATTTAAATAAACTTTGCAATATGCATATAGCCAATTATTAATTTATGAAATATTGTGCGTTAGTTACAAATATCGAATTAAATGCTTAATAAAAATATTTTAATATTATAAAAATATTTAATTAATGTACATTGTTTCCGGCGTGTGACACCCTGAGTATTGTTTTTCTCTTTGGTGTTGACAACGGGGGTTTGAGATATTTCTATACCTTGGGTGTCCACACCAGTGTCGTTAGTACAGCTATGGTAAAATGTCTTCGCTTTCTCCAAAGCAAAATCATCATTTGGCCTGATTGGTTCATCAAGCATATCTCTGATATGGTTCAGCAGGATAATGTCCATCGAGCGACTTGTACTCATCGCTTGGTCACTTTCAATTGAGTCGTCGTCCTTAAGAAACGATCCGCAGGCAAATTGGTAAAAGTCATTGCAAGGATCAGCAAGATGATCTGCATAGGATACCACGTCGGCAGACGCTGCTACGCAGCCCGATGTCAGACATGTCCCTGACGTATCTGTAAGAAGACAGCATCAATAATAATTAATTGGACTACTATTCCGACGATTGGGATCTTTAAAATGGTTATTTTGTATGGTAAAGACAACTGCTTTCTCGAAGTATCAGTAAAGCCAAGCAACCCACATAGCAACATAACATAACATAAAATAACAGTACATCAAAACCGGTTTACGGATGTTCATTTTACAACAAATCCTGCTGTTTGTCTATTGAAATAATTTAAATTTTCAGCTTTAATAATACCTATATGCAAACCTCTAATTATCGTGTACATTAGCGTTTAATAACCGACTTACCGGAAATTCAATTTTATGGAAAAACCAATTTCCACGCACTGACAAATTAGTGTTAATTAAATAATTAATTTATGTGCAATAATTTCGGTTGACCGTTCGGAACTCAAATTTTAATGAGCTCATGAAAATCTCTATATTGCGTTAAGCTTATTTAATGGGGATTGTCAAATCATTATCGCACCGATGATGGTTCATTTTCGAAATTTGGTGAACATATTGTTGGATGGAATTATCTGTCATTACTATAATTATTATAAAAAATGCATTGCTAAATACCGGGAACAGAGAAGTTTTATGTTTACGTCACAATTCTTGATTCCATATGTCGCGTCATCACTGTAGGTTTAATATGTATGGGCACCTGAAAGAAATGCTATAAAAGTAACATTAATCAATTTATTAACTAAACTTAGATTTTACGTTGTTTATCGGTGGTTGAATGTTATTATTTCGCTTCATGTGCGATTACGAGCAAAGTAGTTGGGATACAAATTATTATTATACACGTTTATGGATCAGATACATTGGGTAATTAATTCTAAAAAGCGCAGCCCTCTATCTATTTTAGTTTGTTCAGGAGGATTTTTGAAACTTAGATTTTACGTTGTTTATCGGTGGTTGAATGTTATTATTTCGCTTCATGTGCGATTACGAGCAAAGTAGTTGGGGTACAAATTATTATTATACACGTTTATGGATCAGATACATTGGGTAATTAATTCTAAAAAGTACAGCCCTCTATCTATTTTAGTTTGTTCAGGAGGACTTTTGAAACTTAGATATTACGTTGTTTATCGGTGGTTGAATGTTATTATTTCGCTTCATGTGCGATTACGAGCAAAGTAGTTGGGATACAAATTATTATTATACACGTTTATGGATCAGATACATTGGGTAATTAATTCTAAAAAGTGCAGCCCTCTATCTATTTTAGTTTGTTCAGGAGGATTTTTGAAACTTAGATTTTACGTTGTTTATCGGTGGTTGAATGTTATTATTTCGCTTCATGTGCGATTACGAGCAAAGTAGTTGGGATACAAATTATTATTATACACGTTTATGGATCAGATACATTGGGTAATTAATTCTAAAAAGTGCAGCCCTCTATCTATTTTAGTTTGTTCAGGAGGATTTTTGAAACTTAGATTTTACGTTGTTTATCGGTGGTTGAATGTTATTATTTCGCTTCATGTGCGATTACGAGCAAAGTAGTTGGGATACAAATTATTATTATACACGTTTATGGATCAGATACATTGGATAATTAATTCTAAAAAGTACAGCCCTCTATCTATTTTAGTTTGTGCAGGGGGATTTTTGAAACTTAGATTTTACGTTGTTTATCGGTGGTTGAATGTTATTATTTCGCTTCATATGCGATTACGAGCAAAGTAGTTGGGATACAAATTATTATTATACACGTTTATGGATCAGATACATTGGGTAATTAATTCTCAAAAGTACAACCCTCTATCTATTTTAGTTTGTTCAGGAGGATTTTTGAAACTTAGATTTTACGTTGTTTATCGGTGGTTGAATGTTATTATTTCGCTTCATGTGCGATTACGAGCAAAGTAGTTGGGATACAAATTATTATTATACACGTTTATGGATCAGATACATTGGGTAATTATTTCTAAAAAGTACAGCCCTCTATCTATTTTAGTTTGTTCAGGAGGATTTTTGAAACTTAGATTTTACGTTGTTTATCGGTGGTTGAATGTTATTATTTCGCTTCATGTGCGATTACGAGCAAAGTAATTGGGATACAAATTATTATTATACACGTTTATGGATCAGATACAATGGGTAATTAATTCTAAAAAGTACAGCCCTCTATCTATTTTAATTTGTTCAGGAGGATTTTTGAAACTTAGAGTTTACGTTGTTTATCGGTGGTTGAATGTTATTATTTCGCTTCATGTGCGATTACGAGCAAAGTAGTTGGGATACAAATTATTATTATACACGTTTATGGATGAGATACATTGGGTAATTAATTCTAAAAAGTGCAGCCCTCTATCTATTTTAATTTGTTCAGGAGGATTTTTGAAACTTAGATTTTACGTTGTTTATCGGTGGTTGAATGTTATTATTTCGCTTCATGTGCGATTACGAGCAAAGTAGTTGGGATACATATTATTATTATACACGTTTATGGTTCAGATACATTGGGTAATTAATTCTAAAAAGCACAGCCCTCTATCTATTTTAGTTTGTTCAGGAGGATTTTTGAAACTTAGATTTTACGTTGTTTATCGGTGGTTGAATGTTATTATTTCGCTTCATGGGCGATTACGAGCAAAGTAGTTGGGATACAAATTATTATTATACACGTTTATGGATCAGATACATTGGGTAATTAATTCTAAAAAGTGCAGCCCTCGATCTATTTTAGTTTGTTCAGGAGGATTTTTGAAACTTAGATTTTACGTTGTTTATCGGTGGTTGAATGTTATTATTTCGCTTCATGTGCGATTACGAGCAAAGTAGTTGGGATACAAATTATTATTATACACGTTTATGGATCAGATACATTGGGTAATTAATTCTAAAAAGTACAGCCCTCTATCTATTTTAGTTTGTTCAGGAGGATTTTTGAAACTTAGATTTTACGTTGTTTATCGGTGGTTGAATGTTATTATTTCGCTTCATGTGCGATTACGAGCAAAGTAGTTGGGATACAAATTATTATTATACACGTTTATGGATCAGATACATTGGGTAATTAATTCTAAAAAGTACAGCCCTCTATCTATTTTAGTTTGTTCAGGAGGATTTTTGAAACTTAGATTTTACGTTGTTTATCGGTGGTTGAATGTTATTATTTCGCTTCATGTGCGATTACGAGCAAAGTAGTTGGGATACAAATTATTATTATACACGTTTATGGTTCAGATACATAGGGTAATTAATTCTAAAAAGCACAGCCCTCTATCTATTTTAGTTTGTTCAGGAGGATTTTTGAAACTTAGATTTTACGTTGTTTATCGGTGGTTGAATGTTATTATTTCGCTTCATGTGCGATTACGAGCAAAGTAGTTGGAATACAAATTATTGTTATACACGTTTATGGATCAGATACATTGGGTAATTAATTCTAAAAAGTACAGCCCTCTATTTTAGTTTGTTCAGGAGGATTTTTGAAACTTAGATTTTACGTTGTTATCGGTGGTTGAATGTTATTATTTCGCTTCATGTGCGATTACGAGCAAAGTAGTTGGGATACAATAAATCAATAAAAATATAATTTGTCGCATAAAATTAGATTTTCCTAAGGTTGTTTTTTCCTTTCAAGTTGAATAATTTTAACAATACGTATCGTGTGCAACCATGGTGTGCATTTTTGAAATATTTTAAGCAAAAATGCCCGAGAGGCAGTTTTGCAACGTTTTCAAAAACTCACGCCACATAGAATGGTCCATATAGGGTGACGGTAGCATTTCGCGCGCCCGATTAGGCTTCTCCAGATTTTCCATAAGCAATTAAGAAGGCTTTTTCGCACGTGAAATGGTGAGGAAAAATATATGAATTAGTTTTACTATATAATAGACGCGAGAAAGGACATAGTTTTGCTTTTGTGTCAGTTATTATTCAATGACAGAATTTACGTGTAACAGTTTGGAGCGTTCAACTTTCCATTAGGTGGAAGAGCAATAAATTCAGAGACGTGTTGAAAATGGATGATATGCTTTTCAAGTGACAAATTTGTTTCGAGCGTGGAAAATGAGCATTAAAACGCTTTTAGGTTGATCAATACGGCTGGTGGACACATACGTGAGAGCAGCGATGGACGAGTTTTCA
The DNA here is from genome assembly GCA_964023965.1 of Melinopterus prodromus. Taxonomy (NCBI): domain Eukaryota; kingdom Metazoa; phylum Arthropoda; class Insecta; order Coleoptera; family Scarabaeidae; genus Melinopterus; species Melinopterus prodromus. The sequence goes on from OZ030398.1 coordinate 4,810,508, forward strand.
GCCCCAGAATCGCTTTAATTTCGCAAATGTGTATAAAAGCAAAGTTTAACCTCGCGCGAAATCCTTTCCAGTCGTCCTATCGCACACCGGAAGTTTCATTTGCAGTTTTCTCCCAGCGCGTGTGTTCGGAATCATAGCCGTCGTTACGTATGGAAAAGGGGGATCTTGTCCCCTCCCCCCCCCCCGGGTTGTAAATGTTTGGAAAAATAACACTCGCAAAAAATGTTGGACAAACGTTTTATGTAAAAGTAAGATAATAAGACTACCTTTTCTCACAATTTTCCGCGTAAGTAACTTCAAAATGTATGCATGATGTAAATAGTCTGTTGCCCTTTTAAATACCAAATTTGCTACAAAATTACCCGTTTTCTTTTAAAATACCTATTCTAATTGAAATGCTTCCTTCATAAACAATAATAATTTTCTATTCTTTCTCTTTGTCATTTTCTATTTGATATTTTATTTAAACTTAATGCAACTTCAAAACATAACGAGAAATTTGGAATGGACTGTGCTCACCCGTTATAAATTGGCAAACATTGACAAGATGACTTGTTTTAATTTACATTAAAAGATTCCCAGGCTTATTTGCTTATACTACATTTATTTGTACTAAATGATTTAATAAGCAGCCTGTATATTAAAAATATATTTGAATTATAGCTTGTTTAAAGCCATAAAATTTTGTTCGATAATTTTGGCTAAGCCTGTATATACAATTATATAAACAAATTAAATCAGTATTCAGTTAGCTCTGAAGGAGCAAGTAACATGGTACGCGAAACCTTACTAAATTCCTGATTTCAGTTATTCTTTTACTTTAGCTGACTCTCAAAGTTGTGTCTATACATGCTCCTGAAAGTCAATATTGTTCAGGAGTTCAGGTCTAGTTCAAATAAACTACAGCCTGCACTACGAATTTAGTAAATCAATAATACAAAAATATGAAATAATTAAAATAGAACTTTTTTAAAATAGGTTCAGCTCTTAAACGTATTTTATAAAGTCCAGCAAACCTTCTAGCTGCCTTGCTACAAACTAATTTTATTTCTATTCATTCTATAAAACCGCACATTCGTGTGCGTTCTACAAACACTGCGTGTCATTTTACATGGTTTCAACACTCTCCGGGGAAGCAAGACTTGACTGAACTTGCCCCTGAAAGATTTTCAAACGACGCGACGCTCACACCCACCATCCAAATAAAAGAAAAACACTTGAAATTCCGCTTTTGCCTTAATTTAAAGAGTTCCCATTAAACGTTGGTAATGGGAGCGTGTCTTGTCCTCTGAACGTCACCTTGACAAAGCATCTACTGACCTGAATGTACGACGAGCAACGTGACGAGCAGAGCCAGCATCGCTGCCGTGGTGATTGCGGTTACCACCACGAGCCGTTTTTCCATTACGGTGCGCTTTTTCCACCACGACCTGTGCTCCTGGTGTCTGTTGTCCTCGCGCTGCACGTGACTGAAAATGACGGCCCGTTATTCGGCTTCACTCGAGGTGTGACTACGTGCACACTGGACCACTTTGCTCACTCCACATTTCAACCATGTCCGTTTTTTTACGTTTTCTTTTCGAACTATTTTATATTTTCACACTATACGCACGGAATATTTTCATTTCAGGATTCTGAATCCATCTGAAGTGGACAAGATTATTGTTGCAATCAGACATTTTTGATATTGGATAAAAGAAAAATAGGATAATTTCTTTCTGAAGTTGTAACAGCTTTTATTTAAACTAATTAAAATTAATTAAACTAAGTTGTGTAACAAGCTGATTGGTTTTAAGTAATTTGGGTATCGGTTCGCCCCGGGCGTCAGTTTTAGGAGGCGGTAAAATTTCATTTTAAAATTTCTTTAACAATTTCATTTCATATTTTTGTCGCACCTACGATTCGGGGTGATTGAATTGAGCACGAATTTTTTTTATTACTTATAGCGTTTTCTTTTGGTAAAACTAGTGCACCCTAGAACTGCACTGGCAATGCGCGTGGACTCTCTGAATCAGTGATCTGCGCATTGTCAGTGCAATTGCAGGCTATTTTATATTATACATTATGTTAATTATATATATTGTCATTCAATCTGGAGAAACCATTGCTAACTTCTGGTTTTAATATGGGAACGATGTTTGGTTTTAACATATATGTGGTGTTTTCTTCAGTTTCAATTGTTATGTATCACACTTGTTGTTTAGCTGTAAATTTTAGATAGATGTTAGTATTTAATGTTTGCTTTTGCAAAGCTTGATTCGGACCTAGAATTAACGATTCTTGAGTATTACACATAAGTTTAAAGCAACCCTTTCATTCTTCACGTATATGTATCTAATTCAAAAAACACTCCATTATTTGTGATACATTACGTGAATCAGAAGCAAGAATCATCATAAAAAATGTTAAAATCATGCAAGGCGTCTATAAAAAGGAAAAAGTTAGCCATTGGTTCTCCATCTTCTTTAAAAATAACTGAAGTACCTACTCACATGGATTGTGTCGTGCCTGAAATGCACAGGCATGTCTAAAGTAACATAACATTGGATTGAAATGTTATATTATTGCGAATATGGTGTCTTTGTAATCTTAACAATATTAGTTTTTCGAGTCTTAAGTTATAAGAGAAATAATTGAAATAACTAAATGACTAAATCTTATTGGCAATACGAGTAACTGAATATTTGTACCGTTTTTTTTTTGCCTGAATGAAAACCTTGTTCGGCTTCAATACATGGACGTTGCCTGTCTTTACAAATTATCAGTCAATGCTACAGGCAGTGATAATTTCACACCTATTCTCATTAACTTAATCGTATATATGTATGCGGTTTCCAAACTGTGATTTTAGTGCATATAAGTACGTGTAGTGATTGTTAAATTATTGAACTTTATTTATAAATGGTATTGTCCAATTGGATTATTGAAATTTATTGTGAAATCGAAGCTGAAAGATAGTCTGCCCAATATAATAATTATGCTCCAAATATTTCTTGCAATTAAGCAGAGTTTTTCAAAATTAAAATTAATCAAAAATTATGTAAAATTAACGTTTATAAACTGTACTATATACAATACAATGGTCCGGGCGGTTGACACCCACGCCACGCCACTGGACTTCATATAACCAAGAAAAATGCAACTACATGTATAATGCTGGCGAACCAAGTAACATCCTATATGTAAGCGATTCTGCCGGACGACAGTAAAAAAGTATTTAAGGCAAATAGGACATATTATGACAATAATGTCTACGTGGTCACATAACCAAGTAACAAGGAGGAAAATTTTGCTAAATTTGCTGCTAGTTATTGCAAAAACCTTTAATCTGAATGAATTTTCCAAATTTTGAAAAGTCTCATCTTCAGACAATCCGGGCATATTAAAGTTTGCACCAACAACATTCGCAATCACTTGGCAACAAATTGTTCAACACAACAACCGAGAATTGGTGCGGAAACTGAAATTTAGTACAAAATTCTACATCGGACTTTAGCTGATTAATATACGTTATCTAAATTTTCAAGGGTGGCAAACTCATTGGTTTTAAGTCATTTTGTTATCTAACAACATTATGTCTCTTTGGATTAAATTTGACCATACCTCTTGATAACAGAATAATCTTAATCTTAAACTTCTGTTGAAGCACACCGGGTTTTCAAATACGATTTTTCCGCGTACACGGAACGGAAACAGAGCAAATCGTGGTCCAGGGTGACGCTGAATCGATCGCTTGTACGCACTTGAAATTCATCACGTATGTTTACACACTTAGTTCACAGCACACGAGCACATTGTCCGTGCACACATGACCGCGTTATTTTGAAACAATAAGTGGCCGACAAGCAGTGCCCGCACGTCTCACATCGCATTACTAAACCTAATTTGTAGAATTAGAAGAGCGCTAACTAAACGGATAAAGGTAATTATGCCGGATGTTCTGGAGACGCTGCAGCGACGATGATAAATAAGTATTTCGAGCAGAAACGTAAGTGAAATGATGGCACGGTGAATTTTTTGGGACGGCGCGACGCAGAAAAGTATTTGTTTGATAAAAAAGTAACAAGAAGACGAATGTATAAAGTGGGTCGTTAGAGGTAATTGGCGTAGGCGAAAAATTCTCCGACCGGAGAAACAGTGAGTAATAAGGGCAAAGAGCTAGCTGCAAGACGAATATTAATGGTATGCGTAATGACCATTGTGCGCATTAACGTTGCACCTAATTGCCGAATTAAGGACAATTTCTATGCAAAATCTTCCCAGTAGCAGTGGGCTAATTTTAATTAAAATAAACAATTTTATGCGGGCTAATGAAATTTTGCTATTTACTTTTCTTTATATGACCCAGAACGAAAGAATTGACCGAACCGCCATCTCTCGCTTCGATAGTATTGGCCCCTCTGTTTGAAGGCTCATAACTCTAAAAGAACTGAACAGAAGAAATTGACATAAACTCTGTTAAACTCTTGAATCGCTTTTTCGTTAGTTGTATGACTCTTTTGTTATTCTTCTAGAATTTTTTTATCGATATACAATTGTAGCGAAATTTATTTATTAAATATCTGGCTCAATTAAAAAAATTGACTTGAATTAATAACTATCTACGTGTCTGTAACTCATTTTGTGGAGATGTTTAGAAAATAGTGTATAGCAACCTAGATATTGAATGACTTTTTTGTGCATACTTATTAGAAATATTCTGGTGTTATTTCTATCTAGTTCTTCTAATGACCAAGCAACCAAAAAACAAATTTAATAATGTGTAGAATGTGTTCTATAACTTTTATGTCTAAAGAATATCATCTAAAGATTATTGTTGTCTTCAATTCTATATTGTATTCAAGTTAACTAATTTCCTCTATTGAATCGTCTGCACGCTCTACAATTTCTAACTTTGATTGGAAAACTGCCATCAGCGAGTATGAAAAACATAAATAAGCTTCCGAATAACAAAAAACCTAAACATTTGACAGTCTCTCTACTGCTGGGAAAAAACTTAACCATCTCGTTTTGGTATGATTAAGTAAATGTTGATATGCTGTATCAACATAACTAGAAAAGTCCAGACAAGCTTAGGACATTTGTCTTGACACCTGGGATTCTTATTAAAAAGGAAAACCTTTTGAGGAAAGCGGATGAAACTATAATTCAACTGAAAAAGGAGGACGTCCTCCGTTTGGATACCATATGGTATCCCTAAACACTCCGTGGAAAACGTTATTCCTGATTGGAGAAGGTCGCACTTGGTGTGCCTTCGCTTTAGCATCAAAATAAAATCATAATTATCAACTCTTCAATTGTTTACCTACGCCATTCAACAGATCCAAAAAAGTTTGCTAGAAATTAAGAACTAAGAAAATGAGTCATAGTAACTTTTGATAAAGATCTAATTTCCTAAGAGCATAAAAGCTAAACATTTAATAACTTATGCACATTTGAGCGATTTTTCTAGTTAGCAAACTGTAAATTATATTCACGAGTGTCAGTGTTCTATTCAATGTCTTGTAGTTTACGTTTTACAAGAAGTAGTTGCAGCCTGTAATACATTCATACAAATTTCAGACTACTGTTAGGATGAAAGACTACGACTAATGGAAGATTATATTATTATTAATGTATACAGAAAAAAAGGGTGCGAAAGACTAATCAGGATATTGGAGTTTTCAGACAATTCTCAAAGGTTTGCACCACAAGTTAAAAATGATAAATTCTCCCCTCGGTTGGGCTACGGGATCCGCTTGAACAATTAAAAGACGTAAAAGGAAAACGAAAGTCGAAAAGAATATCGCACTTGAGCGGACCTGGTAATTAAATTACGAAAGTTAAGAATATCGATGGCGACGGTTTGCATTCGAGATGGATTATAATTAAATTTCAAACACCTGGGGAGCCTTTTAAATTCGGCAAGGTCAATTGCTTGAACCCCTTCACCGACTAACGAAATTTATTCCGTGCTAGATTGAATGAAAAATTTGCTTTTTAAATCCGATTATTCATTTAAGCGATCAGCAAAATCTTCCAAATCAGAAATTAGGGAACACTCAATTGTTTAAAAGCAAATCGTTTCACGTTTTTCATATAGTGTTGATTAATAATAGATAATATTATTTAATTTATTACTATTAAATAGAATATTATTTGAATATTTATAGAATTCAGGAAGTTTACACAACAGCAATATGATATGATTTGTAAAGCATAAACCACCAAACTTAGCTCACATAGAAGAAGCCAACATATTGGCAGAATTTTATAATAGAATGACATAATTTTAGCGAACTGGAGTATGCACTCGACTACATCACGGAACCGAGCCTTGAGAATGGTATTTTAGTGCAGTGGAGTGACTATAACCGGCATATGTGCATAATTCCTATTGATTCTGTGCAGAGTGCAACAAATCTGGCGTATTTAGGTGCACTCAGGTGGAACGTTGTCTCGTGGGGTAAACAACCGGCCATAAAATTTAATGCTAGCCGCTCGGCGAGGAAACACTTCAAATTGTAGAATTGTTTTGCCATCATCCGGAGATCCGACCGTAGAACTTTTTAACGTATCGCCGCTCGCTGCTTGCTAACCGACTTGAAATAAAAGAGAGGAACGCCCATTTCTTCTGGGTAATAGTCGATGCAGTTCTGTGGGGACGTAACGGATAAAAAGAGCGCCAGCTTTTCCTACGTAAGTGTTTTTAAAGTGGCTGAAACTAGACCGGGATGGGTTCTCCAGACCACTCCCTATCTCCAGTAAAAGTCGAGTTATTTTAATTCTTCAAGAGCGTTACCAATCTCAACAAAATGTTGTTCTATTGACTCTCTTGTATCATCTCATTATTTACGATCGTTGCTAAACGATAACCTTAAAGAAATAAACATATAGCCTTGTAATTTAGGGAATGAGTGTACCAATTTTATGGCATATATTAGTTACGGTCTCACCACCTTCCCGTAAACTTGTCTTTCTATATATTTAGATATTTCCCTTTTGCCTAGAAATTTAGATTTTAGGATGTTATATATTCTTCCAGCTTTCCTTGTTCTCTGTTATTTCCTGGTCTATTTTACCAACCTCTTCTACAACTGTCCCCACTTTTAACATGTTCTAGTAGTTATTTCTTGTCTTGTCTTGTCTTGTCTAAGGCTTTTCAGTGGTTATTTCCATATGTATTACACTTCTATAAGTTCTACTTGGCATATTATAAGGTTTTATTGTAATTTTTCTTTGGATTCTGCTATAAGTGCCGTGTCATCTGCAATCGTCAGTTCCTCTACTGTTTGAAACTAACACTGTTCGAACGAGCATTCGTCGTTCATTCTAAAAGTGGAAAAACCCGGTCCGAAATATGTAAATTAGTGTCCGTAATTAGTTAAAAACTGATTAGGTGACACAATATATTAGCAAAAATCGGGATATTCAATAGGCTGTATACTCATCAGCGGAAAATTCCACAACACACTTGCCGAAAGAATGCAAGTAGCGCTAAAACACGTCGAGGACTGGTGCAAAGCTCACTCGCTTTCCGTTAACCCAGCCAAGACAGAAATGATACTCTTCACTAGTAAGAGGAAACACGGCAATTTCACACCACCAAGGTTCTGCAATAGCGAACTGAAACTGTCTGAAGAGGTCAAGTATCTCGGTGTGACCTTCGACAGGAAATTAAGCTGGAAAGCACATCTTGAGCAAAGACTGAAAAGGGCAAGAATGGCTTTCGGTCAGTGTCGTAGAGCCGTGGGGAGAACCTGGGGTCTCTCACCACAGATCACACTGTGGATATACACTGCCATTATCCGTCCTATGCTCACGTACGGGGCGATTGCGTGGTGGTCTAGAGTCAAGCTGACCACAACCAAAATCAAACTGGCACAAATTCAAAGACTTGCTTGCCTCGGCACAACCGGAGCAATGAGCACAACCCCAACTGCTGCGTTGGAGTACATGTTGTACTTGCCACCACTTGACTTCTTCATTGAAGAGGTGGCCCTGAAAACACTATTCAGGCTTCGCACGGTGGGCTACACAAAAGTAGGCGACAAGGGCGGCATGTGGGGCAGTCTATGGAGTAGTGCAACGGAAGTTGTGCCGCTTCTCGACTACCGTACGGACTATACTCCACCTTGTTACGTCTTCAACAAACCTTACCTCCCCAAGGACATACCGCAGGTAAAGGGGAACACCTCGAGCCTGAAGATATACACAGACGGCTCCAGGAAAGACAGTGGTACTGGCGCTGGCATTTTCTCGCATGACTACCAGCTACGACAGTCCATCCCCCTAGGCAAGTATCCTTCTGTAACGCAGGCGGAAATCTTTGCCATAAAAACTGCCGCGGAGTGTATTCTCAGCTCCGACAAGATTGGCAGAAACGTAACGATCTATACAGACAGCAGACAATCCATACTCTCTTTAAGTCGTTGCAGGTTTACCTCCGATTTAGTCTTGGACTGTCATAACACCCTTGTGGAGGCGTCCAGACACAACAAGGTCAACCTCATATGGATAAAAGGGCATTCTGAGGATAAGGGCAATCGGCACGCTGATAAACTAGCAAGAAGAGCTGCCAACGGACTGGTAAGCTCGCCGGAACCCTTTCTACTACCCACTAATAACCTTCTGCTACAATCATTGAAGGACCTCACCCACAAGAAATTCATCCGACAGTGGGAGAATCTACCTGGCTGTCGCCAAGCTAGGGAAGGGCTCCCTCGCTCCTCCAGCATCACTGCTAGGAAATTCACACAGCTGTCCAGACAAAACCTACGTTTAATTACGGGTATTCTCACGGGTCACTGTGGTTTACGGAAGCATCTACACGTGATGCATCTCGCTGAAACGTCTATATGCCGAGCTTGTGAGCTAGAGGATGAGACGGTAAAACACATTCTCTGTGAATGCCCAGACCTGGTTGAACACAGGGAACGCCTGCTGGGGGATCCATGGCCAACCATGGACGGAATCAGGAACGCACCTCTGAGCTGCGTCCTAGCCTTCGTTAACTACCTAGGCTGGCTGACACAGCCAGAGTGAGCGTAGGGGGAGGCACAAGGGGCCCAATGGGGCCTGGGTGCCACGAGGATTATCCTTAACCTCCAACACCCTACATACATACATAGGCTGTATCTCGTTGACCATTTATTCAATCTCAATAAAACCAACACCATTCGATTCCCCTCTTCTTAAACTATATGCCAAAACGTCCGATCGTGATTATACAGGCTTGAAATAGCAGACGAAGACAAAGGTCGGCGTGTTATACGACAGTTTGCGTTCTTAATTTGGACGGCCGGCTTCCAGCCCCCCCTTATGGGAAGTTATGTGTATAGAAAAATGCTAATTACTCGAGTACCTAACACTGTTCAAACGAGCATTCTTCGGTCAATCTAAAAGTGGAAAAGTCCGATCCGAAATATGTAAATTAGTATCGGTAATTAATTAATAACTGATTCAATCTCAATAAAACCGTCACCATTCGATTCCCCTCTTCTTAAGCTGTAAGAATGTCAAAAAGTCCGATCGTGATTATGCAGCCTTGAAATAGCAGGCGTATACCAAGGTCGGCGTGTTATACGACAGTTTGCGTTCTTAATTTGGATGTTAGTTTTAATTCTCCATGATTCTAACCTCATACTTTTGGGATACTAATCGGTTTGCATCATATTTTGTTAGTGTTCCTTTTGTGCGGAGCCTTTATAATTTCTATTATGTCTTTCTATCTTTTTAAAATTGATAACATATGTGGATTTCTTTCCTTTTTTTGTAGTAATTGTTCTCCCAGTTGTCTTAAGGTGAATATCAAATCTTGATTACTTCTACCTGTTCTGAAGTCATACTGATTCTTCCAATCTCAGTTCTGTCTTTTAGTGTTTATTTTCCTAATACTTATGTAAATCCTTGTTCTCGTGATCCCTCTGTTGAGGCATGATTCCCTCGTTACTGTCATCAGGGCTTCGGTTTTCTATTAGCATCTCAAACTTCAGGTTGCGGAATCTAGCTTTTGTACTTTTCCCCATGTATTTGCCAATTTCTCTGGTAACTTCATCCTGCCGGCGTTGTAACTAATTTTATTTTGCTTATTGCTGTCGTAGATTCATCCAGTGTTATTTTTTTGTATAGTATTTTCGTCCAGTCTCCTTGATGTACTTCTTCTTATTGATTTTACTGTCCCTGTTCTATCTCCATTACTTCCTCGAAGTATTGTTTCCATTGTTCCATGATGTCCCTCTCTTGTGTTAGAATCTTTCCGTTTCTATCTTTTTTACTGAATAGTTTCGGGGTGTTTTTCTTCTCAGATGTTTCAGTGCGCTAAAGGACAATAATTGGTTCTCCAAGTATTTTTCATTCATTCTGGGTTAAAACTCTTCCGATGATCTTTGTTTTGCCCCTCTTAGTAACTGCTTAAACTTCAGTCCTTACGGTTCTCCAACTAGTAAAGTCTTGTACCTTTTTCGTATTAAGGTATTTCTTGCATTTGTCTTTCTATTTTATCTTTTTGTTGTACGTCTTGCGTCCACCGTAATCTTTGTTGGTCTACAGCTTTCCTTTGCTGCGTTAATTACATTCCCTTTGACTTTGATTCATTTGGCCTCGATTCCATTCATTCCTTTTTCTTGGTATGTGTTCGTAGTCTCATCATCCTATAGTTTAAAGCTTTTTATATATTTTTTTAGTAATCGATAACTTAGATTTACTTCTAATTTATGTGTCTAGTTGTAAATGTAAGCTACAACAGCTCAAAGGCAAATCTACAATAAACTTAAGCACCAAGCATGTTCATAAATGACAAGAATTGGGCGAAACAAGTGTAATATATGAAAGCTGCTCATCTCGGCCATTCATCACCGGACTTCATGAATCTTTGACTACATAAACCGAGCTTATTTATGACCGACCGTTTATGTCGCTCGGCCGACATAACGGCAAGAAGAAAAAAAAACAAGGAACGCTGGTGGGCAAACGTAAAAACGTCCCCAGACACATTTATATGATTAAGACTTTATGGTTGATGGCGAGTAAAGTGGCTGTCGGAATAAGGAACGAGCCTCGGGGCGTATTTATTGTTTCGTCCCCGGTACAGTTATGTGTTTAGTTGACGTCGGAAATGATCGTTTTATGTCCCATCGCATTTATTAAATTCATAAATCGACTACCCGAATGCCATTTCTCTGTTTCTTTTTATTAATATTGTAATGGTACGTATTGATGGATATTTTATATGCATGTTCGTTTGTTTTACGATTTAAATTACAGCGTTCTTCGGGTTTATGTCAAAATCTAATTGCTCGTTTAATAGTTTTATGTTTGGTACTATTTTCTGATTTTGTCGATCTCAAGTTGTTCCAGCGTTGTTCCACGTCTTTGTAATTCATTTTATGACCATTGTCTAGAGTTTGTCACCTGTTCTCGGCAATTCTTTTCAAAATAAGTATCGACCTATACATGACCTATACTCACCATAACGACCATGTAGAATTCAACGTACCAGCATAGAATCTCTTTGAAAAGTTTCTGGCATGACTTGTTATAATGCTTAATAGCATAAAGTTATCTATTTACTGTTAACAGTGGCCAGCGCCACCCACACAAACATGAATTATAGATAAGCATGAATAAAAGCAAAATAATGGTCCGCCGATAAAGTAGACGTTGAAAGATTTATTGCCGTTTCGAGGCGTGCACATGCGATGAAACTTTTATCAATAGCGAAATTTGACGGCCAATATTTCAGGTCAGGTGAAAATTTGAAACGTGTCGATGGCCTAGTTTTTCCCCATCTGCATATACCATCTACATACCTGCATTCAGATTTTCTGAACCATCTATTTTTTTCAAGTATTCTCTTCATGAGCTCGACGTACGTAAAAAATGCTGCTGGGTGCAGTTTTGAAGCTTGTATAACTTAGCTGTCATCTACCTGATTTATAATAGTATATTATTTGATGACCCGATAATTAAGGATATAAATCGCGAGTACATTATTTAAATATTTTTTTATTGTATTTTTTTGGCGTATCAAAATACGATATGGATCTACAAGCTAGACATATTGTGAGGCGACAAGAGTATAACTTCCGGTACATAACGCCTGGCAGCAGTAAAGCTGCTAAGAAAATTTTCGCAGTGTGTGAATCGAATTTTCCCCCAGGAATGGATTTCGGCAGTATTGGGGTGTGCTCCTCCTGACCTTATAAATGTCTCGGTTTCGGCTTTTATTATCACCCGATGCTGTGTTGTTTCCTTTCTGCCTCGCAATTTTTCCACGATATATTCTTCGCCAATATTGCTCCTTTTAGCCCGTACGTGTGTTCACAAGATTTAAGACAAACGAATATAATTGTATCCATATCTTGATTAAGTTGGTTTTTATTTCGTCTATTTAATATTTTACAGGCTTTTTTTACAAATGTTATTCTTTTTTTTTGTCTATAGACTATAGACAACGTGGATTTTGTTAATGGACAGTGGATAGTTTTCGACAGATCTTTTTTTGTACTGAACAGAAATCTAGAAGCAACCGTTTCCTAGCACGTAAGCTTTTGGAAAAGAACAGGTCTTCATGGCACAAGTTGTGATTAAAATTTTGTGAATTTATAGCGCCTACAGGCAATGCACCAGAAACGTCAAAATGTCTTAAAGTAAACATGAACATAAAAATAAACATGAATGAACTAATAAGCATGATTTGGTACTAGATAATACTTGATATCGTTTTTTTTACTTGGTATAAATACAAAAATGTTCTGAAGAAAATCTTACGTATTCTTAATTATTGACCCCAAAACCATTCATCAACCAAGAAATACATTTTCTTTTGAAATGGGATATAAAATCCAAAATTTATCAAATAACTACAATACTTCACAAGTGACGTTGGCCTAACAGATTTATGTTATAATTTTAAATAAAACAATTTTTTATTGTGTCAAGTCTTAGTCCTTTCTTGCTATGCAGCAAATTTTGGTCGGTCGTTTTGTAAATATAAAAATACCTATCATACTTAATATGCATAAGTATGACACTCAGTTTGTCTCTAGTTTGTAAAATTACTGTAAATTACTATACACACCGCAACACACATGTTGTTTAGTTAACCACGTATTGCGGTTCTGAATACATTTTATGTCGGTACGGTTTTGATTCTTAAATTTATTGTAATTTTATTTTTATCGTAAATACTTATCCATGGCCATACTGCAATACCACGTTTCACCTTTGTTAACGCATAGGTAATTCATGGTATTGCAGCTAGGACATCGATATTGTTTTTATATATTCGTTTTTCTTTTGTAAATTTCATTAATTTTTTCAATTAAATTCTGTCATCACAATTTTGAGTTTCACTTAGTTTTTGTCCGTTTTCCCAGAAAGTAATCATTATTATTATTAATGTAATTTTGTTGTATTTACCCACATCCATTTTTGTCCAGAATTTTAAATTGCTCTAATTATTTATTGATTTCCTATGGATGGTAGGGTGAGCAGCAGATTCAAGTTATAGGTACATGTGTGTGATACATTTGTGTGGAAAGGGAAAAATATTGAATACAAAATAATGTTAGGATTTGACCAATAATTGTGCCCCAACTTAAAAACAAATAATGTTTCGAAAGCAACTAAAGATTATTTATTTTTAAGTCACTTGAAGTCAGTATATTATGTGCCTGCTTGAAAAGCTGTGGCTTTATACTATAGAATAAGTCATTACTTTCACTTTGTCGTTCACATCATACGTATTATTAACAACCACGTCCTGATTTGTTTCGCTTTTCACCTCAACAAAAGCGACAGAAAAAATTGTTCCTAATAGTGTGAACTGTTGACGAGAACAGTAAATAGAAAGACAACACATCAGTGTGGTTACTTTGCCCTATAAAATCTATCTACTGAAAAATTCTTCCCGATAGTTAACATGCCCGATTTAAGAAATTAGAGATATAGATAATTAATTACAGTGGCCAACGTTGATTTTTTGCTAGAAATTATGATTGATGAGGATGATTAGGTGAGTAGATTACGAACTTGACAACCATTAGCTCCATAACTTCATATTTCGCAAGAAATTGTATTTATAATACTTAATCTGTTAATAACATTTAAAAAATATATAATATATGAAACAATCCAATAAGTTACAAGCGAATCCAAAAGATTTTGGGTCGCCAATTTAAACCAGCCATTTTGAATTTACAAAATCTGACTTGCGCCTTTGAATCACGGTTTACATTTTAGATCACCGTATTTAATCCACCGTTTTGAATTCTGCGAACATGATCATATTTGGAATCCGAGAGCTTAGATAGATATCACAGAAAGGTAGCTTAATATTTCGGTTTTTGCATTAGAGTTCTCTTTAAAGACAAACAAAATCTTAAATAATTGGATAATGGAACATTATTTATCTCTTGTTGGTGAAATCGGTCCTCAATAATAGGATAAGCACATAAAACTGTTTGAGCACTGTATTCATTAAAACTGATGATCTTCATTATTTATACAACATAATTAGATATTTTAATATCTGAAAAAAATATACACAGATAAGCTATGTAAATGAACCAACAAAACTAATTATGACTCCTTCTTTAATTATTACATATGTTTAACGCTTGTACAAAACTCGTGTTGAGGTATGTCGTCGTCACTCTTTACTGAAGTGGATTACATAACCCCTTTTAATAAAATAATCCACAGTGGAAACCTGGTGAGCAACAGAAATTCCCTTCGTGTAATGGGCTCGTTCCGGCCCCTAACATTTACAGTCGCATCCTAGGCCACTAGATGCGACGTTGCCCGCTCATCTACATTACGTTCACGGCGTTCTCATCGGCCCCTTTGCCTACCAACCTACATTTTGCCCTACCCCTCGGTTCGGCTAACCCATTTTCGAGTGGGTCCCCTCGGTCTCTGAATACGAACCGCAAAATTCATACGAATATGATGGCGATTATTGTAGAGGAATTCCACAGGCTTACCGGATTACAGCGATTTCGTATTCATTGTGAAAGGCAAAAACTGAATATGACAACGGTTTGTGTTAAAGGGAAAAGTTTGTCTGCGGTTTGACTAATGTACATTGATGCTCTAACTAGCGAAGATTATATATATATATTTATTTTTTGCATATTTTACCGCCTCCGTAGAAAGAAGCTTCAATTTTTCTTGCTGCTAAATTAGCTGGGGTTTGGCAGATTCGGAATGCTGGAATCCTAAGGTTTACCATGCACTTTATCCGAGATCAATCGGATTAAATGCGGTAAAGACTACCTTTTCACGGGAGGAATCAGTAAGATTGGGCTACTTCCCAAAACCACTTAAATTTATAACTTATTTATTCATGCAAAATTAAAAGCTATTCACCAAAATGAAGGTAGATATAGGGGACTTCTTGTACTTCTAATAATGTTATCATTTGGGCAATATATTTTTAATAGATTCCTTTGTCCAATAAGGTGTAGTGTAATAAAATTCGATGCGTTTTCATTATGATTTGTTTATTTAATTAAAAAAATAGAATTAAAACACATCCATATAAAAAAAATCTAATGTGGCCAGGCACATGACTTTATCATACAATATATATAAAATTAATAGTTTAGCTGCACGAGAATCTATTTGATTGAGATAAATCATGTCTGCATTAAAATTTAACTAGTTAGCCAGGATTTGACAGATATTTTGATACTATTGACAGTAGGTATTGTGAAAGCATCAGCATTTGACACTACCTACTGTTATTAGAATAACAGTTATTTATGTCACAAGTGCAGAAAGTACGGAATAGCGCGACGAGCGGTAATGCGGCGGGTCATCGAAGGCGGAGCGTCGCCGTCGCATGTGAGCGAGTCGCGCTATGTAGTTTTCGGCAGGAGTGACATCAACGTTCTTATGTTGCTTTTTGAGAAATATGTATCTAAAAAAATTATTAAAAAATGGTTATATTTCTGTATAGGAAATGTTAGGTTGATCCCACTTCTACGAAACGTCAAGTTTAAAAAGCTAATTCAAATTCTGACAGATTTATATTTGTTAATGACACTGTCGATGTCACATCCGTACCAACATATTAAAATAAAACTACACTCATCGCTATACTCTATTTACAATTTCTCAATTTATCGTCTTTAGAATTAGATGTAACAACGGGTTGATATTTCTTATCAACAAACAATCATTGGTGATCTTATTTAATTTGAATTTTGTACTTTGCCGCACTAGAGCTGCGTTCCATAGCGGTTCTCCAACCTCTGATGAAATCAGCTGTTTTCGAGTGTGACAGCGCAAAAAAAATATTTGTCAAATCCTGGTTACTGTGTATTTTCATATCAATGCAGATGCGACCGATCTCGATCAAATAGAATTTGCTCTTGCAGCTAAACTATTAATTTTACCAAAAAATGTCATAGGCATAAATTATTCAAAATTTCCTCTACGTTATTATTGAACTATTTTGACAAAATTACAGAAATGGCGGCTCATTTGCAAAATCCTTGAATAAGGCTGAGAATAAACTACCAGTTCGTTTGGACCCTTTTGAACCAAAAGCTTTTCAGCTCTAAGTTTGATCATAAAACTTGATCAATATGAACTTTCGTCTCGATACCTTTAGTAGTTTCTCCGGAATCGTCGCCAAAAAGATCGTTTACACATCATAATGCGTATGATAAAGTAAAAATATAAGGAATTGACTTTCAAATATATATTTTATATGGTTTGTATAAAAATTAGAGGAAAAATGTGTTCTTAGTTTAATTATGATAAGTCAAATAACTCAAATTCTAAAATTAATTGATATTGATAAAATATAAAGAAGAAGTAAATATTAAACATCTAAAACTAAAAGCAACCAAAATAAACTAAACAAATTGATAAAATTATTTAAAATAAAAAACTTTGTACCATTGACACCAGAAATCAATATTTTTTAATCCATAAGGAAAAATCTTCTCTTTTTAAAATAAGCAAATTTAAACGTTAAAAATAGAATATAAACTAAACTCTCGCTAATTAAATATACAAATAATAAGGAAAACGCATCGAATTTTATTATTTAATATATTTTTACTTTATCATACATAGTATTATAAGTTATAATAACATACCGCCTGTATATCACCATATTATTAAACTATAATAGTATTATAACATTATTTTTTAATGTTTGGCGCTTAGATCATTGTTTTCCTCTACTCTTCAATTGTATATTACTTTCCTTTTGATAAGACTGTTGTACTTACGCAAGTAAATATGATACTTATCAAGAATATCCAACAGAATCAACAACAGGAAGACATATATTTTCTTTTCTCGCACACGCTATATATAAAATAAATGGTGTTGGGGGTGGTGCAGCATTGGGGTAGAAAAAAAAACTCGATTCCAGCGACCTCTAAACACATCAGCATATTTTTGCGAGAGGTCTAGCTGGCAAAAAGAATGGAGCGCCAACACACCCTTGTTCCCCTGATCTCTTTTTGTGCGGCTCCATTGTACAAAGCGGAGGGTAAAAATGGGGCGGCACAAAAAGCGTCGGTGCCCGCGGTAACCGATACCATTATTGAATCTGTTAATCTTTGTTGATGGACTGTCTGAATGTAATCAATTATTGATACTGTCAATACAAACGGTGAATGCGGCTGTACAAAATTTCCATCAGTTAGGCCAGGGTTAGAGGGGTGCTTAAACGTCTCGTTTTGTGCTAGTCGTTTTACTTGCTGGGGAATGGGAAAAGTGGATTCTTTTGGGCTAACTATTTTGGTACATGAGAACAGATCATTTTTCCAACAAATAAAAACATTCAAGTAAATATGAAGTGTTTTAAATATTGCTAATAAGATTTATCATTAGAAATGTTAAACTTTTATGTTTTACCATTTTAAAAAAACCAAAGTATAAAATAATTTCTTAGTCTTCTTCAGTCTGTCCTCTTCTGTCTCATATATATTATAATTTACATCGCTTGACAACGTGTACACCAATATTGTGGGATCGACTGCAGAGGTACGTCCAGGATTGGCGGACCACTGCGACATTCTATTTAAATTCGATGTAAAAGAAGCTAAAGAGCCTTCTCACGTGAAAAGACGAGCATTTTCCAAACGGAATTACGAACAGTTTGCGACCCTACTTGCAGCTAAAACATGGGACAGCGTCTATAGTGAGGAATGTGCCGAGATAAAGTACAACAAGTTTCTCAACATATACCTACAATACTTTGAGAAGGCGTTCCCATTGAGAACGATGCCCCAGTTAAAACAACCGTCACCATCTCACAAACTCCGAGAAATACGAGAAACAATGCTACTAATTGAGGAAACCTACAATCACCTGGGTGGAGATGACCTAAAAAAGATGTACACCAGCTACAAGAAATTTTATTTGGACAGTGCCCGAGAGGAACGCAGGTCCAAAAATCATCTAGCCATTGTACGGTCTGCAAACCCACAAACAGCTATATGGCAGATAATAAAAAGAGAAATCGGAACCACAAAATCTAAACCGACAGAGACACCATCGAGCGAACAACTAAACAAGTTCTTCTGTAATATCGCTACAACCACATTGTCCAGCATCCCTCCCGCCCTGATAACGTCTGCTGCCTATCTGAACAGTGTCCCAGCCAATCCAATATCGTTCTTTCTCCACCCAGTAACTTGGCAAGAAATCGAGACCATCACCAACAGACTGAAACCCAAGTATTCAACGGACATCAACGGTTTGAACATGAAAGTGGTCAAGGAAACTATACGGTATATCTCAAACCCAGTGCAAGATATTATCAATGCCTGCTTTTTCCAAGGAACGGTGCCAATCTCAATGAAAGCATCAAAAGTTACACCTATTTTCAAAAAGGGGGACACCGACAACGTCGAGAATTATAGACCTATAGCTGTACTGCCTGTTTTCTCCAAGATCCTGGAATCTGCACTGGTTACCAGACTGACCGAATTTTTTGAGAGCCGCCAGATCTTAAGCCCACAGCAGTTTGGATTCCGAGCGGGTAGGAACACCATGGACGCAGTCCTGATCCTCCTAAACTATGTCTGGGAGGCGATGGAAGATGGTGACGATAGTGGAGCCCTACTATGTGATCTAAGTAGGGCATTTGACTGTATGCAGCACCAGACTTTTCTGTCAAAACTTGAACATTACGGCGTCAGAGGGATTCCTCTTCAACTGATTACATCATATCTCCAAGGCAGAAGCCAATGCGTCAGCTCCGACGGAAGTACCAGTGCGATGGGCAATGTCACCTGCGGTGTGGCTCAGGGATCACTGCTTGGACCCCTTTTTTTCACACTCTACATGAATGATTTTCCATCCAACAACCCGTCTCGCACTGTAATGTATGCTGACGATACAACAATGATCACTCGAGGTAACACCCGAGTACAACTGCTAGAAAACATGGGAACTGCAATGACATCGGCTACAGACTGGTTCCGAGCAAACCAACTGAGTCTGAACGAACGGAAAACACAGCAAATCTTTTTTACCTGTGACCGTCGTGGAGGAGAGGAATCGACTAGTGCAAAGCTTCTCGGAATCTGGCTGGATACCAGACTAACATGGAGAACACATATCGAGCACCTTGAAAGTGATCTCGCGAGAGCTGTGTATGCTATAGGGCGTATCAAGGAGGTGGTGGGCCGGGAGGCAGCGCTGACGGCCTATCATTCCTTATTCCACTCAAGGCTGTCTTATGGCATAGCATTATGGGGGGAATCTGCCCATGCTGAAGAGCCCTGGTACTACAGAAGCGAGCCATACGAAAACTACTATCAGTACCACAGAGACACCACTGCCGCCCACTGTTCGCACAGCTTGGCATACTGACTGTGCCTGCCACATACATTCTCAGTCAGTCAATCAGGGCCAGAAAAGAGCTCACGAGGTTACAGACCAGAGGCGATATAACTTCCATCAACACTAGGACTAGAAATAACTTGGAGATCCCAAGATACAGGACAAGCACAACTCAAGCTCAACATCGGCACCTGCAAATCGTTAATAGAGTTCCAGAAGTCATACGGGGACTTGCATTTCCCAGTTTCAAGCGCCAACTGAAGAAGATGCTCCTTGCAACACCTATCTACAACATAAACGAGTTCATGAATTCCAATAGGCTATAATGCAATAACATATGACTTTATCCTTGCACATTACTATGTAACATTACTTCTCATGTACTATGTTTTGGATACAATAAAGAATATTATTATTATTATTATTTAACCTGCATCTCGGATTTTTAGTGTTTTATTTTTTTTGATGCAGCTTTTTATGCTTGTCCCTTTTTTGCTCTCTTTCTTATTTTTCTAGCAAGATTTTCATTTATGCTTCATCTTTGTTTATTAGTAAATATTCTCTCCAGGTACCACAGATACTTATAGAAGAACGGTTTCTATTTCACTTTTTTGTGTGTTTCTGGCTAGGATGATTTTATTTTTAACGGTGTAATTTTCGTAATTACTGTAATCCTGTAGCGAGGTAAAAAGAAGTCGATTTATTGTTGCCTTGTAAGAAAAAAAGACAACTTTTAACACAAAAATATCAAGTTCAGTCAAACTTCTAGATTCTAGGTTCTAAATATTCAAACTTTGGTAGAATAACAAACAATTCTGGATTGATAAGTGCAATGTGAAATCAACAAACCGAATGTCCTAAAATGTAGTTCAATATTGTAGATTTGTTATTTTAACCAACTTAACAGAAATATGTACGAGCTGTGTGATGTATTAGCTCATAATATGTTAGAACATCTATACACAAAATTACGCGAGAATAATATAAAAAACCTTGTTTTTAAAAAACAAGGCGCTAAATAAAGAATAATAAATAAAATAATCGACATATAATATTGAACTGGCCTATCTAGCCTGTAAATAAAGAAATTAATAATTGTTATAACTTATTAAATAATTATTGTTTTACATAAAAACTGCTTAATAAATGGTTTGGATGGTTTTTGCAAAAAGCATTGTGTTCATTAGTTTTGGTTATAACTTATTCGGTTTTGAAGCTCTACCATTGCTATGCAAAGCTACGAAATAAATTATAATTAAATGATTAAACGAACTTACCTTAGTGAAGTTCTATCATAATTATATGATCTTTCCATCCGGAATATGACAACTAGTAGTCTCTTTATTTCCACAATAAGCCACGTGTCTTCAAAGCCATGGTATCGAAGAAATGTCCAGTATGACAGGTATGGGTAAGCCGGCCTTGGTATATATCAGTATATATCTGACATTCTCTTGAAAGCATAGGGTCTCTAAATTGGTCAGGGTTCGGGAAAGTCTAAACAAAGGAAGGGTGGGTTATGTCATATTCCGGATGGAAAGATCATATAATTATGATAGAACTTCACTAAGGTAAGTTCGTTTAATCATTTAATTATATTTCCTTTCCATCCGTTCATATGACAACTAGTAGATGTTTAAAGGACAGAGCAATTTAGAGCCAAAACAGCATTATCGTCTGTTTATGAATAAGAAACAACAAAATGCACTTGAAAGAACATGCTAACATTTTGTTAACATGTTATTGCAACAATATGTCGTTATCATGTTATTCAAAGTTAAAGAGTCAAATGTAAAAACTTTCATCAAACTTCTATTCATGCATGCAGTTGTAAAATTGAAGAACAATTGCAAAATTGTGTGTATTTCAACCAATTTAGGCAATTCAATCTGCCAACACTAGACTAGATGCCAATGCTTGCATGACTTGTGACAAGTGCATGAAATACATATGGAAAAAGGTAATTATCGGGTAATTCCGTCATTGAAGAAAGCAACCATATGCACGTGTTTCGGACTATTAGTCGTCATCAGTACGGAAACATAAGAATCAACTTTTAATAATTCCAATGTACTAATCAGTATAAATACTTTAATATACCTTTCTATGTGGCCCTTTTAAGCCTATAAACAATAAGAAGGTATATATCATGATGTAGTCCTTTGTAAATAATCGGTAAATGTACTTCCAAAAAAAAAAGATTAATATTATAGATAAACAATCGTACTTACAGCAACAGATAACACACACAGATGTATATCAATAAAGACTGGAATTAATTTCATATGGTTATGAATAAAATTAGACGTTTAATAACCATTGGGAAAATCTTTGAGCTCGATGAGCAGCGCACAAAGGCAAAAGTATAATTAATTAGATCTTTTCATTAGGTTTTTTTAATTTCAATAAGTCTAATGTTTTCCCATATTTGATATGCAAATTGTTCCTTACTGCCTCTAAAATTAATATAATTCAATACAATTGCCGAGTACCAAGTAAACACTTAAGCTTAGTTGGACGGGACTTGAAAACACCGTTTACCGGTAGTTTCAGATAACATGAGCGGTCTAAACTTTAAAGGAATCCACAAATAATAAAGAAAGGATATGCAATAAATTCTTTAGTGTTTTAACGGCTCCATGACTGTAGTCATGGTGAACTGTCACTCAAAAACTAACCCAGCAGCGGCTGAGCGGTTATTGTCCAGAAGAAAAAACACAAATTATTGGTAACGGTTCACAGGAACGTATCAACAATGAGCCGACCTCCGTATCCAAATGGTTAATATACACCAGCGATCGCCAACTTAGGGGTCCCCGTACCCCCAGGACTGGAGCAGACTTATGGGACTGCCCGTGAGCGGGAGAAGGATCGCTGATATAAACGGTCCATTTTAGCTACTCCAAGCTCACGCCCTTGGTCGATCCAACGCAACAAACAAAGTAATTGCCCCATTAGCGTAACTTTTGGGATCCATCTTAGACCCAATTATTAAGTTTGTTATTGTAACAAAACAAGTGTAAAAAAAGATAAATATATCTGTCAAGGCTTATATTAACAGTCAGCTGCCTGTACAGGAGTGTCAGGAATCTTTGATTTGCGCGCCCAAACCACTCAAAATATCTGAAAAGTACAGCAGGCATTTCTTAATGAAAGAGTAAAAACCTATTGGGAAGACTCCAAAAGGTATTAATAGCCATGGTACTAATAGTCATATAAAACATATGACACACACGCATACAAAGTTGCGAGGACGTAATTTTGCCGAAGGAAGTAATAACTTCATTGTGGAGGATACGCAAGTTAATAAATAACGTTGGAAATTTTGGTCAAATAGGCAATTTAAAGGAAAACTCCCTTTATCTCAGCCCAAATCTCGTTTTAATTTTTGTGAATGTAAGAATTTGCAGCAGAATTATGAGCAACATCTGTTGATTCCATACGTAATCCCTAGCCGGTTTAGAGCTTGGTTGACATCTATCCTGTCAACAGGGAAAAGCTTTGTACAATAGGACAACTGTGGTTGTAACGGCCAAAACGCACTACTGAAATTTGTTGTAGGATTACTTCTAGGAGAGTATTCTAGAGGTGCAAATATAAGAAAAAATAATGAATTTTGTTTGCCACAAAAAGGGGGGGGGGCTTTAGCCGCTATGAAATCAGGTTCTTTAACCAGGAACAAGGAAGCGTGTCCCGATTAAATACTTTTCGGTACAAATAGAAGTATATAAGGCGAATCCAAACATTGAGTAATCCTTTTGGCAGCAAAATTAATTAGCTGAATTCAGTTATCAGATATTAGTCTATTTTTAATGATCTTGAAGCATAATCGGCTCTAACTTATTTTTAGAAAACAATAAACAAATTTTACGTCCTAAACATCCTTGGGATGGTTTGTTTAATCTGTCAAATGCTCACCAGCAATTTTATCGATACAAAGTATTGCGATAGGGATAACTAAAAGTTTTCATTTGAAAAAATTTCAGTCTTTATACGGAGTGAACCACCTTATATAGAGTCATCTAATGACAGCACTCAAGGCAAGAATATGGTAGCTAAAGAATGTTGCTTAAAATACAAGACACTTTCTTTAAAATAGTCCTGTATAAACCGAAATATATTTCAAAATATAAGGCAACATTAAAAATTTTGTCAATCTACATTATTTTGAAATATTCTCTCTGAATATTTAGAGTTAGATTTTAATAATTACTAGAGTAATAGAGAAATAGAGCAGAATTTTGCAATTTTGGAAAGTGATGGCAAATCTCAATCTCCACTAAATTTGTTTTACTATTAGAGCCACCCGGCTCTTCTTTCTTAAGAAAATTTGGGGGCAGAAACTGATCTGAAGAATTACTCCACCTTGATACAACATATCTTAGTCGGCCCTGAATATCGACCAAATATGGTCACCCAGATTCTTTGCCCAATGAAGGCATTTCAATATGGTCTAAATACTGGGTTCCGACGAGAAAGGTTCCTGGTTCTGACGGTTGGGATATTGTATACTGGTACCAAATATAAGGATGTCTGCCTTGAAATGCTACTTTAGACCAGTCATCAACGTCCCAGGATATTGCGCCAGAATTCGCAAGATAAAAAAAGTTGACCTTTGGTCTCTGCATATTGTTGAATAGTTCGATATTCACAATTACAAAACTTCAACAATCAATAACTAAATCGATTGGGGTGTTGTTGATGACCTCATTGTGAGGTTTGTCTAACTTAACGGTAAGTCGCCATAATTATTGAACACAAAGTAATAAACTGAGGAACCTCAGTTTGATCCACCAACTTTGCAAAATAGACCATAATATTTTGATGCACCTACTCCTCCCCCAATAACTGAAGACTGTTATTCTTTTAGTATTCAAATGTGTTGAATCTCAAAAATCTGTAAAAGATTATTTAATTTTTGGACCCAGTCTACGGAAATTTTATAGTGTTTATACAACATTGAATTGTGTAAATGCATTACTGAAATTACAGCTTGGCCAATGTCGGGAGGAGGCGCCGACAGCTGGGTGTCAGCAAAAGGTACACTGGCTGGGACCACTGCCAGATAGATATATCTGGCGGCACTCTAGAAGTTTACTGGGTGCTCTCGGTGTACACCAAGAGTAGCTTTCTGTCACTTGTGGTCTTCTTGAAGTGGTGAATGATAGAATAACGCACCTCTGGTGTCCGTCGTCTTGCCCAACATGGATCAGATGTCAGAATGCAGCTTATTACGCACAACAACACGGCCCTCTTCTACATGCGTGTAACTAAAGCTCAGGCATGCCCGGAGGTGGCACTGACGTCTGTGTGTCAGCAAAAGGGCACTGGTTGTGGTTGTGACCACTGCCTGGCAGATGCATCTGTCGGTACTCTAGAAGAGTACGGGGCGCTCTCGGTGTTCATCAAGAGCAACTTCCTGCCACTTCCATAAGAACACGACCTTCCTCTACATGGGCTAAAGGAAATGTAGGTAAAGGTAAATATTAAAAAAGTGCAGACCTGACAGCTTGTCAATTTTGACAAAAAATCACTGTTAGTGACAGTGACAGTGAGTGCCGGGGCCATGCCATTCTCCTCGGTATCGTTGAGATCTCTTCAACGACGATCGAAATTCCGGGAATAGATCCGGGAATAGATCAATCATTAACGCTAAGCCAGCCACCTGGTTAGGTTAAGATTTTGAAGAAGCCGGACGGTAAGCGATGTTAGGCGAGCCAAAAATGTCACCATCTGGTAACATTAGGGCAACCTCCTCTGCATCGTTGACATCTTCATCGATGATCAATACTCCGGCAATAGACCCGGGAATAGATCAATCATTAACGCTAAGCCAACTGGTTAGGTTAAGATTTTGAAGAAGATCTCGCTGTTAGAGATGCTCCAGATGATGTGGGTCCAGTCCAGACTTGATAACTTCCATCTTCCGAAACATCCTAGGAAGACAATCAGCATTCCTTGTTGGTCCCAGGATGCTCCCATGGCTAAAATTTTAAGCTCTGGTAGAGAGCTGAAAAAAAATGTGACGTGACATATCACGTGAAAAAAAAGAATGTCAGATATATACTGATATATACCAAGGCCGGCTTACCCATACCTGTCATACTGGACATTTCTTCGATACCATGGCTTTGAAGACACGTGGCTTATTGTGGAAATAAAGAGACTACTAGTTGTCATATGAACGGATGGAAAGGAAATATAATTATTAACATAGATTTTAATTATGTTGCGTTGCCAAGGTTGTTCGTGTTAGAGCTCGTTGGTATGTTTGTTGTGATGTAAATAATAATTTATTATAATCAGTAATTCTTGCCTTGAAAATTAGTACTGACAATTATTTATATTGCAAACGATTCAGTGTAAGTTTTAAAGACGTCTATCTACTTTCATGTAAACGTCCTCCGATTGGAACAATATTTAAATTTAAACATGGACATGGAAAGCTACGCAAAGATGCCCAATATAAAAATTAGCATACCCAATCGAGCACATCTTGCAATGCACTCTTTCAGCCCTTTGCCTGTTACAATATCACTTAGGAGGCGATAAACGCTTCCAGTTTTTTCGCCATAGTCGTAGTGCTCTTTAATTGTCATCTTTCCGTACCAGAGGTACAGTTCCTCTAATGTGATTGCAAGTGAATTCTGTGCCTTTCGACATCGCAGCTATCTATACAGACAGCAGTTGCGCTGCAGTGACTGCGTAAAAGGCAAGCTTTCTTTCCCTAGTGAGATCGTTTTGTTTGGCGAAGAGTTGGCGCGCACTTTTGCCCTTGTTATAGTCGGATGAGGTTCCTTTGTTTCTTTCTTTACTGGGGTGGTGCGGGGCAACATGCCCGCATTGTCGTATTATAATGTCGCACGGCCGTGGAAGCCTCTGCGGCCCTTTGCGTGCCTCGGCTTAGCAGTTGTCTTACTGATGTCGTGGTAATTACTTACACAAACTAACTGGGGCGTTCCAACAACAAAGGTCACGGTTTGCGGCCTTAATATGACACTTGAAGGCTTGAAAATGTTGATATAAAATAGTTTTTAGAATCTTTCTTTTAACGAGATAGAATTATTTGTTAGATTTTAATACTTCAAACTGATAATTTTACTTAATCAGTGATGATACTCAGAAAGGTGCTGTTTATTTTGGTGTTTATAAAGCTGGACGAATGAAATTTGGGAAAGTGTTAATAGGCAAAATATGCCATTCTTGTGGATACCCTTGAGGTTAATATAACTTCCGGTTTTTCCGGAAATGACGTCATCATTGAAATTTTAAATAGCATCCTATATTCTTTGTGTGATATTTTCTGGTTG
Organism: Melinopterus prodromus; assembly: GCA_964023965.1. NCBI lineage: Eukaryota > Metazoa > Arthropoda > Insecta > Coleoptera > Scarabaeidae > Melinopterus > Melinopterus prodromus. The sequence continues at coordinate 4,837,615 of OZ030398.1, forward strand.
ACATTCAGGTTGACATTCTGAACACAAAAACATATCGATCGTCAATTTTTATCACCAAGGCAACGCAAAAATAACTTTTTTGTGTATTAATCTAGGTGGCTAATAAAAAAACTCTTGCTAATACACTCATGAAATAACATGAAAATTTTGTACCGTTTATATATGTTTTTGGAATTTGTCCATGTCGACAAAGGTGCATAAAATAATATTTTCGAAAAAACCTCTTTTCCTTTGTATATAGTATATTAATTTCTTAGGTACCCGTTTCGTTAATTAAAACATCATCAGCCTATATCTACCATTAGAAAACAGTGGTAGGAAAATAAATAAACAATAATTAAGCAGATAACTCACGGTCACGTAATTAAAAACATATTCGAAGTACGTGTGCCATGTGCGAGCGACGACGAAACATTGACATATGGCTGGAAGTTTGCAAGAGGAACGCGAGAAATTTTTGTTCAAGGTAGGCTACTTAAAATTCATAATTTTTAAAATTATTGAAAAGTAAACATGAACAATGGGTTTGTTGGAAGTCCAATTGAGTTATGTTGTGGTTGCTTTTATGTTTTTCTATCTCGAGTTGTTCTAATAAGGGCCGATATATTCACATATCGTCAAAGTTGTCGTTAGCCAACGAACAGATTACGCTAACGTTCGCGTTAAAAATGATTCTGTCTTTTCACCGATCTGTAACTTGTCGTCAGGTAACGAGGACGTAAACATCGCTAATGAATGTTTTTTGGCAGTATAGTATCAAAAGTCGGTAAAAAAGGTGTACTAAATCAATACTTGGACCATAACTTGGACTAATTGCCGCTAGATGCAGCGCCGTAAATGACAATGACAAAACGTAACCCAAATTTATTCGAACACGTTTTCTAACCGCATCAATTAAAAAGACCCAAACCAAAAATAAAAAAGAAATAGTATTGAAGGAAAAAAGAAAGGACCGCCAGTTTTGCAGTATCGGAGGTAAACCTCCTCGTAGACCCATTTATGCCATATGGTCAATATGGTCATGCCGATTATCACTGGTATATTAGCTGCGTGTGGATATTCTACACCGTTGACACCGGCATGACACCGGGTACAATGGGGTACACCGAGCAAATCAAGAATAGTAGAATAATCTACTATTCTTGCGAGCAAATGACACGTGAATGAGTAAAAGTATAAACGGCGTACAATATCGGAACGCAGCCATAGAAGTTGAATTCCGTCAGCCATAACCGCTTCTTCAAAAATAATGAGGTCTTCAATTTCCTCAAAGTCGAATTCCGCAAATTCGGCCATATTAACTAAACAATGATCAATAATGACTTCAATTAATACAGTACCACGTACGTATGTAAATATTTGTCAGTTTGACTTTTTGTTTGACATTCAGTACATGCTCTGTGATTGGTTCAAAGTGTTCGTTATCAGTTTACCGGCAGGTTCATTCGATCGCTAAATAAATTCGTTCGTTAAGCGTATTTATCCGGTCGGTAACGTTAACGACAGGTGAATAGACACATATTTACCATTTATCCTGTCGTTTAGATAACGAACAGTTTCACGATAGGTGAATATATCGGCCCTTAGTCGAACATGTAGTTTTTATTACATTTGTGAAGAAGTGTAGGTCCATTAAATTTTATACAATGACCTGTTGAAATTTTGTGCTAATAAATGTTGGAAGAAGTTGTGGATTTATGTTCCGCTATTCGTTTTGCCAACTTCCTTCCGGTTTGACCTACATAAACAGCATTACAATTAGAGCATTTGATTGATTAGGCTCCAGACTCATTCATAACTGATTTAGGGTTTTCCACATTTGAAAGTACTTTATAGATAGTATTATTGTTTTTAAATGCGGGATAAATTTTAAATTTTGGTAAGATTTTGCTAAATTTTAAATTGACGTTATTGTAAGTGAATGGTTTATATATTTTGTCTGAGGTTTTTCAGGTACGTAAAGCGGGTCAGAGGTGTTCATCATTTGCTGTAAAAAAGTTGATATGTTTTAAAGGGAAAAAATTGTTTGAAGCAAGATTATAAAAGTAATTTAATTCATCAATTCGGGAGTGGTAATTGAGGGGGTATTTTAAACAACGATTGAAAAGGAAATGAAATGAAGCCATGCGTTGTGAAAAAGGATGAGATGAGTGATATCGAATTATGGTAGGTACTGCAGTGGGTTTTCTATATATATTGTATTCGATGAAATTGTTATAGTTGGTTAAGGATAAATCTAAAAAGTTTAAAGTTTTATTGTTTTCAATCTCTAACGTAAATTTTAGTTTGTTATGTAGGTTGTTGAGATATGTCAAAAAAATCGTGAGGCTTAGTTCATCACCTCATCATAAGCAAAAGACATCATCGACATATATATGTGACCGCGCACGAGAGAATCGAATGTCTGATAAGAACAGACACGCAAAAACCTAGAAATCTATCAATAACGCTGTCATTATCTTTTAGTTAAAATTTTCCACCAATTTTCCGTAGTTATCCGAACCGTCATTACAAAAAAAAACGTGCATTTTGATCAAATAAATCGACTAGTCCGGGGCTTTAGAAAATAACGAATATGTCAATATTTTAATCGCACGCTTTTTGTTTGCTGGATTAAATATCTTTAAATATCCTATGAAATGAAATGAATTCAACCAGAATAAAAATACTACAGGACTAATAAATATTTTTATAGTTTGCATATGGAGTCGTCAATATGACAAAAGTGATAAATATCTTCTAAAATAAATATTTTTTAAAAATGTTTATGTTAAAATAGTTTTTTTCTCGAAACAAATGTGGGTACTTTGTTCTTTTACAGAGTTGCCGGTCCATTTGAATGGAATGCCATTGTTCTACACGCTAAAGTTAAATTGGTTGCATAATCTAATTTCAAACCTGACAATTGTTTGTGTAAAGCGGAATAATGTATTAACATGGGCATGCCTTACTTCGACAACAATCATTTATAAATAGCCTGTATAATGAAATGCGTTTAGGGTAAATTATGGTAAAAGGTTTTGAGTTTAGATCTCAGAGCATTTCGCACGTTTCTAATTACTTATGTGTCAAAAGTTCAATAATCTAAACTAAATGACTACGTTGGCTACAGCAAAACAAATTGCTTACAAATTATGGTAGTTATGCTATTTTCCGTAGTTTTTATATTTAAACACAATTAATTTTGCATTGTTTTAGCTATTGTATTTTTGGAAATTTTGCTATGCAGTATGCTTCGTGTTCAGACGTTAGATTCTTCGTTGTTAATATAATATGTTATAGATTTTCTTTCTCCATTATAATCAACCTTTAATTATCTACCTGTATGAGCAACAGTGCATTGGAATGGTAATATAAAATACTCACGAACAAATACGTCGGAATTTAGTATGGGAAGTCGCAATCTGAAATGATATCTGGCCAGCTTTCGACCGCAAATCACTGAAACGCGTGTTCACTTTTATCGTCATCGAAAATCAAATATTCGTTGGGCATGCAACAAGCCATGCCTATCGCCACCTGCGGTTCGCGAATAATTACAGAAGTGAAGCATTGGCCGGTCCCATTTGCCCGTTTGGGAATTGTTTGAAAAGCCGATTGGCATGCCTGGAACGCAGCCTATGCGGATATTATGGTATACGCAAAATTGACGCCAGAGCGCAGTAAACTGAAGGAGATAAACTATTTATTAGGTTAGGGATGTGCTTTGTCATCATAGGAATTATAAATTATTTTCAAACCCCACAATTTCGTCTGCGAGTAATCATTATGTAGGTATTTATAAAACTGAACAGAATATTTGTGTGCATATAAAGTCATTAGTGTGCATATAAAGTCATTCTGAAATCCTTTCTAAGTGACAGACGTGTGCGTGTGCATAATCACTTTAGTGACAGCATCAGTAACAGCATTTTTAAAAACTATCAGGTTATTACAATTAAACGTTAAAAATTACTTAGTGCAATTTAATGCTGATTTGGTCTTATTTTATTGATTCATCTAAAGTCAACATTGTTCTTAACAACAAACTATGACTGCATCTCCAATGATAGCAATAACCAGTGTTTTTCATGAAAAATGTAAAATCTACTAGAGTTGAGTCCTGGTCGATCCTGCATTGATCTTAAGAAATACAAAAAATTGTTATTTAACCAACAAGTATATTAAAATGAACAATTAAAGATCGGGACTGTTTAACGCACGAGCGATTAGCGAGTGCGTCAATTGTCGAGATCATTAACCGCCGTTTAATATTAGAGTTGGTTACAATTTTTTTTAAGTTATTTTCATGTACACATGTCGCCTTTAGGCATCAATCATACTAATGTACACTAAATAAATTGTCATTGCAACTATATCAGGTTGTACCCATGTAATGAACAATTGTAAAATTGGCAATTTCTGGCTTTTTAACATTTTCAAATAGCTTTTTATTGACATTTGTAAATAGGACACCATGTAAATTATTTGCTAACTGCAATATTCATTAGTTCTTTTTAATTTATATTCAGTATGTCCTATATCATTGCTTTCTAGTTTTTGTGACATTTGGTGTAAGTATTACTGTGTTGGGTAACTTGATGTAAAATATTTAAGGGTTATAGAAGATGCCCTATTTAACCAGATTGTTTTCATAGTATTACGGTCATAGTATTACGGTTTATAATAATACATTATTATTGAGGTAAAATGCAAATATAACGAAAACTAGTAACATACTAGTGACATATTAAATATAAATTGGAGAGGAGTAAAGAGTTACTACAGCCAACACATATTATACAAGGTGTATCATTTAAAAAAATCAAGAAAGCCATTTGAAATGTTAAAAAATAAATATGTGGTTTACCCTGTATTGCATAGTATTATTTTTCAACATCATCATCTACCTACTGGTTTTGGTGTTTATTCCACAAAGTTGGAGAAAATGGTGGTCCTTACAACTTTTGTATAAAATATTTTTTTCTGTCTCTTAAGATAAATGCTGTATGTACGACAGCGACTCTTGTGACCGTGCTGTACAATATGGACACTAAGGTGCATCATAAACGCAATTACATTATTCGTCCTATAATTTTATTATCATGATTTTGTACCAATAATTACAAAAAACAAAAAATAAATAACAAAAATTATATACAAAAAAAAACAACAATCAAGTGGGTAACGACACATCTTGTACAAACACCCATGGACCCTTCAATACTGACGATCCGAGCAAGAATTAGGTATCAGTCCATTATTCTCCCTCCTGCGACATGGAGGGAGAATAAATAATCTTTTTGTTGTTTATAATGTGTAGGTACTGTATTATTTAAACTATCAAATAATTCAAAAGTTGGTTGATTATCATTGCTATATATAAGTTTTTAATTGGTATGCAAGTTTATTGTAGCTAAAAAATCATAACGTCTTTTCAGGTTCAATCCAGATTCGAACCGTGGTCTTTTTGTTGGCGGTCCCACTGTCATAATAGAGCCTGTGATGGAGATGATGAATAATTTCCCATATCAAGGTAAGAGACCAGAATTTTTAGATAACAGCAAACCTATCATGACACACATTCTGAAGACGCACTGAAATTCTTTTAACACCTAAATCACATATTTATAATCTGGAAATTAGGAATTAATTCACGATTAAAACTGTAGAAACCGAGGAATAAATTAGCATTTTCCATTTACTTTGGTCAATTTTATATGAATAGAATGAATTACACTTGTGTGCAAAGAAATCGGCCCCCTCTAAATGTATGTCACCTTTCTATGTCAAATTACGTATCTTTTGAACCAATTGAATGTTACTTCGTCAACAACAACAGCGCTGGGTAGTATTTTTTATTGAAATATAGATTTTCAGCATATATGGCCGATTTCTCTGCACACAAGTGTAATTCATTCTATTCAATGGGATTGCGGGATTGCCTTTTCACTTGTTCATTAACGAACAGAAATTCGTGAGTAAACTGTAAGCTATGGCTCCTCGTCTATAAATAGTAGGCATTTCATAATAATTCCCGATATTCGATTAATGTAATATAAGTAGCTTATGATATAATAAGCTGAAATTTCCTTTTACTTGACGTAGTTACTTTTGCCAATGAGTCTTCTAAGTCTGATGGCGTATTCCTGTCAACGATATTCTTTAACTTGGGCGAATACTTATACGAATTTACGTGTATAGATAAACGCTAACCAGCCGTGTACCCTTGAAGATATCGCAAGGAAACTAACACTGTTCAAAAGAGCATTCTTCAATTAATCTAAAAGTGGAAAAGTCCGATCGGAGATATGTAAATTAGTATCCGTACATTAATAACTGATTACGCGATGCGGGGTTTTCAATACGCTGTATCTCGTTGATCCTTTGTTTAATAATAACAGAACCAACACTATTCGATTTCCCTCTTCTTCTACTATATGAATGTCAAAAAGTCCGATTGCGATTATACAGCCTTGAGATAGCAGGCGTGGACGAAGGTCGGCGTGTTATGCGACAGTTTACCTTCTTAAGTGGCCCGCCTCAGTTGAGATGTGAAATTAATATATCGGGATGTATTGACTATAATTAAATAGGGATTCACCATTAGCGTGTTAGGAAAAATTCTGCCCTTTAAGACCTATAAACGTAAATGCTAGTAAATTAAAAAATTAGCAATTTAAATTTTCAATTGCAAAGTTAAACCTCTGCGCGCCGCAAAAGAAAAACAACGAAACCGCCTTGTTTTGCAAGTGTAATCAAATTAAATCTTGTTGGAAGGAGATTCAGCACTTTGTATCCTGCTGTAGATTATTACACAACCGTCTCGAGTGCAAAGCAATGTGAAACGGCCACAGCTGACACCGCCTCTCGTTACTAGTTTCTTGAACGGCCCTGAGTAATTGCATATTGTACAGCTTTGTCGAAAGTAACGAAACTTGAAAAGAAGAGGACACAGTACACACCGCGCGAGTGCTAAGAACAATGTCTCGCACAAGAACAAACAACTGAGCGTCGCGTTCCTAATGATATCATTTATAAAGGGGATCCTTTTGAATTTACAACTTGGCCGCTCTGATATCAAACTATTTGACGGCGGGTGCTCCGTTATGTGTTGACATTCAACAGATAACAAATCGGCATAATAATGGTGCTGCCTTTTGTCAACCCGCTCACAAAGAATAAGTATTAGGATATAAAAGCACAAGCTGACACACTGAGCGAAGCATTCATTGTCTACCACATTTAACGTTTATCCACAAATTTTTATCCGAACAATCTTAAACTTAAAGAAAAAGTTTGTGTTTTTCAATAGCAATACCCAGTTGAAGCTTGTAAGTTAGCATTGTTCATAACTTTGCAAGTCCAATATTCGCAAAACAGACCATATAAAATTGACCAAAGTAAATGGAAAATGCTAATTTATTCCTCGGTTTCTACAGTTTTAATCGTGAATTAATTCCTAATTTCCAGATTATAAATATGTGATTTAGGTGTTTTCTTAAAAGAATTTCAGTGCGTCTTCAGAATGTGTGTCATGATAGGTTTGCTGTTATCTAAAAATTCTGGTCTCTTACCTTGATATGGGAAATTAGTCATCATCTCCATCACAGGCTCTATTATGACAGTGGGACCGCCAACAAAAAGACCACGGTTCGAATCTGGATTGAACCTGAGAAGACGTTATGATTTTTTAGCTACAATAAACTTGCATACCAATTAAAAACTTATATATAGCAATGATAATCAACCAACTTTTGAATTATTTGATAGTTTAAATAATACAGTACCTACACATTATAAACAACAAAAAGATTATTTATTCTCCCTCCATGTCGCAGGAGGGAGAATAATGGACTGATACCTAATTCTTGCTCGGATCGTCAGTATTGAAGGGTCCATGGGTGCTTGTACAAGATGTGTCGTTACCCACTTGATTGTTGTTTTTTTCTATATAATTTTTGTTATTTATTTTTTGTTTTTTGTAATTATTGGTACAAAATCATGATAATAAAATTATAGGACGAATAATGTAATTCCGTTTATGATGCACCTTAGTGTCCATATTGTACAGCACGGTCACAAGAGTCGCTGTCGTACATACAGCATTTATCTTAAGAGACAGAAAAAAATATTTTATACAAAAGTTGTAAGGACCACCATTTTCTCCAACTTTGTGGAATAAACACCAAAACCAGTAGGTAGATGATGATGTTGAAAAATAATACTATGCAATACAGGGTAAACCACATATTTATTTAGATGATGATGTTGAAAAATAATACTATGCAATACAGGGTAAACCATATATTTATTTTTTAACATTTCAAATGGCTTTCTTGATTTTTTTAAATGATACACCTTGTATAATATGTGTTGGCTGTAGTAACTCTTTACTCCTCTCCAATTTATATTTAATATGTCACTAGTATGTTACTAGTTTTCGTTATATTTGCATTTTACCTCAATAATAATGTATTATTATAAACCGTAATACTATGACCGTAATACTATGAAAACAATCTGGTTATATAGGGCATCTTCTATAACCCTTAAATATTTTACATCAAGTTACCCAACACAGTAATACTTACACCAAATGTCACAAAAACTAGAAAACAATGATATAGGACATACTGAATATAAATTAAAAAGAACTAATGAATATTGCAGTTAGCAAATAATTTACATGGTGTCCTATTTACAAATGTCAAGAAAAAGCTATTTGAAAATGTTAAAAAGCCAGAAATTGCCAATTTTACATTTGTTGTGTTGGTTCTGTTATTATTAAACAAAGGATCAACGAGATACAGCGTATTGAAATCCCCGCATCGCGTAATCAGTTATTAATATACGGATACTAATTTACATATCTCCGATCGGACTTTTCCACTTTTAGATTAATTGAAGAATGCTCTTTTGAACAGTGTTAGTTTCCTTGCGATATCTTCAAGGGTACACGGCTGGTTAGCGTTTATCTATACACGTAAATTCGTATAAGTATTCGCCCAAGTTAAAGAATATCGTTGACAGGAATACGCCATCAGACTTAGAAGACTCATTGGCAAAAGTAACTACGTCAAGTAAAAGGAAATTTCAGCTTATTATATCATAAGCTACTTATATTACATTAATCGAATATCGGGAATTATTATGAAATGCCTACTATTTATAGACGAGGAGCCATAGCTTACAGTTTACTCACGAATTTCTGTTCGTTAATGAACAAGTGAAAAGGCAATCCCGCAATCCCATTGAATAGAATGAATTACACTTGTGTGCAAAGAAATCGGCCCACTCTAAATGTATGTCAACTTTTCTATGTCAAATTACGTATCTTTTGAACCAATTGAATGTTACTTCGTCAACAACAACAGCGCTGGGTAGTATTTTTTATTGAAATATAGATTTTCAGCATATATATATATATATATATATATATATATATATATATATATATATATATATATATATATATATATATACAAGGTGTAAGAATTAAGGTAAGTTTTTTTAATTGTAAATTGCAGTACTCTGTGGGGTTTATCTGATACAATCATATGTATCAACTTTAATCAAACAGCAAGGACCTGGTTACTGTTTAATTCCTGTTGAAGCATATTAATTACTACACCTTGTATATGCCCAAAACTGAATTTTCAATACAAAATGATATCCCAGCGCTGTTGTTGAGGAAACTGACTTAAATTAAATGAAACGCTCATAAGAATTGCACAATTGGTTCAACATATAATTAACTTACAGTTGACGTAATTCTGGAGATAGGCTTCACACATCGCAAAATTTGGAACGATCTGGTCACAATAGCCTTAAAACATGAGATGTGAAGGGTGCATTGTTCATATACGTTTATAATTCACTCAGATATGATTTTGGGGCATTTTGCTTTAAAAATAATAAAAGCAGAAGAGTTGTTTTACCAATTTCCAAACATCCAGTTAACGAGGTATCAAAATGTGGATAATGTTGCGGCAAAATTGGCTTTTAAAAAGTAAATGTCGTACTCAGTAAAGGTTTTCATATGGACCTAATATGATCATAGCAAAGTAAAATAAAAAAGATAATTTATAACAAACACTGCGTTAACGAAGAAAGGACAAAATCATAATTATTTAGAAAATAAATGCCATTGTGCATGCATAAACAGTTTCAAATGGACAGATTGGAATTTTTCATATTATTTTAAGTTGCAGTAATCTAATCAAATACACCCATATGTCACATTTTAGTCAGAATTTTGCATTGCTTGATGTGTATTTATTGTTTATTATTCGTTTTTTAGTGATATTTGAGACGCCTGTTTGAATTTTTTTTAAGGATTTGAAAAGAAATACCAATAGCCGCATATTAAATATTTTATTAGAATGACATTTTTCGCCTACAAAATAATTTTGTCGGGAAGTAAGTAGGACCGCCTGTCTCTGTTGTATCCTATGAGTTAATAACATCTTTAAGCTTCTTTACTAGTTCTCATAATCACTCCTACAAACTAGAGGAAACAAACGAAACGGTTTTCAGAAATCGAAAATTTCATTTAAATGAGGAAAGCAATCAATTGTGAAACTTCTGCATAATAAGCCAGACGTTAATGGTTGAAGCTTTGCGCTCAACAAGTTGTATTTAATAATGGAGGAGAGTAATTTAGTAGGGACTTTCAGAAACCCTTATGTTTGACAATGAGATGCAGCGGAGCTGCTTTTGCTCAGCAAGCTCGTTCAACGTCTGAACCAAAAAGAATAAGAACGCGATGTTCCGCCACCGCCCCGAACTACCGGTACAGCGACTCTGCGAGATAAATTAAAACAGAAGATAGTATAAATTCCACAAGGAAACTTTCGTAATTATACTCTACAGAATGGCGAAGTTGTGTGATCGAACTTATTAAATTATAATATAGATTCATAACAAAGTTCAATTATATAACTCCTGGTAAGTCTGGTTGCTATGGTAAACGTCTATTAGCTCACCTAGCGCAATAATTAAGAAGAAAAAATGTGTAAGCTTAACCTAGGATTCGACTCCAGAACTTTTGCAGTGGAAAGCAAAACCCCTACCATTTGACCAGTGGTAGTTGAAGTTCCTTACTTCAAACTATAGTCAGCGTTGTGTATTTGCAGTCGCAGATGTGCTTTTCTTTAATTAATTTTAGAGTTTCCTTGCTCGAAAATCTACGTATTTCTATTCATTCCTTTCAAGATCCGACGAGAAAAAAACTTTGACAGAAGCTGCAATTGATTGGCTTCTTTTGCGACTTCATTTTATGATATCCTCTTCATTAATTTACATCAGAAATCTTTCCGTCGAAATAACGATATTGCATTCAGGATCCTTTTGGGTTTTATACTAAAGGCGTTAAAAATAATTGAAATTGTTATGTATTTTTTTTTAATCTGCCTTTGTCACTAACTCACATTTACACTGACTCATAAAGCTTTTTCTCTTGAATGGTCTGATCAATCTGGTACTGTCGAGGAGCTGGATGGCCTCAACGTTTACGTGATGATGAAGCCTTTCCTTGCGATAATTTTTTGGATTTATTTGCGCACAAACTCCATTTTAAGGTCATTATTGAGATCATCATTCCTAATGTACCAAGGCGCATTGACAATGCGTCTCAATAGTTTACTTTGGTCTTGACAATTTTAATGTTACTTTTTTTTGGTGCAAGCCCAGAGTTGAGCACCATACGTCCACACTGGTTTTAGAATTTGCTGGTACAAGAGAAGCTTATTATGTACTGACAGGGTGGAGTTTCTTTCCAGCAGCCAATACATATCCCTGCATCGGATTCCTAGTTCCTCTCCTTTTATTTTGACATGAGCTTTCCAGCGGAGCCTGGCGTCTCATGTCGTGGAGAGATATTTGGCTGTGTTTGCGTACGGAACTAATTTGTTACCAAGATTTAGTTACCATTTCGTAACCAAGATGTGTCGTATTTTCTTGTTGGTGACGTCAACATGTACTGCCTTGAGTTCGTTCAGTTTAATCCTTTTTTCTTTGCTCAAAAACCTCAAAAACCTCAGAAAATCACCACAAGCTGTTTGGAGTTTTCTTGTTGTTTCTTCATAGCTGTACCCAACAGCTAGGATAACCGTGTCGTCCGCAAAGGTTGCCAAACTATTATTTCCTAACGCTGGGAGGTCGCTGGTGTAGAGTAGGTAAAGGACCGACCCTAAAACACTACCTTGTGGTACTCCTGCTTTTATTTCCTTAGGAACAAAGCATGCCTCACCATTCATTTGTTCGAACTTTTATATCGTGTTTTCCAGGCTTCAGTATCATCATAACCTCTGCCACCTTCCACACATGCTTTAGTTAGAAGGCAGCAAAAATATGATTCATAAGCTTAATTATGGCCTTCCTTGGAAGCTCTTTAAATATCTCGCTAGTTATAAAGCCATAACCGGGGACTTTTATCCGATGTCAGTTTCTATTAAGTTCTGAACTTCTGTTGGTGTGGTAAGCATGATTTGCGTACCTCCTTGGTCAGTCTCGTCCATATGGATTTCTTCAAGTTCTTCATAATGCGGTGTTTTCTAAATGCTCAGAAAATCTTTGGGTGTTTTGATCATTGCTCCTGGCAGAGATTCCATCATCTTTTCTGATCCGTGGAATCGGAATTATTGGTCTTTTGAGCGTTTTAGTTGCCTTCCAGAGCGCAGAGTAAAAATTGTTATCTATGATAATATACAATTTGTAAAAATATGCCGATCAGTTATATTTGATGATATTAGTGACTCGATAGGTGTTTTTGTGTAGTGATTAGCGCAGACCAGTGATGGGCGAATACCAATTGTAGGCGACCGATGACTCGTATGCGACATAACTTTGATGGACCGCGTACCATTCTTTCTAATTTTTCAATTGATAAATGGTCGTACGTAGGTTCTTTTAATACATTTTCTTACTTTTTAAAATCCAGGAAAAGGCGAATCAACCAAATCAATATTATTTAAAATTTCTTAACAATGCTGTTTTTACCTGTTACATAAACATCATGCAAACTTAGTTTACAGCCCATTTCGAGAAACAAACAACCGCCGTAACAAAACGTAATAATTTATGATAGGACCGTGTTTTAAGAGGACATTAACATTGCGTCCATAACTCGTTTTATATCAATTTTTTACGTGTATATTATATTCCAATAAAGAAAAAACTCCTCGCAGCATCGTGCGTTCTAACAAACTAGGCGGAAATTTCGAGTGTAGAAATTCCTAGCCGAAACCAAAGGGAAGCAATAAAAATCACGCTCCGAATACCAAAATCCCAATATAAATCACCGAATGAGTCGGAAATCCCATTTTACGCAAATATCGCCGGACACCAGACGAAAACAACCGCCGACTACCGCTTCAGTTCGCTATTTCCATGGATTCCACGGGAACCGGGAAACATAAAACTCGACGCAGATTTGAATGAAGTGCACGGAACGCGATTTATTGCGCGAAATTAAACAGGAACCTGTTGCAAGGGAAATGCAATGGTAAACAAATAAAGAAACGAAACGCATCCTTGTTGAGGCGCTCAAATATCGCCATTTCAGTAGACTGCACAGCTTTTATCAAGAAATAAAGTCGACATTCGTGTGCAGAAGTCTGTTCTGATGTTCCTTTGCGTAGTGGCCAATTTCGTTGATTGTTAATTGAAGACATGAGTGGATGAAGGTGTTGTGCTACAAAAGCAAAAATTTCTTCGTTTTCTTGTTAGTAAAATCTGTGCACAGAAAAATAAATACTTCACTCAGACCAATGTTTTTACATCCAAGTGAATGATTAGTTTGCTATGGCGGCAAGTAGATGTTTTCTCAAGTTAACAATAAAGGGATATGATTAACATATCAAATGCTTGAATATCTGAGACTAATTTTTCCTGAAATGAGTGTAGATCCTATTCATTCAAGAAAACTATGGCCTGCCATGCAACTGAATATTTTCTCACGTCGAGAATAAATTTTCTCAAAGTGAATCTATATACGTTATTATCTAAGAATATTTTTTCTGGAAATGGGTATTGATATTATCCGTTGAAAGAAAGAATGATTCATTTGAAAAAAAAAAAGATCACACATCTAAATATAAAGGCAATATTTGAATATAATCATAAAAATATATAGTAATGCATTTTCTACGTCCCTCTGTCTTCGCCACGGGGTTGGGATCTCCGCACTTGTGTGGAATCCATCCATCTCGGGTTAACGGTATTGAGGGTTCTTCTTGGTTTTCTTTGTGTGTTGGTTATATTTGTTTCATGATCAATGAGTATTTAATCTTCAAGTTGAAAGCGACCACTGTGAGGCTTTTCACATTGCTGGGCAATCTGTTGTATTTGTGTATAGCCTCTCTCAATTGTATCTGTGAACTGAACGTGTTGTTGTATCGTTCTGGTCTTATGTGTGTGCACATTCTAGTTTGATAGTTGTGGAATTCGTTATTCAGTTTAAGGTTTGTGTTTGTTTTGATTTTGTTGTGGTGTATTGTGTATATCAATAATAAGTTGTTTAATGTTCTGATTTTTTCCATGTTTAGCTCCTGTGTTAATCTGTAGACGTCTGTGCTTGGTGTGAGTCTGCCCAGGGAATACAGTGACTTGAGGATCTTGTTTTGCTGGACTTGAATTCTATTGATGTTGTTCTTTGTCGTGTCGCCCCATACATGTATTAAGTAGCTGTTTTGGGCCGTGAATAACGAGTGGTAAATAGATTTTCTAACTGAGATGCGGACAATGTTCTTCAGTTTGTTTTTTATAGCTATAGTTTTAGTGTTTTTGGTTATTGGGTTGTTTAGTTGTGCGTTCCATTTCAGATTAGCTTGTATTTTGGATCCTAGGTAGGTTATTTCATGGGTTTGTTTAATGTTTTCGCCATTGAGTTGTATTGATAGTTTTGAGTTCTGGTCTTTTCTGCCAAAGATTATGTATTCCGTGTTTTGTTGTGTTTAGTAGTTTCAATTGCGTCATTTCGTTTTTGTAGATGATATACAGTGTCGGAGGCAGGTTCCCTTCCTGTGGTATTCCGTACTCTTTTGATTTTTGTAGGTAGCTACCGTGTTCATTTATGTTGGTCTCTTGTGGTCTGTTTGCTAGATATGTATGTATAAGTTGTTGTGGTTTGTCTATGGTGTTTATTGCTTTGAGTTTTTCGTGAAGTTTTTGTTTGGAGATCGTATCGAAAGCTTCTTTCAGATCAAGGAATAAGCCGACAACGATGTTTCCCTTGCTCATATTGGATTTTACTTTATCAACAAGATCATAAGCTGCGGATGTCGTGCCGGAGTAACGTTGATATGCATATTGCTGCGTACTGATGTTGCTGTATCTTTGCAAGTGTTCTGTTATTCGTGATTGGAGTATCTTTTCTAGGACCTTATTTAGTGGGGAGAGCAGCACTATTGGTATGTAATTTTCTTTCTCTTTCTCTACTACAATGTAATTATGGCATCCGAAAGTTTTCCGTGAATCCGAAGTAATTATTCCAGTCCTGTAGAGAAGCCATATTTATACATCTTGCTTTTGTTTTTATTTATTAGTACGATTCAAATTTGAAGTTGTGAAACTGCTTATTGTGCTAACTTTGTAGCATAACATAAAAACACTTTCCTATAAACAGTGGAGACTTTGTGCATTAATACGATAAAGAAATTTACCGAAAGATAATTCACTTCTTACGTGAAAGGTATTAGTGGGGCCATTGTAGTACGTATGGCCGTTAATAATACATCGTGTAGAGCGTGAAAAATTACCATAGCCCGTAAGGGTGGAAAAGCAATTTTCACCGGCGCATAGTGCTCCGGTTTTGGCAGATAATTTTTCGATGAATTTCAATTGAGAA
This sequence comes from Melinopterus prodromus, assembly GCA_964023965.1. Lineage (NCBI taxonomy): Eukaryota > Metazoa > Arthropoda > Insecta > Coleoptera > Scarabaeidae > Melinopterus > Melinopterus prodromus. Next base: position 4,853,444 of record OZ030398.1, read on the forward strand.
GTTTGACGTTCCTTGAAAGAAATCAATTAACACACATCGGCGCCGAACAAAGCCACAATTACGCCGACGACCCAGTTCCGCTCAACTCTCTCTCTCTCACTCACTCTCTCTAACTGTCGTTCGCTCTGTTATTCTGTCCCTTTCCTCTTTGATCAACTTCTCCCCGATGAACTTTAATAATTAAACGTTTGTTTCTAATTTTCACCAGCGCCAGCCAGAAAAAAAACTGACGTGTTTCTTATTAAAGTTCGAGCAATTTTAATTACTTAAAAATTCAAACAAAAAAGATGTTCGGGTTCTCGTCACTATAACTGGGTTAAACATTTCATTCTGTTTTTTGTATCTTCGAAACAAAAAACTGGTTAAATGGGTCAAATATTCCACAATTATGCATGTTGCATTGTGTACCACTTAATTTTTTTTATTTCATTTAACATACACATAACATACCAATAAAAACATATACATATATATTTTCCATCGAACCGCTCATACGAATTTGATGAATTTAAAGTTTACTTTTGTTTCATTTTTGATTCAATTCTACAAAAGAAACACATCAGTATCGAAAATCGTCCAATGTTAACCGATTGCATATTTTTATTAGGTTAATAATTAGGTTAATAATATCCAGAACTAATTTTTGTAATCCATTCAGAATATATATTCCTCAGTGTTCTCAATATTTAGCCACTTTCAAGAGTGTTTTTCTCAAAAAATGTCTTATGTCAGGCCATAAAATGTTTTTAAAAGCTGAAGCAAAATCACTAACAAAAAAAATAAGGTCATTTTTAAACAAAGAAAAAAATGGGGCAAGATGTTATTTTCCATATTACCTATTTTATTCTTTGCATTATATATTATATAATCTAAATGGCATTGTAAAATGCAATTTTAACTTTAGAAGTTCCAAGATACTGCTGGCACAAGTTTAAATATTGAACAGTGTCTGATGTTCGGCATAAATGGAGATTGACGTTGAACGTCCTATGCAGATGTAGTAAATATTCGCCTCTTCCTCCGGGACATCCATTACTGCGCCATTGATTCGATTTGGGCAGCCGGAGAGCAATAAAAAAAAATATGAAAGGCGAGTTGAAAAGTTGCGTCCGCGAGGGGCGCCCAGGAAGTGGCACATCTTATTGTGCCCGGAATAAAGGAATCGCAAGAAAGGGACCTTTATACGGCGCGCCGCTGGCCCTTTTATTGAATACGGCATAAAGTAAAAGTAGGGTTACGATATCTCCTCCTATACCCTGCGAAAGTCTAAACTTTCAGCAACTAGATGGTTATCGAGCGTCTATCAAAAAAGTATCGCCGAGGCCACCTTCGATACCACTTTCGCCCACGAAAGGGCCATCCCCGTGTATGCGTGTGGCTTCATTATGTACACTTTGACCTGGGCCAGCCTGATCCGTGAGCGCGGGGTTAAGCGGCTTTGTTACCTTCGACGATTTCGGATTTACACGCCATAAATTTTTGATTCTCTCATTTATAGTGTGGATGGGGTGCAAGGCCGACACACCCCACGTGATAAGAGCAGGCAAGGGATGGTGGCGACAATGTCAAAGCGCGGTACATTCAATACCGCTATACCGCTCTCCAGTACATTAACACAACTACATTGTTAGTTTATGTTTAGTTTTCGATGATATATTATGCTAACATATGCATAGGTGGACATATGAACGCAATACGGTAATATTATCATGTCTGTTGGTGATTTAATTAATTAAACTCTTGGTGGTAGTAATGAATAGGTTTGAGTTTCCATACCATATGCAGAAATTATGTGCATTGGTGCATGTCATCGGCTACTGGTATGTATCGCCATGATAACCAGCATAACCAACAAACTGTTCAGCAGTAGTTTGGGCACCCATTTCATGTTAGGTGTCCTTTTTCTTAAATAGACTAAACATATTTAAACCGTTGTATTTAACTACAAAAATTCAGATTTCTGTATCCATTTATTTTAAGTTCTATATTATCATTATATATTTTATTTTACCTATTATTTTTTTATGTTATGAGAAAAGAACATTTAAGTTTGATCATAACAAATGTTTTTGCATTACTAATCTATAAACGAAACACGTACTGTGCTCATTTTAATATCAGTCAGTCATGCACAATTATTAGGAACAAAATTACAATAAAAAGTATTAACAAAATACCTAAAAAGATTCATTGTAATAAATAAAGGGATAATGAAAGTAATGACAAAGAAAATTAAAAGTTGACGCTTGAATCTGCACCAACTTCTTTTCCACTTTCAAGAGAATCAGCATCTGATGAGTGATGAGCCTAGTATCTGTTTTTCATCAATTCTCTCTTATGTACCCATATTTTACATCCTGCGTATTATGTTGTTTTACTGATTACAACTTGCCTTCGATATCATATTAATCGTTTCTGGCCTAAGTTTTTCTGCGTATGCAAACTTGGAAGTGGTGTTATTCTGTATCGTCATAGTAATCACCATTTTTAGAACTTACAATAATACAGTTTGAAAATTGTCATTGCAAAAAGTAAATTAGAAGCTTGAGTTAATTTTTTGCTTGACAATGAATTACTTGTCTCTTCCTACCTCATGTTTGTTATGCACTCATCCTAAACACTACAACATACGAAAAACTAATATATAAAAAGATTACGATGATCTTACTATTTCGTAATTTTGATTGATAGGGAATAAGATTTCCTATCGAATGGCGTATCGGTGTACAGGGTGTTATATTTGAAAAAAAAAATAGATTTTTACGATTGAATAGTCAAATATTGTGTTGTAAATGTTGAACAGCCTGTATAAGATATGATGATGAACTAAACATTACCAATCACCAAAAAATTAGTGAAAAATAGTAAATATTATATATAATAGTAAATTAGTCAAAACAAAAAAGCTCAAAAATGCTGATGGAAATGCTGGAAACCGTATTAAAAACGATGTATTTTGATACGTAGAAACCAAGAAAAATTTTATATCTCGATTATCACTGTCCTTTCTCGTTTGATGTCCACAACTTTCACCCTTGCCTCAATTCGAGAAGAAATCTGAACACTTTATATTCAAAAGTATTTAATTTATATTTGATTTTAATATTTTCATTTTTACTTTCAAGTACAAATTTAACAATAAAGTATACAAAAAATCAAACGCTTACTTACAACTACACAACGGCATGCATGATCGCTGCTATGCAAAGAAAAAATGTAATTAGCAATATAAACACGACGCAGGAAGAACCCAGCATATCATAATCTCTTTTGAATAACGTTCACCACATCGCCTCTTTTTATTATTCCCGGCTAGCGCGCGATGCAAAAAAATGTAATGAAAGGATACGGTAGCGAGCTCAAAATTACAGTTTATTAAGCTATTTTGCCGGAATATACGGAGTATGTTATAAGTAGCGACGATGTTGTGAGGTTTTCCCGTAAGCCCCTATCTAGCGATTTCAGAAAAGTGATATTCGGGCGAAAGCTCTTTATAATGCAAGTGCCCTCCATATTTTAAGCAGGATATATGTTTACCCAATAGAAATTGGTTATTATACGAACCTAACCTGCTTGAACCGTCGAATTGATGTTAAAACATACATCCGTTATAGATATAAAGAATATTACCGTTAATTTTAATTTATTCAGAGATTTTGTAATTAAATAACTCACAATTAAAAAAAAAAAACAAATTGTCGAGAGTCACAATGATCAGCACAAATGTGATTTTTCTTTGATCATTCAATATTAACTCGTGGTTCAACACCTTGTCTTATCCTCATGGGCGTATCCAGGAGGGGGGCGTTTTTTGGTACGTATTACGTTTAAGTATTACATAGCACTCTTTCCCTTATGGACACTAGGGTGGTTACTTTCATTTAGAAAGCAACGATCCCCTCCAAATCGATTCCAAATCCAAAAGAAGTGGACATGTTGTTTTCGAAATTTCGAATGGTGCCTTTCGTGGCATCAAATTTACGTGGGAAAAAGACATTTTTTGGTATTTTTCGGATAATTGTTCGGGGGTTGGGTTTATGTTAAAGCTATAGGACTTGTAGAGGAATGCCCAAGGAAGAATTTGAGCTAATATTCGTATGGCTTTGACACCCCCAGCCCACCCCCACCCTCTAAGATAATAACTTAGAGTGACATTATTCATTAAACAAATTCTTCCTGTTGGTTAATAAATCAATAATAATTCATTTTCAACTTTTTTTTTAATATGATAGAAAACTCAGTTTTTTGTAAAATGAACTTATAAATTTCATGTTCGAGGTATCTAGCCTATATTATGTAATAAACCCACATTTGTTTAAACAAACGCCATAAATTATTTTTTTAGATTGGTCTGTCCAATTGTTATTCTCAAGTGACATCATTTCTATTTTAGGATGATTTTCATTGTTTAAATAATTAAATAATATTCGTTTTCAATATTTCATACAGGGTACAGGCAACAGTTTCCAGACAGCAACCAACCAACATTATCTTGCGACACACAGTGGTAAGAAATCAGTATAAGTAATGGAGAAATAAGTGTGATTGATAAAATTTGCTGACTTTAGGAATTTTAATATTTTAAAAAGAAACCTAACTCCCCAAATAACCGAAAAAGAAGATTTCAAATCGTTTAAATTTTTCGAATAAATGATATTGAAAACGAATATTATTTTATCATTTAAACAATGGAAATCATCCCAAGATATAAATGTCACTTGAGAATATCAGTTGGTCAGACCGATCTAAAAAAAAATGAATTTTAGGTTTGGGTTTATTAGATAATACACACAGTGGGCAAAAAAACGGTACAAATTTTCAGTTACGAGTATTTCCAAAGTTTATAAGTAAATTCAGGCGTTTCTTTGGAAAACTAATTGTTTAAGTTGTGAAGATTGAAAACATACCATATTTGCAATAATTGGACGTTTCAAATTATGTGCCTTTATGTATTTATATTTATGTATATTAATTTAATGGTAAATCAAAGGTGTAACAAAATAATAGGTAAGGACATTTGTTTTCTTTTGGTCAAAAGGAATAGTAGAGATTTTATAGCATCGTATATAGGGTGATTTTTTAGTATACAGGGTGAAATTTTAAAATATTTTTTTTGCTGATTTACTCAAAAAAACAGGGAATTAGACGTTTGCAACGAACTAACATTGCTTAGACACGAAAAATCCAATTACGTACTAGGTTATCTTTAAGGATGGTGGAGAAAATATGGCCAACGTTGAGTTTCTTTATGCTTGATTTAGAATTTTTTGAAGAAATTTTCTTACCTGTTTTACATAATGTATACACTTATTTGGCTGTAGATTCTTTTTTTGCAGGCATTTGAAACTAAATCAACATCGTTTTTTAGTGAACTAAAATTATGGGAGTTTGCTTTCACTTGTCTAATGGTCAGGTCTTTGCTTTTCCTTGTCTTGTAGAAATTACATCTTCAAATGAAAAATATTGAAAAAGGACAAGCACAATGTTGTCAGGGTTCAGGCTGATGTTGGAAGTACACTTCATTGAAATTTGATATAAAAAAACGAAAGGTTTGTAGTGACATACTAAAAAAAAAAAACGTTGATACTAGCTCCAAATCCAATTTTTTTATAATTGTACGAATGTTACTTTGTTCTTGTTCTTTTGCCTTTTTGTCCAGATAAATGTCGTTACCTATTGATTTTTATACTCCTTTCATTTCCCTTTCAATTGACCCGATATTATCAGAAATGTTGCATAGCCAAACATAAAGCAACATAACTTTGGATTAAAACGCTCCGTTATTGCGAATGGTATGGTTACAATCTTCACACTAAAAGAAATTCGTTTTTTAAAGAAATATTTGAATTTACTAAATATTATTGGAAATACGAGTGATTAAAAATTTGTACCGTTTTTATTTGGCCCACATTGTAGATAATAGCTTCTACCATAATTAGAAACATAGTTGAAAATTAATAATAATTGATTGTTTAAACAATAGGAAGAAATTTATAATGAATAAAGTCACTCTAAGATAATAATTTGCCATTTCGAATTCAGAAAACAGAATTCAAACTGGTTTTCGAGAACAACAAATTATTTAAAAAATTGAAAATCTTTAAACAAATGTAAATTAATTCCCAAATGTTTATAAACATTCCACTACACTTATAATAATAATTTCTATAAGAAAAAAGAGACTGAAACGATTAGAAGAATCTATGATCTGAAGAATGTAAATTTTTTCATTTAAGGGTAGTTTTCAGGGCACTAAATTCTTCCTTGGAAAATTCTCTACGAGTATTTCAGTAATCTTAAGTTTTCCCAAACCCTGAACAATTATTTGAAAACTTCAAAAAAATTTCTGCTTCCCATGTAGATTTAAGGCCTCGATAGGAACTGCTAAAAATCAAAATTACAACAACCAAAAATCCCAAAGGGCATCCGATTTGAGCTGGATACGCCCATGCATATCCTATCAGTAATTTAGCACAAAAGTCGGTTACAAATGGTCGATAAAAATGCAACAAGAAGGAAATAGGTCTTGTTTACAGACCATTATTTCTCAAAAACCTTACGCAGCAAAGTAAATATCTCAACTTGGCAGCACGCTTCGCACACTAGTGTACGGTTTGAACTGCGAGTGCATAATAAAAATGAGGGATAGCGTTGAAATAAGCTCGGGCCAACTTTTTAAATTGGACAAGTTTACGTGGGAGTTTTTAGGATCGATAAACTGAGGTTATTCGCTCACTTGGAATCGCAACTACGACTTACTCATATCTGCGGTTACGCGAAGAGCAGTAGGGTGGCGCACCCTAGGGTAGATATGATCGGTTTATTTTCTTAACTGGGTATTTTACCGGCCAGGGCACGGTGAGTGTACCGAGGAGATTGCTCGATGACAAATTTTTTTCGGGATTGGTTGGAGATTCCATTTTCTCAATTTGTGGCCCCTAAACGCGTTTCAAATTGATTTGAGATGATATTAAGTAGAGCTGGTTATAGAGATACGTTCTAAACGGTGTCTCAATAAGAGCGCAAGATTTTAATTTTAAATTAATTTATTTTTGATGTTTATTAATTTAATTTTTATTAAAATATTGTTTTGTAGAATCTTGGGCGATCATCGATCATCTGGTATATTATTTTCAACATTTGCAATTAAAAGAATAAAATTGTTGGAGAGCTTATTTAAGTATATTAGATTCCCGTAAACATGAAGTAATTTAATACTGATCATATATAGGGTATTGTTTGTATAGTGCCTGAGTCCCAGGGGCGGCGACTGATGACGTTTCCATGTGAGAGGAGCGACGCCCGTCGGCCCGACGCCTGCAAAACACGTAGACCCATTCATATTTCGCGGAAGATTAGGGCCCTATCAGCGGAAACACGACCCGGGTTGACAGGTGATTTGGGTTAAACTCTTTATAGAAAGCACGGCATCTTTAATGTGGAAACCGCGTTCGACGTGTCACTGCCAAAATCGTGGCGAAAATACACGGTGAAAACTTGTCTCCTATTTACGTAACACGAGATATTATCGACGGAAATTTATATCATCATAAACGATTATTTAAATGTTGTATATTTATTTGCAGATGTGATCAATAGTTTTGTTTTATTAAAAAAATCATGCGAAAATGAGTAATTTAGGTACATACTTAGCTGGTTTAATAGTTAAGGTAGGTGTAGAAGCACTTATTGATAGAACAATCGGTTTTTATTATGAAGAAAACTACCTATATCTGCAATTATTTATTTTAGCATTGGTGTGTGATAGTACTTTTTTATGCAGAACAACGCGTAGAATTAAAAATATTAATTAGGTATATGGGGTCCATTAAAAAAAATAACTTTCTTAGGAAAAACTGTTCACTATATTTTGCCACAGATTATAACCACCATGTATACAATCTGGATAGCACATAATATTCACCCTAGGCACAGACACCTCCCCACCTTCAACCGATCTTGTCGAGCGCTGATGTTTCTTATATAAAGCTTTAGTAGCATTTAACTGAAAATAATTGGAACAAGTGACAACATACTTTGCATGGATGGGCTGGATGTTAGTTTCCATGTAGAGAGCCTCAATTGGATGGTATCTGCCCCTGCCAAACATGACGTTCATTATATACTTATGAGCTATCACCATACTTTTGCCGTTAGTCGATTCCGATTTCCCCCAATGCAAGATTTCGTATCCAAGCAGCGAATCCACCATCGCGTTATAAAACATTAACAATGTCGCCCTGTCCAATACGTTACGCAGATCATAAAACCTGGGAGTTGTAGATTTTAGTCTTTTTGTTAAGTAATTTGCATGATCTCTCCATCTGAGGTGTTTATCTATTATAATACCCAAATATTTAAAACTGTGGACACACTCAATATCCTCACACATGCAGCTGGTTGGGTCTCTGCAACTATGTATCAGAAGACCCTCATTTGATTGAGATTTTAAACTGCGTGAGTATGTTTTTTTTTTATATTCAAAGTAAGTGCGTTGGAGATCAACCAATCCTTGACTATTTCCAAGTTGTCATTTGCTATTTCCTCTATATTTCTCCAATCCAAACAACAACACAGTGTCGTCAGGATAAGAGAAAACTTGACCCTGGACATGCAGGTTTAATAGGTCATTAATATATGTTATGAAAAACATAGGAGCTATAACAGTCCCCTGTGGCAAACCTATGTTCATAGTCTTCACTGTACTGGTGAAATCATTAACCTTTGTTTGTTGCTTTCTATCTAATATATAATTTCTTATTATGTCAGGGTGGCATCCCTCGGACTCCCATGTGTCCCATCTTTTCAAAAAGCAGCCCATAAGACACAGTATCAAAAGCCATATCAAAAGTATCAAGTCATTTATCACCATTGTTGAAATTGTTCATGAGTATATGAGATAGATGCAGTATTGCCTTTGCTATACGTGCTATATGTGCTAAATACATTTTCTGATGCCCGATAGCGATCCACAAACCTCGCAAGATGTTTATTTATACAACACAACTTGCGATGTACACATGTTATTCTTACATACTACTGAATGGTACTGCCGATCTAAATTTTTGCCTGTTGAAGGCACAATAAAGGCTCGACATATTGCAACAAAAAGCCTTATTATGAAGAAGTGGACAATCCACCTCACAAACATTTTACTTTATTCCAATATTAAAAAACAAAACACTGTAAACTCAATCACCTATATTTATTAGTATCGTTGGTTAGTTATCGTTAGTCACATTGAAATATATATGATGAACAGGTGGGATGCAAATTTTAAATTAAATTATTCAATCACTTTGTAGTGCAGTATCCGAATTAAATAAAGATAATTCTAAATAATTCTTCTTGGCAGGACGTCTTTTACTTGTGGCAATAAAAACTAGATACACCTCATGCAACTTTAGCACAACTCATTCGCGTATACGTTGAGGGTTTGCTCATTCCCCTGTAGCGTAGATTGGGAAAGTAACCCGACATTTCTCAATAGGAGAAAAACAAAGTAACATTTATCACACGATAACAGCAAATAAGAAAAACTAGCGCTACCTACCTGTTGCACATTCTGGTGCATGTGGAGGTGCTTGTATGAGAAAGATAGATCTAAATAATCTAAATGAATAATAATAGTTTGTAGGCTAGGTTCATTCAGATCGATAGTTTTGCTTTATTTTGGTGTTGGAGTTGTCGCAAATACCGTACTTATTCATAATTAATCGTCAGTCTCACATGTGTATTCATAAATCAACGAATTACTCATCTACGACTTGTGCTTTCTCACTACATAAATATTTAATGCTCTTGAATGATTAGCGGACTCACTGGTAGTATTCAAACCTCAGTTATTTCAAACAGAAACATTGTTGTTCGAGAGCTGCATGTTATATTGTTACCTCGACAAACAGAAGTGTTTAGTAGCAAATTGTTTATAATAGCATTACATGTAATTACTTCTCCACAATGTGATTTATGTCGAGTGGTTGGTATTTGAGAATTCAACACATTTCTGCATGGAACTGTTTTCCGCATCGGAGCACTCAACAAGTAACTATCTGTAAACCGGAGGGCATACATCGCGAGGACGAAGCAGTCCTTCCGCAGCAGTAAATATATAAGTGGAATGTCTTTCAGTCACGTTACAGGAGCCTCAAGCTAGTCACGCCACCACCATACAAATGCATCTGTTTCGATTCGTTTTAAAGAAACTATTGTAAATATTTTAAATTACAAACTAGAAATTATTTATTTGTTCTGCCATACATGTGCATTCACTTACAAAGTATATACACCACACATATAGTTATGCATGGGAAGTCATCAGTGGTGCTGATAATCCTCCTCCTCAATAAAAGAAAATTTCCAACTTGGAATTCCCCAGTATGATCCAGCTAATATGAGTTTGGTAGTACTGAAATAATAAAAATACTATATTATTATATAACAACAGCGTATTTTTCTATATTATTATATAACAACAGCGTATTTTTATAGTTTGGGTTACGAATTTTTCATAATATGAGATTATTAGCAAAGTTTATTTGATCATATTCAATTTCAACCTTGAATTCTTTTTGATTTATGGCGCCATTGGCATATTTTTAGTTCCTACTCTATATTTTGTGTTGACTTATATAGTTTCTTTCCTTTGTGACATTTGAAAGTTTGATAACTGTATCATGGACTTTTTTTGCTTGGATAGTCAACACTAATTGTTGTTTTCATTGCGTTGATTTTGTGTAAATGTGTAACAAGTTTTCCAAACTGTTGATGGATGCACAAAATATAATCGAACGAAATAGATCTCAAACTTAAACATCTATCGAAAAAAAGAATCACGTAATCACAATACTAAAAAGTTTCCCAGCATTATCAATATTTCCTAATTTTCAAATACCTTATTCAATACCTTAATTGTTATTATCTAAATAAATAAGGAAAATAAGGAGTATTTAAAAATATGCTGATGATGACATCAGTTAAAAACAATTTCAATCCGAATTTGAATTGAAGATAAATTTAATCAACACGGGGTTACTAATATAAAATAAATTCGTCTATTAACCTAGAAAATATGAATTTAATATCTTTGAAAATAAATATCTGGTAGCATTTTTGCAGTTTTCTCGAATTCAATTCCAAAAGACATGTCGCATTTTGCATAGGTATACACTAGGGTGGTTCAAAAGTGCATTGCAAAAATTTTTGTGATGATAGAAAGCAACGATCCTACCAGACACGTTTCTTCAAAATTTAGATTTTTAATGGTGCCTATCGTGCAGGAAATGGTGGTAGGAAGTGGTAGGAAATCAGAATAAGAAATGGAGAAAGAAATGTGAATAATAAAATTGGTTGATTAGGAAAATTAATATTAAAGAAAAACTGTACTCCCCAATTTCCCTAAAAGAAGGAATTTAATCAATAAAAAATTTTCGATATTGAAAACATAATAGTTTATTATTTAAACAATGGAAATCATCTCAAAATATAAATGATATCACTTGGGATATCTCGAACATAAAATTTATAAGTTCTTTTAACAAAAATGTTGACTTTTCTACCAGATTTAGAATAAAGTTGAAAATGAATAATAATTTATTGTTTAAATAATAGGAGGTTTTTTTTAATGAATAATGTCACTCTAAGATAATAAACTGCCATTTCGAACTCAGAAAACAGAATTCAAACGGATTTTCGAGAAAAACGAATTATTTAAACAAATAAAATTTGCTTAACAAATGGAAATTAACTGTCAAATGTTTATAAACATCCCAGTAAGTAGACTTATAATAATGAGTTGAATGAGAAAAAAGAGAAGGAAATAATTAGAAGGGACAATTTTCTGAAGAATCATCATTTTATCATTTAATGGTAGTTTTCAGGGGACTGTGGGGGTGGTTTGGCGGCAATCTATATGTATGATAGGTCAAATTAATTAATTGTTTAGTGTAGTATAGACGTTGTTTATTAATAGATATCGTACTATCAACAATTTTAGTTCGTGAACGTTAGCAGTGTTATGACTGTTACTTATGATATAACAAACAAAGGTGACCAAGCGACATAATAGAATTAATAAACATTCTGTTTCGCCAACCAGTACGTTTTTACGCACGCGTATGTTTGAACTAGTGTATTTTTACCACACTCTTACCCCAATTTACCATAATGATATTGAGTAAATCATGAAATTATTTTCGGTAATTACTATATTTCTATCGCATTTTAAATTGTGGTAAACATCTACGTAGTAAGCAAGAGTCAGCAAGAGTGGGGTAGCTCAGCTAGCGTCGGAAAAACCAGTTTTTTGGAAGTGCAGCGCGCCTTGCTCAGGCGTGCGTCATCCACACGCAGTATCGCTAAAGATGTTGATTGCGCGTCCACCGCGATTTCATACTCCGTCGAAATTTGCTTATTTTTCACATATTAGTACTTATTTTAAGTACCGGTGTGGTGTAAATGTGCAACTAGACCCGTGTGTTGTATTATTTGAAGACGCTTGTTGATTATGTGTCCGGTAAGTGATATTTTGCGCATTTTCGCTTCGTATGAATAAAGTAGTGTTCACATGGGGTTATGATTAAGAAAGTAGGTTTCACAAAATCGCGATTTACACTATGAAGATTACCTTTGGTATAGATTGAATGATTTTGGGAAGCAATTAGACCAATCATTTTATGTTCGCCTGGAAGTTGTTGAGTGTAATTTTGATTGTTATATTAGTATCTTCGGACTGGAAAGAAAGAACAATAGAAATCGGAATTGTGTAAACAACATAAACAAAAACATGATTATTCTTGATGTGATACTTTTGAGACTACAACATTTTAAGTCGTTTTACCATACAAACATCTCATACCAATACTTCACATAATAAGTTGTTAGCGTAGGTCGAAAATAGTCTAAGTCAATTTTTGTCAAAATAGCTATTGTGTTAAATTCTTCGATAAGCAAATTCTCATAGATTAAACGACGCAATATTTTAATAATAATCATAACTATAATGTAAATCTTTGCATGGCCAATAAATAAAGCAGCTGGTCTCCACTTGGTTTTATAAAATCAAAATTTTTTTTTGTTGCTGTAATGAAAGTTTAATTATTTTGGATTTGACCCACTTGAGTATTAGGTCGTCGGTGGTCAGCTGTTAATTTTTATATTTGTTTTTGGTATTTAGTGTTTGCGTTGAGTTATTTTCCAAAATTCTCGACCTCGTTGATTGTTAACCACGCGATTTTGGTATAGCTTTTAGTTGTCCTAATGGTAGCTGAAACATTTTATAGCCTTACGTCTGAATTGACAAGACCACAATTGAAAATTCCTAAATAAATCGGGGGAACATGGATTAGATATTCTGAATGGAATATGAAAATGCGTTTTGGCTAGAATTAGAATTTGCCTTGAATACAAATACGGACTCTCGCGTAAGGTTTTTGAACAACGTGAGATAAAAATATCACACAGCAGTCCTAGAAACGTGAAATGGGTCTCAGAGTAATCCTTAAACATTCGACTTTTACCTGAAATATAGAAAGTGTGTCCACAAATATTTGTGAATCACGAATTCGTATTCAGTTCCTTTGTTTGTCAACGAAACGCAACTTTTCATTCCCAAACCAAAGTTTTTAGAATTCCCTAATTTTCTACTTTCCTTTCCTCGAAAATTTTCTGAGGTATGGTCGTACAGTGTGTATACCGTGAAAAAAAATAACGAAAATATCATAAACAACAAGAAAAATTGGGGTTGCCATTTAAAAACGTATCGATGACATCATAAGTTAAAAAACGATTGAAGAATTGCAATGAATTACAAGCTAAGTGCCAAAACCATCGTTCCGAGATATTTAGAAAATGCTGTGTGGCAAGCTAGATGTTGGATAGAAAAACTCCAGTATTTTTTGTGCCTACCTAACCGAGCAAATAGTAGATAATGCTCTGGTGGTATGTTTTATATACCGAGTTCTTCTAATGAATCATTAATTTGTAGAAGGTGCTAAGTGCCATAACATTTATATCTATCGAATATACTCTAGTACCCCAAGCTGTTTATTAATTTATTTGAGACATTCATTTTGACAAAAAAATAACTATTTTTGTTTACTTCTTTGCTCTAGTACCGAAATATTTCATCATGGAAGACCAGTGGCCCGCAAACTGTTTCCTCACAAGCATAAACACGGTATTTTCGGATCTATGTGGTACATATTCAGTTTTTTTTTTATTTATTGGTCCCGGTTCGCCGGTATAAAACGGGTGGTCCACTTTTTCCTGCACCGATAGGCGAGGTGCCCTCCTTTTGCGAGGGAGAGTATCCACTCCTGGCATGCCGTAAGCCCCATCTACAAAGTGGGCACTTGCTACTACTTGTAGTTACTACGAACAGGTTTGAGGTATGAAAGCATATCCGTTTGGGGAAAGAGTTACTAGGTTTCTGGTTACGAAGAGCCCCTATGACCAGCGCGATGATTCATTTAAGTTCGCAAGTAAATAAAGTACCACATTATCTGAATATATTATGTCTTGCTGTGTGTTAACGCTGTGGGCATAACGCGACAACACATACCAAAGGAGAACCCATACCCAGGACAAATCATATCAAGACAACTCATACCAGGACAACTCATACCATGACAACTCTAACCAAGGGACAAATCATTACTGTGTTGGATCAAATAACTAGGAAAAGAAACTTAAGGTATGTGACTATTTTATTTTTTCGTTTCGGTGTTTCTTATTCTTTATATTGTGAGGATTATTTGAAATAAAAGGTTCACAAAACCACAGTTAAGAGAAAATCAACTTCAAATTTAATTTATAATCAAAAAGGGTGGTAAATAAAAATGTAGAATAACAATTTTGTGAATAAAAGAATTGCTTTTAAGTGTATTGTAATGCAGAGTGATATGAATGACTATAGAATGAACTATAAACAATTAATACTATGAACTGTACAATTATCATTGTACTTGCATAGTTAAGCAAACATTAGATGATATTCTGGTGTTATTTTTTTATCTAGTTCTTCTAGTGGACAAGCGATCAAAAACAAATCCAAAACCCTGCAGATGATAGTTTTGTTCACAGAATGTAAAATGTCATCAAACAAGTCATTAGCCAAGGTTTACTTTATACAAGGTGTCCTTTTCATGAGTATACATGGGGCGTTCTTTATTTTATGATAAACTGGAGATCCATATTGCAAATTGTTACTATTTTAAAGTAGACCACCTCTTTTTTTGGCAACATATAATTTTTATTCAATTCAGATCGGTTTCGCCCTTTCTTGTTTGGATGATGCCTTTGATTGAAAGGGCAAAACCGCTCTGAATTGAGGAAAAATTATAAGCTGCAAAGAAAGAGATGTTTTACTTTAATATATTTAATGATACACAATATCGTTTAAATGAGGGTAAGGATGTAGCTAGGCCAAAGCTCAGGAACATGAATCAATTAATTAGTTAACTTAAGTACTCACCGTCAGGGAAATAAAATAAACTCTTGAACTATTCATACACGCAAATTCATCACTCTATTGACAGATCCACAGGTTATGTGATGGGGCGTGTTTTATACTAAATGAAGAATTCGCCGGCAGATGGTGCTGTTATATAAAATACTTGAATATGTGACGTTCTGGGAACTTTGTTATATCGTTAATTATGTTTTGTCCTTGTTTTTTATGTTTCATAATTTCGTACTTCTCCAGTAGCGATAATTTATATAATTTCGTACAGTTGTGAAGTAAATCGGTTATTATTTTGTGTCCTTCGGTAAACAAATGTTTAAACAAAATTTTATAAACCCCTGATTTGCTTTAAATATTCGTCTGTAATTTATTGCTCATTAATATATTTTCAATTGTATTTTTGCATTTGTTTTGCTATCTTTATGTTGTACTGTTTCCTAAGTTTTTGTATCTTTTGGTTTGTGTTTTGATCATACGGGATGGATAAGTAACGATATCTTGCAACTGTATGTGGGTCTATGTGTTTCATGTTGTTATTTCTAATAATACACATCAGGATTTAGATGACTTACAGCAGTTGTTACAACTAGCAACACAACACAATTTCTTTGTATTTAATGACAGGTATTATAAAATGAACCACGGTTTGCCGATGGGAAGTCCACTTAGTGGTCTGTTGGCAGATATATATGATGATTATATTGAGCGAAAAAATTTATTAAATCCAGTATGCAATGCATTCATAAAGCATATGAAATTTTAAAAACCAATGTCGATGACGTCTTATGCATATGGGAGGGAACCGATGAAGAATTACAACAGGTTCACAAACAGCTCAATAAATACTCCAGACTAAAATTTACTATAGTGAAAGAAAATAATTCGTCCATTAATTTCTTAGACTTAACTTTATCATACCAAGAAAGAGAGATCATTTTTAACATCTATCGCAAGCCCACATCAACTGATATAATTATACCCAAGACTTCAAATCACCCCCATGACATAAAACACTCGGCATTCAGACATATGTGTAATTGACTTTTAAAACATTGATACATGTTCTTTGGCCTACGTTTTGTTTTATTTGACTTGATTTTATACGATCTGTTATTGCTATTGCGTACTGTGTTTTGGTAAAGTAGATGTGGTTCGTCGATCAATTTCTGGGAACTTTATAATTGTGTTGTTTTTCAGCTTTACCCCTGCAAAGCATGGTTGAAAAGATTTAAAATATATTAATTAGTCTGATAAAAACCAACCAGCGAGTTTTTATTCTTCAGTCATAATGGTAGGTGTTTTCTCTTCATGGCATATGCCTCTTGGTTCTTTGCTATAAAGCTTTAAGGCAGCATCTCTATTCTGCTGTTCTTTTATTAGCACCTCAGCAGATTTCTCGGTTTCTTTTTCAAGAAAAGTTAGTCTATCGTACGAAAATTCGACCGTAACGATTTCGTTAATTTCCTAAAACTGATTAGGACGATAACAGAGAGTGGTGTTATCAGTTCCATTGGTTCACGCCATCGGTAATTCTAAGGGATGCTGGAGAGATTCGTGTGCGTTGCGGCCGTGTATATCCTGAGTCCTGATCCTGCGAGTTGCGACGGCGCAGATCGAGGGGTGGGGGCTGAGCCCGGGCGCAGCCGTTCGCCCCACAGTCCTTATCGCAACCCCGCGTACCACGCTTCTGAAGCGACCCCAAACCCCCGTACCTCGAACCGCGTGCTCTCAAAACTCGTGATTGATGGACGTTTCCGACGAGCTCGCCTAGACTCCGATACCACTTATCAACATTGACATTTGAAGATACTGTTACACCTCCTTCGACAGCATTGACATTTCCGGATAGTTTTTCGGTTTTTCGATAGAATTTGGAAAAGTTTTGTGAAAAAGTTTGGAAACTTTTTTAAAGTTGTATGTGATGGAGTGTTGCCAATGTTCTCTCTTCGTGGATTACTTAATGTGTGTTGAGGTTTTATACGGTGGAATACAGCTGAATTGGGAACGTTGAAGTAAGTTTGCCGGCGTCGGAAAGTTTTGAGAAAAGTTGCGAAAAGTTCTTTTCGATTTTTCTGTTATTCTTAGGCGCTCTGAAAGGACTTCGGGTTCGATGTCTTTGATTTTGTGGGCAAACAGACTTGTCTTTAACCCGAAAAAGTTTCGTTTCTGAAGCAGGCGACGCCACCGTCGCCGCCGGTCGCTGAAGTCACTGAAACTTGAACGAATATTAAACTTAAATATGAAAATTTTAGTTTTAAATTATAGAAATTATTAATTTTCCTACTTAAAACATGGTTATGTATTGAAGCGTATTAGCGAATTAATAAGGTTTTCAACATTTTTATTTATTAATCAAAATTTTTTAAGTTTCTTAATTACCATTACGAATGTCACTGAAAAGAACTTAATTCACTACGGAAAGCGTTAAATTAAATTAATATTTTGTAAATTTTTTCGCCCGTCATCGTTATGCTATTAAGGTTCCTAGCATATGCTCAAATCTAGGCCTGGGTAGCGAAACCATGCTGCTTGTATGCCAACTTAACTTATGATGAAGACAATTGCTTCACATATTTTGCTAAAATATATTTCACATATTTTGCCAAAATATATGACAGGCCAAGAGCCCCCTAAAAAAGGATACCCTAATAAAACGTCATTTCGAAAAATTAACATCTGAATTCTGGCCGAAACCATGGATATCGGTACCTTCACAATATATCTAAATAACATATATGTAACTAACTAGATATATGATATATAGAATATAATATGTAATACATTATAATATATATATATATATAACTTCCCCAGTTATAGAAGGAAATATGGGCTTTCTTAATAGCTTGGTGTGGCTAACCCCATTTGACTGGAAGAGCTTGACATACCACCTTAAAAACGTAAGGTGTTCATAGCGGTTTGGTAAGTACTTTAGACCAAATGGAGTTAAGCACATCAAGTTACTATAAAAGCACGTTTCATATATAGTTGAGAGCACAATCATGCTTGTGTTTCGTCCGATTCTTTTTAAAAAAATATATGTCTGGTTTGGCAATGTTTTTGGTTTTAAGAAAACAAAAACTTGTTTTAAATAATTTCTCTCATTTTAGCCTTTCAGGACGGTTTGTTGTGAAAACACATATATGCTATTATTGGAAAAGAACAGATATGTGGTAATAGTAGTACTAGCCTGTTTTTAAGAATGCTGCTTTACCATTTAAAGTCAATAAAATCATATCCGGAAAAAGCCGTTTAAGCATTAAAGTAAATTAAAGTAAACATTTCTCATCAAAAGCTGCATAATAAGAGAGATGTTACTGGTATTTTTTTTTTATTTTTAAGTGATGATTTAGCGTATAAACGTTTTTTTCTACTATGGATGAATGCATTCATTCGCATGGCAATTTATGATAAATAATACTAACCATTCCGCACACACCTGGCAAGTATTTCATTCCTGGCTCCTCATACCCCGCGAGTCGTGGAAAATATTTCATTTCTCACGGCTTTAGAACCAATCACAGCTCTAGATTTGTCTGTTCTATCGTGTTTTGATAACTGCTTAGCGACATTGTGAAGCCAATAACAACGTCGCTAAGTGACAAGCGCAACAAACAATTTTAATCTGTTAAAATCCTGTAAACTGTCATAGTGACATACAGCCGTCCCTATTTGCAATAAATTAATTTATAAAATCTCATTGCATGGTCGGAGAAAAAATATAGTATTCCATTCGTAAGTAATGGCAATTTCTCACTAGAACTTTTGCAGCATTCGTCTACGGCGCGTGCTGCAAACTTCGTTGTCGTGAGAAATTGCTCACATTACTTGCTCATAGAATAATATACTATTGTTTTTGTTAAGACATTATTACGTTAATGACCTTATTTTAAGATGGTTAATCATCCCTTGAAAATAAAATCACAAGATCGTAATCACTCAGTATAATCTATTCATTATAATACAAAACATTAAATTAACAAGCCTCTAAAAGTTATATCTATATTCTTACCCAAGTAGCTGCTCAATTAAACGCTAGACTCCCTGATATCAATAATAAGATAAGAGAAATACTATACCGAAATAAATAAATGAACTGAAATAAATATAATATAAGTTTAGATTATGGTGACATACATAAAATAAATATACTTTGTAACTAATTTTGTTCCTAATGGTAAAGTTGGCATACTCCCGTTTTCGCATACCATATTTATTTACATTTTCGTGCGAGTACTCAAAGTGGGATATCCAGAATTGATATAACCACAGGCATTTGGAATACTATAATTTGGATTACTTAGTGGCGGTTCTGTGGCAGCCGTACGCCTACAGCAAGGGAAACTACCTATTAATATTAAATAGGTTTGATTTCCCTAATATGGTATGCGCACTCGAACATATGCCGGACTGCTTACACTATAGCCACTCGGAATAAATTACAGCCGGGGACAGGGACGGCCCTAGGTGCCACTTTCGCATTAATTACAATTAATTATACAGTGCGTTGCAAGAGCGGTATAAATTATTTACGGGTACACGTGTGAAACACATAAAAAAGGTGTTTTCACTTTTGGCGGCGGCGCCGGGCAAGTGCTGTCATATTAATAAATCAACCGGTTGTGGTACTCTCCTGCGTAATTTGTCACCTGTTTGTTTAATGTAAATAACAAATCTTGAAGATCGAATGAGTAGTATGGTTGAAGAGGTGCTGGTCTTTCCGCAAAGTATTTTTAAATTTATATTAGTATTTTACTTGCAATATTAAGTGATTTGGTAGATTTGTTTATCCAATTTTACAAACAAAACTTTCTATAGATTTACCTATTCTATTACAGTTATATGCCACCATACATACAAATTGATAGTTAATGACTGTATTTAATTTACACATCAAAGTGTTTTCAGTGTAACGAAACATCAATCAGAGTGTATCGGTATTGTTAAAATCTAGGTCGCGACAAACAAGGGAATAAATTACTCGCCTTGATTGTGCACTATGCATCATCACGAATAACTGAAGCCGAACAATGCCGAGTGCGTCATTCTTTAATCAACACAATCGAGGAAACCCGTCAGCATTGTAGGACGCGATAAACAGCAAAGTTGGTGCCTTTCTCGAGGTCTGCTCGAAGGGCATGATATCGCAAGTTTGTCGGCGAACTTATAAGCCCCCGAAACTCATTGACATTCAAAACAAACTTCGCGGATAACAATAAAAATCGATGGTGGGCTAGAATCGATTACTGGGACTGGTGGAACACGCTAGGCACGTCACGTATCATATCTCGGTTGTATCCGCCCCGGCGAAATTTCAACCGTATAAAGCAATTTACTTTTTCTGCTCTTCGATCACGGAGCAAACAAACTGGATGACATCTCGCGAAACTCTGGATCTGATGTAACAGATCTGGAGATAGAAACACTGTTGTCCGTTCTTTATTATTATCGACGCCGTGTGCAGACATTACAATGAAACGGCAAGGATGTCCCGGAAGGATAATAGTAACTTCTAGAGAATATTTAGTACATGAAAAACAAACAAACAAAATTAACCAAATTATGATTGTTTTACTATTGGCTATTGCTGTCAAACGATTTATTCTGTCTGCAAATTATTATTTATTCTATGTAAATTGCTTTTAGAACATTGTTTTTATAACCGCAAAACCAAACTGTTTTAGAGGTCTTTCTAGAGTTATTTCGCATTCTTGATACCAATTTTGATATTTCAGTATTAGACCTGGGCAATCGTCTCGCTGAAAGTACATTCATCGTAATTTTTTTTAGTTTTTTGGAGAATTTAAATTAACAATCTCAAGACAGTTTAATTTTCTTTTCTTTGTAAGTTCTGGACATATGCGATTTACTAATTTCATTTGTAATGCTCCTCTTCGAAGGGAAAATTTTGGAATTTCTTGAACCGAATTTTATGCTATTAGGGAAGCAGAATCTTCCATACTCAGTTTCATTTTCTGTTCCTTTATGCTTAATACAACACACGTTTCAAAAATTTGTTGTTTTTTGCGAGCCGCACTGTGAGATATTCTTGTATCCGAATATTTTATATAATACTGTTCTAACTACATTCCTTCTTTCACGATAACATCACATGAAAAGACTTCTCAAACCAATAGAAAATTTAACGATTTTTTGTTTTGCTAAATCAAAATTCTGACTTCGATGATGGCATTTTTAGAACATCCAAAACTTTCCATAGGCACGCCTTTTTCTCGAGAAATAATCACGTTTAAAGCTTTACTTTGTTGTGAATCAATGCTTGTTTTGTTGTATTTTATCTAGTGCGATAACAAACAGAAGGAATCTCAGCAGCTAAAAGACTTGTTTCATTAAATTATTTGTACCTCACACATGCTTCATCACCTTGGTGATTTTGGTCAGAATTTCCGAAATGAATAAGTAATGATTGTGTTATCTCCCGGGGCAAGTGAACAATGGTTAATGCTGTAACCGAACATTCAATTACCATAAAAAAAGCTGGGACCCATTCTGTCATTAGCAATTTTATATCGGCTTGCTGGGAGGAAAATAACTTAAATTCACATCGAACTGAATACATCACCATAAATACATATCAATGACTGGTCGCCGGCGGTTGTACCAGAAAACGTGAACGTAACAGTTGAGCGGAGCAATGAAATATGTGACTGCACGTTCGACTCCGTATAAATCGGAAGTGCTGATAAATTAGTTTCTGTCTGGAGTTGTTCATACCGTTTGGTGATGGAAAGTGACAATTAAAAAGTTTGTGGAATGTAAAACTCAAATATTGAAGAGAAAAAAAAAATCTTTGCTGAAAAACTGTTGAGAGATATTAATTTTGAATAGAATAATTGGAAAGATGAATAGAGTAAAACTATTCAGGATCTAAAATATTTCGATTTACATTTTAATAGTGGCAAATTGAGTTTATCACATTAGTTTGCTGATCGTTCATTTTTAATGTGTTGTTGCTGAAAAATTGTGTAACAATAAATAAAAAATATATATTTTAACAATATTAATGTAATAAAAATGTATAAAAACATAAACAGCATTAGTAAGGGAATAATTTTTTGTTTTTGTTGGGCATCTTGGAGCTGGTTTTAATACCCGATTGTTTTTGAAAATATTACAAATATAACGTGCATTTATTGTAAGCATTTGATAAAATATTTGACTAATACCAATAATATTTGAACAATGCAAAAATTACTTGATTTTGGTACTTTTTACAAATTTATACCGCCTAAAGCCATTGTTCTAGAAACCTTAAAATGGCTTTATAGAAAACCTTAGTCTGAAACCTGAATCCTAAAAGTTTAGTGATAAATGTTAAAGCATTTAGATCGATTCTTTAAGTGATGTGTGGACGCCTCCAGAAGAAATATAAAAAAATCGCAATAATCTAACGTCATATGCAACTTCCAATCTCAGATTTGTATTCAGCGCAATTAAATCTATTGTAAACGCCTATGCGCACTAAATTTTTTTTTTTTTTGGGATGTTACCATGTGCACATAAACAAATAAGTTATCAATACTACCCTAATTTTCAACTGTCGTTTTCGCGAAAATATCTTTCACACAAGTAACAGATCTATCAATATCAGTACACAAAATACGTAGTTGCTATTCAAAAATGTGTCGATGACATCATAAGTCGAAAACAATTGAATTTTTATTTAATATGATTCGTAGGGTGAGCCATTTGAATTAATTAATAAGGTCGCATATTATGGAAAGTACGCGCTATCATTAACATACGAACCGTCAAAATCAGATCAGCGTTAATTTTGATGTGCAGTAGATCTAGTAATATTTATTATTTGAATGCACAAACTTTTCATTTTAGGGCACAATATGAATAAAATAATGTACATTATAAAAAATTTTAACATAACCATTTTTATTGAATGCTCAATATGTATTATTTTAATGCATTATAAGTTATTTATTATAGGGCACAATATGTAGGTACATTTATTTAATGCACATATCTATTTAAATAATGCTCGCTTAAATCGCACTCTTTTTAAAACATACATATTAGAATCCCTGTATATGCTTCTAAAACATTTCTTTTCACTAACATTGCAGGATTTCAGGTAATAGTTTAATGTTTATTATCATACCTTTTTGTGGTCTCTAGGACATAGTGTTCAGCTTATATGTATATATTTGCAAAAATTGGTAAATTCTCGTTATTAACATTTTGACCGAAGTTCGGATTCAATATTTGGCCCTTTTTAATTGTTTTTCTCGGGAATTTTCGTACATATTCGTATGTATGGCCATAAAATGTTTTTGCTAATATTAAGAAAATTAAAAGCTCTCCCAAATCAAATGAAATAGGTGATCCTAGCGCTATTTAGAGGCTTTCATTTTAGGGCACAATATGAATAAAATAATGTACATTATATAAAATGACATTCCTTTACTTAGAAGACATGTGATTTTGTTTTTTTTAATAAATTTATTAGTATTTCGTATATATTTAATCAAAAATAGTAGAAGAAAAATGAATATATGTGTATGATTATCTTGTTACTTTTTGGGATGACATAGTACACAGTTGAGCTTCAGTTTAAGCTCGAGTACAGGACATTTCGTATGACTAAACGCATAAACAATATGAATGTATGGTTCGCTGAGGATGGACCATCAATCATGAATTATGAACTATTATTGTTTGTATGGCTGCGTATGAGTTATTCGACGTACGCGCGATATAATTACACCGCTGGATGTAACAGATCTCGTGTGTGACAATTCCGTGTTTGCGGTGACTAATTTCACTCCACGTACCATTCTCCCAGCTATTCGACCTAACTCGCTCTAGCACACAAATCCAAACTTTACGTTTGAATGTGGCGCAATTAATCGAACTTATAACAGTCGTGTTGTGTTACGTATTGCTACTCCTATTACATATGCGATGTATTTATTATTGAATGTATCTGAAGGGAAATGGAACCGTTTGGTTTGGCATCAAAACATTTATTTGATGCCGGTTTTGACACCCTGCTACATGATCAAAGCGGTGTAAATTTGCACTTTAAGGTTGGTTTTATCGACTTTTTATCTTCTGTAACAATTTAATCAAAAATGTAATTCAACTTCAAGAATAAATTCTTAGTTTTCAAGGTATTAGCAAGAAATGCATTTCAATCTGTGTTTTATAATATTTTGAAGGTAGTTTGGATTGAAAGAGTTGTTTTACATATTTTCATGTGTTTCCAAACATTAGTTTCCTCAAGTGGCTAATTTTCAAAAGCTTCTTTTATTTTATTTAGTATGTATTTTTACCATAATAGTATGTATTTAAACCATACTAGATACTACCCGTTGAACATTATAAAAAGCAATATTTTGTTAATTTCAATAATAAATTGATACAATTTTCAAGGAAAACAAACGCGTTCTGTACATTTTTTGGCGCTCAGTTTCTCAAAAACAATTCAGAACTTGTGGAAATTTTCTCTACAATTTGATTATGTCAGTTTAAAAATTTGTTCGCCAAATGAATTCATCAGAAACAAACGAAACTTTTGTTTTTATTATGGACGTCGTATTGGTTTTATACATGTTTGGATCATAAATTTTTTTTTTGAGTAATGGTATGCCACTTGCCATATTTAGAATACATAAGCCGACGAAATTGGAGTTTTTGTTTAATATCTGAAATGATCGCATGATGCTATGAAAAGCACATTTGAGTGATACAGTATTTATGTGCCTAGTCAAATTACAGTAAACTTTTGGAATGTATTTATTTGTACTAACTGGACAACATAAAAAGGAACAACATTTTAACAAATTAAATAATGTTTTCAATAATCTCCCCATTTTCATGGAGGCATTTTTCACAACATTCCGCAATATGGTGACCTTACCGAGGGTTCTACTGTCAATCGAATTGAAAGCGGCGATGACGGTGTCACGTGACTCTCCAGCGTTACCAAAATTATAAACACCATACACCTTATTTATTTTTTGTCACTCCATGGATAAAAATCACATGGGGTAAGATCCGGCAATCTTGGTGGCCATAATACTTCTGAATACGTAGCAATTACTCTCCGTTTATGTCATATATCTAAATAGTTCCTCACCTTATGTGTAGGTGCTCTGTCTTGTTGGAACCACATACCTTATCGTAACGCCAACAGTATATCGTCCATGCTTACTTCCACGTCCTCAGAGAGCCATGCAAGCACCATGCGATTTTCACCAATTCTCGAAGTGTACAACTTTCAGT
Source organism: Melinopterus prodromus (assembly GCA_964023965.1). NCBI lineage: Eukaryota > Metazoa > Arthropoda > Insecta > Coleoptera > Scarabaeidae > Melinopterus > Melinopterus prodromus. The sequence goes on from OZ030398.1 coordinate 4,879,167, forward strand.
CAACTCTATTATCTTATTGTAATCAAAACATGGCATGTGGCACTCGGAAAGAAATGATGAATCCAAACATGTATAAAACCAATATGGTGTCCATAAGAAAAACAAAAGTTTCGATTGCTTCTGGCGAATCCATTGGCAAAAAAACAATTAAACTGACATAATTAAATTGTAGACAAAAAGTGCCTTTATAATGTCAAAACGCTTTTTTGATGGGATCACAAATAAAGAAGTTACGTTTTTCTGAACAGATTATAAAAGAGCACATAAATATACACTACTTTGTCGATTTAACCGACTTTCTATCTCTAATAATAACAAAAGGACCCATACAAACCAACGTCCCGTGAGACACTGCATATTAAAATTAATAAACATAATAATATTATATTATATGTTAAAAACATATTTAATTAATTATTTTATTAAGTTTGACAACTGGTAGCAACCGCTAAATATTATTTAAAAATTGTGAAAAGATGCTGTAACGACATACAAAATTAACATAAACAAACAAACGCCAAACGCCGGCCTTGCTTGTCTCGATGTTCTTAATTTTTAAATGACGTATTTGTGTAATACTGAAACAAGTGTGACGTATCTATCGAATAAAAAAAAAGAAAACCACAGTGAGGGTATCAATATTAAATATGGCTAGTTCAACCCATAGTTTTCGTTTTGTAAAAAATTGATAAATAATAGTTCAAGTATTAGATTATTTTTGTTCCTAAAAATTTCAAAAGATTTGTTTAACTGATCAACATAAAGAAACATGTGCCCCGTTATATTCAAGATATCGTCGTGACGAGTTTTTCTCAAGGTGGCAACCCTAATAGTGGTATATTTACAAATAGCTATTTCTTTTGATATAATAAAAAGCGGTTGGATTCCTTATTTCTTTTTAATTTAGTCAATCGCTACATGTTTCGTGCCCCACTGGGCACTTCTTCAGGCGCTACAGAAAACGAGATCACATTACAAGTAATGTGATCTCGTTTTACAAGTAATGTGATCTCGTTTTCTGTAGCGCCTGAAGAAGTGCCCAGTGGGGCACGAAACATGTAGGATTGACTAAATTAAAAAGGAATAAGGAATCCAACCGCTTTTTATTATATATATACACCTTATTGGACAACGAAATTATTATTTCTTTTGATGGTACTCTCTGAAAAGCGACAAGGTAACTTTTGGAGACAGAACCTAATAAAATGTTTAGTGCATTAATGATGGAGGTTAAAATAAGTCAAAGCTAGTACATAGTCGCATGAAATCTGGAATCTTCTTTTTAGTGATATAGTTATTTACTCATCCAACGGCGACATGTCCATTGAGCATCTAAAAGCAGAATTTAGGTATAATATATCATAGTTACATTTTAGGAGTGAAAACTTTCTCATAATCTCATCCTGGTGTACATGTACATGAACCAACAGAGTTACCTTCATATATCTGTATATGTGAACTCACCTTAGACCATATCATTTCATACTGAACCAACAACATTAACACGCATCCATATGCATACTGCGGACAGGGTAATCGAGTTCGCAAACAAACAAACAAGATAATCGACCTAAAAATAGACCCTTTCTTCCTACATCACAAGTTGTTTACGAAGTAGTAAAAGCAATGGGTATAATGTATTCAAGAGGAATAAAAATGCTTTTAAAAACGTACAAAAAGGATCAAAAGCAGTGAACAATGGAACGCAAGCATTCTACTCCCGTGATAAAAGAAGGAAATTGTTTTTTAGAAATAAATTTAGGTTAAAAAAAAAATACGTCAGTAATAAAATTTTTTATATTCTAAAACCCTGTATACCTACATTTATTTCTAGGTCAATTTGAGCTTATTGGGAAGTGCTGTAATAATAATAATACTCCTACGGGTGCTGTATGTATGTTAACTTTTCGAAATCCATTTAGAAAAACACGATTAGTAGCTGAACTTCGTGCCATTCCTGCTGTACGAATGGTGGACTAAACGGATTACAGTCGGCGATAAAAGTATCATTTGGCGGATTAAATCGAATCATAGAGGCCGTGTCAAACCGACTGCATACGATGAGGCTGCAGTTCCGGGCCAGCAGTGCACATCATCAAACTTTAGTAACTATTCGCTCGGAACTGCAATCTTACTTTAATAGGCTACTCGTCTAATTTCACACTCTGAAGCTTTGTAGTTTAACTTTTTTTATATGTTTTAGTACACGTGTTCACCATGCATATTCCCGTACAAAACGATACGATATATGAGTTCTTTAATAAAAATAGACGACATTATTAGCAATAGTAGCGCACATGTATTTTGCTCCTGGCGTAGTCGCCTAAATCAGGATTTACTGTGACACGCCAAAGCTTCTCGGCGACGATTCAACCCTAACGAGCACAAATGTGCGAAACCACCTAAGTAAAACGACTTTGATATTTTTCTCAATTTCACGAAAACGGCTATTGCGAAAATTAGATTTATCAGCGTATATATAGCTGTTCAACTATAGTTTATTTTACAGTCACAACGGCACAACGGCGGATAATATTGGTTAAACACACACGGTACACTCTCGTTAATCCCGACGAGAAAATACAAGAAATGTCAAGTAAAACGGCTAAAGTTTTTTGGGTACGTTTCGACATTGTGGCCGTGAGTGTTTATTAGTAAGCTAACTCGCGGTATTTTTACTGTTTCCGCTGTCAAAAAGTATGTGAACTGAAAAAGCAAACACCGTGGTTCTCAAAACGCCAGTGCTAATGAATTTTGACGCACGGCATAACCTGAAAGGTATTTATTTTCAAGATGATTTTGGTGGTGTCAGCCTATGTACCTTTTTATACAGGGTTGAGAAACTAAATGGAATATACTCTACACAGCCTAAGTTATTAGTTTTATCAAAAAAATTGTCAAACATGTAAGTTGTTAGACTATTATTTTCCCAAATTTCAACAAAATATAATTATGTCTAAATTGTGGAATGAAAGCATGGTAACTATGACGTATTTTTTTAAAATATCAAAGTATCACGTGTAACATATCTATTTCTTACCTTTACAACCAGTATGAAAAATAATGCGCGTTTCATTTATTATTAGAACAGAACAACCTTTTCTAGTGTTCGCTCTCGTACTGGCCGAAGTAGTTTTATTTATTTCATATTGTACAAGTTTTTATTTCCTGGTCCAATGCTATAGGCCAGGCCCGCTGTAAGTGGGTGTGCAAGGGGTACACCGCACGCGAGCGCTACCTTCAAGGGGGCGGCAAATGTAGGAATCCAATCATTTTCATACTTATTTTTATTATCAGTAGAGCATTTCATTTAAAAATGTATTTTTTCCTCAGTTATGTCTTTTGCTACAATCCCAATAAATGTATGGTAACAGTCTACAGGCAAAATCAACGCTGTACACAGGCGCCGTGATAAAAAAGCGCCTAGGCTGGATTTTTCAACGCCTGTTTAAATCGTGAACTGAGTTCAATTATACAAAATACTGGGAAAATAAACTGTGAGATATGTGTTTATATTAAAATTAATGATGATGATTAAACGTGATGATTTTCCCAAGTACAGACTTGCATTAACTTTACCTGTTTTAACTTTTTAACATTCCAAGATTTGCAGTAGTAAAACATACGTGCTAAACTAAATAGACTTAAAAATATCTACATTACCAGGAAAATGGAATAATTTCGCATTTGTTTTCGTTTAAAGACGAAATCCACTACTTGAAGAATCTGCAAAAAATAGAGCTGCGAGAGTTCCTTTCAAACAAATATACAGTATGTCTCTTCGGCTTGAGGTACAAAGAGGGCACACATGCTTATTGTGATGTTTTAAAAATTTCAAAACCCGGGACCGTATAAAGTTTGCAATTTGATGAAGTTAAAAATTAATTCCAGTTTTTATGAAAATTTTTAGCTGCGTTATATTTCATGTGTAATAGCTAGAGTAATCATACAATCCACTACGTGTGTCAGTAATAACAATAATCAAAAGTTGTTTCAAACTATTGCAGAAAACTGCGATAAATACAGTTTCTTAATCAGTTCGGAAGCTGTTAACTTGATATTTTAAAATTAAACATAAATATGAAATTCTATGAGAAAAATATTCTAAAAAATGTTGTTGTTTTTTTCTTGCGCCGCCTTGTTTTTAAACAGCTATACTCCGAAGTTAAAATAATGCCATTAAATAAAACCTCATCTAATTGTACTAAAGATTTTAAGGGGTTCTTAAGTTATTTTGTTTTCTTAGCCTGCTTTAAATTTCTTTGGTACTTTTAAGATAATTCTTTCTAGAAAAGAGGCGTTTTGTTATGTCACATATGAATAAAAAATGCGACAATTTTTATGACATTCCTTAGTAGTGTTCGATCCTAATTGCTAATTAAAAGATTTCAGATTTCTATTATTTTTTATTTCAGTGATAACACTCCTTCTTGTGCCGCTTCACAGGCACTTCAAAAGTTCTTAAGGAATTGAGCTCATTTGAAACTTCTTAACTGAATAACATTTACTTTCTAAAAAAAGTTTCATAAGGATTTTAGTTTGTTCTTTGTTTATTCAGTACCATTTTATAATTTTTATTGTTTTTACTCTTAAATGTATTTACTTTTAATTGTTGGAATGGGTACCGATTTTTCGCATACGCATTGTTTCATATGTATCTTATTTTTAGTTATTTTGTGAATATTGCAAACGACTGTACCTTCTTAAGGAACTGAACAAAATAAATATGTGTGTAGAAAATAATTTTGCGGGGAAAAAGTGGGACACGTTGTAAAGGGAAAGTATTGTAACCGTGCCATATAACCGTGTTATACGGTTGTAAAGGTGAGAAATATAGCTATCCAACGATATCTACCACGCCGTATGTAGCCATTAGAAAATGACGTCATAGTCGCCATGCTTTCTTTTTACTATTTAGATATAATTTGATTTTGTGTAAATTTAGGAAACTTAGTTGCCCAACCCTGTATATACTTATTGCGTTAATGGTTAATAAATACGTTAATGAATGACATCTCTAATAAAGTGGTTTTGGCTTTCACAGTTGAGGTAATTAATTTTAAAGTATGTAAGAGTGGACTCAGAGCTACTTCGATAAAGTTAAATAACGCTGCTCTGTTAAAATCTCGGGGAGTTGTACCTGAATTAGCCGTGGGGTAATTTGTAATTTGTAAGGAGAGCTAAGTGAGTGTTTGGAGGAAATTTCACACGCCTTTGTTCTAATCAAGAACGAGCCAAAGTAAAACTTTTGTTTTTACCGCCATCTATCTTACTTTTTTGCTCTCTTTCCTTTTTCTATATGAAGTTTTATTTTCAGTACACCGTTGCCGTCAAATGTCAAAACGAACAGGTTTTTTTTTTTGTAAAGGATTTTATTGTAAAATTGTAATCATCATCTATTGGTTAAGTTCAACTTCTGTGATGCGTACTATAAAAAATACACGGTCCATTTTGTTTTTCACTACGGCCAGCGTTGCGTCCCAAATTGGATGAAACACGAAATTCGTGGAAGCTCTTCACGAAAGAGCTTTTTCTACTTTCGGTGGGTCCATATGGGATGGACCGGTGCTCCGTGCGTTCGCTTATAACCGGAGGATATTCGAAATATTCGAGGACCTGATCCTTTATTTAATTACCGGGCATCGCTCGACCCGGAAAAAGAAAACGCAATTTTTGCGTGAGCGCGTCCCGGTCCTAACGTACGAACAAAAGGGTTCCGAATGGCGTACTCACGCTTTTGAATTTTCCATTTCCAAAGGTTTTATGTTTGCTTTTTTTCTCTATTAGGGCCGGTTCGGGCAAACGTGGATTTGTCCAAATTGGCTGTGATATGGCGGAGGAGGTAAAAAGCTGGTTTTGTTCTACCTGACGTTGATTATACAGGCTCTCCCACGCTAGTGGCAAAGTATATTGACGATTTAAATTGAAATGTACGGTACTTCCGTTTATAATTTTTGTGTTGTCCATATTATAAAACAGGGGCAGAGCTTTATGTATGGAAAAAAGGAGGATCACCTTACCACGCTTGATCACTATATTTTTTTTTGCTTGCTTTACGACGCACAATTAATAATACACAGTAGGCTGGATCGAAAATATGGAAAATTGAATTTGAAAACTTCTTGGTGGGAAATTGATGCTCTGTGATATGTAGTTACTAGAAAGAAGAAAATCTGGTTTTTATCTTAATGTTTTGTACTGCCCCAGATGGGGTGAAAAAAGACAAAAGAGAAACCATTTTCAAGATAATTTTTATTTTATTTCTAATTATGTTATTATAAAGAAAAACCTTTAAAAACAGTTAATCAGACAAGCAAACTAAAAGTAATTGTACGAACTATAATACTTTTGATCAACCACATACAGATCGAGATATTTCCCTGATACCTGTTTTGAGTTGGTATAAAAACAATTGCGATCGAAAAAATTGTTAATCGTATCAATATTTTGCTTTTTCAAAACATTTTTGGCATGACCACAGAAATTATTCCCCTGAATCATTGGATCGATTATGTTTTAACTCTTCTGATAAATATCGAGATTGAGCTATAAAATTATAGAAATGTTTCGACGAAGGTTAATGAGAAGCCATATACAACCGCAAATTATATTTCCTGTTGTTAGTCACCTTGTACCATTTTTCCTGAATCACGTTTTTAAGCTACTAGGGACATTCTCCTATGACAATTATTGCTCTGGAAATATCTGAGATATATTGCTGATCAGTACTTAGATCGTTGCGCCTTACAAGAAACAGATAATATTCAATTCACTTAAGTTGAACAACTGGGTTTGACAGGGGTTGATTTATCCAAATTCTTGGAGATTACGCAGTTCATTTGAGTGTCGTAAGCAAATAAACGGTTACCGGGGCTTTCTCATCTGTGGCACAAATGAAAAATCCGCGATTAAAGCCATATCTACAACCAACTGCATTTGTTTGTAAATCCATCAAGTTTCATTAAAAAAAAACTCCCAGAAGTCCCGGAAGTAACGAAACATGTTCGATATAAACGGAACCAGCCTCTTTTAACAAACAAATGTGCTCTTGTCAACATCGATTTTCAGTTGTCGTACAACCTTAACGACCAACGAAATAAAGTCCAAACATATTGTAGTTGCTGAATGCACCCACTGTTTCACTTTTTAAAATTTGTATTGTAAATTCTGTCCGCTGTTCATAGCAGTGTAGATACTATTGCATCACCAGCTCTGTCTGAAATTCTGCGATTTAGGTTCCTTTATTACGCAAGGACTTGGTTGACTTGGATTAGTTTTGGTCTGGTTGGGATGGATTGGGTTGGTGGTAACTTAGGAGTAAATCTCCCGCTCTGGTGTCTTCAAATACCCATTAACTGTTCTAATGACTAAATAAAAATACCCCTACGGTATGAATTTTGATCTTAAAACTGAAAAACGATTTCCCTATAGCCCGTTGTAGTAGCAACACATGTTGTTTTATTACCTACATAATGGATATATTGTATAATGCTATAACGTTTTTTATCTATGCCTTATATATAATAAGTTTACTATACTAGTAATCATACAAAGCTCCTGTCGTACCACGTACGGTAGTTGACAGTTCGCCTCACTACCATTGACAAACATATTTAAAATATTTGATATAAAATGCAATTTATGAGTCTTAGATAAAACGTCGTATTGACTCGCACATAACGGATATAAATCGCTTTTTGTTTGTTTGTACACTCGCCTACGGCTCGTGCATAAACTTCATGCTCGAGATTTGTATCCTCAAAGATATGCTTGTTAAATTATATACTTTTATATCATTCATTCTGCGATTGTATTCTGGGTGACATGTAAGTAAAAGTAACACCAATACTTGCAGACAGTATTCTATCAAAGTTTGGAATCACTGTTCACGTTGAGGCTGTAGAAGTTATTAATATTTTTTCTCAAAATTGTACCCAACTCTCGTTACGCCATACAGCACCGATTTATTTTTCCAACATGCAAAACGGATTATTAAAAAAAAAATCTCTCTTTCTAACACACGAGTTTACATTTTGATGTCCACATCTTCATGTCTGATTGTTCAAATTGGTAAAAGATGGGCCATTTGAGACCTAATTTTTAAACTATAGTGCTATTTAATGAAATACTGTCATAGTTAATGAATTTTACCGTCTCAAAGCGGAGTGCTGAGCACTTTCAGTCATATAATGTTAGACACACCGTGTTATTACGGAAGTTCATAAGATTCTTCAATATTTGTATACATGTGATTATTCTAAAAATAAAAAATAACCTGGTTTGATGATGACATTAGGACTAAACAGAATATATATGTTATCCCTCACGAAATCGTGGAAATTTAAATAAATTAAAAATTACTTTGAAATTAAATTATTGTTACTTAAATTATTGTATATCACCATTTGCTATTTATACATTAATCATTACGGTAAATCCGGAAAGATATGGGATGTCCGTATATTCATATCTAGTTTTATTTTATACTTTATAATAATAATGTTGTAGGTACTCGTAGCAGCTCCCACAAATTGCTTTTTATAGCTAATTCTTTAATACCATCGTTTACTTACTGACAGCCACGTAATTTTTTTGCTTACCCACCCCGTAATTCAATATAAAATAACTGTAAGTGAACGAAGCACATAAAAGCGTGCAACGAGGGGTAAAAGTTGTATACACGAAGAGCCAGCGCAATTTTGCGTGCCATAAAGGCAATGGAATCATCCTTGAATTTACGGCTCGTAATATTCCCCAACGCTTCTCATAATATAAAACGGAGGAATTTAAATATATGAAATAAGATTTATTTTCAGTAAAGGCCTTTCTCTGTATCGTTATAGCTTTCGGAGCTGGCCAAAAAAATATATATTATATGGTAGGTGGTCTCCCGACAATATGAGAGGTCTCTCATAAACGACGCTGCTAGCGGTATCGATAAAAGGGTTATGAATATATATTTTTGCGTCGGCAGAGGGCGCTCGCATTAAAGAGTTCCGGCGAATCCATCAATCACATTGATAACCGCAAGCCACCCTATGTCCGCCCCTACATCCTTTATGCCCTACCCTAAGCGAGCTCGACCGAGCGCCTCATCGCAAGAAATTCATTAAACAGTAAACATGCGAAAATCAATTTTTCATCCTTATAGGCCAAGGCCAAGTTATCCTTTGCCAGCGATGCTGATGCAGCAGAATCTGATCTTTTGATAATACTTCTTGATGACCTAAAACTTGTTCACCATTAAAATTCTAATTAGCAGACTACAGGCGATATGCGCATGCCAAGAGAGGCTTCAGGTCGTGCACAGAAACATATATTATTTTTGATGATCTTGCGTATTAATTTTTTTGTCATTTCTTAGGAGCCGGCAAAATGTGAAAACTTCGCAACGTGACAAGAGACATATACATTATAATTTCGTTTTTACCAATTTTTTGATGATGACTTTCTTTTTTTTTTGTATAACTATGGTATCATGAGCACCATACACCATACAACAAAAGGTGTCCTTAAAATATAAGAGATTTTGATAATTCAATATGCAGTAGGAAAATCTTTCAAAATATCTGAGACTCATCAAATATTTGAGATCTAGTAACCGTAGTATCACATCATTAAGTGGCATGATTTTTTATCCGGTTTTTTACTATTAATAGATGAAGAAGATTAAACAATATTTATTCATATAGTTATTTATGAAGAGAGTACCGTTGTTATCGTACCGTATTTCTATCAATTTAATTTGTTATATATTATCATAATTTGTTGAAACAGAAATATCTAATAGACCTGAAATGAAAAGACAACCGAAGCTTTCCGTATTATGTAGGCTGTAAAGAACAAACTGGCTGCATTAAAGACAACAGTTCGCGTATTTGTTTGTTTAATTGTTTTTAAGTTCAAAAATCAAGCTTTCTTTTGAATACCTACTTACATAATCCATCACGTATACTTATAAATGTTGTCCCATTATTCACCTGTTCATCGAATTGACCACAGATTTTTGGTACGAATATAAGATAGTTTAACCTAACTTATACAGAACACCGTCAAACTGAATGGCTAAGTCTACTATACAGACACAAGTACTGGCGCAGTGATATATGGGACGGGCCTATCAATACGCCTAGGAACGCATGTGAACATATTCCAAGCTGAAGTGTACAGCATCATAGTTATTAAATACTTACGATTATAAACGTCTTCAGCCCAACTTTATAGAGTATTCAAATGCTTGTACGCATCACATCATTAAGCTTTAATTTCAGCGTACCTAAAGAAATCTATCATAGAGCACTAGTTTTTTGAAGGGTATTTATTAAAATATAGTCGTTTTGATACTTTCCCATATACAGGCTGTAACGGAACCCAGCTTAACTGTATATTCTTGATGTCAAATGGGACCGATTAAACCAAAAATCCCATAGTAAAAAGTGCTTCCTTAAGAAGTTATTAGGTGTTAAAGAAAGAACATATATTTCTTGTTTAGCGTATATTTCAGAAAAGAAGCAGCCGATCAAGCTGAAAAGTGGTACCCTTAGGCTTTTGGAGACGCCAAACATGATAAGAGTATTAGGACATTTGCATATTGTAGAGGGAGTTGTCGACAGTTTTTCTGGGTTATTACCCCAGTAATAATACTTTATTACATTTTTATTACTATTATGACTATGATACTATGATACTACGGTTAAGCTGATTCCCATTACTTTCTGGTATATATTTCTTATACTAAATGTCAAATCGTGTGCTATATCATACCGTTTGAGGGTGTTTTACTATCTTTCGAAACAAGGGGAAGCTAGTGAATCGATTAAAGTTCCCAAACAGACTAGCAACTTCAGAGGCAAATATTCTTCTTAATTTATTCCGAATTAAGGAAACTGGAGAGAGAATGGACAGGGACAAACCATCGGTCATTTTTCAGTGAGCCCCCGGGGACTAAATACGGAACCGTACATAAAAACTTCCGTTCATAAATTAATACACCTGGGGTAGGACCGTAGGACCAGAAACGGCAGAGCGGCCTGTACCGGCTAATAAGGTCTTAATATTAAGTGTGCCAATGATAAATGAGGCAACATTAAGACCGAGGAACGGTATAAATTTTCTCGAGAAGATAGCGCTTATCTTTCTTAGGCTCGGCGAAAATTACGTTTTCGATTTTCTATACCGGGCGATGTCACTTGACGATATAACATATAACATTTTTACAATAAACATTTACAACAATAAAAAGTAAATAAATTTAACTAGCAAAATAAAATCCACATAAAACTGTTTACAGATTTTCTTCTAAAAACTAAATGTCATTCTGAGCAAAAAGGTTCATATTGACTTATTGGTTTTCTCAATTCCTTAAGAAGTTGTAGCCGTTTAAAAGACGGTTTTATTGATATTTTTATCAGCTTTAACATTCTACCGAATTGGTAAAATGAATACTCGAATGAAGTTTATTTGCGGCGAAAATCATTAGTCTGATACAGAAAAGAAAAAGATATATTTCTGTATATATTCAGAACATAACGGGAATTTTGGAATTTATTTCTACAAACCAACTCTTGAATGTTTGAGGGAAAAAGCACTCTCGATGTACCGAATTGCTTCCGAAGTCTTCTTTTTGCCCGTATTCACATAATTCCACATTTTGTGTGAGTGTATGTTTTGATTTTCTGGCCCCACAAAATTTTGTTCGTGAACTATCACCTGGTGGTTATAAATGCCGCCACCTATTTGGTATATCGTGATAGTTCCTCCAAGCATTTGACATGTTCGCGGTAATATAAATTTAAATATAATAAAACTTTCAAAGCCTTCTTAGTTTGTCAAATATTTAGGTAATTTGGCTAGATTCTTTATATTAGCAGTTACGTACCACCTACTCAAGTAGTTTCATATTTATTATCTTTATTTTAGGAAATATATTTCAAAATGTTTTTACTTATTTTCAGAATTTTTTATGTTGCATGTGTAGCAGAGCTATACCCATTTTTATTTTAATTGTATTATGTTCTAAATTCTTTATTTATTTTATTCATATTTATTACTAGTTGCAATTTGTAAATGTTTTTTTCTACTTTGCAAACTTTTGGTTTTCTACGATTTATGATATTGACGTCAAGTGCCAAATAAGGCTGACATCTCAATCGCTATTGGTTCGCGTCAGTCGTAGTTGTGAATTTTACACTAACTACCTACTGTTGAATATAAAATTACTTTAAATTGTAAGATAACAACCGCATTTTTCGAAATTTATGTAGAATTAATGTCGCAAGGTAGAAAAAATAGTATATAACGAAAGAACTCGTGCGCCAATTTTTGTCTTCTAAAACTTGTATTATAGTAGTAGTAATAATCTTTATTCCTACATCCAGCTTTGTACAGGTTAATTACACAATTGGTTTCATTTAATAAATTTCATTTGGTGTTCCCAAACCTAGGGCTATTGACCTAGGTCTTTCTGTCCTGCTCCAACTCTTATTTTGGGTGTCTTCTTCTTACAAATACAAATATTGTTATTTCAATCACATAAGGTAAATGAGTCAACAATTTCGGCGTTCATAATTTTGCGGACCACTTGCAACAAGCTCGCGGAGCACCAGTGTTCCGCGGAGCTCCGGTTAAGAACCACTGTACTAGACACATGTTAATATTTCTATAGTTTGTGCAGTTTGTGCCAAGTATTAGATCCATAGAAGTAATATGTTGTGTAAACTAAGCGACAAAATAAAATAGTCCTACACAAAGTTGGTCGCTAATCTGACGTTCGTGTTTTAGATAATTAATTCCTTGTAAAGGTCATTCAAACAAAGTTTTGTATGGACTGCGTGCGCTAATACAATACAACCGCCTCTCAGCTCTCTAGCGCCGAACATAGAGAAGCAAATATTTAAATTACGTGCGAAATAAATGTAGTGACCGGAAGTGCCGAAACACGAATCGGCGGCCGCTTGCTTCTAGGCAGCGCCAGCGCGGCGAAACGAGCAAACATTGAGGACCGCGGCCGCCCATAAAGTTGATTTATGTTTTATTCTTATTCTTTCCTCCGCATTCATTAAAATCTACGTGTTAGTTTTACAAGTTGTACGAGAACGTGTTTGTTCTAGTGGCGTGTAATTATAATTTATAACGTTGGATCCTCAACTAGGTCGCACGGCATGTGAAGGACGATTTATGAGCGCGAAATAAGTCGCAATTACCGCCGACGGCTTTTAATTGTATTTTTAAGTGTTTCATTTCCGCTGATTCAAACTAAATATAAATGTTCCAAAAACTCGTTAGATGGTACGTTCAAACTAATTATTTGTTGAATTGTTTCTACTTTAAACTACGGTATAATAGTTGTGTGATAATGAGAGAAGGATGAACAGTCCTTTGATTCACAATTAAGTTCCTTTTGATTTTCCTAAGATGGTTAAAGTTGATGCATCGCACAGTGGTCAATTTTTCAATTGCAGCAGATATTTTTTTTTTTTTTGATAATGTGAGCTTTTAATTGTTATGGGGTAGGGTTTGAGGGTGGTTTAGATATAAATTTAGTTACAAATCTCTGAAACCTAGTGGGAATATAGAAAAACTAGTAAAACATAATCTGTTTTTGAAGGTTTAGATTGAGAAACACAGTGTCAGTTAAAATTCTGAAACCATGTGCATATGATAATATTATAGTTGCAAATACACATAAAATGTTTTAAAAAAATTTAACTAATGGGATGGTATAATATTTATTCCACGTCTATTATTACTAACAGCGTAAAAGTAATCGGAGACAATTTTGGGCGAATATTGGGGCTGGAAAGGATATGATCGGACTTTTCCTTTATAATTCCCGACCGGCTACCGTCGATTCCTATCCGCTCTTTTAACTATGACAGAAAAGATAACGCAAAAATGTGGTTTGAGAGGCGAGAAATTCTTTTTGATTTTCGCTAAAATCGGTTGAAATTTTGAGTGTACTCGAGAAACGTCAGAAAATTTGTCAAATCGGTTGGTAACCAAGCGACCGTTGTTGACACATCACACTAGCGACAGCGAGCTGCGGGAGCCAGCGGGGCCTTTTCGGTTCGTTGTGCACCGAAAACTATTTGTCTATCCAAATGTCTATTTATCAGGAGAAGGAAATCAAACATACACACATAGGTATGTATATTTGTAGCACATTGGAACAATAAATAAACACCTGCGACATGTGACGATTATTGAATTAAAATAGGACAGGGAACGCAGATGAACAATAAAGCGGACCCGGAACGTGAATTTTGCTTATATTAGAAGTAATCGGTAATCGGTAATTGGAAGTATGAAGATTAGGTTAGGTACACCTTTATGATTTTTTTTTTCATAATTCTGTGTTCAAAATGGCTTAACATTGCTTTTTACAGCAATTTAAGCAACTATTCTACAAATGCAAGGTTAGTTTGTCGCATTAGCTGTAGGAAAATCAGTGCAGAAGGTATTTTGGCAATTTTCAACAAATATTTAAACGAGTTTTGACATTTCATTCCGTTACTCGTATATAACTCCAAGCGGCTCCGTGGCTTAGTGGGGAAATTCACAGCCGTACGGATTTTTGGATTTTTGGCGTTGCTGAGACGATGGTTCAATGACGGCCGAAGGCCCCTTGCCTTTTTTTTTTGAATATAATTTTTTTTAATATTTTCTTGAGCCCTGTTTTATACAAGGAATTTTTAATTTTATTTTCAATTTTGCCGGGGTAGAAAAAACAAAAAAAATCTTTAGTTGTGCTATTGCGATTTGTAAATAATAATTTATATGAAACTAACGTAAAATAAGACTTCAGAATTTCAAATTAGAACCTAGGTGGTGTGTAGTATCATTGGATAGCTATTTTAAATCACAACAAATCTTACTCAACCATATGGTGGACGAAATAATCCACATGTTATCGGATTATAGAAAAAACATTTTTTGGGCAGATGATGTCTAAAACTGACTTAAAGGCCTATATATAGCCGTCTCAGGTGCGCTAAGTCGATATCATATCACTTGCCTTCTCTACTAACTAAATATACTGTCACCTGTAATTTTCATCATGATTACAGCCAATGCAGATGCCATAACTGATTATGGTTTCTTTCACAAACCGTATGATTTATAAACAATGTTATGAACCAACTGTCATTTCTTATTAAAATATTGATCCAATGATACCACACACGACCTATCTTCGGGTTTTAAATTCCACCCCCCATGCAGTTATCACTTCTTTATGTTGTGTAAATTAGTTTCCTCAGCATCTATAACGTCATATAACCAAGAAAAATGCATACAATATACATGTCAAGCAAATATGACAAGCATATCTACGTGGTTATGTAACCAAATAAGTAAGGAATCAGGAATATGTAGCGAAATTTGTTTCTAGTTATTGCATCTAGCAAAAGAATTGTATGCCTAATTCGAGTCGCATCCTTAGACAAGCCGGGCAAATTAAAGTTTACACCAACCACATTCACAATCACAAATTTGTAACAAATTATTCAACACAACAATCGAGCATTGATGTGGAAATAAAAAATTAGCACAAACATCTACATCGCACTTTAGCGCGTTGCTGAATGTTTTCTGATTGGTTTTAAGTAATTTGTTTATTTAAGAACATGTTTATGTCATTTTACGGCTAGATTCGCATTATCGGCCACTGTGCAACGTCTAGATTTATTTTATTATCTCTCTGCCTGATATCCTTGATGGTATGTAGCATTGAGGGTAAAAAATAAGATTATTATTTAAGAATTAATTCAGATTAAGTTTAAAATCACCAACTCCTCTCTTCTTCATGGTCAGGTATTGCATGTATAAGATTGTCAATATAGTTCTTTTTTGAATTTGAAGAGAGCAATGGTTTTTGTTTGTTTGTAGACTGTTCTATGTATGAAAGAATACATTCCTCAGTGGGACACATCGTATCTAAAATACATTTAAGGTTTGCTGAATCTTTGAACTTCTTTTAAATTCGGGGGTTTGTTTATTCTATTCAGTGTTTTGTTTCTGATTTTGTGTAAAATGGGAATTATTTCAAAAGTAGAATTTATATTATACATATTAATGTATACTATACATATTATACATATTATGCATAAGTGTACTTTTGATAATGAAACCCTGACAAAAGCTTAAAAGTTTTTTAATTCTTTTTTCAATAAATTAATTAGATCTTCACTACAATTTTACTATTTTAGCATAAGCTGTGATAAATCCTTTGTGATAGTGTGAAAATCGATATTCCCTAATCACTATTCATGCTACCATCACTAACCTTTCAATGTAAATAATGGTATGGGAATAATTAACCTCTATCGATGGTAGCGTTGGTACCAACTTCATCAAGGGGTTAATTTAAACTTGAGTCAGTTAGTCATTTGTCTTCCGGTCGGTCAGAGTCGGTCGGGGTGGGTCGTCCGTAAGTGAAAGATAAACACTGATTTCCAACAGGTATAAAATCACTGAGTTCGGGGGTTGTCCGTCCGTGCCTCCGGACTTTAATTGCCCGTTGTTGATTTTAATTTCCTGAATTTGACCCGGCGCGAAAACTATTCGATTCACCTTCCAACTGTTGTTTTATCATAAAAGCTATTGCATCTTGTAGTGGAGTTATAAGGGTGAATTCATGAGTAAATGTATATGTACATAATGCTTTCAAATCCTGAAATTTTCTAGGCACTTATAACGTTTTTCCAGACTATAACTTGAAAATTTCAACTCGTACTTAAACTATGTGTAGGCATTTTTGTATAGATATAAGATCAATAGTTAAAAAACCTGGGTTTGAATTTTTCGTAGTGTTATTCTAATGTTACTTAAAGTAAGAAGAACAACATTACTGATGTTAAAGTCCATATTTTATTAATTCCCACATTAAACATAATTGTATATGTACCTACAATAATGTAAATGGGATTCAAATCAATAATTGGGTTATATAGACACGGGCAGTAGTTAATGCGGTAACATTACTACCGAAAACGCAATCATGACTGGCGCAACGCATCAACCGCCTGATAAACCGCAGTGTGCTGCAATGAACTTCCGCGTGGTGGCGCTAGCGGTACATGACCAGTGAATGAGAGAAAGTTTCACCTATACGTGGATGCATTGCAGCAGCATCCCTTTCAGCATGTTTGATTGTTTATTTTAGTAAGTGTTTGTAATATAATAAGCATTTGACTTCCTACACGCAAAATAAATTGTATCGTCAAAGTTAACATGGGCTGTCTTAAAACTTACAGTTTTTTATTTGTCCAGCAAATTGATCAATCGATACTGTCTCCATCAATTAATTTGTAATTTAAATGACAACAGTGGCGTCTGTATTCATTCCTTAAGCTTCCAATTAAACCTTGTCGGAATGATAAACAAATTCCTTGTCTTGTGTATTGATTGATCGTCTGGGCCGTTGTAAAACAATCGGTAATTTAGCGGACTTTCTTCCGCCGTGTTTCAGACGCGGAATCATTAATCAAGCGCCCGGGGTGCTTAGCGAAAGTTTCTGTGCCTCTAATGCCAGCCATTACATAAATAACACGACTGCGAACAACAACAATAGCGGTTTTATCGATCGCAACAAAAAACTGGAGACCTGCTTGAGTTTTAAAGTTCAAATTGAAGTGGCCATGAACGTATCTGTTACAATAAGCTTCTTTCATTATTATATATTTTAAGATAACAAAACCAATAGTATGCAGCTAAAACTTGTTCATTTCTGAGATATGACCTTCAGAATGTTAAAAGAAAATTCCAATAGAAACAAAGAGATTTAACACATTTAGAAAATAATAAACTGCTTCCGGGTTTTTTAACACACTTAAGCAAGCGATTTGACACACTTAAACAAGAGATTTAACACACCTTCTTCTTCTGACGAACATATCTCCAAATCCGCCAAGTTTTGACTACATGTTTATTGTTTTTTTTTACTTTATCATACGCAGTATGTAAAGTGCTTTTGTGCTTTTTGTTCAAAAGGGTCCAAAGGAACTGGAAAGGAGGATTTACTCTAAGCCTTTTTCAAGGATTTTAAAAATGAGCCGCCATTTCTGTAATTTCGTCAAAATAGTTAAATAATAAATTAAAGCAGAGGAAATTTTCAATAATTTATGCTTATGACATTTTTTGGTAAAATTAATAGTTTAGCTGCAAGAGCAAATTCTATTTGATCGAGATCGGTCGCATCTGCATTGATTTAATACTATATAGTGACCCAGGATTTGCAAATTTTTCAGTCTAATGACAGTACCGGTAGTGTCAAATCCTGATGTTTTGACATTATCTCACAATTAATATTGACAGAAGTTAATAGTATCAAAAGATCTCATATTGTGATACCGTGTACCGTCCTTGCCTGATGGCGTCGGATAGGCAGCGTGTTCAGTGTGTCCAAAATCCATGTGTTCTGTTTGTTTCTGGTTTGACGAAGTATGATCATGTATCGAATGGGCTGGGCGACTTGGGGTGGTTGAACAAGGATAACACTAGGGTGTTGCATGCAGCAATATTGTATCATAAGTTGCTATCCACTAGGATCCCACAATACCTCATGCGGAAGATATGCTGTAGAACGGATGTCCATAACCTTAATTTAAGATTCGGGGGTTTGTTTGCTCCACCTGCCCATCATACTGAGCTGTATAAACGGTCATTCTCTTACCAGGAAGATATGAAAAATGTATCGTTAAACAGTTTTGGGGGAAAGGTGAAGCGTTGTCTGTTTGCTCAACAGGGCGGACTTTAGGCGTCGAGCGCACATTGGAGGCTGTTTTAATTTTTATTTTTTATGGGTAGGTGCAATGTTTTGTTGAGTTGGATTTGCTGCAGTTACGTGTAATTAGACCCTAGAGTAGTTTTTTGGTTGTTATGTTTTGATAAGTTCTCGGAGTTATTTTTATATTATTGCTACAATTATGTCTTAGTTCTAGTTTGCGTAAGGCGTTGAGTGGAACTGTAAGGCAATTTGGAAACAAGTGTGCTGAACTGTGCCCTAAATATAAATCATATTTTGTTGCATTTAATATTGTCTAATTTTAATAATGGAATTATTTATTTATTTAGTTATTTATTTATTTAATTATTTATTTATCTTTAAATCCTGGCTAACTAGTTTTATTTTAATGCAGACACGACTGATCTCAATCAAATAGATTCTCATGCAGCTAAACTATTAATTTTATATATTGTATGATAAAGTCATGTGTCTGGCCACATCAGATTTTTATCAAAAAACATGATGACACTTGACCCTGATCATGACCCTGAATGTTTTAGAGATGCAGATTGTGATTACCTGTATAATATGCATAATGTGTTGATTGCTAGTTGTTGTTGACGCGTCTCTGCCGTATAACGTAAAAACGGTTACTCGTATAAGGAAGATTAAAACCAGATCTATGAATATCAATACAACCTTCATGTTCGATATATGGCCTTCAGACAAAAAGTTGTTTATACAAATACCACTCTTTTTTGGTGGGATCTTTCCACAACTAGTATCAGTTAGGTAAGTAATACTTCTTAACCGTCTGATAATCATATCTTGTATTTATGGTTTTATACATTACTTTGTGAACGCACAATACCGGGTGATTCAATTTTGAGCCTCACCAGGGGGATCTCGCTTATTAGTGGAGGTAGAGCCTATGTTTAAATTTGGCAAAGTTTCGTAGTTTTGTGGTAATCAATCATCTGAAATGAAATTTAAGCTATCACTTTTCATTTTGAAGATAGCCACACAAAACTGAAATGTTAAGATATCCTTTTTAATTTTTATTCAAAACCAAATGTACCTAGACATTTTTACAAGGAATGCACTGTCATTTTTACTTTATCATACGCAGTATGATGAAGTATTGTAATCGTGCCGAAAAAAAAAATTGAGATTTTAGCGGAAATAGGTCTTTATGGGTCCCCTGAACATTTTTCACCAAGGTACAAAAAAATGTCTGTGTGTGTGTGTGTGTGTATGTATGTCTGTGTGTGTGTAAACGATTTTTGTGGCGACGATTCCGGAGAAACTACTAAAGGTATCGGGACGAAAGTTCATATTTAGAAGTTTTGTGACCAAACTTAGAGCTGAAAAGCTTTTCGTTCAAAGGGGTCCAAAGGAACTGGTAGTTTATTCTAAGCATTTTTGCAGGATTTTGCAAATGAGCCGCCATTTCTGTAACTTCGACAAAATAGTTAAATAATAAATTAAAGTAGAGGACATTTTGAATAATTTATGCCTATGACATTTTTTGCTAAAATTAATAGTTTAGCTTCAAGAGCAAATTCTATTTGATCGAGATCGGTCGCATCTGCATTGATATGAAATTGTATAGTAGCCAGGATTTTTTAAATTTTCGGTCTAATGACAGTACCGGTAGTGTCAAATGCTGATGTTTTGACAATAATTACTGTCAATCTACTCTCAATAGTAAAAAGATTTCATATTGTAATACCGTGTATCGAATGGGCTGGGCAACTTTGGATGGTTAAACATGGATAACACTAGGGTGTTTCATGCAGCAATATTATATCATAAGTTGCTATCCAAGAGGACCCCACAATACCTCATGCGGAAGATACGCTGTAGAACGGATATCCATAACCATAATTTAAGATTCAGGAGTTTGTTAAGTTCGTTGTTTGATAAGTTCTCGAAATTATTGTTATATTATTGATACAATTATGTCTTAGTTCTAGTTTGCGTAAGGGGCTGAATGGAAGAGCAAGGCAATTTGGAAACAAGTGTGCTGATCTCCGCCCTAAAATAAATATTATTTTGTTGCATTTAATATTGTTTTGTTAATAAAGGAATTATTTATTTATTTAATTATTTATCTGTCAAATCCTGGCTAACTAGTTTCATTTTAATGCAGACACGACTGATATCAATCAAATAGATTTTCATGCAGCTAAACTGTTAATTTTATATATTGTATGATAAAGTTATGTGCCTGGCCACATCAGATTTTTTAATTTGAAATAACATCAAAGATGACTGCGTAACTATGGCCAACTTATGTTTTTCTTATAAGCGCCATGTTGAATTTTGGCATTTTCCGATAGTCGTGATTTTTCTCATTTCCGCAAAGTATAACATGCTGCCATTCTTTTTTAAAATAATGTGTTAATCAAAAAACCTTCAGGTACCCAACTGGAGCTTGGTTACAGACCGCCGGAGTCGTTGCGAAGCAACGCCAACAAACTGCACTTGGATCAAGCGGCGCCCTCAGCGTTAGGTTTGCCATTTAACCAAATAAACCTTAATTGTGGTTGATTGTGGATGTAAAATGCCGTTTACCAATAACGAAAAGCGTGATATAGTTAAGAGTTTAATTGAATTTTGACATTTTCCAATAGTTGTGTCTTTTCTCATTTTCGAAATGTATAACATGTTGGCATTATTTTTAAAACAATGGTTTAATAATAAAAAAAAACACGTTCTTCTTTTTCTTGTTGTTTGTCGTGCTTATCAACTAACCAACTGCAGCTTGGTTACAGACCGCCCGCCGGCGCCGGACTAACCAAGAGTGCTTTGGATTAAAAACATTCAGATTGTAAAAGAAGCAAGTTTATACAACATAAAGATTATTTTTTAAGTAAATGTTCAAATTGGCCGCTATTTTCGAGAAGGCATAAAAGCGTGCCCGCTTTTCTACATGTTGTTATGCTCTACTAACTGTTCTTCCCGGAATAGCATTGACCGCATTTGTTATTCGATCCCGCAGATCGTCGATATTTCTGCGAGTATCGTGATAAATTTCGTCGTTCACAGTTCCCCAAAGAAAATAGCCCAGAGGACTTAAATCAGGGGACCCGCCACTCCACCATTACCAATCTCATTTGGAAATTGTTGATTTAAATAATTTCGTACAATGACAAAGTTTGACTTGCGTTGGATCTGTACGGTTTCAATTTCTTTGTTCGTAATGGTCTGCAAACACGTGTTTGCGGCAATTCCAAATTAAGGGCTACTTCCCGCTTAGAAATCCGAGGATCGTCATTTATACAAAAACCAGTAGTTGAAGCATTGCAAATTGTGGTGATTTAACGTTTACCATTTCTAAAATACCTCTTTGATCAGTTTCAACATTTCCATGAGGATTATAAGAATTGCAGGGTTTACTAAACGATCCATGGTCCGCTAAATTTCCGTCCAAAGTTAGGAATATCGTACGATGCGACAGTTCTAAAAGAACAATAATAAACCTTTATTGTATCACGCTTTTCGTTATTGGTAAACGGCATCTTACATCCACAATCAACCACAATTAAGGTTTATTTGGTTAACCGGCAAACATAATGCTGAGGGCGCCGCTGGATCCAAGTGCATTTTGTTGGCGTTGCTTGGCAACGACTCCGGCGGTCTGTGGCCAAGCTCCAGTTGGGTACCTGAAGGTTTTTGATTATTACACCATTTTTTTTAATGGTAAAGGATGGTTATACTTTGCGGAATTGAGAAATCTATTTCCGAAGTAAAAACGAAACCTTTTCAGTTTTTAATCAACCTTAACTAATGCATCACGGCATAAATGTATAAAACCAACTTTTTCATTATTACCTTTCCTGGTACATTATAGATCTAAATAAAAAGTACTACGTTCCGAGATTCGAGGAACTCTTTAGTAAGCACGAATTTACTTATTCCAAGAAAAGCAGAAAGACGACATAAAAATAAATAATCAAAACATTCATCAACAGGAACTTACAAGTAAGTAACTTTAAGATATACTGCCGGTGCAATACTGTCTTAAGCAATCTATTCATCTAGCGGAGATATTAAATTCTGCCATAGAATCCAGGCGGAGAGTTATAAATTCAGTTGATTTAGAGGCGGCCCTTATTTAATATGAGCGTTTAATTACGGCGGTGATTTAGTGCCCTTCGTCTTGTATTTTCTTGCCCGCGAAAAGTTCATTAAAAATTGACGCAAAGTGGAGAAGTCTGGTTCCGCTACGGAGCGCGTTTTTCATCATCCACTTCGTTCGCCGGAATTTGCCTGAGACCCGAGAAAACCGGGACAGACTCCTCCGTACCCTATCTTAATACCCCAAAGCATTGACGAAAATAAATTGAATGTCGTCTATTTTCGGCGCAAATTCGATCAGATTGTTTGAGAAGCTACAAAGAATCGTGCTGATTCGAATATAATCTTCTCACAGATCTACAAATCCGATGTTTATTGAAGAAAATGCAATCGGAAATATCTATACAATTTTGCGAATATCTTAAAATATATCATCTGTACATTTATTAATTACTGTTAGTGGAGGCAATGGGCTCGTTGTGCTTTCTCCTGCAGGATGACAGGCAAACCTATCAACTGTCGGTTAAAAAATATAATTATACAATTTATATGTAAAAATAATTCGGGAAGTATTTGATTAAAAATTGATATTTTGTTTTTAACTACCTAAGTATAATTTAAAATTCTTAGGAATTGAAAAACTAATAAGTCCATATTAGAATTTATACTCAGTACCTACGACATTTACAATCTGAAGAAAAGTTTTTCGGGGAAACATGTGAAAAGCCTATATAATATGTTATCCTGGAAGAATACTTTCTGTTCATTGAGAAATATTCGAAGCAATTTTGACAGTCTTTAGACGTTTTTCGAAGCTTTTAATAATAACTTATCATTGGGTCGACATGTATAAAACAGCCCAATATTTATACTTCCTTTAGAATCGTCTGGGAAAGCAGTTATATTATTCTCAGGCAGTTTTCTTGCAAAATTTGCCAACTTTTTAGAGTTGCACCACTATTATACCAAACCGAAATCATAGATATAAAGCTATAATTATCAGAGTTGTAAAAAGTTATAAAAATATTATTCATGGGATAGTTCAAGAACTTGGAGAAAAGGAGTTCGAGTACACAGAATGCAAAAATTTCAGTATTTGAGACACTAATTAAAGAAGATGATGTTATATCTATAAAATGAAAAAATCTGATGTGGCCAGGCACATGACCTTATCATACAATATATAAAATTATAAGTTTAGCTGCATGAGATTCTATCTGATCGAGAACGATCGTGTTTGCATTAAAATAAAACGAATTAGCCAAGATTTGACAGATATTGACAGTACGTATAGTCAAAAAATCAACCTTTGACACTACCTACTGCAATTGGAATAAAAATATCTGGCAAATCCTGGCTAACTTTATATTAATGCAGACACGATCTCGATCAAATAGAATTGGCTCCTACAGCTAAACTATTAGTTTTACAAAAAAATGTCTTAGACATAAATTATACAAAATTTCGTCTATTTTAATTTATTATTTAACTATTTTGACGAAATTACAGAAATGGCGGCTCATTTGCAAAATCCTTAAAAAATTCATAACAACATTGCTATCCGCACTCGAAATACACATTGACTTTTTGTATGACACCAAGATGTTTCAATATTTTTTCACATGGCGTACGTGCGCGCGTGTTTCTCCATGCATTTGCGTGTTGAATTGACGTTTCGCAACGGATGACGTTCTCAATACTGTCAAAACTCGCAAAATATCCAGGCTACCTACTATTAATGCAGACACGATTTCGATCAAATAGAATTTGCTCCTGCAGCTAAACTATTAATTTTACCAAAAAATGTTATAGACATAAATTATACCAAATTTCCTCTACTTTAATTTATTATTTATCTATTTTGACGAAATTACAAAAATGACGGTTCATTTTCAAAATCGTTGAAAAATGCTAAGAGTAAATAGCAAGTTCCTTTGGACCGTTTTGAACCAAAAGCTTTTCAGCTCTCAGTTTGGTCATGAAACTTCTAAATCTGAACTTTCGTCCCGATACCTTTAGTAGTTTCTCCGGAATCATCGTCACAAAAATCTGGTACACACATACACACATACACACACACACACACACACACAGACATTTTTTTGGACCTTGGTCAAAAATGTTCAGGGGACCCAAAAAGACCTATTTCCGATAAAATCCCAATTTTTTTTTTCGGCACGATTACAATACTTTACCATACTGCGTATGATAAAGTAAAAATATTAAGTAATCATTCTCATCGAAGAAAAAAATATCAAAATACGTATGTTTTATTATTAAGACCACAACTTTGAATTAGTTATGTTAGGTACCTTTACAATACTTTTTAATTTTTTTATCTTTCTGATTTTTTGATCAACCTTTTAATCAACAATTTTGTTAGGAAGGAACATGTTGATGTTGCACTATTGAAAAAAAGGTGGATTTTATGAATGGAAAGTAAGTAGGCGTTTTTGTTTACGCGGAATATAATTGCTGATAAAAAATATCCTTAAAAAATAACGATTCTTAAATAATTTACTTTTAAATGCCAAATAAAACATGATTTTGTGTTGAAATTTTAGTTTATAGCAACTTAATTTACCGTTATTTAATTTTTTTATAGAAAGAAATGTTTATTGTTATTGAGGGACTGAATAATGAAGTGGTTGGGTTATCTTCAATAGATCTTTGTGCTCGAAATAAAACGAATAAAACACTGTCAAAGTTTCACAGGTACATAATATGACTAAATATGATGACCTACATTAAAAGTTTACATTGTCGCAATATTAGTGTTTCTGGGATATATTGTTCGTAAACTAAAATATGTTTACTTGAGTTTGTGTAGAAAAATGTTTTGCAATGTGCACAATAGAAAATAATAAATAAAAACTTAGCCTTCCAATTCTTGAAATGAAAGGACAAAAACATTTATACTGGCGTCCGTACAGTTGGCTAGTTCAATCTCACCGAATGATCTAATTGATCGCAAACTTACGTGCCAGAATTTACAGCGGGCGTACGCGAAATTGACCAATTTACTGTAATGTTTCCTCCGGAAAGTTGAACGCCTTCCCCATGGCAAGAATGGCCCACAGCGAACGAACTTTTATTATGCTTGTCGGTACAAATTGCCAAAATTACCTCCCAACGCCAGAACGTTAGAATATCATTCCGGCACTGTGGTATTACGTGTCCTAGAAAAAACTTAACTGGATCATTAGGAATTTCTGCGGTAGTAAAATAACTCTTATAAAAGGATCATTTCAGTTTTATTCTCGTGTTTTATAATATGTTTTCTTGCGAATATAATGAGGAAGCACTATGAGAGCTTAAAATAGGGAATTTTGTACCAAATTATAAATGCTATTTTACTATTTTGAACATTACTAGTACCTTCAACATCTAGCTTCCGCTCTACAGAGGAAAGGAACGCCTCTGCGAAATATACTGAGAGAGCTATCGCGCACAGACTTATTGCTCTTTCTTCACCTTATTGGGTCGGAGCTTATCGATCGCTATTCGCCGTTTTCAAACATATATAACCCCTGTAACACGTAGCACGGACTATCTCTTCACGTTCATCTTGCCTCCGAACGTGAATTTGCAGCCATGCTAGCAAGTAACGAAAATTGTATAAAACTTTCAGGGTAAAACTCGAGGTGCAGCTGAAATTTAAGAGCTCTGTAGTTCTCTATATGTTATTTTTGTGGACATGTCGACCAATTTATAAACATCAATAGAAGTAATTGAAATCTATAGAAAGGACAACAAAAGCAGTGTGCTTTTGTATGCATTGGGCGGTAGGAGAGCGATTTTCAACTGTTTGCGTTAAACAAACCGTATACATCGCAAGTATTTGTTTTCTCTGCTCTGTTCTATCAACCTTCTCGCCGTTTCCAATATATTTTGTAGGGGCTAGTTCGGAATCTCTAGACCACGGTGACACGAACAAACAAAATCAAAAACACGAGCAATGTTTTCGAAATTTAATTATTGAATTAATTTTATATTCAGAAATGTCCCTGCGAACTCTACTACAGGGTAATTTTGATTGAAATCGAATTTGAAAAAGGACAATAACTCTCAAAAACTTTGTGTTTAAAATAAAATTTGAAAATCGAAAATCCCCAATATTCATTAATAACCAATCAAATTCTTCCAAGCTTTGTGAATGATGTTTGATATGAGACTGTAAGAAAATCAGGGTTATTCCAAAACCAATAAGGTTTTGTGGTCCAACTTCCAGTTAGTTTTATTTTAAAAATTTAAATCCCGAATTAACATTTTTGCTTGTATGTTAATTTTAGCCGTTTATTTAAACTCCACATAGCTTTTAGGCTGAATATAGCAATATATGAGACCTGGGCTATGGAAAGGGGGTTTATGTGTCAAGAAGTCGATTTTGAGTTCTTGGACGATTGTAATACAGAGAAGTACATTGTTTCCAATGAGCCCAAAAGCAATGTACCATTTCCATGTAAAGTTTTGTAGAAGAAAGCAAGTAGAAGTACAAACTTCAACCGCGTTTTTTTTTCTCGAAAACTAATTCTTGTCCGATTCCGTAGTCCAGGTCACATATACTTTTTCAGCCCCATATTGTTTAAGAACTGTTCATCTCTAAAATGTTTGCAAAGTACAAGGACAAAAGTACCTTTATATTTGATGGAGAATCATAATATCAAAGAAATAAATTTGACGTATGGTAGAAAGTTACGCAATTTTTTTTATAAATGTTATGACAAAGTTCTTTTTATAGCGAGTCACTGTAATGTGTATTTTTAGCGGCCGATATACAATGTTGTCATTCAGAGCTTGTTAACCCACATTTGGAAAAGTAAATGATATATTGAGAGTGGGCAAGGAAAAATATTTATAACTTTACTAAAAGCTGTTGCTTTTTAGTCTCGCCAAAACAGCCAAAATAAAAAATCTGATGCGGCCAGGCACATGACTTTATCATACAAAATATAAAATTAATAGTTTAGCTGCATGAGAATCTATTTGATTCAGATAAATCGTGTCTACATTAAAATTAAATTAGTTAGCCAGGATTTCACAGATATATTGATAGTCAATACTATCAATAGTAGGTATTGTCAAAGCATCAACATTTGACACTACCTACTGTCACCAGAATAATAGTTATTTATCCGTGCCGAAAGTACGGAATAGCGCGACGAGCGGTGATGCTGCGCGTCACCGATGACGGAGCGTCGCCGTCGCATGTGAGCGAGTCGCGCTATGTAGTTTTCGGCAGGAGTGACATCAACGTTTTTTGTGTTGCTTTTTGAGAAATACGTATTTAAAAAAAATAAAAATGGTTTTATTTCTGGATAGGAAATGTTAGGTTGATACCACTTCTACGAAACGTCAAGTTTAAAAAGCTAATTCAAATTCTGACAGATTTATATTCGTTCATGACACTATAGATGTCACATCCGAGCCAACATACTAAAACGTAACTATACTCATCGCTATACTTTATTTACAATTTTCTCAATTTACCGTTTTTACAATTAGATAACAACGGGTTGATATTTTTTATCAACAAACAATCAAATTGGCGATCTTATTTTATTTGAATTTAGTATTTTCTACTTTACCGCACTAGAGCGGCAACGTTCCATAGCGGTTCTCCAACCTCTATGAAATCAGCTGTTTTCGAGTGTGACAGCCATAAACATTTCTGTGGTGACGGCAATATACTATTACACTTTCCTGTCAGAGTGACAGTTTACACGAAATTACAGAAATAGCAGCTCATTTGCAAAATCCTTGAAAAATGCTTAGAGGAAACTGCCAGTTCCTTTGGACCCTTTTGAACCAAAAGCTTTTCAGCTCTAAGTTTAGTCATAAAACTTCTAAATATGAACTTTCGTCTCGATACCTTTAGTAGTTACTCCGGAATCGTCGCCACAAAAATCGAGTACACACATACGCACACACACACACACACACACATACACACACACACACACACACACACACACACACACACACACACACACACACACACACACACACACACAGACTTTTTTTGTACCTTGGTCAAAAATGTCCAGGGGACCCAAAAAGACCTATTTCCGCTAAAATCTCAAATTTTTTTTTCGGCACGATTGCAATACTTCATCATACTGCGTATGATAAAGTAAAAATCTGATGTGGCCAGGCACATAGGCACATGACTTTATCATACTATATATAAAATTAATAGTTTAGCTGCATGAGATTCTATTTGATCGAGCTCGGTCGTGTCTGCATTCAAATAAAACTAGTTAGCCAGGATTACCAAAAATCACCGTTTGACACTACCTACTGTCATTAGAATGAGATTATCTGTCAAATCCTGGCTAACTAGTTTTAATGCAGACACGACCTCGAAAAACCGTATACACATACACACAGAAATTTTTTTGTACTTTGCTCAAAAATGTTCAGGCGACCCAAAAAGACCTATTTCCGCTAAAATCTCATTTTTTTTTCGACACGATTACAATACTACATCATACTATGTAGTATGTATGATAAAGTAAAAAAAGTAAAATCCGAGTAGTTCCAAGGTTTCCAAATGGCCTGAAAATCTTCGCAATGTTGTAGAGAATGTTTAAAAAGGAGCAAATGATGATCATGTGCAGATTATGATTTTTTCACTTATACTAAACATATTTTCCATTCATATAATTAATTACTATAAACTTGCATTGTTTATTATTATTATACCAAAGAAAGTTCTACTTTTTCAATCGTTCACGTTTGCAACCTCTATACTCGAACTCTGCCAATAGAATCTATAAAACAACATCACAAGAGCATCAGTCTTCTATGACCTTCAAATATGGCCGCCATGATCCATTCGCTATAACTATCTAACTATTCTAACTAACGGACAAACTAACTCAGTTGTGCATTAGCAAGAAATATTTATAAACGAATATATTCTTTTGTATTTACGCATAGGGTGAACTGATGCGAACTGGCTTCCTATCCGAGAAGTGAAAACCTTGTTGTTTTATTAATGAGATCGCTTTTGTTCCTCTTTTTCCGCTGTTTATCATCCTGCGCTTCTCTAAGCGTGGTAGTTAATACCATATTTTATCATCTCTCATGTGGCTTTAAATGTATCTCTTTACGGTTTGCATCTGCCGTAAGATGTCTGAAATATTAGTCCACTCGAAATGCACTTTAGTTATTTAACCCACTAAAATTCCCAAGTAAACCTGGGAGTAGTAAACTCATGTATGTAGAAGTTTTAGGTACACCAGCTGCAAAATTTTTATATTGATAGACAGTCACACAGACATATGGCTCACCTATACAGGTAAGTGGTTTTATGCATAAAAAAGAAAAGAAAAATCAATTAATATTAATCAATTTATTAAAGAACATCACTTAAGAATTATGTTTATAGACTGAATACAAAATAAATAAATCTTAACGCAATGTAATTGTTGGATGTAGGTGTGACAGAGAAACATTGAGAAATTGATGAGATTATGGAATATTGTCATCGTCTATCCGTCTATACAATATGGTCTGTGGATAATTACCAATGACCTAAAACGACATTATAATCATAGCGGAGCCATGTTGCGAGCGGCACGCCACATACCCGATATAATATTACAACATTAACGTGTAAACTGACCATCGCCCCTGTGGTTACGTAATTTACTTGACGCTTGTTTACAAACAAACCAGAACATTACTGTAATTATACCATTACTAATAATATACAACCGATCTGAATCGATTTCAGTTTGTATTGAAGTCGATACATGAAATTCATGAAAATGTTGTTTGTGACAAATATAAAGCATGAAACTACACCATGTAAGTTGTATATGTACCAATGTTAGGCAAAAGACGGTTTATTGAAGAGAATATCCTGGTTTTATGCTGAGATTGTCTATTCCGAGACTGGAGAGATTAATTAAAAGTAGATATTCATGCTGGTCATATTGAATTCGAAATTTCTGTGTGCTCCGCGAACCGTACCCCGTATAAATCAGGATCCAAATAACCGATACTGGCCCATTACGTTTGTTTATTCAAGTCCTAAATAAACGAAAGTTTCTTGGTATTCAGAAACAACCTAGCCCTTAAATTGTAATGTAGTGCTTCGCATAATGACACGTCTTGTTTTACTTCCATATTCCCGATAACCTGCTTTTAAAACTATTAAATATTTTGTATACTATTCATGTGGGTAACAATAATGATGACTTTTTCGAAATTGCTAAACCAAATAGGTTGACTGAAACGCTAGTTGCGCTGAATATACACTGTGGGAAAAAATGGTACATATTTTCAATTGCTCAATTTCCAAAGATATTAAGTAAATTCAAGCATTTCTTTAGCATTTGTTCATATTTGCAATAATTGAACGCTTTAATCCAACGTAATGTTGCTTTATGTATGGCTATGCAACATTTCTCATAATATTGGGCCAATTTAGTGTGAGATGA
Source organism: Melinopterus prodromus (assembly GCA_964023965.1). Taxonomy (NCBI): domain Eukaryota; kingdom Metazoa; phylum Arthropoda; class Insecta; order Coleoptera; family Scarabaeidae; genus Melinopterus; species Melinopterus prodromus. The sequence goes on from OZ030398.1 coordinate 4,910,424, forward strand.
AATGTTTCATGAAATTAGTAGGTCTTTTGGTCAAAAAGAACAGTAGAGATTTTATAGGATCGTATACAGGATGATTTTTTTAGTATACACGGTGAAATTTTGAAACATCTTTCTTTTGCTGTTTTTACTCATGAAAGCAGTTGAATTGGACGTTTGCATAGATAAGGTGAAGAAACTATAGCCAACGTTTAGTTCTCTTATGGGCGCCATGTTTGATTTTGAAATTTTTGAAGTATTTTTCTTACCTGTTTTCTATATTGTGCTACAATTATTGGGCTGTAGATTTTTTGCAAATTCTTGTGTTTTTTCAAACAAAAACATAAAATTTTTGCAGTTTGCTGTCACTTGTCTGACGGTCAGGATTTTGCTGAAACTGACGAAAAGAGTACCTATAGTGATAAATTCATATATGCGGCCCATAACAACACCAATGGCTCCACGATTTTAAAGATAACTCAAGTACACAGTTAAGTTTCTCTTGTCGTTGCAATGTTTTTGTTACAAACGTCATAATCCAATGGTTTTTACCAAAAACAATAAAAAAACATTGTTTAAATATATCACCCCGCAGAAGAAATAAAAATCAACCTGTGTACGATGCTATAAAATCTCTAGTGCCTTTTTTAGCAAAACAAGGCAAGTTTCTTTACCCATTGATTGTACTACACCTTTCGTTTCACATTAAATTGATACGATATTATCAGAAATGTTGCATAGCCAAACCTAAGGCAACATAACTTTGGATTGAAACGTTCTGTTATTGTCAATATGGTATGGTTTCAATCTTCACACAACAAGCAATGCGTTTTTTAAAGAAATATTTGAATTGACTATATATTATTGGAAATACGAGTGATTAAAAATTTGTACCGTTTTTTTTAGCCCGCAGTGTATTTATTCCACATTTTTATTCGTCCAGACAGGTAAAAAAAATTTATATCTGCACCTGCTTTTTTACTCTGTATTTAACGCTCACTGAACCACTTTGCGTCCAGAATTGCAAGCGGTTCGGCAATTTATAACAGTTTCCAACAAATTCGAAATTCAAAACGCTGCAGGCAACAAAAAGTCCGGAGTTTCCGTTGCGTGTTTCTCGCCTACACGTTAACGTTTCCTATTTCGCTCCAAGCTACAAATGCTTACATTGTGTTCCCTATCTCGTAATTATTCAAATGAGCATAATTGTTTTCTTTTTGGCACGACTGCGTACACGTTTTTTTGTCGTTATTCGTTTCGTGACTGCGGAATTTGGGCGTGTATGCGATTTCTGTTGACGTTGGTCGTTGTAACGATTTATGATAAATTTCTTTTATACCTAGCAGGTTTACTTTAAATGTGACCTATAGGTATGCTGATACCAATCATGTAGTTAGATTAAGTGTACTTAATTGTTTTTATTATATTTCTTTATAATTTATTTTTACGTCTGTTTTAATTGTTATTGTTACAACACTATTTTTTTAACTTAGAAGTTCGTCGTGCTTTCGTCGTGCGTAACCAGATAATATTTTGCTCAGGTCAAAGTTGCAGTATTCCTTTGTTCAATATCGAACTATTAACTGAGCTGGAATCCTATGCTCCTATGGTCATATAAAATAAAAATAAATGTAAAAATCATAGTACGTCAAAAGCTTATATGGTGTCAATAAGATCTACGGAAGTTTATGATAATACGATATTGTCCCAAATAACAGCACTAGTTTTAACGAAATATAGTTGCGCAACATTTAATATGATGGTTTTTGTTTCTATTAAATGAAATATACAGGGTGTCTCAACAGTGCTATCTCGGAAGATTGTGCCTCCGCAAATGAAGATATTTTTAAACTGATTTCATTCATATGAACACACAGAACGCCGAGGCGCACATTTTGAAATTATTAGCGTGTATACAGGGTGCTTCATAATATAAAACCAACCCATGTTGGTTATGTTTGGGTTCATTCGGAACATCCTATATTTTGGCACAATTTTCAATTCCTCCGAAAATTTTAGTACAATGAAATCGAACATTACCTACCCTAAAGTTTATACTTTTTGATTTTTTTGGCATTTTTATGGAAAAACACAGTTCAGTTCTACTCTTCGTTCTGCACAAAAACTACTAGTACACACCAGTGCTAAACCAAACAATTGCAGATATAACTACTCTTTCTTCTTCATACAAAAACGATTTTTCTATCAATAAGTGTTAAAGTGCTAAATTACTGTTTTCTCTCATCATTTCATCTTTTTTTAAATAAAATAAAACATTTTATCACATCTGCAAGTTAATATTATAATTTGAAAATTGAACTTATACCCTGTAGGCTATCAAAAACTGTGCTAAACAAGTTAGGTATCTGTCTAATACCTTGTCTATATATAATTGTTGTTTTGCAAGAAATTGAAATTTATAACGGTAATTTTATGTAAATTTTCACGAAGGAGTTAAGTTATTTCTGTAACGGTTTATTTTAGCAGTAGTGTGTGCTAGTACTTTGTGTACAGAACGATGCGTAGAATTCAAAAAAATACGTAGATACAGGTTGTCCTACTTAAAAAAAATAATTTTCTTAGGAAAGGCTGTTCTAAACGTGCGCAAGAAAATTAAAAACAGGTGTTGAGATATAAAATTTTTCTTAGGCTGTAATTTTCCATAAAAATGGCAATAAAGTAAAAAGTATAAAGTTTAGGGTAGGTACTGTACTTTCTTATTGTCGTAAAGTTTCGCGAGGAACTCAAAATTGTGTCGAAATATAGGTTGTTCCATTAAAAAAAAAACAAAGTTGCATTGATACATTACTAGTTTTAGCTAAACTATTAATTTTATATATTGTATGATAAAGTCATGTGTCTGGAAACATCAGATTTTTTTATTGCAATAATAAGGTTAAGCTTCATTTTGTCATAAAAACTGGTATTTGGCATTGAATGTTTATTTTTACTACCGTATGTGCATTTTTGTAATAAAAGTTTCATAAGTACCCCAATAAATATCCAAATTCGGTTTTTGATTGCTTTTTTAAATATATTTGAATATAAATACCTGATTATTTTATAACTCTGTTTGAAACGCGTTGAATATCGATTAATTCTAAATTTTATTGCTGACGTTCGTTTAAAATCGAAGTACTCTCGCTTTACACCACATGACGTGGCTCATAAAGTTTAAATGACTTCTCGCGTGCCAGGAAGTAATACTTGCTGTCTCTATCCCACTATCGCCCAACACCTATGAATTATGTTAAACATATTTCATATTATTATACCCTATTTTCATATCAGATGTAACATTTGAAAGAATAGTTTATCTACAGCTTCTACGCCAAACTTTAGCATTTACGGCAAGAGGCATAAGAAAATTATAATAAAAGGCCAACAAATGTTACCATTTTGAGATAGAATATTGAGTGGATTGCTTATCATTTTTCATATGTTCGATCCATTCAAAGTGTTATATGACTAAAGAAACAATTGCAGTATTTGTTTTTTAAATTTAATTTCACTGTCAATCTATTAACTTTGTATTAAAAATCTATTAACTTTGTATTAAAAAAACTATTGCGCCTTTTTCGTAGAATCTAGACCTGAAAACAGAAATTATCAATTGAGTCCAGTTTTTCTATGAAAACGCAAGAAAATGCAAAAATATGTACCTTTTTTTCTCAAAACCTACACAATATTAAAAATGTATGACTTCAGATTCATAATATAAGTAATTGAAAATATGTGAAATGCGTTTTGTATCCAGATTCAGTACGAAAAGTGAACCTACTCAAACTTGGATACAAAAACAGTATTTACTAACTGACAAATACAAAATTTCGCAAATTCAATGTACGTAAATGTCACGCGACACAGATTTATCTCGCGTACACTATAATGTGAAACTTTATCCCAATTTGTGTCAAATACCCAAACAATAACGTAATTAAACGAATGAAATAAATGCAATACGTTAATGCCGGGTGGTCGACATTAATCCAAACAAATATATTAATATTAAACACTAATTACGTGTAAATCAAATAAAGCTAATATATTTTACAACATTCATTAATTTTAATTTATTCTTCATAATTTGGTAATCTGATTTCGATAAACATTCCAATGCTAACACACATAAAAACATAATTATTATTGAATTTTAGCAATTACGATTAAAATTCCTCATATTTCGGTATTTCGTTTTATTTCATTTTAATATTTATGACATAGTTAACTAGATGCGACTTGATGGTGGAGTAGGTTTAAATATTTATGAGCATATCATCACATCAGAATCCGTAAGTTAGTATAAAATGCACATTTACGTGGCTTACACTTACCCGGAATATATTTGGGATTCACACACGTTCATCCTGGATATTCATGCATTATTTATAGCACTATACGCGAATAAATCCATTAAGACATTGTATATTATTATGAAATACACTTGCTTCAAATTTGGCTCATTATTTTGCGTTGCCGCGTCGCCATTTAAGAAATTATAGTGCCATCGTATTACTAAAATTGTCATCGCGACAAGACCGTAACCTGGAAATTTATTAACTATAAATCGGGCGTTAACGAAATAAAAGTCATACGATAAGATCTCTAAATAGCTTCGATTTTGTCATAAATTCTATATTTCCGGTTTATTGGGAATAATATCCCGTGGAGCGGATAAAATATCCACAATAGAGATAGCCTGCAATCGCTGTGTCGGATGGTTTATAGCTAACAGAAAATAAAGCTAGCAAATTGTGTGTTTTAACGGCAGAAAATTTACCTGAACGGCGGAATATATAATGACAAAAAGTGTAAATGAACGGCAAAGCATGTGTTTTAATGACAAAACAAAATATTAACGGCAACATGTGGTTTAATGACAAAAGTAGGAAATATGTGATTTATTTGTTTAGATACATATTTCATTATGTATATAAGTCGGTGAATAGAAATTGAGATTTATTAGATATTTAAATCATATAGGAAGTAATTAGTATCTACCAATATGTAAAAAAATATTATCAATTTTTTTAGAAAACTTTATTTTCATAATAGCTTCTGGATGATAGTCTTACATTAAAAATGCATATATTAGAACACTTATGAGTAAAAAACCCACTTTAAGAACTATTTAATGATGCGCCCGCCATCTTCAATTTTGAGGAAGGAAGTGAATGGATCCATGACCAGATTGTCATTATACAGGGTGCGGCAAAAGTCAGTTTACGCTGTCGGGGGTTCGTGCATGCGCGTTTTTTTTTTTTTTTAATTTTTGATGTTATATCTTTTCGGAAAGAAATTTTTTTGCCATTATTTTTTTTTGCGTTTTTCTCTCATATGCAAATCGGTAAACTGACTTTTTCCGCACCCGGTATATTAAAATAATTACAATACTTTCTTCGTGTTCCGTGTTCAAACGGATCTTTTCAACAACATATTGTGGGTTGACTTAAGTCAAACTTGCATTTATCATAATAACATCTTTTTTACATAAATACTTTGCGTCTTCTAGGAAGATAATTTAATCTTAAGTTATTTTCATATTTTTGTGACATTTTGACCTTACTTTTCCGAAAATCTTACGAGATTTTTTAATTCACATTCGTGTTCAAGACAAATAATGCTATCCACTATGCATTTTTATATTCCATTAACAAAGTCCATGTTACCCAGAGTTATGAATATTTTGAATTTTTAATTGTTTTTCATTAAGAAAAATATGGGGTTGCCATTACATTAAAATTTGTAATAGGGTATTTGACTGTATTAAAAATATGGTTTGTATTATAGTCATCCTAATAGATCACAGGGTGAGGAAACTATTTGTCATTACTTAAAAAAAATATGCATTGTTTCTATTAAAACCCAAAATTTAAATTGAATTTTATTCACGTCTTATCTCGCTCAGTCGCCAGTGAGCGCAGCCTCCTGTTTGAATTTATTACGTTAAATTACAAACAATAGAAAACAACTTTGTTAAATCGGTTAGTGGTAATCTGCCGAAGGCTAACGCTTTGATGGTGGGTTTCTTCTTTAAACATAATCCTTATTTTTACGCTCCGGAACTAAACAACGTGTAAAAAGTACAATGTAAACATAACATTGTAGGTTAGGTTAGTTCTAACCGTAAACTGTCAGATTATACCTGGATCGAAAATACGATAGATAACTTATTCTAGTCAGTTTTACTTATGCCGAAGTAATCTTCACAACAACAAACACTTGTATTGGCCCGCTATTTATTTCATTTGGATTTCTACGAGCCAGTCTCAACCACTTTCTTCGCAGTTTCAAATCTTGCGGAACAGCTACAAATAGTTTATCCGGAGTTTTTATTGACGTATTTCTGCATTGTGGATTTATGCACGACTTATAACCCATTTTTATGTAGAAATTGTGAAAACAACACATCATAGAACACAATTACCAAGCGGCGACGAAGCCGATGCTTACAGACCATATGGGCCGATTGGACATCTAGTATCGTGTGACGTCACAAGAATCACGTGATCTACGTGACACTGAGATTCGAGGTGGGGGGGGGGGGTACACAAATAAACATTTTCAGTGACTAAATTATATTTTTATAGTTTAACATAGCAAACTAAACCGTCAAAACTTTGTGACTTACTATTTCCAAAGTTCCCCCAATCAAAAAACAACCAATTGATTTAATTACTGCGATCCTATCGTTCTCGAGAGTGATTTTTTAAAAATTGTGGACGTGCAGACCATTCATCTAAAACAGAAACTAAAACATGGATCCTCTTTACACTGCAAAATTCATTTGTTTGTAATTTTTTCACTTCCACAGAATAATGTCAAATATCTAGAATATGCAGCGTCGGGCCGTTGTTTATGCTTATTAGATATTGGATGCATTTTTTTCATTTTATTTTACTGATGAAACCCTGCCCAGAAAAGAACTTTGGGTCCGACTCAAAATGCAGTCCATATTGTCTAATAATAGAATTATTTGCTTAATATTTAATAAAATATGCATTTCTACATATTTTATGATTTTTTTAGATTAAAAATGGGGTAAATATTTTTTGGCTAATTCTAAACGAATTTCATGGAATAATAAATTTTATGATGTTTTTCATTTGAAAACCGACAAGAACAATTTTCAGTTTTTTTTTTGTGTTCTTATACGAATATTATCTTTTTTTATGGGAAAAGGCAATGATCGATTAAAATCTAAAATAAATTAAAATCTTTATGGATAAATGAAAAAAAGAACAATCTACAAATATTTAAAAATCTGTAATTGAAAATTTATTTTGATTATACATTAGTATGATTATTAAATCCGTGCATTATACTTGGACAATCAAAACCTCAAAGGCACGGATGTAGTTTCAACAAGATTCAAGCTTGACGAATTACAAGCAGCAGTTGTATCCTATTTATTAATAAAAGAAATATCGTTTGCAAAAACATTTCCTAGTATTAAAAGCTTCTTAGAAAAGATTAGTAATTTCAAAATTTTCACTAAACATCAAACGATCTTTGTAATTTAAAAACTATTTACTCCAGTTCATTATCAAAACTAACAAATAGTAAAACACGTAATAAATGTCCTTAAGAGAGCAGACAGGGTTCAATTTTTAATGGGTAGTGTCTTGAAAATTCTGGACATTAGAATAAAATTATTAATATGCGGGACAAAATTCGAGACGCTTTACGGGTCGGGACAAGTAGTCAAAATTTGCAAAATTCACCCTAACGTACAACAGATTTGGCGGGACTTTTCGTGATTCAATTTTTAACGCTGATTTTTATGAAATATTGAGGAAATAATTACGAAAAATAATGCGTATACAAAGTAGAGTGAAGGAATAAATTCACTAAGATGGTTTACCAATAATAGTCAAATACCCTATTATAAATGGACGTATTCCAGTGTTTTTTAAAATAACAAACCGTCTTAGAGATTTTCTCATATTTCCTTACTTTACAATAAAATTGCCCAAACAATTAAAAAGAATAAAATATCTATAATCCTGGAGAACGTAGATTTAGTGAATGGAAAGTGCATAGGCGATAGTAGTATTTTAGTATTTTTATTTTCAAACAGATCTTTTGACAGCTTTGGTATATTATGCATAGGTACAGTTAGGTCCATCTGGCGACACACTCTATACGGTCGCGCCTATCTCCTCGAATAACAATGAATCCTGGCTCGCAGAGTCATTTATCCTGGGGCGAGGGCCTCGTCGAGTGTTAACGTGCTGGAAGTCAAAGGAAGCCGGCGTCGGCGGCGACTAGGTGGCGCCGGCCGCAACTAGAAATCAACGAACGGTTATGTGTACTTTGAGTCGGAGGAAACGACTCCAAGTAACGAAAGTTAGCTTCGTTACGGTCCCTTTGGGTCCCGCCAAGAGGGTCGGACGTCGAGTGGGCCGCTCTCGCAAAAGAAACTAGGTTAAAGGGCCGGACCGAATATCTACGTAACGGTGCAAAGGAGGAGCGCACTGCTCGCTAACAAACGTTCTCGGATTAAACGGCTCTTCGGCTGGCAAAGACTGCTTAATGAGATGGCTCTTCCAAAGACACGGACGTCCAGCTTTAGAACAGAAAAAAAAACATTGCGAAAGCCATGACAAGCTAGCCATCACTATTCTTGAATGACTAAACTACCTCTGACGTGCAAATATTATACGATAAATATGACTTGTCAGCAAGAATTTATATATAACTCGCTATTCTTTTTGGTAATAACACTACCGTACAAAATTCGAACTTCATAGTTTTTTTTATCGTGCCATACTACACAGTGCAGCAGAGAGTTTTAATGGGTAACAAACATTTTACGACTTTTGACAACATCCCCATTAAACGAAACCACCATGAGTGAACGTACACGTGACACCTCTTGTCGTACACTGGCTACGTTTTCCCTGAACGCAAGGGGTTTCAAAAGTTGAACTGTGTTATAAATGGCCCAATTTGTGTAACGATCAACGATTTTTGAGATTAACGGTAGAGTTATGAAGCTGTATTTTTCATCACTATTTCAGATTTCTAAAAGATTTCGTCTGTGACAAATTTATTCCATCAAATATACCCATATACTGTGTTTTTCTTATTCTCACTTCGTTTCTCACTGCATAATTTATGATACGGGATTTATTTATTTGATACTAAACGTATCCGATCATTTCCAATAGTGGAAGGAAGGAAAATAAAATCCCCTTTTTTAAGAACTAGTCTTTAATTTGAATCTCTGGTTATTAATTTCGGACTATTATGTCTATCATCAGACCAGCGTCAGGTTCAGCGTCGATGAATATAAAATACATATCAAAAACAGTAACAATCGTACATGAATACCAAGAAACTCCACCCGTGTTTCAAGCGCAGTTGGCGCTTTTCTGTGAGATTTCAAGGATTCTATGAAATCCAGTTATACACTATATACATTCTCGAAAAAAATTCCATTTTTAAATCTTATTAATCGTATTAGGAGCTCAATCTGCTCAATGAATTATCAGCAAGTATTTCAATAAACTAGTTCGGTTTTACTCATACACACTGGAGCATAATGTCAGTTTTATTCGTATCACCCTATGGTTTATTTATTGATAAACAACAATATATTAATATATATGTAAATATGTGTAAATGACACTTTATTTAAAATTACATGGATATTATAGTATATTAATATGCTATGAGTAAGTAATGTCAGTAATTACTCACGAGAACATAGTTTGCTCGCCTACGGCTAGTGCTGGAAAACGTTCGAGTGAGTAATTGCTATTACTTGCCACTGGAATACTATTATACTTTTTCTACGACTATGCAATACAATTTTATAAATTAATTTATCTAAGACTCACATATAATAAGTTCATTGCATACGTTTCTATGACTATATAATATCCATGATAATACACGCATTCAATGATTATAATGACCCTAGCTTTGTATAATAATGACAGTTTGTTCAAATAATGACTTCACTATTTGAACGAACTGTCATCATTATACAACGCTAGTGTCAATGTCTGTCAAAACCTACATGGATGACAGTTATGTGACAGTTCGCCTCGCCATCATTGACAAACACATTTAAATTATTTGATATAAAATGGAATTTATGAGTCATAGATAAAAGCGTCGTATTCGACGCTTTACTTTCTTCAAATGCCAAACCACCCCAGATATAAAAATATATGGATAACCTCGAGTGTGTTTATTATTTATATAAATTATCAACCGTTGAAAAATCTAGCCCAACCACAAATAAAATCAATGTTTATAAAGTAATTTGAATTAAAAGTTGAATTCTAAATTAAGGGCAACAAAATTCTCGTCTTCTGATAATATTTTTTCTTATTACCACCACATATTTCAAAAAGGAGATTTTCCTGAAGTAACTTCAATGCAGTAAGATAAGATTAATCCCGTACTTTGATATATATTTTTGCTGGTCATAGATTGCTCAATATTGAACTCGAACCAACAGTAATCGTAATAAAAGTTATACGAAATTATAAAGAAAAAACATAAAAATATACAAGCATTACGCGGTGTAATCAGAAATGATGAGAAACTGCGACGTACGCGAATACTGGTAGATTTACAGCGTGCGCAAAGGTCCGAGAAGCGTAGCTAACGCGAACCGCGTTTGTTTATTTTTAAATTTGCCTGTACGTGAAAAATTCCGTAAAGTTTGCATATAATTCGCAGATTTTGCAAGCGCCCAACAAACGGAACGTAAAGCGCGCCGCAAAAAAGGTCTAAAATAAACCGAACGGAAAAAAATACGGGCGCACGTTTTCGAGAAGATAAATATTTTCAATTCGGACGGCGCCCGTTTATTTGATACACACCCTACTACCTACAGTCTGGTAATTATTCAAAGCCCGGACAAAAGCGCTCACACTTAAAATGACTTATCTGGTTTGCCCCCCCCCCCCCCCCCCCGTCGGAAAATGGTAAACGCCGCTGTATATTTTCATTCCGCGCTGGAGATTTACGCAAACGCAGCCGTTTTTTTGACAGCGGGATGGTTGTTTAAAAATACAGGCGAGACGATCTAAAAATTTAACGACCATTTTGGCGAAGTCGCCGGTCACTGGTAAGAGAAAAATACAGAAAAATAGCAAATCCGAATACAAAGTGTTTGACTAAATAGTCGCATCGCGTCTACTTAAAGTTTAATTAAAAGACATGAAGTGTATTTAGTAGGCTCTATCCTCTTTTAAACGGCAAATTAAAGCATGACGTTTCATTATTATATATTATGAAATTTTATAACAGAAATTTTCCCATTTGAATTTACTTTTACATATTATAATGTATTAAAACAGTGATATAGATATCTTATCTCTTTATGCATCTTTTTCCATTTGGAAGGCCAACAGGAAAAGACAAAATTTGTTTTTTTTTCTGTTGCTAGAATTTTGAGTTGCTTCAACAAAAATCCAGACCAAACAGTAAGGATTGATGTAGCTCTGAAACAGAATACATGCTATGAAACAGATCACTGGCCCATCTTCCTCACTTATTCCACAAATACAAAACTTTGATTTAGATTAATATACCAACTGAGGGGCCTAGAAGTAAAAGGGCTTAAGTGAACTTTTTGTGGTTCTGAGATAATAAGCTTTACATTAAAGTTATATTTCAAAATTTCAAAAATAAGTTTGGAAAATTGTATTATTATTTAAATTTTATTCATAGTCATTAAAAGATTGTTACGAATCAAGCAGTCTCTAAATTTTATTGTTTAACTTCTTTTTTTGCACAAATGTACTTGAAACATTATGCTGGTTTCAAAAATGATTCACGTGCATTTACTGTATTAATATGAAATTTATTAAAAAATAGAAATGACAAGTTATCTAATGTACAGTATAACGCAATTTTTGTATTCGTAATGGAAATATATCATAACGGCGTCATCTTTATGAGTATTCCAATAAATCATATTTTTCTTGTGCCCTTTTCTTTCAGTTGTGGTCACATCATGTTTTATATAACTATATTTGTAGAAGAGCCGTGATGGAGTGGTGGAATATATTCCAACAATATGATTAGGTTTCTGTACTTTTATTTTGATTGATGTTTTATTCAAAGGCTTAGTATAGAAAACCGGAAAGACTATTCTTGACTATAATAATAATAAATAATAAACAATGATTATGTAATAAACTTTAAACCTATGAATTATTGGGTAGCCTATAGTCTATATTTCATTATTCTAGCTCTTCTAATAACGGCATTGCTGGCATTGCATAATATAGCTTTTTGTAGGTCAACCACTAATCCAATGATTTTAGAACACGGCACATTGAAAGCTAGCATTCTGCAGGTGATTTTACTTTTTAATTTGTTGAAATCTATGGATTATTTCCGGAGTAATTAATTGCTAAAGTAAAACGAATAAAATTTACGAGGCAAAAACAGCGCCAATTCTTGTTAATTAGGAAAAATCGGGAGTACGCCAACATATACAACTTTCGAAGTTTTATTAGTTGTAGCATATTAATCAAGGACAGCATCAAAGTTTTATCAAATTTTTTCGCCCCTAGATTTGCGAGAAAATCGACGTCAAAAGAAGGGGCATAATATATGGCCACGATAGTACATTTTGGGAATAGACCATAAATTGTATTCAATAAAACAATGAGAGTTATACGCCCTAGTAAATTTCTTTTAAGCTTTGTTTTCAGAACGGCGTTCGTAACATAAAATTTGCATCGTGCAAATCCTTTCAAAACAAAACCAGTCCTGTACAAAAGCGACCATTTGCGAAACGCTTCCCTCTAAATACATTCATCAACCTCTACTGTCCGATTGAAATCTAAACGGACTTCAGCTTCCTCAGTAATTACCGGTAGGACTGTGAATCGTGCAACCGCGAGCATAACTTCCCCATGCTGACGCTGAACAGCACAATAATTAATACAGTACAGGACGAAGAGGACTGAAGTAACGTAATGAGAGAAATACCAGGGATTCTATGTAATTTTTCCGCCGACACGTAGATCTCTGGATATGCTAGTATATCAAACGAGTCTGTTCGTATATTGCAATATCACGCGATGTAGTTTCCAGGTCAATGACAGGCTAGCTGCCTATCCGACTACTTGAAACTACCAGCGCAGCTTTTTCTACTCAAAATTCAGGTAAGAGTTTTATTTGCTCTTGAGTGCCAAGCGTCCAGAGCTTGTGAATTAAAAATGGATATGTATGAAATCAGGCATATCCATTCGTAATAAATAAATAATTAAAGTTGTCATTTGTATTTGAAACACTAGTTATAAATAATTCGGTATAATGAAATATTAATGAACGTATATAGCGTTTATTAGGTACTATTTCATTAGTTCTGGTATTTTATTCTGCAATATAAATTAACATTATATTGCGAAATTGTCGTCTTTTTTCCTGTGCAAATATATGAAATTGATTGAAATATTTGATTGAAATTTCCACTGTGCCAATAAAATTAAATAAATTAATAGCGTTTATTACGACACACAATACACACATTGCATAGGGCTGACAGCAATGCGCCTAAGGGACAGTGCCCATATACATCCTTCTGTCCAGAGAATTTCGGAGATAATTTCGGATGTATGTTGCGTATATTGGAAATTGTTTAAGGACGAAAGTGTCGTCCACGTATCTGAACCAGCATTTAGTCTTGAGGTTATATGACACAAGAATTTGTTGTTCAAATGCATCCATGAAATATGTTGACAACGGGGGATAAGGGTGGACAATTGCCAGCTCTCAAAACTTGTTCATAGGACTTGCCTCGGCAGTGGAAGTAAGTGGAAGATAGACACGCACCTACCATGTCAGCGTAAACGGAAGGTTGGTTATCAGATGTAAGGAGTTGGGTAACTATGGTGATGGTATCCTGGATTGGAACCCTGGTAAATAAGAACTCAACGTCGAAACTTACCAAGCGGTCTTGTGGATCCAACGCCAGGTTTTGGATTCTTTTACTCAAACTGTTGGGAATTAAGGATTAAGTAATTCGTGTTACCAGTTTATTTGTGTAGGATGTTGGCAAGAAACTTGGAATGCGCATAAGATGGACTGACAATTGAGCTGACTATGGGACATAGCAGAATATTAATGTTGCTTACAATTTTCGTAAAATGTCTGATTATAATGTCAAAAAGCGCGAGTTTTGCAGCATTTACAAAATCACAGCTGAACCCAATGTCCTAGATACGCCAAAAAGGTCTTGTTCAAATGTGTTGAACTGAAAATTCTACAAAAAAAAAAAAAAACGCCTATTCCATTCACAAACAAAAGTTCATCAATAGTTCCTAATTGTAAACTGTCTTAAAAATTATATGATTTTATTTCAATATCTGTATGCTACCATGATGACAATTAAGAGATCTATCATAATCAGTAAAAACATAATGGAGTTGCTATTTAAGAAAAGCGGCGATGACGTCAATAGTAAAAAAAACAATAGATAATAACAATAGATGGGTTGAAATTGATAATAGTACGTTGTCATTAAAAATCAACGTATCCGAGGATTTTTTTGAAATGACAAACCGTTTCAGAGAAGCCATTCATACTTTTCGTAGTTTCTATACTTAGCGCACTTAGACTTACTGTATTGTTAGATTTCCTTATATGTATGAATACAAAAAGTGTTCAAAAATTATTAAATTATTATTTTCTATATAAGTCTATTTTATTTTATTTGGGTTCATTGTCCTGTCGACCCTTTAAAACCTTATAAGCCCTAGTTAGCTGAAGTTTCCATTTTACATTTTGTAAATTCGGTGTTAGGGAATTTTTGGATTCCACATTTGTATAAATCCCTGAAGAAATATTGCTTTCCAGTTAGACTTGGACAGGCACACACAAATATGAAACATGACGGCGACATAGATGTCTTTTGGACTTTATGACATTACTCTTTTTCTGGTTTTGATCAGATATTGTCCAAATATACCCGTGCTAGTAGATGTATAATATTTGTCTTAGCATTTTTAATAACCTAACTATTAACTCGTTTCTTAATATATGGACAATGTTGCAGGAGAAGGTCGAGTCAAAGCACTATCAAGACGCTGATTTGACGAACACAAAAACCTGCTTAGATAATTGTGTTGTTAGTTTATAATAGTTTAGAACGTTTTATAATAAATGTTCCAGTTAATAACAGAGATAAAATCCAAATGCAATCTATTAATAAACCATTTTCTTCTTGCAGCTCATAAATCGACACAGAGAGAATCTCACAACATGCGCAGCAGGGGAGAGCGACCCAGCATCCTACTGTTGGCTTTGGTCTTCTACGTCTACAACCACAACGTCATATCCTGTAAGTACCTACCTCATATCCTCATCTTGAGTTGGACCCTCTGGGCCGGCGTCGCAAACTTTAGAAAGCCCAAGTGATATGTGCAAGGGACGACAGACGAGGGGCAAATGTGAATTTATATCGGTTACCCGTGTAAATAACGGAACAAATGCAAACCGTCAAGCCCGAGTCTTCGTAAACAACGCCAGTGGCGTGCGGGGCGGAGCCGCGGGACGAGGCGGTCTCGTTGATTTATGTGCATGACCCACTTATATCTTCAGTTGAATTAGCGCGGTGCTCACGGTGTCGCGAGAAAACTAGCTCGATGGCATTAAAGGAAGCGAGAGACGGTGAGAGGAATGACGCAATTTGGGCGCGGGACAATCTAAGATAGCGCTGAGGTATGCCCCCGTCCATGGGTTGCTTAATAAATTGGCGCAAAGTAAATTGTACACGGTAAATTGTTGTTGGGGCTCATTGCATCCGCCGCCGGGAAACTCGACGCCGAATTCCGATCCTAACCGTAAGCTTAATTGAATGATAATTAGCGAGAGTAATGGTAATTTTAGGTAAAATTTCCTGGTACCCAACTTTGCCAGTTGTTGCTAAAAGGACACGTGTTTTAAGATAGGTACCGAAGTCATCGTAGACTAACTTATTATATAATATAACAAATCAGTTTCAATTGAAACTTTTCTTTTTTCTGTCGTCTTTAAAGATAGTTTTGCAGCAATAAAACTTTTCGAAAAAGCAGA
This sequence comes from Melinopterus prodromus, assembly GCA_964023965.1. Lineage (NCBI taxonomy): Eukaryota > Metazoa > Arthropoda > Insecta > Coleoptera > Scarabaeidae > Melinopterus > Melinopterus prodromus. Next base: position 4,926,453 of record OZ030398.1, read on the forward strand.
TTCTCTTTAAATCTTTCCAACGAAATTAAACGGGTTGCCAGGTTAAACAACTGAATTAGCATGGTCCATTATTACCATGGACAAACATTGTGTTTATTCTGTATTTTAAAAGTGTTAAAGTTAAATTTAAGGTTCAGACGAATCCACACTAAAAAAGTACTCAAAAGGCAAAATGCAATAGATAAAGAAATCGTTTTATAAAATCTTTCATGTTTGTACATAACTTAACTTTTGGTGAGGGGTTCTTCTTAAAAACAAGCCATACAAAAATATAATTCTGATTCAGCGAAAGTTATCAAATATTTTCTTGTCTTTAACCTTTTCTCAAACATTTTCTTATTTAGAGCCATTGAATTTTAATAAGTCAAAAAAGAGTATAATTTAAAATTTATTTCGGTCTAAAAAGATGTAATTGGATCCTTAACAAATGGTCGTAACCGCGGTTACAGTTACAGGTACTATGATGTATATCTGAATTTTCCGCATAATTTTAAATAAAAAGGATCGCTTTGTTTTGTATCGCCAACTGTTCTATTTCCAATAGCGCGGAAATTAAAGCAATAAGGGTTATTAAAGCTTGTCCTCGCTCGTTTTTGCAATTTTGTTTAAGTGCTTACGTTTTTGGGGTGGTGGTTCTGGGATGTTAACTATTCATAATGACATAACAGTGTGATTTATATATGTCTAGTCATTATTCTAATTTAGCGGGGTTACTATCACAACTTCGTGCGTTATATGTATAGACGTATAGTGATAACTATAAAATTCTAGGACATTAGGCTTACGGTAGATGTGCAAATTTATACTTGCATCCAGAATATCCTGGTTTCAAATATATTATTAAATTTAAGTAAGTAATTTGACAATTATTACACTTGCTAAAAACAAGGAAAAAAGTTTCAAAACTTCCTGATGTGATTTTTTCTGTTAAACCTGTTTAGTTGTCTGCCTTCACATTCAGATCCGACACGAAAAATCGCATACGAAAGAAATCGAAAAGTTATGAATCTAAAGTGGGTTTTTTGAATGAACTCGAACAGGTATCTTCCTTTAACTCTCTCTCTTTCTCTTTAACTTCTTCGTTTTCAGATATTATAACCTTACTAAATGTTTATCTAGTCCTATGACCCATCTGTATAAGTTTAAACATGGTCACGGACATCTGAAAGAGCTTGTACATAATATCTCCCGGCGCCTCCACCAAAAAATATATAAACCTTAACTAACAAAATTATTGCTATTTTTGACAAAATACTGTGTTTGTATCTAATATATTATTATTCTTCAAGTAGATCAACCATGCACACAATCATTATTGAGAATTTTAGTTATTAAACTTTAGTCTACCATTGAAATTACATAACAACTACGCAGAAAATGCTTCGTAACTCGTCGAAATTTTTTATTTTTCACCGGATGCATTTTAACGTCGATTTTGCACGATACTCTCGACGTTTTCAATCAATTTCAATTGTAGGGACGGATAGTAAACAGGTCGATGGCAATCGTGTGCACCCATTTCACGCCTGAAAATACTCCAGCGGTTGCGGAGCGCAGCGTCGCTCCATTGTTTTCCATCGGGCGACATTCCACCGCGCAGCGGGTGTAGCGTTTGAACGAGTACAGATGCGTTCAGCGGCACTCCTCGCCGAGTAATTAATAATATTAATTAATGGGGAATGTACAGGAAAATTTGCACGGGTGCAAGATGTCGGGCCCTGTGCAGACTGCGCGCGAAACAGAGTGACAGCTTAATTAAACCGCAAGCTCCTGCAACCGCCCTCCATTTTCACCACTTTTCAGCGAATCACATTCGTTGAAAATTGTTAAAATGTAACGGAAATTAATGGGACTCATTCTGTGGAAAAGGTAATTATGCTGCATGTATAAAGGAGATCGTTAACCTTTGTATGTTAATAGAGAAGGTTTGAAATGTTGAACTATTTACAATTAAATCTTTGTTTTGCTCCACATATAGTCCTTTAATTCTAATTCCTGACGTACGATCATACGCTATTGTGTAGTTCATCTCATTGGTTCAATATTTTCTTCACAACTTTTGCTATCTATGTGTGATGGTGTAATAAGATCATAAGTCCAGTCCTTTCCTTTGTTCAATTAAAGTTGATGTATTTTTCAGTTTGTTAGAAGAACACAATTTAAAATCTGCTCTTCCTGTTGTAATATCTTAGAATTTGATGCTAAAGTCCGATTAGAAGTCCCCGAATACAATTTCAAACTCATAATGACTTATGTCCCATCAGATGCTTATTTTTATACAAAGCTATATGGAATGATAACCCTTCAATTTACCACCTATATTGTTATAGGTACCGAAACGCAATTTCAAACAATTCGATTTTCTGGTTGAGCGAATCACGCCATCTATCAATTATTGCGCAAAACAGCCATGCCATTAACGATCTCGTTCATCTTAATTACCAGTAAAATGACCGATCAGGCAGATTCATCCGGCATTTTGCGCACTCTTTTATGTTGTCGCGTTAAAAGTTTTTAGTGTCGGAGAAAACCGTGCTACCCAGGCGACTCGATAAATTTCATCCCGAGCAAACAGATCAATTACTGTAGAATTAGGTTAGAATCTTCACGGCGACAACGGAAGTCGTCTCACAGAGTGTCTACTATATCGTTTAAGATGAACGTTTTCTGTCATGTTTATTTCCAAAGAAACCGATAATTGTATGTATTTATTGATTTTTTTTGTTGATTGGCTATGGTTAGACTATTTTGCTGAAGAACACATATCAAATCATAAATCACAGCTTGTAAAGTTTCCACTAATATAACACCGACAAAAAAATGACCTTGTGTGCAATAGCTGTGATCATCCTGGAGGGAGAGAGATGATCACACAATTCATCTGGGATAGCTCTTAATTAGCCTGTTATATAACTCGTTACGGATGGGCACTTTTTGCCGGCCAAAAAAAACGTTATTAAAGTTTGTTTACATTCATTAGTAGGCGATGTAATTCGTCAAGGGCTCAGTCGATAAATCATAGTAATTAGTCTCGTCTAGACAAGCAGCGACCGTTCTGAATGTTCGCTTCACCGTGAATCGCACCTAATGCCGATAAATCATCGGAATTAACGGTAGTGTTGAGCCTTTGTCATTAAGGTGACGTACGGTGAGTGGCGCATAATACGCAGAAAGCTCATAAAGCACGCACGCTCATGGGCGCTGCGGTTACGTATCCTGCTCCTCCAAATTTAAATAAAATCTCCGAAAAAATAATTAAAAAAATGATTACGGTTAGTCCTGTTTCCTAGTTTTTCTTTATTACTGTATCATACGCAGTATGACGAAGCATTGTAACCGTGCCGAAAAAAAAATTGATATTTTAGCGGAAATAGGTCCTTTTGGGTTCCCTGAACATTTTTGACCAAGGTATAAAAAAATGTCTGTGTCTGTACTCGATTTTTGTGGCGACGATTCCGGAGAAATTACTAAAGGTATCGGGACGAAATTTCATATTTAGTTTCATGACCAAACTTAGAGCTGAAAAGCTTTTGGGTTCAAAAGTATCCAAAGGAACTGGTAGTTTATTCTAAGCCTTTTTCAATGATTTTGCAAATGAGCCGCCATTTCTGTAATTTCGTCGAAATTGTGAATAATTTATGCCTATGGCATTTTTTGGTAAAATTAATAGTTTATCTGCAAGAGCAAATTCTATTTGATGAGGACCGCTATGGAACGTTGCCGCTCTAGTTCGGCAAAGTACAAAATTCAAATTTAAAATAAAATAAGATCACCAATTTGATTGTTTGTTGAAAAGAAATATCAACCCGTTGTTATACCTAATTCTAAAAACGATAAATTGAGAAAATTGTAAATAAAGTATAGCGATGAGTGTAGTTTTATTTTAGTATGTTGGTACGGATGTGACATCTACAGTAGTGATGGGACATCGATGCAAAATATCGATGTTGACCATCGATGTTACCATCGATACCAACTATCGATGGTATAAAAACATCGGCTATAAAACATCGATGTTTGAAAACATCGATGTTTTCAGCGGACAGCGTTTTCGTCTATAATTTTCTATAATAATACATCATAATATCTTCTGTTTATTGAGCTTATTTTATTTAGCTTTGTTTTATTTTCTAATTGAAAACAAAAAATGAGAAGGAATAGAAAAAAACTAAAACACGCCTAGATTTCTTTTTTTGATAGTTCCATATTAATATTCAACATAAAATGTATTCAAACTTTAAAGCGGTATCTAATCTAACTAACTAATCGCTATAATTTTTTTACAGTTAGTGTTTTGTTCTTTTTTTTACTTACATAAAGGGCAAATCAACGTGCTTAGTATATACGTAACACTGAATTTTTCAACAAGATAATTGTAGCACCTAAATTTTCACCCTTACACAACGGTACGCCTTACACAACTAATGTATTTCTAAATTTGCAGCGTAAAGTAAAAAAAATCACTAGTCTAAGTAAACACGAACAGCAGCAACTCATGTCGGCGCGACCTAAACGCCCGGATCATATATCTCATTTTTGCTCGATGTTTTGCTGCACGATGTTTGCAAAACATCGATGTCAGCATCGATGTTTAAAAATAATAACATCGATGGCAAAAACATCGACCATCGAACCATAACATCGATGTTTCAAAAACATCGATAAACATCGCCCACCACTAATCTACAGTGTCATGAACAAATCTAAATATGTCAGAATTTGAATTAGCTTTTTAAACTTGTCGTTTCGTCGAAGTGGTACCAACCTAACATTTCCTAAACAGAAATATAACCATTTTTAAATTATTTTTTTAATACATTTTTCTCGAAACGCAACACAAAAAAACGTTGATGTCACTCCAGCCGAAAACTACATAGCACGACTCGTTCACATGTGACGGCGACGCTCCGCCTTCGGTGACGCGCCGCATCACCGGTCGTCGCGTTATTCCGTACTTTCGGCACTTGTGACATAAATAACTATTATTCTAATGATAGTAGGTAGTGTCAAATGCTGATGCTTTGACAATACCTACTGTCAATAGTATCAAAATATCTGTCAAATCCTGGCTAACTAGTTTAATTTTAATGCAGACACTATTTATTTCAAACAAGAAGGTTATCCCGGAGACAGTCAGAGCAAATGATACAACTGTTTAGTCGTTCGACGTTTCGCTTTATTATTGTTTCTCGTAGTATTTCCAGTGTTTCAAGCAGGTCCACTTTAGTCGATTTTGGGTATTCATGCAGTATGTCTGTGCTTTCTTGTGTTATCTTGTGATTCTCTGCGTGTAGGAATCTTCCCATTGCTGTACTAGATGTCTTATGTGCCTTAAATCTCTTTTTTAAACTTCTACTTGTTTGTCCTATGTATGTTTTTTCGCAATCTTCACACTTTATCATATACACTCCACTTTTATCCATTTTCTTTCTTCGCTCTTTATTATTGTGTAACAATTGCTGAAGGCTTCCGGTTGTTCTGCGTGCTATATGTATATCATATGATTTGAGAGTTTGTTGTATTCAACACATGTCCTAGTAAGGTTTAAGTTATAAACTTTTCTTTTCCACCAATAGTTTTTTGAGGTGAAATTTTTTGCGAGACGGTATCATAGCTAATTCTAACGATACAAATAAAAAAATCTGGTTGCTAAGGAAAGCGCCCATTAACGGCGCGCCAATATTTATCTTTTTCTATAATTTTTTTTATTATTTGAAACCTAATGCTGCTTTTCTTAGGGGTGTATTAAGGGTTAATTTTATACTCTATTTAAATTTAAACGGCGCTTTTCATTTAATACTATACATGTTTAATACTATGTATGTTCGTAAACTCTCGAAAACATTGTAACGCCGTCCATACATGGCAAGGAGGTTTGGGCGATTGCAAATGCGATCATCGATTTTCGTTTAACGAGCAATGATATTGAATTTTAAATACCGGATGACCTATTTATGGATAATGCACGATAATTTCGTCCTCCCTCAGGTATATTAGAACTATTAGATCGTGCTCCTTCAACCCATTTAATAACCGCCCGATATAATAGATTCCTGTGGGAGTGACTCGTAAAAATACTCTACCCTCGGTGCACATGCAGCATTGCACAAAATCTGGGTTAATGGCGTTCGCAATTTCTTAAGAGATCGGCATTATCGCAGTAACTGAACTATAATTATTACAGCCCATAATCGCTGTTTGAATGTTTGTGATAATTGTAAAATATCGTGGAATAAATCAATGTACTACTTGTTTATTTTCATCGATGGTTGAATCGTAGTTATTACGAGCTAATAGTTAATAAAAATATTAGGGAATCACTGCTTAAAAACAAAACGATAAGCTGAGAACATCGAGCGATTTTCGAACTTTTCTACCCCGGATGTTTGTTTTGTATATATTTTTTCCAGATGAACAGTTTCCAATTTCACCTTTTCATTCATATTTCCCGAAGTTTTAAAAACTCAATCCGCACAGCGGGAATTTATGTGCCAGTCTTGGGGGGGTTCGATTGCTGTTTATCAAAGTTAACGGCGGGAACAACTTTTGATTTAAGACCTTTTCGCAGGCCACTCGCAGGATCTCTAAGGACCAACCAACGCCAACGAATGACGACCTTTTCACAAGCAACAAGAAATACGAGTGGTAACAATTTTAAATATTGAGGTTACTTGGGCTTCGTCATTTAGTTTATTCCTAATTTAACGTCTACATTGACGTACAAAGATTTATCACTCAATCTGTATGTTATATATATATGTTATATATCACTATGTTCTGTATAATTCAACTGTTAAATTTATTAAGTTTAAAAGCCTCTACGTAGCAAGGACAAAATTTAGATTTACACGAATAATATCGAAATTATTTGTTGTCTTAATTACGGAAGAAAATATGTGTTTTCTTATGAATCGAAGATATAAACCTATTCAAGACCGTGTGCCAAGAACTTTCAGCCAAATGAAATAAATCACACAACCTTATTATAAAAGCCTGTTTTCATATATTCTTCTATAATTTGGAAAAAAATCTTTCGGGTCTTTTGATGACGGAATGAAGTATATGTCCTTTAAAGAAAGAAATCAATATTTTTAGATTATTTTCTTTTTTATTTACATTCTTTATAGATTCACATTTATATATTTTTTGATATTGTTAATACATAGGTTATAAACCATAAACGAACGAGAATTTTTGGTTTCAAACCCTAATAAATCGGTAATTTTGTTAAAATTAATAAATTTCACTTGGCATTTTGGATTTTTTTCGTGTTTTCACTTTACTCTATATTACTAATAATAATAATAATATTTATTTAGTTAAAAGAAACTAATAATCACAATAAATTTGGTTTCCTTAGTATTAAACTTATCAACTACTTAAAATTAGCCAATATATAAACCCGACATGAAATTTTAAGAAGACTTGGCGAACTACTGTTTTTATATCACTTGGTAGGTTGTTTAACATCTTCCATTTTTGCATACTGCTTTTTATATATTTTGGGAATCTGAAATGACCTTTTTGCTGAGCATTGTATTCATGCTGCTGATTATTGTATGTTAAATAATTACTCATATAATTTGGGAGTTTATTATTTATGCATTTATATATCAAGGTGAGTGCCTGATATACCGTTCCTTGTTTAACATTCAACTAATTTAATTTCCTCAACATTGACTCGATACTGGTTAACCTTGAGCTTTGTAATAAAATTCTGAGTGTTCGATTTTGTTGTAAGTGAATTTTTTAGTGTCTTTGTACACAAAAATAGTATACTGCTGCAATAGTTAAAGTATGGTTCTATAATCGTATAGTACAAAGATATTCTAGCTTTGAATGTGAGTTTATTAGATATTCTTCCTGAGTAGCTAATCTTTCAGCTCGCTTTTTTGACTATATGCTCCATATTACTCGTAAATTTCAAAGTATTGTCTAAAATGACGACTAGAGATTTAAGTTTGTCCACTACCTCAACAACTGTGTTATCGGTAACTATTTGTTGTGTAGGGTTTACCGAATTTCTAATTCCCCATATCATAGCTTTTGTTTTCAATACATTCAAACATAACTTATTTTCTTTATACCAATTTGATATTGAAAGCAATTCAGAGTTCAATGTCGCGATTACATCAGGTAAGTGATCTCCTGCAATTCATATTAGTGTATCGTCTGCAAATAGGTACATATCATAAGATTTAACTAGTGAAGCAACATCGTTTATGTACAAACGAAATAAAACTGGTCCCAGAAGAGAGCCTTGTGGTACCCCTAAGCTGTTTATTCATTCACATTTTCTCCAATCCTAACCTTCTGTCTCCTGTTTATTAAATAGTTTCAAACTATTTCAATTCTATTCTTCCGATTCCGTATGTTTCCAATCTTTGTAATAAGTTTTAACGACAAATAGTCTCGAAGGCTCTTTTCAAGTCTACAAAAGCTATCGTTTTACTGTCGTCAAATTCTCCTTTCCAATTTGCCAATACCAAATTTAGGGCTGTCTCGCATGAATGCTGAGCACGTAAACCTGACTGTTGGTCAGTAATAAATTGATTTTCATCCAAGTACTCACTGAGCTGTTGTTTAACAATGATTTCCAGTATTTGTTCTAGTTTTGGTAACATGTTAATAGGCAGAAACTCTTCGCATTTGGTGGTGTTTTGCTGCAATTTTTTGTATTGATATAATGGTGCTCATTAACTAAATCTGTTATAAATTGTCCCACAATAGGTAATGCATCCTTTATTATCTGAATTGATATTGAATCGGTGCTGTGGATTTTTTTTTGGTTTAATTTTACCTGTTCTAGTTTTTAGAATTTTCCATTTTTCTCTGGGTTGTTTTCATTCTCGTGTAAGATATTTTCTAAATATTCGTTTTTAGCCTCTACAATTTAGAAATTTCGTTTGGTTATAGCCATTTTGATCCTTTATTTATCTGCTACTAATTAATGTTATATTTATACCGCTCTTTCCTTCGCCGAAATTTTTTTTTTAAGGTTTGACATATAAGCCCTCGATATGTAGGTCACGTGTCCGGTGAAAATTCACTTCCTGCCATGTCGGATTCGAATCCGCTGGAAGTGGTATTTGATGGCAGGATATCAAATTTTATCGTGTGTGACCTTAAATGTCCCGCTGACCTCAAGCGCGGTCTGAAGCGCGCGACCGACAATTGATCTGCCAGTCAGCACCGAAGCATGAATTGTGTCTACACGTTTGATTGCACCCTGGCGAACCCCTAAAATAATTATTATTCCGCAACACCGAATGAATATACCCAGCTATTTGCTCTGATTAAACAATTTACAGCAAACAGCAGGGTAAAATGCGCCCTAAATGTATTAACATCGATCGAAACTGTGTTCCATCATTACTGTTATGTGTATGTGTTTATTTCTATCCTGAAAAAGATCGGCAGATTTTTCTTTTTGGTCTACAGTGCACTCAGAACATTTCTTTTTTTTAAATAAACTGAAATTAACAATTGAGTTAGCCGGCTTAACTACAGAAATTTCAGTTTATAAGCTACCTGTAGCTCAGTTTACTGATGCTCGTCAGATTCCAGCATTTTACATGGGTCAAATTAAAAGTTCAACCGCCCAGAACCTCGCAGGTACATATAATTTAATTTTAGTACCTTTGAATGTGCATCCTCGATGTTTAGATATACGGAACTACTGTATATTACAGTTTTACCTCGTAGTCCTCTTGACTGAAAGTACGCTACCCTTAATCGTATTATGATTCTCTAAAACTTGATTAGATAGGAATAAAAATGATTGCTACGAATTTGCAGAACTGAACCCAACTATTGAGGTAGGTTCTAGTTGTTTTTATTACTATTTGTCTATATTTTGTCATACCATTTGTGAACGTATGTTTATTACCAAATAATTGTCACGCATTTAAGTCATTTTCTTATTATTTCTGTATATAAATGTAAAGTAAGACAATAAATAAATAAATAATATTATATAACTACCAAAATTAGAAACTGCATTGGAAAAGTAGTTTTGAAACTTGTACTAAATAGAACTAAAGATAAATTGATCCTAAAATTGCAAAACTTGGTTTTCATGAACTCTGGTCAAAAGTGTTAAGTAAAAAACAAGTTTCAGTTGTTCTCTTATTTATCAATTTGTTGTTAAGAATTTGTATCGGTTGCCCGATGAACACAATAATATTTTTTTTATTTGACCATTCAATTCTTTATATTTTGTTAATAGGATTGTGTATAATCCATAATCGTTGTTCATTGGAACTATGATGCAAATAACACATTACTAAAGAATACAAGGGCGACACTACTAGTTGGAATTCCTTAATCAATTACAACATTTACTCAAGAATAATTTCTGAATAGCATATTAATAAACAATAAAACGGCAATAGTATTGGTTGTAAAACAGACATAATTGAAAGGTTAATGTTGGCTTATGTTATGTAAGATTTTTTCCTGGTCATCTCTGATGTCAGTGTGGTGTAAGTGAAGTACTTTTCAAAGGAATGTAAAACTCATTCAACAGTGTCATGTGGCCAAGTAAACATTTGGGACAAAACCATTACCTGAAGATTGTATTTCAGAACCAGTAGAGTTTGTGTACTTCTGAACTTCTGTGTCTTTTGTGTACTTCTGTGTTCCTGCTTCTGTACTTCTCAGTGGTGGTGAAGAAATTGATCAGTGTGGTCCTCAAGTTCTAGATTTTCCACAACATCCTCTAATGTTTCACCAATGTTGAATTTCCGCGCTCTCCCTTGGTTTGTCGTCATTTTGTTTAAAAGCTGTAGGCTGTACTGAAGTGATTGATCTAAGTGATAATTTCCGCCATATTTTCAAAGATCACTTCATTTTCAGTTACGACGATTTAACTACGATTATTGTTGCAATGGAACTTTTAAATACTGATGCATTTCCTGAAATTGGATGTTGTAGTAAACTCGTAATACTAAACTGCGCGTAGTCATTTTTATACAGATGTTGTTTGACTCTCCATTTTCTATAAACTCAAATTTAAGAGAACAGATTCTCCTATTTGTTGTGGTTTTCAATAGGGCCTAGTTGTTTAACGGTAGCATAAAATTGTATGGAATATCTGCACATCATTCTCGAGAAAAGGGCAATTTAAAAGGGAAAGTATTGATAGATTTCTCTGCGTTGCATGAAATGAAATCAAATAAACACTGCTAGAAGAATAAAATAAGATTTTTGGGTTTCTTTGGTGGCGCTCACACCATTTGTACAATTGCTATTGTATTTCAGTGTTTCAGGATCATATTGGGCATCTTCCATACATGTTACATGTTAAGAAGTCTTTTGAACTTTCGAGGAAGTTAATTAAGACAATTAAAAAAAAAACTTTAAAATAAACCAGACGTAATGAAAACAAACGATTTACTTTGGAGTTATCATAGCGTTTTTATGCAACATTCTATTTGGGAAACAACCAATATCTCTACGCACATAAATCGCCGAGAAGTTATTAATCAAAATTGTTTCCTCTGCTGGAATACGAGTCAATACGGAACGGCACGATTAGAACCGTCGTGTCTATAATTCTATCTTAATGCACCATATATTCCCCGTGTAGACGTGGACCGCTTCTCAATCTAGATTGGCCGGTCTAAAACACACTACGAAACTATTAAACAAGCGATAAATTTCACCCAATAGGTCGACTTTCGGTTTTATTGCGCCCCATTAAAAGTAAATAACCATCTGAGCGAGAACATCAATATACGATCGAGAAAGAATACACGCAACCTATCTCAATATCTATCGAGGCAGTGGTTATTTTCACGTTTGTATTGTGTCGCCCCCAGCTAAGGTGTGAGAATGCTTATGAATTAAGCGGCAAAGCAATTCATGGTGTATTTTGGAGTGTATTTTAAGCATGTTATTACCTATGGTCTCGTGAATGGTTAATAAGGGTGTAGCACCCAGAATTTGCAAGCCATTAGCATCAGAATGCTAGCTACGTTTACCCTTACTTAAGGTATTTGGAAATGGGAAACTTATTATCGACATTATTACTTGTTTGTAACTGTTTTCCGTTTATTTACATTTTTCTTTTTGTGTTCGTTTTCTTTCACAAAAATGTTTTTTTTTTTCGTCAAGAGTGGTCTTATTACTAACTTATCAATTTGGAGATATCTTCGCAGTTCGGACTGCACAGGTAAATCGTTGCAGTTTATCGTTACGTTTATGTACCTGGCTTTAGCAACATGCATTGCGACTATACTCAAATACGTACTCAAACATCACCTCAAAGATACTACTTTGAAATTACTTAACGGACAGTAATCAAATAAACTGCGCAAAGCCAGCTACAAACGTATAATATATGTAACTATAAACTGTAAGGATTTAACTCTGCAGACCGGACTGCGCAAAGTTTTCTAACGTCTGTAGGGTAAATCGTACAGATAAACTGCAACGATTTAGTTTACAGACGTTGGGAAAATATACGCAATTTGGTCTCCTTAGTCTTCTTCAGTCTGCCCTCCTCTGTATTTTAATGGTTCTTGCATCTGGAATTTTTAGTTTTCTCTTTTTCTTGGCGCAGCCTTTTATTCTGTTCCTTTTTCGTTTCCTGTCTTACTCTCTAGAATGATTTTCTTTTGTGCTGTCATCTTTTTTAGTAACAAATATTCTCTCCAAGCATAGAATAATAATGTTACAAAAGAACATGTTCTTTTTACTTTATATGGGTGTTTCAGGCCAGTATAATGATTTTTTAATTGAGATTTCATGAGTTCAACTGTTATCTCCAAAGGTTGTGTATTAATGCCAAAGTCGTTACTCTCTACTGCTAGTGTAATAATTTGGGATTATTGATGGACAAAATTAGTACAATTAATTGTTATACAGCAAACTATGTAAAATTTGTTATTTTCTTGTGTAGAGACACAATTCCCACACACATGTCTGATTTAAGTACGTGCTATATTTACATGTAACTAATTTCTAAATTTGTAAATAATAGTGGGTAAAAGAGTAGTACACCGTATTATTATGAAAATATAACTCATTTTAGTCAGCCTAAATAGATAATAGAATTTTCTTAATTACTGTTATCCTGTAGCGATGTAAAAAGAAGTCGAATTGCAGTTACCTTATAAGGAAGAAAGACAACTTTTAGCATAACACTCAGTTATCAAGATCAGTCAAACTTTTAGGTTATATTCTGACCGTTAGAAGATTCTTAGAATAAGAAACGATTGTGGGTTGACAATAGGGTTTCCAATCCCGGGATCCGACAAATAATGAGATTTTTTTCGGGATCCCGGGATCATAAATCTAAATCCCGGGATTCCGATACTGATAAATGTAAATTATGTTCTAATTTTTGTGTTAATTGGCGAAATATGCGAAATGATCTTCAATAAATCAATTGAGCTCTTAATTTATGGTAGTATGAACTTCAGTCTATAACTGAAGTATGAACTTCAGTCTATAACTGAAGTATGAACTTCTAATCATTTAGACCTACATGTTGCTATAATAGGAAAAACAGATTTTTCAAGAAGTAGATATAATTCAATATTGAGGCAAACATGGACCTTTTCTGCTTGCTTTTGTTATTACTTATATAAGCCCAACAAAATATACGTGTATTTAAAACAGAAAAAAGGAGAATAAAAAATAAGAAAAATACTGGCGGATTTCTTTATCTGTATTCAATGATGTCCTACAGAATATAAAATTAGTAAATATGTAGTAAGAGACACGGTTAGTCTACTAGCATAATACACATCCATGGCGTATGTATTTCTAAAGTTGTACAATTTTATCTTAAACAAGAACACAAAAATTCGTCAGAATGTTTTATTGACATTAATATGAAACATTAAAAATTTGACTATTAAAATATTGTAAATGTTTTGAGCGAAATTTATGATGCATGAGCAAGTTATTATCTAATAGAGTTTAAATTTTGTTTACTATTAATGTCAATAAGTGATGAACTTGATGAAGTTTTGAGGTAAAAGAAATTGTCTAATCAAGTTTAGTTGTTGCGTTTCTTACTGACTTGGTTTGGTAACTTTTGGCATCCCATTCGTTTTGATCCGGCAATTTTCGCTTTTTTCATGGATCCAGGGTTTACAAAATCTCCAATCCCGAAATCGCGGGATTAGTATATTGTCCGGGATTGGAAGCCCTACTCGATAAGTAAATAATGACAAGTCAACAAACCGGATGTCCTAAAATGAAGTTCAATGTGGTAAATTTCTTATTTTATTCAAGTAAACAGAAATACGTCGGAATTTAGCACAGTTTTTCGTTACTGTTGTAGCAGGCTTTAGAGGCAATCTAAAAATAAACGTTACTACTTTTTTCCACAACATGTTATTGCAGAACTCTATAAAATCCACCGGTAACTGTCACGCACAACAAAACCTCATAAGCGGCAATTTTAAACCCGGTTTTACGATGAGTCCTGGAAAAGAGAACGTCTAAAGATTCTCGCCAACAAACAAGTTACGGCTGGTACTGTTGGGACATTTACGACAGCGGCAGTAGAGTGAACTTCTGACCTTAGAATTTAGCTTTCGAGTTTAGGCCAATAGAATTACGGGATATGTGCTCGCGTGGCAATAGCAAGGAGGCCACGTCTGAAACTTGGCGCGACTAACTTATATTAACTGTCTGGTTAAGGAGACCGGTGCTGCGTTATTTATTGTTCGTCTATGTACCAGGAGCCAATCTAGCGATTTCAATGTGCAGCGAACGCGGCCCTCTTGAGTATGCGATTACCTAACTATGCATGATTGCATCCAGTGGAAGTGGAAGCTCAGGTTTAGTTGATGCACGTTATTGATCCGAACTTAATCATTGGATGCGAGCGATAATTAGATCTGTAAAGGGATTATTGCTCCTGTTTGTTCTGCATAGTTCATCCAATAAACCGGTACTCACACGTGATTAAACAATTAAATTTAACCGGTCTGATACCTACGTTGATATCGAGTGTATGTATAAAATAAGATATTTCGCTAGCGATTATCATAGATGCAATTTTACTGAAATATTAAAAACATTGAAACTATCAGAATAATCACGAACTGCTTTTTATGAAATAAAAAACAAATTTCTATATTTTTCAGTTAAAAAAAAAATCTAAATGGAAATTGAGCAGGTTAATAAATAATAAATAAAGAACATTTTGTCACAGAATGGATTTTTTTAACAAACTAAACTGGTTTCTTTATGCGTTATCACATGGGGATAGCCAGTGGGAGAATTTTGGGGGTCCACAAAAACCGTGATACTTCAATTTAATAACAACATCCTCTCCAGTCTGGAGGCTAGGCAATATCCGGTCGGCGTCCTTTGCGACCTGTCAAAGGCCTTTGACAGTGTACCACACAAACTATTATTTAAAAAAAATTAACAACTAAGGGGACTGACTGCTGCTCACTGGATTTCTTCATATCTCACAGGTCGCAGCCAATATGTGGAGGTTGCCTTTGGGCGTGATAGAGTGCGGACTGCAAGATCCTCTGTAGTTCCGGTCATGCTTGGGGTGCCACAGGGCTCAATTCTGGGCCCTCTACTATTTTCATTATTTGCCAATGATATAATCAGTTTTCTGGCAGACTATTTTATGGTCCTTTATCCTGATGACATATCGGTTGTAGTATCAACTCCAACCCTACAATCAACCGAGCAGTCGTGGTTTTGCTCGAACGGTCTTCACTTAAATATCGAGAAGACATCTGCACTGATTTTCCACACTGGGCGTTGTTCCGTTGCCCCGAGTTTTTCGGTTGATCTGGGCGGTCGCCCGCTTTCGATGCACAATGATCTGTCTTTCCTTGGGGTGAAGCTCTCGGATTCACTATCGTGGGAGATGCATGTTGGTTCTGTCGTCAGCAAGCTGAATTCAGTAGCATATCAGTTACCTACTTTGCGCAGTGTGGTAGACATTGGTGTGTTGATGAGTTTTTACTTTGCGGAGGTTCAGTCCAGATTAACTTATCCATCATTTTTTTGGGAGCCTCCTAATTCACAAATCAAGCAATATACAAAATATATTATCAATAATGATCTATCAGTATTGAAATAGTGTCTATAGTTTGAAACTTACTCGAATAGGGGCTATAGTAGTGCCATATCTCCTTCACTAACAGAAGTCATAACTTGGAACAAAAAGAAAGTTGCTCAAGAAAGATCAAGCTACGGTTTATTTCAAGTTAATACAACTGGCGCATTCAGATTGATAGAGCGTTCAGAAAAGATCAGTTTTATTCCTAGTATTGTCCATTGTTACAGCTGGAGAGCCCCACATATGTTTCAAACTTCAAGTAAAGATCATAACATAACATAATTTTTTCACCCTCTATGTATACGCTCAAAGCTCAAAGTCGAATAAAAACAATTGTATATTATAATAAAAGTTTTATAAGACAAAAATTCGTGCAGGAGTTGTTCCAAATGGAACGAGTGCACCAATACGTCTTATAAAAAGAGTGTTATATACTATTTTTTCTACTTTGCGATTAATATTACATAAATTATCGAAAATTGCGACTGTCATCTTACAATCTAGAGTAGTTTTAAATTCAACAGTTGGTAGTTGTGGTAGAACTGCAAATTACGATTGAGGCGAGCCAATAACGATTGAGATGTCAGCCTTCTTTGGTACTTGGCGTCAATATCATCAATGTTGGAAAACTAAAAGTTGCTAAAAGTTTGTGATCTAGTGTTTTCATAACGACACCGAAAGCGGTTTCGTTATGAGTTTATAACGAACGCAAAGTAGAAAAATTTCTTTTCGTTTTATAAGACGCATTGGCGCACTCGTTCAATTTGGGCAGTCCTCGCTACACTCGTCGTGCGCAAAACAACTCGTGCGCCAATTTTTGTCTTATAAAACTTGTATTATAATATACTATATCCGTACTACTACGAAGTAGGGTGTACCGAAAAAACATTTTTTTCTACTTTGCGTTCATTATGAATTCATAGCGAAACCGGTTTCGGTGTCGTTATGAAAACACTAGGTAACAAACATTTGGTAACTTTTAGTTTCCGAAGTTTGATGATATTGACGTCAAATTTTACTATAACTACCAACTGTTGAATATGAAACTACTCTAGATTGTAAGGTGACAACCGCAATTTTCGAAATGTATGTAAATTTAATGTCGCAAAGTAGAAAAAATAGTATATAACACTCCTTTTATAAGACGTATTGGAGCACTCGTGCGCCAATTTTTATCTTATAAAACTTGTATTATAATGTACTATTTCGAAATTCAAAATTTCAAGTTGATAAAAATTTGTCCCTATGGATGGACCTACATATACTACAAATAATATTGGCGCAATTGAAAATATTTAGGTCTCCCGGAAAAGGCCAAAAGTTTATAATTTTTTTAGAATTAGATTTTTTTTTTCAATTAAACATTAAGTGATTTGTAATTGTCAAATACAGAAAGTTTAACAATAAGGTGTGAAATTACCGTATACGAAAATATATTACTATAATGCAACATTATTATTGCATGCAGTTTATTTAGATTCGATACATTTTTACAAACATGACCGTTTTCAAATAAATTAAAAAATGTGCTTAAATGTTTATAAAAGTTCATTTCTCATAAAAATTTTTATTGTGTGTGGACATGTTGTGGGCTTTAAAAAAGAAATACCACTTAATATTTTACTAAAAAACTATGATCTTGCGGGAGACCTAAATATTATTCAGTTGTGCCATATTTTTGGTGGTATATTAGAGTTGAATTCCGAAAAAAACGTTTTTTCGGTGCACGCAGCATCAGCAAAATACCTGGTTTGGAAGAAAATCAAGTTTAAATTTTTGACAAATTTTTCTTCATCGCCTAATTATTTTTCCATAAGAATAGGGTTGACCGCTTCCCCGGGACACCCATACCGTATGAGTGCAATTTAGTTCTGACTTCGGGATTAGTATAACAACCTGTTAAATTTATTTCTTAAAATGGCAAAGGTGTGACAGTGATAACATTGATGAATTTGTTTACAATCTGGAGACATTTATTGAACATTAAAGGGCTACATTGGTCTACTTGAATATTGCAATGGTCAAAGTTGAAAAACTAGTTTAATTTTTTTTTCCAAGTAACCCTATGTTTAGCTCCATTCTGCCTAGGCTAGTGCAGTACCTAATTGTGTAGATCAAGTGCAACATAGCTGATTGAATACCGATAAACCATTAAACACACACGAATAGATTACATAGCCTCAAATTGACCACCTCACCATGTTGAACGTGCAACAATCAAACCAATTAGTTTAGTTAAACGATCAATTCATTGATGTATTAATCACGTCTGCCAAATAGAACCCAGCGTGACCTGGTAATAATTATTTAACAAAATTGTTACGTGATGGGTCACAGTATTCGACATATTCGTGACGGGTACACTCACAGGTGCGCACACTTAAATAAAAAATTCTATCAGCTTTCGTCGCCACCGGTGGCGCTGGCGTCATTTCGAAAATAGATGAACCAACGGAAATGCCACTCAGTCATGCGATCCCAAACCTGTCGGCATTCGGGGCATTAGCCGAATTAAAAAAATCCTTATCGTGGGCCAGACATGAAAACCCCGCAATGGAACCGTTCCATTTACGTGCAAATTGCTGGGAGGTTATTGATTGGCTGCCATCGAACCTACGACCGGATGCTGTGAATTATTTTCGAATGTGTACCGGGTACGTTCGGCTAATGGACGGCCGACGGACGCGTTAAGCTCAATATTTAAGGTTCTACGTCTAACTGCACCCAGAACGACCGACTCGGAGATTTAGGTGGACTGGATTAGATCCTTGCAATTGAGCCAATTTATGGCCGAGTGCTACTGCACCAAAGCCTTAACTGCGTCCTCGTGATCTCGACAGATTTATTCAAATTATTGGCCGTTGCTTAAGGATATTGCCCTCGATATTGCTTCCTTGGGCTCCTTTCAGTGTGATTTCCATGCCCATAACGGCATAACCGAATCCAGATTAATTGACGCCATTTGCAAGTAGTCTCGTACATCAGGGTGATTAATCGACACGTGTTTAAACTTATTTTAGTTATTTTATTTCAGAATATTATTTATATTTAAGTTAAAATGCACCACACTAAAAGATAATAAGAAAACCTGTTTTATAGAAAAAGTTTTTGGCAGTTGAAATGAAAATAC
Organism: Melinopterus prodromus; assembly: GCA_964023965.1. NCBI lineage: Eukaryota > Metazoa > Arthropoda > Insecta > Coleoptera > Scarabaeidae > Melinopterus > Melinopterus prodromus. The sequence goes on from OZ030398.1 coordinate 4,945,631, forward strand.
TAGACAAAAAGATAGCTTAAAAATGTTCCCACCGATGTTACTGTAATGCAATGGATTGTGTTTAAGGGGGTTAAAAATAAAGAAATTAGTTTTAAATGCTCTCAACACTTTAAGATTTTGTAGTAGCATATGCGAATTAAAGAGAAATTATAACATATTCTTTACAATACCGTCTTGTAGTATTTTGATTCTAAATGATTACTGATTCAAAAATTTCAGAACTGTATCATTTCCAATTCATAAAGTCAGACCTGTATAATTCACAAATAAGTTTTACTGGCAATATTTACGCTAGCAGATTGGGTTTATTAACTGGAAATAGCTACCTTTTTGAAGAAAGTTAAAAGAAAGCAAACAATATAAAGTGATTATTACTGTAAAACACCACGGTTACCGACTATTTTCAGTATGAAGCCAGAAACAGTGTTCATTAGGACACCGAATTCAACATAGTACAGCTTTGCAGAATTTTGATTTCATGGTCGGTTCACATCAAGAATACACCATTGGAAAGATAACGCTATATTTTGATACCTACTTGCGGTCAAAAGAAATTAGGTATAGCGGTACAAGACATCAGAATAAATTAACAAGTAAAACCAAATACACGACAATACACATGTTAAACAGTACACACGCCGCGGAGACAAGGACAGTACTGAGAACGTGCCAGTGCCAACCACCAAATAAATTCAAAAATTAAACAACAAACGGCGACAAATGTTTGAATAAAATACTAAATATGAAAATAAAAAGATAATCAAAAACAGTCAATTAGATTGAAGTGGAAAAGTAAAACCAAAACAAAATGAAAATAGGTGGGACACGTGGGCAGAAAACTACTGAAAGTTTAAAGGCAAGGGTAAAGTGGCTTGTAAAAAACTCCACTTGATCATTTAGAAGGGTGTACTTTTTCTTTTTAAGATATTCAATATGGTATTGTTCAAACAAATCGAGTTTGTAACCCTTATCACATTTTTTGAGTAATTTAACGTTATCAAAATTAATTTTATGTCCGGTAGCAATTCTATGTTTATAAATGTTAGAAGTGGATGTGTTGGTATGTTCGTTAAGTCGAATGGGTAATTTTCTGCCCGTCTGTCCCACGTAATAGCTGTCACATTTATTACAACCTGGGAGGGAAACACCACTACTTTGAAGTACTGAGTCTGTAACTTGACGCTGTCTTGACAGAATGTTGACGAGTTTTATAGAAAAATATAATTTTCAGTAAGTTTCAGATCAGGGAAATTAAATAGAATCAGACAACAACACTCACCAATACGTTACTTTAATACCAAATTGGTGGAGGCGACGGATTTAAAAGAGTTTTCCGTAGTTATCTCGCAAGATCAACCTTCAATAAGTTCTTTCTTATGTCTTTTTTTCCAACCCGGAGCCGATTACAAATAATGGGTATCCTCAAAAGTATAGGTAGTTTTAAACTGTACAATATTAGTTTAATGCTCATTGCCAACTGACACAACGAATCAATTATTCACATGCATTAAATAGTCCTGTAAGTCACCAACACAAGTGCTTAAGGATTTTGTAGCATTTTCAGTCCTGGGTCGGTCGCTTGGCGTACACGGTTGGGGGCGCCACTACGATAAGCGAGCATCACCTGAGATCGTCAGCTTTTATTTGTTTTTCATACTCGGCCGAGCTCGGCTGTATCTTGAGCTCGTAAATGTGTACGACAGAATTTCAAGCGTCACGTGTTACGACATGAATAGCGGATGTAGTGTTTTGTGAACGCCGTGCTTCCGCGGTCCGATTTACTGAAAAGTCGACCTATCCAGTCCGGAAAATAATATTCCTCTATGCGTTTCTGGGACGGCGCGGTCGGATATTGCATACAATTCCAATGAATAATCGATTCGGGTTATACTACAGCCAATTTCTACCTCTTTTATTACCAATGTACCGATTCGCTTTTCCGGTTTTGATGTATATTATATGCTAGTTGAATTCCCCCCCCCACGAATTCCCTTTAATTTATGTTAAGTAAAATGTGTAATATTATCGAATAATGCCATTAATTTTTTGTTATGTTTTGCTTGTCTCTCATTTGTAAATCAGTAATACTGTATTAAATTACAACTTAAAAATACGGTAATTAATACTATTAGCATTAATGAATCATAGAAACAACAATTGAGCTCTAACGACACTCAAAAAGTTTTTTGCTGTCAAAATTAGTAACAATATTTGTCTTTTCTCTGAACGATGAGTTATAATTATAGCAAAGAAGAATGAATTAACATGATCTACATCTATGGCGAAGCCGACAGAAATACATTAGTAGCATCCAGAATGTATGAAAAGCGATATCCGGATAGACGGCATCCCCAACCAAGTGATATAAACAGGGTTCGGTTGCAATTTGAAGAAACAGGTAATATTAATTACCAGCACAAAACAAGAACTAAAACTATAACCAAAGAGGGACGAGGAGGTCCTACATTGTGGCCACCAAGGTCTCCAGATCTTATCAAACTCGATTTTTTTGTGGCGATATGTGGAGGAGCTGGTATACCAATCAGCACCTACTACACCATAAGACGTAAATCCTCGAATAACCAATGTTTTTGACAACCTTAGAGTAAATAAGAGGTTCATGTTAAGAAATATCTCTAGATTTTTTATACAGCGCGTTAATGCTTGCAGAAGAAAAAGGGGCGTCATTTTGAACAACTTCGAAATCTTAATTAAAATATTAGTTGTTGTGCAAAGTTTATTAAGTGTTTATAGTTTGTTTCTGAATTTGCTTCAAATAGGTTACTAAGTAAAAAGGGATTTATTTTTTAATAAACACTAATAGTAGTAAAGTTTTTTTTTTATTATGGGTATCACTGAGTTACAACTAAGAGACAAACAAAAAAGAAAGTATAAGAAAATAATGGCATATTTAGATAATATTACACATTTTTCTTTAAATTGTAAATATCACGAAAACTAGTAAAATTGGACATATGACATATTTGACATAAATTAAAGGGAACTTGATGGGCAATTCAACTAGCACATAAAATACATGATACCATTTAAAAAACTCAAGGAAAAGCGATTTGAAAAACATCAATATTTATCAGTTTTATAGTGAATCTAATCTCTTTGGATACTATCATCTATGTACTAGCTTTGGCTATTGTCTAACATACTTTAAAAGCAAAATCTGCAAAAATTCCATTTTTACATTGTTTTAAAGAAGATCGTGCAGCGGGTATATTTTGGATAATTAATTGAATATCTCAGGTACTATTTATTAACGCTGAGAGTTACCAACCTTTACCGTTTGGATAGCCAAATTTTTTAGTATTCACACAATAATAAAATATACAGGGCGTTCAATTAAGAAAAATATTACGCCTGAATGCAACACCCTGTAAAAATGAAATAATTTTACGTCATAGAAACTAATGAGCCAAACAACTTTTTCTTAAACATTTTTTACTTTGTCTAACGATTTAGTAGATATCGACCGCCGGGTTACTATTAACTCACCCTGTATATTTTAACTAAAGAAACAACTGTATACATACAATATATCGATACAAGATATTCTGCGTCAAGTCTTGTACACATTTTTTGTGCTCGCTGTATTGTTGGAAGATACAAAAAGCTTAAAAAGTACGACCGAGGCGAGAAATTGAATGCAAATTATGCCCGAGAGATGGCATTAGAATCAATTACTACGCTGTCAGGCCTCTGAGTGCGTCGCGTTAAAAAGTCCATGCAAATGTTCCCCGTAGAGCAATCTTAAAGTTGAAGTGTTTAATGCCGATACTTAAACTGGAACAAAGAAGGGAGATTTAACCGACTTTACGCGCTAAGACCCCCATCTAAAACAGCGGGATGGAAAACACGACTGGATATTTTAAATCGTGGCCTAATTGCCAATTAATTCATGATATTTTGAAATAAAATTGTGGGAATTAATTATGACGGAAGGTATGAAATAAATTTAACTGCACATAGATTATATACTCTTTGAACTCTAGGAAGGATTGTTTGAATGGCCATTATATCAATATTACCTATCCTGGTTTCTTATTTCGTCCTCGTTATGTAATATTTTACTTATTAATTGTGCGAATACAACTACTAATGAGAGGGAGAAAACGATATAAAATTCAATAAAATCAATAAAAAAATATTTAAAATTGAATTTTGTATACAAATCTGCATTTTGATCAAACAAATTTGGATATTGTTTGTCATCAATATTTTCATTGGTAATGTAAACGCGTCATTTAAAATAGGGACTAATACGACTACTTTGAACAACTAGTTTAAAAACTGATCTAAATTAAAAATTGCTGATTTAATATGGCTTATCTTAGTTAAAAATCGCATCATATGTGATATTTTCTGGGACGTAAAAGTGTAATTTACCGCGTAAATTACCGAATTAATAAACGTAATTAATTGTAATTTACTGATTTTTAATTACCGTAATTTACTGTTGAAATTACCGGTGCTAATTTATCGTCAATTTAATTACCGCTGGTAATTTACCAGTAATTTACTGCAAATTTTAATTACCGTTGTCAATTTCCCGGAATTTATAAATTAATTTCAAAAACCTTCCATCAGTAGTTACGTGAATGTACCCCACCACTCCTAAGCAGTCGACAAGTGCACTGTTATTTGTGCTTTGCAGTGGAGGCACTTAGGGATACAAGAGCGTAATTTATCGTGTAAATTACTAAATAAATTACCGTAATTAATGGTAATTTCCGGATTTTTAATAACATAATTCAGCAGAGCCAATACTCCACATTTTAAATCAGAAGCTATCTACCTACTGTCAAATTCATGATTTAAAGAAATGTTCTGGTGATCCGGATAAAATGTGATCATTGTTTGTGAAACCGGGCGTTGTCGTTTTGTGAGTCGGTAATAAATTACAGTATTTTAAACTATAATTATGCTGTTAGACTATCCATTTTATAAATTGCTTGTTTAAAATGTATTTTTATTTTAATAATGAAATATTTTCTTTTGATAACGAGCTATTGAAGGTTTTTATTTTCACGATTTTTAATGCCTGTTATTTCTGGTTCCAACTGAAGTTGGAACTGTATAATTATTTAAAGTAATGACATTTTACTATAATGCTATTAACTTTATTCAGGTTTAAATACTTATCATTTAGAGGAAGAATGAACGATTTTAAAATGCAAAAAAAAAACGAAAACAAAGGAATTAAAAAAGTCGAATTAGCCGACATATTTTTCTGCGATATTTACAACTCCACAAGTTCAAATTTAATTAATTTTATTCACCTGTTACCCAGCACACAGAATGTGTGTTATCATTTGTTTGGTCCAGTGTTTCGCGATTCTCATTTTACGCATTGTTGTGTGGTTCTATAAGTGTGGAATTTCTCCGAAATTGATTGTCAAGAACGGAGAAATTGTGAACAGACTAAAATCAGACTAAAAGCAAATTTACAGTAGTAAGAAAAAGTGTTCAGGAATTCAATTATTGTTTTCCGTTTATTGAAAAAAAAAACTCCAATATACATTAGAATAGAAAAAATGACATTTTTCAATTTTACTGCTGAAAAAAGAAAATATCGAATTGAAATCAATGTGAAGTATTAAATCTAGATATCTAGCATAAAATTCTAAGCTGGATCGGACAAGTGTAAAACGGAGCAGTTAAACTTTACCCGGATCGTGACAAGTCGCGCCCAAGAAACGACTTGCGTTGTAAAATGTTCGTATAGTTTCAATTTTCCGTGCTAGCTGGCAATTACAAATTTATTTTACTCGTCTGTTATGTATTCGGCTACACATTTAATCTTGATAAACGGCTTAAATTTAAATGAGGGATTTCCGACGAGGTAGTCTACAAGTTTACGATCTCATTACTTTATTTAGTGCCCAATATAAGCGAGGATTACACGGCAGCACTGGTAAAATCCAAGATGAGGGTGCATATAACGTGATTGCGGGTTCGTTGCTCCGCGAGATAACGATTCTCCGAAAAAGTTTTTCATATTTTTGCTTGGGCCTGCGCTGAGAATACGCCAAATGTCTCTAGAGGAATTGAGTGAGGAACGGGTGGAATATTTCCGCGGATAAATCAAGTGATTAGAAGACTGGAGCGCATTCATCATCGCCTCGAAAGTGGAATTTAAATATTTGTGCCGGTCTGCGACACCTTTCGTCGCTTAAAGCCGGAGAAAATATATTATGAATTACGGTCCAGATGGAAATTTACGACGGTCTCATATATTCAGTAGACTCCGCCGCCATTGGTATTATGCCAACTTATGATCTTGTGATAGTTATAACTCGACTGCATTTATTGGTTGGTATACTGCCAGAACAAAGTCGGGCATATTTCAACACCACTTTTTAGCACCTACTATAAAAGTTTTATTTATCGTGTCCGATATGGTTTATCGCCACTTCTGTTGACGCTATCAAACGTTCTGACAACGATTTTCATCACATTCTTTCCAACGGTCCTGGTCACAAAAAAAAAATTATTTTGCACCAACACAAATAATACTCAAACTTTAAGCATTTTTGATCCACCTAATGACCAACCTATCTCCTACATAAAGTTGATGTCTGTGCCCATTATTATTCGTAAACTTAAAAATCTGTTCAGATCCTTCATTTCAGAAAATTTTAAACTCGTTCAACGTTGCACCTTCAAACTTTCAAATTTTTTGAGTAGAATTAAAGATGTTGCGCCCCTTATGTTTAGATCAAATGTGGTTTATTGTTTGTCCTGCAAAGATTGTGATGGGAAATACATTGGTGTTACTGCACAGTGGCTTCGTGGACGTCTAAGCCTTCATAAAACTAATTGCAATACTAAAAAGGCCAGATGTGCTCTGGCTTGTCATGCAGTGAACAGTGGCCATACTTTTGATTTTTAGGATGTTAGAATATTGGACTCTGACTGTAATGATCGTAACCGTATGTTTTTGGAGATGTACAATATCAACTTCATTGATGGTACAATCAGTTTTAAACACGATACGGACAACCTTACCGTCATGTACTCTAATATAATACAATTTGATAAAAACAAGCGTGGAATTAAAAATGCAAATGAGAATACAACTCTTAGATTTTGTTGTTGGTATTCTTTGCCAATATTTGGGGAATCTTTACTCGGTTCGGTTGTTTTTTACCTTTGTGTGACCCACACATATATATATATATATATATATATATATATATATATATATATATATATATGTGTGTGTGTAATTAGACCGATACGTTTCAAAGGAATCCTCCGTGATTACATGACATCAAATTGCGGCCTTAATTGGCAATCTTGTGCAGTGCAGGAAATCAATACGTACAATCAAGCTTCCTCTCAGCACGTAACTTTATTTTGTAAAGTTTCCACGTCAACCCAAGCACTTAGACCTTTAGCGGCACACTCGCGAAGCGAATGTGTGTGGGTGTGAGAGTGGTTCCTTGTACCGGTATCGAACGACATATAATTTCACGCCATTATAGCAAAGTACGAATAAATTATAGCCACCTATATTGGACGGTATATTGGTAGATTTAATGGTATTTTTATAACACCTTCCAATAACGGCTTTTACCGACTTTAAGTGCAGCTTACTGATAACTTTCTGTATTATGGTCTTGACTCTTGAGCGGAACTATTAACCTAGAACTTGCTGTATAAACGGTCTACTTAATTCTATCTTTATTTTGGTTTTAGAAGTTGTTATCGCAAGTTTAGATGGCACTAAATTGATTATTCGATCGACATTATGAGTCATCCCTGGCATTATTAACAATGTTTGGAAACATCGACTATTCCTGCAAGAAGTAGACACAATCGCGAAAGTTACATACTTACCAAATGCAAGGCTTATACAGGCTGTATAGTATGTAATACTTTGTATAACTTCTTTATATTTGGAAAATGTCCATGTTGACAAAAGTAAATAAATGAACGAATGATATTAGTTTGTCGTCTGAAAATATTTAGAAAGAACAATTTTTATTCAATTATTTGGGTAATTATGCTTCAACTATTTTTGTTTTGTTCCCATGATAACTAACTGTGTTCCTTCAAATCGAAAAGCATTTATTTTCCTATGAAATTCTCCACTGAAACAGATTTTTTTCCACTGAAACAGGTCTTTTCTGAACTCAACCAAAGTTTTATGTAAATTTACCAATAAGAGACAACTGAAATAAAATAATAATATATTCTAAAATACTGATGATTGAGGAACAAGCATTTAGCCAATGAACGCGATTTAAAACATATCTCATTTATTGATTTAAACTAGTTATCTTATATGTTTAAAATCTACATGCTTAAGAAGAGTATTTTTTTAGCAACCTTACCTTGGGGTTAACCTTAATCATTGAGGGTACTTAAAGAAAAATATTACCTTTATTGTTTTTTTTTATATTCCTGTAAAATTTAAAATCGATGAAAACATATTAACCTGTGTTCCAAGGAGCCCAAATCGAGAATAATTTTCAATTTCGATTTCATAATAAAAAAAAATAAAAGAAAGTTTTGTCATCTTTTAAAACTTAAAATTTGGTTACCACAGCTTAATAAAAAAAAGTCTACATCAGAGCATTTGACGCATTTCCAAGAACTGAAATTGTTAAAAAGACAATTATCTCAGCTAAGGGACTACCTGACCAACAAAGAACCAGATCAGTCTAGTGCCATCTGAATCTTCGCCGGAATTCCAAATTGTGGTCACTGTCTAGTTTTCGAGAAATATTTTTTTTTATTTTTATTTATTTCTTAACTTGAATATATGTGAAATTTTCTGTAATATCAAGATAACTCCAAGATTCATGATTAACTTCTATTTTATTGGCGTAACTCAAATGAAAATGATTTTCTTTTTATTATTTTTAAATGATTAGATTAAATTTATATTCTCAATTTTGAGGGCTTTGAGGTACGTAGTCCAATTTTTTTCAGATATATCAGCTTAGGTTTTTACACAATAATTTTACAGTTTTTCCAGGGAATTTTACAGGGAATTAGACTATCAAGACATTGTTTCTATACAAATTTCATGCTGAATACTGTCAATACCAACTGCCGGTCCCAGTATAACTTTCAAATAAAAACTATGACTACCTTTTATGTTTGGAGTTAATAATCTAATGTCATCTCTCTCAGATCGTTTTCACTTCCCGGAGACAATACAAAAGCTTGATTAATATATTGAAGGTCCCTCCGACAATTACTTTCCGACCCCCGACTGTTGCCTTCTACCTTTTGACGTTACAGTCACGGCGGTCCTTATTTTTGCCACAACAACAAGAAGTTAGACCCGGCTAGCTTTTCTGCCGGAGACGGTTCTGTTCATAGCGTAACAGGAGAGAACTCGTCGTTTTGGAACAGTATCATTAACAGGATATACTAAAGTGGATCCACTGTGTACTTGGCACCGGGAGCGCTTCCTGCAGATAATACCGGAAGCTACTCTAAGGTGTAGGAACCTGCATTGCCGGCGGGGCTTCGTCGACGCCTTTCCTCAGCCACTTCCTTAGGAATGACAGTGGGGAGTCAGTTTAGTCACTTTGTAGGTCGCAAAGTCTACTTAGTGCCACATTCTGGTTCGAGAAGCTTTTATGACTCCGATTACACTATAAAAATAGGTAATTTTGTTATTATTAATGGTCTTTATTTTTTAATTGGAGTGTCTCTCTCCATTCGCAGTAGGCAATCAAATAATATTTCAAAACAAGTTAGCATTTATGCATTTATCTTGAGCAGTTCATCGAAATTCTGTATCAAAAATGTTAACTCTAGGTAAACTTGCAATTTTGTATGACCGTTTAGAGCAACTGACTGGTTACAATATTTATAAACTGAGTTGATAAGAAACCACTGTGAATACGACAGTTTTAAAATCACATCAAGAAATATTGTTGAGCAAATAAACTCCATTAAAACATTAATTTTCCAAGAAATTTATTTTGTCGATAAGTGTTAGTCTGAAGGATGTTTTATAATTTATTACTAAATATAAATTCAGAAGGTTAAATCACATATAAACATATGAAAATTCAGACCAAATGGGTTAACAATAATACATACCAACTAAAACCTTAACTATGCCACAAAATTCAATTTTATCCGCAAAATCATCTTTATGCTGTGGAAATATGACTCTGGATGTAAAACAACCCGCCCTAACGGAACGAGGACCCGTAGATGTCTCGCGAATGTTATCATCTTATAAGGAAGCAGATTAGTTTGTCTGTACTGTCTCTCTGACATTCACAGGGCAAATATGCACGTCGGTGCAACCCTGTGTGTATCTTGTCACCACCCAACCGCTATCTGGGTATACTGGGCTGGCTTTTTGAAATTAATCACTTGAGCACACCGGAGCAAGAATCAGCGGGAAATGTATGTCAGTGAGTTGATTGGATAACTGCGAACGGGAACTACTGCAACTTTGTTCAATTCTGAAACAGTGATCTCCAGAGTGCGCATATAAAGCATTCCGCTTCAACTGTTTTAAACGTTAACATGATTAGTAACGTTCTGTGTCTTTGCACAAAGCCACGAGTGGATTAGGCATTAGGTATAAAGCCCTTAGAATGCTGAAACGTTTACTGAAAAAAAAAATCTGTAAAAGAAGTACATACTTACTAGGATGGTTCTTATTTTTCAGCTTTTATTTTTCCTGCAGGACCCTCTCACTTTTGTTGCTTTATATCCAAAATCTCTTCCGTCTACGTTGGAAACAATAATGATAAAACGAAAATGATTCGGTAACATTTTTCTTAAAAAGCTAATATCTGATATCTGAAAAAATATTAGGACTAATGGAACATTTTTATTATTTCTTTTCAGAAAATTTTATTTTTAAATCGCTTTTGAATTGTCTTATGCAAAAATGTTATTTAAATAGTGTTTCGAAATATAGGGGACATCAAATACTAAGATATAATTTTCTTCGTCTGCATATCATATTCCCACATTGTATATGGACTGTCGAAGGTGACTAAAATTTCATATTGAATGCCTTATAATATTTTGAAATACTTGTACAAATATTTTTACTTTATCATACGCAGTAAGATAAAGTATTGTAATCATGCCGAAAAAAAAAATTGAGATTTTAGCGGAAATAGGTCTTTATGGGTCCCCTGAACATTTTTGACCAAGGTCCAAAAAAATGTCTGTGTGTGTGTGTGTGTGTGTGTGTGTGTGTGTGTGTGTGTGTGTGTGTGTGTGTGTGTGTGTGTGTGTGTGTGTGTATGTATGTCTGTGTGTGTGTAAACGATTTTTGTGGCGACGATTCCGGAGAAACTACTAAAGGTATCGCGACGAAAGTTCATATTTAGAAGTTTTATGACCAAACTTAGAGCTGAAAAGCTTTTGGTTCAAAAGGGTCCAAAGGAACCGGCTATTTACTCTTAGCATTTTTCAATGATTTTGCAAATGAGCCGTCATTTCTGTAATTTCATCAAAATAGATAAATAATAAATTAAAGTAGAGGAAATTTTGAATAATTTATGCCTATGATATTTTTTGGTAAAATTAATAGTTTAGCTTCAAGAGCAAATTCTATTTGATCGAAATCGTGTCTACATTAATACTAGGTGCCCAGGATATTTTGAAGTTTTTGACAGTATTTGGAACGTCAGCGTTTGCGAAACGTCAATTCAACACGCAAATGCATGGAGAATTGCTATGAGGAGCTAGGTGAAACAATATTGAAAAACAATATTTCGAGTGCGGATAGCAATGTTATGTTTTCGCGAATAAATATACAAGAAAGATTGTAAGACGGTATGTTAACCTTAAAACTTATTTAGAATATTGAGCATAATTATTTATGAACTTTTGTAGTTAGCACTGAAGACGGCGTAAAACTTCGAAAATATAGTATGCTAGAAGCCAATATAATATATTAATCATCAGAACCAGAACCTTTTTACTTTATCATCCGTAGTATGACAACACTCCATATTTAGAAGCTTTCTGTTGAACCAAGGGTCCAAAGGAACTGGCGTTTTAGTCTTAGCATTTTTGAAAGATATTGCAAATAAGCCGCTATATCTGGAATTTCGTCGAAATAGCTAAATAATAAATTAAAGTAGAGGAAATCTGAATAATTTGGTAAAATTAATAGTTTAGCTACATGAGCAAATTCTATTTCATCGAGATCGCTCGTACTGCATATAAACTAGTTAGCCAGGATTTGTCAGATATTGTGATTCTAATGACAGTAGGTAGTGTCAAATGCTGATGTTTTCACATTACCTACTGTAAATATAATCAAAATGTCTCTAGTCTAGTACTAGTAGTTTTATTTTAATGCAGACATGGCCGATCTCGATCAAATAGAATCTCATGCAGCTACGCTATTAATTTTATATATGGTATGATAAAGTCATGTGCCTGGCCACATCAGATTTTTTTCATTGATTTGAAGGTGAGATACTTTACTCATGTAATTTTCATCTTTTTGGTAACACGTGGTATATGCACGGGATATATTGATTTCAATTTTGGATTTAAACACATCGAATATTCCCAAATACTTTTTTAAAATAATATGCAAAAACCTTTGAACATAAAGGTACTTTACTCGTCAGTGTTTTTCATAGTTTTGGAAACACTCGGTACTTACATTCTAATATTTGCATTTTAGTTTTCTAGACAATCCAAACTTTTATAAAGAATGTTTTATTTTGAAAAATTCGTTACAAATATGTTCATTGTTATTAAAAACACCTGGAATATGCAATAGAGAAGAAGATTTGTGTTTTTGTGTACAGTTTTCAAATAACATCATTGCCTAGTTTTGAACATAAAGGTAGTTTACTCTTAAGACATTTTTATTGTTATTACATTACATTTTAGGTTTAAGACAACACTTTTTATGACGAATAAAATGTTCTAAAAAGTTATTAATGAAAATGTTGGTTATTACTGTTCAACTTTCTATCCAACACGGAATATTAGAGATGTTAGTAATTAGAATTTCTGTTTTATATTCATTCTCTTGCGTACTTTAAAATACTATTTAACACAATAATATTGATAATAATAGCATTATCAATATTCAATTTTGATTAAATTTTTATCCAAATCATAGAATTTATATTTTTTCGACTTTTACGATGACTAGTATTTGGATTTTATTACCACACTAAAAAATGTTCTTTTTTAGTATGTACTTTTTTAATTGCAATTTTAATGAAGCTACAGCAAATTGAATATCGTCCTTAAGTCGTTTGCACGATTGAACGATTCTCCGGGAAGCACAAGCGTATTTATCCACCCAAATATCTAAATAAACTCATAAAGGAGGAAATAAAATTTTGATAAATGTCCGGGAAGATTTATATCGGAGGCGGCGTAGAAAGGAAAGCAGGAAAATGGCGGATTGGATATTTGCGAAACAACAAACCCGATGCTGGAAAAGATTAGAGATACACGTTCAATAAATTTGTCGCAGCCAGAGGGCTGGCACCCATTAAAATATAAATGGAAAACCTTTACCGAACGCAGACGTTTATTGATTAAGTTGAAATTCCATAGATTTGACGACTTGGCTTAACTGGTGTTTTTTTAAATAAATCTCTTGACATTTATATGTGGTTATAATCGATATTCTAGGTTGTTTATTTTATTAGGTACACTGACAAATATAACAGTGATGTTTATAATGTGAATCATAATTTACCCAGAATAAATCTAATCATAAATTTTCATTAAGCTTTCGGTTGGTTTGACAACCCAGATCTGTACTATATATTTCATAACGCGTTTCCAGTTTTACGGACGTGACAGCTCGCCATTTCACATGTTTCTGTTGTATAATTAAAATTATACAAATGCGTTACTGGCCGTTGATATTAATATAATTCAGACTATCAAAATCCAGTATTATGGGGGAAATATACTGTTGGGATATGGTAAACACGCAACAGAAATAAAATCTTGTACATAACATATGCAAGCGGCGAGTCAATTTGCATGATGTATGGCCGTTCCGTATAAAATATGGCATCCAATTTAGGGGACAGACCGACGGCATATGGAGAACGCCGACACAAATAAAAATCTCTTATTAATGTTACTCACGTCAACAATTTTAAAATGTATTCGTTGAAATTACAATATAGATGATTATACAGAATGATTATAAATACGTTTCATTCATTTTCATTGTTACATAATATGCAGTATAGCATGGGCGTTTTTTAAAAATAAAATTGTAAATTTTATACATCTTGCGATAGAGCGATTTTTTTGAACTGTGTATGTATTTGTGTGATATATAAGTTATTTATATAAACTTTATAATTCTCATTTATTTCGAAAAAAAATCAAATTTTCAAATTTATATTTTCAAAAATTGTTGATACACTGGTGGTAGTGTATTTTTATTTAACTTTATTCAATCTTTTAAATAACTCATGTTGTATATTTTAACCCTTTACCTTACCACAATTTCGTCAAATATACGGTTTTTGTACCAATTAGTTTTTCAATTGTTTGTGTATTTTTGTGATATAAGTATTAGGTCCATAAAGGCAACTTTATGATAACTGATTTTATTTGAAAAAATCTGATGTGACCAGGCATATGACTTTATCGTACAATATATATAATTAATAGTTTAGCTGCATGAGAATCTATTTGATTGAGATCAGTCGTGCCTGCATTAAAATAAAACTAGTTAGCCGGGATTTGCCAGATAAATAAATAATTAAATAAATAAATAATTCCTTTATTAACATAAAACAATATTAAATCCAACAAAATACTATTTATATTTAGGGCGGAGATCAGCACACTTGTTTCCAAATTGACTTGCTCTACCAGTCAACCCCTTACGCAAACTAGAACTAAGACATAATTGTACCAATAATATAACAATAATTCAGAGAACGTAACAAAACAAAAATAAACAAAAAAATTACTCTAGAGCCTAATTACACGTATTTGTAGCAAATCCAACTCATCAATGTTTTGTTGAGTTTTGTTTTCGTACATGCCCATAAAAATAAATATTAAAACAGCCGATGTGCGCTCAATGCCTAAAGTCCCCCCTGTTGAGCAAACAGACAATACTTCACCTTTCCCCCAAAACTGTTTAACGATAATTTTTTTCATATCTTCCCTAAGACCATTGTATATGTGACTGACCTGGTAAGAGAATGACCGTTTATACAGCTCAGCGCGATGGGCAGGTGGAGCAAACAAACCCCTGAATCTTTAATTATGGTTATGGACATCCGTTCTACAGCGTATCTTCCCCATGAGATATTGTGGGATCCTCTTGGATAACAACTTATGATATAATATTGCTGCATGCAACACCCTAGTGTTATCCATGTTCAACCATCTCAAGTCGCCCAGCCCATTCGATACATGATCATACCTCCTCAAACCAAAAACAAACAGCATTTTGGACACGGTGAACACGCTGCCTATCCGACGACGTCAGGCAAGGACCGTGTATACGGTATCACAATATGAGATCTTTTGATACTATTGACAGTAGATATAGTGAGATATTGACAAAACCTCACCATTTTTCACTACCGGTACTGTGATTAGACTGAATACCATTTGGAAAATCCTGGCTCACTATATAGTATTATATCAATGCAGATGCGACCGATCTCGATCAAATAGTATTTGCTCGTATTTATATAGCTAATTAATAGCTAAACTATTAATTATACCAAAAAATGTCGCAGACATAAATTATTCAAAATTTCCTCTACTTTAATTTATTATTTAACTATTTTGAGGAAATTACCGAAATGGCTTTTGAACCAAACGCTTTTCAGCTCTAAGTTTAGTCATATAACTTCTAAATATGAAGTTTCCTCCAGATACCTTCAGTAGTTTCTTGGGAATCGTCTCCACAAAAATCGAGTACACACATACATACACACAGACATATTTTGTACCTCGGTCAAAAATAATCAGGGTACCCAAAAGGACATATTTCCGCAAAACCTCATTTTTTTTCGGCACGATTACAATACTTTATCTATCATACTGCGTATGATAAAGTAAAAAGAACAATTTGATCACTCATCAACTTTTTAAATTTCTATTTTCCAGAAAAAAAAAACTGTTGATTCACCGTAGAGTATTTTTATTTAGCATTATTCCCTCTTTTAAATAAGTCATATTGTAAATTTTAACTTTTTCCTTACCATAATTCCGTCAAATATACGATTTTCGTAGGTACCAAATAGATTTAGTTTTGAATTATACAATATTTCGCCCCAGTGTAAGTTTGAGTATTAAGGAAACACCTTATTTCTAAATTTGTGGTCGATGTATGACGAAAGACTAATAAATAATTAAGCTTTCAAGAAGATGGTAAACAAATGTTCTAATTTACTGGTTTTGAATCGCAGACAAAACAAAAATTAAAATATTAAAGCTTCTAGAACGAATATAGGGATGTCGACGCAAAACAGGTAAAAGTTTTCGTAGAAATAAAACAATAATTCTTCTGTGTTCAGAATGGTAAGTATAGTTGTGTTACCTACCGTAACATAATGTATATTTACCATTCTGAACAGAGAAGAGCTATCGTTTTATTTCTAGAAAAAAGTAAAAAAATTCTTACTGTCACTGCAATTTTAATTGGGATTTATGACAGGAAAACTATATAAAGAAATCAATAAATTGTTTTTTCATGGGTGCAACATTATAATCGTAGATTTTTTTCAACTAATTATATCAACAAATTGACCGAAGAATTATAATAGATAGTCTGAAAATGTTATTTACATCTGGCTATCTATTTATAAATACTATCAAAGCAAAACAGTGAAAACGAGTCGGATGTCTTGTTTTTGAGATAAGAAAAAAAATTGTGCAAATTTCAAAAAGAAAATTATTATTTTTATTAATTCTTAACGTCAGTTACTAAACCTGCTAAGCTGTGTGAATTATAACGTTAATATAAAAATTGTAAACCGTATTCTAGGAATACTGTATGTGTATGTGCATTATTACAGTTTAGTTTAGCTATTATTGTTAATTTAGTTTTGTTCAAACAAAAACCAAGGTGCTATGCCTGGTTTTACAACGAAATCTTCATCACGTACAAATGGAACGTGAACTTTATACTCGTTCAGCCGACAGTATTGATGTTTACAAACTAATTAATATTACCCTATTATTATTACTAATATTCAATTATTATGATAACTTATAATTATTATGTATGCAAGTACCTTGGATGAGTAATTTAACATTGGTTTAAGAAATGTTGGAACTACATCAATAAAAATACTGTTACTGCTATCATCGAAAACTTTGAAAAAGAACGTTTGGACAAAAAAAAACAAGTAATATATACTAATAGATATATACTAATATAACGAAACTAAAAAAAGTTTAAATGTTCCTAAGTAGCCATTTTGAAAACATCGCGGGACACGTGTAAAAAAGTGAAAAATCGGGACGCCTGGTCATAGTAGAAGACCATGCAGTATGGTGTGACCTACTGTGTCTCCTGTGACCTATTGTACAATATCGTCAATTACAGGAAGTTAAAATTATGAGGTTGAACATAGTAGAACTAGGGATGAGTATGAATAGACTTTTGGGTTCAATGACGAAATTTAGTTGATTTTTACTAACATAAATGGATATTTTTTAAATCATAAAAAAACTAAGAACAACGTTTTATCTGAAGTGATGATGTAATGAAAGACATGTTTGTGTTATTGGTACACTGAATGGAGTTGGCAGTACTGGTAATTCTCTGTTCCTCGGTACTTATTCAGTCCCTGTTACGGTTGCCAACTTTTGAAAAGTCGTCACGAGGACATCTTGAAAAGAGCGAAAACTTCTTTTAATTTAAATAAAACAATTAAAATTAATTTTTTAAGTCATTGCCATCGCCAATTTTAACGTACATTGTAAAACAAAAAAACAGCAAAAAATGTACATATTTTCCAATATCCATTAATAAACAGATATTTATGTACCCCGCATTACACAATACCAGTACAAATTGACCTAGCGCTATACAATACGTCATATTGCCTAGCAAAAAAAAACAGTTACTCGTACAGAAATTGTTTGAATAGTTTTCATTAGCGGTGATGAAGCACGTCGGGCAACGCGTTGGATCGTTATTAAAAATGAAATACCTCGCCGAAATTACAATTGCAAACTAGGCTGAAATGGTACAATTGGGACAGGTTTGCCCCGAATCGGGATGAATATTGGACGCGGGATGGACGGAAGATAGTCCGATTCAATCACTGCCCGTTGCCTGCCAATAATTTATGGCGGATATAGGGGCAGCTTCGCCCTTAAATCAAGATACTTTCGCATCCCCCGCACGCCGAAATCGCAGCGCCGAACTACAACATCCCAGCTTTCGCCGGCCAGATTATTTGGTTCGCCTCAATCGAATTAGAAGTCGGAGTTATTTATCTACTACCGATTTTCTATCAGATAGGTGGTGAGTGATGGCCAGAAAATTGCTAGTGCCAGCAATGGACCAAGAGATCCGAAAATGTGGCAAAAAGCTAATTTTGTGTGGGCCCTGCAACATGTTTGCAACACAAGAAAAGTAGGTCATATGATGTATTATGGGATAGTTATTCTTCGGTTATATCCTAATAAGTTCTGTCTGAAACTTTTTAACTTGAATTTATTCAATAGAGTTTAAGAGAACCGTGAAATGGCAATTGAAGAATGGAAAGAATGGAAGAATGTTTTTAGTGTTAAATGGTGACGTAATTTAAGGACTATGCGAATAACTATTTCGTAGCATTTTCGTCATGTGTTATTTTGCATACACCCTGAAAAATCTCCATCGTTTTTATGATGGTTTATGGTAATTTTTCCGCCTTTCTAACCCACAGGATTAATGTTTTATTATTAATAATTGTTTATAAATATATCTTATTTCAGAATCATTGAACTCTTATTCTAGGATTTAATATTTTGTATGATTTTCAACCAACATTATTCTGTAAAGATGATTATAGAAATTGCAATGTAGTCTATTTTCTCTGTATTTTCGGTTATAATCATTAATAACTCAAGTGAATGCTAACTTATATCGTCGCCCTTGTACTTCTACAATTTTTATAGCTAATTAATAAACGATGCATAGGCAATTTTAGTTGGAATTCACTCAGCTTTAGAGAGAGAATGCTTAAAATCAAAAATTCAGACACAAAGTGGACAAAATTAATAATTCTATAATCGAGTCAAACGATCATCTGATACAATATCTTAATAATAAATTGCTAAACAATAAAAAGGCTTCAATATTATTTTAAAATTTACCACATTACCGAGAAACTATGATAAAATATTGTGAAATGTGGATAAATATGATCATTCTGTGTTAAGTATAATCGACGACAAAATACAAAATTTTCATAAATACTATTATAGTTGAACACTTGAAAGGCCACAATGTTACGACAAGTGACTAATAACTGTTGCTACATGTATAAGCTGTATAGAAGATCAGGGTAAAGATTTTAGAGAGTATACAGACTATTAGTAGACCAACTTTTTAAGGAAATGTATTGTATGAACGCTGGAGAGACTCGGAAAACGATACCAATTTTGGATATCAGCATTGGGAAAATATTGTCATGTATCATAGGATGGCCCTTTTAAAACCAAATAATATTTGTCTGAACTTTTTATTATTTAACTTTTTTGAAAAGAGGTTCTCGTTAATCGAAGATTTGTAATTTTGTAACCTGGCCTATATTGGGTTATCCTTATTTTTTTGAGATTCTTTGGTTTTAAAATAGCTCTTCTATGATCTTCATACAATATTCAAATAATAATAATAATAAACTTCATTGTCGACAAAAGTTGCGTAAAATAGTCAAAATACATGGAATATATTTTTAAAAACATGATACAGGAACAAAGATTTAACTAATTATCACATTCGAGATATTCTTGAACTGAGTAGAAAGATGTTAACATTAAAAAATGTTTAATAGGGTATTTGACTATTATTGGAAAACCATCTTAGTGTGCTTATTCGTTCAATCTACTTTGTAAATGCATTATTTTTCGTAATAAAAAAAAAATACATTCTCTATATTTCATAAAAACGAGCGTTAAACATTGAATCACAAAAAGTCCCGCCAAAACGATAGTTTCTGTCTAGTATCGTGACGTCACACCATACTATATATCCATTCGGCCCATATGGTCTGTAAGCATCGGCTTCGTCGCCGTTTGGTAATTGTGTTGTATGATGTGTAGTTTTCAAAATTGCTACATAAAAGTGGGTTATAAATAGTGTATAAATACACAATGCAGAAATACGTCAATAAAAACGTCGGATACACTATTTGTAGCTGTTCCGCAAGATTTGAAACTGCGAAGAAAGTGGTTGAGACTGGCTCGTAGAAATCCAAAAGAAATAAATAGCGGCCAATACAAGTGTTCTTTTTTGTGAAAATTATTTCGACATACCTAAGTAAAACTGACTAGAATAGGTTTCCTATCGTATTTTCGATCCAGGTATTATCTGACAGTTTACGGTTAGGACTAGCCTAACCTACAAAGTTTACAATGCACTTTTTACACGTTGCGTAGTTCCGAGGCGTACAAATTAAGAATTATGTTTAAAGTAGAATCCCACCATCAAAGCGTTAACCTTCGGTAGATTACCACTAACCGCGTTAAGAAAGTTGTTTCCTATTGTTTGTAAATTCACGTAGTAAATTCAAACGGGAGATCCATACGCGTACTAACGAATGACGTCACTGGAGACTGAGCCAATTACAGAGCGTTTTCGATCACGTGGTAGGACGTGAATAAATTTTAATTTTGGTTTTTTATAGAAATAAAGCATATTTGTTTAAAAAAAGTAATAACAAATAGTTTCCTTAAACTGTAATCTATTAGGATGACTATAATACAAGCCATATTTTTTAATACAGTCAAATACCGTATTCTAGCTTTAAAAATATTTATCGGCAGATCTATGTATAAATGTGAAATTTTATTCTACAATTTTATGCACATATAATTCGGCACATATATTACCAAATTCAATACCATATTCCGACTTTCTGCAGCCCGTAAACGGTCTGTATCTGGACATGAGTTCGCTACCGTTACCCATTTGTAACGGCGCTACCCTTACCGATATGTAACGGCGCCACTGTTGGCATCAACTTCTGAAGCAAGACTAAGTTTCACCTGAAGCTTTTGTTGATGTAACGTCACTTAATAAAGAGGATTGAACATTATTGGTACCTACTGATACAAATTTTACCTTAAATAAACAATTCAAATATGTTTAGTTTCAAAAGAGCTACAACATATCACACATCTGAGTGATGACAACATGATGTATAGGAAAACAAAATTAGTAAGTTAAGGGGTGTTTTTAATTTTTTTTTGTTTCTTTATAATGTGTCTTTGGGAGTTTACATTGCACCAATTCCGGATACCGTATAGCCAAATACATAAGAATTAATGTTTACGCATTAGAAAAAACGGTGTAATTTATTGTTGTCTATGAGTGTTTTTCAACAATTTAAAAATTCTAGAATTTGTACTTTGATATAGAGACGACGCATTCACTAGTCATTTTCCTTAAAAAATCTAGAGCTCCGTTACCCATTCCAGATTGGAATTTTACCCCGAAGGGGGTAAATACCCACAGGTTAAGAACCACTGATTTAAACGTCAACTGTAACTTCAGACATAACGATTACGTAGTTTAAACCATTTGTCAATCCACCTTATAGTGGTAAGTGAACAACTTGTAACAATATCTCAATACATCATGCAATAATACATTCTAAATAACTACTGTTTCATTTCATTTGGAGAATTTATCCAACGATATAATTTATTGGCATGGTGTCTTCAGGATTTAACTGGGTTTGGTCTCACTCCCTCACTAATTAATAATAATTATAATTACAATTTTCTTATACACAAAAAACACATATTAACTTGTCTTTGCAATGGAACTAAACTGATTTTCAAAAACTCGTTCTGTGTCCAAATTTCCTGGTTACGCATCGTGGCTCACAGCGCTGCGATCGATTTTTAATTGGCTTAGCGCAAACACGAAAAAAAAAAATAAATAGAACCGCCCTGCTTTGGCGGGTATATTGTGCAGCTGATGAATTATTTTCGCGTTTATCTTTTGTCTCGCATAGTGTGGCAATAAAGTGCCGGATTTAATTTCGCAACAATAACAGCGTCCGCATATCCTTGTTTGCGGCCACGCTCGGCAGGCACGCTTTCATGTTGACGATAGTTATTTTTCTTTATTTACACAGCCAATTGCGGTGCATAAATAAATACGTCACAGGTTTTGCGTGATCATTGCTGATCGGTAATCTGCAATATTGAAATAAAGCCGAAAGCATTTCAACTTTTAGTACTTTGTTATTACTACCATTAGAACGATAAATTTTAAACGTTCCAATTTATTCCAACAACCCATAGATGGTCATATTATGATTACACCACAAATTTATACAACTGCAGGTGTTGTTTGCACGTTTTCACAAACAACCTCTTCGCCGAACCAGTCGTGAATGGAAAACACAGTATTGGAAAATTACTTATTATTATTCTTTCCCTGCCGTAAGACCGGCTATTCTAAGAGGGCGTTCAAAGTCATTGCGGGCACCGCTCAATAACGGTAACCTGCTTGAGGTTTCTTTGTAACACCTAACGAGCAAATACAATGCCATAACGGCACCTTTCAAGCGCGCTTATCGGTTTCTGAACAGCTCTCTCGTATACATAGTTTCCGACATCTCGCGACAAAGGCTATTCCCCACGCTTTCTCTTTAATTTCATTCGTTCAAATGCAATTGACACCATTTAGGGGACTTCGTTCGCTGTTCGCTCGCACTTATTCCATTTCAGCGGAAATGTAGTTTTATTCGAGTTTCTCTTTGTTGTAGGTAAATCGGTAATTCTACATTTCAACTCGGATTCAAACTACAACTTTGTTTATTTAGGGTATTGTTTTCAGTCGGAAAAATAAGTTATAGTCTTGGTTTTAATATCTACATGTGCGTATTGCCTATTATTTAGAATAATACTTTCTAGAATAATACATTCTTAGTCACACCAATTCTATAAAGAATTGCCGCTTGTAATGCACATGAGACTAATAAATTGCAATGAACCATTTTGGCGGATGCGCCGGTGTACTCTCCGATATACCTTCTAATGTTGCAATTATTATCAAAAAGAGATCATTTATGGGTTTTCCGACTATTGTGCAACTTTTAGTTGAGGCGCTTGGTATTAAAATCAGCTAAATACATTTTAATAAATTTTACACGAGACTTTTCACGCTCTGCCCAATATTGTTTTGCCAAAATACTTTTTTTTGTGTGCAGAACCTATGGAGTGTGATTCCAAATCTTTATTCATTTTTAAGTTAGAAGTTCTTTTTATTTATTTATAAATAGAAATTGTTTGGATTAAGCTGTTTTGAGAAAATTGCACGGAATATCGATAAAAAAATCATCAGTATACTACTGGGAGGTATTAACACACTTCTTTGAATCATAATTATAAACATATTTCTGATATAATAATAAACATATAACTGATATATTTATAAATATAATTATAATTATATTATTGTCATTAGATCAAAACATTTTCATCGGAGTTTACATCGACAACACTTTCGCCTTCGTCGGAAAAGTTATCTTTTTTAACGTAGATACCAAAAGTATGATGAGCAAATTATTCACATCATTTATTTATCTTTAGTGAAGCATCAGGAACACCAGTAGCCAGAGAGGAAGGTTGCTCTGTGGAAGTTCCTGAATTGCTTTGTGTTTCTTTGACACGCTCCTGAAGGTGCCAAGGTCCGTATTATAACACACTTCATCTCATATTTCGGTATCATTTTTCATCTTGAGCAAAAATCGTTTAGAAGCTAAAAGTGTAATACTGTGGCAACAGGCAACAACAGTCCTGTGATGTTAGAGGGAACAGCTGCTTTAAAGTGGTAACAAGTGCGTTCCCAGGAAGCAAAAGGCAAGTGGTTTCTTGCTGAGCAAGAATGGCTGTAAATTCTTGGGGCTCTATCACATTTTTTCTTCTTTATTTTCTTTTCTATATTGCCGAAGGAATTCTCCACGATAGGGAAAATCACTTCAATCGTCTTGACGTCCGCTGGAATGATTTTAAGGACCCAAAAACTCAACATTCCAGTGTGGAATTTTTATTTTGTTTTCCGTCATAAAAGCACCCTACTATTTCAACCTCAGGAAGTTTTGGCATGGTAAGCACTTTTTTACTGCTTTTCTAACAAATACAAATACACAAACATATTGCTAGGACATTGCACAAAAGCACCCTACTATTTCAACCTTAGGAGGTTCTGGCATGGTTAAGAAAAAAGTCATAAACTGCCGATGATATTTTATTTGAACGTTTTTACTGCTTTTCTGACAAATACAAATAAACAAACACATTGCTAGAACATTCCACAAAAGCACCCTACCATTTCAACCTCAGGAGGTGCTGGCATGGTTAAGAAAAAAGTCATAAACTGCCGATGATATTTTATTTGAACTTTTTTACTGCTTTTCTGACAAATACAAATACACAAACACATTGCTAGGACATTGCACAAAAACACCCTACTATTTCAACTTTAGGAGGTTCTGGCATGGTTAAGAAAAAAGTCATAAACTGCCGATAATATTTTATTTGAACTTTTTTACTGCTTTTCTGACAAATACAAATAAACAAACACATTGCTAGGACATTGCACAAAAGCACCCTACTATTTCAACCTCAGGAGGTTCTGGCGTGGGTAAGAAAAAAGTCATAAACTGCCGATGATATTTTATTTGAACTTTTTTACTGCTTTTCTGACAAATACAAATACACAAACACATTGCTAGGACATTGCACAAAAACACCCAACTATTTCAACTTTAGGAGGTTCTGGCATGGTTAAGAAAAAAGTCATAAACTGCCGATGATATTTTATTTGAACTTTTTTACTGCTTTTCTGACAAATACAAATAAACAAACACATTGCTAGGACATTGCACAAAAGCACTGTACTATTTCAACCTCAGGAGGTTCTGGCATGGTTAAGAAAAAAGTCATAAAGTGCCGATGATATTTTATTTTAACTTTTTACTGCTTTTCTAACAAATACAAATACACAAACACATTGCTAGGACATTGCACAAAAGCACCCTACTATTTCAACCTCAGGAGGTCCTGGCGTGGTTAAGAAAAAAGTCATAAACTGCCGAAGATATTTTATTTGAACTTTTTTACTGCTTTTCTGACAAATACAAATACACAAACACATTGCTAGGACATTGCACAAAAGCACCCTACTATTTCCACCTCAGGAGATTCTTGCATGGTTAAAAAAAGTCATAAACTGCCGATCATATTTTATTTGAACTTTTTTACTGCTTTTCTGACAAATACAAATACACAAACACATTGCTAGGACATTGCACAAAAGCACCCTACTATTTCAACCTCAGGATGTTCTGGCATGATTAAGAAAAAGTCATAAACTGCCGATGATATTTTATTTGAACTTTTTTACTGTTTTTCTGACAAATACAATAACATAAACACATTGCTGGGAGTATGAGTTTTTAGCCGGATGACGCACATGGCGGCCTGCAGTGGAAGCATAGGTGGAAGCCGGATTGTGTTGGATTCGTTCAAAATCCGGTCGAAAACATGTGTCAAAAACTGGTATTTTTTCAAACCCAAGTTCTTATGCAAAAACAATACATTGAAAAAAACATGGATTGCGCTGGTCTTGATACTAAACGCCTCAGCTATATGATCGTGTAATAAATTTGACAAATTCAGCTATTGACGCACTTTTGAGTTTAATGAAAAACAAGGGCAAATTGGAATATGCTATAAATTATACATACATACTATAATAACTTTTCATAACGATGAATGTATGAAAACATTGTACCAACCATATTTTTGAAATTCTAACCTATTTTGGAACTTTCAATGTCACAAACTGCATAATATTCTTCTAATATTGAAACTTTCTTGGTCACACTATATATTTGTGTAAGGAAATAATAATTATACGTTACCTAACGACTGATCTAGTTACGAAGCGATTTGCGCTTCATATGTGAGACATCTAGATAGCTGTAATTGTTCGTAACTTCGAATAACCTTCAGCATGTGTAGTTGTTATGAGCGATAAAGTTAATGTAGTGTTTAATAACACCAGCGGCTCGAACATCCACTTGGTTAACAATAACACTCAAGTGCCGAGGCATTAAAAGCTTTACTATTATCAATTCAATTATTTACTTGAAACGCATCGAGAGCAGCTTTCCGAAACCGTACGGGTTATATTCCCAGGCGGCTGGAAAGTCCTTTAAGTTTAACCGTCTCGCCTTACGATATAGCTTGACTCCTTTTATTGTTAAGAGCCACTCGTAAAAGTTTTAAGCACTAGTCCACTTCCTATTTAATATAAACGTTGGTAATAATAATAATAATAAACTTTGTGTTATAATACTGAATTTTTCGGTTTGAAGGTGTTGTAGAACTGAGGGAAAGAACGATAAACATTTACAACAATAGTGGCAACAGCAATTTTTATATTGCACGCTTTGATAGCTTTGGTTAGCAGCTGAAACTAGCGGACCTAAAAGCAACGTAACGCATACACATAATTTTTAAGTCAATTACCTGTAGTAAGTTTTTTTGTTCGCTAATCACCATTGTTTTGAGAACTCTTACATTTATTTGTTGAAGATGAACAACTACAATGTTAATATTAGACGACTGCAGTGGTTAATTACGTACTCAAACAATATTTAATTAAAACTTTGATGGAACATACAAGCCATATTCTAGCTAAAATGGCTCCGAGCAAATTATCTTTAATATGAGCATCCCTACATTTACGGCTAGAAGGAAATTGAATATTCATTGCGTTCGGAAAGTAATGTTTAAATTGAAATACGTGGTTGAAAATAATTAAGTGTTCGTAACTTTAGGAAATATGTAAAAATAGTAATGTGAAATTATGGCAAAAGTACGAGTATCTCGGAAGCTATCAGATTCTGACATGAGTGCTGTAGAATTATTCGTATATAGAAAATCTGTAACAATTAGAAACTAAAAGTTCAAATAAAATTTTTTTCGGCAATATTCTAAATGATGATACTCAAAAGAGTATACAGTACAGAAATTGTCAAATAGGATAGTTTTCACCAGGTACCAGGTACCGTTTTATAAAGAATACAGTTTTCTGAAAATTTATTAATAAAAAGTTTCCTATTTTTTGCAATCCTTGCAATCTCAACCCACTCTCTGGTAAGAAAAAAAAACAATTTAACCCCACCACCCCTTTCCAAACATTACAAATATTGTAAATGGTGTATATAGACCAATTTACTCCTGACAACCTTTAGTAAAATAGTTTAGAATGTAATAAAGTCTAGGCTAGTACAGTTTATTGAAAAAACTATAAAATTTGACAAAAATCAATACGGATATCAGGAGAATAGTGGTACTCAGGCTGCAGTCACCGACTTCACGGAACATTTGCTGAGGGAAGTAGACGGAGGAAAGTTTGCTACTGCGGTATTTGTGGATTTCTCGCAAGCTTTTGACAATGTTAGTCATCGACTGTTACTGCATAATCCGGAAGGAATGGGAGTAAGGGGTCATTCATTGCTTCTGTTTGGGAGTTACCTTCAGAATAGGCCACAATATGTTACGATCAGTGGTATATAGAGTGAGATATTGCATAGAAGCAAGGGAGTACCTCAAGGATCAGTGCTAGGTCCAATTCTCTATAACCTCTATGTACAAGACCTACAACACCTATCTCTGTATGGGGAGTATTATGAATATGCAGACGATACTGCGTTTGTATATTCTGACCACAACGTGATTGATATGGAAAGAAGAATTAATCAAGATCTAAACATTTTTCAGACTTGATCCGAGAGCAAAAACTTGAAAATAAATGCGCAAAAAACAGTTTATATGACGTTCTGGCACAAGAACAAAATACAACAAAGTATGGGGCTACTATTGCAAAACAGAATCATGCTGAAGGAGGTAAATCAAACAAATTACTTAGGTATGATTATTGATAATAAATTAACATGGAAACAACATTTACAACACATTGAACGTAAAATAATTCCGCTGGTTGGTGCTTTGAACAAATGTGGTGATAGTTTGAGTGGATCAGCCAAACGGTTGGTGTATCGCGCATATGGACACATACATTTTTGTTGATTTGTGTTTCTTTAGCATTTATGTTTTGATATGATTATATGTTTGTTTTGATTTATTGTACCTGGAGATCATGAATTGAATAAATTATATTATTATTATTATAATTATATTATTAACATCACCAAATATTAACTCACCAATTTTGTACCCAAGTACATATATTAATTAGTCTATTAATTTTTTATCACAAAATTTAACAGTGAACATAAATAATAGGGAATACGTTTTTTCTGCTATTCTTTATCCTCATATTACATTCAGATTCTTATCGAAAAGAGCCGAAGTTGAACGGTTGTAAAGGCAATCGAAAACTGCGAATATCTCGTAGGTGGTTACCATAACAGTATCTATTATCGGGATAGATTATTGCAAATATGCGAAAGCTGATAGGATATGTGTCTATTTCCCGGCTGAACGGTACACCGATTTCCAGTATAGGCGTTACCGATCCGATCTCGGCTTGAATTGGAACCGAATTGAATCGCTTTATCCCGTATCTTTTTCAAATTTTATTTCATACGAAACGATTCGAAAGAATACAGTGCCTGCATTAGGATATCGTGTCCGCATATAGCTATGCTAACCCGGTACGAAAGTGCGCTTTAAGCTATCCTCGCGAGCGGAACAACTTTTGAAGTTGCTGCCAGCTATATGAGCGCTTTTGTGTGTTACGATGCGCATACGTTTGACGATGAACTAAACCTAAATTACGAGACCTATCGAATTCAGTTCCTTTTGCTGTTCTTTCTTTAACAAATTTTATACTAGCTTTGT
This sequence comes from Melinopterus prodromus, assembly GCA_964023965.1. Classification (NCBI taxonomy): domain Eukaryota; kingdom Metazoa; phylum Arthropoda; class Insecta; order Coleoptera; family Scarabaeidae; genus Melinopterus; species Melinopterus prodromus. The sequence goes on from OZ030398.1 coordinate 4,974,665, forward strand.
TGTTTCGCATCCAGAATGTGGACTGCAACCAATCGATTGAGTCGAAATTTGGCTTAATTGACGTTACGAATGTCAGAGCATTTTATAATAATACGAAGCCTAATAATTTTGTGCGAAAACGGCGTAATCATGTGTTGAAGTAAACCTACTGTCTGCATGGAAAAACTCAAGGTACCAAAACAAAAAAATCTCGAGTTAAAGTTTAAATATTCGCATTACCAATGTCAAGCGATTACGATACCATGCGCATTGTTTATTTTTTATTCCAAACGGTGACAAGAAAATTCAGGGTTGACATGACTCTGTATCCATGGAATCGTCTGATTTTCTATTATTGAAAATTCTTAATTGTAACATATATCGAGTGGGAAACGCAACTTAGGGGAGACCGAGGCATATTGGGACGGATTTTGACATCTGCATATAGTTGCCTTATTTTTCACCATAACTGGTTGGTATCGCAATACAATCTGCTCCGGTCTCCACTACTCAAAAAGTACCCCAATATGTCAGAAGCTAGGAAAACCCAGCCAAGACTGTTGCTAAAATTAGTCCAAATATTATAGCTTCATCCATAGACCGACTATCACGTGATACAATAGTCTTGGAATGGTTCAGAATATCTATCACCTTCTAAAGAAATCACCATGCTAAGATAAAATATTATACAGCGTGGGTCATAACTATTGAAATTATGTTTTGTTTGCGAGTGATTTGAGTCGGATTTGTCAGTTTATAAAATTGTCATGGATAAAACAACTAAATACACTGACTGGTAAAATAAAGTTAAATGATGGCATTGTTAGCTGGTTCTAATGTATTCTTTGAATAACGTATTTTAATCATTTTGAACATAAGGTGTTTCCTATTTATAGTTCATTTTACTGTATACATCAATTTATTGTTCATTATACTACTTTGAAATGATCATCAGATTTCTATCTAGTTCAATACCACCGATTAACGCTGCCAATTGAGTGCTTGAACAGTATCTACCACGTACCATAATGGCGTAAAACAGCAAAACCAAACGAAAAGGATATAAAATAAAACAAATCCGCGCCAACTAAATACAATGTAGTGTTGTGCACCAGCGGCGAGCGAGCGAGTTTGCACTCAGTACAATGATTGATTAAATAAATTGGGGTGGGCCTGACCCGCCCGATACTCAATCATCTGCCCACGGCCAATAAACCGACCTGTCCAAAGGATTTTTTGCGCCGCCGATTTTTCCAACTGGTAAATTGCACCCGTAGCCATTCTGCAACAAATGCATTGCTCTACGGACTGCTATTGTATTGTGTGACTAGTCCACTTGAATCGGAAATAATAGGCTATTCTATGTGGAAGTCAGAACGTATCACATACCTCTCGTTCAGTCGTATACAGAAGTGGCTTCGCATGTTTTGAATACTTCGAAAAATACTTGAACTTCTCCGAATTCTATATACATCTTCTAGTATGTTTTTTTTGTATTTCTTCCTAAAGTTATTCAGATTTTATTAAAATAGTGTATGATTATATGTGTTTTATAAGACGTCAGCACGAGGAGCGCAGCGACGAGTTCATAATTCAGTAATATCGTTATGTAGGTGTGCGCTGGTGGAATTAAGTATGTTCTGATCCGTATTTCAGCAGTGTGTCGATGTTACATCCATGTACGAGTTTTTTGTTACTCTGGTCGGCCGCTCGGCCGCTAAGTGCATAAAATTGTCCATTTGCGCTACATACTCGTATATCGGAAATTTATTATTTGCTAAACCTTGTTCGATTGCTTTTAATTGGTTTATAATCATTTATATATTTATATTTATTATCTTAATATGTAATTAATTACTGTAATTCCTACATTGCAATGTAATTGCGTTTTTATTAAATATAATTTATTATATAACATGAAATGAAAATATCATTTCAAGATATTGCATAAAACAACAAACTCTGCAAACTTATTGCACCTAATAGCTCTTTTGCGTTAATAGATACAAAAATCTATTCCTTGTTGTGAATATTTTTACTGAAGGTTATTTCAGAACTAATCTGTATTAACATTTATTCACAAAATAGAAATAAATTAATAAAATTAAATTGCTTTAAATTTGTATTTATGGTAATTTGTTACTTGTGATTTGCTGGTGTTTTCGAGATATTTAGCTTCAACGATATTTAGCAGTGTTTAACTTAATAACCAGAAAGGATTATGTATTTTGTATAGCATGAATATATCACTACAATTTTTGTTATATTATTATTTTGTAATTACTTGACAACAATATTTTTCAAATATCTGACATCTGAAAATAATGACAATTATGTATATCACTAATTTACAAAAATTGATAATGGTTTGTAGAAGCAAGCTCTAAATTTTCGACGAATTTTTATGGAATGTAAATAGGTAATAATAATTATTAAAAAAATAAACCAAAATATACGACCATCGAAATGAACATTTAGACAACATCAAAATTATTGTTAAAATTAGTTCCCTCTATGTCAAAAACTACGACAGATATGAGATTTAAAAAAATACAATATTCAATAAATAACAAAATGACTTAGGAATAACTGCACTTTATAATTATGTATTGTATTATAACGTGCTTAACGTATTTCTCATAGAATATATGAAATATTATTTTAAATTACCAAAAAGCTTCGTTTTTAAACATAATGAACGACTTGGCAACACCTGGAATGTGACAACGTGCATTGATTTGGCATGAGTTCGATGCAATGTATCGGGATGGCATCAGGCCGGCATTTTGCTTTTACGGTAATGTTTTAGGTAAGTGTTTAAGGAATTTTATGCAAATATTCCAAATTAATACAGAAGTTTGGTAATGGCAGATGACTTGACAGAAAGACATTAATCCATTATTGACATAATAACCTAATTTTTTAAACCAACTTTCAATATTCTTAAGTAATTAGTTAATTAATTTAAAGTAAAATTTTTATAGTTTGAATTATAAATGAACAAAAGTAGAAACCAAAAAGGTTGTTTTTTTCTCGAAAGTAATTAGTTTCATATGGTCTTATTGGTTTTCTCTGTTCCTTCAGAAGTTGGGGCCGTTTAAAATAAGATATTCTTAATAATTCAAACGACTGTAACTTTTTAATGAATTGAGAAAGTAATCTGCTTTCGGAAAAAAAGTTTAGCAGAAGAAACGTGGGACAGCCTGTATATATTATTGCTATAATTTTAATTATTTTGGTTGTAAAGCATGTATTAGATCTTATGAATGATAATTGAAACATTAACTGCTGTAAAGTAAATACAGATATATTTCCATTGTCCTTCATACACTATACATGCTCCGTCCTAAATATAAATTTAGATTACATTTAGAGAATTTATTTACATTTAGTGAATCCATTTTATTATTACAATTCTAAAAATAGTCTATATTCAGTGATAATCCTTGGCAACAAGATGATTTGTGCATTTACCTACGTACTTAATTAAGCCCGTCATTCCACTGCTGGGCAAAGGCATTTACTTACGTAATTAATATGTGTATTAGATAAAATAAATTTAAATAATGTGTCGTGATATTACGCAATATCTTAAAATGAGATTTTCGTATCATATTATCAAATTTCATGTTTATTAATATTATTATAAAAGTAATTCTATATTTAATTAAATTCACTACACGTAAACTTGCTTGTAGTGGTAATATTACATTTAATACATTGCAATGAAGGTATCACATTAAGGAAAAGATCGGACACGCTCAAAATTAAATAAATCCCGTTATATTACATCCATCGAAAAACTACCTCGTGACGGACAACTTTTTCGAAGCGGCCGGATCGAGGGAATATATAACCGAGTATATAACCGACATACTATTTTCAAATCCTGCTATAGCTATACGAACATTCTTATTTCCAAGACTGTACCACCTTCTATTAATTTCATTAATTCAGTTGTAATAAGTAACTGTTTCAATAATACTCCCAATTTTGTTTAATCTAAAACGATATCGTTGTTTATGTTTTGTGCCTGAAAATATAAACTCATTATAATGCTCGAGATGTCGAAACGCTAAGTGGAATATACCCACGCAGCAAACCAAATGAATAAGAAATACGCCGTTGGGTAACAGCAATTTATATTCAGCACGCGGTCGCCATTTTCCGACCCGAGCGTGTATAAAAAAGCGGCGAGCGCCGTCGGGCCTAAAGTTACGAATGTAAGCCGCTGAAATGTAATCGGAAGACAATAAAGCCTGAAAAGTGTTTGACTTACCCGGAGAACAAAACGGACCCGGGTTCAACCTTATTACCAATACGCAACACCCAAAACTTTTATTTCCATGGACAAAAGACAAAAAATAACCCTTATCAATTTTGAAAAAGTTACTTATAGTAGGTACTGTAAAATTACCAATAAAAAGGGGAAAAATGCTACTTTCTATGACATCAGCAAATTTTATTAGTCCCTGAAAATCCGAAATCCAGGCGTTTTTCGCATTTTACTGTCAAGATTTCGTAATTTTAGTACAAAAATAATCCTTCTCTACAAAAAAAGGTATTTACCACGTTTTACTCTATACAGCGATTCTGTAAGTACGAGCGCACCAATTTACTCTTTTAGGTAATTTTAGGTCCCTAAAGCGGGAATAGGTTTATAAGTTCTCAAGAACAGTTGTTTTTTTGAATATTTAACTCGAAACAATAATTATTTACGGATTTAAATTTAAATATAAGAAGTATCAGTAATCGGAAACATTAATAATTGTCTTGTGGAAAACTGGCTAGCAGAAGCATATAATATAAACATGAAGCAAAACAAAAATAACGTTCGGTTTGCTTTGGATACTTGCTTCGAAGCATGTGCACCTTCATCATGCTGCATTTTCCCACTGTGTATTTTTTTGTTATCTGAATATCAAGTTATGAATTGTTTGTTATGCTATCGTAAAGACATTATATTTGCATTCGTATATTTTTTACTTTGGAAATATGTTTAGTTTGTCATTAGACAATACAGACAGGGATAGCCAAAATTACATAAATAATTTGCCAAAAACACCTAGCCATTAACCAAAGATATTTAAAATTACCGAAACATCTAAATAATTTTCCAACTGCAAAAAAAAAATTCAAAACAGTTATGAAATAAACGTCTTTTGGGTTTAAACAACCTCTCGTTTAAATGTACTTTTAGTATACAATATCTTCATTTTATTATGGAAATTTGCAAACTTTTCTCTTCTGTAATAGAACTCGCTATATATTTGTAATTCTTTCAATTCTGTGATTAATTCCAAGAACTTTTTTTAGAAATAACTTTTTTTGATAATGTTTTATTGTTACTTATTAGTTATCAGCAATTAACTAAAGTAAGAATATTTTCCTCGATACATACACATTTAGTTAAATGTAGCAGTGTGGAGATTTAATTTCATTCTATTTAATGGTGTTATTAATTTCTCTTGGATTTTTGATTTTTTATCTGTTTGGTTAGAGTAACAGTTTATAAGTGAGTTTTGATTGATTGCTTATAACTACAAAATCATTATTAAAAAAAATACTTAGAATTAATTTTAGCACTAAACAAGTAAATATACAGTGCGTTTGTTCTTTTGGAAAAAGAAAAGGTTAGCAAATTTTCATAATAAAATAAACATCATGTATATTAAAACTATATATATATATATATATATATATATATATATATATATATATATATATATATATAGGCGTAAAGGTATTTGAACGTGATGTAGACAATTAAGTGGTTAGTTAGGTGTTCGATCAATCAGAAATAAAACTCGCTATTTGTGACGGTACTATATTTCGGTCCTTGATGGGACCTTCTTCAGGTACTCATAACATCTAAAAATTTAGGCATAATTACAGACTATTCAGCACCGTACTTCACATGAAACGTGATACAATTACAATCAAAAGACAATTACAAGACTTACTTGGAGTTAACTGACCAGGATGACCAGACCGAATCACGACTTACATGCGGCAACATGAGGCATTCTCCTTTCAATTATTTAACATATTTAAAAGATTTTAAACACTAAACGGCACTGACACGTGCGTGTTTCACAATACGGGACATACTGAACGCAATGAAATGACGACCACAGATGTATGTTAGCCGTACGTATGTTGCCCCTGGTGGTAACAACCCCAACCATCAAACAACCGCGTTTCATGTGAAGTACGGTGCTGAATAGTCTGTAATTATGCCTAAATTTTTAGATGTTATGAGTACCTGAAGAAGGTCCCATCAAGGACCGAAATATAGTACCGTCACAAATAGCGAGTTTTATTTCTGATTGATCGAACACCTAACTAACCACTTAATTGTCTACATCACGATCAAATACCTTTACGCCTATTTCAACTTTACCATGGGTTTCTACATCGATATTAGGCGGCAGTACGGATATTCTACTGTCACCAGCATGAAGCAATTGAACAATGCCAACACTAGGCTGGCTAGATTGAAGAACCGACTTACTTTCTTGATGCGATGCAAGAGGATGAATTTGACACCGAGACATATCAGCAATGGAACAAGGACCACCGCCGCTCTTCTGCAAACAACCGATCGCAGACTCCTCGGGAAGATAAATGGATTTACCGAGAGATTTAGGACGTCAATAGTGAATCTTGAAATTCAAATCACCTTAAGTAGTATCCGGATGTTGGAGGGAACGATGCATGATTTGAGCGAACAGTTGAGGTCAGTTTTACCTTTTCATGTGTGCTCGGGATTTTTTGATTCGTTAAAGTTAAGTTATAAAAAAGAATTTTCCGGAGCAAGAAATAACAATAAAAAGAAGTTTCAAGAATTGCTCAGACAGTCGCATAGTAGTGGTCGTATAATGTTTAAAAATAATAATAGGTGGATCGTCAATCTGTCCTCCACGGAGGTACCGTCCGATGTCATGGACCTTTTGTCATTGGGTCCCAAATTTTGCATGCCCAGCAATGGTAATAACTTGAACATTGGAAGGTTTTTGATGGAAGTTGAGGGTATTTTAATGCAGTGTCCGGTAATTAACAGAGATGTGGTGAGGGCTCAGTCCACCAACATCATAACCAATTTTTTAAATACACCCAGTATTAACTCTGCTCTGGATTCACATTTAATTAATAACTGGAAAAGGACTAAAACCTTTCTAAAGCAGAATCCAAACTTACTGGTCACGCGCGCGGATAAGGGGGCAACCACTGTGCTTATGAATAGGGATGAATATGTGTCAAGGGCCATTGAAATGCTGAACGATGCCGATACTTATAAGAAAATTAACACTAATATTCTTACATCCACTCAAAATAAACTCAATAAATTGCTGAAAGATTTAAACACCAATAATCACATCACTGATGGAGAAGTAAAAAGACTGACAATCACAAATTCAGTCATGAGTAAGGCGTACTTTCTACCCAAAATACACAAGGACAACATACCACTCAGACCTATCATTTCCGCATCAGGTTCAGCCACGTACGATCTCTCAAAGTTTATAGCAGATATTTTGTCTGTTTCTTTCCTCAATGACAGTAACTATAACGTTATTGATTCCTTTGATTTTGCGGATAGGGTTAGAAATGTGGTTGTCCCGCCTGGCTTTTCTCTAGTCTCCTTTGATGTGGTTAGTCTTTTCACACATATACCACTCGGTCTAGTAACCGATATAGTGAGGGATGGGTGGGACAAGATACGGGTTAATTGTAGTTTTACCTTGGAGGCGTTCATTGACACATTGCAATTTCTGTTCACTAGTGTTTACTTCACTTTTGGTGACCAGGTTTATTTGCAACAGTTTGGCACCCCGATGGGTTCTCCTTTGAGTCCCATTTTAGCTCTCATGGTGATGGATAATGCTTTGAACTGGATCCTTCCGAATCTCAATTTTGACGTTCCTTTCATATATAAGTTTGTAGACGATATTATTACCTGTGTTCCATCTGATAACGTTGAGGACAGTTTGGCGATATTTAATGGCTTTAATAGCAACATACAGTTCACGGTCGAGTTGGAGACCAATGATTGCATCACTTTTCTGGATTGCAGAGTTGTTAATTTGAAGAACGGTTCTGTGGCCATTGACTGGTACACCAAACCCACTTATTCGGGCCGTTACATTAACTTTTACTCGGGACATTCGTTTGCCCACAAGATCAACACCATTACAGCAATGAAAAACCGTGTCTTGAGATTGAGTGACCCACAGTTTCATCTTTCAGCGTTAGAGAAACTACGGGATGTGTTCGGCAACAATGGCTTTCCGAGAAAATTAATAAATAAAGTACTATTTAGCACCAACACCAATGCACAACCACATAGGAGCATTTTTGATCCTCCCCTACAAGTACAGCCCGCCTTTGTTAAGTTGATGCATTTACCGGTTTTAACAAATAAACTGAAAAAGGTTTTTCGGCCATTGTTGTCGAATAACGTAAAAATTGTGCACCACTACCCCCGCAAATTGTCATTAATATTCGGTAAATTAAAAGACACCACACCACTTCTTTATAAGTCAAATGTTATTTATTCCATATGCTGTAATGAGTGCCAAGGCAAATATGTGGGTGTCACCACTCAGTGGCTGCGGAGCCGATTGAATTTGCACAAGATTGACTGTAGAACTCGCAAGAATAGATGTGCTCTTGCTTGTCATGCCATAGAAAACGACCACACTTTCGATTTTGATGGGGTAAAAATTCTTGAGTCGGAAACCATCTACCGAAACAGAATGTTTTTGGAGATGTATCACATAAACATCACCGACGATACTGTGAATTTTAGACAGGATACGGAAGGCCTGAGCGTCGTTTACTCCAACATCATTAACTTAGATAAACACAGACGGGAGGGAACCATGAATAGGAGCGATGATTGCTCGCTCTTTTTTTAAATTGTTTAATTCACTGTATGTGCTAGCGTTTGTTTTGTATCGGTTTTGTCTTGTTTGTAAATTGAGTAAATCGACGCGGTTGTTTGATGGTTGGGGTTGTTACCACCAGGGGCAACATACGTACGGCTAACATACATCTGTGGTCGTCATTTCATTGCGTTCAGTATGTCCCGTATTGTGAAACACGCACGTGTCAGTGCCGTTTAGTGTTTAAAATCTTTTAAATATGTTAAATAATTGAAAGGAGAATGCCTCATGTTGCCGCATGTAAGTCGTGATTCGGTCTGGTCATCCTGGTCAGTTAACTCCAAGTAAGTCTTGTAATTGTCTTTTGATTGTAATTGTATCACGTTTCATGTGAAGTACGGTGCTGAATAGTCTGTAATTATGCCTAAATTTTTAGATGTTATGAGTACCTGAAGAAGGTCCCATCAAGGACCGAAATATAGTACCGTCACAAATAGCGAGTTTTATTTCTGATTGATCGAACACCTAACTAACCACTTAATTGTATATATATATATATATATATATATATATATATATATATATATATATATATATATATATATATATTGAAACAGAGCTTGTTTAATGCCAGAAAAATTGTTATTTGAAGATCTTTTTGCTGTGTTTCCGCAATTTTGACTATCGTTGGTTAATAGCTTCTAATTAAAAACATATGGCATTTTATAAAAAAATGATTCCTATTAAAAATTCCTATAATTAATCTTAGAATTAAAAAATGTAATAATATATAGGGTATTCTATTTAAAAAAGGAAAACTTGCTTAATTTCTATAATAAAATGACCACCCTGTACAATAAATTATATTTAAACGATAGCTTGTTTAATGCAAAAATACTTTTGTGTAATTTTTTTTTTATTATTTATTGTTGGAGAATTACTTAGGTGTTAATTTTTGCTAACCCTGTATAATCTTTTCAAAGCATGTTCTTCTCATCCTTCCATGCTTTTGTTGTATCCATATGTTGATACAATGGTATGTAGAATGTATGTATATGTGAATATTATGGTATATCTAGTAATATTAAAAATTATATATTATACCATATCCTACCATATCATGTTAGGTCGCTTGCAGGTTGAGAACCACTGTATTTACTTTTTTGTGCAACTTTTTTATTGTTGATTAGTCCCAATATCTAATTATATTTGTCAAAGCTGCAGCTTAGTATACCTTTGCAATTTAGCTTAGTCAATATAACTTTCAAAAATAATCCTTAATTTCCTCAAACTTGGACCACCAAATCAATAAACTGCAAGTCCTTTTTTGCAACTGCAAAGGCGTCTGATACTATTGAGATGCTTGTTTGTGATTTTCTGTTTGACAGATAATTTTAGCAATTCATAACATAATTTGTATTTGCACAATTTGTATAGTCTGAAATTTCGTATCATATGCCAAGAAACATTCCAAACATTACAGATACTAATAATATAATTAAAAATTATTCATATTGTTTTTTTTGCATTTCATTTAGAGACAGAAATTATAATGTAAATTAAAAACGAAAATAGGTTTGTTCGAGCAGCCCCAAAATAAGTGCATAAAGCACTTATTCTTTCTCCTGCGCATGCCAAACGGCGATTTTACCCTGCAAAAGCCTGTATTGCGTATGCGTACAAGAATCCCCAATTGTTTTGACTGGTTTTGGCGACTGCTCGAACGAACCTAATATTCTAGTTAGTAAATCACAGTAGATCATGGCGTTCTTAAATCACGAAATTATCAAGCAAATCCAAATCCATCGAATAAAAATGTCGGCAACTCGTTTCGATTATCCTTCCTTGATCCTGTAATATTTAGGGATTGTTGATTCTCAGTTACATCTGGCATAGTGTAAATAAAACGACGCGCCGGGGTATTGCGCGTTCCTCCTAGCAGCCGCATACACTTTACGACTTCAATTTCGTAGAGTAAATAATCCGGGGTTAACTGTTGAGTGCCATTGTACGGAGAGCACACAGAGTCCTTGCAGATGGGACTTTTCAAGACTCGTGTCCTATCCCCGATGCTTACGATGGGATATGACAAACAACAGCTGCGGATCATTGCATATTTGGATGCAATATTGCATTCTGATTGTTTACATATGCCTTTTGTGAGGTAACGTTCAGATTTTACGTTCTAGAAGAGACAGATTGCTTTCGATTTGCATAATATATTGCAAAGCAGTAGTAGTAGTAACGAGTAGCGTGTGCTTTCAACGCGCAAATAAATACTTTCTAAACCCATTATATATTAAGTAATTATGAATAACCTTCTGGTTATGAAGCGAAACTTAGGTGAACTACTTAACTAACTTTCAGACTTTCAGGCTACTTAAGTTAAAAGCATTAGTTAACTACAGGTTGAGCTGACATTTAACTCATACATCTACATCTGTGTATAGAGTATTTTAAACATAGGCTGGATACATAACTTACATAACATAAACAACCTAAATAAATTTCTGACTTGTTAAGTATTCTTTATTAATTTAGTTTTAAATTTTTCGTTAAGATCAGTTTTGCCAGACGTACCTATTTGAGCGGATCTATTCGTTCAACTAACAAATCCCGACTCAGTATATTTTTAACAAGTTTGTAGAAGTAAGAACATCTTTGAGAATAAGATAATTGTAGAAAATTCTAAAATAACTCTGGGAAACGCTGATTTTGTGAAGGGAACGTGCATAGGCTTTTCGAAAGATTTCTTAGCGCTGAATTCGAATGCACACTCAAATGTTTTTATTTTTTTCGTAAGGTTTTAGAAAACGTTGGGATCAAAATTCTGATTTTGGGAAATGTGTGGATTTTATTCCACTTAAATCAATGCCTTCCAAGCTAACTGCCATTGTATCAGTTAAAAGCAAACGTTTCATGTTTACTTTGATGTCCATGTTACCGTCTAAATTAACATTTACTGTGTTTTTGAAAGGGTTAAGTGGAAGAGCAAACGCTCCCCAGGAGCTGACTGAACTTCGTCTTAATCATGCCGAAGAAAAAAATTGAGATTTTAGCGGAAATAGGTCTTTTTGGGTCCCCTGAATATTTTTGACCAAGGTACAAAAAAAATTCTGTGTGTGTGTGTGTGTGTGTATACCCGTTTTTTGTGGAGACGATTCCGAAGAAACTACTGAAGGTATCGGGACGAAAGTTCATATTTAGAAGTTTCATAACTAAACTTAGAGCTGAAAAGATTTTGGTTCAAAAGGGTCCAAAGGAACTGGCTATTTACTGTTAGCATTTTTGAACGATTTTGCAATTGAGCCGCCATTTCTGCAATTTTGTCAAAATAGATAAATAATAAATTAAAGTAGAGGAAATTTTGTAAAATTTATGTTTATAACATTTTTTGGTAAAATTAATAGTTTAGCTGCAGGAGCAAATTCTATTTGATCGAAATCGTGTCTGCATTAATAGCAGGTAGCCAGGATATTTTGAATCCTTTGACAGTAATCGGGACGTCAGCGGTTGCGAAACGTCAATTCAACACGCAAATGCATGGAGAATGCGAGAAAACGCGCACGTACAGTGCAACAATATTAAAACATCTTGGTGTCAATGTGTATTTCGATTCCTGATAGCCATGTTTTCGCGAATAAATACAAGAAAGATTGTAAGACGGTATGGTAACATTAAAACTTATTTGGAATATTGAGCATAATTCTTTATGAACTTTTGTAGTTAGCACTGAAGACGGGGTAAAACTCGAAAATATAGTATGCTAGAAGCCAATATAATATATTAATTATCAGAACCAATAACCTTTTTACTTTATCATATGTAGTATGACAAGGAGGTATTTCGCTATTTCTGGAATTTCGTCGAAATAGTTAAATAATAAATTAATGTAGAGGAACTTCTGAATAATTTTTGACTATGAAATTTTTTGGTAAAATAAATATTTTAGCCGCATGAGGAAATTCTATTTCATCGGGATCGGTCGTACTGCATTAAAACACTAGTATTAAAACTAGTTAGCCAGGATTTGTCAGATATTGTGATTCTAATAATAGTAGGTAGTGTCAAATGCTGATGTTTTGACATTACATATTGTAAATATAATCAAAATATCTGTCTAGTTCTAGTAGTTTTATTTTAATGCAGACGTGGCCGATCTCGATCAAATAGAATCTCCTGCAGCTAAACTCTTAATATATGGTATGATAAAGTCATGTGCCTGGCCACATCAGATTTTTTGTATGTATGCTATATTTCTGTAAATAAATACATTTGTTATTATTTATTATCCTTTTGAAGTTTCCAATGCGCTTGTTCCAAATTAAAAAAGAAATCATAAACAAAGCTGAAATGATAATTGTTAACTTTTTGAAAATGATACCGTGCAAATAAACCTGGGTTATGCTGGCCATCAACAAAAAATATGAAACAAATTCTAGCTGATTCTGGTATGATTTTTCTGATGACTCAAAACCCGAAAGCAGACATAAAATATAGCCGAGTTTTAGTGTAAATCTGTGCTCTAGAACTCAACTCACAAATATCTAATTCTACGGATTCTTCAGTTTTGTATTAATTTATATTGGAATACAAATAAAACGTTTTAATACAACATGTAGCATTTTTTTTTAAGTTAGTAAGAACATCACTGTAATTATTTTTTACACAGCTAGTCCTGAAGAAAATATACTATTCAACAAAATAAATAATTCAATAAAAAATCTATTCTTTAAATGGATTTTTTCTATGGATTTAGAAATCTGGCAGCCATATGGTTAAGATATACCATATGTTATTTGAAACAACATTTCTGAAACACTGAAACTGGGCCGACCGTATAGTTGGTCAATTACATAACACAAAAACCACTGGTATTTTAGTTTCTTAGATGCCTATTGGTTATGCTTAACAAAGTATTAATTAGTATCTTGAGACTTTAAAAAATACAAAAGTACCAATACCAATGATTACATCATTATTTATTATTCGGTTTTATCTTCGTACCCATACACTAATGCGAATGTCCTCTGCTAATCCGGCTTTGGTCTGGGAAACGCAACGCGTTCGACATATGTCCGCGTGCGAGACCGAGCGATATGCGACTCTGTCTGACTCAATACTGGCGCGTCCTCGCATAAATCAAGCCCATCGATTTAACTTAATCTTTAAAACTGAACCGAACGTCGTTATGGGGCAACATCTGCGGTAGATCACTGAGCGCTGCGTGTGTTTTATGGCCCTTAACGAATTCCATACCTTTGTCCGCATCCGCATCCTCGCAAAATGGGTTTCCACAACTAGCGCAAGGATTTGCCAAACCCTTTCCTTCCTTCCGACATTCAGGTCAATATTCACAAGATGAGAAGTGGGATATAAGATATAAACCTATATAAATTTTATTGTTATTATACAAAGTAATAATAATAGGTTTATATGGATTTGGAGAAATAGTTAAGTAGCATTTACATAACATGCTACGCTGTAGAAGTTACAAAATTTCACAACGTTTTTTACAATTGTTCGCATTCTCAGCCATTCTGTTGGTGGTTTTGGTTTTCTTGCTTAAACTTGCTATCCAATCGGTAAACACTAAGGGAAATCTGAAAAGAAGCAATTGAACAGAAAGTCAAAACTATATAACTGACATCAAGAACTCCCTTCGAAAATAATTAAATTTAAGACTCATATTTGACCCTTTCAGCCTGCCAGTGTCTGTATCGAGATTCGAAATACACTTTATGTCAAAAAGTTTGACGACGGACGATAACGAGCGCGCAGAGGTTGACACATAGTAAATATTTAATTGCTGTGGAGCCTTTGGCCCATATCTGGCATTGTGAAAGGCAGAATCACACAAAAGAGATTCCAGTGGACCATGTTATCGGTGCGCTCGTATTAATATGTGTAGAGTGGATTGCCCCGAATAAAACAAGGGTCCGTGTTTCCCACACAGATAAGCGACACGAAGTGTGTCAATTATATCAAAAAGTGCGCATGCCGAGTGCACATTTCATGGTGGAAACACCTTTGTATCTAATAAAGATGCACACTTTGGTACTAAATTCAGGAGAAGAATAACGTTTAAAAGTACTTTAAATTGGAAGCATTCATAATAGTCCAAAGGAAAAGGTAAAAAACTTAAAGATAAGTCTTAAATTATAATGTTAGTACATTTTGACGTCCTTTCTTTTAAAAGCAAATAAATTTTACTTATTAATAACTATTTACTATTCTTTTATGAACGTGCGCACTCTATACAGGGTGTTTGAGTAATGGAGGCTAATTTAACTCATTCTTTAGAAGATTATTACAGAAAAGGGAGCCCGACCCTGTTCAACGCAAGAAAATCGTCAACATCCTACCGCAGTTGTACTGATGTCACAACAATGTCTCCGGCAAAATATCAGTATACTCTCACTCTTGCGTTTGTAGCTTACTGTAACATTGACCTACATTAGTGTGTTCATATTATCGAAGTCAGCTGTTCCTTATTTTGAATGACAACAGGAATCTTATGGATTGTGGGATCTTGTATGGGTGTTCCAAGGTATTTAATTTCTGTTTTTTTTGTGGAATTGTGGTCTCCTTTATTTTGATATTCGGTTGTATTTGTCTTTTTTGTTTGTAAATATCAGGTGTTTGAATCTTCTTTCATTTGCTGGTATAACATCCAATGGCAATTCCTCTTTATACAGGATGTCTCAATAGTGCGATCTCGGTAGATTGTGTTTCTGTTAACGAAGATATTTTAAAACTGATTTCGCTCATATACACAGACCGCCGAGGCGATCATTTTAAAATTATTAACGTGTATACAGGCTGTTCCATAAGGTAGAACCAACCCAAACTTATGGTTTTTGAATGGAACAATCTATATTTCGGCACAATTTTGAATTCCTCGCAAAATTTTACAACGAAAACTAACATTACGTACCCTAAACTTTATACTTTTTGTATTATTGGCATTTTTATGGAAAAACAGCAATCTAAGAAAAATTGTAAATCTAAATACCTTTTTTAAATTTTATTACGCACGCTTAGATTATGATTAAGTAAGAAGCGTTCTATTAGCGTGATTACCTACCATATCCAAATTGTGTACAGGGTGGTAATATTCTGCAACAAAATATAGCAAACAGTTTTTCGTAAGAAAGTGAATGTTTTTAAATGAAACAGCACACTCTAGTGCTAAAATAAACCGTTACAGAAATAACTTCGTGAAAATGTACAGAGGCACAATCTTCCGAGATCGCACTGTTCAGACAACCTGTATAAACTAGCAATCCCAGCAAAGTCAGTGGTTTTTGAATAACTAAAGCTGATTAAAAAAAATCTCGATTCTTTTAGATTACCTTGGCGATATTTTACGATTTTACTGATTTATCCCCTCTAAAAGTGGAGCGAATAAATCAAAACTAACAACGCGCTTAATAGAAATATATAGAAAATTTATTCCGCTTTTGCATATAGGACTTTCGGTCCGGAATGAGTTACGGGCTCGCTCATTTTTTACAACTTAGATCTGATGTCCGAACTTATGATACGAATATAACCGCTTTTCGGGCGGCTCTCCCCGGTTCCGTGTTTTATGGCCGACGGCGGCAAAACTGGACACACGCCATGCGAGACCGACCAAAAAAATATATTGTGCCCGGAGAGCAGAGCCGTCGTCCAACCGTCGGACGACACCGGAATTAATTTAAAGCTGGCAATAATTTACATAAACCCGGCGTCTACTTTACGTTATCCTATGTGTTGGAAATGCAACCCAAATTTGTCTCACCTCTGATAGTACCAGTGAATTTAATCTAAAGTCATTTTAGACTTCAGCATACGGAGTGTAAAGTTTATCACAAATACTATAGCACGATTCTGATAGTAGTTGGAGAACGTATAGTCTCTGCGTGTTTTTTTTTTTGATTTTTTCAAGTAATTAAGTAATTCTTAAGTAATTCTTTTCATTTTTTTTTCTTTTGAAGCAGAATTATTACAGTTGGTCTACAATTGAATGACAGATTAGATTAGTCAATTGTCATTAATGTGTATTTTTCTTGACGCGGCACGTTTTCGCAAGATTAAATAATAAAAAATCTGATGTGGCCAGGCACTTCACTTTATCATACAATATATAAAATTAATAGTTTAGCTGCATGAGATTCTATTCGATCGAGATCTATCGTGTCTGCATTAAAATGAAACAAGTTAGTCCGGATTCAACAGATATTTTGATAATATCATATAATACAAAATGATATAAACAATATTGGCTAAACTACTAATTTTACCAAAAAATGTAAAAAAAAATTTATACAAAATTTCTTCCCCTTTAATTTATTATTTAGCTATTTTGACGAAATTACAGAAATAGTAGCTCGTTAACAAAGTTCTTGAAAAATGCTTACAGGAAAGATCCAGTTCCTTTGCACCCTTTTGATCCTTTTTGATCCGTTTTTCAGCTCTAAGTTTGGTCATAAAAGTTCTAAATATGAACTTTCGTCCCGATACCTTTAGTAGTTTCTCCGGAATCGTCGCAAAAAAAATCGAGTACACACACACACACACACACACACACATACTCACACACATACACACACACACACACAGACATTTTTGTACCTTGGTCAAAAATGATCAGGGGACCCAAAAAGACTTATTTCCAACGTAAAATTAATTAACTGTTTAGGTATTCAAATAAACAAATATATGAAAGATTTTTTAACTTCTATTCTGCTATACAATATTTAACAGCTTGTTTAAAAAATCGAGAAAAGTAGCTTTAAAGTTTATTAATTTAAGGGCTTAATAGATAGTAGAAAGAGACGGAAAACCCATAAATAATGTCTTTAGTGGAACTATAGTGGTAATCGCCATAAAATCTAGCACATCTTTTGCTGAACGAATATGTTTCTACCTGATGTAGTTTTTTTCTTTCTTAAAATCTAAGGAAATTAAAGACATAAATTTTTAATTGATCATTTATAGCACTGATTTTCTTAATAGTTAATTAGTCTTAATTAGTCATTGCGTTCAATTCTTCTATTTATGGCATAATAAGAGGAAAATGCCTGGTTTTTGACATCAAGAAAAGTGTATTGAATATTCTGCTAATTTATTAAAAGGAATACAAATTACTATATTTTTTGTTTAAATAATATTACTTAAGTAATTATACAGCTAAAAGCAGCCACTAAAATATTGTTTTTAAATGAAAACGAAAATAATTAGATTATTTTCCAGAGTGTAAAACCCTAAACCATATCTTTCCGGTTGGAAAAAGAAAATATATGGACATGTATCATAAGTTAATCCGATTATATGTTTCATTTTTCCACACAGCAGATTAAAATAAATATTTCCAATCACTGTTTATAAACAATAGAATAAACACGACCAAAAATAATATTTTTAGATTTTATTATCAATTCACCGATAGAGATTTACATTTTCAATGCGTACGCTAACTAAATCACAAAACAGAATGTTACATTCGCACGTTTTTGTCCTATAAATTCGTTCGACTAAATTACAAAAGTACACTTTTCATACATTCATTGTATAGAGATTCCGCAAAAACGAAAAGAAAACGACAAATGTTCCGAAACTAGTAAATATTCACGCGAGGAAAAAACAATACCCGTAAGCGCACAAACAAAATTAAACCGAAATTTCACGAAATAACGATAGTTAGTCCATGAAATGTCGGGACAAACGATACTAACCATTTTAAACGTAAATTATGTGTGTCACAGCCTGTAACGGCGCTCAGGCAAGCATTTCTGACGGTCCTTATTACGTCTGGTCTGCATGAGGAACGCAGTCAACTGGTGGATCTCACTTGTTTACAATGTAAGCTCGGGTAGATGGCACTGTCTACAAGAAATACCTAGCGTAACGTGCAGTACCACAAAGTCACACTACACTCAACACAGTCAGCAAATACAGTGGTCCAGGAAGTGCTTTGTAACGAAGTTACGATGAGAAACCGACCAATGTTCATGAATGGTAGGTACGTTAATACTGGACAGTTGCTCTACTAATGTTTGATTTTGCATAATAACACTATTCAGAGAACTTCTAACTCTAGATATACATACTGGAGTCAGCAAAAGTAGTAATTAGGGGTTTGGTTTACAAAACAGCAAACAGCGTGCATTCTATTTATCGTTTATAACAATATTTTTGCGTCAATTGAAAAACTAGAAAGATTTGTAGATATCTAACCCAGAATGTGATGCAGATTTACAAACATTATGAATGCAAAGTTTCTTTTTCAAATGGTATATTAAAACACCACTAGAAAGATAATCTTGAGAACTTAGTTCATACTGCTGTTCCTTATACTTCAGTGGTTTTTAAAGTATTCTTACCTTCTTTTACATTTATTAAAATAGTCCTGATATTGCCTTAACAGGTATTGATTTTGATTTTCACAGTTATTTGTTTGGTGACAGAGATTGTACTTTCGTCCCTGTACACGGTGACGGTTGAATTTTGTGAATTTATTCATGCTAATAGACTGATTAGTTTAGAATTATCTGTGCAATTTTCTTGAATAATTTGGATTGATGATAACAAATGTCAACGGAGATCATAAATTAATAAATACAAATGAATATGTTATGTTACTTATGAAGCCCCGTAGTTAGACCTTTTTTGACGCAGGTTACACCGTGTACTACTCTAATGCCCAATGACCTAAGACAGGTTCTTGTTGAAGTGGTGTATCAGTCAAAAATGTTTAGTTTTGTATTATCATTTCACCTCTGTGAACTTCACTTACTTTTTACAGTTTTTTTTTTTGCTTTAGTCGTTTGATAGGTTTTGATAATCTATTCCAGAGGTTTGATTGTTTTTCGTTTTTACGGAAAACGGAAAATAAAATTTGGTGTGAAGTTAGCCCCCAAGTTCGAATTCTCTGCTTTTTTAAGTTGCAATCGATTGCCGCAGAATTAGAATTTGTAGGTTATGTTATTGTCCGAATTTATTCCTTTCTAAAGGCTATTTTAAGCGGAAGGTGTTTGATTGTTGTTCCATTTTGTTCGCTTGTTAGTATCGAACGTATAATTGTTCTTAGTAACGACATAATTGATAATATTGTAAAAATTAATGATCATTATAAATAGTATATTAATAATGTTCGAATTTTCTGGTTTCTAAGTTGTAATCGATGATTGCTTATGGTTTGGTTGCGTTTGATTGTCCAATGTCCATTCCCGACGTTTAATTGTTTTTCGTTTTCCGGAAATCCGGAAATTAGAATTTAGCTTACTAATTAGTTATCTTATTATCCGAGTATATTCAATTCTATGGGCTATTTTAAGCGGGAGTTGTTTGATTTCGGTTAGAAAATGTATTATAATCCATAGTTCTAATGAAAAGTTGGCATTATATGAAAAATAATAGCATGAGTTTTATTATTGTCCCCAATATCTAATTTGAATCAGCGCTATCCCCAGGAACGGTCATTTTTCACCCCTGATTTAAAAGATATTGCGTATATTTTGCGATATTTATAATTCGGACAATAAGATAACTAATTACTAAACTAAACTCTAATTTCGCGGATGGACAATCAAACCCAACCAAACCATAAGCAATCAATTGAAACTTCAAAAACCCGAAAATTCGATCATTAATTTTTACAATACTGTCAATATTGCCGTTACTAAGAACAATTATACGTTCAGAA
The DNA here is from genome assembly GCA_964023965.1 of Melinopterus prodromus. Classification (NCBI taxonomy): domain Eukaryota; kingdom Metazoa; phylum Arthropoda; class Insecta; order Coleoptera; family Scarabaeidae; genus Melinopterus; species Melinopterus prodromus. Next base: position 4,995,224 of record OZ030398.1, read on the forward strand.
CTAACAAGCGAACAAAATGAAACAACAATCAAACAATTCCCGCTTAAAATAGCCTTTAGAAAGGAATAAATTCGGACAATAACATAACCTACAAATTCTAATTTTCGGATTTCAGGTAAATGAAAAACTATCAAACGTCGGGAATGGACAATCAAACCTAACCAACTATAACCAATCGATTGGAACTTAAAAAACCCGAGAATTCGAACATGGAGGAGCTAACTTCGCAACAAATCTTATTTTCTGTTTTCCGGAAAAACGAAAAACAATCATACCTCTGAAATAGCCTATCAAACCCTATCAAACCCTATCAAACGATTTAAGCAAAAAAAATCTGATGTGGCCAGGCACATGACATCATACAATTTATAAAATTATTAGTTTAGCTGCATGAGAATCTATTTGATTGAGATCGGTCGTGTTTGCATTAACATAAAACTAGTTAGCCAGGATTTTACAGATAAATCAATAATTAAATAAGTAAATAATTCCTTTATTAACATAAAACAATATTAAATGCAACAATATAATATTTATATTTAGGGCGGAGATCAGCGCACTTGTTTCCAAATTGCCTTGCGCTTCCACTCAACCCCTTACACAAACTAGAACTTATACATAATTCTACCAATAATATAACAATAATTCCGAGAACTTATCAAAACAAAAACAAACAAAAATAACTCTTGAGTCTAATTACATGCAATTGCAACAAATCCAACTCAATAAAACATCGCACATGCCCATAAAAAATATAAAATTAAAACAGCCTCCGATGTGCGCGCAATGCCTAAAGTCCCCAGTGTTGAGCAAACAGACAACACTTCACCTTTCCCCCAAAACTGTTTAACGATAATTTTTTCATACCTTCCCTGAGACCATTGTATATGTGACTGACCTGGTAAGAGAATGACCGTTTATACAGCTCAGTGCGATGGGCAGGTGGAGCAAACAAACCCCTGAATCTTAAATTAAGGTTATGGACATCCGTTCTACAGCGTATCTTCCGCATGAGGTATCTTGGGATAGCAACTTATGATATAATATTGCTGCATGCAACACCCTAGTGTTATCCATGTTCAACTACCCCAAGTCGCCCAGCCCATTCGATACGTAAGTTCACAGATGTTATCATTTCGCAGTCAAAATGGTGCACTCGGATTTTATTTGATCCTTTTCTAAGATAGAGCGTACGTAACTTCGGCAAACTCGATCGCAAACTCCTCAGTCACTCTTCTATTTACATTAAACTTTCGTAAATGCCCGGGAACACGTCTGGCGCCCCGCGGCACGAGTTCTACGAGCCGTTGCAACGGATTTGTCTAGTTAATTCGTTCACAAATACTCGCCGCGTGTTTTCGTACTCGCCCCTGTTTACACTTCGCCGCAAAACAGATATTATTACGACGCTATACGGATACGCAAACTCTCGCCAAAATGTGCTACCTCATCAATTATGCATGGCGAGACTAATTAATCTGTGTGAACGTAAGCTTCTTTTACTTGTACCGAAATGTTAAATAGCAGCTGGGGTTTAGTGATCACCAAATGTGATACTTTAAACCGTTTATTCAATGTACGTACAGGCTTACATTTCTAATTTTGACAAAATCGCTACTTAGCGGTTAAGACTCATTGAGAGGTTAGGACGAGGTGTATTCGGTTTATAATAAACATATTGTTCAACGGCAAATTATTTAATTTTCGATTTGAATTCCAGAATATACCGAAACCTGTATTAACTACATTAGGGTAGAATTTCAAACCAGAACCTAGGTTGCGTGTGGTACCATTCGATAGATATATTAATAAGAAACAATTTTTCTTTTAAAAAAGATCGAAATCTTACCGTTCGTGAAAGAAATCATTATCCGTTATAGATATGTCTCTTTATTGAGTTTTTATCAGATGTGTTCGTCTGAAACCCGTTTGCGGTTGAAAACGCATGATAAATGTGTTTTTATTGCGTACGAAAAAGGTACCAGTTGTCGATATCACGGTACGCTCTAGCGCATTACGGTCTAGCCGCATACAGTGGCACAAACAAATGTCCGTATGGTAGCAGTTTATATACTTGTTTGTACAAAATATAACTACACTTATTCTTTGTTTGTTTGTCTGTTTCTTTGTTTCGTTCAAATCTTGTAATCGATATTTTTCCTCCTTCCCGGTGTCCACTCGGGTTATTCCTTGTAGACAGATTTCCGGTCACAATACACGAATCAATAAAAAAATTAAAAACTTTTCCAAACTTTGAAAAGGAAATTTGGAATTGGTCTAATCAGGTTGAAATTTTGCATATGGACAGATTTCCGGCAATGCTTCTGAAAAATAAAATGCATAAAAAAGGAAAGTTTTAAGAATAATTTAAAAAAATTGTAATTTTGTTTATAAACCGTTCTTTTTATATAAATTTATTATGATTGTATTTCCGTGTTTTGTGTACCTAGTTATGTTTATTTCTTATGATTAAACGTTTATAAAAACTAGATACTGTCAGATTTATTTGTATTTTATACGTCGTCAGATTAAATTCGCAAATTTGGATTGTTAAGTGACAACAATGTGGAAATCAGAGGGCTGCATAATGATGTTACAGGCAATAGGAAGAAAAAATTTGCAAATTCACGTTATTTTATTATGGTTTCCAGATTACACTCGGTACCATTTTCAACTATAAACATCTAACATAATTTCTTCCGAATACGACAGTTTTATCACATGTTTTAATTTTTATATGAATCCGACACTTAATTACATATTTGGTCGCCATATGCCGCCATTTTGAATTCTAAAAATCCGAAATCAGATGTTAGAACCAACGTAACTTCCAAAAATGCGAGAAATTAGTAACTTTTAAACTTTACAAAAGTATAAACCGTCATAGCGCAAAAGTTTACTTTTTGCATCAGCAACTTAAATATATTTTTTTTCAATTTCTCTATATGGCAATTCGTTTAAAATGTTGGAGTACTGTTGCCATAACTTATTCTATCTGAAAACATTCATAACTCAATATCGGTCAACTGGTCCGTTTTCATATTCAGGCACACATATGCAATACAGAAAATTGGTTACCAGACCCCTTCTGAAAGATTTTCCTATATCTGTCAGATCTGATATCTGTCGCACTCGATGATCTGAACGTTTAATTACTTAGTTTCCCATACAAAGTTTTACTTAAAAATGTAAAACAAACGTGCCAACTTTGGTTAGTTGGCCATGAATTTCGTAGGACCTTTAACATGTTCAATAGTGAGGTCCAACGAACATATCCAAGTTGAAAATCTTTCTGATTTTTTCCCGTTATTTTAGCTTCGTAGGTCCATTATAGGTATAGTTAGGTGTATCTAGGGACACTCTGTATATATATATATATATATATATATATATATATATATATATATATATATATATATATATATATATACAAGGAGAAAGGAAGTTTGTCGGGCAATTCCGTCATACGAAGAAGCAACCGTAGACACGTGTTTCGGACTATTAGTCCTCATCAGTACGGTATAGCCAAGGAGTAAGATGGACACTCAATGGAAAAAACACTCAAATGGAGACCATAAGGGGGGTGCCCAATGTCGCCAATTGGTGCTTCAGTCACAACATCTTCAGGATTCGAAGACTAGATGTGACGTCGCGCCGGAGGTGACGGACACCCCAGGCCCACCATAGCCCATGGAGGTATAGATCGAAAACAGGTTTATCGACGGTAAGATATTCAAGGAGAAAGGAAGTTTGTCGGGCAATTCCGTCATACGAAGAAGCAACCGTAGACACGTGTTTCGGACTATTAGTCCTCATCAGTACGGTATAGCCAAGGAGTAAGATGGACACTCAATGGAAAAAACACTCAAATGGAGACCATAAGGGGGGTGCCCAATGTCGCCAATTGGTGCTTCAGTCACAACATCTTCAGGATTCGAAGACTAGATACGGTTGCTTCTTCGTATGACGGAATTGCCCGACAAACTTCCTTTCTCCTTGAATATCTTACCGTCGATAAACCTGTTTTCGATCTATACCTCCATGGGCTATGGTGGGCCTGGGGTGTCCGTCACCTCCGGCGCGACGTCACATCTAGTCTTCGAATCCTGAAGATGTTGTGACTGAAGCACCAATTGGCGACATTGGGCACCCCCCTTATGGTCTCCATTGAGTGTTTTTTCCATTGAGTGTCCATCTTACTCCTTGGCTATACCGTACTGATGAGGACTAATAGTCCGAAACACGTGTCTACGGTTGCTTCTTCGTATGACGGAATTGCCCGACAAACTTCCTTTCTCCTTGAATATCTTACCGTCGATAAACCTGTTTTCGATCTATATATATATATATATATATATATATGTATATATATATATATATATATATGTATATATATATATATATATCTTTGTATGACGGAATTGCCCGACAAATTACCTTTCTCCTTTTATATATATATATATATAATATACCCAGAGCGCCGCTAATATACAATAGAAGGAACAGTATAATAATAAACTAACACATATTGGAAATACCTATTTTAGTTGATATTTTACAAAAGACTTTAAACTTCTGAAAACTGCACAGATGAATGCACAGATTTCTACAAATATGAATGATTCTGTGATATAATGAAATTGTCTACGTTTTCTCATTTCTACAATGAAACCACGCGACGTGGGCGTTTATAGCGTTCTGTGCCATCAAAATAAAAGGCAAAAATAGTAGAATCTGTACCATATTCGTAGTAAAATAATCTTGAAATGGAGATCAACGCACAATATCGAATCAATGCCGTAAGTCCACAAACGGTTCTTTTCATTTAGAGACTCCTGTACCTAGATCCAATTAAAATAATAATACTCTTAAAGCAGTGGTAAAAAGTACATCTCACTATTAAGCGGGTACGATGGAATTGCTAAGCTACTAAAATATCTATTCCGTTTTACAGGTTGTGGTAGTTTAGCGATAGAGCGACTGCCCGGCAAGACAGGAGGCCCCGGTTCGACTCCGGACTAAGCCCGTAATTTTTAATTGATTTTGCCAACTATTTATCATTAAACATTATATTTACATATATTGGTATATTGGAATAACTATTACTTATATTACTTTTGTGACAAGCATTTATTATAAACATCAGCAGCATAGTACAAGCGTGTATCTTGTATAAATCTTTGAACTTCGGTATTACTAGGCACTTTAACGTGTATAAATCTGCTTATGTAACAGTATCCCGCTTGTTCTACGTCAAACTTGTACGTCGCACAAGTGTAAATCAGCTTACAATGTTGCGGTTTCCGTAAAGGGTTAAGTGCAACGTTGTTAGTTTAAATCGCCCATACTTACCGACCGCTCTGTTATAATCCACTCAGGAGAGTTAGGGCTGAGTATATCACCATACCTAGTTATATTATAATCGCCCTGAGAGCCGATACTTTGATTCGCGTAATTTTCTTACTAACCAGTGGGCTGTGAGATATTACGTGGTCCGTTGTTTCCGACTATTGGAGGGAGCGCGCGCCCCTAATTATACAACTCCCTAGAGGACTGAGTTGGAGTCAAACGATGACTTGTATTATGCTAACTTGGTGTAGGCGCTAAGTGTTTGCTAGTACACTTAGAGAGTTTAAGTTTACACCATACGGTTATGGAAAACCTATTTTATTTTAAAATTATGTTTAATTTTTTTAAGTCTGTTCGTATCGTCGTAGTCAGCTGTTCTCTGGTTTATCTACAATAGAACCTTAATGTGGGTGTGTTTGTGTAGAGATTAGTGTAGTACCAGCGACGGTCCGAGCGCAATTGTATGCGACGGATGACTCGTATGCGAAATAACTTTGATCGACCGCGGCGCGTAGTTGCGGCGTTACGTCGCTATGTTTTGTCCGACGAAAATCACTTAGCAGTCACAATTTTTGTAAATTCGCATCACATTTCTAGATTAGGTACAGTCATGGAAAGATTTCTGTTCCTATCTCTATCTCATAATTTGAAACGAGCATGTAGGTTATTTATTGGTGTACTGGTTTTTGTTATTCTCTCCTCGCCGCTATGCAAAAGTTGGTGCGTCATGTGGTTGTTTGCGATGGATATACACCAGGTTTCTTTGTTGATATTCACCGTGTCCGATATTTTGGTCGATATTACTAAACTTAAGTTTACATAAACATACAAGTTTTGATAACTAAGATGTTTACTGAAGATAGACTATTTTAGAATTAATACTAATATGTAGTTTTAAAATGTGAATTAAAAATTAAATGTGATTTTGTATTATTTGTATCATTTTGTACCATCTAATTTTACTAATACTTAAAGATATTTCATTGTATTTATAATATCATACATATGGAGCATTTATTTTGTTTAAATGCATTACAATCAAAACATTATGTACGTATATGTATTTACTTTACAGCAATTAATGTTTGGGTTTACTGTAAACAGTGCAATTTTGTGCCCCACTTTTTTCGCCACACAATTTTTTATCACTTGACACGTTATCGACGTTGATATCCCAAAGCGTCAGACTGATTGTCATAATGTAATTGTATTATTTTTATTTCACCCTTTAAAAATGTAGGGCCGCAAAAGCCACCCCCAGACGGTTGGCAGACTGGCGCTTTCTATGCAAGTACATGCAAGTTCTTAGCTGATTTAAATATATTACAGCTCTTGGACTGCACTAATTAAAAAATACATGCTCTAACATATGTTTATTAATTTAAACACAGTAAATACTTTCCAGTTAACAATCTATAATATACCGGGTAACCCACACCATAGGTACTCCCGTTTATTTTTGTTGTTTATAAAGCTGGACGAGTGAAGTTTGGGAAAGTTTGGGTCAGGTTTATATGACTTCTGGTTTTTCCGGAAATGACGTCATCATTGAAATTTTAAATGGCACCCTATATTCTTTATGTCAAATTTTCAATCAGGATGACATTCTGACCACAAAAACATATCGATCGTCAATTTTTATCACCAAGGCATCGCAAAAATAACTTTGTTGTGTATTCATTTCGATGGCTAAGAATTGGTGACCCTTAAACGTCATTTTCACGCTACCATTATCAGCAAAATATCAGAATTTGGTATCATTGTGTCGGCAATTGTTTTTCCTCGCATAATCAGGGTACTTCCTTCAAATAGTCCATTGAGTAACTTTGACTTGTATGGTGACTTTGATCACTAGGCCATCATTTTTTTCGATTTCTTTGCTTGTAACAACATATGTACGCTAATAATGTCAATAAAAAATCAAGTATTTGGTATCATTGTAATCGGAAAGACGCAAATAGACGGGAGCACCTATGCCGTGGGACACCCGCTATATAATTTGAAACAAATTAAATTTTAATTTATTCTATGAATCTTAATATTTCAGTTCTGAAATTTCAGTCTTCAGTAAAAAGATTGACAACATCAAATTGGTGTATTTGTATACTTTATTATGTTAATATGCAATATGTTGAAGAGAGATTTTTATTTCATGTAATAGAAAATTATATGTCAATTAATATACAATTAACATTATATTTAATCAAAACCATAATTACATATAGCACAGACACATTGCACAAATTCTGAAATAATTGTAGGATCATATACCCTTCCGTCACGGTACGTACCAATCATCCTAATTTTTTATTTGATAAATGTACGCAAACTAAAAGTTTTCATAATTAATTGGATACGCTTCATATTCAACAAATTTAATGGTACCGAAATTAATGTGTGATTCTCTTTCATAACTCAAACAAAACAATAATTCGTTTTCGGCCGGCCAAATGCGGATTTATGTTTTTCGGTTAATCTACGTGTTTGTACACGTAACATTTCCTACTGCATTAGCATAATCGGCTCGTTTCTATTATGAGCATACATTAAATATTGCTGGGCGCGTATATTTTGACGAATCTCCGCCAGACCCGGACAGAAATTAAATCAGGCGACTAATAATAAATTACAGTAATTCAGTTTGCAATTTCCGGCGATGTATTATTCGCACGCCACTGATTCGGCCGGGGACAGGGATGCTGGAATACAATTTATTCGACATCGTAATTTGATCTCCTCAAAGAATTACGTTTAATTTAAATTCGATACTTTTGATCCTGTCTCTCTAATGGACGGAATTTGATGAAAAAGAGAAAAAAATAACAAGGGAAGGTACAGAATTTCTCATTATTTCTTTTAAATAATTTGATATCGTTGTATATCGTTGTAGAAGATATAGCCATTGATATTGGCGAATCAGTTGTTATTAAGGAATCTTGAAATTGATCGGTGATATCATTTTACGTCATTACATTGGTCGGGTCCAATTAAAGTAATGCCCCTTTAGTCCGGATCCTCAGACTACGGCACGGTATCGAATTACTAGGTAACTTAAACCGGGAAAATCAAACTTGGAGGGCCCACGCGAATGCGACACTCGCCCTAAATGACAGTTTCCTCGAGTTGCGCGAGTTATTGCGAGAACGTGCCGTCAAACATTGAATTAATTAAATTTATCTTTCAACAAAATAAATAATTCATGTTGTAGCGTTTCTTAAAATAATTAGGTAATCCAAATAATTTATTTAAAGATACTTTTACAGCAATACTTTATCTTAAATGTACTAAAAAGTAGAAGATGTTAAAATCACTAAACTTATTTGACATTTAAGTATTCTAAATGATTCTATATTAGCTGAATCCATATCTCCTGTGAAACTTTAATACATAAAAAGCAAATATCCTCCTAATTTGGCATGTTTGAAGACGAGTTCTCAATTATTTATAAGAATTTCTTAGTTTTAGTTCCGCATCATCTTGTAATAATCATATTAGGACTACGTGGTGGCCATAAAATAGAGCCATTTCGACCCATCCATTTTTAAGGTAAATGTAAAGTTAACCATTCAAAATAATTTTGTAACATCCAAATATTTCTGTTGATTAACATTTCTTTCGAATAAATAGTGCCCATATACCCTGTGATATGTTATAAGTTATAACTTATAACACACCACACGTTTATTTTTTTGAATGTGTTTGCTTCGTCTACTCTAAAGAGTGTAAAATGTGGATTTACATCACACCAGTAGCGACAACGGTGTGACGAAATAATGTCATTTATTGGAAGGTTTCTTTCATACGAAAATACAATAAAATTAATTCCTCACTAACAGCGAATTACTTGGAAGAAGTGTTTATCGAAGTTTAATTGAAATGAATTAAAAAGAAATATATTGGACCCTCAGATCACTAATTGGACTTCTTTTCCAGCGTTTATATAGTTATAGATGATGACATTTTACAATCAGACCAGAGATATCGTTACTGGCATCCTTCATACCATTTTCAAGAAAACGACACTTGCTTATGTTAAATATCTTATATTTTGGGGACATTTTACATTTCTGGACCAATAAATTGTTCCTTCAACATGTATTAATGAAGAAAGTATTTATTTGTCGACAGGCATTTAACTGAGAAATTGAATTACTTCGATTGAGTTGGTGGCATTTCTTGAATATACCCAACTTTCTACATCCAAGTATTTGATGTATTTATGTATTTGAATCCAGTCAACAGGTTCAAGCAATTACGTTTCCTTGTTTCAAGCAATCACTTTTCTGTGTTCGATTTAGTCAAAGTCTGACTAAATCGTGGTAATTTCAATTTGCGACGCTCTTCTTCGGGATAAGGGATAATTTTAAAATATCTTAAACTGAATGTTTTGCTATTAAAGAAACAGCCCCTTCCTCATTAAGTTTCTCTTTCTGCTTCTTTATGGTTAACATAGAACCAGTTTCCAAAAATGTGTGTTGAAAAATTTACATTTTGCCATAGGGTGTTGAAATAGGTTCATTATATTATCCTGGTGCCTAAGTAGTGGTCAGGCCAGGAGTACATTATGCGGCAGGCACACTATACCAAGTTCCATACAAACAAGTCAAACTTTTCGTTTCAATATACTTACCTTGCCGTCGTCGGCATATTAAAGTAAAACTTCCTTAGAAAATGTACTTTTAAAAATTTAACGACTTTATAAAGTTGCCGGCCTCTCTTGAAGCCGTCTGCCGGCCGCTGCCAAAAGGAAAGCTCAGAAACGATTAAAGCTAGGTTGGACGAGTAATACGTGGAAGCATCCAGCAGCTCTCTCTCTCTCTCTCTTCCTATTCAATCGTATTAATGCAAAGCAGTTTATCCCGACGAACTCATTACTCTCGAGAAATAAGTTCTGTCCACTTGTAATTGTGTAACAACTTCAATTGAAACTTTTACCATTTGCAGACGACTCGATACGGGTTTACCAACAGAAGTTACAACTGGTTGTTGAGTTTGCGTCTTTTTACACCCGAGATATGATTACAACATGCTTTTAATTTACGAAACTTGGTAATTTATGTGTACGAAGCTTGAAATATCATATTTTTATTATAAGCTTGGGTAAATGGCTAATGGAAAAATAATACATAGTTTAAAATATAGATCACTATAATACTGGATATAAAGCACGATGTTGTGTTAACAATCTCACTAATTTAGAATAAATACTTTTTATCTGTAATTAATAGAGTTGTGGTAATTATAAAAATACCTTCTTGATATCAGTGTTTGCTCATGCACATTCAGGTGCATCGAAAAAACGTTTTTTTCGAAATTAAAATTTTCAAGTTGATAAAAAGTTGTTGTCCCTTTGGACCTACTTTACTACAAAAAAATTCCGCAATTGAAAAATATTTATGTGCGGACATGCGGGCTTTGAAACAGAAACCCTCTTAATATTGATTTTCTTTTTAATATGAAAAAATTCTGATTTCTAAGGAAAATTATAATTTCTAAACATTTGTCAGGGTGTTATCTATTTTGGTTCTCCCATGTTTATAAGAACGTTTTGCTTCTTCTGATGACATGTATACTAGGATGGTCTTTATCTTTCAAATTTTATTTTTATTCTGCAGGACCCTCTCATTTTATTCCCTTGTATACATACTTAATTCCTGTGAAATATAAGATCGATGGCTACATATTAAAACGTGCCCCAATAGGTTTAAAATCGAGAAAAAGTGTAACTTAATAATACAAAAATAATAATTAAAAACCGTTTTTATTTGGTTTTACTGCTATACATTTACATACCACAACTATTAACTTAATAGAAAAAAATAATCAGTAAAAAAATACAATAATCTAAACTGACCGACATTGAAAAAATCTAACAAGTAATAACTGTTTTTGGTATGTTTGTTTTGTTTGTAGAATCTGATAGGAACTAAACGCACAAATTTTCACTTGAGCCTAGTTTTCGAGAAATGCAGTGCTAAAAATTAGCAAAAATCAAAAGAAAAATCTTTAAAAAACAAAATTATATTCTGCTTTCAGTATTCTGCTTTCAGAGTCAGATTGTACGATAAAAGTTAACCAGAACCAGTTTCCACTTTCTGATTTTGTTATTTTGTTGCCCAGCATAGTCACTTAGCTTAGATTACTGTATTTTTAACAAATTTCTTACTTGAAAAAATGTTAAATGCTCTGATATTTAGACTCAAAAGTTAATGGATTTAAGACTTTAACGCCAAGCTAAATAACTTAAAATTATCGATTTTAAGTGCCTTGGGTTAATATCGTATTATAATCGATCTCAAATTCTACCGGAATTAAGTATAAATATAAAAAAACAAATGAGCGGTGGTGTTTTAACACTCTATTAAGGTGACATAATTATTCTAAACTATTTTAACCAAACAACCACACCTTTTCAAAATGGTATATTATAATTAATCATAATTTCACTAGTTTCATTCAAATATTATTTAAGGGTTGCTACAGGGTGTCAAAAAAGTAATAACTACTATAAATATCCAGCCAGATTTATTAACTTAATAATAGATTCAACTTTTGACTTTGAATACCAAACATATTTACATACATATTTCCAATTAGGTAGGTACTAAATTTGCCAAAAATAGGCAAAAAGGGAACTAATAGGCTGAAAGAACCTGGTCCATAGCCATTGCAGGAGGAAGATCAAAATAAGTTTATTTAATAAATTCAATTGATTACCAATGTAGTAGGAGTAATATTTATCCATAATTTGATGTATTACATGAGAGAATTGATACAAAATTAAGCTTACTATAGATCTGTGTTTTATAGGAAGCACTAGCTCTAATGATTCCTCTCAACTAGTTGGAAATAACTGAAAATGGTTGGTGTAATATCTACATTCTAAGGCTTAATGATTTTCTTTGTGACTAACTTAATAATTATTTAATGCAAACATAGCGGTAACTGCGAGTTATTTTTCCCAGATGTTAAAAGAATCGGATGTGTCTTGATGGGTTTTTGCCCAAAAGCAAAACTTGTCAGGTTACTCTACTTTTTGGAGCTGGCAACCTTAACTAGATACATTAAATTGTGAAAAGAGAACAGTACATGCTTGCCTAATTGCGTTACTACTAGCGTCAAATGGACAACGAGATGAAATGAACTTATATGATGAGTTTGTACAGTGAAATATGACGAAACAAAGCCGTGATCAACGGACTCAGATACATATAAATTTTGCTGGCACAGTAGCCGCTGTAATTTTATTAACAAGTGCAGCCAGAAAGTCACACTGAAGAGATAATTTAATAGATGCTCGTGATTCAATTAAAACTCGGCTCCGTCTTAGTTTCCGTTTTATTCGCCAAAAACAATGGCGCCGCCGCGGCCCTTTTTGTTCCGTCGGTCGTTGCAGTGAACGTACTCCAAGCGCCGCTTCCCGAAAACATGAAATATAGATACTACAAAAGCACTCGCTCTAACAGTCCTTCAGCGAAATGTACATTGCCGAAAGTTGGGTATTAATTTAGCTAATTGTAGGTATTTAATTGTGAAGTATATTCTGCGAAATGGTTTTTAAAAACTGTTTGACGGTTTCAGTAATAGGGTCAAGTGGGGTAAAAGCGAGACAGCAACAATTTAGGGTAAAACAAGACTAATTTTTTATGCAATTATCAGTACATGTAATTCATTCTTTTCATGGTAGCTGCCATTTTGATGCAGACATCTTTCATATTCTTCTTTATTTCTGTGTAATGCATAAACCCGTACTCGGGTAGGCTCGGGACATATCGCAATTAAAAATGGACACTTACAAGCAACTTGTGCGCGCCAGTTGAGCACTGCATTTAATCGGACTCGTAGACTATTAAGTGCTAGTTACAGGTGCAAAAGCGAGACACTCTAAAGTGTAAAAGCGAGACACACCTGCAGTTGAGTTTGAATCTAAGCAGTAAAATCAAGACAATAGCAAAATGGGGGTTTGCCCTCACTAAGAAAGAAATATTGAATACCCATAGGAGGAAAATTGGTGCAAATGCAAGTGTGCTAACTTTGGAAGAATTTCTAAAACAAATTACAGAAAAAGAAAACAAAAAAAAAGAAACACAGAAAAAGACCACCAAAGCCACTAAAAAACAAACGCACATTAACAGTAGTTCTAGTGAAGACAAGGAATCGATCTTTGGCGTGGTTAATTTTCAGGATGATAGTCACTTGGAGAATGTTTCTTTCGAAGATATAACTGCTGAAGAAAGCCTATCGTCCGATCTTGACAACTGTTCAATATCAAATAAACAGGAGGCATTTATGAAAGATGAATATACATATACTCGTCAAATTTGCTTCAAAAACTAAACAAATTTATTTTGTTGCTCAAATTGATGAAGTAAAAAAGGACGAAGTTGATGTTAGATATTTAAAACGTCGAGGCAATACATTTTTATATCCTAAAACTGTAGAGAAACGCGCAGTATTGAAGATGGATATTCAAGAAAGGTTATCAGCTCCAGAACTGCAAGAAGGTACTTCACGAACGTCTAACAAAATAAATTTTTGATTGATTTTACCAAATATAAATATAATATAAATATAATGTTAATGTTAAGTTAGAGTAACTATATTACTAAGAAATACTGGTTGTTCCTCTGATGTACGCATACATTCCTATTTTGAGTGTAAATAATTTCGTTTTTATAAAGAATTAAATTATGAACACAAATGGTACTTTTTTTCTCCAGTCTATCCCATTTTGCTTTTTACCCAGCTTAACTGTATAGTATTGCAAACTTCATCATGTCTCGTTTTTTAGTTACCACTGTCTCGTTTTTGCCCCAAGTGAGGTTGAAAACGAGACAGCGTTTTCTTTTATTATTGGCTAACGGATGCGAGGATGGAAACACGTAGGAATCCCATGTTGCGTAAAATCCTAAGGGTTAATTTCCCAAAAAAAATGACTTAAATATAAGTAGTTTTAGTCCTTGAATAACTAAAACATATGAATTTTGTCTCGTTTTTACACCATTTTACCCTAGTTAGAGCAGCATAATAATAGATTTAGATATGGTCTGTCAAAAAAACAGGGCCACCTGAAACTTTGCTAAACTTTGATTCATAACTTCTGATAAATTTTACTGATCGTGATGATTATTTCTTCAGCACATTGTAACCAAAATTCTCACATATCACGCCATATCAAGTCCAAACATTTTGCTTACCATCCTTTTGCACCAAAGTCTACGAAAGAATCACACACTAATCTGATATGTTAGCTCCTGACATAATATTGACACTTTATCCATTATACTGAATATAATGTAAGTTTATATGTATGTATTTACAGATTTATATATCAACCAATCTAATCAAATCAGATGAGGGTAATATTTTAATAAAGAAAACTTGAAAAATAAATTACAAATCTCAAAATTAAAAATTAAAATTACAGTTTATCGTTACTGAAGTTGCTTAAGTACCCACAAAAAATAGGAAAGTTTTTCTTTTCAACACCTAGCTTGCCAGAACCCTATTTTCTAGATAGTTCTGAACAATGGCTTTGGCACTTATTTATTTAAACTCTTCAATCATGGAACTTACATAGGTTCTCTTGTACTCTGCGTTATACTCATTTTCAAAATGTAGTTTTTAACGACGGTCACACCCGTCACAGCTATATTTCAAAGATCTACATATAAAATCAACCAATGTTTCATCAGTTTATTTTTAAACAAAGGTCTTTTTTAAACTGTCACTGCAGGATGCTTTCTAACACCGAAATTTGTAGCCAAAGGTATCGAAAGGTTTGAATATTTATTTCTCCATTGGATGTGGTTACGTTAGGTTTTACAACGTTCTGCGCCATTGACCTTAAAATTTTTACGGCAATTTTATAGCTATCCGGAGTCGGTTAAAGCTTATTTATTGTATATCTAGGATAACAATCTTCGGTCATTGCAGTTTCCGTTTTCCCGATCAAATAGTACAAAGTCATTTGGGACTGGCCCACGTTAGCTTTTACAATGCGTCGCTTCATTGACATCGGCATTTTTACGGCTACCCAAGAATTTATTACCGGGTATGATAATGCTTGCCCAACACTGTTTATTAGGCCCGTATAAATTTTAAAGGGAAATAAATCCCTTCGAGATAAAAGAGAACAGTACCTAGGACAAGCAATTTCGCCGGTAACCATTAAACCGCCGAGTTAAGTACCTCCTCAAAGAAAAGTATCTTACTAAGTGAATCCTCCTCTTTATTGGTCGCCATTATATCGGGTGTAATGAAACCGGTGACGGACAACGGAATCTAAATCTCTTTCTCTCCTTTTTTTCTGCTGAATTTCAAAGCCCACCGAAGCACCAAAGCGTTTACGGCGAAATTACGAGCGAAACTCCGGTAAAATTCGAATGGCTTTTAATTTATACACGAGCATTCCCAAACCGTGACCGGGACAAGGTAGAACTCATTAATAAAGCAATTAAACTTGTAAAAACGCTCCGAACAGAGTTATCTAATATTCAGGTTCGTACGGAAACCTGAATTTACCAGGGTCCCACATGTGGGATAACACTCGAGAAGTTGTCGAAAGTACCCCGGTCTTCTGCTTTTTAGGACGCACATATGATTTGGTTTCAAATGGCTTATGGAAAATACGGGGATGTTTGAGTTATTACGATTATCCACTATAGTAACATATAGCAGGGATCATGTCATATCTTATGCTCGTTTTGTCATTGGAAGAGTCGATGTAGACTGTGGCCCATTCTTAAAAATTGCAGATATTTGAGCTTTGACAATACATTAAATTAAGAAGGGAATGATACTTCAAAACACTGGATTTTACTAGACTTGAACAAAAAAAAAATCGGTAACGTTTCATTATCCTGTAAACATGAAGCAGGTGGAGCTGTTCTATAAATTCTTTACTATTATTAATCATTCTAATCTCTAAAAAGATCCATTGCGTCAAATATGCCTTCCTATTCTTGTCGAGCATCTTGTTGATCTTCTCCATCACTTTCTTTCTCACTAACGACCACAATAAAATTCCACAATCAAAAAGATGCTTATTGTAGATAAACCGACGATCAGCTGACTACGATGATATGAACAGTACGTAGGTCAACGTCATACTGTAAGCTAGAAACACCAGAGTGGAGTGAGACCGATATTTTGCCGGTGGCATTGTTGTAGCAGGTTGTTGACGATTTTATTTCGCTTAACAGGGTCGGACTCCGTTTCTCCTTATTAAATTCCTCAAGAATGCATGGTTAGGCCATTCGTTATTTGACAAAACCTGCTTATTACGTCCTTAAAACTACTCTCAGGCATAAATTATCGTTTTTTTCGTACGATTTGGTGGGGGGACGGGTGTCATAAAAGAAGCAGATCTGAACTTAGGCCTTCACGGTTGTATCGAAGACCATGATCCTTGCTAACTGCTCGAAGCTGTGATGCAAGAGTGTTTGTAGCGTCGTTTTCTAAATGTTTACATGATATTTGGTGAGCTGTTAGGTAAAGGAACGTCTACAGTTCATGAAAACAGAACAGCAAAAGATCATTTTGTCGTTTCAATGTATCCGATTCGCTTGAGACAACATAAGACATTTGAATCATGCCATTTGAATCGTATGTCTATAAGACCGAGGAATTTCTCAATAACAATAATTATAAAGAAGTTAAGTGAAGTTCTCTGATTATGACAATTTTTACGCACCCCTTTTTATACCTATTATACCATCTATTTACCTATTTATACGCTTTATACCATCTATTCCCCATCTCTACGCCCTATCTAAATTGCACAAACAGAACCTGCCTATTCGACCCATAACTGCATTTTATAATACGCCCACTGTACGTCTTGCTAAGTGTATGCTTGGTATATTTAATTCCTTAAATTTTAAACCCAGTTACACGGTTGAAAACTCATTAGAATTCACTAATTGCATAACAGATTTCAACACTTCTGGTTGTGTACTAGTTTCATTTGATGTCATTAATTTATATTCCAATGTCCCTATTGATTTGACGCTGCAACTGGTGAATGAATTATTGTCCGAACACATCCACGGCCGCACTGAAGTGGATAACCATAATGACATACTTAGGCACATAGTTGAACGCAATTATTGTGTGTTCAACAAGAAATTTTACAAAGTCCACCAATGGGTCTTCCAATGGGTTTCTCTCTATCTGGCTTCCTGGCTGAGCTTTTCCTTAACCATATGGAAAACTGCCACATAATCCATCCCAACAACCCCAATACCCGCTTTGTCAGAAAATGGATTCGTTATGTTGACGACATTTTTTGCATTTTCAATGATATGTTTAAATACTTGAATTAATTACACCCAAACCTCAATTTCACTATGGAAAATGAAGATAACACAAAGTTAAATTTGCTTGATTTGTCCGTTTTTCGACACAGCGACCCTCCTTCCCTTTCCTTTGACATCTTGACAACGCCCACCTCGGTCACAACCATAATTCCTTTTGACTCCTTTCATCCCATTTCCCACCGATTGGCCGCGTTGTGCTTTCACTTTAGAAGGGCCCTAACTTATCCCTTCTCACATGGTAATAAAATTAAAGCACTTTCTTTTATTCATAATTTGGCTAATGTTAACAATTTTACCGCTACGCTCATTGCTGCAATATCCAGCAAAACAATGCTCATATTTTTAGACCTTTTTACCTGCAATCACTCTTTCAAAAAGCTGCATAACATTTTAAAACCTTTTAACATTCAGCCTGCATTTAAAACCAACAGTCAACTCTCCAATCTTTTTTCTAAACAACGTAGAATGTCCAGAGCCATTTTGGATGAGAGTGGAGTTTATTCCGTTAATTGTTCAAACCGTAACGCCGTCTATGTCGGCAAGACGGGTAGGGCGTTGGCGAGGCGTCTTAGGGAGCATAGTTCACAAATAACATCCAATTTATACAAGCATAGGATTGAATCTGGTCATTCGATTAATTACAAAGATGTCAGTTTATTACACAGATGCCAAAAAGGCTTAAAACTTGATTTGCTCGAACAACAAATCGAACGTCATAAAAAAGTCTCTACACCTGCTAATAAATAACCAAGTTGAATTCCAATACAAGCCCATGTTTACTTATTTTTAGCTCATGTCCTACTTTTACTCTTTATGCTGACTTCTCTCCGTCACCCTGCGCTACCACATAGTTTGCTCCTTGATATTTTTGCCTCGCCGATACATCTGTACAAGTCGTTATGGACCTACTCGATTTAAGACAACAATAGTTTAGAAATTTGGTAGGCGAGATTGTCCTGAACCAATAAATTATTTCTATATAAAGGGTAACGAAGTAACCCTCACACTTTCCTCCTGTAGTACTTAACACTCCACTGGCTAAATTTGCCGAACACCCCACATAAAAGCTTTTGCAGCTTACTTCGTTTGGCAAGCAATTTCATGCAACAAATTTAATCTGAATAAGAACCGCTTTCAGCTCAGCTCAATGTCACTACTTATCGATTGAATTCTGCAAGGCTACGGTCCCGAAGGAATAGGTCCCAATACGAGGGAGCTCTAAGCCTTTATGTTGATGACGGTAATCAAACTAGCCGGATGTAATTCACGCAGAGGCTTAGAATAAATTTTCTATTTTCTAGAGCGCGGGGGGATTAAAAAGGGATGATCATCCCTTTCGGTTCCGGAATGTGGCGTTCCCATTGTGCATACTGAACCCCCGGGTTTCACCCTAACATTATTTAATGTCCATTAGATCAGGTAATTACTTGTGCAGTCTGACGTTATATAATGGGACCGATTTTCTTCGTTTAGTAATCTTGTTAGCGACCACGAATGGACCTTTTCTCTCAATCTCCATTGAATTCTCAAGTCATTGGGTAATAAATTATGTTGACGATAATAGAGAAGGCAAAGACAAAAACACATTTTTCAAACGTTTTAGACAAAATTTATTTACTACCTACTAAAATAGCTATCTTATGATAAAATGGTGTGATTTTTCTTGATAATTGGGCATATTCTCTTGATAAGCAATTGATATTTCAATGAACTAACTCTCTTTAGAGTTGCAAAACCCAACCCAATTTTCGTTTAAGAGAACTATCATATGATACCTCTAACGACTTATTTTTGCTATGTTGTTTCTAAAGTATATGTATCAATATCGCCTACATCCGGTTCAAACCGGAAGTTGATAATACCACCACCGTGTGTCCCTCTCGAAACTTTTTAACTGTTGTATGAAACATTTATATAAACTTTCATCCTTAATAACTAGTTACTAGTTACTATACTGGTAATTTTGATCACACACAGTTAAAATTAACAACATACAAAACGCACTCAATGCAGATTTATCTACATTTCGGCGATGCCGATTCCCTGTTGTAATAATGATCGGTTAAAACGAACCGCCGTTAATCTGACAGCAAAGTTAATATGACCAACCGTATCGCTGCAAATGAGTTTCGCAGTGAGTAGGGATAGCAGTGCCAAATTAAAATCTCTGTTCGTTGTCCGTTACATACGGCGTCAAATTAATAACGACGCATAACCGAGCTACGCTTTTAGTGCACAGAAAATGCCATGGACTGGTCGATTATTTGCTAAAAACTGCCCTAAAACCTACCCAACTACTCAGTTATGTTGTTTGAAAATCAGACAAAATCTTAAATTCTAGGACAAGGATTCAATGAATCTGACTCAACGTATAACTACGAATAATAATTATTAATAACATATTATAGTGAATGATTGATAAACAGCTTGGGATTCGACAAGGTTCTGTCTTGGGACCTGTTTCATTTAATTTGTACAAGAGTTAGCACAAGAGCTTCAGTAGTTAAATCTTGTGATGTGCGCGTAATTGCAGACGATACCCTAATATGGCTCAGAGGAGATCACTTGCCTATTGTAATCGCGACATTGAATTCTGAACTGGGGTCAATGACAAATAGTATTAATTGGTAATTCTGTTTGAAAAATTGTATTACAGATTATATTACAATGCTCAAGGTTAAGTAGTATTGAGATCATGTTGTGCAAATTAAATTGTTTGAACGTTAAATGTTTTTAAATAATCATGTCGGGTTTGTTTATGTATTGCCTAATTATAAGTTGCTAAGTGCACGAAATTAAATAAATGAATTGATATTATTACTTAGTTTTAACTAAATAATCATTTTTAACATTCATGTAGGTAAGTCTTTAAGCTTTACTGTGACATTTATTTGATAAATAGAAGTTTTAGGTAGTACATATTTTCGAGTTGATGTATTGATTTGATTGAATAAAGGGCCACTCTACTGTGTGGTAACAATTTTTAGTCGAAACAAAAACATTTCACCATTCGTATTATTACTATTTTAAAACTGGCTGCCAATATCGACAAAACCATTTCCGATATAGATATTGCCAATCAGAGCGCTATTTAGACGAACCAGATTATAATCTCTGAAGCCGGCAAAAACAATTAACCTAGCGTGCTTAGCAAAATGAGAATTGTGTTAATCCTGCGTTCTGGATTAAAATTTTCCTATTCAATTCGAATTAGAGAGGGAGAATAATCACGATGACTTGGATAATTGGAAATATTGATTAAAGTTATTTAACAATTATTATACAAGCATTTAAAATAAAAAAACGTTTTCCAAAGAAAAATTTCAACCGTGATATTAAGTTTAAATAAGGTCAACGCCGAAATAGGCGAACAGTACATTTTCATTACATATCTCTGGGTTTGCGCGCTTTACAACGTCGGTCGCCTCCTCAGTTTTTAATCTGCACCAGATTGCATCGTGCAGGTTTTCCATACCCCTGCCCATAGCGAAAAATACGCGAACTTTTAATTTTACATTCTGCCGCATCCGGCTTTCAAATAAATAATAATCCAACGTGAAACGAGGTAATAATTCTCAGTGTTTGCTCGCTGCCATACATATCATTTTCTTATTAAACTTCTTGCTGCAATATCATTTAGGGAAATACCGGGTGTTTGCGAAAATAGTATTCATAATGAATAATAAAATCATTGAGTATTTTTAACACTTGTATTATCAGAGTGGGTGCTCAGATTTTTATTAGACCTTTTGGATTGTGTTTCTTACTATAAAATATTGCTCACCTTATTTTATTTGATCCGTTTGTCACTCATATTGCTAAATTTACAATATTCATTTCTTTATTGATAAATTGATTCTGAAGCAGATTTATTAGAAACAGAATTGTTGGTTTGTGGTTATACAAAATCAGACTATAAGAAATTTCGAAATAGATCACTAGGTGGTTCATTTATTCGTAGTAAATGCAAATCCATGGTAAAAAGTTGCTTATCACGTTAGGTTTTGGCATTTCGTTTTGTTTTTAGTTAGTACACACCGCTTGTAGTGCTTATAAATTACGGTTTTTTATTTGATCTCAACTTTTTCGGTACCATTGATGAACTGAGTTTCGAATTCATAAGCACCGCAAAATATGATGTGAAGAACATTTTTCAGTTGTCATGCACAAATTTTATGCTTGAAGAGTAATTATTATTATCCAAATGTTCATATGTTTTCATAATTTTGCGTTTTGTTAAAAAAATTTCTTATGTAAGGTATCTATAAAAATATATCATAATAAGTAAGGAAAAGAACAAAAGGTGGAAACAGAAGGTTGTGCGACACGTCAAAACCATCAATTAATTAAAATATCTGTTATGGCCAGGCACATGACGTTATCATAGAATATATAAAATTAATAATTTCGCTGCATGAGATTCTATTTGATCGAGATCGATCGAGTCTGCATTAAAATAAAACAAGTTAGCCAGGATTTGACAGATATTTTGAAAATATCATGTAAATACAAAATGACATAAAGAATGTTGATAACAGCAGGCTGTTCCAACACTAGCGTTGCGACATATATCTTTATCTCATCCGACGTAGTGCCACTGGACACACTACGCATGCGTCAAGTTCGTGGGTTCGATTGGCTGGATTGGATCCATAGGCTGCCACAGTGCTGCCACCAGGTGCCACATATATAAGGTTATCTATGGGCTGTCAGTGGTTTGGCGTTAGTGAGCTGCCACATATATAAGCTTATCTATGGGCTGTCACTGGTTTCGCGTTAGTGATGCCGAATATTAACGGCTACAGGCCGCGGTAATACCGACCGCGCACTTTAAGCTACAATAGCGCCATCTGTGTATCATACTACGTATAATAAAGTAAAAATTATAATAAAGATAGTAGAAACATAAAAAAGGTAGCTGATGTCTAAAATGGTGGTAATTGTTCACAATTTGTTGATATTAGTGTTCAACAACAAACATTACAAAAATGAGTTTTTATGATTCTTGCAACTGGAGAATCTATAATTATCAATAAAAAATTGTTTAAAAAGTTTAGAAAGATTTACTGTATTTTGAATAGTAATAACAAATAGTTAAAGAGAGTTATGTTTAAAGCGCTTTTTTTTACCACAGAAAACATAATTTATTGTTGATTATTCCAGTCATAAGTTGTCGTAAAACTTACCACGATAATATCTTCGTAGCAATACTGCGTAGCGGTCGAAAACAACTTTTTGCTGGGCAGAAAAATATATTTTTCTTTGCGCCATTTACAACGTTATGCGACCTTGTATAACATATTTTGATAAAATTCGTTACTGAAGAAATTCTCCAGCAATGAAACGAATGTTTTTCTCTTCTGACGCCTTTTCTCGAATATAATGTTTTCAAGTCTATGTTTGGAGATTATTATGAAAATATAAAGGATTTTTAGTCAGCCTAGATAGATATTATTAGAATTTTCTTAATTACTGTTATCCTGCACCGAAGTAAAAAAAAAGAATTGCAGTTACCTTATAAGAAAAAAATCAACTTTTAGCATAACACTCAATTATCAAGATCAGTCAAACTTTTATGTTATATTCTTACCGTTAGAACATTGGAAGAATAAGAAATGGTAGTGGGTTGACAAGTGTAATGTCAAATCAACAAACCGGATGTCCGAAAATAATAATAAATCGGTAAACATTAAACGATGCGACACCGATGAATTCAGCGTATACCGTTTACAATAATAAGAGGAAGAAATATGTGTAAAACTGAAAAGAAAACTAGTGTTTAAAATAGGCAATTACCAATCACTTTTATTTAAAGTCTGAATGCAGAAAATTGCTTTAATATTATTGTTCGAAAGGATAATTTTTCCATGATCGGTTGTAAAATTGGAAGTAAACGAGTCACAATACGAATATAACGCAACATAATAGACTGCGGAACGGTTCGGCAGTAACCCGCGAATAGTCGTCCATTTCGTTCAATATTTATAATTTCATACATTGTGCTCGGCGCTCGGCGAATTTATATTTTCATTTCTGGCGTGCGCACCGCGCCCTTTATGTGCATTCGGCGCGAACGGGCCCGCGTACGCGTCGCGACGCCTCGCCAGAACCAGAGCCGCACAGACTATAAAGTGAATTTATGGGAAAATATCGCGCATTAAATTTTATGGGTTGTAAACGACCCCAACGTCATGCATCCGCCCTGCAAGTATACAAATTCTGCATCGCGCGTTCTACCCGCGGCATGCAGTACTGTGCGAGCGTGTATGTTAATCGGAATGAATATCTCTTTGCTGTCATTGCCATTTTCTGCTTGCTTTTCGATGCGTGCGTTACGTTGTGAGAACAGATCTTGCATACAGCGTTATAATGATTTATTTGCGCGATTTTGTTACAAAGGCTTGTTGTTGTGCAGCGAGATGAATAACTCTTTGCTGTCAGTTGCATTTTTCATTACGTGTCGCCGCTTGCAATACGTTATTAGCGTCAATCATTGTCATATTTGTGTATATTTTTTACTTCTAATGCTCCACTTCGAAATATAAACGCTAAAATAGGAAAAGCATGGACAATCGATTAATGTTTCTATGTTATCCGCTATGTGGCGCCTTTTAAATGCAATTGTTTACGTCTTTATTTATTTTTTGTGTATTAAGTAAGGTTATTGATAAATTTTTCTTAATAGTTTACTTAATTTTAGCATCTTTAGGCCTTTGAAACAAGTGTCCCTTTTTATATTTATTTTTTATATGTGCAAATATTCAATTCAAACCTTTATCATTCTTTTAGTCCTAATATGTTAGATTTTTATCTGCAGAAATTAATATACATATAATTATCATTAATGTTTCTCTTTATTTTATTCTGAATATATAAGAGAATACATCATTAAGAATACATCAAATGCACATACAGATTTTTCAGAAACCATCAAATATATTAAAAATAAAACACCATTTCCAATACCTAATGATAACAACAAGAATGCCGTCCCTTTTAGTTACCTTTATTTAATTAAATTTGATTAAATTACTATATTTAATATTTTGTCACTTTATATTGTTTATTAATTAGCTATTAAGATTATTTATTACAGGCAGGATTCTATTTATTTATCTTTAGACAAGATTCTAAAGTTTTTTTGTTGATTTTGTCTCTGCGTTTTCTGTTATAAATATTCTCTCTTGATAGATTTTGCGGAGTGAATTTTTCATAATATTGTCGAATTAATCTACTAGTAATATGGTCACCTTTCTATTGTTTATCAAGTTGCTGTTAACAATTTTAATTACATGCTTGGTGAATACGATTGTAGATTTTGCAATATTCTAGAAAATTAATTGAACTCAAATTAATATTGGCTAAAAGTCTGACAACTATAAAAATAATTTCTTGGAATTTAGTCATGTCGAATAGCATTTGACAGGACAAACTTTGAGAACCTCATTTGGATTTAATCTTATGTTTTACGAAGTTTTCAAGATTTTCTCAAAACGCGTCGAAATAACTCAGCTCTATTTCGAACTGTACTGTCGCTAGAATTAAAAAAAAAAATGTGCTCTTTGTAGTTGACGTTACCGGGAAATGATTATTATGTTTCCGCTAGCTAGAATTTACAATAAATTTTATTAATAATAACGAAATCCTGGATTAAAATAACGAATAACTGCGCGTTTCTATTATTTTTCTTTAACAAGTATAAAGCGTTATCAATGTATTTTGACAAGTATAAAAAGTTAAACTAGGCACCAAAAAATCTTTTAAAATACAGTTCAATGAACACATGAATACACAACATGTTACATCGATGTTATTTATTTTCTCTATTTAACTACATTTATTTAAAGAAAATCTTAAATAAACTTAGCAGAATGCGTTGTATTTTCCACAAATTCTTGTTGCAATGTTTTCACAGTATCGTAATTTTGCATTAAAAATTATTTTTTATGGCCTACCTTTTGTTTTATTTCGATCTCCAAATCCTGAAAAAGAAATTAATTTCAGAATGTTTTTATAGGACCGTAAGTGTCGAACCATTTATTTTCCTTGTTTCGCGATAAAAGTGCCCAAATATTAAAAGCGAATAAGCCAGAGGTGGGCGTATTTAATCTCTGCCTCGATATTATTCATGGCGGCGGCCTGTAGATGGCGCAGTAAACGCTCTCGACGCCGCAAAACAACGACGACACTAACTACACCTACGGAATTAATGCGCGATGTTATCTCCGTTTGGCTGCCAGTTGTTCCATTTTATTGAGGAAGTGGAATAAACTAGGTAGGTGATTATTAGATTAACGTTAATGAAACTTGCGTTATTTATGGACGTTTCCGAGCGCCTCGCTTTTCTGCACCTAACCGTGCAATTATCCGGACTTTTATAACTGTGGTGACCGTCCACCTTTGGAAAGGGCAGTCGTCGTTTTTATTATTGCCCTCCAAACGTCCTTACATGTAAAATGCACTCATTTTGAAAGCCGTTCTATGTTATGTAGGATAATTGTAAAAAAATAATTACCACGCTGCTTTACAAGTGAAGATAGTGCTATTCAGATAGGTCAAACCGTTCAAAACTCGTCTCTAAGTGCATTAGGACTGAGATTGATGTTTGTTTTTAGTGCCAGTGCCATATAAAATATCTTGAAATAAGAACAAAAGTCTGGAGCACATGGTCACTGTGAGCAAGTACCTCTAAATCTACTCTTCGGGAGTACATACTCACATATACTATACAAGAGTATAGAAGAGAATAGAATAAAATAGAATACAATGGGTCTTTATTGGTTGACAAGCAACAAGTCACAAGATGATTACAGTACACACGTGTGTGTAGTATATAATTTGATTAATTTGAAGGCCGATACTTATACTCCTTGACAGTATAAGGTGGAGCGTCAGTGACAAATTTCTAAGTTTTTTATATGGCATTTCTATAGTGAATGTAGGGTGGCTTGCAAACCAATTCTTCTTTTGTGTGAAAGAAGAGATGTTTGTTATCAAATTGATTAAATAAGAATGTTTTTAAGATATGTGAACAGGAGTCAATCCATCTGAAATGGTCCAGAGAAAGATAATTTGGTTGCTTGACCATTTTAGAAAAATATAATTTTTTTAATTGAATTTGCCTATCTTCTGGGAGTGCAAAACCATTGTATTTTTTTATTATTTTATTGAGTTCAGAAATGACGACCAGTTTTGTGTCAGCGAATCCGACATTTTTGACATTGGTATGTGTTTGCGGTAAACGAAATAACTTTGTTTGAAATTGTCATAGAGAGTTGAAATAAAAACCACGCGATTAAGCACATTCCAAGCTAGATATATAATGCATAGAGTTTAAGGTTATTATCTGTTTAAAAAAATATCTTAAAGTTTACTTACGATAGTCCATTAGGAGGCGTTTTCATGATTTTTTTAGACATGAAGAGGTAGCTAATTTGTCCACTCAATATTTTTTAGTTATAACCTTGTATGCAAAGGGTACATATTTAAAAAAATAGCTTTCTAACTCTTTCTCCCTATTGATGACAAGCTATTGAAATTTCAAAATTTCTTACTTTACGAAATGTTTAATGTCTAATATCCCTGATGGGACCAGGACAAAAAATCTGGAACTTTCTAAATTAATTCATCTTTTGATAAGGTTTAATAATAAATAAAAACAGTCTTGTGTATTGCACTGTGTTTGGAATAACAGCCCTTTAAAATGAGAGCAAAATCACATGACAGTAAAACAAATTTAATTAAAAATTCTCAGTAAATACAAAACAAAGCATACTATTCACAACAATTCATTTTTTACAAAAGAGACTTATAAAACTAAGTGATCTTCATACGTTTCTGAAGTTGATATGATGTAACATCTTATTACACCTTCTGTTGGTTGAGGAGAGAATTTGTGAAAACTTCTAGTTCCTTTAATCTGTTTGGATCTCTGAACTCTATCATAAAGGCTGGTTTTGTGTTCTGAAACCTCTTCTTTTGCCACTAAGATGTAGTTTAATCCTGGTAGGTGTCCATTACAAAAGGAGAACAAATCTTCTACATTAAGGATTTGGCTATTAAGTGGTTTTTGAAGACTGGCTTTAGCCACTAGTCGCTTCGTTGTCCCCCTATTACCGTCGCATGCGTTTTCTTTCATGTGCACATTCAAAAAAATGCCATTCGGCATCTAACCCAAAATCTTTTTTATGTTATAAAGTTAAAACGCTTTTTCATGGTAGTAGTCAATGTAGTATGTACCTACTTTTATAAAAATGAGCCAAATATACAAAATGATAAAAATGCGCATCTTTTTCTAAATTCAATGATGTTCAAATTGTATGGTTTTACATAAAAAACATTTTCAGGACTAGTTTCATGTTGAGGATTGAAGTTTCTGGGCCATTGTACTCAGGTTTTAAAAATTTTTATAAATATTCCCAAACTATATTTTTCACATTATCGATTATTGACACCAATGTGTCAATATATTGAATACGTTATCGTATTACTGACTTTATTTCGTCAATATTCCGATTCAATCTAGTGGATCCTTGTAGTTGATACCTTGTGACGAAAATTTCAACCTTTTTCATTATCCTAACAGTCTGACTATATAATAAACTCCTGTATGAGAAACTTTTCCTCACTTATTTATAGAAAACTCCTACATAAAATCAGTTACAAACTGAGAGAGATACAAAATGTAAAAATGAGAATTTTTTTTTTGTATTTGGCCTCGCTGTAGAAAGTTCGCAAATATTATCATATGTAACGTGCCTGCACATCGCAATAAATTGTTTGAGCGTCAAGTAAATTAGGTTTTATGCGAGTTCCGCTCGCAACTAGTTACAAGTTCATACATCATCCGGCCAAATGGCACAAAATAATATGGCGGCGTCCATTTTTAATGGAGCAAATAAATAACTCCACCGCAGCGCGAACGTCAATAATTCACTTGATGTACGGCCTTTCCCAAATTTACCGTACTGGTGCCGTGCTAGATCTGACGGCTTATGAATTAATTATTCAACACCGCTAATGAATTCTAATTGGAAAAATAAAATTACCTTTTTTAACTCTGTTTGAACAGTGCGGAGTATGTTATCTCTGGTAATAGTTAGTGCATCCCGCATATACATGCATTTATTATTCATATATTCATTACATAACCACTGCCACAAGTGCATTTTAGATTTAGAGCACGATCGAATTCCGTGGTGCGGTTAACTTTAGTATACCGGCTTAATGCTAATATTGTTTTAAGTGTAAATGAATATCTAAAATACATATGTTCTAGGCGATTAAAATCGTCCTGATTTACTTAGTATGTAATCTAGAACAGGATTGAAACCATATTAGCAAAAAAAAATTCTGTGATATTTTCAATTGATAAAAAAACTAATTAAATTAATAGGGTAAGTGATGAAAAAATTCTTTAATTTTTATATTGTCATATGGACCTAGTTGCTTTTTCAAATCGTTCAAAGGTTACAACTAATTGAAATGTTAACAAAATAAAGACATACAAAAATAACGGTTAATCTATTTCAAACGATTTTGTAATGTGTATTGTGTGTTTAATGTACTCAAACTGAATTTGATTCTGATTTGATTTTTGTAATTAATAAACTTGGACAAGTTTTGAAAGACTCCATAAACCCGTAACTATTTTCAAAATACAGCCAGAACTTTGCCAAATGCGCTTTGTTGTTCAATAACATTTACAGTCCTTTAACTCGATTTTGGCGACAAAAACGAGAAACCAGAAACCCTGTTTTTTTCTGCAATTTTGCTTTTGTTTCATTGTTGATTCTTGAGTTTTATTTGATAACAACAGTATTGTCATAGCAATCTAATCAATCTGTTAACATAGATACTGAAGACGCTTGTAATGTTGTCAAAATATTGGGATATATAATGGATTACAAATGTAATGCATAATCAAACTTTCGCCAAAAGTTAGGTTCCCCATTTTTTGCCGGTGAGTGTTTATAAATAGGATGGATGTACTTTTTAATAAAAACAAATAGAATATGTGGTGTATTTGTAATAATAATAGCGGTCTATTTATTTTACCACATTTATTTTTACTGACTCGCATGTTTTATTTACTCTGGTTTGCAATAGAAAAATGTATGCCTATATAGTACCTACATATGTATGCTATGCAATTGCTGGAAATTTCCGAATTGCCAAAACTTTCTGGGTACACGCAAACAATGTTTGTATACCCACGTTGCGTATCGTGTATGTCTGCATTCTTCATTTGCATCATGCCAGAGGACTAATAAAGTACTATAGAAACTATAGGTCCAGTTACAACCATGGGGCAAAACAATAGGTAATAGGAATGCGTCAAATTCATGACAGTAGAATCCACGCTAGTCAGTTATACATACAGCCAGGTATTATGTTTGTGTTTATCGAAGATGAACAACCATACACATTGATAAATTCTATTTATATCATGTAGTATAGTAAATATAAAAATAAAATATAATATAAAAAAATATACAGTGTGTTTATTTCAAAAGTATCCACTCTTAATAACTCTTGACTTGGTGGGATTATTGCTTAGAGTGGAAACACGTCGATTTATATATCGAGGGGGAAGGTCAAAAATGATACCTAGACAATTTTGGGTTTCATCCCTTCACCCCCAGCCACCCAACTTTGAAATTTCAAATGGCACCCCCTACCTTGTGATACATCATTTGAAAGGGCACAAAATTCTCTACTCAATCATGATAAAAAAAAATGAAATCGATCGATTGGTTCTTGAGATAGACTACACAAAAGTTGGAAGGTATGAAGTAAATTTTATTATTAGCGAAATCTTGCGCTAATATAAAACATATTTATTTAAGTCATAAAATAATTTCTTATTCTTATTTATTTAGCTTTTATTTTAATTATTTTAATTTTTTATTTCTTAGGACTGTAATTTAATTCAACAGTGTATCCAATCGGCAATGTTTCGCTAATAATAATTGGTTTCATGTCTTCCATCTTTTGTGTAGTCTATCTTAAGAACCAATCGATCGATTTCACAAGGTATTATTACAAGGTATTGAGGGGATTAAACCTAAAATTCTCTAGGTACCATTTTGGAACTTCCCCTCGATGTCTAAATCGACGTGTTTCCACTCAAAGCAATAATCGCATCAGGTCAACAGTTATTATAAGAGTGGATACTTTTGAAATGAACACACTGTATATAAAATATAATATAAAACAACGATGCTTTATAACTGTTTTATTATTGGTTGACAGGTTTATAACTGTTCTAATTATTTGTTATTTTTTTACAGGTAAGTACCAGCTACAGTGTACATCGCCAGAACTGAATGCAAATAGAGGATGTAACTAAAATGCGAGGGCAAACTTAAGATATTATCAAAGTACTTTATATGTTCATTGATATTACCTTTTTTACATCCTGAAGTGTGTCCCCTTATTTTAGTTACAGTCTGTTTATAAACACAACACGAGAGAACGTGAAATCAAGAAGAACGTCTTAGTATTATTTTATATTCCATGAAAATGAATTTAAAATAAGACAAAGGCGAGTTTGTAGAGAAGTATGGTAAGTGTAGCAATATTACTATTACATTCAAAATTTTTATCAACGTTGTTTTTGAACACCATGATACCATAGATTAAACATTGTTTAAAACCAAATCCGATAAATTCTTGTTTAATTTTGGCGAAAGCGCCGGTAGGCTATTTAACTCCAACCAAATAGTCTATTTCACAAGGCAATTTGAGTAAGCGTCACTTAGAAAACATTCATTCCGGAACAGCTAACATCACAGACTAAATTCAAGTGTTGTAAATTACATTCCTTTGTCTATCTACTAGTCGGTTGCAAGGTAACATTTGCTTTGTGCACATTCTCATGGTACAGCGGCTAAGCTATATTAAGGACCTTGTATTGCAACGCTCGCTTCGCAAGAAACAGTTTATTCTACTATACATATTTGGCCTAAGCGAAAAAGGATATTCTTGCGAGAATATTTAAATGTGCATACATCGTAACGAAAATTAATATTAAAAAAATGGACGAGAAACGTTATCCAGCTAGGATTTTGTAAACACGAACTGACGTGAAAACAGGCTCGATATCTTCGTCGCTGTCGACCACAATGGGTACAAAAGTGCCAGGAGATGAATGGATATCGGGGGTCAATCTCATTTCTTCTCGTCAAGGATTTGTATTGATCCCGGGAAACGTAAATAATTGCCAGTGAATTTCTTGTCGTTCATTCAACCGCTCCAGTTTTCTCGCGTCGACGCTTTTGTACCCACGTTCACCCTCTACGAAATATGTGAGTGTCTAATGAATGTTGAATAACGTATTATTTGCGCTCTAATATTGAAACGGCACTGTCAACATTGAGATACGGCGAAAATATGAGGAAATGCCACAATAACATGTTGGCGTGCGTTAATTTCCTTTTATATTTCATGCTTGTTGTAAGTAAATATTAGAAATTCAGTGTCCCTTCTCTTAATGTACAGCAGTGGATTCAAAGTCATTTATGGGTGCGAGCCACAAAAATCTACGTAACATCGGCGGGCCGCACTGAAAAAAACTGAAAATTAGGAAAATTAGGAATAGCAACTTTAATGATTCTATACCATAAGTATCTAGATTGTAGACTTCCGCGGTCTGACTCAATGATATATTGATTTCCGTGTGGAAACAGCGTTGAGGCCAAGTGCTAAGAATATTATCTTCTTAGCACTTAGTTTGATAACTTAGTCCTGAAGATGCCTCTTGCAATAGAGCGCGAAACGTCGACTGTTTCAAAGTCCTCAACGCGGTTTTAACCCGGAAATCAATATATGATTCTATATCATGTTGCTAATACCGCGTTAGTTCTTTTGTTCAATACATTTGGCCATTCATTGTTCATATGATTGATGACTCACATCAATATTTTGCATTGACCTACGTGCGCAAGAACATTACTCCGGAGATAACAAAATAACTAAAAAATCATATTAAGATTTTTTTATCAAACATTTTTCATTTGAAATAATGCAGAATTACCTAAAAACTCTAAATATAGAGATTCATGAACTCTAAAAACTAATGTTAATTTTTCCGAAAAGAAACAAATTAACTTATAAGCTTGACTACACCTTTATTTCATGTTTGAAACAATTGGTGGAGTGAGCTTTGAATCTCAAACCTACATTCAAAAAAAATTTACTCCAATAGTTTCACAAAATTTAAATTTTTAATAATTTTTTGTCAAAAATATATACCAATTACTTCTCCCTATGTATGTTTAAAACTGAAACCCAAGCATAAGTTCCTACCATCGTATTACTGCGGAGGAATCAACCCACATGTGAATAGAAAAGTCAACGTTATAATTGTGCAATTTTGTTATTACTGTTCTTGTTGCATCTCCCATAAAAACAAAGATAAGGAAGTGAATAAAAAAACTGAAAATATGGGATTACAGTTATCGCCATTTAATTATTGTAGCTGGAAAACCAATTTTTTGAATTTTTTTTTATTATTCTTTTCAGCAGTGAGTTCAGAATTATCCCAATCCTCTAAATACAAAGTTTCATGAACATAAAAATCTGACGTAGCCATGCATATGACTTTATCATGCTATACAGCAGTGTCAAACGCTGATGAGCTGATAATACTGTCAATAGAATCAAAATATCTGTCAAATCCTAGCTAACTAGTTTTAATGCAGTATCAGCGATTTGATGAAATAGAAATTGCTCATTCAGCTAAACAATTAATTTGTTCAAGAAATGTCGTAGACATAAATTATACAAAATTTCCTCCACTTTAATTTATTATTTCACTATTTTCACGAAATTACAGAAATGGCGGCTCATTTTCAAAATCGATGAAAAATTCTAAGTTCATTTGGACCATTTTGAACAAAAATCCTTTCAGCTCTAAATTAGGTCATGAAACTTCTAAATATGAAGTTTCGTCCCTATACCTTTAGTAGGTAGTCTCTCCGGAATCATCGCCACAAAAAAAAACGGGTACACACGTACACACACAGAGAGACAATTGTTTGTTCCTTGGTCAAAATTGTTCAAGGGACCCAAAAGGACATATTTTCGCTAAAATCTAAAAACTTTTTTTCGACACTATTTTTACAATACTTTGTCCTACTACGTATATAAAGTAAAAAATCATGAAATATTCATTTTTCGGACATCTGTTCATATTTCTGGGCAATTTTCAACAATTATTTCTAGTAAATTTTTCAGTGGGTGACGTGATAAAAGGAACTGTAGACACAGGGTTCATATTCAGCATATATTTACAAAAATTCCAGCTGTAAATGTTTTCATACACATGTTCATAGACCAAAGCTCCTTACGAACTTAATAATTAAAAAGTTCATATTAATAATTAAAGAATTAAAACAAATAAATTTATTTTTTCTTGGATTGATTTATGCGCATGCGGCCCCCGGGCCGCGGGTTTGACATCACTTATGTACAGTATGACTAAAATTTAAAAAATATACCTTAGGTCTATATTTTCGTAGTTGTCATATAGACCTGGGAAACTGTGTCGCCCGTTGATATGTGTTGAAAAACTGCGACAACGGATTTCCGGGTCACAGTTTATTTTCGTCGGGTAAGAGAAATTGCACCTATCAGAATGAAAATAACCTTTTTTGTTAGGACGGGGCAAAATGATAACTCCCAATAATAGTGCGGTTGCCGCCCTTAGGAGAACATCTGCGCCGAACACGACATCCGCCCCATATATCCACCGAAATCGAAATATTGTTTTAATAAGTAATTTCTCAGATCGAAAGAAAGGATATTGGCTTCAGGCTGCAACAAATGTTTCACATTATCGGAACGTTTCTTTCCAAGGAGAGTCCGTTTTTTCTTCCCGTTTTATCGCTTGGACAGTGTATTATATACAACACTTTACTTGTCAGTGTTGCCACCTCCAATATGTGGTCTTGAGTATAATTTTAAACCTCACTAATATGAGGTGTGTGAATTTCATCAACATTATAAAGCCTAAACAGGCCGTATTTGTGTAAACAGATTGGTTACATAGCCATGTGTGAATAATAAGATGCCCATTCGCGTGAATACATTAGAACAGCATATATACATATACAGATGGAGATTGAGCTCGATGTTAAGGCAATGCATGCGATTATTATTTGCTATTACGACTGTTCATTTCAAGAACTGTGCTTAACAATGCTAGGGAAGAGCCTGACAAAATTTAAATTATATTATTTTATTATGTGAGCGTAAAATATACAGTATGTCCCACCCTCGCAACAAAGTACATTAATGACCTGAAGCAATCGAAATACACGTTTTTTCCATGTATAAAAGTTGTAGGTAATCCTTGGCTCTACAGCCAGAAAATATTTTCATGCATACATGGTGTCCCACAACAACGTACCAACACAAACTTGTTTTTTTAAATAAAACACTAGGTATAGTATTGCAGTTTTGCATGAAGATGTTTATGGTAATCGTTTTAACATCAACTTATATTAGATTATTGTCAACTGTTTGAGACATATTGTGAAATCAATATCAAAAACGTGTAATTTTTAAAAAATCATTGTGAGGTAACTAATTAAGACGAAGAAAAAAAAACTCATTCTAGACAGTAAAAATATCACTCTTTTTGATAGATATGGTTTATTTCAGATTATAATATAAATTATATAAAACAAGTAATATGTTAAATGTCAAATAAATTATTATTTTTAAATGTAACACCCTGTATATTATAACACTATTATAAAGTTCGATAGCCAAGCTTGCTAAAAATGGTAAATTTATTAGGTCTATCATCAACAAATACACCCACAAGTTTTCAATATTGAATAAGTGGACTTTCACGGCCAGTATAGCTTAACGAAACAAGAAGAAAGCAAAAAGTCGAGAAACTCAAAATTTATTAAATTCTAATAATTAAACAAACAGTTAACAACAAATAAATGCAACACAATTATAACTACAAATGTTCAAATATCTGGCCTCTTTGTTGAATGCATTTTTGAAGTCTTGTTTCAAAGTCCCTCTGAACAATTTCTAGTGTTTCCACTAAAATATTGTGAAATCTTCGCCTTATCATGGTCTTCATATCTACTTTAGTGGTGGGAATATCCCTATAAACTTGTACCTTAACATGCCTCCAAAGAAAGAAATTACACGGCGTTATGTCAGGTGATCTGGTTGGCTAAGGTGTTGGACCACCACGACCAAACTATCGCCTACTCGGTATTCGGACAATTGGATACCTTTTGCCATATACTCTTTGAGCGAGTAGAGTATTCCTTGACATTCTCCTCTTATGAAAACCATGTTTACAAGTTCTGCATTATTGCGAGTAAAAGTTGTTACAAGCTACGAGTAGAGGAATAGACAAAACGCTAAATTTTGACATCAGTGCGTTTGTCGAATTTTATCATGGCAACCAGATATTTTGTATTAATTTAAGAATTCTTGCGTAGGTAATAAATGTTAAATTAGATACTTAATAACTTTTTATCTGTTGATGATAGACCTACTAAATTTGGCAGTTTGAGAAAGCTTGGCTATCGGATTTTATAATGGTGTTTTAATATACTGGGTGTTCCATTTAAAATTCTTAAGTTATTTGACATTTAACATTTCATTATTTATTTTATATAATTCATATTATAATCTCAAACCATATCTCTCAAAAAGAGTGACTTTTTTACTGTCAAGAATGAGTTTTCTCGTTTCTTCATAAGTAGTTGCCTCAGAATGATTTTTAGAAAAATGCACGATTTTAACATTGGTTTCACAATATCTCGGAAACAGTTGACAATAGCCTAAATATAAGTTCATGTTAAAATGATTACCATAAAAATCTTCATTCAAAACTGCAATAATACACCTAGTGTTCCATTTAAAAAGACATAAGTTTGTGTTGGTACGTTGTTGTGGGACAGCCTACAACTTTTATATATGGAAAAAACGTGTATTTCAATTTCTTCAAGTCATTAATGTACTTTGTTCCTAGCCTAGGACAGCCTGTACAAACCGTACAGACGTAAATATGACAAACAGTGGAGTTGTCTTTCATCGTACGGAGAATGTTAACGCATATACTGGCTATTTAGAAATAATGGCTATCCTTGATGGGGAAAATGCCCAAGGACATAATGAACATGCTTCGTCAAATAACGTATACTCTAACAACGCATTCTTGAGACAATTACTAATGAAAAACGGAGCCCGACTCTGTTTAGCGCAGTAAAAACATCAACATTTAATATTAAATTAATAATATTAACTTTACTAATATTATTGATTCTAGCCGTGAAAGCCTACGTACTTACTCTACTTAATATATTCTTCATTGAAACGAATAATTTTCAAATATATATTTCCACAGGCAATACATTTCACGTGCAAATTACATGTAGTAATTCGGTTAGACGATCGGATAGATAGCGAAGGGTTCAGTTTTCCGTGCCGCCACAAATAACAATGAAGCTGACGATGCCTGTGGCGCGCAGCGACGTGCTGGCTTCTTATACACCTCGAATCTTGCCGGGATTATGTGGGGAATCGTTGCGTGCAGGATAATCCCGGCTCCTTTGTGCCAAGGACAATGTAAAACTCCTTTCAATTTCCAGGTCACGCTACGTCGCACATTCACATGCCGATAGAGCCCTTCCAGAAATCTGTATTTCAGTTGCTACCGCCGTATCCCACGCCGGATCTACTAATCAGATAGCCATTCGCAATCGTTGCCTTCAGTCGAAATGCGGATACAAAATGTCCTTTATTCGCGGTAAAGTCGTTGTTTGGCATGAGGAATATAAAGTGTTAAGTTAACGTTAAAGAAGCACACAACGAAATAAGTTAGAAATGATTCTTTTAATTTCCTTAAAGGGTAAAGGCAAGCTGACGGGAACAACCTATTCAATGACAGTGTTGTTACTTTTTGTGGTTAGATGATGTATAGTGACGAAATATATAAGAAAAACACCTGGGAACATAATTCTAAATGTAAATAGCTTCGTAAGAACCGTTGAAACTTACCTACGGAAAATAGGTTGTGTTAACACTGATTTTTCTGGGGATTTTTATTTTAGTGAGTTTGAAATCGTGTATGAACAGCTTGACATTTTATACCGCCATTCTGTGAAAATGCCGACGACTTGTTCTATCTTCCCAGGCTAAGTTCAAAAAACCATGTTTTTGAAAGTTTCAAGGTTATTCAAAAAGGAAAAACAAAAAACAGCTGTTCCCGTCAGCTTGACAAATTCCCATAATTCAGTTTGATATTCAGATCTATGTGCAAGATTGCACACAATAGAACCTCGAACACGTCTTGTTGCCATATGCAAACGAACCACCAGTTGCACAAATTATGGCGATGTAGAGGGCGCTAGTAACTTTGTCTTGAATATCCGTATTCTGTATAATAAACACTATGCATGATATTAAATATTAAAACGTTTTCCATGTAGTTTAAAGGAGCACTAAATGAATATCAAACCCTGCGCAAACTGAATGTAAACTCAGGACATTTTTGTTGCTGATATAATCGGTGTTTCCATTGTGTGGAAAAAGATTGCTGAGATGGTACGCCATCCGCGAGAAAGTATTTTTTCAAGGGGAGAATTAAATTTTATGGCTCAAGTGCTTCAAAATCGAGGGTTGCCCGACAAGCGACGACAATGCCTCTTTCATGCGAGTTTAAAAGGTTTAGGAAGAGGTAAAATTTGATAATAATGAAGAGTTTTACATGGAAGGGTTTAAATTATTCACAAGCGAATTCACTCAGCGTAAAAGAGATATTTTACTGAGGGAATACACTAAATGCTGTTTGCTGTTTTACAAAATTATTTGACATGTCGATTTTAATTTATAGAATTAATTAATTTTTGAAATTCAAAATTGCAAGTTGATAAAAAGTTGTCCCTATGAACTCTCATATACAACAACAAAATTGGCCCAGTTGAAAAATATGTAGCACTCCAGCAAGAGTTCTTACTGCTTTTAAAAATTCAAATTGTTTCATATTTATTTTTTTAATGAAACATTGAGTGATTCTTCTTTTTCAAATACAAAATGTGTAACAAAATTATAATTAAAAAGTGTGTTTAAATGTTGCTAAAAATTATTTTGTCATATATTTTTTTATGTGCATCCGTATGGGATTTGAAAAAGAAAAATTACTTAATATTTCATTAAAAATATATAAAATAATTCGAATTATAAAGCTAATTATAAACTTTAACTCTGCTGTGAGAGACCTAAATATTTTTCAATTGGGTTGAGCTTAGTCCACTACTATATGTCGAAAATAGCCAAGTAAACTCATGGTCCGAGGACACTGCTTTCTAAATTAATATATGGTATTTTATTATTGTATTTTTCAATAAAACATATACGGAAAATATTTCTGTTTTTTCAACAAAAAAATACACGTGATGTTTGATTTGTTTTGATACAACATGGATATACATGGATATACATTGACCCCCTGTCCTGTGCTACGGCCTATCTGTAACTATTTGCAAAGGTCCAAAGGTCCTTAAAAGATTATCTTGAATTGCAGTATACAAAAAGAAACATTTATTTTACTAACTTATTCAAAAATCCCGATATGTATTGAAAAGTCCACAAATTTCCAGAAACTACAGTCTATTATGTTCAGTTGGCATTAAATGTTTCAATACATATTGCTACATTTTCTTAATTGATCATTAAAAATATATTTACACCATTGCTTATTAAAACAAACAAATTTTGCGTATTTTATTATCTTTTTCAGTTGGAGAATTGTTTAGGTGTTCTTGTAATTTTGATAATTTCTATCAAAAATTCTTAAAATAATCTAAAAAAAGTTAAAAATATACAGAGTGTTCAATTTGAAAAAGAGAGAGGTTACTAAATTTCCAGTATAAAATAAATTGTTACTTGTATATTAAAAATATATTTTTTGAAAATTCTTACGCAGAATATTTAGAGAATTATTTTGGTGTTTTTTGTCTAACCCTGTATATGTTTAATTGATAATGGTGGTAATTCAAGTTGCCAATAACTCTGAATTTGTTTTTTTTTTATATTAACCATCCAATATATCTTAAACAGTTCCTTTGCCGAAGAATTTTATAAATTTGGTTTTGATGCGCGGAAATTTGTGCAGTTTCCCATTAGCGGAGAAATACCCACTTAAGCGTTTTTAGTCAAATATAAATTTAAGAACCATCATCTTGCAATTTCCGTTATCGATAGTGGAATCGGTAAAAAGCGGAAGACGAGGCGCGCGTTCCCGTTTTCGAAATCGTCATGAGGCAAGCGAAAGGCACCGTCGCGATATATCAGCGGAAATTATTTTTGCGGGTCTCGTAAAAGTCCAAATTGCCTTTTTTTGTGCCGGGACCGAAGTGTGGAAACATTGTCCGGGGATGATCCGAAATGCGAGCGCGGGACCATCGCGCAGTGTTCATCTGTGCGGGGATCAGGAGCGCCGAGATTCGGAATTACATCAAGAACGCCCCCTAGTGGTGGGCGGACGAACCATCGAGCGAAACGCCGCGTACATAAATCACCGGGTAAAGGCTTAAGGCCCCGTCCGCGTTTCGACAGCCGTCTCATATTTTTCCGCGCTCCTAACGCCGTTTGTTACACACAGATAAAAATATAAATACGAGTTGTCTTTCGGGAGGGCGCGGGTGGGACCGCAAACTTATAAATCTCCGCCCAGCGGGCGAAATCTCTGCGGGGACGTTTCATGTTTAATTCAAGCAAAATATCTCCAATAAAAAGCGGGCCGGGACCGGGTCGTGACTTGAACATTCATTGATTATCACCAGCGGAAAAGTTGCATCAAACATGTATACTGGGAAAACTTGTACCGCACAACTTCGACCGTAAAATTTTTCCCCTTTGGCTTCGGTCCGGATCCCGATCGCGAAATACCAATAAAAGGTCAAGCCGTGTCGTATATATCACCGATTTTTATCGATTTCATATAGCTCGATCTCCCTGTATTTCAAGCCACCACTGGAAATATACTCTTTATTAAATTTCTATCTTCAATACCAAAGATACAATTCTAGGATATCGCCACGCTGTAAGCATAATATCAATTATTATTAATTTAACTACATAGTCAATATTGGTCAATATTGCATTTATCTTAAGAGTTTGTTTGATACAAAATTTGTTTAGCCCTTCATTTTCTACAATGCAAACATGTTCTCTGTTATACAGGATATTGCTTTTAGGAGTGAAGCAGGAAAATATTAATTTTTGTGTAATAAAATGATGTTGCATGTGATATTTATTGTGCTTTCTCGGTCGATTTAGTTTGAATTTTATATCGGATTTAGGTAAAATTGTAAAATATAGTTGGTCGGTAATTAATTCTAGTAGTTTCTATTTATTTTGTCTTTCAATCTGTAGCTGCTCTAATAGGTCCGTTTCTATTTCTAGTTGTTCCAATAGGTCATCTTAAATCCTTTTTTCTACTTTGCGTTCGTTATGAACTCATAACGAAACCGGTTTCGGTGTCGTTATGAAAACACTAGGTCACAAACATTTGGTAACTTTTAGTTTTCCAAGATTGATGATATTGACGTCAAGTGTCAGATAAGGCTGACATCTCAATTGCTATTGGCTCGCGTCAGTCGTATTTATGAGTTTTACTACAACTACCAACTGTTGAATATGAAACTACTCTAGATTGTAAGATGACAACCGCAATTTTCGAAATGTATGTAAATTTAATGTTGCAAAGTAGAAAAAATAGTATATAACACTCGTTTTATAAGACGTATTGGCGCACTCGTTCCATTTGGGCACTCCTCGCTACGCTCGTCGTGCCCAAAACTACTCATGCGCCAATTTTTGTCTTATAAAACTTGTATTATAATATACTATATTGCATTTACGGATTAATTTAAGGTTTTTATATAAATCTAAAATATAATCAATTTTGTGTCCTGTTTGTAATAGCATGGTTATGGACGCCTGATGATACTTCACTAGCGTGATCTGTTATTGCCTTGTTATTATTATTGATAGACATCTGCCTGTCTACACCGCATAAATTGAATTGCAATTAGTGCAATTAACAGAATATGTCACTTTGATCTATTTCTGTTTTGGTTTCGTATTTATGTCCAGATAGTTGTTTCAAGATTTCGGTTATATTATCGTATAACGTAGTTAAATGTCTGTAGATTTATTTGTCATTAGGTATTTCGTTGGTCTAAAATGGATGTTGTCGTTTCGTTGCTTTGCCTATTATAGACCTTATGCTAAAGAAGTTGCTTTTCCAACTGTATCAGATTGTACCCATATAAAGAATTGACTGTCTGACATTGCTCATTGTTTGTCAAAAAATAGGTATTTTATCAGTTTTGAAGATTTTGACCTAAAAATTTTGTTGATATAACTAGAACCAATAGGTATATAAATACTGATGTAACGGAAAGTTAGATAAGCTCTACAGGTTGTCCATGGCGTGTAGTAAACTTTCTACATTACCGCGGCCGTTAGCCGATAATATTCGGCATCACTAACGCCAAACCAGTGACATCTCATAGATAACCTTATACATGTGGCAGCTGGTGGCAGCACTGTGACAGCCTATGAATCCAATCCAGCCAATCGAATCCACGAACCTGACGCATGCGTAGTGTGTCCAGTGGCACTACGTCGTATGAGGTAGAGATATATGTCGCAACGCTAGTGTTGGAACAGCCTGCTGTTACCAACATTCTTTATATCATTTCGTATTTATATGATATTTTCAAAATATATGTCTAATCCTGGCTAACTTGTTTTATTTAAATGCAGACACGATCGATCTCGATAAAATAAAATCTCATGCAGCTAAACTGTTAATTTTATATATTGTATGATAAAGTCATGTACCTGGCCACATCAGATTTTTTTACAGAGAACGAATGAGACAGAAAATTGTATCCAGAAGTAAACTTATACTTTAAAATGTTCATGATGAACAACCGAAAACTACAGTGTTTAAGGTTTACTAAGTTATAAATTGTTAATGTAGTTTTTTGGCCACGTTAAGAATAGCATACACACATTAACCTTTCCTTGAAATACAAATATCAGAATAACTAGTAGCAATCGGTGAACGAAATGCTTGATATAAATTGAAAATACTTTAAGGGTCATTATACCCCATAAATATTATACAGGCTGTTCCAGGCAAAAACCAGTGTTTTTGCAGGATCTTCGTGACATCCACTTTTGACCAAAAGTAATCCATTTCGACCATATATTTAGGCCAAGCGCTCACGGTGCAACTGTTTTGCGGCAGAGGTTGCAAACCAGTTGAGCTCGCATCTGTTTTGCGATCTTGGCAACGTATAGCAGTGGGCATCTGCCCATGAGGCGGATACCACTTCTGATCGCCTCGTGTACCCACCGCTATACGCTGAGTTGCGAGCTCAACTGGTTTGCAACCTCTGTCGCAAAGCAGTTGCACCGTGAGCGCTTGGCCTTAATCATCGCGAACCACTATAGAAAGTAGATTAAACGCTAATCCGGTCGGTAATTTCGTCCGATATACCGCGTGCGCGATATTTCAGCACCGAACGAGATAGTCGAGCTCTGGATTAATCCCCCATTCTACCAAATAACGCTAAAAGACGTTAAGTTATCGCCTTTCCGCGCGCTCCGGTAATTAAATTGAGAGGTGGAGGAGGCGTTTTTGCCCGTCGCCTTTCACTCGGCCAGACAGCGACATCTAACGGGAACCCATAAACATGACACGTCGGCTCTCAGGACCCGGAGCTTACCGGAAATCGATGGATGCCCATACCAAATCCTCTCATCTAGCAGCGACATCCCTACGGCTTAGCAAAAACGGCCGTCAGACGACCACCGTGCAATTAATTCGATCTTAGTTAGAGGGGCACGTGGAATGGGGGGATTCGGTCGGACACACTGGACCTAAACCGCAACCTCGGCCTCGTTATGTATTATGCGCATAGAGGTCACTCTAACTAGGCTTTTATGAGTACCCTCTGCAGGCGAAGTGCGCCCTCTCGTGGCATTATGGGGCGTCTGGAATGGTCACTACTTACGTATTATATTTGAGACCGGCGCTACTAGAAACCGCACGCAGACATTTCTATTTAGGTTAATAATATGGTGACATGCAGGCGGGATGTAAATTTCAAATAAATCTAAAATTACAGCCACAACCTGGATTTGAACCAGGGACCTTTGCCTTTCTAGCACAATGCTCTCCCATCTGAGCTACTGATGCTCAAGGAAAGGAAGTAGTGGTTACTACCAAACACTAACCTATCTTGACGTACACCTATCAAATGTCATCTACTTTGGAAGTAGGGTTCACACCAACAAACGGATTGTCATATCCAGACTGAATTACAAATGAAAATGTTACTTTAAACATTTAATTGTTGATGTGTTCCTTCTATTTATGCGTTGTGTTCTTTAAATCTAATGTCCGTAATCTCAAAATTTGTCGTATGAATTCAGAATCACAATCTCCACAAGTCAAGCGCTATATGCCAATTTGTTTGTGGGTGTCAGTTTTATCTTTGCAGTTGTTCAATATCTTGTAAACATTTGATGTGTTGTAATTTGTGAGTCGTATGTTTGGGAGCTGACGGTTTTCTTTAATTTGTTGTTGATATAGGAGAGATATAGTAGTGATATGTATTTTTTGGGTGACCATTAATGGGGGTAGATTATTATCTGTAAAATATAA
This sequence comes from Melinopterus prodromus, assembly GCA_964023965.1. Classification (NCBI taxonomy): domain Eukaryota; kingdom Metazoa; phylum Arthropoda; class Insecta; order Coleoptera; family Scarabaeidae; genus Melinopterus; species Melinopterus prodromus. Next base: position 5,039,621 of record OZ030398.1, read on the forward strand.
TTTCTGCGATCTGTTGTTCTTCAGCAATAAAATGGTAAATGGTTATTCAGTTCTGTTTTTACTTCATCATACCTAGTGTGATAATGATTTTGGGTCCCCTGATCATTTTTAACCAAAGTACAAAAAATGTCTCTCTCTGTGTGTGTGTCTGTATGTGTGTGTGTGTGTGTGTGTCGCTATGCGTGTACCCGTTTTTTTTTTTGTGGCGACGATTCCGGAGAAACTACTAAAGGTATCGGGACGAACCTTCATATTTAGAAGTTTTAGGAACCGGATGTTTACTCTTAGCTTTTGTCAACGATTTTGCAAATGAGCCGCCATTTCTGTAATTTCGTCAAAATAGTTAAATAAAAAATCTAAGTAGACGAAATTTTGAATAATTTATGTCAATGGCAATTTTTGTTAAAATTAATAGTTTGTAATTAGTTAGTAGTTAGTTGGTAATTAATAGTAGAGTCATGTGCTTGGCCACATAAGATTTTTGTTCTTGTGTTCCAAATTTCCAAAAACTGCTGGAATGCTTGTAGACAGAATCAATATAATAACTCTTCGAGACAAATAGTCTCGAAGGCTCTTTTCAGGTCGACAAACACTACAAGTATCGGTTTCTCGTCTTCTAATTCAGGAGTGTCTCGCATGAATGCTTAGCACAAATACCTGACTGTTAGCCAGTAATAAATTCATTTTAATCCAAGTACTCACTGAATTATTGTTTAGCAATGATTTCTAATATTTGTTCTAGTGTTGGTAACATGTTGATAGATTGAAACTCTTCGCATTTGGTGGTGTTCACAATTTTAGTATATTTGTATAACGTTGCTTATTTTTCTGGTATAATCAGGTACTGTTCCTGTGTGTAGGAACTCATTAATTAAATTCTTCCTGTTGTAAATTTTTCCTCAAGTAACCTATGTATTGACTTTTTCTTGAGAATTATCTTAATAATTAATAAAAGTAGCATTTTGCAATAGCTCATTCTTTTTAAATATCAGTATCAACAATCGTGTTTTTAATTTTAAAACACTTGACTTTTTCATGAGAACTGTCTTAATAATTAATAAAAGTAGATACATTGTACAATAGCACATTATTTATAAATTGTTAAGTATAGTATCAACAACCGTGTTTTAAAATTTAAACGTGGTTGTCGAATATCACAAAAAAAGCAGTTTTAAAACCAGGTTTAGTTCCATTTAAATGATATTCTCTATAATTTACGGTTTAAATTAATCACAGTGTTACGAACAACTATAACAGGAACATTTTCCGGTAAAAGATCGGTGATATAACAAATATGTCGCGAATGTTTTTCATTTATTTTGATATCCTAGTGTTAATTTCCACTTTAGGAACGCTATAAGGTGGCCAACACACTTAGTCGGTTATTTTAAACCACCTTTTAAAAGGAAATTGTGAAGTACATGGACAAAATTAGTGATTTGACTGATAAGGATTTACAGTTGGTATTACAATACAATATAATTTCAATGGATTACGGGGATATTTATGGATATTTGAGGATAATGTTACATTGCTTTGAATAATCAAACTAATCGAGCTAATGAAATTAAAGGAAAACAAGTGTGTTGAGAATGGTAAAGCGTATGTACAAAAATGACACATATTGAAGTATTTTCCGCTTTCTCTTAAATATGACGTTAATAGTTAAAACAAATTAACCTGTTTTACGTACAAATTGTTAGGTGACATGCTGGGCTAAGGTACATTGTGTAAAAGATGTAAAAAACTTGCGAGGTTTTTGCTGTACAACAGAAAAATTGTAGTGTGTTTGTGGTGAAGTTAAGCCGCTTTCTTTCGTTGTACTGAATAAATTTAATAAAAACAATATATTTGTTTACAAACAAGCCATCAGCTGACAAATAATGATGTCGATCACAACGCTTTTTCGATCACAACGCTTTGTGTAGCGGTGACTGAGGACTAGTATTCTACCACGGGCATCTAAATCGTTTCCCAGTCCCCCACTCCTTACTATGCACGGAGCCAATAGTGGATATTTTAGTTGAATAGGAAGCCACTAAACAAAGGTAAAATATGAAAGCGCAATAAGTAAGAAAACTGATTAGTAAAAGAATCCTGTGGATGCGGTAGTAGGGTTAACTGGGAAGTAGCTTACGGCGACAATCGGCTGAACGGGAAGAAGATGAAAATAAGCTGAGTAAGCGGATTAGCGCTTAAACAAAGTTTAAGTAAGGGACTTTATAATGATGCCGCCGCTGAGATAATATGAAACGCGTGGAAACGGGCTTCAGCTTACGCTTTACGCCGCCATGGAATTTCATTGTACGTGGAATTTTCCCAATTCCGGCCCATAAAGTGATCCCCGGATTATTAATATAAACGAAAATATTACGGCCGCGTACCTACCTAATTCGAAACGCCAAAGTCATTACCCGGAGTGCACATTAAGAAAATTTAATATTACCCGGTCGGTAATTTCCCGGTGCAGCTCGAGATGAATTTTAAAAATACACCAGGGAATATTGTAATGCGCGGAAGTTTTTTTCTTTTCTGCCGAGGCAAGTACACAGGTTGCACTTTTTCTCGGCAATTCTAGATGGATGCATCCTGTTTAGCGTTTACGTAAAGGTCGTTTTTTCTTCGAAACTACGTGGTGGATAAAGAAGGACTGAGATAAACTTTACCATGCACATTTTGCTTTAGGGGTGACTTAGTATTCAACAAAAGCTACGTTTATTGCGAGCGGTTTCACAATAACTGCTCAGATACTTAATTTGAAAATGTTTTGAAGTTATATCCTTCTCCAGCTTAACCTGCATATAGGTAAGGTCGAATTACTATACTATATAATATTATATTACTATATTACTATAATATATAAGAGATTTATTATTTGAGTCTAACCGTATCAGATCATTTCCATTATTGAACAGAAAATATTTTCTAATTAGTTTAAATTTATTTAGCATGTTTAAAAATAATTGAAATTATACAAAGGATATGAAAAATTTATATCTTGCATGTCTACAGTTAGAAAATGATTAATTTTATATATTATATTATTTAGTACTTTTAAATATTATGCGTAAACATATTTATATTATTTATATTAGTTATAATGAATCTATCTGAACATTTACTGGAATATAATGCAACAATTATTAGTGTTAATAACCTTTTTTGTTTATTATTTATTAATTTAATTTAAAAGCGGTCTCAAAAATGACGAAAATAGGAAATTTTTGATAAAGTAATTCAGTATTTTTTCTTTGAATTTTTTTGATATTCTAGAACGTCAATTTTCGCATTAATTTATTGTATATAAAGCCCCTTTTACATCTGTGCAAATCAAACGCGCAGTTCAATCATTCAGTCGCATGCGATTTTTTGTTTTATACTATGCAACTTTTGAATATTACCAAGTTGCAGGGAGTTAGGATCAGTTCTAAATGCGTGCCACTTGAACGTGCGATTATAGTAAGGTTCTAGGAATTTTTGTCTAAAAGCTGAAATGTTGTAGTGGCACTTCCATGCACAATAGTAGGTATGTCACATAAAATTAAAGCCAAACCATACGCGAAACTCTTGTATTGAGGTTAAGGTAATGGTAGCTGGCTGCTACCAACTTAGAACTACGGTTATTAAAAGATAAATTCATTAATACTGAAATCACAAAATTTATAAAGTTGCATAGATGTAACAGCTGGATAATTTTTCATCATATCGCCATCAAGTCGCACGTGATTTAAAAAGTTGCATGGTTCAAATCGCACGTTTCAGTTGCATAGAAAAGTAGTTTAACTCAGACTGTCGGAATTGAGGGTAATTGAGTACAATTATCACACGAAATTAAAAAAAAATCCCAGATTTCACACTTACCAATCTGAAGGGCAATTCAATTGGCTAATTTGTCGACCTACTATTAAATTGAACAATAAAGAGCTATTTCACTGAATTTTATTTTAACATTTTCATTCCTAAATAAGTATTGATGCAGTCTTTTCCTTAATCTTCAAATCAATCAGAATATCTTGTCAATAACGCAAATAATCATCACTATATCATTGGCTTTGGTTTTTAAAATACCATACTAGCTATCATGACATTCGTCGACATTCACACAAATTCAAAACAGACCAACAAAAAAAAATATGTAAATGTATTTTTATAGTGCTTTACATTACAGGGTTTTGTAGATCTAGATTATAATTATACTGTCAGCATTTTATTGCTTAAACTAAAATGAAAATCTTCCAATTTTGGAACATTTTAGGTTCGTTTCACAGCTCAAATAGTGTAATAAGAACCTCCAATTCGATTATTTCTGGTATCAGAAACGTACGACTGCATTCATAGAAAATACTTGAGAGAGAACGAGAAGTGCCAGCTTCCTTTCGCCAATTTGCGATGAGGTGATATTGTACGACATCCCGTGACATGTCTACGATAGATCTAAAGCATTTTCAAACAATTTCTGTTGGGTTTCCACACATTTTATCATATAGTTATATCGGGACCATATCATTCTAAATTTCACATCTCGGCTATCCATGTTCGTGAAGTGCGAAGTTTAAATAACTGTCAGGAGACGAGCGATCGATCTCGCTTGACAGGTTTCATAATTTCAACTCGGCGGAAGTTGGAATTTCGGACGCGTTACACGAGACGGTATTTATTTACCGATCGAGAATTATATGAGGCAAAAACTCAATTTCGGAATATGTCCCCTTAAACGACACTCCCCCTTAATCGAAATTCACCCTATATAACCCGACACCGCACCGTCTCTAGCGTTCAAACACACACACACGAGAAGGAAGTACGGTACCATCATATACCAAGTTTAAATTTGGTAAAATAAAAAATGCCACCGGCGAGGGGATAGGCTGTACCGACCCTTAAGCCCCGAAGAAAAGGACGCAGTATTTTATTTAAGCTCCGAATATCCTCAGGTAATAAATAAGACCACCCCGCGAGTCTAACTTACAAGAATTCTTATTTCCAGCAAAGCGTTATCGATAAAATTCGGTATAGTCGAGTTATAAATAATAGGATTTTTGGCAATCTGTTATTTCATTAGTTTATGTACGAGAATACTATATGACTTATTAGTTTGAAGTTACCATTATTTAATGAGTTACTTTTAAACTTAAACACTTGTAAATTAATAACGAACTCAGCAAATCTATAATTTTATTAATAAGCCTTTAGGATTCAGATCAACTATTTTAGTTATTAACCATTTAGTTGATTAATGACTTCTATTAATGTACGACTTCCCATTAACGTATTATTCTTTAGACATCTTCACAACCAATCAGATATAGTAAAACTAAATAATCCAATGAAAATATCTTGTTAACTTGGTATTTTGTATTGTCCTTAAACGACAACGGACATAGACGAGGAAAGTCGGTGGCTTTTTATATATTTAGTTAATGTTATTTGTCTTCAAAGGGATATTACTCCTTTTGGTTTGTTATCTACTTTCTGGGGGTAAGTAGTTACTTAAATACATAGCATAAAACATTTTGTTGAAACATGGTTGGAAAATAGCTCGTTATTATGTTTAATCTTTATTTCGTTTATTTGACTTTTTGCAATGAAAAACCCTTGAGTGTTTTTACATTTTTGGTCGCTTCATTGTATCCTCTATTTAGAATTTTAATTTAGTTTCGAATAATTTTTCCCATTCAGCGTCTTAGAACTATTACTTCTCCAGGTTCTTGAAATACATTATGAATTAATTTGTCCATGACTTTTGATTTTTCCATGAGCATTTGTTGATAATTATACCTTTTCATTTATCATATCGCTGAGTGGCTATAATAGTGGTGCAACTCGAAAACGTAGGTACATTTTAAACTGGAAAAATTTGTAAATTATTGCCTTTCTAGGATGAATCAGACGAACGTGCAAATATAAATATTGTGCTGATTTTTGTTCCTATATGTCAATAAAGTGAAAAGTTATTATAAAATACATCAAAATGCTGCAAAACTGTGTCAACATGACATAGGACATAATTCATTGAATTGAATCCATTTGACAACAAGTATACAGGGTGTCTCTACAGTGCGATCTCGGAAGATTGTACTTCTGTTAATAAAGATATTTTAAAACTGATTTCACTCATGTATACAGAACACAGAGGCGCACATATTAAAATTCTTAGCGCGTATACAGGTGTTCCATAAGGTAGTACCAAACCAAACTTAGGTTTTTTAAATAGAAGAACCTACATTACGGCGCAATTTTGAATTCCTCCCTAAATTTTACGCCAATGAAGCATAACAATAACTACACTAAACTTTACACTTTTTGTTTTTTGATAACTGATTTTTTTATAACTGTTTTTAATTTTATTGCGCACGCTTAGATTATGGTTAAGCAAGAAGCCTTACGTGCAGGGTGGTCATAATCTGCAGCAAAATAAAGCAAACAGTTTTTCCTAAGAACTTTATTTTTTTTAAATGGAACACCCTGAATCTATTTCTTTTTTTTTTAATTCAACGCATCATTCTGCACAAAAAAGTATTAGTACACACTAGAGCTAAAATAAACCATTGCTGAAATAACTAGTCTTCTTAATAAAAAAATCAATTTTTCTATCAGTAAGTGCTTCTACACCTACATTAACAATTAAACCAGTTAAGTATTGTACTTTTCTCGCACAATTTCATCTTGTTGTAATAAAATAAAACATTTTATCACATCTGCAATTTATTATTATAATTTGAAATAAAAGTTTACTTATACCTTGTAGGCTGTGAAAGACTGTGCTAAAGAAGTTATTAAGGTATCTCTCAGTGGTATCTGTCAACTCTACTTGCCAATAAAGCATTTTTGTTGCATTCGTCAAAAACCCACACCATGTCAATTAGTACCTCCTGGGAAAATTATACCCAAAATTATACAAACCTAACTTAACAACCCTAACAATATCACCACCACTGACAGATACCTTAATAACTTGTTTAGCACAGATTTTCATAGCCTACAGGGTATGATAAAATTTTATTTCAAATCATGAAATGTTAAATTGCAGATGAGCAAAAATATTTTATTTTATTTAGAAAAAGATGAAATCATTCGAGAAAACAGTACTTCAGGTAAATACTTAGCTGGTTTAATAATTAATGTAGGTGTAGAAGCACTTATTGATAGAAAAATCGATTTTTTATGAAGAAGACTAGTTATCGCTGCAATGGTTTATTTTAGCACTAGTGTGTATTAGTACTTTTTGTGCAGAACGATGCCTAGCATCCAAAAAATTAAGCCTATATCTAGGCTGTTCAATTAAAAAATAACTTTCTTAGGAAAATAGTTTGCTATAGAGATTTACTGCTTTTTTTAGACTGCTGCTTTTCCATAAAAAATGCCAATAAATCAAAAAGTATAAAGATTAGGGTAGGTAAAGTTATTTTTCATTGTAGTAAAATTTGGCGAGAAATTCAAAATTGTGCCGAAATATAAGTTATTCCATTTAAAAAAAAGCACAAGTTTGGGTTGGTACTAGCTTATGGAACAGCCTGTACACACGCTAATAGTTTTAAAATGTGTGCATCGGCGTTCTGTAAATAAGAGTGAAATCAGTTTTAAATTATCTTCATTAACAGGGGTACAATCTTTCGAGATCGCACTAGTGAGACACCTGTATATAGGCTGTGGCACCTTTTTCCCGACTTATAAATTATGTAGTTTTGTTTGACTACTTTATAGTTATTTATTTCTTACTGTTGTAATGTTAAACGTGTTCGCATTTTTTTTCGCGTGTTTTATTTTCTTTATTTTTGTGTTTCAAACCGCTGTAATTTTTTAAGAATTTCAAAAAAGACTCAGAGTGACATTTACTATGTACAATGTACAATGTACAATATTCTAATTATTGAAAGACAAAACGGCAATTCTATTAATTAAATACAGTCGAGACCGGATATAACGAACTCCGGATATAACGAACGCCCGGTTATAACGACCAAAAAAGAAAGTCCCGTCAGATCTCCATATAGTTACATGTATGTTTAACTCGCTTATAACAAACGCGTATATAACGACCGCCCGTATATTACGACCAAATTTGTATCTACTTTTAGTTCTACAAGTTCGGTTATAACGACCACTTAACGAATACCCAGCGCGAAATCTGTTCGGATGTCTCCTGCCAGCAAAACTTAACCTACATTCGCCAATAGGAGAACCCCTACCGTTTATTTTCACTATTCCGCGGGTACGTCTCCACTATTCCTCACGTCTGTTTTTCTTATCTCGTTTTACCTTGGTTTCCTGACGCGATTCGGTTTGTTTATGCTACCCTGTGTGCTCAGTACGCAAATTAACAAATGAAAATAAACGAAAACCATAATTCTCGATGATAAAATTAATATCACAAAATTAGAACAGGGGGTACCAAATAAGTACCTAGAGTCAACTGTTTGTATGATTTGGACAAACAAGAAAAATACTTGGAGGCACGTACGGGTACACTAGCTCTACATATCTATTGTTAATTTGTACTTACGGATATTTTATTTTATGTACGTACATATGGATCAATAAAAAGTTTATTTAAAAAATATGTAGGTATGTATAGGGTTTTTCTTTAAGACGCATTTCGTTTTTCAAATAAAAGACTTGTGGGGTAGTTATGGCAATGATTTTTATTTGAAATAAAGTATAATCGATGCCATTATTTATGGAATACGAGATAGTTCAAATGTCCGCCGCTGGACGAGTAAAACGCTGGATCCAATTCTCTATGACTCGAGTACACAAATCGGTCGTAATAACAGGAACTTCGCATTCGATGTTGGCCTGCTGATGTTCTAACGTTTTTGGCTTGTTGGCATACACCAGCGATTTAATGTAACCCCAATGAAAATGTAAAGGGATTAAAGACAGAAACGTATCAACAGCTGCAGTCCATCGAACGCGAAATTCCTGGTAATTCGTCCGATTTGTGTACTCGAGTCATGGAAAATTGGGCCACTCGTGCCAGCCCTTCCGCGGCGGACATTTGAACGATGTCTTATTCAGTAAATAATGGCATGGCTTATACTTTCATTCGATATAAAAATTATTTCGATAAGCGACCCACAAGTCCTTCAATTGAAAAAACAACAAAATGCGTCGGCCTTAATGAAAAACCCTATATTTATAAGAAATGTATGTAAAACTTTAAAACACAGATAATGTATATTTATTTTGTTTATTCTGAGTTCTTTATTATGTATGCTGTTGATTTACAAATATGTATCTATCTTTCATGTAAAAAAAAAACATGAAAAATCGCAAGTTCGCTTATAACGAACGACCGCTTGTAACGAACTAGCGACATGGTCCCTTGAGTGTTCGTTATATCCGGTCACGACTGTACCTCAATATTTTGACATATACATCCTGATATTGAGATTTGAATAATGATTTTGCATTGCAGCATGCAAACCTTCTTCTCCTTCTCCTGTATTCTCCTGTATTCGGCAGTCCCACAACCAACAACCACGCCATTTGTCATTGACAGCGGCAAATGAATTTCTGCGTTTTTTATCTCAAAAGGCTAAATAAATTCTACAAGTAAAGGAAGACATGGTAGGGAACTGTAGAGAATGTTTGAAATACATATAATAGCTACAGCCTTACAAGGCATCAGCAAAGACATATCCAGTCTTGGAAAAATTCATTTCAGATATACGTTGTATGTTGACGTCGTCTGTTCTTAACTCTGGTATAGAGATAATTAACATGTCAGAAAATGTGGCGAGAAAATTTAAAAAGAATTTTAAATCCTTCCATGACGCGAATATATCACTGCGGGCGAAAAAATTAATAGACTTGCGGAGGTGTTAAGTACGCGCGTCCTTGTATAGTTGGGGCTATAGAGCTTCGCGGAAGACGACGCCTCAAAAGATTTATTAATTCACTAAGTTATTGGGGCGGCGGCGGGGTGTCTGCGGAGTCCATAAATTCTCGCCCCTCCCCGCAAAGGCCTCTCACAACCACCTCATCAACATAAACCCAATATAAAACCAATATTACGGCAAGTCACAATAAATTTCGTCGCGGCAGCCGCGAAATTGAAATTTATATATACAGTTGACGGTCGCGAACGCCCCTCCAACCCCCGCCCCTCAATGATTCATTAGCATGCCATTCTACATGAATATTAAACTACGTGAATGGCACGCTAATACGGAATTTCTCCGCCGCGACCAAGGGTGATTTTTTCCCTCTGCGTGGGTCTCGTCAAGGGTTTCGTTAGAGAATTATGCCAATTTCACATAATTCTCCAAAAGAAATTCATTTACATCTCTTCTTCTTTTTCCTCGTGCCGTTGTTGCTGAACAGTTTCTCGCATTTTGGGGGCATCTCGAAGCCCACCTTAACTACCCCCTTCGTTTCTCTTTCGTAACTTGATTTGTCTGTGCGCAAAATGATATTATTCAATTTTATTGCGTAACCTGAGTGAGTAGCCTTGGGCGCGCCGGGCAAAATTTCCCAATCTCATCTTTAACTTGGTGAAGTTCTCGAGATCAAAGGAAGTTGAACGTTTGCAGAATATACATTTCAAAATTAAATTATTGTTATTAATTTCGTACATTCTATGTCAATCTATGTCAATCAAGGATCGTAGATAACTCAAGGATTAGGTCAAGGAAATGTCGCCAAATTCAGAAGGTAGCGGAAATGAAATGCATACTGACGCAAAGTAAACATAGTTACAAGGTATTTTTATTATAATCCACTTAATAACCAAGACCGTAAAGCCTAAATATATGTCAAAAGAAGGCTTGTAGAATGTACATTAGTGTACTTATATAAAATGATTAGTCACAAGTTGGTACGTAGTCCCTTCGACAGCTTGCTAGAGTTGTAAAAGGCAGTTATTATATAAATTATTGTCATTATCAACGTAATGTTTTTCTCCTACATTATGATGTTCTTCACAACTTTTTCCAATTTGTTCTGCTCGTTAATTTTTGAATGGCGTTTAACAAAAGGGGTTTACATCCGTCACATTAAATGTGGTATCCTTAGCAGCTCCCTTGTTTTTAATTTCGGTGGCTAACATCTGCATGAAGCTATGCTCCTTATTATTTATAAACTCTGGACAAGCCTCATCTTATTTAAAGTTTTGTCCACAGTCGTTATTCCACACGGTACAGCAGTGGATTCTGCAACCCCTATAAACAAAACGAACTAAAACTCGGGTGGATTTATTTTTTAAGGACACCTATTTTATTCCGTCGATTCCTATTTAGTTCTGTTGATTTCACTGATCTGAAGGCAAGAACGACCCAACCTACTCAGCGCCATATTGTAAAAATACAAGAAATATACCGAAACATGTTTTTTATCCAAACTTGGTACCAATATCCGAGATATACATGTTTGATATACTGTTTCTACCATTTTCCTCTTATTGGTCGTCTATACTTTATCCATCCCCTTATTCAGTACAAAAACAGCGATTTGGGGCATAATTTTTATATTAAAAAGTGTCTAGTATTACCCCCTCGTATGGTTATTAATTTACTAACAGCCTATATAATACTTATATGGTCGTTAGATGGATGGTTTTCTTTTAAGAACTCTGCAGACTCATCATTAAAACAGCAGAAAAGCCTATTTAAAAAGTCAAATAAAGTAAATCCACGTTTATGTTGCATTCCATTGCTTCTTTTTCGAATTAAACTGATAGAATAAAAGGTTACCTACAAAAAAAAACGTGGGGTTTGTGACTCAAAAACCATTGTAACAATTCGTAGAACAATTTCCTAATCGGACTCTAATCGGGCTATAAGAGGCATTGTCTCAGAGGTGTCATATATTGTTTTTACTTCGTTGCTTTAAATTACAAGGTTCAAGTCATCTTTTCCATCATATCATATAATATATGGATTCTATCAAATATAATTATTTTTTGTAGAGTATAAGATTGTTTGTCGACATGTTTCGATTTGTTCAGAAATGGGATTTTCTGAAATTCACTAAGTAGGCCGAAATGAATGGTCATATAATCAATTTTACAGCTGTCTACAGAAAATCCACAAGCAACTCTGTTTGGTGATATATCGCACTGTCAAATGGGTGATCGAAATTGTAAAGGCTGCAGAATGAAGAAAACAGCTACATCACTTTGGAGTTGTTACAAAGTTCTACAACAAAAGAATTGTTTGAAAATTGGTTACGTCCATTATGTTGTAACTATTCTTAAGTAGCTACTAGATTTCTCTAAGTAGGTTGAAATAAAAACTTAAACCTCAAACTTTAAACTCTGAAGAGAAACAACATGCGACAACTCTTAGAACATAAAAAAACAACTTAATTTATTACAACAAATTGTGAACAAATTTATTCTTTTAATTTGGACTAGGTTATTTCCGTCGCAAGGAAATAACAACAGATATCAATTTGTCATTTTGACTTCTGGTGGAAACTACTATAGCATCATCTGGAGTGGAAATACAGTATAGATACAAGAACCGAGCATCAATCTTGGGCTGTAATTCGTGTTCAATGCCCTACCCATTACCTTATTTCGCATAGTGGCGTAGTTGGCGCGGTGATTTAATTTTAGGAACTCCCCGTGCGCGCTAATACTCGCTAGATATACGACGGCAGAGGCCGCCGCACGGGCTACAGCTCGAAGTGTTGTATAAGTTGCGGTTAATTTAACTCGCCCCGTTATTCTGGAGTGCCGTAAAATTTCGGTAACTATCCGATGCGAGAGGTGAGGAGCTGGCGAGGGTTGGTAAGGAGCGGAATCACGGTGTAATGCCGCTGAATAGCACCTCGTTGCCGGTTCCGGACCTGTTCACCTGACGACTGTTATTACGCCATTAAAGCCTCACTCCCCTTTGAAAGCTGGCGTAACTACGCCTAGGATCTACGGCAGTGTAGAGGAGTTTAGTCTTCCGAATCTCAGATAACTGAAACTCGATAGTTTCGGAGAATGATTAATACGAATTTCCGGCAATAATGTTAGAAAAATGTATGTTACACCTTCATAGAAACGTCTTTTGCAGTCAAAAGAAGGAATTCCTCTTAAATAGCATAAAAGAACTGCAAGTCAAAACCATGCAATTGTCTCTGCACCACTCATCAGTGACTCAGTGGTATCAGTGACTCATCAGGGCAGCATCAGTGGTTGCGACTAAAAGACCAATCAAGCTGTGGCTCCAAATAACTAGACCAAAGCAACCTGCTTTGTAACAAAATTTGTTTTGTCAAAATAATAAACTATTTTTTAAGTTAATTATTCATTGATTTAAGAAACAGCAGGTCATTACATCAAAGTGCGATCTAAGACTAATCTTTATATTACCGCCGTTCGCGGTTGTCTCCGGTGCGACGTTATCTCATGGTGTTCTTGAAACTCCATGGCGCCGTTATCTTGTCCGTTATATTTGTATGCATGTATTCACAATTGATCCAGGGACATAACTCCTCACTCATTAAGAGTAGATTTTGTCCCCCCCCCCCATTTTTGCCAAAATTACTTAAATTGCTAATTAAAAAATTGTTGTAAATGTAATACAATACAAAATAAAAGTCCGAATAAAGAATAAATAATATATTGAAATAGGGTATATACGATTACATACGCATCCTACCGAAAAAAATAAAACATCTTTCTACACATAATAAGATAACATTAATGAATAAAAAGAACATGTTACTTAATGAAAAGAACAATAATCTACGTGTATTGGGTACATTCTAGTGTAACATTTTCAAAAATGAATGTTCTTATTGGATATTTTGATTGCACAACATTTAAAGCATATACTGTAAAAATTTCAGAATTTAATTCGAAAAATTAAGGATTCCATCGCGATAAGTCGAGCTGTTCGCCGAGGCCGATTATATCTCGATTATCGGAACGTTTTTTAACCACCTCTAATCTGTACAACTTTCAATATTTTTCAGAAATTCTCTCCTGTAGTATATCCACTTTTCTCCTCTTTAAAATGACGTATCATCTATTGTGACACGTCTACAATTAAGCACAGTTTCCGCGAAACCTTGTTTTATTGAGCGGTTGAAAGAATTTCGCAAAAACTAATGGGCCGATTTAAAAAATTCTTCGCAAATTGACTTGCTATTGCGCAAACTAGGATTATTAAAAAATATTAATAGTTGTGGAAGTGACAGGGTCTTTTAGAAAAAAAATATATAAAAAATGCGAAAAAGATTATTTTTCCAAATAATTTGGATAAAACATTTAATTGAAACCGGCGTATTCTATGTTAATAATATGGTCATATTATTAACCTATAATATTAATTTGACAAAATATGTCGTTAAACATTTTCATCTGGTGCATTCTAGTTTGCCCGATAGCGAGTCAATCCACGAATGCAGGAATCTACGAATCATCCCGTAAGTTTTTGCAAAATCGTGTCAACCGCCCAACGAAACAAGGTTGCGAGAAACCTGCCCTTAAATTGTAGACGTGTACCGACGTTCCCAAACTTTTAATCTTGTCCACTCATATTTTTATCGATATCATTAAAAATATTAAGGTTATCACAATAACTGATACGTCATTTTTGGGGGAAGTGTGTATACTACAGAAACGAATTTCTGAAAACTATTGAAAGCCGTATTGGTGGTTAAAAGAGGTGCCAATAATCGACATATATTTTTCGAATTTCTTCCTGAAATTTTTACAGTGTATTCCTTAAACATTGCGTAATAAAATACGCAATAAAAAATCATTAATTTATGAAAATGCAAACGCAGAATGTACTCGTAATAATATAAAATAAGGATAAATATGTCTCCATGACTGTAGCTAATGCAACTTTATTTTCCTAGCCTTCAAAGCGGCAAAATCATCAATTATTTTTTCCATATCTAATAATCGAGCAACCCTACATTCGATTGAAAGCAAACTTAAATTGGCAAGCCTGTCCTGTAGCTCTTAAATAATTGTTTACCACTTTAAGTTTACTGAAAGACCTTTCAGCTGATGCAGCAGTTACCGGTGTACTAAGAAATATTCGATATGCTGTTACCATGTTCTTATAATGGGCAGTTAACTCAAATTGATGAATTAATTCGAGGAGTTCTAAGTGTTATCATTTAGAGTGAATTTTTTTTGCACTAAAAATTTCACACACCAAATGTTGCCTTCAAATGTTACTTCCATATTTCCTTGTAAGGTTCAGAGTATGTTTTTTAATAGTTTCTTCATCATGTGAAATAATGTTCGAACCACTAAGGAAAGCAAAATATTGTGCCATATTGTGTCAATAGCGTCGATATACCATATATTAAACGAAATGTTTCTGATTCGTTAAATCGGTATCCCTACATTAATACTGTACCCATGTTTACTACTATTATTGTAGGTTCAGTAATGAATAATTCCACATACGTGCAACAAATAAAAATCGCTACTTATATTTTATTTTATTTTGAATCTATAAATTCGTTTTAATAATTCCTTCATTATGTATTTTTTTAAAACACGTTTTATAAATATCTTTCCTCCCTTCTGGGTAGGATTCTGGCGCCCCTGAAAAATGGCGCCCGGAGCGGGCGCCCCCTTCCCCCCCCCCCCCCCTTATCGCGGCTCTGTACATACATGCACACAATGGAACCTACAATCATCAATATGGTTACAATAATTACGATACAAAGTACAATGTTGCTTTTGGCTAAAGATATCATGTGTATTACATCCGACAACTATTCATTCAGAGCGTGCAACTCATATATACCATTTTTACTTGCAAGCTTCTTGTATACTATTAATGAATTTTATTATCCTTCCATGATTATTAGACAATTTGAGAATATATAAGTTGATCTTATTCGAAGTTTTATTCATTAATTTAATATTATCCACAAGGGCCGTTCTGATCACGTTCTGGTGTGTCTCGAGTTGTTGTATCAGCGTTTCATACCGCTCGCCGTCATTACTGACCAAGTTTCCACTTACGACCTTGACAATTTTACCAAGAAAATTAAACGCACCGCGTTTCGCGTGCTTGCTACTGTTAAGATTAAGTGTTTCTAGCTTAACTTTTATTTCAGCAAAATTAAACAAATAGCCATTATCTCCGAAAGATTGTAATGAAGGAATTTCGATTTTGTTTTCGTGCAGTGTTCTACCATGCATGGTGGTAACAACATATGTGGAATAATATATATTCTCAGAAACATAATCGTTCACCAATCCTGAAGAGCGTTATTCAATTCTGGCAAAAGGATATATGGTAATCGGGTGGTATTTTGGGTGTTTACAGTTATTTCTGTCAGTTCTGTTTCTCTCTGGAGGCTGGTATTTGAAAATTTGTAATTAATTTGCAATACCATTGTTGAGTTTCTCCGTCGTAATATAAATTTTCTCCGTATTTTCTTTGTTTTCGTTTGTTCGGTTCTTATGTTTATGGTCCGGATGTGGAAATTTCATCCTCTCACGACCGCGATTCCAGGAAATGTTGATCCTTAGAATCCGTTGTTCTTAATTACGCGGAGGCGTTCTCCCGAATTTTACAGGTGCTCTCGTCGCGCAATCCGTTGGAAATTTGATCCACAACGGACACGAGCCTTAATTCGCCGTTTGGTGCAAGTCGACGTTTTTGTTGTTGTTCGAATACTGCACAAAGCACTTGAAAGCACGCCCGAAAAACTCAATCGTCTTGATATCACTTATCGGTTGCGTTATCCTACCGACTGCGCCAAATTTGTTTTGTCGAAATAGTAAACTATTTTTTAAGTTAATATTTATTGATTTAAGAAGCAGCAGTCATTACATCAACGTACGTAAAGTTATCATTATTTCGTTTTTGAATTGCCTGTAGTTAAAAAATTTCTGTAAAACAAAATATATTGATGATGCAATTCTACGAGCAAAATTGAAATGTAAATTCCCGAGGATATTTTAAAACATTAATGAAAATAAAAATATACGGTCGTAAATAAGGGAAAAACAAAAAGTTGTAATTTGCTGTGTTATTTACGTTTACATTTACGAATAAATGACGTAATTTTATCTATTCTTTCCTTGTAATCTTTACATTTTTTCATGCACAATACCATTTCGTCCTAAATTATAGGACCATCAGGATAGTCCATTTAGATGCTTTTTGATCGTACATTAATTTTAAGGGAGAAACGTAATTACTTTGGGATAATATATCAAACATAATTCGGGTGCTGCGAACCCTAGAAGCAAGTCAATACCGGCAGGTACACTTAAACAATTATTTGAGTACGTTCGAGGTACAACGTGGATGTAGGAGGAGGCCCTCGGCCCTAATAATTATACCTCAGGCTAGGTAGGTGCTTTGATCTATCACAGCCGACTACGTAAATCAGATCGCAAGATAAATCGAAACGATTTATAACCTGGTAACGTATTTGCCGCCCGCCGTAGGGCTTATGAATTAACGTCGTACGCCCGATTATATACGTTTTTATTGTGAGCGGCGCTTTTAATTAACGTCTCTAATTAATTTTACTTTGTGGCGGCGGCGGCGGATTCGCTGAGACCATCCGCACGCCTAAGCTGAACAGCAATGGGTACCGCCTCGCTACAAAACATGGCAAATTGCATTAATGATGCATTGTATAGGGCAGAACGCGGTTGCGGTAAATTTTACCCCATGAAGCCAAATCAAAGTAACCTTTGTTAGGCTTAATTTTGTAATTTCCAGTTCTATACGTTTGTCGATGCAATTTGTTAATCTACGTGTCGCTAATTGGACAGTTCGTAAGTTGGCGTCGTTACATTTGAAAGAATAGCGTTTCACCGGCACTTCCGCCAAAAGTGAAAATTTAACAAAAGTGTTAACATGTTATTGCAACAATATATCGTTATCATGTTATTCAAAGTTAAAGAGTCAAATGTAAAAACTTTCATCAAACTTCTTTTCATGCATGCAGTTGTAAAATTGAAAACTATTGTAAAATTGTGTGTATTTCAACCAATTTAGAGAAAGGTAATTATCGGGTAATTCCGTCATCGAAGAAAGCAACCGTATACACGTGTTTCAGACTATTAGTCGTCTTCAGTACGGAATACATATGA
The DNA here is from genome assembly GCA_964023965.1 of Melinopterus prodromus. Classification (NCBI taxonomy): domain Eukaryota; kingdom Metazoa; phylum Arthropoda; class Insecta; order Coleoptera; family Scarabaeidae; genus Melinopterus; species Melinopterus prodromus. The sequence continues at coordinate 5,057,646 of OZ030398.1, forward strand.
ATCAACTTTTAATCGATCCCAATGTACTAATCAGTATAAATACTTTAATATACCTTTCTATGTGGCCCTTTTAAGCCTATAAACAATAAGAAGGTATATATCATGATGTAGACCTTTGTAAATAATCGCTAAATGTACTTCAAAAAAAAATATTAACATTATAGATAAACAATCGTACCTACAGCAACAGATAACATACATAGATGCATATAAATAAAGACTGAAATTAATTTCATATGGTTATGAATAAAATTAGACGTTTAATAAACATTGGGAAAATCTTTGAGCTCGATGGGCAGCGGACAAAGGCAAAAGTATAATTAATTAGATCTTTTAGTTTTTTTTAATTTCAATAAGTCTAATGTTTTTCGCATATTTGACATGCAAATTGTTCCTTACTGCCTCGAAGAGTAATATAATTCAATACAATTGCTGAGTACCAAGTAAAAACTTAAGCTTAGTTGGACGGGACTTGAAAACACCGTTTACCGGTAGTTTCAGATAACATGAGCGGTCTAAACTTTAACGGAATCCACAAATAATAAAGAAAGGATATCCAATAAACTCTTGAGTGTTTTAATGGCTCAGCATCTAATTTACATATGATTGACTATAAAGACAACTCTAGACTGTTTTGACTGTAGTCATGGTGAACTGTCACTCAAAGAACTAACCCAGCAGCGGCTGAGCGGTTTTATTGTCCAGAAGGAAAAACACAAATTATTGGTAACGGTTCACAGGAACGTATCAACAATGAGCCGACCTCCGTATCCAAATGTTTAATATAAACCAGCGATCGCCAACTTAGGGGTCCGCGTACCCCCAGGACTGGAGCAGACTTATGGGACTGCCCGTGAGCGGGAGAAGGACCGCTGATATAAACGGTCAATTTAGCTACTCCAAGATCACGCCCTTGGTCGATCCAACGCAACAAACAAAGTAATTGCCCTGTTAGCGTAACTTTTGGGATCCATCTTAGACCAAATTATTAAGTTTGTTATTGTAACAAAACAAGTGTAAAAAACGATAAATATATCTTTCAAGGCTTATATTAACAGTCAGCTGCCTATACAGGAGTGTCAGGAATGTTTGATTTGCGCGCCCAATCCGCTCAAAATATCTGAAAAGTGCAGCGGGCATTTCTTAATGAAAGAGTAAAAACCTATTGGGCAGACTCCAAAAGGTATTAATAGTCATGGTACTAATAGTCATATAAAACATATGACACACACGCATATGATGTTGCGATGACGTAATGACCGAAGGAAGTAATAACTTTGTTGTGGAGGATACGCAAGTTAATAACGTTGGAAATTTTGGTCAAATAGGCAATTTAAAGGAAAACTCCCTTTATCTCAGCCCTAACGACGTTTTAATTTATGTGAATTTAAGAATTTGCAGCAGAATTATGAGCAACATCTGTTGATTCCATACCTAATCCCTAGCCGGTTTAGAGCTTGGTTGACATCTATCCTGTCAACAGGGAAAAGCTTTGTACAATAGGACAACTCCGGTTCTAACGGCCAAAACGCACAACTGAAATTTGTTGTAGGATTACTTCTAGGAGAATATTCTACAGGTGCAAATATAAGAAAAAGTAATGAATTTTGTGTGCCACAAAAAAAGGGGGACTTCAGCCGCTATGAAATCAGGTTCTTTAACCAGGAGCAAAGAAGCGTGTCCCGATTAAATACTTTTCGGTACAAATAAAAGTATATAAGGCGTATCCAAACATTGAGTAATCCTTTTGGCAGCAAAATTAATTAGCTGAATTCAGTTATCAGATATTAGTCTTTTTAATGATCTTGACGCATAATCGGCTCTAACTTATTTTTTGAAAACAATAAACAAATTTTACGTCCTAAACATCCTTGGGATGGTTTGTTTAATCTGTCAAATGCTCACCAGCAATTTTATTGATACAAATAATTGCGATAGGGATATCTAAAAGTTTTCATTTGAAAAAATTTCAGTCTTTATACGGAGTGAACCACCTTATATAGAGTCATCTAATGACAGCACTCAAGGCAAGAATATGGTAGCTAAGGAATGTTGCTTAAAAGACAAGACACTTTCTTTAAAATAGTCTTGTATAAAACGAAATATATTTCAAATTATAAGGCAACATTAAAAATTTTGCCAATCTACATTACTTTGAAATATTCTCTCTGAATATTTAGAGTTAGATCTTAATAATTACTAGAGTAATAGAGTAATAAAGCTATAATTCACGAACAGAATTTTGCAATTTTGGAAAGTGATGGCAAATCTCAATCTCCACTAAATTTGCTTTACTATTAGAGCCACTCGGTTCTTCTTTCTTAAGAAAATTTGGGGGCAGAAACTGATCTGAAGAATTGGTCCACCTTGATACAACATATCTTAGTCGGTCCTGAATAACGACCAAATATGGTCACCCAGATTCTTTGCCCAATGTAAGCATTTCAATATGGTCTAAATACTGACTTCCGACGAGAAAGGTTCCTGGTTCTGACGGTTGGGATATTGTATACTGGTACCAAATATAAGGATGTGTGCCTTGAAAGGGTACTTTAGACCAGTCATCAGCGTCCCAGGATATTGCGCCAGAATTCGCAAGAAAAGTTGACCTTTGGTCTCTGCATATTGTTGAATAGTTCGATATTCACAATTACAAAACTTCAACAATCAATAACTAATCGATTGGGGTGTTGTTGATGAGGTTGGGTGAGGTTTGTCTAACTTAACGGTAAGTCGCCATAATTATTGAACACAAAGTAATAAACTGAGGAACCGCAGTTTGATCCTCTAACTTTGCAAAATAGACCATAATGTATTGACGAACCTACTCCTCCCCCAATAACTGAAGACTATTATTCTTTGAGTATTCAAATGAGTTGAATCTCAAAAATCTGTTGAATCTGTAAGAAATGCCTTTAATTTCTGGACCCAGTCTAGGGAAATTTTATAGTGCATATACAACAGTGAATTGTGTAATGCATTACCGAAATTACAGCTTGGCCAACGTCGGGAGGAGGCGCCGACAGCTGGGTGTCAGCAAAAGGTACACTGGCTGGGACCACTGCCAGATAGAAATATCTGGCGGCACTCTAGAAGTTCACTGGGTACTCTCGGTGTACACCAACAGTAGCTTTCTGTCACTTGTGGTCTTCTTGAAGTGGTGAATGATAGAATAACGCACCTCTGGTATCCATCGTCTTGCCCAACATTGATCAGATGTCAGAATGGAGCGTATTACGCACAACAACACGGCCCTCTTCTACATGCGCGTAACTGAAGCCTAGGCAATGTCCGGAGGTGACACTGACGTCTGTGTGTCAGCAAAAGGGCACTGGTTGTGGTTGTGACCACTGCCGGCCAGATGCATCTGTCGGTACCCTAGAAGAGTACGGGGTGCTCTCGGTGTTCATCAAGAGCAACTTCCCGGCACTTCCATAAGAACACGACCTTCCTCTACATGGGCTAAAAGAAATGTAGGTAAATGTAAACATTAAAAAAGTGCAGACCTGACAGCTTGTCAATTTTGACAAAAAATCACTGTTAGTGACAGTGACAGTGAGTGCCGTGGCCATGCCATTCTCCTCTGTATCGATGAGATCTTCAACGACGATCAATATTCCAGGAATAGATCCGGGAATAGATCAATCATTAACGCTAAGCCAACTGGTTAGGTTAAGATTTTGAAGAAGCCGGACGGCAATCGATGTTGGGCGAGCCAAAAACTTGACCATCTGGTAACATAAGAGCAACCTCCTCTGCATCGTTGAGAGCTTCATCGATGATCAATATTCCGGGAATAGATTCGGGAATAGATCAATCATTAACGCTAAGCCAACTGGTTAGGTTCAGATTTTGAAGAAGATCTCGTTGGATATGCTCCAGATGATGTGGGTCCAGTCCCGACTTGATTCAAGACGTCTGGCCGTATGTGAAGTTTATTGCAATGTTCCATCTTCCAAAACATCCTAGGAAGACAATCAGCAGGCCTTGTTGGTCCCAGGATGCTCCCATGGCTAAAATTTTAAGCTCTGGTAGAGAGCTCAAAAAAATGGGACGTGACATATCACGTGAAAGAAAAAGAATGTCAGATATATACCAAAGCCGGCTTACCCATACCTGTCATACTGGACATTTCTTCGATACCATGGCTTTGAAGACACGTGGCTTATTGTGGAAATAAAGAGACTACTAGTTTGTCATATGAACGGATGGAAAGGAAATATAATTGTGAAATAACCATGTAAATCACATATTGACGGTTATTGTCATAATCCTATTATATTAGTTGTTGGTTTGAGAAGTTTTTCAGGCGATGTTAACCGTGAAGGAGTTAATTTATTTAGTCTTATGATACTGGTGAATCATATGTTCATGTCATTATAGAAAAATTCCAGCCAAAAAAATCCGGCTACGAGAATATCTCACGTTGGGGCTTGCAAACGTATAATCTGCATTAATCATAATGAAGCAGAAAAAGAAACTGAATAAGGAAGACGCTGCTTCTCTAATAGCAATATATCCCGTTCAAGAAATTCCAAATTATCCCTTTGAAGAAGAGCGTTACAAATTGAAAAACACAAAAACAGATTGTCCAGAATTTACAAAGAAAATAATATTAAACCACGCTTTAGACAGGCCTTGAAAGCCGGCTGTTAAACGTTTGGATTTCTGTCTCGCGATTGGTAACAAAATTAAATAAACGAAATTTCATAAATTTATTATATTTTGGAATGAAAACACCTTTTCAGCAAATGGCATTGGGTTTTTCGCCGCATTTTCGTTACTGAAATCATGTTAACCCACATTTTACACTCTCTAGAGTTCTAGACAAAGAAAAGATTTCAAAAAAACAAACGTTTGATGTTCTGTAACATATGACCTGTCATAACATATGACATTTAGGGGTTTGACATATCCGACGAATTATTTATGCTGAGATTTGTTTGAAAAATCACTACTAAAAGATGTTTTCCTCTTTCTTACTCGATCCGAGGACATACTGTAGGGTAGGGTGGGGCACATATGGATATGGGGAACTTTTGTACAATTATAATTTATATCTGTAATGAGTGGATGCTTTCCGCACGAAAGATTTCAAAAATAATCATTAACAATCTTCAAAAAAGGGGATCCACAAGCAAATGAAAATTATGGACCAATAACAATTAATAGTATCTACCCAAAAATTATTGAATCTGTTATAAATAAGAGATTGTTGGAGTTTGTAGGAAATTTCAAGATCTTGGTTGATAATCAGCATGAATTTAGGCAAATTAGATCAACTGAGAGTGCGACCGTTCATGTCGTAGGCCTATTTTTTGACCTCTCTCGCGCTTTTCACAGCTTGGAACCACTCTTTGTTATAGGGTTGCACGACTTGGGGGTACGCGACCCGCTCTTGTCATGGTTGCATTCGTTCTTAACGGATAGGCGTATGAAGTTCATGATGCGCTGATGCGAATCTAATACCGCAAATGAAGATGTTGGTGTCCCACAGGGGTCTATTCTGGCACCCGTTTTGTTTCTCTTGTTTGTGAATGACCTTTCCTTCTGCATGTCCGATGTGCGCGTTGTTATGTATGCCGACGACACTTCAGTGGTTGTATCCGCCAAGACCCCAGAGGTTCTTGAAGCCAAAATAGTAAAAGCAATTGACTCTTTTGTCGAATGCTGCCGCATTCGCATTGGTGAATGTTAATAAGACGGTGTGAGAGCAGTTTTCACGGCAAAAATTTGTGGATTTGAATGCTGGGAGTGATGTGACTGTATGTAAGAGTGTTAAGTTTTTTGGTACGCTGCTGATATGTGTGCCAGACTTAATCGAGCATTTTTTGCACTATTGAGATTAAAATAATGTCTGACGTTGACCGGTCTATTGAGGGCATATCACACGTTGGCGTGTTCAATTATGTCGTATAGCTAAACGTGTTGGGGTCGTGCGGTCGACTGGAAGCGGGTCGTTCTGATACAGAAACGAATTGTCCGTTTAATTTATAATTTGTCCCCGCGTGAATCGTGCAGGAATACTTTTGTACCGCGGGGCCTATTGACTTTTCCGAGCATTTATATACACAGAGAGTAACCCGAGCCAGTTTCCAGTACATGATCACCAATACAACACAAGTCACCTCAGTAATGTTGTTAAGATGTTCAATGCGTTGCCGAGGGTCACCAGGGGCCATCACAGGTGTTAATAACTTCAAGCAGGCGGTCAGGGCGTTATTGATAAAGGGGGGCCTACTATTCCTACCAAGAATATCTTGACAGCGCGCCGGTTTTGTATTTTTGTGTGTGATTGTTATAATAATAATAATAATAATAATCCACGCCTTAACATCCCCCAACAGCTTTCGCCACTACGGGGGCATCGGCAGGCCCGAATTATCATTATTATGGCCCGCGTCTGTGGCACGTCTTAAGTTGTTTGGCTTTTAGCATTCGCCGTGGAGTAAAGGAAAACCACAGAAAAACCTTTACTCTGAAAGCAGGGCGTTGGATTCGAACCAACGTCCCCCAGACTGATAGCCAAGCGCGCTACCACTCGACCACAGTCTGGCTAATTTGCCTGCTAATTTGTCTGCTAATTTGCTACTTATTGTAGCTACAGTGGACTAATAAACTATCTACTATCTATCTATCTGTCTCCATTTGCAAAAATATTTAAACACAAACGTAAAAATCGGTATCTCATGACGAACGGTTTCTATATTTACATTTGTCTTAAAATATTTTCGCAAAAGCATATAGAAATTTCAATTGTCCAATTGTACTCCAAGTCAAAATGTGCCCCACTCTACCCTATATGTATTTCGTCATTTCTCCATTATCAGATTATTCTTTATGTACTTATATCTTTTTTTAATTCAAAGGAAGGAAGGGTCTAATTTAAAGTACTCACCATAACCTAACCTTAAATGTACCACAGGTTTGACGGTACTGGGACCCTGTATTACGGCAATAACCAGTACACCTTTTTATGCAAATATTTCTCACGCATTCGGCCTTCATTATTCACGTGGACGAATAATTACTCAAACAGGACAACGGGTAAGTAACATCTACTGGTATGAACGAGCATAATAACACCGGCGCGGGGAGCAAAAATTTCTACGTTATTTTTTTCACGGATGGATTTATGACGTGGCCATAAGCGTCCGTGAAACGTGTACGGACATACCAAGTATACGCGCGTTATACCCTCGTAATCCGGACAACATAGCTTTTCGCTCATTATATTCAAAGCCCGTACACATTTACCGTACCGAGAAGGGGTACCACGGACGGCGAAACTCGGTCATAATTTGTACAATTCACGACCACGAACAATCCCACCCTTTTGTTTCCGACCCTGTTCTCGGTTTGGGGCCTCTTTAAAATGCCATTGCGGAGTGCACCTTGGCCGAATGCAGCACCATCTCGCGGCGTATCCGCTCCGTGCCATCCCTCGAGTGCGTAACTCCCGTTTAGTTGCGGTCGTGTACAATTGTTTATGAAGTTTAGGGGTGGTTGCTTCGGAGGAAGATGTCAGGCATGATTTAGGACGGTCTCGGCACTAGGCCATCCCATACAGTCGCAATTATTTCCACTACAGGTTCAATTTGCGCGTGCCACTTTCGGGATCGCACAAAAGCGTTAATGGTATTATTCCCCTTAAAAGGGGTGCGAATTGTGATATTATTTCTGTTCTGGGTACTGTTGTGGACTTCTTTGTTCGTTGCCGAATTGATTTCTGCTCTGTCGCAGAAAATGGTTTTGCGTTTAAAGTGCCTCTTGATATACAAAATGTTCAATGTTTCTATTACCTTTTCTTTTTCTGTTCAACTAAAAACGGATAAGTTGAATTCAATTCAAGTCGTTTGAGAAATTTGGTTGTCTTTCCATACTGTGTACTTTTGCTATACATACAGCTAGGTCTTTTATATTTAGGAATCATATTCATATGTTTGTCATTGATGCTAACAGTGTTATTATGAAGATTTGTATTTTTTAGTATACATGGTTAGCCAAAATTACCGGAACACCTAAATAACTCCCCAACGGTAAGAAATTTAAAAAAAATTTAAACAAATGTTGTTTGAGTTTAAACACAAATATATTTTTAATAGATTTTTTTTAATGGAACAGTCTGTATATTTACACTTTACATTTTGTAATTTTAGGACTAATTCTAAACATTTTTTATTAAAATAATCTTTTTAAAATGCATCATTTTTGAGTTTTCAGCAATTAATTAAAATCAGTCATAATAATCAGAACACCTACATAACTCTCCCAACCGTAATAATTTTCAAAAAATATTCAAACAAACTTTTTTTGACATAAAACAAGCTATCATTAAAATATATTTCTAATATACAGGATGCTCTTTTTATTATGAAAATTTGGTAAGGTTTTCCTTTTCAAATGGAATTATAATTCTAAGACTAATTCTAAACATTTTCATTGGAATCATTTTTTTAAGTTTCGAATATTCGAATATTTTACCACATGCATACCAACTTATGTTAACCAAACGGATAAACTATTCTTTCTCGTTTGGTACATAAATTGTATTAAATTCAGAAACTTCGGACATGTTACATCACGTATTAGACAATTTTTGTCTGCGACAGTTGGGGTCTACTCAAGTGTCTACTGGTAGCCGCATTGTGGTTATGTATTTTTACTTGACATTTACTTATTTTATAGGCGATATCGCCAATCGTGCAAAACTGAAAGTTACCAAAAACTGCTTGCAATAAGTTGACTTTATCAGAACACTGTTTTGGAAACTACTGGAAACTGTTTTAAATAACTGACTCATAAATTAACGATCGGAAAACATATTTTTCCGTCGATCGTTTATCTATGAGTCAAATTAGTGAATAGGAAATCGTTTATTAAGCAACTCCATTAATGCACGATTTCTATTAATGCATGATTTGGTATAGCCAATCTCACGACATACTGACGTCGTTTGATTAGCCAATCGAACATATGTGAAATGAAACCTTCCATTCAAAACATACCGCCCTCTAGAACTGTCAGTGTCAGTTACATAAATTGTCATATAACCTAAAAAGACATCGGCGAAGAAAAATCTATGTAGACGACGCTAGAAGAATACGATCGACGGAAAAATTTTGTAACCAACTCGAATATTAAACGGCGATTAATGATCTCGACAATTAACGCGCTCGCTTCGCTCGCGTGTTAAACAGTCTCGATCATTAATCGCTCTTTTTAATATACTTGTTGGTTAAATAACTATTAACTTCTAAAAGAACATAATTGACTATCGAAAATTTGGAGAAATTAGTAATAGCAAATGTTAACAGTAATATCTTGTTAAATAAATAATTATTATTAATACAAATTATTGCTAAAATTATTTGATATTATAGGGACAAGTTATTTACGCACTATCCGTCCGTCGAGTATAGTATAAAACAAAGCGTACGTCACTGTCGTCGCTGTACTTGGCCGCCTGAGTCATGCCTGTGTATTCGATCGTTGAATCGCCGAGACTTTTACTGTCATTCTTTCTCGTAGCGGCATATCGAATTATTTCATGGGCCAATGTTACTACGGTTTCGAGGTAAGCGGACTTCTTTGGAGTACGGTGTTATATACGAAGGTGCTATTGCTGGACAAACGCCGCTCCATGCCTCAGGTGTCACCAGTTGCCCAAGTTCTGCTCGGCTTTGGTTATGTCTCAAGCCAAAGAGGTTTAATTTATCACAGAAAAAAAACCTCTATCGCCGAAGACACTCTATTCTTTGGAAGGGACCAGTTCAGGCTATTTTAATTAGTGATGAATCCCACAAAGGATAAAGTGTTTAGCGGCGTCCGAATAAACTGGACGGTCAATTGTCCATAAAATAATTACGGCTAGGTTCCACGAGAGACCCAGTGGAGTGCTGGGCGAGAAAGAAGAAAGGCAACAAAGTGGAAGTTAGAGGATTGCGGTGATGTTTATTGCTGCGTGATGCGTAAAAGGTATCTAGTCTCTGGAGCGAAAGCAGGCGAAGCCGACGGGACTAAAGCGGAAAAAAAGGAAGCAGAAAGAGCCCGCATTACTCCAATTAATTAATTGCCCACGTATAAATCTTATTTTTCGGGAAGACGGGCGGAACCCTTAATTGAAAACACTCAAAAGGTCCGATTAACGCAATAAGTGCTTTAAATGTCGAATATAATCCTGTACGTCAAGAGTCTGTCCTCGTTCCCCCTTTTTTTTCTTTTTAATTACATTACGAGGAACCTTTCCGTAAACATTCGACTTTTTGGAGTGATATACTGATTCCCGAATGGGTAATTTATTTCGATGGTTCTCCAGTATTGTAAATCTGTCCCGGGCATTCAGAAAATGAATATTGTTTGTTTAATTAACAATACAGTAAAGGATTACACTGCGTTGCAAATAAAATTTTTAACATCGCCGAACAAAATAACGATTCTTTATTAAACTAGATCTGCTGACATTGAAAGAGATGTTAAATTCTTTTTAGCACCCAGTATTTCGTGAAAAATATGTAAAATGCTAAAAGCACTTTATATTGGTGTATTTATGGTGGCTGAATCCATATATTGAACTTATTTACTAGATTAAAATGCATATTTACTTGGATGTAGAAAGTTAGCTATATACAAGAAATGCCACATACTCAATCTAAGTAAAATAATTTCTCAGTTAAATACTGCCGACAAATAAATTCTTTCTTTATAATAACCAATATTATATTGAAAGAAATAATTAAATTTCTCGTTCAAAAAATGTCAATATCTCCCACGAAGTAAATCTAATCCAGGTAGTTTGTCGGGCAGTTCCGTCATACGAACAAGCAACCGTAGATACATGTTTCGGACTATTAGTCCTCATCAGTACGGTATAGCCAAGGAGCAAGATGGACACTCAAATGGAGTCACCCCCTTTATGGTCTCCATTTGTGTGTTTTTTTCCATTGAGTGTCCATCTTGCTCCTTGGCTATAAGGGTATATAATCAGTAGGAACTGATGATGACTAATAATCCGAAACACGTGTCTACGGTGCTTCTCCGAATGAGGGAATTGCCCGACAAACTACCTTACTCCTTGAATATCTCACCGTCGATAAACCAGTTTTCCATCCTTATTTCCATGGGCTATGGTGTGCCTGACGTGTCCCAGTCACCTTCGGTACGACGTCACATCTTGTCTTCGAATCCTGAAGATGTTGCGACTGAAGCACCAAATTGGCGACATTGGTCACCCCCCTTACGGTCTCCATTTGAGTGTTTTTTTTCCATTGAGTGTCCATTTTGCTCCTTTCCTATACCGTAGTGATGGGGACTAATAGGCCGAAACATAACTAATAGGCCTACACTAAACTAATAGGCCGGAATTGCCCGATAAAACTACAAAAAAAAATATAATAAAAATAAGTTTCATGTGAGAAGGAAAATTCGAATATTGTTATTGCTAAATAGCATAGTGCTTCGCTGAAAGCTGTTTCTAATATACTCCCACTGCCATGTTCCGGGAGTTATAACTGTGAGTTGGCCTAACAAGGACAACCAAAACTCGGAATACACTCTGACCGAGTTGATAAGTGTAGGTCTCCAGTCCCGAATTAAACTCAAATCAACTCATTTCGTACATTCCGGACATCAGCTCGCACTCACAACTCCAGTCACGGCCTAAATGGCGGAGACCGAAGCTAACCTCGCAGGCCAGCTTACTTAATACTGTAGGTATTTCTAATTAAATCCAATGTAAATCAACCCCCAAGCGACCATTATTCGAAGAGATTTCCTGTTCGCAAAATAAGATCCATATTGTAATGTCGAGCTTAAAAGCTTTTGCGGTCAAGGGGGTCAGAGTCTTGCGGCTTGGGGCCCAGGCATGGGAATGGATCTAGCGGTGGTAGGGGGTCAACTAATGGATGCTAGACCGCAACCGACCATGGGATCGATCTCTCCTATTCCTGTAACTTTGGAGGCAATGAAGACGAAAGGAGGCAGTAGCTAACCTAGAATGCTTTGTGTACCGCATGCAACCGCTCAGACTTGCCATAGTGGTTCCACTATTCAAGTTCCGCCGCCCGAGCTTCTCGTTGTCTCTCTTCGGTTTAATTAAAAGTTTGGCGTGTAGATGACGCCCGGGATTGTCTCGTCACCGTGATAAGTTAGCGGCAATTAGATGCCTGTCTAGTCCTCGAAATGGCAAAACACGATTTTGCATTATTTAATAATCGGTAGGTACAACTTTGGGTATAAAATTAAATTGGTTTCGGCCATTTAAGCCGATGTAAGTTGATAATACGAAAGTTAGCAGTACATTTTCTCGTATAGGTTCCGGGATCCTTTTGGATCCTTTGTGATTATACTATTTTAATAATTTCCTCAATCCGGGGACAAGCATTGGATATCATTACTTCGGTCTTTGATCTCCTGTCTTTTTTTAAGTTTGGACGTGCAGACCGTTTAACTAAAACTTCAACAAAAAAAAATCAAATTTTTTACACTGAAAAATCCTTTCTTTTGTTTTGGTTGTCATTTTGTCTTATTCTACTGTTTCTCTTCGAAAGAATAGTGTTAATTTTCTAGAATTTGCAGCACCCAGTCATTGTTTGTCCTCATTAGATATTTTGTGTATTTCTTTTTTATTTCATTAACTGAAGGAATCCTGCCCAGAAAAACTATTCTAAACCAGAGTTTAGTGGAGCAATAAATTTTATGATGGTTCTTATTTGAAATTGGGTAATAACAATTGTCTGCTTTGTTTTAAAATTTTCCATTTGAAAACTAAAGTTATGATTAAAATCTGAAATATATAAAAATCTAGGATACATAAAAAAAACTCAATACACAAACGTTTACCATTCGGTAAAGTGCTTTTTGCATTCGTATGACTATAAAATTTCTGCATTCTACTTGAACAATTAAAACCTCATAGGCACAGATGTAGTTTCTCACCAAGATTTAAGTTTGAATAAATTCATGCAGCAGTTTTATTAATAACGAGACATTTCAAATTGAAAGCTTCATAATTTCTCAATGTTTACATAAAATTAAATTTTACAAATAACTTGTTAGCAAATCCAGATATTGCTGTATGATAAACAAGTTTGCACATATATAAACAAGTTATTGTTTAGTGTTTACAATAATTAAAAACTAAATATCAAGGGGTTTTCATATAGACCGCAGGGGGAGGATTATATGGAATAACTTAATCAGATTAATTGAAAAAAAAAATGGTTGATAAAATACATGTTGTACCTAAATTGTATAATGAAAAAGGCGTAGGCTTTTTTGATTTATTTGCGCTGAATAAGAATTTGGGCTCAAAAGCTTCGCAACACAGATTTGAGATCAAAATGGTAAAACGTGTGTTGTGCAAAAAAATTTCCATGATGTTAGTTTCAAGAGCCAATTTTCAGAGATGAAATTTGGTAGTGCATTGTTTCTTAAGTTTTGTTCCTAATGAATGAAAAATGGGATAACCCAAAAACCTAAAATTAATATTTACATTTTCTTAATTACAAACAAATAGCCACATCCTTGGTCCTAAAGTAACTAAAGAATTAATATACTTTTTATTACAGTTGCATTTTCTTCATCGGTTTTCAGGTACCTACCTTCCAATTTTGGCATTCAAAGTACCTCTAGAGTCATATCATTTAACGCGATTTGCAAATAAATTTGCAGTTTTATATTTAGGCTACGTTCTTGAGGTGGAATGAGTCTCGGCAAAATCAAAACCATAACGATTAGGCCAGCAAAACGGCGAAAATATCGTTCGTAATCTGAGGCAATAAATTTGGCGTCGGAAGGACAGTTCTATCTTCCAGCCGGCCGTTTGTATTAATGTAGGAGAGAGCATCTGTTACGATATTTTATATGTTGGTCACGTATAAACGGCTGGAAAGCGGTATTTTGGGGCCAGTGTTAATACTGATTAGATTGGTTTAATTACTCCGGGAAAAGAATGTCCAACCGTGGTGATTAATGGAAATTAAATTCCGCACCGACCGGCTATACCGCTCTGGTACCTCGTGAATTATTCCATTCATACCGGAATTCTTCCTGAACCCGCCTGGGATTTTATTTTTTTTTAAACACCGAGCACTACGTGAATACCGTAAGGGTATTTCCTAAGAATAACCTTTTCTCAATACTGGATACATAATTACTGTGATTGTGACGGTATTGCAAGCTTAATAACAAAGGTTATGCAGTATGAACAAGTTGTAGATTCACTAAGCAAAACGCATACTACTGTGTTGTGAATCACCGAAATCATTTGCTGCATAAGATTCTTATATATGAAGCGTTTAAAAAATATGACTGTCTTTAATATAAAACATTCGCTACGTGATAATTTGGCGGGAAGTGCCTAAAAAGTCCACCGTTCAAACGCTGGGTATATAGTGTGCTAAATGACGGCACACAAGTGCGACCTACTCCCATCATGAATGCAGCTCCTTTCAATAACTCCCAACAAACGAGAATCACCATGAATTCCACATCTACAAACAGAGTCAAGTGGCAACAAAGTGTTCCATAGCGAATTCCCATTCCGTTTGAAGATGCATGATGGACGCATGTTGATACGAAGGAAACATAAAGAATGTCACGGTTCTCAATCTTATGCTCCTGTAGATGTTACTATCAACGTTCACATTGGTGCATAACACTTGCCACTATCCTGTTGCACCAAAGTCTACGAAAGAATCACACACTAATCTGATATTTTAGGTCCTGGCATAATATTGACAATTAATCATCTATTATACAAAGGTAATATAAAAAAACCTTAAAGCAAAAGAGCAAAATAGTGGACAAGCAGGCTGAATCATTTTGATCATTTGGTTATTTTGAAAAGTACGGCTACTACGAAATAGTTATTTATGTACCAAGGGCATTAAGCGAATGTTTATGCCCGACGCTGAAAATTTTATGTCTTACAATGGTTTTGTTCCTCCGTTTGAATAATATTAATATATATTTTGACGTTATCAAGTGCCATGCGCATCTACGGAGTTAAATAACAATACAAACAATTCGAAGTTGAGTGACAACACAGACAATTAATTGTCAAACTTCTAACCTTAATCGCCAATAATTGACATTGACGAGTGACAATACAGTCAATTAATTGTCAAACTAATAACTTAATAATAATTTGACATTGACGATTTAAAATTTACATGTGATATATTTGACTCATAACCATGGCAACCCTTAATGCTCGCGCGGGCGTTAAGAAGCAGTTTTTGCCCCGGTATCTAAAATGTCACTTTATGATCATGTTGGACATAAAACAAATATACAACGCTTTTTGTATAAAATGAATATAATCATACAGCTTTCTAATTGGTTGCGTTATTTGTAAATGAAAAATTATTTTAAGAAAGAAACTACATATATCTCATCTAATAAAAATTTGTTTGAAGTGATTTATGATTTTTGATGGATGACTTTTTAGACTATTTTCAAAGTATTATGCATATGTTCAATAAACATTGGACAATACAACCAGACCACGAAATCAAATGAATGAATTAAGCTCTTAAAACCGAAATTCTGCTTATGTGCATAAAAAATATGACCCATACGTCCTTTACTCAACAGCAGATACCCTTTTGTTGACAGTCCACCGACGCACGTGAGGGTATAATTTATCATTCTCAAGTGCTATTTTGTAAATTACATTACGATTTCACGTCACGTATAATATTAAAGATAAAAACGTTCCCTTCTCTTTACGAGACATGGTAAAACGAGGAAAAAATTACATTTGTTAAATGACTACACCAAAACGTGTGTTCATAATTTTAATTCCATGACAAACAAGAATGTATGTATTAACGATACTGTCAAAATCTGCTCTGGAGTATTTATTCAAAACGTTGTGAAAATACACCAATCATTATCATGACGGACAGTAATTGGCAATAAACACAAAATGTCGCCAGCAGGAGTGCTTCGCAAACAGTCTGTGATTGGCCATTACTTCTCAAATTGACGGATTATTCGATTTAAAACTAATCCCATTGGTGGTTTCAATACATTGCCAACGATGAAGCGGAACTGCATAGATTCGCTTTTTAATCATTTCATCAAATCACACTTTGCACTGTTTACTGAAAAATAATAATTTTAACACAAAAATAATAAGCACCGTGGCAACAGGCTAAAAATGCGCTTTACTTTTGAAAAATCAAATCCGTCGAATTTTTGTATGCACCAAAATATTTTAGTTTTTAATAATATAATCGGGAGTTTAGAAGTAGATTGATAAAATATGTAGCTGTAGGAGGACTTGTGTAGTAATGGTTTGTTAAATTAGTTTGTTAAAAATAAATTAACAAAAAATAATTAAAGGTGCATCGGTGGACGTTTGTTTTTTTTTTTTTGGAGTATGTATCGGTCCCGACAATTTAGGTATTCTCAACGACTAATTATTGTGCACGACAAATTTGGTATTCCCCACGACAATTGTTAACACGACAAAATATGTATTCAGCACGACAAATTAGGGATTCTTAACGACAGTTTAACTGACTAGCACGACAGATTATGTAATTTTATATTTTTAAGCGTTTGCGAAAAGTATTGGTTATATTGGTTTGATTTTTGAGTTTTAATGATTTAATTTTGATTTTAAATGTACATTAACAGCTGTAGTGTGGGGTATCCAAAAATTTAATAGAAACAGAAATTATTTTGTAATACATTTACTATATTGTAAAAAATATACGTACAGACGGCTATATTTCCTTGCGCTAGAGTGGCATTATTCCTTAAATCACATAGTTTGCTGATTTTATCGTTTAAATACAAATATTGTCGTTCACTTACATTTTTGTCGTTATAACATATATTATGTAGTTTGTTTACATTTTCTGTCGTTAAAACATATATTTTGTCGTTCAAATGCATATTTTGCCGTGAAGGTACCAACCGAAATTTGTCGTGCGAACCCCTAATTTGACGGGCCGAAAAATGACCACCCTTTTTTTAAATGTATTTGAAACCTACATTGTTTATAACAGATTATTAATTAATACACGAACATTGCAGATTTAAAGACGAAATGAAATTGTGGCGGAATTAAGTCTAAAAGCTCCCTTAATTTCATCTCTTCCTTATTAAATTTTTGCCAGGACATACCAATTTATAACTTTAACAATTCCCGAAAGCCGCCAGAACGACGTCGGTTGTTACGGCTTTGTTAACCGTAAATAATCTTTGCGGAAGAAAGAAAGGCCAGAACGAAGGCCACTAAGGTCCAAATTAACGTGATAAAAAGTCCGCTGCCTCTTCGCAGTCGTCGAGTCATTTGTTCAGCGGGCATCCCGGTCTCAGTAAAAGGGGTGCATTTATTCATCGGGCGATGTTAAACGGCGAATGAATTAAGGGTGAGCATTTTGCCCGCCGCTATCGCAACAACATTTCGGACGAATTTAACGTCTTCGGTCGCCTGAAGGGTGCGCTGATCGCGTTCTTATCTCTCTGACACCCAGTTTTGCGGACTTTAGCGGAGAACTTGACTGGGATGATTCTGATGCAAATGCACTTTGCTGCCTGATTTTCAACTGAGTAGATGGATTGTATTAACGTGTAAATATTTTGTTGGCGATTTACGCATCAATGCTTGTTTTTTTTTTAATTAGATAAGATTTATAGCATAGTCTGAAACTCAGGAACAATTACACCCAATTTTTTTTTTTTAATTTTGTGGAAGGTTAAACGTAATTAATAAGCTCAATAAATCTCTTATGGTTAAAATTATAATGTCTTTGTCCATTCTTTAGACTGAAAAACCTGAAAACGTACTTTAATATGTGAAATGAAGCTTGTAGAACGTACCTGCTTACGTAAAACAGATTAGTTATCTATACTACAAGTTGAGTTGATGTTTACCAATGGCTTTTCTTGAATTTTTTAAATGAAACAGCCTGTATAATATGTATTGGCTGTATGCAAGGGATTTGGTGGTTTGATGTAATCTTTAAGGGGTGTAGAAGAGGTATTTAGAACATATTTAAGCAGTTTGATTATACCGTTATCCATATATTAACAATTTTAGATGAAATTTTGTAAGCATATTTTGCCAATTTTGCAATGGTATGGCAATCGAACACGAGACCTAAAAACTACAAATAAACTTTTACGTTAACTATCCTGAAAATCTCTTCTCTTCTGAAGGCGTTGAGCAGACGAATTTTCTTTGATGGTTTTTATGTGCTTACACATAAAAACCAAATGTGCACCAAAAATAAGCTGATAGGCATCTTTTGGTTCGGGTTTTTATTCAAAACAAATAGACATTTCAAACACTTCCAAACAACCCACTTTCAATTCACGTTATGAATATAACTAATAGTATCATTCACATTATGCCAATTTTGAGCTGTCTCTTCAGTAAAATAACCTATTTTAAATTAATTAACAATTAGCGTTGTTAAAGGTAAAGCCCAAAAGGTACTGTTTATGGTTTACTTCGGGGTACAACTGCAGTTTCTAGGTCTTCGGGTTCGTTTGCAACAATGGCAAAACATACTTAAATTAATACTTAAATTTTGTAATACCTTGATAAAGGTAATACTTTGTATATGAATAAATTTAATTAAAGTTGTTCTAAGTGGCATCTTCTATAGCCCTTTGAATACTTTACATCGAGCTACCCAACACACTGTATACACAGCAATATTAAGATACCTACTAAATAGCATACTACTCTTTATTTTGCAAATATTACAAAAAATTTATATTGCACTCAACGAAACGTTGTCTCAATTGAAAGCAACCTTTGTTAATCCAAGACAATGGTTGTTTTATATATAAACGCAGGAATACATATCGTTCATTGAAGAAAACTTATATATACCCTGTAGGATACCTCTCTTACGACGAGAAACTAAAGCGCCATCTATCAGCAACCATTATTTTCAAAACAACGACTTTCTGAAATCAAAATAGTCGTTTTCTTAAAGCAAATATTTAGGTTGTTTTATATTAAAGAAATATTCTTATTATAAGTATGTGGTGCCTTAAAATAAACAAATTATGTTAAGAATGTTATTTTCTTTACATTAGACAACCATTTCTCGGTGTGTATAAATTGAAATACAATAGACACTGAAAATAAAATAAATAGACATTTTAATTAGCAAATAATATGTTCCAATTAAAGTTCTCAAGAAAAAGTCATTTGAAATGGTTATACAGGGTGTATAGCGCATCTAATTCTTCATGACATCAGCATCTGCCTTGCTTTTAATTATTATGTGACGAAACTTTTAGGACAATATGTGCAAAAAGTGTAGTATTTGCGTCATTTTAAAAAGAGTCTGAAACGAAATTAAATATATATTTCTGTCCCTATTTATTTTACACTGGTATAACTTACACAGTTGGAAATACTACCTTAGTATTTATAATGTGGTAAGATATATAGGGCGTTTCGTTTATAAAACAAATGCATGCTTTCCGTCGCGCCTAAATGTGACAGCATGTATAAATGAAAATAATTTTACGGTATAGAAACTGGTGGGTCAAACAACTTTTGTGTAAGACATTTCTTTTCTGTGTCAATCGATTAAGTAACTATCGACCTCCGGGATACGACTAACTTAAGATGGAGTTCGAAATGAGCAGGCAACCAAATATACTTCATAATGTTATTCTGAGTTGTTCAGCGAAATAATTAGGTATTTCCATTCAAATTATACATCGAACAGAACTTGAAACATTTGCCGCCAATACAAAAAATATCCGGCTCAATTCTGTCATGTATCGGTGACGAATTCTGTGAATATCGGCGTTTTTTTGTTGAAGGTAAGAAGACTTCGACATGGCCATCAACAATCCTAAAATCCGTCACCTAGACGCGACAGAATTGAGCAGGATATTTTTTGTATTATCGGCAAAGGTTTCAAGTTCTGTTCGACGTATAATTTGAATGGAAATACCTAATCATTTCGTTGAAATACCACGAAATACTGACCTCAAAATTTATGAGGTATATTTGGTTGCCTATCATTTCGAATCCCACCTTAACAGACACGTCTTAAGTCGATAGTGGATATTGATCAAACATTATTTCTGCACGCAGAATTTAGAATTTCGTTCTATTTAGTGATTTCTTAGCCGAGAGTTTTTTGATGTATACTAAAACAATCAGAAAGTAGAGTTTATTAAAATAATTCATATTGTGGCTTTTCACGCAACTTCCTGTTTGTAGCACGACCAAGCTTTGGCATTGTAGTATAATGGTATCGACTTGAAATTAATTTGCTTCATCAGATTATAAAACGCGAACGTTGACATCTTTGGATTGACATAACACAAATTAATTCTAAATTATTAGTTGTGCCATAGTATGAATAACTTGAGTTTTCGCGAAAGGAATATTTGTGATATTGTAAAGCCACCCCACTTCTAAAATGGCTAAATTCTTCAGGGGATGTTTATAGTTCGCTTAAATTAATACGCTCTACAGACCGCCGAACAATAGCTTTAACTTTGCACAGCAAATATTTGTATCCGGTAAGCTATTGCACCAACCTTTGGTAAGTTATTCATGACGCTTGGGCTGAATGTGTAGCGCACGGTACAAGAGCGGAATATGCGCCCACTTCTTACGAAAATATTTGTATTGGATAACTTGCCTGCCACGAAGACATTCACCGAGTATACCGAGTACACGACATTTGTTTGGAAAACTTATTGAAACTTACAGCCGGAGCGCGGATGTGCTTGCTATTCGAATATATTTAGAAACTTACAACTGTATAGTGCTGTCGGACGTGATCAAAATCTACCATTTATATACGAAGTTTTCCTGTGTTTATTGATTTCCCATTGAAATTCCAACGATAAAACTTCGTCTTTATATAATATTGATTTGAAATTGTTGTATGTTGTCGACGTGCGTGTAAACCGTGTATAAATACGTCGAAAATAAAACTGACGTACGAACTTCTTATAACACTTACTGTGAGCATATGAGCTCATGAATCGACGTGTACACGAAATTAGTGCAATAATTTATAGGGATAATATACACGGTGTCCGATTTTTTCCGCAAAACTATTTTTTTAAATAATAAGTGTAATACTGAGCAGAAGAGATCATATGGGCGTACTTTTCTTTTCAACTCCTTCAAAAGTTACAGCCGTCTGATTAGACATACCTATCTGATAGACTTACATTTTTGCAGAATATTACAAAAACCATATTATAAATGGCTCTAACTCGTTAAAGAATTGATAAAAAAAACATCTAATTTTATACTAGATTTATACTAGAGCGGCAACGTTCCATAGCGGTTCTCCAACCTCTGATGAAATCAACTGTTTTCGAGTGTGTCAGCCATAGACATTTCTGTGGTGACAGCACAAAACATATTTGTCAAATCCAGGCTACTACTTGTTAAAGAATTGAAAAAAAACATCTAATTTTATAGTAAATATCCATAAATTAAAATTTTGAACTTCATTAAGCTTATAGTTTTTTGCAATAACTAGAAGCACATTTTGCAAACATTTTCTGATTGCTTACTTGGTTGTTGGTTGCATCTGGTTGCATCACATGTAAGCATGATTGTCATAATTTGTCATATTTCCTTTAAATATTTACTTTAGTGTCGGCTGGCAGGTTCGCTTATTGGGAGTTATTGTATGCGTCGACATAAACACTAGGCTTTCTGAAAACGTAAACTGTCAAATTCAATTCAATTCAATTCAATAGCCTTTATTAACAGATAATATATATTCATAAATATAATGTTTAAACAATATTTGATCAAAACATATTTTAAAAAACAATACTCGCCCGAGAACTAAGAAAACTAAAATGATTCGTACGTAAAAAATCTGATGTGGCCAGGCACATGACTTTATCATACAAAATATAAAATTAATAGTTTAGCTGCATGAGAATCTATTTGATTGAGATAAATCGTGTCTGCATTCAAATTAAACTAGTTAGCCAGGATTTGACAGATTTTTGATAGTCAATAGTATCAATAGTAGGTATTGTCAAAGAATCAGCATTTGACACTACCTACTGGCATCAAAATAATTATCTCACAAGTGCCGAAAGTACGGAATGGCGCGACGAGCGGTGATGCGGCGCGTCACCGATGGCGGAGCGTCGCCGTCGCATGTGAACGAGTCGCGCTATGTAGTTTTCGGCAGGAGTGACATCAACGTTTTTTGTGTTGGTTTTTGAGAAATACGTATCTAAAAAAACAAAAATGGTTATATTTTTGTATAGGAAATGTTAGGTTAGTACTATTTCTATGAAACGTCAAGTTTAAAAAGCTAATTCAAATTCTGACAGATTTATATTTGTTCATGACACTGTAGATGTCATATCCGTACCAACATACTAAAATAAAACTACACTTATCGCTATACGTTAGTTACAATTTTCTCAATTTATCGTTTTTAGTATTAGATATAACATCGGGTTGATATTTCTTATCAACAAACAATCAAATTGGTGATCTTATTTTATTTGAATTTTGTATTTTGTACTTTGCCGCACTAGAGCGGCATCGTTCCATAGCGGTTCTCCAACCTCTGATGAAATCAGCTGTTTTCGAGTGTGTCAGCCATAGACATTTCTGTGGTGACAGCACAAAACATATTTGTCAAATCCAGGCTACTATGTGGTTTCATATCAATGCAGATGCGACCTCTACTTTAATTTATGATTTAACTTTTTTACGATTTTACAGAAATGGAGGCTCATTTGTAAAATCCTTGAAAAAGGCTTACAGTAAAAACCCAGTCCCTTTGGACCCTTTTGAGCCAAAACCTTTACAACTCTAGTTTGGTCATGAAACTTCTAAATATGAAGTTCCGTGCCGATACCTCTAGTAGTTTCTCCGGAATCGAATTAACAAAAATTGAGTACACACACACACATACACACGCACACACGCACACACACACACACAGAAATTTTTGTGTACCTTGGTCAAATATGTTCAGGGGACCCAAAAGGACATATTTCCGCTAAAATCTCAAAAAAAATTTCGGCACGATTACAATACTTTACATATTGCGTATGATAAAGTAAAAATATATACTATGGATATGATAACTCGAATTCAAAAGTGTATTCTATATTTCCAATCTGTTACCCCATTTGTTGGGCGAAAGCCTACCCCAACATTTTGATATTTCGGTAACCATTCATTGTAATTTGTTTACACCAAGTGGTATGCATCTAATTGAAACTCAGTTAGTATCGCTCAGTTTCATTCCTTCAGTCCTTTTCGCTCCGTCGTGTTGACATGTTTGGATTTTTGATTTCTGTCTTCTGGTCATCGCCCAAGTTTGGCTTCCGTATGTGTTTACCGAGGGGAGGCATAGGTTAAAAATTTTAAGTTTCATGAACATTGAGTACTTTACCATTAATATGTGCTTTACTAACCAGAATTTTGTCTAGGTCTTCTGAATTGTTTTCTGTATTTTCTGGTCTAGACGATTTTCGAGTGATACTGTTTAGCCGAGATATGTATATTCACTGACGTTTTCTATTTGGATCTTGTTGGTGGTTATTGATGTATTTGCCGTATTAGTCATGATCTTTGTTTTTGAAAGATTCATCTTTAGGCCCGCTTTATTGCTTTTGTCGTCTAGTTCCGAAATCATCGTTTGCAATTCCTCTGTTTTTTGCAATTATCACATCACCGGCGGTTGTTGATGTAGACACCATTGATATTAAACCCGTCTTCTCTGTCGTCCCAGTCCATTCGCTTAAATATTTTTTTCTAAAACTGTCAGATGTAGCATTTTAAATAATTAATTACTTAAAACTGGTGCCAGATAGAAAAAGAGAGTATTTTACTTTCTTAGTTCAATTATTAAGATCTATAACCCGTGTACTTTAATTAAATTCGACTACAAAGAATAGTTAAAAGAGTTACAAATTTTACAGACCAATCAATCAATCTTATCAATTTGAGTATAATAAAAGCGTTTATCGACCTGCAGAGGTCGTTAGGAAGCGTCAATTGAAAATTCAAGAGCTCAATCTCTCATCACAATCAATTAAATATGGTTTGGTCCCGCCGATAAAGTTCCAATATTAGATGATAAATTTCCTCGTTCAATTACTGGCCGCTTAAGGCGCGGCCGACGGCGATTAAACTGCGGAAGTGACGCGAAAGTTTTAAGCGAACTATTTCGTTTATTAGGATCGAACTTTAGAGATGGAGAAAATTTTATCGTCTACGGTCGTGTCGTTTCTTTTATGTCGTAGAGTGCATTACTTAGAGGATAGTTTGACCAGGATGCCACTGATAGAGATGCGAGGACCATTTAGTTCGGACCGGGAAAACTGGGAAACTTCGTGTTACATCAATACTTGGTGGAAATATCGCGGTAGTAGTGTTAGTTGCTAATATACGATATAACTTGGAATTGGAAATGTAAAACTCAAGACTTAAAGAATTAAACTAGTCATTTAATTACAATATGTCAATGATCGTAATCACATACAGATTGTGTCCGCAAAAATTAGGTATAGGTCTATAGAAACTAGCGTATCACGTGACAACATTGCCAACGTCGGTTGAGTAGGTCAGCCAATTATAGTGGAACTGCCGACTGGTTGGAGAGCAGGTCTGGTCAGGTCAGTCTGGTTTTGCGTTTCGTTGCACATGCACGCACCGGCAGAACTATCGCAGATCTAACAATGCTTCATAACATTCATGTCTTTGCAATCGCGATGTACCCTCCGCTAGAACAGCTTCTGATCATTAAGTGGTATTACGGTGGCAATTCGGCGCAAGAGTGCGTGGATTTGTTTGCAATCACTTTTGAAGGCAGACCTATCCCGTTCAGACAAACCATTTTAAATATTGTGCATCAATTTGAAAAAGATCTTTGTGTAAACAGCTGCAGTACTTGTCATCCAAGGGAGATATGTCCACAAGAAATTCAGGCAAAAGAATGACGGGATGTACTAATCTGCGGTTCTGTAGTACTGCACGATAAGAAATCTACTCGAGGGATTGGCGAGGAATTGGGTATTGGTAACAAAACCGTTGCTAAGGCTCTGAAGAAGTGTGATTTCCGGAGTTATCAAGTATGTACTCAAAGACTCAGGAAACCTTCGCAGAGGACAGTATTCGTAGAATGGCGTTTTGTGAGTGAAACTGTAATAGAAAAGGCGAACGCAGATGAAAATTTTATACAAAATATTATTTTTACAGAAGAATCGACTTTTCCGTTACATGATAAACATAATCCTTCCATTCTTCGATAATGGGCCCAACAAAATCTCCACCGAAGTTATGCTTACCGTACTCAATATCCCAAAAAACTAAATGTTTGGGCTGGTATTCTAGGCAATCATTTAGTTGGTCCATTCTTTATCCGTGGATCTCTTAACGCCCAGTAGTACCTTACTTTGCTGCAAGAGCAAGTACTTCCATCCATTTATAACCTTCCCGGTGTAGATTAGGATGATGTTTGGTTTCAGCAATCCTGCTCATAATGCGGCCAGGGTGCGAGAGTTTTTAACAACCACATTTCCTCACCGTCTTATTAGTGGGACAGACGACATTCGTTGTCCCCCAAGATCACCTGATCTGTCTCCGAGCGATTTTTTGTTGTGGTGTTATCTTAAAAATGCTATTTATGTTGATGAAGTCAATAGGGCACATAATTTATAGGAGTTGAGTGCAAAAATTATAGAAGCTGCCACCACTGTAACAGCCGAAACGCTCTCTGGCGTGAGGGACAACTTCTTCTTATTCGTAGTAGATTATTAGTTAATTTATATATTTTTTTGAGAATGGCGTTTTTATTTTTGCATATTATTTTCTGACAATAAAAGAGAATTTAGAAATTACGTATGCACCATGTACGTGCATTTCTAAAAGAAGCACAAAAGCGAGCGCACACTGTCCTGCTAACAACAAACTACTAGCACACGAAGCGCGCACCGGGTAGCATATAAGCCTTCTGCTACCTGCCACGGCACCAAGTAAATTGACTCCGCCTACATCGCGCAGCGGTTGGACGGTAAGCGGGCTGCCTTAAGGGTCGGCAACCGATTAAGCACACAGAAATCAAGTAAAATCAATATCTACCAGGCGTTGCGTTGCGTTGGTTAGAGACAATTCAATTAATATCTCAATTAGCAAGATTGATAATGAATATCTTATTTTAATTACGTACCTCTATTTATTGATGATCTTTAAATACTAATAACCGCATAAAATAGATACAATTCAGATAAAATACAGATTTTAACATCAATGCTCTCCTAAACCGAATGGTATATACAACCATACTAAAATATATTTGCATTAACACGTCTTGTACATTCATCACTTAAATAATGTACTGTAATCATGCTTGTTGACACTTGGTGCCATTTCGTCGTGCAAATTATCACTACAAATAGGTTCTGTATTTACAATTTAGATAGGCTCTGTTGTGATCTTTGTTCGTTTTCTGGTTTCACGCCAAACAGCACGGAAAAAGCCATTAGACGTATATACCTATACAATTTTAATTATACCCTTAAACCGTATATATATATATATATACCGTATATCGGCAAGAATAACTTCTTCTGGTCTTATTTTACTTATACTACAGACTTCATCAGATAATTAAACTGTAAAAATACTATACTAAGTGAACACTTTTTTTAACTTTTGTTTGGATTTTTATAGTTTATTTAATTTCCTGATGAAGTCTTTGATTTAAGCAAAATATTAAAAATTAAAAAAAAAGTAAATAAGTTATTGTTGTCGATATTTTACTAAAACTCTTATAATAAATAACACAGCAAATACAAATTTTATAAATTTGCTTTTCTACTTTGCGTTCGTTATAAAGTCATAACCAAACAGGTTTTGGTGTCGTTATGAAAACACTGGATCACAATCTTTTATAAAACTTGTATTATAATATACTATTATAATTTATTACTATTTTATTTTATTATTATTATTATTGTAGTGGTAAATAAAAAAAACATATGGCAACTGAAACGGTGTTTTATTATATGATATAACACGGTTTAAGGGTATAATTAAAATTGTATAGGTATATACGTCTAATGGCTTTTTCCGTGGTGTTTGGCGTGAAACCAGAAAACGAACAAAGATCACAACAGAGCCTATCTAAATTGTAAATACAGAACCTATTTGTAGTGATAATTTGCACGACGAAATGGCACCAAGTGTCAACAAGCATGATTACAGTACATTATTTAAGTGATGAATGTACAAGACGTGTTAATGCAAATATATTTTAGTATGGTTGTATATACCATTCGGTTTAGGAGAGCATTGATGTTAAAATCTGTATTTTATCTGAATTGTATCTATTTTATGCGGTTATTAGTATTTAAAAATCATCAATAAATAGAGGTACGTAATTAAAATAAGATATTCATTATCAATCTTGCTAATTGAGATATTAATTGAATTGTCTCTAACCAACGCAACGCAACGCCTGGTAGATATTGATTTTACTTGATTTCTGTGTGCTTAATCGGTTGCCGACCCTTAAGGCAGCCCGCTTACCGTCCAACCGCTGCGCGATGTAGGCGGAGTCAATTTACTTGGTGCCGTGGCAGGTAGCAGAACCGGGTAACCGCTTAGCCGCTGACAAATACGCCGGGTGTGGAGCGATGTTGCCGTTCTTCCATAAATGCTATGCCTAGCGTTCGGGGAAACGTACGGTATATGACAGGAGCAGAGTCATATTTGGTTAGTTTTAATATTATTAAGAAATTGAAACGTCTAAACTAAATTTTATACTACTATTTTATTTTAACTTTAAATGATATTTGCATGTGTGTTTCAATACATGCTTAAATCACTCTGCATTATTTACACACAAACTCTACTACAAACTTAACTCTATTTAGTGGGTTTTAACGTATGTCTCTTAACTGTTCTCCATGCTTTAGTATCAGGATGGAGTTCCAGACTTTAGGTACATTACCCGAAAAGGCAGCAGATTAATGTTTTAATTTGATTTTTCTAATTGATCACACGAACAATACGAAAAGTTCCAAAGGGTATTGCGCTACCAGCTCAGAGGGGACAGCAATTGAAAGAGAAACATTCTAGAACTGTAAGAAGCAGACATAACCTACTAAATAATATAAAAACCTACTAATAGTTGATGAAGCGGCATGATGCTGGCAAACACTGCCAATTTACTTCGGACGAAAGTCGGTAGCAACCTACCGACATTAAATGCCTAAACGTATAAGTGAACTTTGGAAAAACTCCTTCATAATTAATACGTAAGTTGAGTTATTGAACTTACGGCGTAGGAGGGCTTTTGGTGGGCGCGTTGAGTGTCGGTGTAGGTTGGACGGTAAAGTTTGATAGTGACGCCTAAAAGTATTACGGGAAACTTTAAAAGTTTACCGAGTTTACACCGACTCTCGAAGTTTCACGCCGCGTTGAGTTTCGGCTGCGAAGTCACGGTTTAATTGAGTTCAGCTGATTTAATGGTAATGAAGTGACGCCATGTTCGCCAAGAGAACAACGACGCCCCCGCCCATGATAAATACCTTAGTTTCATTATCATTAAGGGTGTTGGAACACCATTTCCGATGTGCTATATACGAAGTTGTTTCTGTATGCTTATTATAAAACTAGATGCACTTCCACGAACAAAATTAACATACTTCTTAGAGATTAATATATTAATGCTTTAACTTAGTTAGAGTAATTCATTTAGGGCTATTCAATCATGTTATATGACACTTAGATCACTTACTCTGGAAACTGAACAACAAATTTTGGACTTTTGTAGACTTGAAGTTGCCCTTGAAACTACTTGGTCTGTTAAGCACTGAATAACTAATGCTGGTGAAATGAATACACGTAGTTGGGTCAAGCTCTACACTAACCAACGCCAGTGACGAACATTGGTTACATACTGGCCCACTGTGGTAACGCCTTTAGAAGTAAATTTGATAAACTCTATAAAGTCCACATGCCTGGAAAGTAGCAGATGTTATCATGGTACCAAAACTAGGCAAACCACCGAACGAGGCCTAATCATATCGCCCAATATCACTGTTACCAATGATATCGAACCTCTTTGAAAAGTTGCTTCTAAAGAGAATGAAACCTATCATTGAGGGAAAGGAACTAATTCCTAATCACCAATTTGGTTTTAGAGAAAAGCATTTCACTATTGATCAAGTCCATAGAATAACAGATATCATAGAGAAAGCATTAGAAGAAAAGCTTATTTGCTCAACAATCTTTCTTGATGTGACACAAGCTTTCGATAAGGTTTGGTATGCCACCTTTACAATACGTCGAGCTGCTATTCAGATAGACTATTCAAAATAAAACAGATCGATGAATACTCGCAACTAAAAGAAGTAAAAGCTGGTGCACCCCAGGGTAGTGTATTGGGACCACTTCTCTATCTACTATATACAAGTGACCTACCACAGCTGGGAAATGTAACAGTCGCCACACGCAGATGACACGGCTCTAATGGCAGTGGGATCAACTATTGGAGAATCTACTGGGACTATTCAACAAGCTAGTAATAAAATATATAAATGGACCAAAAAGTGGAAGACCAAGGTCAACGAACTGAAATCTGTCCACATTAACTTCACAAACAAAAGAATCGAGGACATACCTCATGTCAAGATTAACGACGCCATACTTCCATACGCGAACACTGCAAAGTATTTGGATGTGACTCTGGATACAAAACTAAGGTGGAAAGAGCATGTTAAGAAGAAGAGAGTACAGCTTGGCCTCAAATACAGTGAACTGTACTGGCTTCTAGGAAGAAACTCTCAGTTGTGAGTACAGAACAAACTACAACTTTACAACCAAATAGTAAAACCGATTTGGTTATACGGCATCCAGCTTTGGGGTTGCGCGAAAAACTCCAATATACAACGAATCCAGACTTTTCAAAATAAAGTACTAAGGAATATGGTTAACGCTCCTTGATTCATACGAAATACTGACCTGCATCGTGATCTTGGTGTCCCACAAGTCATCCAAGAGATAAAAAGATTCGCCACTAAGCATGAATTATGGCTAAGCCATCACGTCAACGTAGAGGCCATGCAGGCACTGGACAACCAGAATTTAGTGAGAAGCCTAAAACGAACTAAACCCTTTGAACTAGTAAAGCAGTGAAATGTATAAAAAGCTGAGCACAGTGAGTGAAGTGTTAGTGCTTCTTGTCTAGGACAAAGAAAATATAGGAAGGACATCAGTGGATAGCCTATTAGAGACCTAGTTTAAAGAATTAAGAGTTACATTGATGGTTAATCTTTTAGATTAGTTTCAATATGATACGCACTTTATGCTTAGTAAGGAAAAAATCTATCAAGTCAGGGTTCTTGTTTGGGAAAATTACGATACACATAAGCTAGTTATTTCATAAAACCGTTAATCTTCTTAACGTCATATCTAGAAAACGCTCGGTATAAATAACATAGTAATAAGTTAAATGTAATGTCCATGATTACCCGACAGTTTTTGTGTTACCCCGACAGGACGTTTTCATTCTTCAATTAAGCTAATGGTAAGCTGACTCCAGGCTAAATTCGAACTTGATTGCTTCTTTCCATCTCTGTTCTTATTCCGTGGTCGGTATTCTGTCTTCGAGCTGGCCATTTTGCTTTCTGAGGCGAAACTTTGCCGTCGGACTTTTTTAGAGGCGCTCGATCGTTGGTACTATCTCTTGAAAGTATTTTAAACATTTTTAGGGCGACTTAATCGATTACTGGTGGGAGCTCTTGTCATAATTTATTCCGACGAACACTGACCATAAACCGCCAAGAAAAATGTTCGGGGCCGACATTTTTGCCGCTCCTCGGATATTACCGTCCTAAATTTACCCTCGGTAATTGCCCGCGCTCCGTGAAATAGCTTCTTCGTTAATAAGGTTAATATTTAACGATAATTCCTCTCGAATATAATGTCGCCGTGGAGATGATTGTCAATTAAGGAAATTTCAAATTAGGTTCTCATCGTATACTTATTACGTATAGCCGCTATATGGATATTCTAATCCTGAATTATTTGCTTTATAGAAAGATCTTTGCGACATAAGGTATACAGACTCTATACACAACAATACAACACGTTGGTATATTTGCCTATCGGCTTACGCGACGGTGACCTTGACGCGAAATTTACTATGTTTAACAGATGATTGTAAGGTTACCAAATATCCGGTTTTGAACCTTGCAGTCCGGTTTTCGAAAGATTTATCCAGTGGTAGGTTATTAAGATTGCCTATAGTCTGTTTAATAACTAGGAGGAATATAACCAGACGCCAGGTTCACACCAGGAAAAAATTGAGAAAAAAATTACCAGAAATGTCACGAGATATTTTTGCGGTTAAATTTGAATTATTTTGAGGTTAACAACAACAAATGTGCTACGGTGAAAATTTTAAAAAAATTTTCGCTGGGAAGTCTTGATACGTATCTAAATAGGTCAAAATAATGCTTGTAGAGTATAAATGAGTAACTTATATAAAACAAATTAGATTTTTACACTACGGGTTACTGAGTAATCTCTTCTCGACATCGTAAAAGTGTAACAAAAGTCAACAATTCTGCATGGAATATATTATCTTATCAGTAATAAAAACTCTAAATACAATTAAATCATTTTTACAGTCGATGAAATTAGAATGTCACTTTTTTGAATTTTGTTGGTGCGTAGAAAAACAAACAATAAAAATATAACGATTTTATTATAATAATAATGCTATACACGGTCCTGCAACTCAGCTCCCGTCTTCTGTAGCTCAGTTACTAATTAAGCTAAGAGTTTGCAGCCTAATCCTATACTTCAAGGTACATTGCAAGAAATTATTTCTGATTATACATAATGTCCCAAAATTGTGGAACGCCATGGTAATATATTTTTTAATTTGTATGCTATATATTTTTTTACACATTTGGAAGCCTTTTATGTTTTTAGGTGAAACGTTGGGTAACTAAATAATAACAAAATAAATAATAACATTATTTCTAAATACAACCCCATCACAATTTCCAATATTTTAAAATTTATTCGCCAAAAACTCAGTTTTTGACGATTCCAACGGCACCCTTAGGTAATAAATATCGTACGTGGCGTTGGAAAACAATTTATTTCATAAAATATAATGCAGAAACCTTTTAGATTTGAGTGTACTTAATTAAGTAGTTGTTCGAATTGTCTTCCGCGCTCTTCGAGGCACAAACGAAGACGAGTATGAAATGACCTCGCCACTGCTCTTAATAGGTCGGGCGTAATAGTTTGAAATGCGCCAAAGGATTTTTTCTTGCATGTTTTCTGGTGTTGCTGGAGGTTCAGCATAAACGATGTCCTTAACGTAGCCCCACAGTAAGAAATCCAGTTTCGTTAAGTCCGGTGATCGAGAAGTCCAAGCAACTGGTCCCACTCTTCCAATCCACCGATTTGGCAAGATTTCGCTGAGCTGGTCCCTGACATGTGACGAGTAATGTGCTAGAGCGCCATCATGTTGCAGCCACATTTCCGCCCTTACCGCTATAAGTAAATTATGCAGTAAATTTGGCAACGGAACAACTACTTAATTAAGTACACTCAAATCTAAAATACTTCTCTGCGTTACATTTTATTAAATAAATTGTTTTTCAACGCCAACTACGATATTTATTACCTAAACTTGCTGTTGGAAACGTTGAAAAATGAGTTTTTGGCGAATAACTTTTAAAACATTGGGAATTTTGATGGGGTTGTATTTAGAAACAATGTTTATTTTTTTAATTTTGTTCGTTTCACCTAAAAAATTGTATGGGTTCCAATTTAAAATAAGAACAATAAGTTTGACACTAGATTTTGGCCAGCCTGTATAATTTGGACCAACGACACTTGGTTAACGAGAGTTCTAGATCTAACATAATAGGCACGTTGCAAAATTTTATTCACGAGGCGCAATTTGTGGTTTTTATTGATTTGTAAAGCTCACGATGCCAAATAATTTTTTTTGTTTTCATTTTTTTGCGCTGCAGTCACTCAACCGATTTCAATAAAATTTTGTTGGTATGTAGGCAACCATAAAAGGCTTCCAACTGTGTAAAAAAATATAGCATGCAATTTAAAAAATTATATTACAATGGCGTTGCACATTTTTGGGCCAGTCCTGTATAATCAAAAGTAATTTCTTGAAATGTATCTTGACGTACAGGGTAATCCTGCAAAATGTCAAACTCTTAGCTTAATTAGTAACTGAGCTACAGAAGACGGGAGCTAAGTTGCAGGGTATATTAAACATCATCATCGTCATCTGTACTTAAATGTAAATCACTATCACTGCCGCTATCTGTGTTAACATGAATTATTAGTGGTTCAACAATTTTGTCTACGATCCCTTCTAGAGTCATCATCATATCCTCTTCCTTTATTACATGTTCTTCACAATTACTCCAATGTGTGCTTGTTACATGCCCAATGGTTTCCATTAAAACGGTTTGACGTCTGCAAATTTAAATGTGGTAATCTTTGCTGCAACGTGATTTTTAATTTGGGTTTATATGAGCTCGATCGGATTCAACTCGCAATGATATGGTGGTAGCCTCAGCACAATTTCAGGAATTTCAGTTTTATAAAAAAGCCATGTATTATTCGCCGTATAGCATTTTTCACAATGTCATCAACATTTGTTGCCGTTGACGGTCTGCCTCCCCCACTTCTGGGGCTGCGAATCTCTCCGGTTTCCTTGTGCTCCTTTATTAATCAGTACGCAGTGAATCTTGCTACCCCTATAAATAAAACGAAACAAAACTGTGTAATTTGGATGATATTTTAAAGACAATATCAAATCAAATCAAAATTTAATGAAACCTGTGATGAAACCAATAAGGTTCAGGTACTACAAATAAAGTATTGCACTATAATTGTAAATTACTTGCCTTACTCATTGCATCCACAATTTTAGCGATCACAGCGAGTTTTTTCGGTTTGGGTTCGTTAGTTACAATCTGTTTGTACAGATTTAAAATACCTTGCTTTTCGGCTAAGGTTAAGTGGCCCATTTCTAACATTTTACGCTACTACACGAGTCGCAAATAACACAAAATAAAAAATCAAATAAATTGAAGCTAATTCTAAAAAAGATTTCATCAATATTTAATTAAAACATAAAAATTAATGAAAACTTTTTAATGATCTGCTACCTCACCCGCCTGGGACAGAAGTTTTACTTAGATCCAGCACTAGTGGGTGTAATGAGAAAAAAAATAGCAGTCGAGGGCGGCGTAACATCCACTCCCCCTCACCGAGATAAAAAAAGACAAATGCGGAAGAAATAATCATGACGGAATTGCGACGTGATGGAATGATCAATTAATCAACTCCGAATTATGAATCGTCTGACGAGAAACAAAAAAGAACTTTTACCGGTGATGACTCATCACAATTTATGTCGAAATATATTTAAATACGTTGCTATAGTGATTAGCATTAAATGTGTATCCTAAATTAAAATAATTTGTTTCTATGGTGGATCAAGCATGAAGTATTTCGCAATCTGTGTGCTCCATGGTCAGGGGATATTTAATACGTTAAATGTTGGACTCTTTGTTTCCCACATGCCGCAGTAGCTCAGCCCTCGAATTTATGTCGCTATTAAAACTTCCAACAATGTAAATATGCGTGAGCAAAGGAAGATTAACGAGGCAGATACTGTTGAGGATACAATGGTCACGCAATATCTACGGTGCTAAATGTTACACCCACAGGTAAATGGGCACCCATGTGATCTATTATACCCGGCGGTACGAAATATGGATGCTTAAAAGTGATAGGAAACTTACTTAGTAAAATTCGTTATTAATTTGTAATTTGTGATTGTTCAAAAATAAGCACAGGTACGGTAGTAATTCCTTCTTCACAATCAAGTCTTTTGAAAATGTTGCACATCAAGGTCCTACGGACCGACATCTGGCTTTCCTTAAGGTTCTAATCTGGGACCGTTGTTTTCTATATTATTTATTAATAATTTGCTTGCATCTTTTCTTCTTGTATTACTTTCGTCAAAAGATCTGTAGCGAAGTGAACGTTGTGAATGTTACGAAGTATAAACGGGTTTTTGATTGAGTTTTCTTCATACCTCCCATGATATCACCTATGTGAAGTTAGCCCCCAGCCCCCTCTTATGGGAATTTACGTGTATAGAAAAACTCTAATTACTCGAGTACCGTTAGAGATACCGCAACAAAACTAACACTGTTCGAACGAACGTTCTTCTGCCAATCTAAATGTGGAAAAGTCCGATCCGAAATATGTAAATTAGTGTCCGTAATTAATTAATAACTGTTTAGGTGACACGGAATATTTGCAAAAATCGGGATTTTCATTGGGCTGTATCTCGTTAACCCTTTGTTCAATCTTAATCCGATCGCAATTAGATGTGTTTGAGGTAGTATGCGTGGGCGAAGGTCGGCATGTTTTGCGACAGCTTGCGTTGTTAAACCGGCCGGCCGTCTTCCAGCCCCCTCTTATGGGAATTTACGTGTATACAAAAACTCTAATTACTCGAGTACCCTTATAGATACCGCAACGAAACTAACACTGGTCGAACTAGCGTTCTTCGGCCAATTTAAAAGTGGAAAAGTCCGATCCGAAATATGTAAATTAGTGTCCGTAATTAATTGATAACTGATTAGGTGACAGGGAATATTTGCAAAAATCGGGATATTCAATGGGCTGTATCTTGCTAACCCTTTATACAATCTCAATAAAACCAACACCATTCGATTCCCCGCTTCTTCGACTATAGGAATCTCAAAAAGTCCGATCGCAATTAGATACGTTTGAGGTAGTATGCGTGGGCTCTTACTAAGGCATGTTTTGAGACAGCTTGCGTTGTTAAACGGGACGTCCATTGGATATTGATTGTTGCAAATTTATATACCCATACATTCATGGTGCTGGATCCACTAACAAATAATCCTTCCACAGCCACATATTTAGATAGAATGCAAAATTTCTTAAATCAGCTGCTTTTACGCACCCATTTGTGACATTCAAATGCAAAAATATTTCATACCCAATTCAACGCGATTCATATAACTGTGGTGTTTACATAATTCATTACGCTGAATGTTTTTTTAAAGAAAATTCGATTGCAACAGACTTTAATCCAACCTCGTATAGAGCATATATAAAAGACACCATTCTAACTTATTCTGAACTCACAGTTAATTCATGTATATACTGCGGAGAAGGTGGAATGGAGCCTACACATGAATGCAGTAAATGCAACAGGCAAAGTCATCATGTTTGTTATGGCAACTCAATAAAATATTTTGTGTGTGATTTTTGTGGTACATCTTAATTGACAATCATTAACAGACTTTATCCACCCATATGCGTGGGCTAAGGTTGGCATGGCAACACCATACTAACTTATTCTATCGAATTTTATAGTGGGAAAGTCCTATCAGAAAGTACATTTTTATGAATATGTATTACGAATATGTATATAAAAATTGACTTGTTCTGCTTAAACATAAAAGCTGATGTGGACTACAGCAATAAACGTCATTTTGGACAAAACAGGTATTGTCATCGTATGCCCAGAAGAAATTTCGTCAGAAGATTTTAACATTTTTATCGTAGAGCGCAGATATTCGACTCGGTCACTTGAACCTAGTAAATGTGGAACAGTTCGGTCATAAATAAGACCAGAATTTGAGATATTGTCTGGTTAATACATTTTTATTGGATTTTTATGCCAAAATCCAGATGGGTGGATAAAGTCTGTTAATGATTGTCAATTAAGATGTGCCACAAAAATCACACACAAAATATTTTGTTGAGTTGCCATAACAAACATGATGACTTTGCCTGCTGCATTTACTGCATTCATGTGTAGGCTCCATTCCACCTTCTCCGCAGTATATACATGAATTAACTGTGAGTTCAGAATAAGTTAGTATGGTGTCTTTTATATATGCTCTATAGGAGGTTGGATTAAAGTTTGTTGCAACCGAATTTTCTTTAAAAAGACATTCAGCGTAATGAATTATGTAAACACCACAGTTATATGAATCGGGTTGAATTGGGTATGAAATATTTTTGCATTTGAATGTCACAAATGGGTGCGGAAAAGCAGCTGATTTAAGAAATTTTGCATTCTATCTAAATGTGTGGCTGTGGAAGGATTATTTGTTAGTGGATCCAGCACCATGAATGTATGGGTATATAAATTTGCAACAATCAATATCCAACGGACGTCCCGTTTAACAACGCAAGCTGTCTCAAAACATGCCGTAGTAAGAGCCCACGCATACTACGTCAAACGTATCTAATTGCGATCGGACTTTTTGAGATTCCTATAGTCGAAGAAGCGGGGAATCGAATGGTGTTGGTTTTATTGAGATTGTATAAAGGGTTAGCGAGATACAGCCCATTGAATATCCCGATTTTTGCTAGTATTCCCTGTCACCTAATCAGTTATCAATTAATTACGTACACTAATTTACATATTTCGGATCGGACTTTTCCGCTTTTAAATTGGCTGAAGAACGCTCGTTCGACCAGTGTTAGTTTCGTTGCGGTATCTATAAGGGTACTCGAGTAATTAGAGTTTTCCTATACACGTAAATTCCCATAAGAGGGGGCTGGAAGACGGCCGGCCGGTTTAACAACGCAAGCTGTTGCACAACATGCCGACCTTTGCCCACGCCTACTACTTCAAACCTATCTAATCGGGATCGGACCTTTTGACATTCCTATAGTCAGAGAAGCGGGGAATCGAATGGTGTGGGTTTTATTAAGATTGAACAAACGGTTAACGAGATACAGCTCATTGAATATCTCGATTTTTGCAAATATTCCGTGTCACCTAATCAGTTATTAATTAATTACGGACACTAATTTACATATTTCGGATCGGACTTTTCCACTTTTAAATTGGCCGAAGAACGCTCGTTCGACCAGTGCTAGTTTCGTTGCGGTATCTACAAGGGTACTCGAGTAATTAGAGTTTTTCTATACACGTAAATTCCCATAAGAGGGGGCGGGAAGACGGCCGGCCGGTTTAACAACGCAAGCTGTTGCAAAACATGCCGACCTTCGCCCACGCCTACTACTTCAAACCTATCTAATCGGGATCGGACCTTTTGACACTCCTATAGTCAAAGAAGCGGGGAATCGAATGGTGTGGGTTTTATTAAGATTGAACAAACGGTTAACGAGATACAGCTCATTGAATATCTTGTTTTTTGCAAATATTCCCTGTCACCTAATCAGTTATCAATTAATTACGGACACTAATTTACATATTTCGGATCGGACTTTTCCACATTTAGATTGGCAGAAGAACGTTCGTTCGAACAGTGTTAGTTTTGTTGCGGTATCTCTAGCGGTACTCGAGTAATTAGAGTTTTTCTATACACGTAAATTCCCATAAGAGGGGGCTGGAAGACGGCCGGCCGGTTTAACAACGCAAGCTGTCGCAAAACATGCCGACCTTCGCCCACGCATACTACCTCAAGCACATCTAATTGCGATCGGACTTTTTGAGATTCCTATAGTCGAAGAAGCGGGGAATCGAATGGTGTTGGTTTTATTAAGATTGAACAAAGGGTTAACGAGATACAGCCCAATGAAAATCTCGATTTTTGCAAATATTCCGTGTCACCTAATCAGTTATTAATTAATTACGGACACTAATTTACATATTTCGGATCGGACTTTTCCACTTTTAAATTGGCCGAAGAACGCTCGTTCGACCAGTGCTAGTTTCGTTGCGGTATCTACAAGGGTACTCGAGTAATTAGAGTTTTTCTATACACGTAAATTCCCATAAGAGGGGGCGGGAAGACGGCCGGCCGGTTTAACAACGCAAGCTGTTGCAAAACATGCCGACCTTCGCCCACGCCTACTACTTCAAACCTATCTAATCGGGATCGGACCTTTTGACATTCCTATAGTCAAAGAAGCGGGGAATCGAATGGTGTGGGTTTTATTAAGATTGAACAAACGGTTAACGAGATACAGCTCATTGAATATCTTGTTTTTTGCAAATATTCCCTGTCACCTAATCAGTTATCAATTAATTACGGACACTAATTTACATATTTCGGATCGGACTTTTCCACATTTAGATTGGCAGAAGAACGTTCGTTCGAACAGTGTTAGTTTTGTTGCGGTATCTCTAGCGGTACTCGAGTAATTAGAGTTTTTCTATACACGTAAATTCCCATAAGAGGGGGCTGGAAGACGGCCGGCCGGTTTAACAACGCAAGCTGTCGCAAAACATGCCGACCTTCGCCCACGCATACTACCTCAAGCACATCTAATTGCGATCGGACTTTTTGAGATTCCTATAGTCGAAGAAGCGGGGAATCGAATGGTGTTGGTTTTATTAAGATTGAACAAAGGGTTAACGAGATACAGCCCAATGAAAATCCCGATTTTTGCAAATATTCCGTGTCACCTAAACAGTTATTAATTAATTACGGACACTAATTTACATATTTCGGATCGGACTTTTCCACATTTAGATTGGCAGAAGAACGTTCGTTCGAACAGTGTTAGTTTTGTTGCGGTATCTTACGGTACTCGAGTAATTAGAGTTTTTCTATACACGTAAATTCCCATAAGAGGGGGCTGGGGGCTAACTTCACATAGGTCATGATATCGGTGAGATACTAGTACAAGTAAACCAAATACAAAAAGAAAAACCGAAATATAACAAGCAAAAAATCGTAATCACAAACAATAACAACATACAAAAGGATATAGCAAATGCTAACGAAGAATCATGCAACACATTTGAAGAGTTATCCAAAATACTAGAGACTATAATAAAATCTAACCAAACAACAATTTTTATAAAAAGAAGACAAAAAAATTATGGGTTTATAAATGGTTTTTGTGATTCTTAATGTGACCAAAACTTACAAAAAATCGATTTCGTATGTCAGTTATTTGCTCTGATATTCGCCAAATAAAGATTTCTCCACACATCAAAATTACATAATTTGCGGACGATGTGTGATGACCGAAAATACTTCTTTCCTGTGATACTTTATCAAGTATCTTGATGCCTGATAAAACTAAAGAAAATTCTCACAGGCTTCATCTTTCCTGGAATTTTGTCGCAACACTGGGCATTCTAACTTCATCGTGACAGCAGACAGGACCTCCTGGATACTGTACCTGGTGGCCATTAAATGTAGTATCATTATACAAACGTCAGCAGAAACATTGACAAGAAAAAGTAATTAGAAATAGTTCGCCTTTGTCCATGTTTTAATAAAACAAAGTATAATGTACGTCATTGACGTGTATTATATTACACGGGATAAAGGTATAATATTCCTTGTGCCTCGGGCTAAAGTTTTAAAACTCTATCGGCCTCATTATAACCACAGAACAACGAAACTATAAAGCCAAGTCAGCTCGAAAATCAATTTTAGATTTTTCTCTTCGGCAATTACCGATGATGGCGGCAGCCGATCCGTCAATTACTCTCACCATTAAGCTCCGTTGGACCTCAACGATGCTCAATTTAGTGCGGGTGGATGATGGTGGCGCCATGAATGCAAAGAGTATAAATTTGCGCACAGGTATTTTAATGAAGTTTTGCACGCACGGCGACCCCAGCGCCATCTAATAATTCTTTACGGCGAATTTACGGCCGCCAGACGCGGCTTGCGATGCATATTAATTATTCCTAATTACGTTTTAGTTGGTTCGTTATGAAGGATCACGAGTCGCGGCCACTTCTGGCCTACGATAATGAGACTCGAGCAGGAGACCTCTCACCTGACGCAGATGTCAACAGATAGCCGCCCTTTGTCGGCTCACACTGTTCACTCATCTGATCTAGAAGACGCGTCGTGACCGCGTTAAAAATAACTTGTTATCGTAATTTAAAAAGGTATATTCGTTATCACTTTCTATTTCGTTGCCAAAAAATATTAAACATAAAAGTTGTTTGACTATTTTTTCCCATATTTTCACAAATTCTAATTATGTCTAAATAATAAAATAAAAGCATGGCGACTATGACGTCTTTTTTTTAAATGGCAACATATGACGTGGTATCAAAATGAGTAAAGTGAACGCAAAATGATCAATATTTTAATTTATTATTAGAAAAGAGAAAGGAAATACAGGTTGCTAACTTAAATTAGGCAAAGCAAACTTAAAAATAAATAATGTGAATAACGCAAAGGTTCGAACTGAGCACCATTTACTTCTTGACAATAATAAAGTCTGTCAATAAAACCCTGTAGTGAGTT
This sequence comes from Melinopterus prodromus, assembly GCA_964023965.1. Lineage (NCBI taxonomy): Eukaryota > Metazoa > Arthropoda > Insecta > Coleoptera > Scarabaeidae > Melinopterus > Melinopterus prodromus. The sequence goes on from OZ030398.1 coordinate 5,098,902, forward strand.
AGACAAGGCCTGTGCTGGAGTGCGTATTAACTCACGTCGGATTTGTTCCTTCAAGTTTTCTAAACTATCCGGTCTATCTTGTAAACCCAATTTTTTAAATCACCCCATAAATAAAAATCCAATGGGCTTAAGTCCGGTGAACGTGGAGGCCACTCTATTGTCCCCCTTCTCAAATCCAAAGATTTTGAAAATAGTTATTCAAAAATTGACGGACTGTTGCGGAATAATGGGGAGGTGCTCCATCCTGTTGAAACCAAACCGTGTTGATGTCTTCAATTCTTTGGATATCAGAACAAATGTTTTGTTGCAGCAAGTCCAAATATTTCTGCCCAGTCAGCGACTCGTCTATAAAATATGGACCTATAATGTGGGTATCTAAAATACCAACCCAGACATTAACTTTTTGGGGATGCTGGGTATGCGCCTCCTGTATCCAATGTGGATTTTCTGCCGCCCAGTAACTACAATTGTGACGATTAACAGTGCCGTTTAAGCAAAATGTTGCGTCGTCGGAAAGCAGAATTTTCTTAACAAATTCATTGTTGTGACACAGCTCGGTCATCTGTTCACAAAACTGTAACCTTCTATCGTGGTCATCTTCCGATAGCTCTGCACTAAATGAATTTTATATGGACGGTACTTTGCTTGTTTAAGAATTCTTCCAACAGATCGACGACTTATTCCAACATTTAAAGCTAGTTGATTGGTGGATGTTTGCGGGGAATCTTAGACAGACAACAAAACATCCAAGCTCCTTTCTTCATTTGTTGCCGATATGGTTCGAATTCTAGAATCACCACGTACGCTTCCAGTAGCATCAAAGCATCCTACAATTTTGCTGACAGTAGACTGGGTAATGGGATTTCTGTCGGGATGGACATCATTGGATTAATCGCAAACGTCTTGTTGCTTTCGTTTATGGTCTCCATAACCTACCATCATTAAAATTTAAATTTTTTCACGTTCCGTTAATCTAGCCATTTTATAAACTAACTAAACAAATTGTACTATTGACCACCACGTGTATACCATGGAAATGAAACAACAATAATTTCAAAAATTAATGCTGCAATTATAATTTTTGACATCAACCTTTTTGAAAACCCTTACTTAATAGGAAACTTTTGAGTACGGATTATTTTTCAGCGCAGAGACACGTATCAAAAACGCGTATGCACATTCCATTCACAACATCCGCGGTTGCCAGAGTTAAGATAGAGAAGTTTATACATCATTGAACTTTTTCGAAACACTTAAGTGAGAGGAAACTTTTGAGGGCGGATTCGTATTCAGCGAAAAGAAATTTAAAAATCGCCTATGCATATTCCCTTCACAATAACCGCGTTTGCTAGAGTTAAGATAGACAAAATTTCAGTCATTGAATTCAGAAATAAATTCTTTATTAAAGTTTGAACGAAACCGTCCCAGTTGAAAACCAAAAGTTAACATACCTGATACAGTCTGTATGAAATCAAAAAAATGTAATATCAATAGACACAGCGGTATACACAAACCATGTGCCAAAATTCATAAAAAACAACATTTTCTTATTTTTTTATCTTGCATACAGGCTGTTTCAGAAATAACAGTACGAACGAAATTGTATTGAATAAATCGGCTGAGACCAGCCCTGGTAAATAGCCTAACTAGAATGACTGAAATACGGTTGCAAATGTACGTACGAACATATTTCAATTGAAAATTAGAGAGATTAGTATGTACCTAATCCAAAAATCTGATAAGGATTTACAAACGCGATAGCGATATCCGTCGAACTAAACAAACCGACTTTGCACAATCCAAAAGATTCTTATTGCTGATAAACAAACAAACAATTGACAACAATTGGCAAATACCTACGTACGTAGGTATAAAGGGAGACCGATATGTACTATCGTGGCCATATATTATGTCCCCTCTTTTGAATCATTGGATTAGTGCGCTTGACCCACAAAAAGCTATATTATACAATGCCAGCGATTCCTTTATTAGAAGAGCTAGAATAATGAAATATAAACTATAGGCTACCCCCTAATGCATAGGTTTAAAGTTTATTACATAATCATTGTTTATCCTGCATTGTCCCTACAAAAGATTGAGTTGAAGCATCTCATGATTGCTGCAATTGACGCGGCGCTCTTCGGTCTTTGAGGCGAGCGGGGGAAGGGATCGACAGCGACGCTGCCAGTAGTGGGGGATCGCACGTGCATTAGTTACTAGAAGAACAGTGTTTACGGATACAATGTAACGACACGGCGATTGTGCCTCGCCAAAGAAATTTGGATATCCGGCGATAGATTACCGAATTAAAAAATAAGTGCAAAATGAGTCAATAAAATAACAGAACCACGAACAGGCAGTTGGAAGTCCCATGGGAATTCTTGGTAATTTAAATTAAGTGTCGGGATTACCATTTAAAATTAATGAGTGATCTGCAAAATATTCTACGTGTCTGCAAATTTACGATGCTAAATTTGTAAAAGTTTTTAGATATTTTTAAGTTTTATACGCTCAGTGCTGACGTTTGTAATATATGTAATATATCAAGAGTTGTATTTATTTTATATTGTATGTGCATGTATTTAAATATTATGAATAAATAAACTGTTGAAACTGTTATAATAGTTTGAATATTGATATAACAAAATCGGGCATACTTTTTAAATATTTTTTGGGTTTATCAAGCAAACTTAATTTAGTATTCACCACTAATCGAAAAATCTAACTCCATATTATTAGATCTATCCGCTTCCATCAAAATCTTGTTTACAATCTTATTGTATAAAAACTGAAGAAAACAAAAACGCTGATCGATAGCAGAGATTTCTCTCGTACCGTATGCCGATAACGTCGAAACAGCATTGAATTTTGAAATAAAAACTTGTAGTACAATAGGAAATGCAAAGCTAATTTTCTGTATTATTTGTTCAACTTTGAATTATTTAGAATTTGTTAAGTTAAGCTTGCTTGAGTTAGCATCCTGTAGTGTCGCTCTTTGTTGTTTTGTCAAAAAAAAAATTCTCAAACAACTTTTACGTTTAATATGTTTTGATAAAATTAATAATTTACGCTGTGCAGACAATATTCCATTTAGTTGCCCAACCCTGTATAAGACCTGCATTATGAATTATGCTAGACAACTTGTCGTAGCACCTTCTAGGATAATAGCATATCTTTTGCTTATGTTTCTAATATTAGAAGTAGGATTCACCAGCTCATGATCGTATTGATCCGATTTGTTTCTGTTCAAGTAAAATATGATTTGAAAACAATTAATACTAAACAACAAAACAAAAGTAATGGAACGGAGATAATGTGAGTCAAAAATTATATTTTTACGATGTACGCGAGTGTATTGTTTGCATCAGTTATACAATTAATAGGGTAATATTAATCGAAGGCTTATATAGTGAATACTTTCTCTTAAACTTTGCTATGTTGGAGTTCCATATTTTACCTTATTTGTTTATCTATAATTCTTAAATCACAAAGGATTGCTTCAATTGTTGATAATGTCAGACAATCATAACAAAATAAGAGAAAATGAGAAGAAAATGCGTTTTCTGCTTTCAGTTTTTTATAGATAGATCTAGGGACTGCAATTTGCATTTGTTTTGACGTAACCATGGTACCCGCCAGTTTGATTCCTAAACCGAAAGCAGTGTCATTATGTGTTCATTATGAAACCAAAGAGGAAAAATAATAATTTTCTTTCCTGTGGCTTGGAGTAGTGCTGTTGCCTAAAAACCAACATAAAATCATTAGTTAGGCAATTTTACACTTTTGACATGGGCCCAAATTTAATTCTAAAAGGTACTGGCAATTTCACGTTAGTTCATTCAAGTTATCCTAGCGGGAAAATTGAAATAATTGTCCTAGTTTTTCAATAGACGTAGTTGCGTTGTGTTACATGGAAAAGTATGACATGATTTTTATTTTTCCATACGACTGATCTCAGACAATGGTGTTCCCATTAGCGGAGAACAACGCATATATGACGCAATAATACCATTTATTAATAGACCTAGGTATTTACTTACACAAACTGGCGATGTATGGAACTGAATACGCTTATGTTTAATACAGCGCGCGCTCCATGAAGCGGAGAGAGCAAGCCGGTTGATCTAAAGCAATTAGGCAGAACGTTAAGCACGCATCACAAGTGGTGCAAATTTTCACGTTGAATGCTCCAAGTTTCTTGATGGGGATATTATACACACACGCCCCTCTCATAGAGGGCACCACCAACTCTGACGATAATACGAGCAGGGCCACCAACCCGCAAAATATACGACTATGACACCTCCGAGTGCAATCCAGATACTGACACGAAAACGTTGAGTTACGGTGACCAGAAATTCTGTAGAAATTCCAGAAATACGATTGGAGGATTATATAATTCAAGTACATCTTACTGAGCTGAACCCCCCCCCCCCCAAGTCTTTATACAGATTTGCTTTACCACATTTTTTTTGTCTACCTCAAGCTTTTTTCTTTCGTTCCTTTTTGCACCTTGCAGATACCGTTTCAGGATCTTTTTTCTGTAGAAATCAGCTGGTATTGCGTTTTACCTCTGTGACGTTTTCCCATATAACCAATGTCTTGATAGAAGCTTTCTCCATGTTTATCCGGGAAAAGTCTAAATGTGTAAATAAGTGCAAATAAGTGAATTTTTTACTTTATTTAATGAAGTATTGCACTGAAGTTTTCGATATTCGCGACTTTTAGCATCCCTTACCATCTCAGCTAAACTTTACAACCATCGATACAAAGTGTTCAAAAATGAAACTACAACAGCTTCTTAAAGTATTTCTTATTCGACATTTATATTTTATTTAGTTTTAAATTTCTTATTAGAACAAAAATAATGACAATTCAATTCTGTAAGTTAAGTGTAATATTTTTTTGGTTCTGATGGAGCCGATGAAGATTGTTGTTTTTGTTGTACCATGGCGCACCAACAATGGTCTCGAGCACATTATTTCGGACCTTTGAGTGAGGTTGATATTGCACACAAAGAAACGTTGTCTCAATTCAAATCAACCTTTGTTAATCTAAAACAACGCTTTTATATATTCGCAATATACAGGGTTAGCGAAAATTACCGGAACACCTAAATAATTCTCCCACCGTAAGAAATTTCAAAAAATTGTTCGACAAAAGTTTCTTGACTTAAGCAAGCTATCGCTTAAATATATTTTCAGTATACAGGTTGCTCATTTTATTATAGAAATTGTGTAACTTTTCCTTGTTTAAAGAGAACATCCTATATATTATTACATTTTTTATTCTAAGATTAAGTCTAAGAATTTTTTATAGGAATCATTTTTTTATAAAATGCGTTGTTTTTAATTATAAGCTATTAACTAAAAATATACAGGCTGGTTATTTTATTATGGAAATTTGCAAACCTTTCCTTTTTCTAACAGAACACCCTGAATATTTTACATTTTTTTAATGCTAAAATTAATTCTACATTTTAGTTGTAAGCAATAAATAAAAACTCATGAACTTCTATTTTAACCAAACGGGTAAAAAATAGCAACAACACAATTAACTAGAATTTAGTTGGGCAGTTTGGAGCCACATTAAAATAAATGTATATGAATGTGGGAAAATATTCTTAATTTGAAAGTGAGGAGTTTTGATTAATTGCTCATTACTCAATAATAATGTATTTTTAAACTGATTTCTACGAAAAATTCTTAGAATTAATCTTAGAATTAAAAAAATAAAAATATACAAAGTGGATTAGAACATGGTTTTGCAAATTTCCATAGTAAATTGAACACACTGTATATTAAACTATATTTAAGCGAGAGGTTGCTTAAACTCCAAAACTTTTTTGACTTTTTTGCAGTCGGAGAATTATCTAGGTGTTCCGGTAATTTTGGTTAATAGCTTAAAATTAAAACATAATGCAAAAAAATAAATAATGGTTCCTATACAAAATTCTTAGAATTGATCTTAGAACTGAAAATGTAATAATATATAGGGTGTTTACCTATTTAAAAAAGGAAAGGTTGCCAAATTTCTATAACAAAATAACAACCCATTATATTGAAAATATTTTTGAACGATAGCGTGATTAAAGCTAAAAGCTTTTGTTTGAACAAGTTTTTGAAATTTCTTGTGGTTGGCGAATTATTTATGTGCTCCGGTAATCTTGGCTTACCCTGTATATCGTTCATTAAAGAAAACCGTTGTTTTGGCCGGTTGTCTCACTTTAAGATTGTAGAATTTTAAATGAATATGATTGTGTTGTCTTAACACAAACAATTTCTGTTAAGAATGTTATTTTCTTAACATTAGACAGCTATGCTCTGTGTGTAGTGTATCCCGATAACTGTATTCCAGACACCCATACTCGCATTAATAATATAATTGCTTGCATAGTAGGAGCTGATTTTGCACTGGCGATGACGGGGCTGACGAGGCTCCGTCCCACTAGTCTCTACATTTTGCGGAATTTTAGGTCGAGTTTATCCCGTTGTTTCTTGACATGTACTTTCTATCTCAACTTGGCATCCCATTTGGTATCGTACCAACTTGTTTTGCTGTATCATCTAGTTTGATGGGCCATCTCTTTCTCCATTGGTTGAGTTTTTTCGCAGTTATTTGTAATTTTTAGTTGCTTCTGCGTCACTAATCGCCAAAATAGCAGCACAGTCAGCAACCATTGCCACTGTACTTTCTTCATCATATATCAAGTATGCAGTAGGTATAAAGTAGTCCCACTACAGTCCCTTGTGGTACTCCGGCTTTGATATAGTGTTGTTAGGGTGTTTGTCGTATTATTACACCCTGAGGTGACGGTCTTTCAATGATTTTAACAGGTCGGTATATTCAGTAGGAAGCTGCTGTTCCAAAACAAGATAATTTTGTTTTGAATACCTTCTGATCTTCTATTGTTTAACAGAATATCAATCTAATTATGTGGCTATAAAAAGCGAAGATGTTGAAACGGAAGTCCCAAACTAATTTATTATTTCGTTCTCCCAAATTGCTTTTCGCGAAGTTTCTCGGCATTTTTCGCGGGCGGGCCGAGAGGAGGCTGGGGTGGGGCCAAGGTGGGAATCCGGAAAGCGGCAGGAGTCGCGGAGGCGGCAGGAGAAGAATTCGCAATCACGCTAACCGAATATATCTTATTCAATATTGCGTTCACGTCCGCGCGTTTTAAAGATAAAGTTCTTTTAATTTAATTCGTATAAGTCAACAGTCCGTGACGGGAAAAATCCGGACGTGACGCGCTGGTGAGGCCCTCACGCTGCTTGCCGGTGGCCTACTTTGCCTACACGTATTACGAAATAAAGGAGCACGACCTGAGGCCCTCGAAATTAAAATTAAAATATTCATGGCCACTTGCGGTAACCGCATCATGCCCTATTCCTTTCCAATGTGACTCGTTAAGGTGTTCGTTTATATTTATTTTCTTCTGCATTAATTACGTACTTGCAAAAACAGCTTTGACATTTGGGTACAACATCTTCACAAAAAAGTAGCAAAGAAGATTCAGTAGATGTCAAGCACAACTCTGCGTTGAAAATTAACATTTTAAAATGCAAATAGAGATTTTTAAGCCGCTTTATGTTTTATTACAACTTTTAGTACAATAATAAGCATTAAATATTCGCGCTACAGACCTCTATACCATATAACTCCGCAGCGTGTGTGGATGAATACGAATCCGGGCGCAGATGTTAAGTATTTCACGTCGCTTTGGAAATAAATAGATCAATAGATTCATTTTGCCATTTTTTGCGAAATTATAGTGAACGAACCTCACAACAATGCACGAGAAACTAAAACATGTTCCCTCACTTGTTTGTATTTATATTTAAAAACTTCCAACTCGTTGAATAACAAATTTCCTTCATATTACCGGTAAAAATGTAATTAAAGAGGAACAACCTCATCCAGCCGTTTTATCAAGGACTAGCAATATAAGTCAGGAAACGAATATAAGGATAATGGAATACAAATACATACTACGAACCTTCATAACCAAACAAATACTGCGAGCAATGCGTAGTACGTTGACTGTCACAACCAAGCAAACGTTAATTGATAATAAAAGCGACTATTTAGTCGACTCTTTGGTAATAACACATATGTAGACACATATGTAGACCAATAAGTTCATATCCAAAAGCTCCAGAACGCATTGACATTGCATAACAAACAGTATAAAAAAGTTTAGTTATAATCGTAACTGTTTCAGTGTGTTTATCATTAGTTCTAATAATTAATATACAATGCAAGTTATCATTTCCAACTGATACAAGTGATTACACTAAAACCAGTCACTTTTTTACCTCGGCTCTAGGACGCATACGAGACACAATGAATCTAAAAGAGAGGCCAGATTATGAGTCTTCGATTAACGATATTATCCCACATAGGCGCTGAAAATCTGAAAATCTTTCATGAAGGAAGTAATATATTTCACTGGGGAGGGGGTATAGGGTTAGGTCCTCACACAAGAAGGGAAAAAAAGAGATGAGGGAAGGATCCTGAAAGAGTGCTGCTCTATGCAAAACGACAAATTGTCACATTCGAAACGTGAATCCTACGATGTCCTTTTTCTTCCTTTCAGGGCGTGCCGCTGCGCGAACGTCCCTAATGCCGGGGATGTCACCGCGCGAGATGAATGAGTTTACTTTGTTTTACTGATCGGGCGAATGCCACCAACATCCGCAATGTGGAATATCTCAACACTCTTATTTCCATCTATTATTTATGGTGCCCTGTTTGGAAATTTGTGCTAAAAACTGGTTTCTGCCATATTCTTTTCTTTGTTTTATAGTTAATAATAAATTTGTTGTTTTGGGATGATACGACTCAAAAAAAGGGTGTTCTTTGTTCGACCTTTTTTATTGTCCTATATTTCGCCAAATCTTGTTGGCTTCCTCAGGAACTAAAAACACAATTGACAAACAACGCAACAATCTAAAAAAAAAATCTAAAGTAAACGACATTAGACATATAATCTAAAGGAGTTATCTGTTTTAATCTAGTAAAGAAGTTCCCCACTGTCCCAAGATTATAGTAGGCTATTCTTAAATTAAATATTCTTGAAAAAAAAATAAAAAAAATGCCTCTTTTCCTTTGTAATATATATTAATTCCTTAGGTACCGGTTTCGTATTTAAACATCATCAGCCTAAATGGTAAGGTAATTAAAAACATTTAAACGAAGCACGTGTGCCATTAGTGAACGATTAGTGAACGTCGTCTTCGTTCACTAATGGCACACGTGCTTCGTTTATATGTTTTTAATTACCTGACCATTTAGGCTGATGATGTTTAAATACGAAACCGGTACCTAAGGAATTAATATATATTACAAAGGAAAAGAGGCATTTTTTTTCAAGAATATTTATTTAATATAACCTTTGTCGACATGGACATTATCCAAAAATATTCTTAAATTGTCTAAAGAAAAAACACGGGAGAGTACTTGCGACAAGCCTGGAATGAAGGGAAGCTTTCGGTAAATGATGGCATAACACCGCGCAGGAGCCGTCATGTCTGTAATCACACTCCTGTGAGTGACACCAAAAATCAGCTTCCTAAGTAAATATTTAGGGTACCCATTATTAGGAAATGTTTTAAATATTTTAGTTTTATTCTTAGCATGAAAAGTGTGATGCGACAGCTTTAAAATTCGCTTGTGCATGGCCGTGACCATATTTAACTTTTGGCTATGACGGTTTGATTTGAAATTCAAATACCTGCCAGAGCTCGTTCCCTTCTGATACCAGTCCGTCCTTATATCACCTCCCTCCCCCCTAATCAATAACGCATCTAAAAACGGTTAAGAATTCTCATTTTCCCTCTCAACAGTAAACTCAATATGACTATTAAAATTATTAAACACACAAAGAACATCGTCGATAAATTCTGGTGGTAAGGATAATACCAAGTCATCCACATATTTTCTGATAAAACCGAGTTGGCAAGGCAATGTGGGCAAGATCCGCAACAACAAGTAATCGAGTACGATCTTGCCGATAATCGGACTCAGCGGGGATCCCATAGGAGTGCCAAAAACCTGGCTGTAAAAAACGTCATCCCAGACAAAGTAATTCCTATCAAATAAAAACTTAATAGTCTGTATGAACAGTGCCCTGTCCACCCCTCTCACATTGCTGATAAGTTGCCATTCCTCTTCAATTATCTGAAGGACAAGTTGAAGAGGTAACAAGGAAACCACAACAAAAAAAACAAAACATGGCCATCAGGCAAAACAAACCCCTGGTACATCTCAACAAAAGTGAAGGAGTCTTTAATGTTGAACTCAGTGTAATCCTGAAAAGCTTTTGTGAGAATGTTGGCAGCAAACACAGAAAGATGATACACTGGTGAGCCAATACATGACATGACATTTTACATGACATTTTTGAGCGAAAAAGTCGTTCCGATGTCCACAGCCGTTCTGTTTAGTTGGTTGACATGTTATTAACATCCATGCTTGTCGCTGTGTTTTAAGACCATTTATTAGGTATGTACAATCCGCTTTTAGATTGTTCTGTTGTTTGTCAATTGTGTTTTTAGTTCCAGAGGGAGCCAACAACATTTGGCGAAATATAGGACAATAAAAAAAGGTCTAACAAAGACCACCCTTTTATTTGGGCCGTATCATCCCAAAAAAGACAAATTTATTAGTGTACAATCATTGGCAAAAAAGTTTCACTTGGATTTATAGTTAATGATGACACAAATATTCTTCTCACACACACTTTAGTCGATTCTCTAATTCCTTTCGTACCTTTTTTGTACTTGTCGTGTTTCCACTGGAACGCATTTCAGCCGTTCGAGTTTCAATTCTCGGAAACGAACGGTCCAAAGGCCTCTAAGGAATGACAGTTATTAAAACGGAGCAGTCTTCCGGCTTGCTTTAAATGAGCATATACATTTGTCACGGAATATAGATCCTGATAAATCTTTGCGTCCAAACAGTTCCGTCTAACAAACGAAGAACGGTTTTCCTACCGCATCTGCTTATTCATTTAAATTGAGGATGTACCACCAAATGGAACAACCTTCAAACGCGAGAAACGTCGTTTATGAATTCGTTTTTTCCTGAAAGCTTTGTATGTTATCTGCTCCAAACAACAGTTTAATTACTAGTATATTATAAATAACAAAAACCAAATTGATTTTGCCTCATGAACGAAATAAGACCAAAAAGCATGGTGTTGAATCATGAATTCAAACGCGCTAAATGCCGAAATAAACGTGAATAGTTAAAACTATTGGCTTTTAAGCGGTGCGTAGCATTGGTTACATGCATATGAAAATATAAATTGCAAACGCTGAAAAGCTCGGGGCTTTTTCATGCAAGCATTTACGGATGTGAATTATTGGTAGCGGAACAATCTGATATTTTTTGCGTGCAATAATAAATACGTACCATAAATAAAAAATGATGTTACTGTTTTCAATATATGCGTGCGCTATTGTTTTAAAATAGCAATTGGAGCTAAATGACGGTAACGTATGTCCCAGTAATTGTTGCACGTGAAGTTCTGAAAAATATAACAAATATTTACAATTATATGACGTTACATATTAAATAAATATGAAATATTTTGGATGTCAAAATTAATATATTACAGATTGAAATATTAATAATTTGATCAAATTTATTATGTAGGTACAGAGTTATATTTATTAAAATTAATAATTGAGTGAATGTTTTTTGCACATATTACACTTTTACAAAAAAAGGTCATTTAGAGTGTGCTATTTAAATCGATTTTAGTACATAGATTGAAATATTTTGTTTTGTTTTAATGAATCATATTTTTTGACATTCCTTGACTAAAAAAATATGTTCTGCACGAAATTCTCGAGATTATTTGCTTGTAGAGGTTATTTGGTTTGCAATATTTATTTAATATTTATCACATTTGAATACTTAGAAAAAGTTTCTTGCCTTAATACTTTCGTAAAACCAATCGAATTCTGATTCAAATAAAATATATTGCAAGTGTTATCTTATAATATATATAATATATATATAATATATATAATTTCGTCAAAGTAGTTAGTTAATTAATAAACTACAGTTGATGAAATTCTGAATATTTTATGGCTATGACATTTTTTGATAAAATTATTAAGTTTAGCTGCATGAGCAAATTCTATTACATAGACATCGGTCGTACTGCATTAAAAGTAGTTAGCCTGGATTCCACAGATCATTTCATTCTATTGACAGCATTATTAAAAATCACAGTTTGACATAGTTTGACACTTGTTGACACTGCAGTATAGCATGATAAAGTAATGTGTCTGACCACATCAGATTTCTGTAATCTCTATTCAACGGTATAACATTCTTTTAGCTTTCACCCTCAATAACAGAAACACCGAGAAAAACCGATTTTAAAGTTTATTGGTGTCGAAAAATAAAAATTTTTGTTAAGTAATATAATCTGGTTTGTCTAAAAACGTCGTGTGTACCTACGAACGTACTTTAGCCAATCTTGGCCTGGGTTTCTGGTAAAACATTGTTAAAATCCACGCCTTAACATCCCCCAACAGCTTTCGCCACTATGGGGGCTTCGGCAGGCCCGAATTATCATTATACTGGCCCGCGTGTGTAGCACACGTCTTAAGTTGTTTGGCTTTTAGCATTCGCCGCGGAGTAAAGTAAAACTACAGAAAAACATTCACTCTGAAAACCAGGGCACGAGGATCGAACTCACGCCCCCCAGACTGATAGCCAAGCGTTTTACCACTGCGCCACAGTCTGGCTCTGTATTGTGGATTGTGTTGACAAATACCTGAGAGAGTGGGTAGTGATTCCTGTAATGCAGCGTATCTTGACGTTTTTACCCATGTCGAATCATTGAAATGGGGTTGGAAGGCGGGGAAACCCCAACAAAAATATATTATGTACGGAGTATTACGTTCGCCTATTTTTTAGAAAATAAATGTCATTCCAAGTAGAAGGTTTTATATAAAGAATTTCACTGCAACAAACAACCAGCATAATAGATTTAAATTTGAATTTATAAATAAAATCATCTTTTTTCTACCATTGTTCCAGCAGTGCATAGCCGTAATTACTACTATATATATTCGTAGCCACATCGGTCAAATTAAATTACAAAGCAGAAAAACATTTTACTCGGCTAGTTTGTAAATTAAAAAAATTGCATACGCAGACCGCATGGGTAAATACGTTTTCACGGCGAACATGAACATTTTAATGAAAAACTGGAAAATATACAGCTAATAAACCTTTATAATAAAATTATAAACCCCTAACCACAACAAGTATTTTAAAAAACCTAAATACGTATTTCAGCAACTATGTTGCCATCTTCAGTAGAACCTAAAAAGAGGAAAAGAGAGATTAGCACTTCATAGTATCTTTACTGGATATTGTCCAAGCAAATCACTAGTGGAAGTGACGTCCATGTCAAAAATTAGCCTATATATACCCATTTGTTGTTCACACCTCAGTGAATTTTGATCATTGAAGCGTAAAAAACAAGTTTTAATTAAACCAGGTCAAACAATGGCGAACTAGGTATAGGACCCCGGTCTGAATTTATTAATTTATCTCTATTCAAGTGAATAAAGATACTTTCCACGCTGTTTAGTTCCCTATTATTTGACACAGCTCTTACAAGTTTTAAGTCATCTACAACTACTTTATGACCTGTGTCTAAAATATGTTTAGCCACACTAGATTTTTCAAAACGATTATATTTAAAATGAGCTACATGTTCTTTGAACCTAGTTAAAATTGTTCTTCTAGTCTGGCCTACGTATTTTTCATTTATATACCAGATTTATCAAGTACATCTACCTTATCCTTTGGGTTTCCAAGAAGGTTTTTTATGCTATTATGAGTCGAATATGCTATACAGAGATTTTGTGATGTAAAAATACTTCTCAAACCCCTTGTATATGCACAATCGAACGGTATTTTAACATATTTCTTCTTTTCTACAGACAAAGTATTTAAAGTAGATATTTGATTTACATATATTTTTTGATTCTGCTTCTTAATCATTCTATCAACTATTTTCTCAGGGTACCCATTATGTATGACAACATTCTTAATAAACAATAATTTTTGCTGATATCTATCTGCGGACAATGATAAACCTGATTGTGTTAGTATCTTTTCGATACACGTAAATTTCTATTATATTCTTGCTATTCCTGACTACCAGAGTATCTAAAAATGGAAGTTGACCGTTAACTTCTTGTTCTACAGTAAAGTTTAGTAAAGTTTAATTTAGAATTCAAAACGAGAAGAAAATCTTGAATACTGCACTTCTTGGATAACCCAAAGGATAAAGTAGATGTACTTGATAAATCTGGTATATATTGTATCAAATGTCATGACTGTGAAAAAGAATACGTAGGCCAGACTAGAAGAACAATTTTAAACAGGTTCAAAGAACATGTAGCTCATTTTAAATATAATCGTTTTGAAAAATCTAGTGTGGCTCAACATATTTTAGACACAGGTCATAAAGTAGTTGTAGATGACTTAAAACTTGTAAAAGCCGTGTCAAATAATAGGGAACTAAACAGCTTGGAAAGTATCTTTATTCACTTGAATAGAGATAAATTAATAAATTCAGACAGGGGTCCTATACCTAGTTCGCCATTGTTTGACCTGCTTTAATTAAAACTTGTTTTTTACGCTTCAATGATCAAAATTCACTGAGGTGTGAACAACAAATGGGTTTATATAGGCTAATTTTTAACATGGACGTCACTTCCACTAGTGATTTGCTTGGACAATATCCAGTAAAGATACTATGAAGTGCTAATCTCTCCTTTCCTCTTTTTAGGTTCTACTGAAGATGGCAACATAGTTGCTGAAATACGTATTTAGGTTTTTTAAAATACTTGTTGTGGTTAGGGGTTTATAATTTTATTATTAAGTTCGCCACAGTCTCCAAAATATTGTCACAAACCTTTATACGTATTTATATATATTTTATATTTATTTTTTTACGTTTTGTGTGACAATAGAAAAATTAAGATGGTGAGTAAAATGATGGGAAAATGGGAACTTTTGACAGGCTGTTCAATTAACCTCGTACTGCGATTCTGAATGCATTTTAGATCGGTACGGTTTTGATTCTTAAAATATGTGCTAGTGTCAGTGCTAGTATAAAACTAAATTAATTAATTGATTTAAATCTGTATTGTTATAATAAAAAAAGTTCTTAAAGCTGAAATGATTAATTTTAACTAACGGCATAACGTGGCAACTATTTATTTTTGTAATTGATTTTAGTTGTAAAAGAATAGACTACCATGAAAACAGGAATAGGAGGAATTCAGAATCAAACAGCCAAGAAACAAAGGGTTGTTATTCACGTTTCATACTAAGTGATTCCAGGTAGCCATCCATACACTCGATCGTATATTTCCGTTTAGGTTGATTTTATTTTCTAACTGTTGACCCTTTCAGAGCTGCCAAATCCCTCGCTGAAAATATTTTTCCAATAATAACACCCTAAAGTTAAACTCGAGCTATAAAAGACACAAACAGTACTCTGTATTCACGGCGTCAACGCGGAAAAGGACCAAAAGGGAATTATTTATGTTTTTTTTTTGTTTTCCTCAAATCCAATAAGGGCCGCCGTGTAGCGTTACAAATGACAATACGGTCAGATCGGAATAAACGATCTCTTTAGGGGTGGTCCCGATTCTTTTTAGTTTCTCTTGTACGTCGGATGTGTCCTTTGAAAAAGTACAGAATAATCCTGTCACGTCGTAGCCGGCTAGATTTTCCATCGTGCGACTCCTAGACAGTGATTGAACTTTAGAGGGAAGGTAGGCCCTGATATTTTATTCACGACGAATCATGTGACTCAGTTCATAGGTCCGTTATCAAATTCACTACGGCACGGCCGTATAAAGCGAATTTTCAACGTTGTACGTAATGAAATTATTTGCGTCGTTGTTTTGGGTAAATACTTGCAGATAAGCAGATGTCTGAAAGGGTTTGAATTGTCCTCGCAGGAATGGAGAATTTCAGTTATTCCGTCTACGTTTTGTAAGGGATGGCCGGTTTATCTTTAATTTTATGCGTCTCCTGTGCCTGAAAGTTTTTCAAATTGAATTTTTCCTGTTTTAATGATACGAAATGTGGCCAATTTATTTCGTGAGATGAGTTAGGGAAGTTTATAAAGTTTAAGTAACGATATAGTTATGCTTTCTTTCTTGGAAACTTGAGCTTATTTAAAGTTCGCTCGGGTCATTTCACTAAGTTACCGCAACTTGTATAGAAGGAACGTGAGCTTAGTAATGAAGCAAGTTTGTATTCGATAATTTGTTCCATGAAAAATATTATTAGTGTGGAATAGAGTCAGAGTAATAGAGTGTTTTTTGAGAATAATGTGTAAAGGAAAACATGTATAATTTTCCTATGGATTTGAAAAAAAAAACACATAAAATTACTAAGATATTGCTGTAATATCAGAGGAATATGTAGGTGTAATAGCTGGAACATTAAAACAAATCAGAATTATAACTGATGCCAAATAACCAGCAATGTTGTGCTTGTAGAAATTTCTGTAACTTTGAAGACATGTTTCTCTGTGTATAAATTTCTCTGTGTTTTTTCCATTCCTTCAATATTAATAAAAAAATGAAAAATCAAACATTGCAAAAACGAGGAACACAAAAAGTACCCTTTATAATAACAAAATTTAACCAAGTAAAATAATTAGTGAAACAAACTTAAATATATATTCTGTGTAAAAAGTTCCATATGAACAATTAATTTCCCTTCGAAGCTAAAATTTCTTAAGAAGTTAGAGGCTTTAGAAGCAGATTTAAATTATTTGTTCACTGGTTAGTTTAAAAACAAGAAATTGTTAAATTTGCGCATCAGTACAATGTCAACAAAATCAAACAACTACAAGCTAAGATATTTTGAATTGACATTTTGTATGTGACGTGACAATATATTTTTAAAACGGAATTTGATTAATTAGAACACAGTATAACAATAAGCAACATATTATAGAGTGCACAGATCTTATTTTGTGAAGAATTAACCCAAAGTCCTCTTTATTGCATGAAAGTAAGTAAGTTTTTTTCCGCAATATAAAAATTTGCACATACATACGTCGTTATGTTTTTGCATACCTTATCTTAGCTATCTTAGCTCTTAGCTTTCATATCTAGGAATTTTGAACAGCGGCACCATACAATAGCCAGGTTCTATGATCTGACAAAAGCTTTTAATTGCCTCAGTCACAGAATTTTGATAGAAAAACTTAAACATTATGGCTTCGGTGACCAGGCGATAACTTTATTACACTCGTTTCTAAATAATAGGTTTCAGCATGTAAAATCTAAGAGTAAAATCTCTCGGAATTTACCAATTACACACGGGGTACCACAGGGATCAGTGTTAGGGCCTATACTATTAGAATTACTTGGAGGAAGTGGTTGGTAGGTTCGTATATAGACGAGAGATTATTGACTTCAACCAAGATGTTATTTTCTTGTATATACCTAATGTTCTGTCCAAGTAATGTCCAAGTGATTATGCATTTGAAACCAGTAAGTAAGTTCAAGAAATTACGTGGTCTTGTTTCGAGTAACCACTTTTCTGTGTGTAAGAACATTGTGTATTGTTTCTACTTATTTGATAATAACTTCATTTTGATTAAAAACTGCGAGCCTCTGTTAAATTTGATTCGCCAAACTGTAGAAGCCCGGACACATAAATTAGTAGTAACAAAAAGTAGATTCTTAGCTTCATCGAGTTCAGCTATCGCGTATTCGGTATATCTGCGGCCATATCTCCGTGCCATAGATGTAACCGTGGTAAGTTATTCTAGCAAAACGTTTCGAACTAGGTCACATAATTTTCTTATTCTCTTCCCGTGGAATAACGAGGGCCGATTTCTCTCGATAAAGTGCGGAAGGAGGAACGTCTAGAGCAGCCCGCGAGAATAGTTCGCCCACACGGCGACCGGCCCGGGAGGTTAGTCAACGAGATAAATCATTTTGCAGCGTCCACCGGCTCGTGAATCCGACGCAACTCTGTGCGCTGGCTCGGAATGATCGAATAAAAACCAAGCAGCTCATTGCTCCGACCGAAAATCATTTATTTTCTGCCACCGCGATGTGTACGCCTCTAATGGAATAATATGAGAAACCAAGTTATTGATTGCTCAACGCAGCTGTGGTCTCCAAAAACGTATCGTGCTGCATTACTGGCCACAACATTGTAGTCAAGTCGTTTTATATTTTTGATATACGTTGTATTAAGAAGATTAAATGAATCAGTTAAAAAAAACAGTACAAGTCCAAAATTAGCCATTTTTAACTGAAATAAGTCCAGAAGTCCAGAAAAACGTTTTTTGCTCCCTCAAGCAACGCGTTCCTACTCAGTTTCTACTGATATATCAGTCGTACACATTCGCCAACTTCGTAATTTGCATTCAAAGACATACGCCGAAGTGATCAATATGAATATCAATATCAAAAAGATAGATAATATTAAAAAGTCCTCGAGTATGCAATGAAAATTTTGAATTTTACAATCACGTGACTTCCCGACCGACTACCACCGTAGAAGAGGAAAGTTAGTACTATCATGTATATAATCATCAAACTCTATAATATCATACTCTATTATATCGCCATATACAGGGTTAGTCAAAATTACCGGAACACCTAAATATTACTCCCACAGTAAACAATTTTTAAAAAAATTCCAAGTAAAAGCTGTTTTGTTATAAACAATCTATTGTTTAAATATATTATCCTATACAAGATGTTGATTTTATTCTGATATTTGCATAATAAGCCATCCTGCATAATTGTACACTTTTTAATTCTTAGATTAATTCTAATTATCTTATGTTTGATTTTTGTTTATAAAATGCATCGTTCTTGGGTTGTTGGGGAATTAATTAAAAATAGACAAAATTGCCGAAATACCTATATATAATCCTCCAACTAAAAAAAAAATCTAAAAATGTATCAAACAAATTTCTTTTCTGGGGTTAAACAAACTATCGTTTATACTTAGAATTTGGTTACTTTTCCTTTTTCTGATAGCACACCCCATTTTAGGATTAATTCTTTTGTAGAATTTTTTTCTTTTTTAATACAAAACCATCATTTCAAACTTCCATAATAAGGTGAACATACAATTTATTGAAAATATGAAGAAGTTGAAGAATAACTGGTAATTTTGACTAACCATGTATATAAGTCTTCAAATATTGCGGGAAATAAGTTTCATGCAAATCCAAGATTTTTACATTTTGGGTCGCCATTTTGTATTTTGAAAATTGGACATAAGAATTTAAGTTTAGGATCTATAAAAAAATATCACAGCAAATAAGGTACATAAGCACCCGACATCTTTTAATATTTGCTGGTCGCCAAATTGAATCTGCCATTTTGAAATTAAAAAATATGTTGACGGGTTTGGATTCAGAACCAGAAAAACACTACAGTACATCATAATAAAAATATTTAAATGCGTTAAATAAACAAATATTGTTTATGTATATGTCCATGATGATTGGTTTAATCATAGCTCTGCTTCTTATTCAAATATAAATAAAATAGGTACTACATTTAATTCTCTGTGAACTACTATATATTTTGTCTGTTGGCACAAAATAGCTAACTGCTATACTTTTCACGATATTGCACCGACAACAGTACTTTGTTAATTTGCTCAGAACTCTCTTTTTGGACTTGTACTGTTTTCAACCAATCGATAGCTTATGGATCCAATAGTAACAAATCAAATCGTTTAGAATCATAGTTAATAGGCAAATAAAAATTAAAGTTTGCGATTATATTAATAAGTAATAAGTTGGTAAAATCCATTTATTGCATAAACAAAATATTATTAATTTAAGAACGTATTGCCAAAAATTAATGCCTCCAATACTGTTGTGTGCGAACAAATACTGTTGTCCATTAAATAAAAAATAAAAATGTTTACAAACATAAAATTGCCTGCCAAAGCTTGTCGTCCATTTAGGCAGGACGCGAGCAATTTTAACCGTCATTAAAACAGCATTTATCAGCGCAATTCTAGCGGCAAAATATCCTGTTTGTTCCGCATTTTGTCCGATTGGGCTCTGTCGAGGGCCTCCTGATTAGTGTAATTGCAAATCATAAATATCGCCCCGCCCGTTCACAAAATTCCATGTCCGCCTCGCGCCGGTTTTGCAATAGTAATGCCTGCGCGCAATGCAGTTAGACCTGTCAGTTCCAGTTTTGCGACTAATTACCGAAACAAAACGCTACTCTTCATAGAATTCATTGAATTGCCCCGCCTGTATTCAACAAATTACGTACGCCGTTCTCAAAATACGGGATATAAAAACATATAATCATTGCTATGGTTTTTGTTGTATTACAAAATATAGCACATACATTTAGATTGTAGACTTCCGCGGTCTGAGTCTATGACATATTGATTTCTGTGTGGAACTTGAAATAGTCGACGTTTCGCACTCTGTTGCAAGAGGCATCTTCAAGACTAAGTTCGAACCAAGTGCTACGAAGATAGTATCGACTATTTTAAAGGCTACAACGCGGTTTCCACCTGGAAGTAATATGTTACTTTCTATGGCCAAATGTGGGATGTAATCCAGCATGTAATCACCGACAAACGATTAGTTATTACTATACCTCTATCAACAGAGAGAAAAGTCAGATACTTGTTAACATGATTGATGTCTGTCTCGACAGGCACAAGACTCGCGGATAGGGGTATGCATCAATGAAAAGTTGTAGCAGATTTGAGGTTATGCGAGCAGACACTAAAACAAGAGAATTCATACAATTATAATAATACTGTTTATTTTAATAAAAGAAAGTAAATAATTAAAAAAAAACATATTCGATGTTTTGTAATAAAAAGAGTATTGTGTACTGAATTTTGTGTAATTTTGTAATCTTAATACAAATGTTGGTATTATAATAAATGTATTACAATAAATGCATTTATCTAACAAAAAACGCAAACATATAACATTATGACGTATGACATATGACGTATTTGGACAATTGATATAAGTAGCCACATAGCGGAGTATTGAGGATGAATGTATTTTGTCTGTTTTAACGAGTGAGACATCCGACACCCGTACGAGAAAGCAGTGGCCTGCCTTCTCAGCTGTTTTCTTAGCTTGTCTTGTCGACAATATACAGTATGTAAAACCCCAGTGTGAGTTTTATTTACATCCACACTGGCCTGGACCATCCCAAGTAAGAGCTGCGTAACATGTTGGAGGCGCCGGAAGGCGCCTACAACGAGCTACGTAGCAATATTCTGAACAGAAAATTCTGTATACCTAATTTAATTTAGTCAATTAATTTACTTATCGACATCGTCTATATACAAATGAAATAACACAGGTCCCAATACAGAACCTTGTAGTACCCATTTCATGACAATCGGTGCTGTTACAGTGGGTTCCAAGATTTCGATATGTTGTTTTTGACTCGACTGAAAACCCGAACATGTCCGCATATAATGATACAAATCAGCTATATCAAAAAGGTGATAGAACCGAGATAAAATCTAAACATAAATGAGAAAATATGAACCCCTATGTGGGTAAGCAAACTCGAATGGAGGCAAATTCATGTCTACAGAATCAAACCCTAAAGTTCTTAGAAAGTTACAGGTATAGGCTGGTTTATATTTAGATACTAGCACCAAACTTAAGTTCACACGATTTACGCAACTACAAAATACCACCAGCTCTTCTAGTTGAGGATTACATTGAACACGCTCCTCATATTATAACCACTTTTCCATCTTGAAAGGATCCTTGGGAAGATTATATAGCATGTGTAATGCTCTAACGCACAACACGAATATCTCCAACTTTTTGGGCTGAAACTTAAACATAAGGACGCACACATCTAGTGGAAAGCCGTGGGAGAGTATGTGTGTGTGTGTGTGTGTATATGTGTAGGAGAGAAAGGCCCAAGTGTACTGGAATTCTTCGTGTGGAAAATTAACTGGGGACTTTGTTACAGGAGACTGAAGTCCGCCATAGAACTGACTCGAGTTACATAAACATTACACAAGGCCTCCCAACTTGTACACATTAACACTTTTGTATGGCCGTTTCACTTTTGTTCTTTTAAAGTTGAACGTCGAGTCGCCCAGGCCAACTTATCTCGTTTATTCGTTATCTTGTCCCAGACATGGGCTCACTAACGATGCATTTTAATGCGAGTTTTAGTTTGTTTGCGTGAATTATATCGCGCCGCACCGTCGTCTCCTTTAGTGCTGCCTGTTTTTGTGTCCTGGTGTAAATAGGCCTTTGAGAGACGCCTGTTATGTAAATGTACCTGATATAGTTCTCCTTGCACAATGAATTCTATGACGTGTTACGTTAAGTTTATAACGCTACGGCAACATGATTTCCTAGGCTGCTTATTATCTCAAGCCAATTTTGTTAAGGTTTGATTACTAGCTACCAGAATTATCGAGTTAAGTTTGTAAATATATTCAACAATCATCAATTTCAACTTCGAGTATTAATTAAAAGTTTTATTAAGTTTTGCTGAAAATATTCTTTACATAAATTCGTATAGCTAGCCTTTTATAATTTGAATTTCTACTATACATTGTAAATAACTGAATTAAAGGGGGATTCCGGTTTTTCCACTAGAATTTCCGCTTTCTTTAGCATTTTTTATTGGCGAGAGTATGCAATAAATCGATTCCAAAATGGACACAAATATTTATTAGCTTTTCAGGTATCTTATACATTAGTAATCGTTTGATGAACCAGAAACTAAAAATATTTATATTTGAGGAAATGGTGACTTGTGAAAGTCAAAATATCGATTTTTCTCTTTTTCTTGTTTAAGCTTATTTTGCAGCCTCGACTGCACGTCTCGACGACCTCACCAGACGCTGTTTTTCGCGCTCATTCCTATTGTTGTCATAGTTTTAGGCACGGCAAAAACACTTTTTTATAAATTCCTGCTGCTGCATAAGCCGCAATTTTGATAGGTTTAGAGCCACGGGAAAGATCTTTGGGTGCGAGGCGCCAGACAGTAGAATGAAAGCTTCAGGTTATTGTTTTGAGTTTCTCCTCCCCAAACACCGTTCTAGCAACTCTCTCGACGACAAGTTGTTATAAATCGGCTTGCTGGCATTATCAACATTTTTATCAAGTGTTATTGAATTCATCTAGAGTTTTCTCGGCTTCGGTTTTTCGCATTTGCATCAACACTGTGATCCCGCAGGGCAGTACATATGCTGGGGATTTTTATTCGTCCAGATCTTATGGTAGAATTTGGTCCACACGCATTGTACATATTATCAACAGTCTGGATGGCTACTGATTGGTAAAAGTTAGAAAGTTGTCTATTGTTTTCAATGTACAAGCCGCAAATGACCCAGTGCTCCAACCCACAGCCCCGCGGAATATGTCTTTGGTAGAATCAACTATTTCTCCCGCTGACCCATCTTGTTCGCAGTACAGTTGTCTGTATGCGCTTCGATACACTTGTCATGTTGCCAGATTCTGATTCCCAAAACTCACAGGCATGACAATAGGAAAATGTAGGTACCTACTGTGATCCCATACAACGGAAGTGTAATCTGTCTTCTTCCATATCCTGTCTCCAAACACATGCACTATAATTTCTTTGTCTTCCGCTGTCGACAATATATCGGCAGACGTACTAGCAAGAACGTACTAGCAGAAATTTTCTTTTTGTTGTCTATCAGCACGTGAAGGAGTTTTTTCTTGAGTGTTTTTTTATCCATGACTGTTCACGAGAGAATTTCACAGAATAATAAACCACACACTGCAAGATCCCTTAGCTTGAAAAAATTTTAACTTGAGCGGAAAAATTGTTGAGCGCTCAATCCGACCGATCCGCGCCCTCATTCTAAATATTATCATATAATTTGAATCTTATGATTCTACAAAATTGTAATAAATATTCTGTAATTCCCAACGTGTTCTGATAATACAATAGAATCAAGATATCTGTCAAGTCTAGGCTAACTAGTTTTAATGATCGAGCGATCTCGATCAAATTAGATAAACTATTAATTTTACCTACATTTTCTCTACTTTTATTTATTATTTTATTTTGAGGAAATTACATAAATGGAGGCTCATTACCAAAATCGTTGAAAAATGCTAAGGTTAAACCTCCAGTTTCTTTGGACCCTTTGAAGAAACATTGTTTTAAAATATAGAATAGAAACCGATTATGTTTAGACAATTTAGTCTGACTTTCTCGATGTTACTTTTTATTTGTTGTTCACACTCCAAGCAAATAATAAAGGGATAATAAAGTCGATCTAATAAAAATATAACCGGTGTATTGGAAAGCAATATCACTTCGTGTTTATTGTAGTGTTACATTTTACGTCCCCATCGAAGAAGGAGATAAGGCCTCGGCAAAACATCTTAAATTGGTTAGCGATGGCAATAAATGGCCGAATATGTGGAAAGTTTTGAAATATCCGAATGATTTACTTTGTTTACCGTAACCGTAGCTTCTGTTAACAGCATATCGACAAAGGCTGCGGTTGTATAAGAAGTCAAACTGCGATATATTATTATGGGGAGTATCATCAATCATCCATTGAGGAGAAGGTCGATGCTGCAGCTTTTAGTTTCGAAGCGCACGTGTAGATCTTCTATAGCGAAGTTTATATGGCTTTTGATGTTAATATAAACTGATGTGGATACTAGAATATGAACGTGTGGATATTATCAGACGATTTTATCTGACGATTTTATCTGTTCAGTTTTGAAGCTGAACAACGGTTAAATTAGAACAGCTGGACACAACACAATTGGCATTTTAAGTTGGTGAATTATATGAAGAAAAAAAAACTTAATTTCTATTACTTATGAAGTATTCAAAAACAGGCATAAAATCGTTTGTAAGTAAAATATTTCAGGCACCTATAATGAGGAATCCAACAACCTACGTGAAATCTTAACCCAATAAGGAATATATTTAGAACTAATAACATTAATATTTCATTCAAGACCAATGCAACAATTAAAACTGTATTTTCAAACAATAAAGACAAAACGGACTTCCTTAAAAATAGTGGGGTCTACAAACATTCCTGTTCAGATTGCAATGCAGTTTATGCGAGCCGGTCGAAATTTGAACATTAGAATAAGGGAACATCGTAGAGATGTGACCATATCGGAATTCCGAAAACACGTCTTTAATAATGGACACAAATTTGATACCAACAACGCTAAGCTGATCTACAAATGTAATAAAAACTCGAAAATCAAAATTCTAGAGGGATATGGGATCGAAAAGAGCATCAAAGATCAACGTGTGTATTGTCTTAACAAGCAGAATGACCTGTTTTATAAACCACTCTTCAAATTACAAATGTGATTTGAGAAGTCAAAGTAGTTGAAACGTCCAACCCTTTAATTAAAAATATAGCCGTGTCCTCATACTGTCCATGAATACCTTTGCCTGTGATTCACATGTATGAATTTTATCACACACGGAAACACACGTGGTGTGTTCACTGTACTTCGAACTCTACTTTGAACAATTTGAGTTGGTGGTTTTTCTTTTGTACCTGGGAAAAATATATTTATAACGAATTGTATAGTTTATATGTTTGTCGTGACCTATGTATGTGTAATCTCAACGTTTGACCATATGCAAGTTGCTTTTAATTTATTTTATGTCAGTTATGTAGCGCTGAAAGAGTGTCTAGAATGACACTAAACATGTAGCGACAATTAAATAAGCAGATAATAAAACACATCGAATTTTATTACACTACACCCTATTGGATACAGGAATCTATTAAAACAGGAATCTATTAAAGGGTATAAATTTCTGGATATTATGCCCATTAGCAACCAGCGTGCATTTTGACTTGAAATTTTGTAGAGGATTTTTACTTTATTATACGCAGTAGGATAAAATATTGTAATCGTGCCGAGAAGTTTTTTTTGAGATTTTAACGGTATGATGTGTCCGTGCCAGCATTAATATAAAACTAGTTAGTAAGGATTTGACAGCTATTTCTATTCTAATGACTGTCAATAGTATCCAAATATCTGTCAAATCCTGGCTAACTATTTTTATTTTAATGCAGACACGACCGATCTCGATCGAATAGAATCTCATGCAGCTAAACTATTAATGTTATATATAGTATGATAAAGTCATCTGCCTGGCCACATTTTTTTTCAATGATGTTCTAACATGACATATTGATAATTATGTGGAACATTAATTTTGTTAATGAAAACAAACTGGTCGTTATTTATAGATTTCGTTGCACTAAAATTTGGAAACCTTTCCTCAACACTAAAAAAGGGACGTACGTGTTAATGCATTGAGATTTACCAAACTAGCGTACTCGTTTACCTTTGAATCATTTAACGAATCGGGTTATTCTTTTTCCTTTTTAAGAAAATACTTTTAGGGATGCTGAAGATATAGAATAGGTGAAACATTTAAATTATTACGTTACTTGTCAACGATTTGAAAACAAACAATGTTGTAAGAAGTCGATCCTAAAATTCAAACAGCCGCCATTTAGTTTCGCCTCCAACCAGTTTCTCAGCGTTTTTATAATTTCGATTTCTGGTTATTTTGACAGGAGCTATCATGTCCTTCGTTTAGACAAGACCTGATTCTTCCTACATAGTACCCACTTCTTTCATATAATTTTTTAAAACTGTCCCAAAGTTGAGCTACTCTTTAGGTCTCTACATGAGACCAATGACGACAAATGGCAAAAAGCATAAAACAAACAAAAACAATTTAAAAAAATCAAACGGAAAACGGTAGAAAATTATGAAAGGGCTAAATTGTGAAAGGAGAACAAAATTGTTAAAATGACGCAAAGAACGAAAAGGATAAAATTGGTCGAAAGATCGTACCACAGATGAAGAACGGCAAGGACAAACAAGGACATAAACGGCAAACAGGACATACAAGTTTGCATCTTCGACTGAAAAGGACCAATTGAGATTTAAATATTTAAGGAATGGAAAAGATTGACAAACAAAATTGAGAAAACATATTAACACAGGACTAACAGAACAGAAGCGACGGAAGGCCAAAACTTACTATCGCCGTACAAACCCAACATAATTTGTATGCTTTCCTGAAAGCATCAGCAAGGCTCTTCAAGCAAAATGCAATCACTAAGACTCCAGCAGTTGCCAGTAGTCCAATTTAAGACTTCAAAATACATCATTAAGCCGCGCTTAGTCAATAGCAATTATTATTAAAGCGGTTCGCGCTCGCGTGCATATGCCGCGGTATTGCTAGCGTCTGATTCGCCGCTTCTGCCGCATGTGTATATTCCAACTGCGTACTTATGGAAATACGATACCGCGAATGTTTATTCAGCACGCGCAGCGCGTTGCACGTCGCCGGAAGAGCTCACTGCCGCCGCCCCGTAAACTGCAGAATGCTTAAGCCGTGAGAGCGTCCTTCTGCAACTTCTCCCGGTAAGATCTTTGGGATGGAAACCGCAACTTAGCATATTTTACGGCACGGTGAACGCCGCCGACATAGTCATTCCATTCCATTCAATTCAGGAAGACGGCCTCCACGCATCGAACTAAACTGACACGAATTAAAGTGC
Source organism: Melinopterus prodromus (assembly GCA_964023965.1). Taxonomy (NCBI): domain Eukaryota; kingdom Metazoa; phylum Arthropoda; class Insecta; order Coleoptera; family Scarabaeidae; genus Melinopterus; species Melinopterus prodromus. The sequence continues at coordinate 5,126,523 of OZ030398.1, forward strand.
TTTGTCGGTAAGCGTAATGAAGCGACCAGTAAAGGTTTTCGGTGATATTAGCGGAAGGCCTCTTTGAACCTGCTGTTTGAGAGATTATTCGTAAATAACTAAGTTTGATGTTCGGGTTATGAATTTGCGGTTTTGTCTGGGGCCCGGTATGCGTAAACCTGTATGGGGTGATGGGAACTTTTCGCAAACGATAAGTTACGATGTTAACTTGTACTATTTGTTCAATATAATCTAGCAATAGTTCCAACCGATAGTTACAGCATGAAATGTTATACAGGCTGTTTATTGACCACTGAACACGCCACAAATTCAAGGGGTTATTCCCTGGACTAGTAAGGGTTGTCCTATCTTCCTTTATGCTACTTCCCTAGAATCTCAAATCTTAATTGACTTTACCTTTTTAGAAAACTAAAATCCAAAGAAAACGGTTCCCAAAATTTACACTTTTGGCGCTGAACTTCCACAAAATAGACATAATTTGGCATCTCCACCTTCAGATTCAGCTGAAATATGCTAGCACAGTGAAATTAGACAAAAATTCGGCTATTAACAGAAATAAATGGAATAACAAAAACAATAACTCCAACACAAAAAATATGGTATGTTTATAACAGGGTTACATATATGTATAAATAGGCAAAGTAGCATGGTATATATCACAGCAAATAACAATAAGATAGAATATTACAAAGTAACAATATCAAACAAAGTAAGATATTTATTATTACCTACTTACTAAATGTACATATAACAACACCAGAAAGCACTGGGAACGGGGATACTTCCCAATAAAACAAAAACAATTCGGGGGCATGCTTTTTATATGGATGCCGCGTTGCACAAAGTAGTACGACACACACGTAAACAAAGCCTTCCGAATAGTGAGTTAATCTAAAAGGGAAAAATTTATAGAAAAATTTTCCGCCATATTGAATCTGCCATTTTGATTATTATTATTTTAACTTCGGATTCGTAATCAGCGACCCCCAAAACTCCCGAGTACTGAGTTAAAGCTAAAATGAAAGTATTTTTTAGTATTTTTATTTTTAGCTGTAATATTTAAATTGTTTCACTGTGGTTTCATGTTACAGTATGCGTTTTATAATTAATTACTATTTCAGGCAGTTAATAGTTTCTTTAAAATATATATATAAAAAATATATATACTATATATATATATTCCATATACTTCTAAAATGTTTGTCCTGTAATTGGGGTAACCTGTTGGGCAATAAAGGTTTATTATTATTATTATTTTGTATGTTAAGGGAAGATGAAGCAAAATTTAAAAACGTTACTCTTATGATCCCAAATTAGGTGGATTATTATTTATTGATTTTAACATCTAGAAAAAATATGAAAAAAGATACCGAATGGAGATGAATGATAACTTTGATGTAATAATGTTTATTAAATACTGTAATTAATAAGGCACAAATCAAAAAAAATTACATGTGTATTATTTTTATGAATACACACAACCATCTCATTAAAACTCTTTTACTCTGCATGACGGACTAAGCTTCGCCTTCCATTTTCTTCCTCTTCACCCAACAATTCGTTTAAAAGCGACCGTACACCGGACTTAAATTTTCGAGGACGTAGAGGGTGACGTAGGAGTTTCTTCCATGAGATGTAAGTCTTCTTGCTCGTGGATATTGATTTTTAATGACGTGTACTCAAAACCTCCTCTCATACCTTTATGTTGGCCCATAAATTGGTGTACAAAATACATTGCATTAAATAAATACCACAAAACACGCGCAAACGGCTTTTTTTCGACTAACCGTGTCTGACGTGACTAAACGCACACATAAAACTATGGTAATATGTACATAAAACATTTTTAGAGGAAAACGTTGTTTTCTAAACATGTTTTGTTCAGACATGACTGATGTATGCGCCTACCCTAAGTCTTCACTTTGTATTGTTTTGTGCTGTACCAGAATAAAAAATCGCTCTAATTCAAACCGTATATTTATCAGACAACTATGCTCTTCCGATTTATGTATTTTACTGTACAGAATGTCCGTCTTTTTTCACGATAATAATTGCTTATTTGAAAATGAAAACGATTAAATAGGAGGCTAAATTACGCAATATAATTTCTCTAATAGGATAGATATCAATGTAAAACAATTTTTCAGTAGAATTATGTTGTTGAGTCATGATTGGATTCAGCAAATAAAACGCTATATTAACATTCAAAACAGTAATATTAAATTTAAACAAACAGTGAAATTCAAACAATACTTCGATTCAATGATTGGAACGGTTGGTAATCAGGCCTTGGGCGGCAAAAGCAAATTATTCATATTTCATTTGTCGAGTATTCAGCTGTAATGTTTCGTCAATAGGCCTGTAATCCCTCGTAATTTGTCCGCAGGATTGGGTCATGCGTATAAATAATTTCATTTAAATAGTGTTACTTCCGGTGGGTGCCTATGATGCTGGTACTCCACCATTTTCGGTTCGTGGGACATGAATAAGGGACTCAGATAGTAACCGAAACGTACCCCGCTTGGCAGCTCTGTAGCTTACAACAGCATGAATCGTACCATGAAATATGACGTTGAGCACAATTGTATTGTTTAACTGTCGCGGTCGAATGGATTTATTAATAATCACTAATCACTGTTTGACATCGCGTTGGTTCCGGTCCACATCCTATTATTATAACATATCATGTAATGTCGCGTGAATTTGTTGTTGTAATGCATGTTCGGTAATTATCGAGTACGAACTATTATGTGGGTTGATCTGTTCCACTAATTACGAGCTTGTATTCGGTAGTGACCGCTTAAAGCTATCACTCCAGCTGATGAGTTCTAAATAGGAATGCTTTGTGCTCAAACATCCATAAAACAAAATTATATTTCACTTAATCTCATCCTCTATTTGCAAATTTACTTCCTCTCAAAATACCAACAATCTTTTTGTAACACTTTTTGTAACAGTGTTCTTCATATATTTAACATGAATAAAATAACTATTAACAAGATTGAAAAATGATCTCTCTTGGTATATTTAGCCAGAACGCATTTTATAAATTAATATGTTTAATTAAAACATCATTTTATCCACATAAAATAAGCAATTTTGTAGTAATTAAGATTTAAATAAGATTTAAGTATTAAATGTAGAACGTTTCTATATGCGAAGTAAAAATATTTTTAAACTCAACATTTTAAAACTCTTCTGAAACGTAGATAGTAAGGTATACTAGAATAGCTTTCAAAAAAAAATTCTATGATCTGTTGTTGGTTGTCACATTAATGAAATTGTATATCTTCAGGTTTTTAAACCCCCTGGAACTTGAGTTTTTACGAGCTTTGATTTGACTATAAGAGTTTTCATCTATCATTTCGCTAGTTTGCTGTGTATATACAAGAAGGAACACAGTGAAACGTAGGTAAATTTTACAGGAAAAACATTTGGAAATTATGTTTAGCCCATGTGCAAAATAACACATATATATGACATTATATTGTTATATTATTTATTATTATAATTATTAGAATCTGTTTCCATATCAAAATCTACATTTCAATAAACTTTAAAATTGTTGGTTCAAAGTTTTAGATCCTGGTCATTTCATACTAGTCAAAAAGCGAGTTTTTACATGAATTTTTACATGGTGTTAATTTTTATCAATAAATCGTGCGCGAGGGGCTTGGTTAGTTCGCACATTTGCAATTTAAGGACAGAAACCTATCATAATAATTTGCTTCTACTTTTTACAAACTACCCATTATTAGTTAATATCTGTAAGTTTTTTTAGCTACTTCGGTAACAGGTGAACCCGTTTTCTTTTAATTTTTTAGCTATTCATACCGTCTAATTTGATCTGTTATTTAAAAAAGTGGGGGTAGCGTATATCAAAAATTGCATCAAGCAGCAGTGAAGTTTATTCTAAAATGACTAAATCGATCTGTTTTTTTGTTCTTAACATCACATTTAGCCGTTCAAAACTATTTTAGTGCTATGGTCCAAATTAATCCAAAGTGACATAAACACATTCTTATATACCTAAATTACTTAAAACCAATCTGTTTGCCACCCTGGAAAATTTACGTACAGTACCGGGCTGTCCGTTAAGTCCGATGTAGTTTTTGTTCTAATTTTTACTTTCTCCATCAATTGTCAATTGTTGTGTTGAACAATTTGTTATCAATAATTCTGACTATCGTTAGTGAATAAAGTTTGAATATGGACTGATTCTTTGCGAATAATACTTGATTTTATATTAATTATTCATAAATGAAACTTAATTAAGCATACAGTTTTTTGCAGTAACTAGAAGCTAATATTGTAAAATTTTCCTGATTTTTCTTTTCAGAGTAGTCAGTGATTTAGTGTATCTGATGGCGCTGATTGTAAGCCCTTTGGTCATTTTTATACATCAACGGCCCAAATAATAAGTTTTCTCCGTAATTCTATATGATATTGTTTATTTCGTAAACCAATTATCATACAAGGTTTCAGAATTTTCACTCCAAGCATAAGGTTCAATTTCCTTAAAACATCTTTTATATGGCTGAGATTTTTCACTATTTTTCCGCCTATCTAAAGCCTATTTTATGTTCATTTACAACAAAAAAAAGAGTTTTGATCAGCTAAAAGTGCATTGAGGATGAAATACGCGTTGAAACATCAGTAGCAGTTGAGCAAAAAGTTGAACGCTAATAAATGTGTGGTGAGGACTCGTCGTGGGCATTTGTTTAGCCGAACTTCCCGTCCGGGGGATAAAATTTTCATCCGTCGGGGAATTGGGAACGCGTCCCGGCCCGCTCGAGGAGATGTTATGCGGAATATTTAATATCGCGCGGGATACGTCAATAACCGCAATAAAACCTGCGGCATTACGGGCAGGGGCGTCTGCCATATCCAGCTGTACGGCAGGGCGGCTTCTCTTGAACCCTCTCAAAGTAGGTGCAAACAATCCTACGGTCGAGGGCATATTTTAATACCTTAACGCTACCGGATTCGCTATACTCGAATCTTACATTCGGTCCCATTGAATTAAATAACAGGGTTTAAGCGTTTACTACTAAATAATTAAATTTCGACGGATAAAGGTTCCTACGTTACACGAAACACGCGAAAGAATTAAACAATTCTCTTTTAGGATTAGACAGAGCTGTGCCTATAGAATACGCAATATTTAACACCTCTGTCTTGTGTGGTGTAATGACAAAAAGGATTTTGTTGACTATACAGAGTCGCATTTGTAGAATTAATAAATGAAAAGAGAAAATATGGAAAATAGTGTCTGTTTAATGTTTAATATACAAATGCTTGTAGCTTGGTTACGTTAGCGTTTTGGGTGTAAGCTCATTAGATATTTTTGACTTGAAATCACCCCAGCAACACACTCCCAAGCTATGGCAGTCACGTCGTGGGACATCCTGTTGTATATAAATGATAATGACGTCTTTTTACAGCATCATACTTGATAATAGTCTTTATTTAAACACAACCGGCGCCTTTACCAACACACATTTGCACTTTGCAAACAGATTTCAGACAAAACTAAAGCTTTATTTGTTATGAATGTGCGCTTATATTGTTGCAGAGGTTTAACTTCGGATATTCGAACTTTACTGGTTACCTTCTGTGATATTTATATATCTAAACATAACTAAAAATATGTAAATTTTTATCAGGTATAATTTCTTAGTTAATGATTAAGACTTATAGGTAGGTTCATAATTCAATTACCAACCATTACAGCAACAATTATTATATTGATTTTTTATATTTAAAGAGAACTAAAATACAAAATTATCATGTCTGTATGGCTTACGGATTTTGTGCTTAGATAGAAAAATTAATCGCAAGTAAGGACAAAATAAGTTTTTTACAAACTAAATTGACAGACAGGAGGAAATTTAATAAATTTAATAAAACTTTAATGGATTATTACGTGATTTTAGAAATTAAAAATATAATAAAAAAAAATTAACAAAATAATTGAAATAACCAGATTTTATAATCAATACCTATTGGAATTTTTCTTATAGCAAATTATTAAAATCACCATGTCAGCTAAAAATAAAATAAATAAATGTTTATGTGTCGTAAGTGTTTGTCACTCGCACATTATCTTTAAATTATATTTATTTCGTATTACCTTTTAGAAAACGAGTTTAAATATCATAAGTTCAATGTTCAGTAGAGCAAAAAGATGAAAGTTTTAATTTAAAATCTCTCTTATGGGGAATTAATGCTCTGTGATAACCCCGAAACGTTGTTCTTAAGTAATTTCTCACAAAATACCTAAAAAAGATTTAAACTCAAAACTAAACTACTCATACTTTCATAACAATTACAATATTACAATTATTATTTTAGGTATCTATATTTTACAGGGTACTATTATTTCATCTCTTACTGTATATTCAGACAAATTTATTTTATAGTTTTAAAACGGCTTTCTCAAAGATATTTTAGGCGGTTCAATCATACCACGATTTGGCTATATACCAAAGTTTCGTATTTGACATTTCATAATTTTATGTGGGATGTCTGAACGGTGTCCGGGTGTCGTTTTCCGGGAGCAACTACTTGCTTTATGGGGCAGCCGCCCAGACGTCTCTCAATTTGCCGGAAATCTAATAAAATTTAAATATTCAGATTTCAATTCGAGCCGTCTAAAAGCCCGAATATGAAAATACTTTTAAATTAAATTTTAAAGTACTTTTGCGTGACGCGCCTCCGGTGTCCCTTCGTCTTCCGACCGACGCGACGTCGACGACGACTCGACGCCGAAAAGAAACAGTTAAACGAAATCTCATCAAAGTGTCCATCTCATTGTTTCCCGAGGTGCCGAGTTGTTTATTAAAACGCGAGTAAAATGCTCTTTATTCCCGTTTCTCGCTACCCTTCTTTCGTCCGGGATTCCGTCCGAGGTAAGGACGGATTTATTCATCAACTGCAAAATGTTTTTAATTGCTTCTGAAGTATTCTTGGACAACGCAAAATTAAAACGCACTTAATGGAGTTTTGCCGTTGTGAACCTGTAACGAATCAAAAAGAAATTATGCTCCGCGTTGCTTTGTTTATGAGAAAATTGCACTTAAAAGTGGTAAATTTAAAAAAATTTCGACCACCTTCGAGAGTATTTCAAATTATAACACCCGACTGTGGCTTGGCAACGATGTCTCCTTTAGGGTATTTTCTTTCGGTAAACACATGACGCTGTTAAACAAAAATCAAACAAACATTTTCTTCTTTTCTGGTAAGACCAGTATGTATGTTCTTTATTGTCATGAAGATCTCGTAGAGACATCGACATAGTCACATTTTACAGAAAAATACAGTATAAACATACATAAACGTAATATATGCAAAATCAAAACCAATTTCATGTCTACAGTAAACATTAGAATCCGTAAACATAAATATGATACAGATAACCATAACACAGCAAAAAACCGCCTGACTATAATATACTATACAGAAAATACACATACTGTGTGTGTACACAGTCACATATACAAATTACATATGTATTCAGACACACACAACAATAGTGTATGTACACAACAACAAAACATTTGCGCACCCTGGACACAAGCAGTCATAAACCCAAAAGCTCATCAACTGAATAAAACGCTGCATCAACCAGATATTTTCGGAGCCGTTTTTTAAAACTTAGAAAACTGGTTTCCAAAACAGTTCCAACACATAGGTATTTAGGGGAACTCACTAACATGTGATACATAACCACTCATAGTCAGGCTTTCGTGGGGTGTTTTTAACTTTCGTTGTGATCTGTGGTGCCGTTTTGAAATTCCTTTAGTTATCAAATTGTGGCTGAGAGATGGCGCCAAAAAGAAAACGTGTTGTTTTAACGGTGAAGGAGAAATGAGTATCGTTGATCGTTTATCAAATCAAATCAAATCAAACATTTTATTTCCGAAAATACAACAGCATATATAGAAAGCAAAAAAAAAACCGCATAAGAAAAAATGCATTACAAGACAGAATAACCAGAAATTAGCGTACAAAATCAAAAAAATCGCTTACAGAGTATAAAGCCTCACTCAATAACATATCTTTTACATATAATTTAAATTTGCCCAGTGGCAAACATTGTGCATTTTCCCCAAGGGAATTATAGAATTTAACACCCTGATACACAACGGAACGCTGTGAAATGTCCAGTCTATGAAACGGGATCTCCAGACTCTGACTCCCTCTAGTAGGGTAATTGTGAATATCCGCTCTGCGCTGCAAACTGTTCATACTCGATTTTATTAAAACTAAGGTTCTGTATATATACAAAGAAGGAACCGTCAGAATTTTCAATTCCTTGAAGTATGGCTTACAGTGTGCCCTGTAGTCGGCGCCCCCCAGGATACGCACTGCCTTTTTTTTGTAAAATGAATATGCGCTGCCAATGCGAACAACTACCCCACAAAGCAATAGAATACAACACAGTGGCCTGAAAAGTTGCAAAGTACAATGTCCTGGCTGTTGCACCGTCCCCAATCTCCGCAATTTTCCTAATCTGGTATATACTTGTATTCAATTTATTTGCTAAATAATATTTGATCTTTCCAGTTTAAAGCTGAATCAATGTAAACACCCAGTAGTTTAACAGTTTCAGACTTTGCAGGTTTCGGCGTTAGCAAAAGGTGAATCTGGGAAAATGTTGGCGGAGGAGTACGGTGTTGGAACTTCAACGATTTCAGATATAAAAGGAAATGCGGATTCAATAAAAAAATTGTTTTCAAAATTGAAAATAAAGAAGGAAGTTTATGTAGAAAATCAATGAAACGATAAACATGAGAATGCAGTTTACAAGTGATTTATGCAAAAACGTTCTCAAGGCTAGCCGATATCTGGACCTATTCTTTCCGAAAGGGCATTAATTTTTAATGAAAAATTAGGAGGGTATCCGCAATTCCAGGCTAATCACGGTTGGCTTAGAAATTTTAAAGAATGGCACGGAATTCGCGAGCTTTCCGTGCCGAAATTCACGGCGAAATAATTTCTACCGACCAGCATCCCGCTGATACCTTTGTTTCCGAATTTACAGCAAAGTTTTCAGGACAATTCGATAAAGAGTTTATATAAAATGCTGATGAAACTGGTTTGTACTGGAAAGCCCTGCCTAGCAGAACTCTGGTTTTAAAAAAGGAACTTACGGCACCTGACTATAAGATGTGCAAAGACCGTGTTACTATTTTGTCTTGTGGAAATTCGACAGGAACTCACAAACTTCCACTGCTTATGATAGGAAAATCAAAGAAACTTAGGGCCTTCAAGAACATTAAAAACCTTCCAGTGGTGTACATGAACCAACAGCGAGGGTGGAGGAACTGTGACGTGTTTGTACAGTGGTACGACAAAAGTTTCATTCCACAAGTGAAAATATTCCAGAAAAGAATTTGTAAAAAAGGAAAGGCTTTACTGCTGCTGAAAATTTAGAGCGAGAAAATGGACAATTTTCAGTGGCCTTCCTACCACCAAATGTAACAAGTCCCATACAGCCGATGGACCAAGGCATTATCGAGTGTATGAAATACCATTACAGAAAAATACTCCTTCGTAAACTACTTCTCTCCGATGACGAAGATCAAGTTATGAATTTCTATAAGCATATAGACCTGAAAGAATGTGCTTACATGGCTGCAGATGCTTGGCATCAACTCAAACCAATAACATTGAAGAGAACGTGGAGAAAAACTATGAGTGACATAGAAAATGAAAGTGATGAAGAATCAGAAATCACAAGTAATGAACTTACAAATATGGTCACCCAAATTCCAGGTTCATCACAATATGAGGTGGAAGATGTGAACAACTGCCTGACATCTGACATCCGATCCCGGCTACTAAATCAACACTGACGATAAAATTGTGGATGATCTCGTAAATGTGGATACATCGGATGGGGACACGAGGAAAAAATAGAAAAGCGAAACGTGCCTTATCACAGCGATGCATTTCATGGTTTGGAGCTAGCATTAGTGTGGATGGAAAACGAAGAAGACTGCGACGTTATTCAACTGCTTCATCATAAAAGAATTCGCGACTACTACTATTTCGGATCGGACTTAGATTGGCCGACGAATGCTCGTTTGAACAGCGTTAGTTTAATTGCGATATCTCTAAGGGTACTCGAGTAATTAGCGTGTCTCTATACACGAAAATTCCCATAAGGGGGGCTAGAAGTTGGCCGTCCAAGTAAAAGGCGCAAACTGTCGCATATCACACCGACCTTCGCCCACGCATGCTACCGCAAACCTGTATAATCGCGATCGGAATTCTTGACATTCATATAGTGCAGGAAGAGGGGTATCGAATTATTTTTTTTTATAAATAAGCATATAGTGCGTATCATATTGAAACTAATCTGAAAGATTAACCATCAATTTAAATCTGAATTCTTAAAACTAGGTACTTCTCTCTAATAGGCTATCCACTGATGTCCTATATTTTCTTTATCCTAAACAAGAAGCACTAACACTTCACTCACTGTGCTCTGCTTTGTACAATTTCATTGGTTCACTAGTTCGAAGGGTTTAGTTCATTTTAGTCTTCTCGCTAGATTCTGGTTGTCCAGTAGCTGCATGGCCATTAGGTTGACTTGATGGCTTAGGCGAGATTCATGCTTAGAGGCGAATGGTATTGGTTTTATTAAGATTGAACAGAGGATCAACAAGATACAGCGTATTGAATATTCCGATTTTGTTGGTTAAGACAAATCAAATTTTATTAGTGTTTGTTAACGACACCCATAGGAACGTCGGTAACGTAGCGTACGTACTGGCCAGTCTGGCCGAACCATCACTCTATTGTCATACACAATCATCATCAGGACATCATAGTTTCTCTGTCAACTATGCTATTTTTATGATAATGAATAACGTAATGATAATAAAATAAAGTGCTTAAAATGTATGTTATACCCTACTGTTAGTTGGGTAATTTAGTGCATCTTAAGATACTAGCTACTGAGATGTCTTGACAATAATTGTTACCTATTATTAATAATATCAACCCTTTATACGTCACAGATTGTAAAGTGGGTCAGATGTGACAATGATATCTTTTGACAGGTTTTTCGCTTAACATTCAGAACTGTTTTACAAATTCCTCCAAAGCCTGTAGTTCGAATATACAATATACACTGAAAATGCTACGATTGCTTAATGTGAAAAATGCACAAAATGAATTGCAAATTGTGATAGAGAAGGGTACTAAACCTACGACATATTAATATTTCTTCTGTTTCTACGACCTGATCTGGTCCGCAAATTGGGTCGTAAGGTTTGGGTCATAAAGAGACGCACCCTTTCGTAGGCGTCAAATAGTTTGGATATCGCGAACCCTTTCCCGTTGAATGACTGGGATGTCAGAGGCCCATTTCAATTTGTCAGGCTACTCGATTTCACGAACCGAGTGAAATACACCCGCAGGAGTTACCTTGTAAACCCGTAAGTATAAAACTCACCCTCTGGGACCGGGGACGGTGTCGGCGGTGGCGCCCTCTCGGCACTAAAGAAATTGCACGGTCTACGTGTAGTAAGATTTACTCTGGTGTCCCGATATCCGGCAGTGTTCCCTTGGCCACTGCCTCGGGACCCAATCCCAATATATCAATATCAGGCCTACGCCCACGGTTTAAAATGTATTAAGGTAACATTTGGCCCGGAATAACAAATCGCTACACCGAAATTTATAGCGACCTATCGGACCTCAAAATATGTTCGAAATTCGATGATGAAACGTGCGAAAATAAAAATTCACGAGGAGGATTTATTATAGAGATGTGCCCAGGTAAAGATGTAACTTGAATAATATCATGTTACTAGGACAAATAATAAATAGTTAATTCATATTTTCATTTGAAAAGATCATTTTTGTGTAATACTCAGTCTCCATTTTGAAGACACAAAGAGAGTAAACATTATCCCCACTCCTCAACAATATGACAATATGACTATGACCAATTGACTATCCAATTCAAAGTTAATTTTAAAAAAAATTCAATTCATTTTCAATTGCTGTACTCAATTCATCCTAAAGAAGTTAGTGTCACTAGTTTTTCTTTTTATATATGCAGCTATTTAATTGTTTATTGTATTTTTGTTTTACTATAGAGGATCTCCCACGACGAGCTGCCATTAGAAGTATATGGAGAATCAAATGAAATGAGAGATTGAAAATTTGTGGACTTATATTGTTGGATACGATCGTCCCAACTAAGATACTTTGAGTATTCGGTTACTGATTTTTAATGATTTAATGATTTTTACATTTCTTTTATATTTCAAATGGAATTTTATATTACAAAAATGGCTTTTTTGAAATCTCCATTAAATTTTAGATCAATTTTATGTTACATTCCCTATACGTAACATGTGTAATTTTTGAGATATTATTTTTTTCGGTAAAAAATGATAGCTGCACGGTTACTTTCAATTATTTAAAATTTATCCCCTGTGACCGTTGGAAAAAAGTTGTCTGGCAAAATTGTTGTGAAGGTAACGTATTATCGACACATCGATAGAACTCTTCTTAAATTTGTACAGGGTGTTCAAATCGCAAGATCAAAGTTGAATTCGATAGAAGTACTAAAAGTCGTTTTTTTTTTTTCAAATAGCAACCCTAACATATGAATACATTTCTCAATTCTAAGGAAAAATTTTAGATCAACATAGTGTACAATGTCACATACCTAAAATATACTTGTACCTCGAATGAAATCGATTTTTAACATCACAGTAGAAATTGCAAACATTGCCAAATCTAGATTCCTTTTGAAAACAACTGAACAATTTGGAATAAACAGAACTTTAAGTAACTGTTTAAAAAAGTTGCCGTATTCCCCCAAAACATGCTTCAATTATTTTTAACATATTATTGTTGGTGGCATCCCTGATAGAGTTAGCAGATAACCCATTGTAAGCAGCTCGAACTCTATCTTTCATGTAGCTCCCAAAATGAAAAAATCCAATGGCGTCAAGTCTGGGAAACGCAGTGGATATTTGTATGACCCATTAAGCGCAATCTACCGATCGTCGAACATTTCGTTAAGCAAGCCTCTTATTGCAACAGTTATGTACGCTGGAGCATCGTCCATTTGAATAACTGGTAAGGAGAACATGAAAGATAGAGTTCAAGCTGCTTTCAATGGGTTATGTGCTAACTTTATCAGGGACGCCACCAACAACCAATGTTTAGCGGAAAACGGCAACATCTTTTAACAGTTACTGAATTAGAATTAAGCAATTTTTTGAATTTACTTTGCGATGTTCTGTTTATACCATTTTGTTTAGTTGTTTGGAAACGCAATCTAGATTTGGCAATATTTGCAATTTCTACTGTGATGTTTAAAAAACCGATTAGGTTACAAGTACATTTTAGGTATAGGATATTGTACACAAAGTTGATCTAAAATTTTCCATAGAATTGAGAAATGTATTCATATGTTACGGTTGCCAATTGACAAAATCGAGTTTTAGTACTTTTCTAGAATTCAACTTTGATCTTATAATTTGAACATTGTCATTTTTAATGAAAAATATGAATATCTCAAAAATGACTCATGTTAGGTATATGGAGTGTAACAGAAAATTTAATGATCGTTTCAAAAATGCGATAAAATACAGTGTATTCTATTTGAAAAATTTCGGAATTATCCGAAATCTCAAAATATTTTAGTTGAGACGATCGTGTTCAAAAATATGTCCACAGATTTTCAACCTCTCATTTCATTTCGTTCTCCATATACTTCTAATGGCAGCTCATCGTGGGAGACACTGTATATGGTGAGTAGAGCATTAAGAACCCATATATCGTGGTAATTTCTAAGTAAGCCCAACTAACCTCTCACATATTGAGGGTATTTTCCAGATGAATATCTCTCACCGTTGACGTTTCCGTTTATAAATTTTGTATATAGCAAATTCGGAAGGATTTTTCTGAAAGCAAAAACTTGAATCTTTCGTTGTGATAATTTTTGTGATCCAAGACATGGCAAAAGGTGATCAGAAAACACAGGTAAAATTGTTGGACACATATACTACGTCTGTGATGTGAGGCAACAATTACCCAAAAAATAGACTGTATCTCTGTGAAACAAGACTATATCTCAAAACTGTTTAATTATAAGCAACCAGATGGTAAGTTAGTTTTCCAAAAATATTTTCATCATCAGCAATCAACTTACTTAAGTTTTCTCCGTGAATCAATAACTTCATGGATTCTGCAGCACACGTAGAATGTGATTCATGACTTTGCAAAGTTTGAGCTTGAAGGAGCTAATTTTCAAATCTGCAAGCAACTACTAGAAACTCAGATAATCTGGTCTTAGGTTTCTTAAAATGAAACGGTTTTGTAGGAAGAGTTTTTAAGAGCTTTCGGTCGTCTTGTTTTACACGGAAACGTCCTTTCTCCTTTGTTTTCAAGTAACAGTAAAAGAAGCTTTTTGGCTTTTACGCCAACATGACCAAAAAATACAGTGTTTACACGACGTATCTCTTCATGTAGATGAGGGACCCTTTTGTGATAGGTAATACAATAGCGAATTTTCACATCCTTTATAACGAAAATATAAATGAAATTTAGTTTTTTTTTATGCAGATTTAGCACATTGTCCTTACTTTTCATTTGGTTAATGAGTCACATTCATGTCCACTGTACAAGAGATTTCGCTCAAACAATTTGCAAACAATGTACATATTAAAATCAATGTGTTACGTCTCTTGTTTGTACAGGGTGTATACGAAATGTGTGCAATAATATTATGTAGTTATAGATAAAAATGGATAATTTCAAAAGTGTGGACATGATGCTCATTTACGGAGATCCTGGGCAGAATGCTACAGTTGCTCGAAGAGTTTGTGATAGATAACATTAGACGCGTTATCTAAAAGCAAATAAGCGAAGCTTGTTTGGAGACCAAACTGTGTCCACTTTCGGCAATTTTGAAACTAGAGATGTGTGCGGGCCACTTTTTGCCCTAGTACTACACATTATGAAAACATTTGGGTGGCGACAACAAATTTATAACGAGACATCTCTTCAACTTGCTAAATAACACTTCGACAGCTAAACGAACGTTATCGAATTTCCTATTGTTTCAGCGTCTGCGACCCTGATAGGAGCGACGGACAAAGGCAGGTATGACGGCTCGAGGCCGTCGGCTGAAAAGCCATACTTCGACGATGTGGGACCGAGGAACGTCACAGCGGTCGTAGGCCAATCAGCGCTGTTGAATTGCCGCGTGAAGCATCCGGGAGATCGCACGGTAAGTCCCAATCTATGCGCCAATCTTTTGTTCGGGGCTATTTGCGAGAGCGCTCTCGAATGAATACACTTCCCGACTCACAATCGCGCCGAATGCCGGGGATAGTTTTATTGGCGTGGATGGCGTAGGCGTTTCGGCGCGGAGAATCGTGGTCAGGAGCTCACCTGGTCTCGTGTTTTGTTTCAATTACTCGTTGTTTATCTTGGATTACTCGACCTCAACTAATTACCTTCACTTGGAAGCTCACCTACGGGCTTAATAGATGTTACTGTGCAAATAAAACGAAATAGTTTTGGTGGAAGTAATATTTAGCAATTGCTAGTCCTTTGGTCAACTGTAGTTAGCTACTAGTTGTAGCTGGTTCTTTGTCATTTGTCTTAAGCAGTGTGTCAATTCTCGTTTCAACTTTCGTTGAGCAACTACAGTTGATTATAAGTAGGGTCAAGCGGCGTTCTCAAACATTCAACACATTTAAGAAAAATCATCAATTCTGGCAACGCAGTATAATTTAATTCGCAAGAATAGTTATATTATGTTATCTCGTGGACCCACGTTAAATTCAATACTAAATAAATAGATAACTAGGCCCTGCATTAAGTGACGAGAATCTTGCCTCTGGAAAATTGCCTGTTTTATTATTTGTTTGTTGTTTTCATTGACCTTTAAAAATTTAGTTTTATATAAAAAAATATGTCTATGTACTAGAGTAGTGTGTTATGGCTGATTCTGGACACACATCATTTGCACCACCGAGTAGGCAACCCAGGTAACTTCGTATAATGTATCACCGGCCCATGTCAGAATGTGTATCATTGTAGTTAGCTAAGTAATCATAATCGAAGTAATAAACCTTTTTGCTTTTCACTGAATATTGAATTGCCCTTCTTATCATTTGTAGTTTAACGCTGATGAAGAAATTAAGTGTTCCGAAATATTGCGTTTTAAAGAAGAGTTATCGTAGTGAACGTCATCCCTAACAAAATCCTAATAAAGTTAAAATCAAAATAGCTTTTTCTTTGTTAAATTTAAAAGAATTATTATATAGAGTGTCTCAATAGTTCGATCTGGGAACATTTTAAAATTATTCGCGTGTATACAGGTTATTCCAGAAGGTAGTACCAACCCAAACTTGTGTTTTTTTTTAAAATGGAACAACCTATATTTCGGCACAATTTTGAATTCCTCGCTATATTTTACGCCAATGAAGCATAACATTACCTACACTAAACTTTATGCTTTCTGATTTATTGACATTTTTATGGAAAAACAGTAGTCTACGAAAAACTGTATATCTCAATAACAATTTTTAATTTTATTTCGCACGCTTAGATTATGATTAACTAAGAAGCGTTCTATTATCATGATTACCTACCATATCCAAATTGTGTACAGACTGGTTATAATCTGCAGCAAAATAAAGCAAACAGTGTTTCCTAAGAATGTTATTTTTTTTAAATGGAACACCCTGTATCTAATTCTTTTTATCGAATTCTACGCATTGTGCTGCACAAAAAGTAGTAGTACACACTAGTGCTAAAAGAAACCATTGCTGAAATAACTAGTCTTCTTAATAAAAAAATCGATTTTTCTATTAATAAGTGCTTCTACGCCTACATTAACACTTAAACCAGTTAAGTATTTACCTAAAGTACATAAAGTAAAATAAAACATTTTATCACATCTGCAATTTAATATTATAATTTGAAATAAAATTTTACTTATAGGCTGTGAAAAACAGTGCTGAAGAAGTTATTAAGGTATCTGTCAGTAGTATCTGTCAACTGTACTTGCCAATAAAGCATTTTGGTTGCATTCGCCAAAAACCCATACCATGTCATTTAGTTTTATTATGTAAAGTTATTTTTCATTGTCGTAATATTTTGCGAGGACTTCAAAATTGTGCCGAAATATAAGTTTTTCCATTTAAAACATAAGTTTGGTTTAGTACTACCTTATGGAACAGCCTGTATACACGCTAATAATTTAAAAATGAGCACCTTCGCGTTCTGTATATATGAGGGAAATCAGTTTTAAATTATCTTCATTAACAAAGGTGCAATCTTCCGAGATCGCACTGTTGAGACACCCTATATAACCTACATACAAGTAAGTGGTATTAGAAGTTTGGCAACGCAAAAAATTATAATTTTGTTCACTTTTTCTAATTAAAATTTGGTGGGTATACATTTCTTTCTGCTGGTACTCTTCATTTTCGTAGTGTTTGATTTGTAACGTCATTTTTGAAAAAAAATGAAAGTAACACACACACACACAGAGAAACGTCTGCAAAGTTACGAAAATGAATGTAATAAATTACAACAAAAATGCTGTATATGAAGAATTAAGCAAAACATCGCTGTTTATTTGATACCAGCTATATCGCTTTACTTTTTTACAGAATTCACATATTCCAACACCATATTCCTGTGAAATTACAGCGTAATTATCACCAAGTGTAATTTCACAGTTGATTTCAACCTTGGAACTTTACACATTTTTCTGTGTGTTTAAAACTTTTTATTCGGAATGACATTGGGAAGGACACTGTATAATATTTTTCAACCTTAATCTAATGGTTCCGCAAGAGAAAAAAGGTTGGGAAACGCTCAGCTAACCGGTAGCGACAAATTTGCACCTCCAAGCGGGTAACCCCTAGTCAAGGCCGGTAAAGCCTATTCTGTAAAATACGGCTCTACCAGCCTTGACCCCTAGTGGCGAATTGTCAAACCTATAGTAATCGAAGAAAGTGCGGTGGGTCCAGAATCAATCATAACACACTACTTAATATGTAACGAATATGCAAAAATAATGGATTCGGAACTTGATTAAATACATTATTTATTTAAAGAAATTATTGCCATTTAGAATTCTATTTTGTAAATATATTAAATGCTCAAACAGCATTTTTTTATGAGCCTGAACCAATCCAGAAAGATTTTTCTTAATTCCAATCTACCGATAATCCTGCACAGTAAAACTTTACCGTTACCCAGCTCGGAACTAACTTTAATTAATATAATTACCGCCATAAAAACCGGAGTTTTCTTATTTAATTAAGGGCCGACTCCCACCTTTTTCTCAGCGGATGACTTTGCTTATAATTAGATCGGATAAAATTGAATAACTTTGCGGTCTCACGGTTCCGCAGAACGTTACCGGTACTTTTTGTCAGGTTTCTCGTACGCCATGAGCTGGTCGCCGTTTTTGAGAGTAATGTAACGTGATGGGAGCCAGAATGAAAATTAACGATTTATTTCGTCGTTTTCCTGTGAAGTTGTGCTTTATAGTTGCAGCAAAACTTTAGATTTTCATACAAGATACACTAGAGTAATGTATAATTGTTTGAGTTTTGTATACTATTTAGATCGATAAGTTATTTACCGCCAGATGTCGCGACGTATACCGACTTCGTATATATGACTTTATAATTCGCCACTAGATGTCGTTAGTCAATACGCATGCGTCGCTAGCATATATTACTGTACCAGATACCAGACACACACTGTATCATAAGTATTGCAATATACCAGTTGAACACATCATCAAGTTTTTTACTAAAATCGTCGTCGTCGCAAACTCCAGCGACAGTTGGGGCACAACGAATATACATCAACATATGGTCCGTCGACATCGGATTCGTCATTCTTCGCAACATATCATCATCGCAACCAAACGTAAGTCGCTTCCTTTGTTTCTTTTCCCTCGTTTTGTCGTTCACGTACACAGTCGTTCGCCGCGCGTTGTAACTCGTAATGGCGGAATTGGACAATTTGGTCAAAAAACGTGCTCTCCTAAAGGCTAAGTTAAGTCGTTTTGAAACGTTTTTAAATACACAAGGGCTTGAACATCCTGATCAATTAAAAGTTAGGGTGGATAAAATTGCCAACATATTGAACGAGTATGAATTAATCCAAGACGATATAGAATGTATTGATTCTAATCAGGAATCAGACAGACTCGCATTTGAGAACAGATTCTATGAATTGTTGACAGCAGCCAACAAAATTATCTCGCAATCTATTAACAAGAGTAGCACAAGCGATACTTTGAGTGATAGTTCATCTTTGGGCGGGGCACCGAAACAAACAAATGTCAAGTTACCGAAGATTTCTTTGCCGGAATTTAGCGGAAGCTACGAAACATGGCTACCATTCGCGGACGCGTTTCGTTCTTTAATTGACGAAAATGAACAACTAAATACCATCCAAAAATTTTATTATTTAAGATCTTGCCTAAAAGGTGAAGCCGCGCAGGTTATCAATGCATTAGAAGCGTCGGAGCAAAATTATGTCGAAGCGTGGGAATTACTAAAAGGCAGATACGAAAACAAACGTATTATTGTTCAGGCGCACGTGAAGGAGTTATTCGAATATTCTACGGTACAACATGAATCTTGTGCACATTTGAGGAAATTAGTCGATCATTTTCAGAAACATATAAGGTCTTTGCAAACATTAGGTCAACCAACGAACAGTTGGGATACTCTCTTGATTTATTTGATTGTTTCTAAACTCGATAACAAAACAAAAAGAGCTTGGGAAGCTTCAATTAAGACAAATAAAACTCCAGATTTAAAGCAATTATTAGATTTTTTGTCAAATCAATGTATGATACTTGAGTCTTTAGATAGGGGTAAACACACAAACAAAACAAATGCTATATCCTATGTCGTAACACATAAACAAAACTGTAAAATGTGTCAAGGAAATCATTTTTTGTATCATTGCACTAAATTCTTGGAATTGTCTCCTAAACAAAGATTTGAAAAGGTTAAAAGTTTGAGACTTTGTAATAATTGTCTGGGATTTGGTCACCCGAGTAAAGAATGTAAAGCGAGCAATTGCAGGAAATGTGATAAGCCACATAACACGTTGTTGCATTTTGGTAAATCGACCGATTCGGTAAAGCCATCTCCTGAAACTGAGACCGCAGATGTAATCACCGCGCATAGTATGGCAAATAAAAGTGAATATGTTTTACTTTCAACAGCATTAATTTGGATCAAAAATTCACAGGGGAACTTAATTAAATGTCGTGCTCTAATAGATTCTTGCTCACAATCCAATTTTGTAACATCCAAATTATCAGAGAAATTAAATTTAAAACGTTCGAATATTTCAACATCAGTAAGTGGAATCAATGAGGCAACGTTTAACGCAAAAACGTTGGTACATGCTGAACTTTTTTCATCAAATAAACAATATCACAAAAAATTACCATTTTTGATCATTGATAAAATCACCGATAAATTGCCGCAACATAAAATCAATGTAGGTGACTTAAGCATTCCTGCAAATTTACAATTAGCAGATCCTTCGTTCGATCAACCTGGTGATATCGACGCTCTGTTGGGCGCATCTATTTTCTTTGACTTACTCAGTATCGGACAAATAAAATTGGGACCTAACAAACCAATATTGCAAAAAACAAAATTAGGTTGGATCATTTCGGGTCCAATAGCAGCTTCACTGCATACACAAACATGTTTCTTCACAACAAACACTAAAAGGGATAATACAGAATTACTAAATGCTATTGAGAAATTTTGGCAAATTGAGGAGCCGCAAATGGCTGTAAAATATAAGTCAGCAGAAGAGAACGAGTGTGAACAACACTTTTGCAATACTTTTCAAAGAGACGAAGCTGGTCGTTTTCAAGTGTCAATACCTTTACGGGATAATTGGAAAAATTTGGGTGAATCTTTAGAAATTGCAGAAAAAAGATTAATTTCAATGGAACGGAAGTTCACGAACAATCCTAGTTTGAAACAACAGTATTTAAAATTTATGGCAGAATATGAGTCATTAGGACATATGTCACAAATTTCAGAACATACCGACAATGAGCAATTAGCTAATTATTTACCACATCATTGTGTTTTTAAGTTAACAAGTACCACGACAAAACTTAGAGTGGTGTTTGACGCATCGGCTAAGACGTCATCAGGATTGTCATTAAATGACGTTCAAAAGGTGGGACCCGTAGTTCAAGACGATTTATTATCAATCATTTTGCGATTTAGGCTATACGATTTTGTACTCACAGGAGACATAACAAAGATGTATAGGCAAGTCAACATCGATCCACTTCAACGTAATTTACAAAGAGTATTATGGCGCGAATCATCCGATATTCCGATGAAACATTACTCATTGAATACCGTGACTTACGGGACAGCATCAGCATCATACTTAAGTACTCGGTGTTTGCAACAGTTAGCAGACGAAAATAGGGATAAATATCCAAAGGCAGCCCGAGCAATTAAACATGATTTTTACATGGACGATCTCCTCACAGGAGCGGCAACAATAAGCGAATTGCTAAAATTAAAACTAGAAATTACAAATATTTTGCAAGAAGGCAACTTTGAGTTAAGAAAGTTTAATTCTAACAGTAAACAGATTAACGAAAACAATAATATCATGGACTTGAATTTGGTTGAGGCCAAAATTTTAGGCATCGCTTGGGATTCAATTTTAGACAAATTTCAGTTTATAGCTAATATAGATATTGAAAACAAACGATTCACAAAAAGACTTATACTTGCTACTGTTTCACAGATATTCGACCCTTTGGGATTGGTTGGCCCGGTAATATTACGTGGCAAATTGTTATTACAAAAATTATGGCAAGAAAGAATTGATTGGGATGAAACAATTCCACAAGAATTATATTTACAGACAGTTGAATTTTTTGATGATTTAAAACAAATAAATAATATATACATACCAAGACAAGTGACACTAAAAAAATCCTTATTGCATCAAATATGCGGATTTTGCGATGCATCTGAGAGTGCTTATGGTGCTTGTATCTATTTGAGGTCAATTAATGAGCATGGACAAGTAGCAACTAAATTGTTAACTGCCAAATCAAAGGTGGCACCAATAAAAACACTAACAGTGCCTCGGTTAGAATTATCAGCAGCTGTATTGCTTTCGAGATTGATTAGTAGCGTTAAAATATCATTAAATATTAACATCGACAATACTTGGTGTTTTTCGGATTCAAGCATAGTTTTAGCGTGGATTTCAATGTCACCTAATACTTTAAAAACATTTGTTGCAAACCGTGTTAGCGAAATACAAACCACTACCGACACCAATTCTTGGCGACATGTCAGCTCCAAGGACAATCCCGGAGACATTATATCTAGGGGAATTAGTTCATCTGATATCAAAAATAATGACTTATGGTGGAATGGTCCATCGTGGCTTTTATTAGATGATCAACTTTGGCCTAATTTAGATTTTAATAAACCTGAAAACATTTCAGAAACAAAAACAGTCAGCTTACCTGTTATCGATTTTGGAGAGGATATTTTTGAGAAATATTCTACTTGGACTAAATTGACAAGAGTTATCAGTCTTTGTCTACGTTTTATAAAGAACTGTTCAACAGAACCTGAAAAAAGATCTCTTGGCAAATTAACTATTGAAGAATTAAATAATGGCAAATTGAAATTAATAAATTTGGCTCAGACACAGGCATTTAGAAACGAAAAATCTGCAATAAAAACAGACAATGATGTCAGTAAAAATAGCAGCATAAAGACATTAGATCCATTTTTGGATGAATACGGTATTTTACGAGTTGGTGGTCGATTAAAAAATACTGATTTACATTATTCACAAAAGCATCCTATTATCTTACCACGAAGTCACAAAATAACAGAATTGATAGTGAGACATAAACATTTAGAAAATCTTCATGCTGGTGTACAAACTTTGCTGTCTATTATAAGATTAGATTATTGGCCTATAAATGCAAAAAATACAATCAGACGAATATTACGATCATGTACTATTTGTTTTAGGGTTAAACCACGTAGGGAATTTCCTAAAATGGGCATTTTGCCGAAAGAGCGAGTAACACCTTCACGGCCATTTTTAAACGTTGGTTTAGATTATGCGGGACCTATACTAATTAAAGATGGGAAATTAAGAAATAGGAAATTTATAAAGTCCTATATTTGTTTGTTTGTGTGCCTCGCCACAAAGGCCGTACATATAGAGTTAGTTACAGATTTGTCAGCTGATACATTCTTAAATGCTTTAAAAAGATTTGTAAGTAGACGCGGACTTTGTGAGAATCTATACTCTGATAACGCTACAAATTTTAAAGGAGCTTATAATCAAATAATAAAAACAGTTACCGAGTTTAAAAAACTTGATTTAATTCAGAGTTACTTGGGGTCTAAACAGATACGTTGGCATTTTATCCCACCTCGTAGTCCTCATTTCGGGGGTATTTGGGAAGCCGCTGTGAAAAGTACTAAAACTCATCTTATTCGGGTCATGGGTAACGAGCGACTGACGTATGAAGCACTATCCACAATCCTAATTCAAATTGAGGCTATCCTAAATTCCAGACCATTATTACCCTTATCCTTTGATCCCAACGACTTACAGGTTCTTACACCTGGACATTTTTTGATTGGCGAAGCTTTGGTGGCAGTACCTGAGAGGAGTGCAGTCGAAATCCCACTTAACAGACTAACCAATTACAAACAACTCATGAAAATGTACCAGAACTTCTGGAAAAGATGGTCTGTAGAGTATCTTCATACCCTTCAGCAGCGATCCAAGTGGATGTTCAATCAACCAAATGCGATCAACATTGGAGACCTGGTGCTGATAAGAGAAGACAATCTTCCCCCTCTTCAATGGTCCAGAGGTCGTATAGAAAAAGTGCACCGCGGTAGTGATGGCATAGTGCGGGTCGTAGAACTAAAAACAGCGCACGGACCGTTATCGCGTAGTGTACATACTATTTGTCCATTTCCAAAAGACTAATATTTTAAAAGACATTTTATTTTTTAAATTAATCATCAATCTTAGTTGAATTATTGCATAGTTTAAGTTACGTTTTCTTTTTTATTTTTCTCTTTCGTTGAAAGGCGAGCCTTTCAAGGCCGGCGATATGTTTGAGTTTTGTATACTATTTAGATCGATAAGTTATTTACCGCCAGATGTCGCGACGTATACCGACTTCGTATATATGACTTTATAATTCGCCACTAGATGTCGTTAGTCAATACGCATGCGTCGCTAGCATATATTACTGTACCAGATACCAGACACACACTGTATCATAAGTATTGCAATATACCAGTTGAACACATCATCAAGTTTTTTACTAAAATCGTCGTCGTCGCAAACTCCAGCGACAGTTGGGGCACAACGAATATACATCAACAATAATGTTCTAAGAAATTAACTATTGGATCATATGGTAGAACAGTATGGAAAAACGATATACTGAAACAGGCGCTTAATTGCCAGCGTATTGTGGCGAATTACAGCACAAATAACATTATTAAATGCGGACCAGACTAATCACGAATTACACACGAATACTGTAATTTAGTTTAATTCATGAATGGCATTCAGCTGCATCGACATAATCTAATATAATTCAGCTGATATTACAATCCAATCATGTCATCACCACATAATTTAGGTTAATCTGACATAATGTCACAGACGTCAGAAGTAAGCACGTCACTGAGCCATAGGCAGTGGCATTTAAATTGACGTCATATCCAAGTGTGCGATACAGATTCCCTGAGGGTGTATATGATACACGTCCTTCATTTATATTCTCTATTCTAGTAGACCATTTCTAGCTCTTCAGAATACAATCGACCAAAAAGTCATAGTGAAACGGGTTAAGCTCAATATAATTCTAGCGAGTCAAGTCTCGTCTAAATATATTTGTCTGTAATTATTCGCTGCCTCATTAAGACTTGAAGTCAGTTTGTCCTCCGATAATACTCTGTTTGTTTTGTAAAGATTTATAAACTTATTTTTGGACCATGCCATAAAGAATCTTGTACTTAAAATAACAAATTATTTCCGAGTTTTTGTTATGTTTTTCATACTTTATTAATTCATGCTTATTTGAGTAATATCTTATTAAGATTTCTGAAAAGAAGATTATTAATGGAATTATTATTAATTGATGATTATTAATACATAATAACAAGCTCTTACTCTTTGAAACGCGTCTATAAATTCACAACAGGTCATCAAACTAACCGTGGTGACACTAACGCTGATTCACAACTGTAGACAAGGTTTTAAAATGGACCTTTTAGAACAATACTAAACTTATAAACATAATCTTGAGACTCACACCCTCTTCTAATGAATGATTGACTTCAATATAAAAATCCTCTTCTTTTGTTATTCATTACATATTATTTTGTCTTGTTTTTGTTTCATTTGTTTTTGTTTTCTCACTCATGTGCTGCTTGTTTGAATTTTGATAATTGGAAATTTATTGTAATACACTTTGTTGATTTGATTATGAATTAAAAATTTTTGTATTGTAATTTTTTAATATGTATGTTTATATTTAAAATACCAGGCACATACGTATGGTCGTGAGTTTCTCTATTCATATTCGCGTTTGATTTGGCTACCAAACATACATTTTGTTTGTTGTTTGTGTTCTATCCCTTTTCTATCTACGCCATTGCTGTACTTTACTGCCTCAAGTGTGCATGTCCATTTTAAATTTCCTTGCGATACCGAAATATGCAGTGTGAATCTCCCACCTGACAGTAAGTTACGTATTTTCATTGTGAAAACTTCTGATATTTATTCTATTTCTTTTTTACGTTTGTAGATTTAGGATTGAAGATAATAGCCGAAACATGTCCCCTATATAGATAAATTAAGAAATTGTTGCAAATGAAAGAGGTTTAGTTCGTCTACTATACCAATCTGACATTATTTGCAAGTATGGTACATCTCACATTTATAACTAAAAGTATTACAAATATGGAACACCAAAGTGAAGGGTACAGTTATCTGTTATCGTTATCAAAAACAAACGATTTTATGTTTTTCTGCCCGCGGGGCTTTGCAGTCTATTTGAATGCCTACTATTATCCTCGTTAATCTTGTATTTACCAATGATTGGATGAATTCGATCGGATAATTTGGTAAAAGAGCAGCTCAAAGGGTTACACAAATCCGTTCATGTATCGACAGATATGTTGATGTATTAACAAATCTCCCTTTACAAACATCCAATCAATTTCAAAACCACTTGCACCAGCAATTTGTATTAATATTCTCGAACATATTCCATTGAATACGTGTTGTTAGATCCAAGCATATCTACATAAGTACCTACCCAAAATCGAAACAGATCGATAGGGTAAACATGAAGACCATTGTTTGTATTGCATTACCTTCGGCTCAAACCAAATTATTTCGGGATAATTCTCATTAAGTTAATTTGACCTCTGCCGCATGCAAACAGGTACGCAATAATTAGGATGCCAGGCGTTGACTCTGTAGAACAATTTGCTAGCCACTATTCAGTTTAAGCTTCAGTTTAGGCTACGTGAATAGTTTCAGTCCCATGCAATGGGCTCCTCGCTTTGATACAGACTTAACAAGCATGGCCCTTGACTATACTATAGTTTACCTCTACTATACTGTGTTGGACCGTACTAGATGGCCAGATTCAGACATCGTTACCTCATGCAGATATAATTCCGGATAAATAGCCAAGTTAACAATGCTCTAGCTTCCGCTATAAGGTTGTGTGCGCTTATCATTGAAAGTGCGATACCTGGAAATGGATATTCCACGTCAGCGAGCTTTCTAGAGTCCTGATTTGTATTCATGCCTAGACAATCGAACGAAATCTTTCTATGCCCCCTGTATATCTAAATCATTGATCGCACTTTAAACAATTATTTTGTAACTTATTCATCGCACGCATATGTCATCACAAAAGAAACATTTTTGGTTATTTTGTCGTTAGTTTTAATTGCTTCCAATGTCATAAACTCTTCTATAATCAATATTTTTTAATTTGCAATAAGTACCTATGTACTTATTTTTACTGAAAATGTCACTTCACATAAAATGGAAGAGGGCTTGAACAAAATAGAGTTTATAGCAATAAATTGAATTTTCCTCTCACTTTATGTCACTTTGCGTACTATTGCGTCTTCATACTTATGTACTGCCACTTATGCTGACATTGGAAAGATGTAGCCCAGGCACTGCTGTTACAGCAATCTCATTGCCGCTTTGAGAGGTTCTATGTGGGTCATCTCACCCTATGGCAAGACCGATATGTTCTATATTAGTCAAGCTTCATTGTGAAGACAATAATGACCCAATGATCAATTTTGGTGGAGTCGCTGGTGGCTTATCGCATTATTAGATTATTATAAGATTAAATACACGGTGGTTAGGTTACATATACATGGTGTGTTATTATTATCCCGCCGTTCGATAGTTTATAAATCGTTTAAGGGGAGGTTCTCAGGTAATCGGTTGAAAAAATCATTTTTTTCTTTTCTTATTTTGAAACGTTGGAGTGTATAAAATCAGCCCTTGAAACAGTTTTTGATTCTCGCAAGTTTTACGGTTTTATACCGTATGATATTCTCGGGTCAAAATTTCCTGCATTAAGGCGGCGCAAAGAGATGTGTCTATTCAAATGATAATTTTCGGTAACGCTTTAAATTAGGAATGTGAAATTTGGATACAGTACAGAGACCGTATAGATCTAGCTGATAATGTTGATTAAATTATTATATTTCAATGAATTCATATAGAAAGAGAGTTTTAAAAAGTATCATGTTTCTATCTTCTCTTGTAGAGTTCTTTACACCGATACAACCGACGCGTTTTTCTACGAACACGATCTTTCAAACTGGCTTGCACGATTACGTTTGAATCGTTCAACGGATCGAGTTATTCTTTTTTTTTCCTTAGAGAAAATACTTTTTATTGGAGACTGAACCTCATAATAAGTGAAACTTTTAAATTATTATACTATTATAACGATTTGAAACCGAAAAAAAGCTGTAAAATTTCGATCTTAAAATTCAAACAGCAGCCATTTTGTCAATTTCCAACTTTTTTAACTAAAAGTTGGTTTACCCTCCAACTAACTTCACCTAGTTTCAGCGGTTTTGAAATTTCGATTTCTGTTTATTTTTATAGGAGCTATCATGCAAGTCGTTGAGACATGCACGCCGCACAGAACCTGATACTTCCTACAACAGTATCCACTTCTTGCATATAGGTTTTTTTGTGGCGCTATGTCCTTTTGTACACTAAATTATGATAAATATATGGCAAAAGAAAAAATATTGATATCTCTTACAACTTCTTTGAAAAACTGTCTCAAAGTTCAACTACTTTTTAGGTCCCTACATGAGAAGCTCCCCCTACATGAGAAAAAATATTTTAAATGTATAAAAGTCGTTTGAGTCACCAGCTTGTATATCAGAAAATTATTTTAATTTATACAGGGTGTAACATTTAAGCGTGATGGAAAGTATGTACAGTTTTTTAAATGGAAGAGTGTCGATGATCCGAACTAATTGGTACCGAAGGTGGTTCGGATTATCAAATTGTTCGCATTATCAAATATTACAGCTAAATAGTAGAAAATGCAAATATTGGATCCAAGATAGATACAAAAGCAATATTTTTCTGTAAACAGGAATCGACAAAAATGGGTTTTCCCTTGCTTGCTCAGTGATTTATTTTATTATTATTTCTTTCGGATTAACGAACGTACTGTATATAATGAATACCAAGAAAGTAGTCTTTCCAGTTGTGTAAGTTGTACCTGTGTGAAGTAAATAGATTCTGAGATATTAATTTTTTTGCCAAAAAAATTGGTAATTGGCCTTTTTTACAAACTACGCAAATACTACATAAAACCATAGCTAGATGCTGATGTCATGAAAAATTAGATGCGCCAGACGCTCTGCGATCGTAGCATGCAATATTTTAGAACAATTTCAAATGGCTTTTTCAGGAGATTTTAAAACACCTGTATATTATTTGCTGATTGAAATATCCCTTAAGTTCTTTTTAATTTATATTCAGTATGTCCTCTATCTAATTTTACTAGTTTTTGTAATATTTGTAATTTAAAGAGTAGTATGGTATTTAGTATCTTAATATTTCCCTTTATACAGTTTGTTTGGTAGCTTGATGTAAAATATTTAACGGGATATTGAAGAAGCCATTTAGATCCTACCGCATTATGTACAATGCGGTTATCAAGGTACTACAATATTGTGCCATAAACCACATCGTAAAAATTTGTTTACTTGTGAAAATATTGAAAACGGATTTGTATTCAGTCCAAAAAATAACCAAATATATCTACTTACTGTCATTGTTAATTGATTTAAAATAGGTTATTTTACTGGAGAGACTTTAGCTTGTTTTTGCATATTTGGCTTTTGTGTATGTGCGCATAAATGACATGAAGGAAACGCAGCCTTTTCAACACTTCCAGAAGTCAACAAACTTAATCACTTAATTCTTGCTTCAGTAATTTGTTTATTCTAAATAGGACACATGGTTCGGCTAAAGATAGCCTTCTTCGGTCCTAAATCTATAAACAAAACACAATCACAATATAAAATTATACAAAAATGTGCGAACTCCACCTAAAAATCTCCTTAAACACTCTTCTAACTTACTGCCTAAATTGTGTAGAGATACATATAAGACTCCTTGTCGAGATACATATAAACTCCTTGTCGAAATCGTCTGCTGTTTTAGCTGAACTAGTTTTGTTTTCCTGAAATAATCCTTGATTATCCGCAACTGTTATAATTGGATTCCCAATCAAATATTGGCATGATCAGCCAAAACAGCAGACAATTTTGACAAAGAATTTATTTTTATATACCTCTCCACAAATTAGACAGTAAGTTAAAATATTGTTTAACGAGATTTTTAGGTTAAGTTGGCAAATTTTTGTAAAATTTTATATTGTGGTTGTGTTTTGTTTATAGATATACGACCGAAGAAGGCTTTGTTTAGCCGAAACATATCTCCTGTATAGCATAGTCAAATTATTGAAGCAAGAATTACGAAGTTTCTCTTCACCCTTTGACACTGAACAATCAAAGATTAACTTGCGATATCGGTATTTCCACATAAAACAACATGGTGTAGGGGATACTTTAGCTGTAATTTGAAGTTTTTAGGTTCTGTGTTCGTTTACGTTACTATAGAGATACATATAAGACTCCTTGTCGAGATACATATAAACTCCTTGTCGAAATCGTCTGCTGTTTTAGCTGAACTAGTTTTGTTTTCCTGAAATAATCCTTGATTATCCGCAACTGTTATAATTGGATTCCCAATCAAATATTGGCATGATCAGCCAAAACAGCAGACAATTTTGACAAAGAATTTATTTTTATATACCTCTCCACAAATTAGACAGTAAGTTAAAATATTGTTTAACGAGATTTTTAGGTTAAGTTGGCAAATTTTTGTAAAATTTTATATTGTGGTTGTGTTTTGTTTATAGATATACGACCGAAGAAGGCTATGTTTAGCCGAAACATATCTCCTGTATAGCATAGTCAAATTATTGAAGCAAGAATTACGAAGTTTCTCTTCACCCTTTGACACTGAACAATCAAAGATTAACTTGCGATATCGGTATTTCCACATAAAACAACATGGTGTAGGGGATACTTTAGCTGTAATTTGAAGTTTTTAGGTTCTGTGTTCGTTTACGTTACGATTGCTAAAATGGTAAAATATACTCACAAAATTTGCTATAAAATTGTTAATATATTATTTTATTATGTGGATATAACGGTAATACTTTGGATACGGATAAATCTGGTTAAATAGTTTCTAAATTACCTATTCCATCAGGCCTTAAAGACATTACATACAACTACCAAATACCTTTTATTCAGAGCCATATTAAACTAAGCACTTACATTACATTTTCGTTAAAATGATAAATCACAAAAACTAGTAATATTCGGTGTATGACATACTAGACATAAATTGGAGCGAAGTGAAGGGTTATTACAGTCAATACATATTATACTAGGTGTTCCATTTAAAAATCTCATGAAATCCATTTGAAAATGTCAAAATTAACTACATTCTATGAACCGGCTTTGAAAGATCTGTGAGTTGGCAGCATGTACGGTTGGATAAACAAATGTAGTAATATTCATAATATGATAAAATATACAGGATGTTTAATTTAACAAAAAATATATATATTCCGTCACGTCTAAATACAAGAAATAAATAAAAAACCATATAATATACCCCGTATAATTAAAAATATTTTTATGTTATAGAAACTGGTGAGTCGAACAACTTTGGTATAAAACGTTTTTTTTCTTTTTCAAACGATTTAGTAACTATCGACCGGGCACTAATTACTCATCTAGTATACTTTAATCAAACTACATGTCCAATAAAGGCAAATACCGGCTGACTCTCATTGCGTCAGGACTCTCAACGCCTTGTCAAAGGATATAGGAGGTCAAATTACAACGGCACAACTGGAACAGTTTCATTAAATTCAGTTCCGCGGGGAGGCATGAGGAAAATTCGCAATTAATTAAGCCGCCATTATCAACTAAGCCGAAACGCCCGGCCGAAAATAAAGGAAATCAATGCAATTACGTCCTTCCATCGGGTCCCGGGGGAGGACATTTCGGGGCCCGTCGAAAACAACGGCTCGATTAGGCAGCAACCCAGGTCGGATGCCATTTGCATCTGAATTCATGCGTTCGACTCTTCCCTCTCGCCTTTTTTCGCCATTGAGGATTTTGCGTAACAAAATAATTCTCTCGTGCCCGGCCATCCTTCTGGGGTTCGCTACTCTTTAAATCCGTTTGATCTGAGTTGTTTTTCTCTAATATCCCTCGGGAGCTTACGCGAGGGTCTTAACTCACCCTTATAAAGAAGGTGCTTATTAAGTCCCTTCCTGGATCGGGTCTCAATAATACTCTTATCATCAACTTTCAGTTACAACGTTTAGACCTTTTAGCTTATTTAGAATGAGACATTACATGTTTTTCAGGACTTATTATGTTGTAATAATATTCAGTAGTAAAAAGATCTACTGAATCTACCGACTTTTCTACCGACATTTTCAGCTAATTTGCCTAAATTGACTATGACAGAGATATGTCAAGCTACATGATTCAAATATTGTTTCCAGTTCCATTACAATAATTAGTGTTGTGTTATTTGACATGTACACACTCTACTGCACATGACTAAAGTAGAAGTAACAAGATAACAAAATACACCTCGGTTTGTGTCTGGTTAAATTTAGCAAGTTTTATTTATAAAATAAACTGCGGTTATGTTTTTCTTGCGTAGCCGGGTGTCTCTACTATGCTCCTTGACTAAGGATAACGTACCTTTAAGACCAATCGTCAGCACAATTGGCTCCCCAACCTATTTGTTGGCAAAATACTTGCCGAAAACCATCCAACCGTTTATAAGACAAACTACATCTTTTGTCAAGATGTCTGAACATTTTATTCAGATTCTGAAGGAAGTTCTTGTTGACCCGCAGGATATACTCGTAAGTTTCGACGTAAGATCACTCTTTACTTGAGTTCCGGTTAAGGAGGCAGTCTAATGCCTTCGGACAACACTTGTGCCCCTAGGTCTACCAACCGATGTACCGGATCTTGTAGAGTATTGCCACCTGAACAATGTTAGGTTCTATCAAATTCACGATGGAAGTAGAAGAGGATAATTAACTGCCATTCTTGGATGTGCTGGTATACAGAACGTCAACGGGTACACTTGGATATACAATCTACCGTAAATAGACACTTACCGATCGGTACTTGAACGCCAAATCACACCACCATCCCCAACAGAAGAGACGTGTTATTAACATTCTGTTCAACAGAGCCGAGAAGGTGTGCGACTCCAGCACTTTGGACGACGAACGGAAACATTTGGAGTGGGCCCTACGTCAGAATGGATACACCAAGTCTGACATACGGGGTGTCACACAAAGAAAACCGCAAGTCTCAGAGGAGCGGCAAAAGTCAAAGGGGTTCGCTTGGTTACCATACGTAAGTGTGGTATCAGAAAGAGAAAGGTAGATTACTGAAGAAATCGGGTATCACGGTAAGGTACAGAGCACCAGCAAAGGTAAAGGATCTTTAGGACAGACACGACGAAGTATCGAATGTCGAGTCAAGGAGCATAGTAGAGACACCCGGCTACACAAGATTCAACCGCTATTGCTCAACACTGCCACGAGTCGGGACACAATGAATTTCGATCACGAGAAGATGTTGGCAAGGGTGGGTAATTATCGTCGAAGGCTTATGAATGAAGCCATCGAAATTTACAAACATCCTGACAACATAAATCGCGAGGACGGTACTGACATTAGTAGGGTCTGGAAATTGATCCAAACGCGGTCAGGTGGAAAAGCACATGGGAGCGGTAGCTCCAGATGTGCGCAGTGAAGTATAAACTTAGGTATATAAGGGAGATTTTCTTGGTAGGTCTTCAGTATTCAATTAGCTTTGAGGAGCGAGCAACATGGCTCGCAAAACGTCAGCATTTACAAATCTTGACACACGGCATAACCCGGAAGCAGTTTATTTTCTAAAAGTAAATGTTGTTCCGAATAACACGTTTCAAATGGACCAATTTGTCCTTTTTATCAAATTCATAAATATTTATAACATAACCAAAAGAAACCAATACAAGAAGATCAAAATACATGTTAAAAAACAAGACAGTAAATCTTCAGTATTTGAATAATAAATAAAGAAATGCTCTGAAAACAATAAACCGAGTTGAGTAGCCAATATTATAGCCAATTTGTACCTAGAAAACGAAAGGGATTTTTTTTATTACGTTATGTTTTAAACTGTTTTTCCAATTACAAATTCGAAAACCGGCTTTTTAAAAAATCGGTTGTTGTTCATATGTGTTACGATTTAGGACAATAACACATAATAATGAAACTTTATGTACCTAATTACTTCTATTTAGTTAATTTGCGCAAAATTCACGTAAAACCCAGCCTTACTATGTCCATCGAATTCACCATTTTGTATATCCATAAGAGTTCAGGGAAGCATTCAAACATCAAACTGTATTTTCTGGTAAAACCTCGAAATCGATAGTGGTGCCAAGCTCAAAATAGGGCAAAGCTATAACACACATGCCTTGTTACAAAGGGGTAGTCCCAATGGGTTGAGTGCATCGAGCGGGCAAGAATGGCATTATGGCGAATATTAGATAGTTTTACGTTAAAATGGTAAAAGATTGCCAGTCGCGTCCACAGGGCTACAAAAGACTTCTGTGCAAGAGCGCCGCATTGTCACTACGTGTCAGGACGACTTATTCATAACCTACTTCCGGCACATCTTTGCCTACACGGAGAGCGAACTTGCATACAAGCCTGAGTGCAACTGCGAGGCTTTTGTGGATACCACTGAGTCACTTCCTATTCAGAGTTTCCATGTATTTCTTTGTTAAAAAGCTCGTATTTGTGGTTTCCTATTTCAAACATTTTCACTAATAATATTTTTATTATACGAGTTACCATTTATTATTATATGAAGAATAGTTTCAAAATTACGTCTACTTTAGTTTTAATTAATTCCCAGTGCAAAGTAATGCCATTAACCGGCGTCGTAAAAATAACAACAGAATTAGTTCCTGGTTGCTATTAGAACCGTAGGATTCCCGTAAACCTGGATTAGTCGAGGTCAATATAACTTTCCTGGATTACCGGAACTTCGTCTGTCGCACGTTCCAGAATTCCAATTGATCGTATCCACGTTCTACTACCCCTCAGTGAACGTGATGTAATTACCTTTGCATGACGAGTTTCTTCAATACAAATTTACAAATGTCAAAAACGAATTTATTTTTAACCAACAGTCAGGTCTTTGTGCTAAGCATTCATGCAAGACAGCCTTAAATTTAGAATTGACAATTGGAAAGGAGAACCAGAGGACGGAAAACGATTGTTGCAGCTTTTGTAGATTTGAAAAGAGCCTGAAAAGAGATTATTTGTAGAATTAATAAACAGCTTGGGGGACCGAAGGTTCTGTTGTGAGACCTGTTTTATTTAGTTTGTACATAAACCACATTGGTTCAGTAGTTAAATCTTGTCATGTTCACCTATTAGCAGAAGTTATCTTTGTATCAATTGCAGAAAATTACTTACGTGATGCAATCGCGACATGGAATTCTGGTATCTATGTCAAATTGATTTAAAGACAAAAATGTATTCTTATTTGAATTTCCATAAGTTACACGTGAATCTGTAGTAATATAAACAAAAGATACTGTTTGTGTAAAGTTTTATTTAAAGTGATAAAAAAGTGTAATGACATATACTTCCTAATAATATAAGAAGTGATTCACAATAGATGTCACACTTCTAATAAGTAAATCACCTTTCTAATTCGTATTTGCGGATACAAGAAACACCCTTCATATTACGGCAAAATTGTAAATAAAATTAAAAATTCCTTGTATGAAACAGGGCTTAAGTAAAACATTAAAAAAATTATATTCAAAAATCATGCCTTCGGCCGTCATTGAACCATCGCCCCAGCAACGGCAGGTATTGTAGAATCGTCGCTTAAATTGCTGTAAAAAGCAATCTTATACCATTTTGAACACGGAATTTAGAAAAAAAATCATTAAGGTGTACCTAAACATATTATCGAACACCAAGAGAGGCACCCAGAAAGATGAATAAACTAGTAATTCTAAGTAACGAAAATAACACACTTAAAGCCACAATCAGAACGAGGCGCACATTAATTAGCAAAAACGCAAAAACTACTTGCGTTTGCGGATTTGCCAATTAATGTGTTTGTGTAATCCATATACCGACTATAATGTGTGTGTTGACAATACCGTCCGGCATATACATAATTGTTTTCATATCGACCATAGCTGTGATTCGCTGTGATTTATGTTATACTGCAAAATTTGCAACTGATGACGGACTATGTGGATCAGAACTAGTTCAAAACTAGTTCAGAACTAGTTCAGAACTAGTGCTAATTTGGTTCTAATCATTTTTGGTTTAACATTTGATGTTCAATTCCATAAATATTAATGCACTGAAACATGGATAAATTCTGAATACAGTTTACTTATTTTGACCTTAATTGGTATAAGTAGGCTGAAGTAAACCCCTTTTTATGTTTATTTTTATATTGGATACAAGTTTCGACAAATACGAAGCCTTCTTCAGTCCTAACTCTATAAAACAATCCGAGACGCGCATTAGAAATTTGATTTAATATAAAAACAACCTAAAAAATACTACACTAGTCTACTTACTGATCATTTTGTCTGTAAAAATTCGAAAACTGGTTTCAGCAGGGTTTTTTGGAAACTTGGAAATCGATATCTTGTCTTTTCAGTAGACGTTTTTTGTATCAACCCTAGTACAAGTCAAAATATCAGGAAAAGATTGAAAAACGTATATATAAAAATTAGTAAGAATCCTAGAGAAACAATAGAAAATAATAATTGACGCGTAACTGATTTTTGTATTTCTTAATGTTAGGTTAACTGAATTTGGATGTATAATTTTTAACACTTTTAAGTTTAACTAAAACTATACGAAATACAGTGTCATTGGAACATAAAATAAGAAATGTTTGAGTGTGTTGAAAACGAATGCTGTGTTATTGTGGAATCCAGAAAAGTCATCGATAACACAATTTGTTGAGATTGTGGACTAAGTAGACGTCGTATTAGACAACTCGTTGGAACTTATTAATAATTCAGATGATCAAGTTAAAAAGGTGAGCCGAAAGATTAGCTACTTAAGGAGATTATCTAATAAATTAACATTAAGAGTTAGAAAATCCTTATACCATACCATAATAGAACCATATTTTTTTATTATTGCAGCAGTATAATATGTTTATAGTACAGACAAAAATATTTCAAACGGATTGTCGAAAAGATTGATTGAAAACTCCGAACAGACCCCGGGGTAATATTGAAGCGATCATGAAAAATCATATTTCATGCAAAATTAAGTTTCAACTCCACTGAACTATTTATAGACAACGCCTTACAAATTGACGTTTTGTTGTTAGAAACATTGTCCAGTACTACAAAGGCATGTAATTTTGCGAGGACCGTATATACATTCGTGCATGATTAACCATAAAAGGCATCACGCTTCGTACAAAGATA
The DNA here is from genome assembly GCA_964023965.1 of Melinopterus prodromus. Lineage (NCBI taxonomy): Eukaryota > Metazoa > Arthropoda > Insecta > Coleoptera > Scarabaeidae > Melinopterus > Melinopterus prodromus. The sequence continues at coordinate 5,163,789 of OZ030398.1, forward strand.
CGAAACGGGACGTAATAAAGTCAGCGGGTACAAATAACGTGCTCTTTCCGTTTGCAGTGGACAGCAAACATCAACCGACAAATGCCTCCGCAAACACACGCACGTACAGGCAGGCCAGCTTTTGTGTAGGCCATGCGGGCTTTGCTGATTTATATTTCACAGCGGCCTGTCCCTCAAATAACCGGGATGAAAACGACTTTACCGGAAACAAGCGGTCGCCGCAGCCCTACGTAAATATATGTGATTAATACTTAATTGTTCTGTCGGGAAGGATGGCCAAAATGGTCAGAATTAACTCCGAAATTAGTTGCAATTTCAGTAACTATGGTTGTTTCAGTTTGCAATTTTTTAGGGAAGTTGTTAAACTAATTTTGAGGTCGTTTAAGGTAATTTTACTTAAATGTGCTGATTGTTTGAACGAATTATATTTTGGGAAATGCTATTTTTCTAGAATTTCATGACGTTAGTATGACTTAAGTTTATTTCCGGAAATGACGTTGTCAGAAATTATAAATGGCATTCCATATAATTTGTGATATGTTCAATCAGGATGACGTTCTGAACACAAAACCACATCGTAGTGAATTCTTATCACCAAGGCAGTTTGAATTCTTATCCCGAGCAGTTTTAAAATTGTCCCGCTTTTTACGAAATATTATTTTTTACATAATATTTGGAGAATTACTAAGAACATTAACGATATCTTGTTAAAAAATTAAAGTGCTTCCGGAATATGTTATTATTTCGATGAGGCACTCTATTTCAAATCGTTCGTTAAAAGGCAGTAACATTTTTATAATTTTAGAACAACATATTCAGGTTAAGTAAGTAAAGAAAATTAAATGCTTTCGGGTTATGCCGTGTGTCAAAATTTGTAAATGGTGACGTTTCGCGAACCATGTTGCTCGCTTTTTCAGAGCTAACTGAACACTGTATTGTGTACTGTGTTCAGAAAAATATGAATTACTCATTTTAGGTTACATATATAACTTACAACCCATACTAAATATAAACCAATATTCGTTATTGTCAACAACAGGACTCTCAGATAAATGACTATAAAGCAGTTACATGCAATAAAAATACCACTGACTTATATTATCAATCTAAAAAAAAAAAAAAATGTGAATCTTCTTGTGTATCTTCCACAAAATTCAGATATTGGAATGAACCAAAAGTTTAGCAAAATAAGCGTTGCTTTAATTATAGCGGTCAGTGTATTTTTCTTCTCAAAACCGTATCCCTAAATTTGGGATATTTTGTTGTATTGTATTGGGTCGTTAGATAAGAACATATGTTTGTTATTTTTTGCCTTAAGGTTTGTTTTATTAACCATAAGAATTCATTTTTCGTCTTCTTATTATATTTATTAGTTGATAAAAATGTAAAAAAATATAAACTTTTTTTTACTATATTTATTTCGTGCAAAGAGCATATATTTGAAAAATTTATGTTAATCCTAGAATTTGTTGATTTTCAACGACGATCTTTTGGGAAAACGCTGGAATTTTTTTAAAATTATTAATTACCAATTAATTAGTTTGGTTTCAGAAATAGGGTCACATATCATGACAACAGTATGCTCTGCTTTTGACATATCACTTCACCAACTCAAAAGGTTTAATTATTTTGATCTTCGCACTATGTCACTATTGTCAAAAAAGCTGGTTTGCCTCAATGTTCGTGTGCTGAAGAAGTATGTTCTGATATTCCTTGCAAAATTTACAATTTCGTTAATTTCTTTGCTATGAATTTCGATATTTCTATCTCAAGATTCCTATCAACATATTTCTCATATACAAAGGTACACACACAATGTTTCTTAGTACCTTATAGTTTGGAAGCTTTGAATGATCCTGACATTTCTTAGCTTAGTTCAGCCACACAGTTGGATACCTTAGTAGTCGGTTGGCCAAAGGCCAAACTTTGTCGAAATATTAAACACATTCAGGTATTTGCACAGGCATTTTTGAATGAATACGGTTTTCATCATCATAACCTGTGGGTAAGCTTCACTATCCATTACAATTATTATTATTCATTACAATTTTCAATTTTTCAAAATAAGATGCATTAAAAACATTTATTATAAGCGTTACGAAGCATTTTTAAGGCAGATGTTTGCGGATTCTGACCCTTATGTATCGATATCATTCTTGTACCTAATACCACGATATATAAGCGGATATGGCGAGAAACCCCGGCTGGCAGTGTGTACCTAATCTGGATCATATTTTACCTCCAGCATCTCCGATATTGTCTGCAGCTGAGACGGCAGAGCAATAGATTTATCAACGGCCGCTGCGAAAAATGTATTCGGTACAATTGTGCGCCGTGTTATTTGTGTCGCGGTACAAAGAGTTCCTCCAATACCGGCAGAGTACATCTCTCTGAAAGGTTGCATCTTCATCAGGGCTTCTTATTTCGCCGGGACGGCACGGCGAAGCGGCTACTTTCAAGAGTAATCTTATTTGACGCTCCGGCTACCGGTTGGGCGACCTCTTGCGTCTGAACTGCAGCAGCAGACGCGATCTCCCTTTGACATTTCAATTCCGGCGATTGCACTTTATTCAAACTCGTAAATTGGCACGACCCAGTTTATTGCGTATTGCGCGATCGGCTTTGCGAAGTTATGGGCATATTTTATTGCCGGAATATGTATGAACTAAGCTCTCGACGCCAATTTTCCGGTAGGAATCTTTCAACTTTGAATTTTTCTAGTCCGATAGGATTTAGAAGTTTATTAGTGCAGCGCAATTGAGTTTTGTCAGGCAAATTAGGAGTTCGGTATTATCTTCCGTTCTTCGTCTACATCATTCTTACGAGGATAATGAAGTACAACCATCGTGACATCAATTACGCTTTAGTTTTCTTTTTTCTAAAGCCTCTAATATTTTGTACTTTTATCTCCGACACAAAGAATGTTTTGCCAAATAGTTTATTCACAGCGAAGACTATTTTGACCTCGACTCAACAGCTCAACATCATCAAGAAAACTGCCTGGAACAACAATAAAGAAATTATCCGCAGAACTATTGGGAATAATTGAGACTATGGAAGAAATGGTCAACCAGAAACGCTAGAAGAAGATGGCAACTGTCACGAGAACCGGATATTCCAAACGCGAAATGCACTAGCTAAAAGAAACTTCATAAGAGGACTTCGTCATCCCATATCTCACATATTAGATGAACAGATGGTAAGAGACATTCCATATAGGAGAACCAGAAGCAATCTTTCAGTAAAACAACATCAAGTCAGAATAAAATTATTCAGCAAGAAGTGGCGAAACAAATCAATATCTATCATCACAAAAGTTGTTTGGCCCATACATTTCTACAACATACAATTTTATTTAACAGTTTATCTATACAGTTGATTAAGTGGCACGCACTTTATGTCACACAAGACCATGAATACTAAGGAAGGTGTCTTTCCAGCCGTATCTAGTTGTACCCATACAATCTATAGTAAATAGTTTCATTCTTTGGACCAAGCAATTTCTTTTACTGACTTACTCCTCAAAGATATAGACTTACAAAATAGAAGCATAATAATGTAAAAATGGTAATGTCGCTATTGATATTCTTCATACTTGAGTTGTGAAAAACTGTGTAAAAATATAAAGTAATATCATATGATAAAGTAAAATTACGTACACAACAAATAATAGAGCTCTTAATATATTTTGTTTACTAGAACTCCTAATTAATTGATTTACTGAATAGTAACACATAATAGTAACAATAGGACTACCCATAGCAAATACCCATTTGGGAAAACATTTATGACCAGCGCAAGGAAATAATCTACTTCGGATTCAGTTCTGAATAGGTAAAAGAAACGTCAAACTCAGCCGTAAAACTTTCGGCGCGCAAAACGATTTTTTACGTGATTGCTGAAAGTGTTTTGATTGAAAAGTTTTTTAGGTCAGCAGCGGAAAAATACGACGATCGGAAAGTTTGCAAGTTTATTTCCAGTTTTCGAAATTACGCGGGAGCAGTAAAGCAAAGTTTTTCACGCGCCCCGAGAACAATAGGAACCCGCTGTCCGCTATAAATAATTCAGATCAAATAGGGCGAGCGTTAATATTCAGGAAACAACCCTTCAAATTAAGACCAAAAATTCAGCAAATAAGGCGGAAAATTGTCCATTTTTACATTTAATGTTTTCATTTTGTACATTTGAGTTAGACGTAATGTGCTCATTTTTTACAAAAAGCAATTCATTTAAATCGATCGATTGGTTCTTGAGATAGACTACACAGAAGATGGAAGGTATGAAATAAATTATTATTAGCGAAACATTGCGGATTGGATACACTGTTGAATTAAATTACACTGTTGAATTAAATTACAGTCATAAGAAATAAAAAAAATAAAATAAATGGGAAATAAGAAATTATTTTGACATGTTCTAAATGGTCACCATTATTTCCTAGACAAAAATACATTCCGTTTTCGAACTATTCGCGAAGTTTGACAATATTGCATACGTCGCATCATGGAAAAAACATAGTCTCGAGCCATTGGATCCGGTTTTGTCATTTTCCAAGGCAGCTATGGAGCAACAAATGCAACAAGTTCTGTCAATCGGTACGCGGATTGTCGTGTTAGTATTTGTTGCGGAAAAGCCTTTTGAATAAACAAGAAGAACGTTTTTCTCGAGTTTTCAACGCAATACATCCAGACAAAAATGTGACGCATTGCTATGTGATGAAGCTTGTCCGAAAATTTTAAGAAACAGGTTCGGTTTGCGACAAAAAGAATATTTAATTTATTATTCTTATTGATTTTATTATTTATTTTATTTTTTATTTCTTATGACTGTAATTTAATTCAACAGTATATCCAATCCTCAAAGTTTCGCTAATAATAATTGATTTCATACTCTTCCATCTTATGTGTAGTGTATCTTAAGAACCAATAGATCGATTTCATTTTTTATCTGGTCTACAAAGGCAGTTGTTCTCATTGTTCCTCACTTTATATTGGCCAGATTGGAAGAACATTGTCGCTGCGTATGTCGAACATCATTCCCGACAATCTTATAAACAATGCTTATAAACATAAGTTAGAAACATAAGTTCATAAACATAAGTTATGTTATTATATTCCAAATACGTACAACTTCTTCACACCTGCAATAAAGGATACAAACTTAACCTTTTAGAGCTGTACAAAGTGAGAAGTACAACATGAACAACAACCTCAAATTAACAAATAAATTTGATTCCCACACCAACCTCTTTTTAAATATTTACTCCAGTCTGGTTAGTCAATTAAATCACACTTTTACCCCCCCCTCATTTTTTTCTTATTTTCATTTACTATTGATCGTAGTTTAAATTTTAAAAAAATTTCTTTATTACTTTTTGAAGTATTTTTTCAAAACTTGTTGATTTCAAGAGCTTAACTTCTGGTTACAATATTCACTGTCTGCTCGGTTGCTTATACTTAATGTTATTCAAATCTTTGTTGTATGTTAACCGCGTTCATGTACATGAATCTTATTTTCGATTTCGTACCAGCAACTGTCTCTTGTACACGTATATGTGTAGATCGCTTTCAATATAAAGTGTTTTTTTTAAATAATGCAAGTGCTGAGATTTGCTTGCTTTTCTCGAACCTATTGACCGTAAAATAAACATGTTTTCATGTTCTTATAACTATCGAACGATTTTATTATTATCTTAATGTCTCCCATTAGTTGGAACCGGTACTTATTGAAATAGAAACAATACACAGGTTTAGGAGGTTTTTAATTAACCTAATTTAATTATTTGATTTTGAAATAAATTATTACTAATTTATTATTATTTGGCACCTCTGAGTGTCGTGCTGATCTGATATTGACGCTAAGCAGTTTTAGTTTTGAGAAGACTCACACTATTTGCATTTAGAGCATAAATATCTAGTGTTAATATATGTACACATTAGTTTAGTTCACTCTGTATAGCGTAACTTGAGAAAATATCTACCTTTGGAATACATCTACTATGGTATATGGTATATGGTATACCTTATAGGGGGACCAACAGAGAAACAAGTAAAGACGTCATTAGAATTCATAGCTCGTGAATGGGAACGTCGTGTGTGGGAACGCATACGTTTTTTAACTGAGATTCTGCGGCGTGTGACTTAAAACCAGAATAGGCCCTACGGGATGTGTTTTTTAAATTCGCACGTCTTAGAGGAGAGAGCCCGCCCCGGTTACAAAGGCCCTCTCCATCGCTTTATCGAAAGCAATTTACCCTCGGAAGGGCAGGCCTGGGCTCGGATGCAGGACCAGCAGTAAGCCGACTCGAGAGAATAATCCGGATAAAGATCGTACGGCGGACCATCCGATGAAAACATAACTCGTCGTCACGTTAAAAGGGCCGGAAAAAAAGAAGGCCCATAACGACGTTCCAAGGCTAAAAAACCAGACCGCCTCGTTAGCATGGTACGAGTGATACCTGAAGTGAAAGGACTTTGTTTGTACAAGAGTTGGTACGTCCGGACGCTCGGCTCAAATTGAGTTGCCGGTGTTTCGATTTTATGACTCGACGAATCCGCGCGCCGCCGCGGCTAAATTTATCATCCACCGCTAAATGTAACGCCAAGTTGATGCAATCTCGGGATGGATGGATGCTGTAAACCAATATCCGAATAATAGAGCAATTTCGAGAAATATATATGATCATAACCTCAAATTCTCTCATAAAAATTACAGCTGAAAATCGGTAATTATATTTCCTTTCCATCCGTTCATATGACAACTAGTAGTCTCTTTATTTCCACAATAAGCCACGTGTCTTCAAAGCCATGGTATCGAAGAAATGTCCAGTATGACAGGTATGGGTAAGCCGGCCTTGGTATATATCAGTATATATCTGACATTCTTTTTTTTTCACGTGATATGTCACGTCACATTTTTTTTCAGCTCTCTACCAGAGCTTAAAATTTTAGCCATGACCAAAATTTCCAACGTTATTTATTAACTTGCGTAGCCTCCACAACGAAGTTATTACTTCCTTCGGTCATTACGTCCTCGCAACTTTGTATGCGTGTGTGTCATATGTTTTATATGACTATTAGTACCATGACTATTAATACCTTTTGGAGTCTTCCCAATAGGTTTTTACTCTTTCATTAAGAAATGCCTGCTGTACTTTGCAGATATTTTGAGCGGTTTGGGCGCGCAAATCAAAGATTCCTGACACTCCTGTACAGGCAGCTGACTGTTAATATAAGCCTTGAAAGATATATTTATCTTTTTTTACACTTGTTTTGTTACAACAACAAACTTAATAATTGGGTCTAAGATGGATCCCAAAAGTTACGCTAATGGGGCAATTACTTTGTTTGTTGCGTTGGATCGACCAAGGGCGTGAGCTTGGAGTAGCTAAATGTACCGTTTATATCAGCGATCCTTCTCCCGCTCACGGGCAGTCCCATAAGTCTGCTCCAGTCCTGGGGGTACGGGGACCCCTAAGTTGGCGATCGCTGGTGTATATTAACCATTTGGATACGGAGGTCGGCTCATTGTTGATACGTTCCTGTGAACCGTTACCAATAATTTGTGTTTTTTCTTCTGGACAATAACCGCTCAGCCGCTGCTGGGTTAGTTCTTTGAGTGACAGTTCACCATGACTACAGTCATGGAGCCGTTAAAACACTAAAGAATTTATTGCATATCGTTTCTTTATTATTTGTGGATTCCTTTAAAGTTTAGACCGCTCATGTTATCTGAAACTACCGGTAAACGGTGTGTTCAAGTCCCGTCCAACTAAGCTTAAGTGTTTACTTGGTACTCGGCAATTGTATTGAATTATATTAATTTTAGAGGCAGTAAGGAACAATTTGCATATCAAATATGGAAAAACATTGACCTATTGAAATTTTAAAAAAACCTAATGAAAAGATCTAATTAATTATACTTTTGCCTTTGTGCGCTGCTCATCGAGCTCAAAGATTTTCCCAATGTTATTAAACGTCTAATTTTATTCATAACCATATGAAATTAATTCCAGTCTTTATTGATATACATCTGTGGGTGTTATCTGTTGCTGTAGGTACGATTGTTTATCTATAATATTAATCTTTTTTTTTAAGTACATTTACCGATTATTTACTAAGGTCTACATCATGATATATACCTTCTTATTGTTTATAGGCTTAAAAGGGCCACATAGAAAGGTATATTAAAGTATTTATACTGATTAGTACATTGGAATTATTAAAAGTTGATTCATATGTATTCCGTACTGATGACGACTAATAGTCCGAAACACGTGCATATGGTTGCTTTCTTCAATGACGGAATTACCCGATAATTACCTTTTTCCATATGTATTTCATGCACTTGTCACAAGTCATGCAAGCATTGGCATCTAGTCTTGTGTTGGCAGATTGAATTGCCTAGATTGGTTGAATTGGTTGAACACACAATTTTGCAATTGTTCTTCAATTTTACAACTGCATGCATGAAAAGAAGTTTGATGAAAGTTTTTACATTTGACTCTTTAACTTTGAATAACATGATAACGATATATTGTTGCAATAACATGTTAACAAAATGTTAGCATGTTCTTTCAAGTGCATTTTATTGTTTCTTATTCATAAACAGACAATAATGCTGTTTTGGCTCTAAATTGCTCTGTCCTTTAAACATCTACTAGTTGTCATATGAACGGATGGAAAGGAAATATAATTAAATGATTAAACGAACTTACCTTAGTGAAGTTCTATCATAATTATATGATCTTTCCATCCGGAATATGACATAACCCACCCTTCCTTTGTTTAGACTTTCCCGAACCCTGACCAATTTAGAGACCCTATGCTTTCAAGAGAATGTCAGATATATACTGATATATACCAAGGCCGGCTTACCCATACCTGTCATACTGGACATTTCTTCGATACCATGGCTTTGAAGACACGTGGCTTATTGTGGAAATAAAGAGACTACTAGTTGTCATATTCCGGATGGAAAGATCATATAATTATGATAGAACTTCACTAAGGTAAGTTCGTTTAATCATTTAATTATATTCAAAACTTAATACTACATAAAAGTAGCTATCCTGTTTTACTGACTGACTAACTAACTCATCAACGTTTATCTCCAGGTTTTAAGGCCAATTTAGTCTCCAGTCAGTGTCAAAAAATTTGAGGAAGTCAGTGCTACTCAAGCACGGTACAAAACATACGAAACAACTTTAAACGTAAAACGTAACGTAAAAAATGTTATGCTGATATTAATAATAAAAATAAGTATGGAACAGTCTTATTTTCCGCCAAAAAGCGCTTAGCTAAACTGAAAAACTATTTTCTTTTTTTGCGTGTATATCCACACTTGGATATACCTATTCTTATACCATAATATCCACATATTGATACATTCCAGATATCAGTATATCAACATATGGATACAACAAAATCATGAGCAGTTCAGTTTGAACTATGAGCAGTTCATGCAGGTAAAAGGTTTATACAGAACGCAGGTCATAATGCGAGTTTTTTCTTCACACCGCAAGCAGACATTTTACGGCAGCTTCCTTAATTCCTTCCTTTTACAAACAACGCAGACTTGTTGAAGAGGCCATTGCTGTCTACTTTGGGAAAGTCGGCCATTGTATGGGGTTTTTGCCTTTTGTGTACTTTGGTGCTAGATGTATGACGATTATATCGAACATCTTAATAATAATCATAACGTTTATTGATCTCGTATACAAATAGTGTGAGACATGTCAAAAAACAGAATTACTCATAAGTATTTTTGCTAATTTTTGTTGTCTCTAAACCTGGACGAATGAAATTTAGGAATGTGAGGTTAATATGACTTCCCGTTTTTCCAGAAATGACGTCATCATAGAAATTTTAAATCGCACCCTGTATTCTTTGTGTGATATTTTCAATCAGGATGACATTTTGAACACAAAAACATATCGATCGTCAATTTTTATCACCAAGGCAACGCAAAAATAACATTTTTGTGTATTAATTTAGGTGGCTAGGAATTGGTGAAAATAGTCGAAAATTGTCAAATAAACACGAACTAAATCGATTTTGGCCGACATTGCATCACTTACGTCCTCTAGCGTGATTTAATTGGCTTTTGCCCTGTGAGTAATTTTTTTCGCGGGTACCCAATGCCCACGCCTTGATTTTTCCCGATTTTTCGATAGAAAACATCTTTCCTATTACAATGATACCAAATACTTGATATGTTATTGAAATTCTTAGCGTAAAAATGTTCTTAAAAGCAAGGAAATCGAACAAGGAAGCGTACAACTCAAAGTCACTCAATGGACTACTCGTAAGAAGTACCCTTAAAAGTACCCCGCAGCGTCATTTTCACGCTGCGATTATCAGCAAAATACCAAGAATTTGGTGTCATTGTGTCGAAAAAATGTTTTTCCTTGCATAATCAGGGTACTTCCTTCGAGTAGTCCATTGAGTGACTTGTTTGTGACTTTGATTGTGACTTGTACGGTGACTTTGATCACTAAGTCAGCATTTTTCTGGATTTCCTTGCTTCTAACACCGTTCGTACGCTAAAAATTTCAATAAAATATCAAGTATTTGGTATATAGTATTGTAAGCGGAAAGATGTTTTCTATCGAATAATCAGGGTGTGGCCATTGGGTAGTGTTTATTTGACAATTTTCGACTACTTTCACCAATTTCCAGCCACCTAGATTAATACACAAAAAAAGTTATTTTTGCGTTGCCTTGGCGATAAAATTCAAGATCGATATGTTTTTATGTTCAGAATGTCATCCTGATTGAAAATATCACACAAAGAATATAGGGTGCCATTTAAAATTTCAAAGACGACGTCATTTCCGGGAAAACCGGAACTCATATTAACCTCACGAGTATCCCAAACAATGACATTTTTTGTCTATTAACACATTCCCAAATTTTATTCGTGCAGTTTTATAAAAAAATAAATAAGCGGGAGTACCTATGCCGTTGGTCACCCGGAATGTAGTATATTAAACAAACACAACGGAATCCTCAGCTCATTGATAAACAAATACAATATTGTCGAAAAAAACATAAAAAAAACAAGCAAATCTTGGAACATGAACAGTGTAGCAATGAGAAGGTACAGAATGATGAAGGTGTACATTTATTCCTCAACAGCAGAATTCCAAAGTAAACCCCAAATTGCTTTTCTTGGTTTCTTCATTCAGTAATTTTTGGTATTATTTGTGGGAAGCAAGCGCTTCAAATCTTGTTGGATTGCAACCGTAGATTCTTGGAAGCACAGTACGAGATGAATTTCATAATCTGAAGGGAATTCCATGACTGTTATGACATTGGCAAATGGATCCAAAATCAATATTCAACCATCAAACGACACCTGTATTCCACCAAGTTTTGCTCGGCGTTGGTCGTAGAATATCCTTCAGTATCACGTTTATATTATATCCTTCTTCTAACTCAATTTTGCACAAGACATTTCTTTACCAAATATAACACCTGTTTTTTATAACACTGACTCATGTAGTGCCCGATATATATACACTGTGGGCCAAAAAAAAACGGTACAAATGTTCAATTACTCATATTTCCAAAGATTTTAAGTAAATTCAAGCAAGAATTTCTTTGAAAAACTAATTGCTTATGTTGTGAGGATTGAAAACATACCATATTCGCAATTCCACTTTTTTGAGTAAAAACAGCAAAAAACGACGGTTCAAAATTTCACCCGGTATACGAAAAAAATCACCCTGTATACTATGCTATGATATCTCTTCTGTCCCTTTTGACCAAAAGAAAACAAATGTCATTACCAATTAATTTTATTACACCATTCATTTCACATTAAATTAGCCCGGTGTTATCAGAAATATTGCATAGCCAAACATAAAGCAACATAACTTTGGATTGAAACGTTCTGTTATTGCGAATATGGTATGGTTTCAATCTTCACACTACCAGCAATTTGTTTTTAAAGGAAATATTTGAATTGACTAAATATTATTGGAAATACGAGTGATTAAAAATTTGTACCGTTTCTTTTTGCCCACTGTGTATATATATATATATATATATATATATATACAAGCAATTCGATAGGAGAAGTACGTTTACATTACCTCACCATTTAACGAGTTGCGACGAACACCGCCACACCAGAGTACACCATATATGGGTAATAATGTGATTCGAGCACATTAACGATATCCTAGTTTTGAAGAGGTTAACGTAACAATGTTCAAAACTTCATAACTACGAACATGTGTTATTATTATTTATAGACCAAATGCTATTATATTTATTAATAAAGAATTTATCTACGACTCACATATAATAACCTCATTGCATACGTATCTATGACTATATAATCCCCATCATTATACGCGCCAATGATTATAATAATACTAGCGTTGTATAATAATAATAATGACAGGTCCTTCAAATAATGATCTCATTATTTGAACGAACTGTCATCATTATCCACCGCTAGTGCCAAAGTCTGTCAAAACCTACGTGGATGACACTTATTTGACAGTTCGCCTCACCGTCATTAACAAATACATTTAAAATATTTTGCATAAAATGGAATTTATGAGCCGTAGATAAAACGTCGTATTCGACTTGCACATAAAGGATATAAATCGCGAGCATGAAGTTTACACGCGAGCCGTAGGCGAGCGTGTAATCATGCGATAATATGTGCTCGTCAAATAATATACTATTATTTATATACTAAATGCTGCAAAATGTCTTAATATGAAGCACACGTTGTAGTTGAAAAAGGAACAGTTATAGTTGAGATAAAGAGCTGTTGTAACAACTTAATATATATACATGTTTGCTTCGATATATTTATTTCTTGTTTATGTCTGCTTTAAAACATGCCTCTAGTAACCATTTGATAGATGATCAAGAGAGATGAACCAGAACTGTAATCGATGCTCTGAAGGATAAATAGAAAAATCGTTATACGATGCCTCAAAGCTATGTAATGATGTCCTGATTTGAAAATACAATACGGAGACAGATCATTATACAGAAATCTTTAAATACAAAACTAGTTTGAATGTCTGTGATACGAGGTTACCAAATTGTCATTATATCCACAACAACGATCATATTTATATTTTGGTATTGTTTTAATTCACCGTAAAAGTACCTCAGTGTTTTTCAAATTTTCTCACTCCATTCTAGTTCACATAACCCGGGTGGATAATTGCGTTATGCAATGGCACTGCTTTATAGTATAGTGCACGTTTGCAATTGTAAGCTTTCGGCAGTTTGTGCTTAAGTTGGTACACTTGGATGTTGGACTGCTTCGACTAGCTTGTTGCTCGAAGCTACGTGGACACGACGTTGCAGCCACAGAGTTACCAACTGAACTTTCAGCATAAACTACCCATGTTCATGTATGGAATATCATATGATATCGTCGTTATTATTATGTACGCCGAGGCTACGCCCCCAGTTGTTTATAAAAGCGACCTAGACGCGGTGTGAACTATATTAAGGCTGCTCAACTTTAAGTAAGAAGAAACTCCATCGTTTTTTTTTGTCTTGCGAAGTATGATGATAACACTGCAAATGTAAGACATAATATTACACATATAAGATTGTATAATATTGGAATAGGTTCTAATTCTATGATATTTTGAGATTTCAATATTTTATGTAAGGTAAACGCCCCAAGTTCAGACAGGTTAACGAATTTCTGTTACATTTGTACTGTAGAATTTATACCGGGTACTAATGGTGGAGCTATTGATTATGTTCAGTTTCTCAAATTAATATTTCCTTCTGAAGATAACTAATAATAATAATTATTATTTACTTTATATTACCCTTTACACCAACAGCACCTAATTCCGACACTAAGCGTATATTTTGATCAAAAATCAGACACCTCAGTGAACACAATTCAGACAGTGATCCTACGTCAGACATTTGTGATATATTATTCCGACAAATAAAGACATCCAAGTAAACATTAAGTATTTTAAATATTGTTAATAAGATTTATTATTAACAAATGTTAAACTTTTAAAGAAACAAAGTATAAAATAAGTCCTTACTTAGTCTTGTTCAGTCTGCCCTCTATACCTCATACCTATGTATATTAAGTTTTCTCGCATCTCAGATACTAGTGTCTCGTTTTCATTGTCGCAGCTTTTTATGCTGTTCCTTTTTCGGTTTCTTTCTTATTTTTGTAGGATAATTTTCTTTCTAATTATAGAAGAACAATTTATTTTTACATTTTTGGATGTTGATTTTGTTTACTGGAGATGGCATGAGCTCCACTACTAGCTCCAGAAGTTCGAATTAATACACCACTTAATGCCAAAATCGCTACTCTCTGCTGTTAGTGTTGCAACATTGTTATTTCAGCATTTCCTATAATATCTGTCGATTTGTATGACGGAATTCGGGACCATTGATATCACTAATACCGACAGTCTTGTCAGAATTAGGGAATATTGATTTCCGACACCCGTGTCGGACATATATGCGTGTAATGAATTGTAATACAGCAAACGATGGAAAATATTTTCAGTTTTTGTGTAAATAATACAATAGAGCCATATGTATTACTTCTAACCAGGTACATAATTCCGACACGCAATGGCCCTAATGCATAAACATTTAGCAATTGCGTTTTATTATAAAATCAAAGTAAATGCTTGAAAGCAAATGAATAAATACTGAAGTAAGTGGTTTTGCTGCCAGCAGTTGTACAGAATTGCTTATAGTCAAAGTAATTTCTTAAAAGCCTTTTCTAAAAAGCAATTGCTTAAAGCAATTGCTAAATTAATATTCATTAGAGTCAATGTCGACTACGGACGTACTACATTTACGGAATTGTCGAACTTATCCGATTTTCTCCAAGCTCGTAAATAATATTGGTTAAACGGGCTATACACAGTATTAAGATAAAATAGCTACTATTTCAATTTACCTAATTATTGTATATTGTATAATTCCTGCAGCGATGCGAAAGTAGAATTGAAGTTATCTTATAAGGCTAAAATCCACTTTTAGCATAACACTCAATTCTCAAGATCAGTCAAACTTATAGGTTATATTCTGACCGTTAGAACATTGGTAGAATACGAACCAATTGTGGGTTAATAAGTGTACTGTCAAGTCAACAAACTAGGTGTCCTAAATAATAGTTCAATTCATCTTAGGTTTCTTTTTCTTCTTCTGAATTTGGGACGCTTACCTTATATTAGCCTTAGAATATGTTTCATCATACGCAGTATTTGCACTGGGTGTCGATTGGCCACTTAAAAATTAATTTTTGCTATTTGGTATTTACCCTATCAAATTCAAGCCATTCTATTTTATCTGAAAAATGCTATGCTTCTCTTAACATTATTTTGCTAGATTTTAAAAACGTGTGCCTTATTGACAATTTTCAAATATACTTGCTCTCTCATATATATGCTCGACTACAGAACTCTACTACTAACTGGGAACGGTTTCTGTTGCTGTTATGGCAACTGTTGCACCAATTACAGTAATTGCAACACACCTGCTATGTATATTGTATATGGAAAATATGTAGATGCATACGAACATCTATATGCTTATAATTACAACTAGATTGCGTCTGGCGATGTGAAATTTCCAACTATCTAGCCAATTAAAAATATAACACCAGCGACGATTGAAACGGACGCAATTATAATTGGCCTCCTTTAATTACAGGTTTCGTGGATGCGAAAAAGGGACCTCCACATCCTCACATCCGGCATTCACACGTACACAGGAGACGGCCGTTTCAGCGTCAAACATCCAGAGCATAGCGACGACTGGGACCTGCGCATCGAATACGTCCAACAGAGAGATGCCGGCGTATACGAGTGTCAAGTCAATACAGAACCCAAGATTAACATGGCTATTATGCTCAACGTCGAGGGTACGCTCGCCAGAATACAATTTTAATGTCTCCTCACCATTTCCAACACTCGGCATTCAGCACTTAGTCGTACCTTTAATCATCTAACACGCCACATAGTCTACTGCATGGCCCACAATCAAGTATAGTCTTTTCTGGTATTATTTAGTTCCTTGGTATGCATGGTAATCAAAAGATTAAGAAACAACAGCTCAAAACAATTAGGGAAAGATTTTTGTGGTATGGTTGGTATAATGAAACCACAATCGTCACAATACTTATGTCATTAGTTTATTATACATCACTTTATTTTCATTGCATCGCAACTTAACACCAACGTCATATTTGGTGGAGGTGCCGGTTTCTTTTTTAATTTCTTAATTTCTATGATACGTCGGCAAACCAGTATAAGCACAATTATAAATGTACTCTTTTATACTGTTTTGCCCACACGACATAGATTTGTAAAGACTGAACTTTAAAACAAGTTTTTTTTTTTTACTTTATCATACGCAGTACGATTCCGGCGAAACTACTAAAGGTATCGGGACGAAAGTTCATATTTAGAAGTTTTATGATCAAACTTAGGGCTGACAAGATTTTGGTTCAAAAGGCTCCAAAGGAACTGGATGTTTCCTCTAAGCATATTTCAAGGATTTTGCAATTGAGCTGCCGATTCTGTAATTTCGTCAAAATAGTTAAATTATATATTAAAGTAGACGAAATTTTGTGTAATTGTCTATGACATTTTTTGGTAAAATTAATAGTTAAGCTGTATGAGCAAATTCTTTTTGATCGAGGTCGTTTCTGCATTAAATTTAATGAGCCGGGCCACATCAGATTTTTTTAATTTCTAAAACCAGTCTTAAGCCACACTTAATCTTGAACAACCTGGCAGAATTATCGTCAAAACCCAACTTTATTATTTTCAATAACTGTCTGGAGATTGCTAATCTATTTACAGACAGGTCAGATCATATGTGGAATACATATGTGTACATATGTTTTCTAAATTTACAAACCAAAATATTTTTTTTGTCCATTATATTTCACTTATTTACTTATTTACTTCTTTTGTCTCGTGTTATTAATCACCATATTAGTGCAGATATGCAACTTTTTGTTTGTGCTTTCTGTTATTTAACAAACTTTAAGAGAAAATTCAGAAATAATTATGTTAATGATGAAATTAGACTGTAAAATAATCAAAATTCTAGAAAGCAACGATGATAGTAAAGTAAAAATAAAGTAAATTATATGTAATAAATTACAGGAACAGTCCAACAGTATTCACAGTTGCTGAAATTTAAATTGCTGGTTATTTTGTTACCAGCTGTATTTTTTGCGACACATGATATGATTTCTTTAAAATTAATATACTCCTGTAAAATTACAGCGTTATCGCAGTAATTTTACGCGATAGTTTTGCAATTTAACAGTAGAAGTTATATTTCAACACCTGACCTGCGTTTCTTTACAGACGCAGTCGTACTGGTCGTACTTAATACAGCAAAATTCTGGAATATTTGTTGTCCGTATCTTGTTAAATAATGTCGAAAAATTAATAATATTTTACTTTTAACTTAAAAAAATACTGCTGTCCCTAATTGTTTTGAGCAGTCTGTAATAGAATTTGTGCTTTCGTAAGCTGTGAATATGGGTGTGAAGCCAAAAAGTTGACTGCGGAAGTACAGTTTTATGCCGCAGAAAGTTAGTAAGGGCGAGAGTTGTTAAGGAAGAACTTACGGATCTGCAAAGCGAACTCAAACACCCCCGGACACAATTGTAGATATGTTTCTAGCTCACTTCACGCTGGTCCTTACTAATAGGGGACACGGAACAAAGTTGTAATAGATTTACTGTCTGGTATCCCCAAAGCTTTTAATGGCCAATCTGTTATATTCTTAGCTTGATAGGTTTCAGAATATTTCATTTATCTTCTTATCTTTCCAAAGCGCAATATACGGCTGCTTTTGAGATATACTTTTCTATGTAAACCACAACTGGTACTAGAATTCTTTTATTTCGTACCTCTCAGACATTTTATAGCGTGAGTTGTATCAGGTACGAGTTCTCCGGACATCATACTTCACGGAACACAATCAAGTGCTTACTTGCGTTTCGTTTGTAACTGAAAAGGTATACGGGTGCAGTGCACCCGTATACCTTTTCAGTTCCGAGTCTGCGGAATTCTTCTCGGAAAAACATTCTGTAGAAATATGAGAGATGATATTAAAGTCTGAATGCAGCACACGTCGTTCTACTTAAGGTTTATCTAGACGATTGATTTTTTATTTTTGTTTCCAAAGAGATCCCTAATTCTTAAAAGAAGTATCTAAAATATGTGTTACATACGAAAATAATTGTTTTACCAAATCGTTCTTATGGTATATTTCGTCAACTACATACCTAAGAAAAAAATTGAGTTAAATTCATCTCCTTTTACACAAAAGGGCACAAAAGGACTACTGCCCGCAGTACGGGTACCGCGACAGCGACCATCTCTTTGATAATATCTCCTTTTAATCATTAATTTAAATAATAATTATTATTTTTATATGAATGAATTGATGTAGTTATGATTAATTCCGGCATATACAAGAAATCACAACCAGGCTCGTTTGTAGGGTTGTTAGATATACACTCTGTATATCATTCCAAATTTTGTCATTTTTGCATTTTTGCTGTATATTATATAAAAAATTCATTTTGTCAGCAAAAAATGGAGCATCCCCTAATTGCTTCCTTGTGGGAAAGCATTTTCTTTTAAATGAAAAATGT
The DNA here is from genome assembly GCA_964023965.1 of Melinopterus prodromus. Classification (NCBI taxonomy): domain Eukaryota; kingdom Metazoa; phylum Arthropoda; class Insecta; order Coleoptera; family Scarabaeidae; genus Melinopterus; species Melinopterus prodromus. The sequence goes on from OZ030398.1 coordinate 5,182,446, forward strand.
ACCATGACTAAGGTGGCCAGAGTTTTTTCCATCTTGTAGACATGGTAAAAGTGGTTAAAATTCAAATAATATCGATTGATTTTTTATCAAAATTTCAAAACTGCATATAGTAAAGAACCGATTAACAAACGATTGCATTTTATTTCTTCTATGATAGAGTTTCTATCTTTTAAACCAATTAAAATTGTATTGATACTATGTATGTATGTACTTTATTACCCGAATCTGTCTTTTTGTATTTTTTGTCACCATACTTCTAAGCTTGGCACATTTTCATGAATATTTTTTAGTTGATACATTTTTTTGTTTACGTTGTTTTTTTGGTAATATTTAATGGCTATAAGAAACGACAACAAAATACACTTTTACTTTTATCAAACAATATTTATGTAGTTTATATTGAATGAAGTAAATGTGTACCGTGTGAACAAGTTGAAACAAACAAATCTGTGTAATCAGCTCAACCCAAAATCTTAATTCCAATACAATTTTTTTTTTATATTTGTTGTCGATTTTTTACTATTGCAGACTACGATTGCGCTAGTATTTTTTATAATTACCACCCCCCCCCCCCCTACTTTTATCCCGCTTTGTGTCAATATAATTCTGGACACCTTAACCATGACCGAAGTTGTTTTTGTCGAAATTTGTTTCATCGATTTTTAGATATGAAAAATGTGGCGATAATTATGTCGAAATTCTAAAATATAATTTTATTATTGTTGCCTTCAATTAGCTGTTTGGTATTTATCGAAATTTGTGTAATTACTTTGTCTTTTATTTGGCGAAAGGAAACGTTTTTTCTTCGGTAGATGCGAGATATAAAACACAAACAACTAATGTTGACTGTACTATTTATGAAATAATTTATTCATTGTCACAAATAAAATTCAAAATAGCCTGCAAAAACAATGACAATTCGCCAATTCCATTGGGTTTTGAGGTAGAAAGTAGAAGCATAAAACCAGAATTTTAAATTTTTGTTGGTATTTCCAACAATAAACAGTTTGTACATATAGTATAACTGGACGTTTTCTTTTTCTGGATGATTGTGAATGCTGGTCGATAACTATCTAGCGCAATGCAAATTGTGCACGACAAAATATGTACTCAGCACGACAAATTTGGTATTTTCCACGACAATTGTTAACACGACAGAATATGTATTCAGCACGACAACTTAGGCATTCTTAACGACAGTTTAATTGACTATCACGACGGATTATGTAATTTTACTTTTTTAAGCTGTTTGCGACAAGTATTGGCTATATTGATTTGATTTTTGTGTTTTAATGATTTAATTTTGGTTTTATAAAACTTAATTAACAGCTGTAGTGTAGGGTGTGCAAAAATTTTATAAAAACCCATATATATCCATATATTCTATTAAAAAATATACAAATGTTTAATTATTGTGTATTTGAATATTTTTATCTTTTGATTTAGTAGAACATGTGTAATATTTAGTACCCACTTCACGAACTTTTTTTGTTTAATAGTATCCATTGATATGCTTCGGTCCAGTCCTTTAATGAAATTGTTTGTTGTGAGTAAAATTGTTAGTGACTATCCTGGCCAACAATGAACAAAAGCGAACAAGTGAAACCTAATTTTTTGTAGCGTATTCTCCATTGTTCGATTGTGTTTATTGATGGCACAGCCTAGATTATTGTACTTTTGACAAAGTATGTATCTACTTCGAATTATGTGAAGTGCTCTGACTCAATAGGTCATCGATTATATTTTTCTTATATAAGTTAATAACTGCATGTGGTATATAAATTTATTGTAGTAAACAAAACAAAAATATTTCCTTTTTAATATGATTAAATTAAGTGTATACTCGATTTTGTGCCCCTTATGGTATAGGTTATATCGATCGGTCTAGAAGTATTGATATAAATGAACAAATTGAGAGAGTCCTGCATGAAAGAAATAACAGTACAAAAAATAAGCACCACCCTAACTGGCATAATAAGAAATATTACAGGCTAAAGACCCTGTTATAACCATACGGTCGAACTTGAACTCTAAAAAACTACTAAAAGTTGAACTTTTGCAACTGTCAAATATTTTAGTTAAAACCATCATATTAATCAAACAAGCAATTGCCTACCACTGTTCGATTTCTAGTTGTATTTTATTGACCAACAATTATACACAGAATAATTTGCAGTTTTTCCCAACATCCTTCTGCTAACTTAAAAACAAATTACACATAACCACACTTTTAACTGTACCACACTGTATGAGTATGGAAGAAGTTTTGTACGGCTGTCCTAACGGCGCTGCTTGTCATACTGCTGTCATTTATGGTCTTGGAAATTAAATCACATAATTTGCTGATTTTATTGTTGAAATACAAATATTGTCGTTAATTTGCATTTTTTGTCGTTAAAACGTATATTATGTCGCTTGTTTGCATTTTCTGCCGTGAAAACACATATTTTGTCCATCAAATGCATATTTTTTCGTTAATGTACCGAAATTTGTCGTGCGAACCCCTAATTTGACGAGCCGAAAAATGCCATCCGATACTTATTCACCGCTTGTAAACAGAGATGACCATTCCGACGGTATCCTTTACCCGATCTTATAAAATACGAATTTCGGCAAAGCTGAAACTCCGAAAGTTATCACAATATATCACCGGACGACCTATCCCAACTTGGCACCACACCCCACAGCGAACACGGCCACGCCGCATGCCCCCCATAGCGAAACATTAGTACTCGTACGTAGGGAGTCCAACATATTAGTGTTTTTGTTCCTTTTTTGTTCCAGACGTCTCCCAGAAGCACCCCGGTATGTACCTTCTCATCCCTTCACGCATATCATTATCTAGCATGATTTATCTATGGCCCGGTTTTCGCTCTCTCGTATCTCTTTGTATGCGTTGCTGTCGCTGATTTACAGCTTCCGAAAGAAGGGCACGTGATTTAGCGGTATACCGGAGGAACTATGCATGAACCGGCCATTATTATGCAAAGATCGAAGTGCTCTTAATTAAGCACGTTCGCGGTTGCATGCGAATTCGTTCGTTATCGGCGGTTCGCGGTTAGTTTTGGGACCAACAGGTCTCGGTTAAACCTAGATCCTCGCGGGCAATCCGTTACGAAGTAATCTCCCTGATTTCATAACGTTCGCGAACTTTAGCAGGTAGTAAAGTGCTCCTGCTAACAGCTCCTGCACCTCTGTTTAGTTTACGCTTCTAAATTGTTTGCGGGATAATGCTGTTTCTCGTAGTTGGCTCCGCTTTTACTCATCTCATCTGTGGTAAAATAGTGTGCATGATTTTCTAGTTTTTTGTATGTAGTTGTGTAGTTTTCTTTTAGCACTGTATTACAATATCTGACAATACACCAAACCATACAAAAACTGCCATAAAGAAATTTATTATGAATATGAATCATAAAGATTTATATTATAAATACATACTTAGTAATAATTACACATTTTTTAATAAATATTTTTGTCGCAGTTGAAAAATTGTGTTCAATTTCCTCGGATGGTTCCCTTTTTTTTCTAGTAGACGCTCTAAATTTGTTTCTTTATGTCCATATCACCTTTGTGTGAAATTTGCACGACTTATTATGTTTTGATCGATTTAAAATTTCACAATCCCTCTGAATTTTTTTTCTTCTGTACAGTGTTAACCAAAATTATCGGAACACCCAAATAATTCTCCAAGGGTAAGAAATTTCAAATGGAAGACCTCGTATGTTTTTACATTTTGTAATTTTAGGACTAATTTCAAACATTTTTTATTAAAATAATTTTTTTATAGAATGCTCCTTTTTTGAGTTTTAAGCAATTAGTTAAATTTAGTCTTAATTACCGGTACACCAACATAATTCTCTTTTTTAACTTAAACTCTTCCTTTTTCTCATCAAACATCCTATTCATCGCATCATATCCATCATTTTTTAGTTATCAGCAGTTAATCAAAACTGCAAAACATTAGTTTTGACCGAACGGATAAATAATAGCAAATTCAAGAAATAATAATAAAAGAATTAAATGAAATTTTCAAACTGCCATTCCTGAGCGGCTCGACAATGCCACAACCTATCAACAAATTCCCGTAAACAGTTTTCTAAATGTTCGACAGTAATACTCTGAACTTCATCCACTATCCTCTGCGTATTGGTGCCTGTTGGTGTAAACCTTGGACTTTAGGTGTCCCCAAATAGAAAAGTCAAATATTTGCAAATCCGGCGACCTAGGCGGCCGTTCAATGGATCCTCTCCTTCTAATCCATCTGTGCAGAAAAATTGAATTTAAATAATTTCGCACTTGGACACCGTAATGCGGTGGGGCACCATCTGGTTGAAACCAAGTATTATTTAGTTTCAAAACAGTTTCCAGTAGTTTCCAAAACAGTGTTCTTATAAAATCAACTTATTGCAAGCAGTTTTTGGTAAATGTCAGTTTTGCACGATTGGCGATACCGCTTGCAAAATATGTATAACTGTCGCAGGCAAAAATTGTCTAATCCGTGATGTTCGAAATTTAAGTATATTAATATACCAAAGTAGAAAAAAAATTGTTTTATCGTTTGATAAAAATAAATTGGTATGTGTGTGGGAAAATATGCTTAATTTGTAGTTCTGGAAGTTCTGATTAATTGCTTATAACTAAAAAATTATGAAACATGAAAAATGATTCCAATCAAAAGTGTTTAGAATTAGTCTTAGAATTATAAATGGTAAAAATAAACAGGGTATTCCATTTAAAAAGGAAATGCTTACTAAAGTTTCGTATTAAAATGAACACCTGTATATTAAAAATATATTATGTATAATGATAGCTTGTTTAATGTCAAAAAACGTTGTTCTGGTAATTTTGACTGATTTTAATTAGTTGCTTAGAACTCAAAAATCATGCATTTTATAAAAAGATTATTTTAATAAAAAATGTTTAGAATTAGTCCTAAAATTACAAAATGTAAAAATATGCATTTGAAAAAAAAGTGAAAATGATTAAAAATATATTTGAACGATGGAAAATGATCAAAAAACTTTTGTACGATTTTTTTTGAAATTTTCTTACCGTTGGAGAGTTATTTAGGTGTTCCGGTAATTTTGGCTAAGCCTGTATAAAGACCACTCTAATATGCGGGCGTACTACTGAATAGCGGTAATAAAATATTCAAAACAATGCTGCATCCTAATTTAAAAAAAAAATGCACTTGCAGGTTATTGATTTGCTTGGCCAGTCCTCGAAGATTGTATTCAGAATTCCTGTACAAATAGTTATTAAACAACGGACCAAGCAGTAAACGTAATAAGACACAAAAACAACACCGAATGTTTTGGAATTATCACTAAACTGGATTGATATGATATAACTATGGTAGTATAACGTTAATGTATAAGCATACGTATAATGTATTCCTTATGACTTTAATATCAAAGTCAATAAAATGGGATGGTGCGATTTTTCCTCAACTTTGTAAAAACTAATTATTTGTGCAGAAATTTTCAACACATTTGATAATCAGAAGAAAGTTGCAGTGATTAAGAGCCATAAAGTTCATGTTTGTGATATTTTTGCAGTCGCATACCTAACTTCATTTTAAGCAAAAGAAGATCTATTTAACATCATATAAGTAATCGATAAATAGTTGGTAATATTGGCATATTTCTATAAAAAGAAAATAATTTTGTACGGCTGTTAACATTATAAGTAACGTCTAGTAGCACATATGTGATGCAGAGTTTTAATTACACATTTTACAAAATGCCGTAGCTGCCAAATATTCAAAATTAATATAAACTTATTGAAGATCGATTAAACAAACGTTAAAATTATTTAAGATATAAGGAAAAAGCAAAACATATTCAATATACAGTTATTATCGGTGAAATTTAGTATAACTCGGTAATCTAGTTCTTGTAACAAATTTAAAACAACGTCAGATTTTTATCACAACAAAAATATCGTAGGTATTGCCAATTCAGCACGCTTTATTTCTGGTTGCCTCAATTCGACGTAATAGCAATCACCAAAACCCGCGACAATTTACAAATATGTAACGAAACGAGATTGAGCGAGCGGAGATTTAATCACGTTTTAATCCAACAACCATATCGACATCTCCGCTCGACAACGATTGCATTCGATGCTGATAAAAATACCATCATGCACGTTTTAATTAGCGAACCGATTTGCACGTAACCTCTCTCACCACGCACGCATCCCAGAGGCCCTCCCATCCCAGGTCAATATCCGTCCGAATTTCCTCAGTTAGAAAATCGATTGGTCATCGCCCATTTTTGGCCGCTCGGTAATCCAATTAAACTGGGAATTTCCGGTTGTTCCAGACGCCCAGGCGACAATTTCCGGCCCACCGGAGGTATTCGTGAAGAAGGGCAGCACGATATCGTTGACGTGCTCTGTGAACGTCCACTCGACGCCGCCTTCTTCGATTCAATGGCTTCACGGTCCGACCCTGGTCGACTTTGACTCTGCTCGAGGCGGCATCAGCCTCGAGACGGAGAAAACCGAGGCCGGGACCACAAGCAAGCTGCTCGTCACGAAAGCTCTCCTGTCCGATTCGGGAAATTACACTTGTATGCCGTCCAACGCTAGTCCTGCATCGGCCATTGTGCACGTCCTGAATGGTGAGTTGTGAATGCCTTCTCCTCTATGTAGTCCATGCGAATTCGTTTAGTTCTGGCTGCCATCCCGCTTCTGACGTTGCGAGCGAAATAAACTGCCGGATATAACTAATCCCCTGAATGGAACCTTAAGAGTATTCCTTGTTTTGTGATTTTTATCTTCGGAATGGTGGATAATGAAAACGTGTTGATGCCGAGTTGCCTTGGTGATATCGCTAGTGCTACTTTCGCGTTCGTAAAATGGAGTGTGTCGCTAATGCTCTTTATTTTATGTTGTGTGAGGCGTGTATGCTTGATGATGAAGTATTGTCGGTGCCCGGTGGCAAGACTTATTATTGCAATGAGCACTGTTGCTGCTACATGCTGCCTACAGAGGGCGTTCATGAAAGAACAAAAAAGAAATTTTATTTGAAATGTCTACCACTATATTTTACTGTTTTGAACAACATATTTAGTTTATTATACGTGACTCATTATGTTGGTGATAAAGTAAATTATCCATTACTAGCTAATATAAATAAAAAGAGTTACACTAGTTTTAACGGCGCTAGATAATTTAAGGAAACTCCTAAGTTTAGATGCAAATTTAATTGTGCAAAAGAGGTATTAAAAGGCTTCACCCACCTTTTGTACATTGTGAAAACAAGTCAGAATACCAAATTTTAAAATAAAAATATTGTTAAAATCGGGTTTCCAATTTTTGCAGGCAATATCAATCAATAAAACACTATACAATTTTTTTACATATTTTAATATCTACTACAAAAATATAACAAAATATTATACCTACTTCATACTAGGGCTTATCGGTTTTTAAACAACTTTTCACTAAGTTGTGCCTATGTACATAGTGAACGAGCGGTATGATTTAAATAATTATATTTATATAATTATAAAGACAATACAATGAAATATCTGACGAAATAATAGAGCGCGAAAATATTATTTGTGAAAATACGACTATTTGTTGTATTTAATTTCTTATCTAAATTATGAACAATAATAAGTTCCCAATCGTTTATAGGACATTATATTTTCCTCTAAATAATATCATTTTAGCTTTGTTTTTCAAAGTTACATTGCTTTGTATGAGGACGGTATAATTTATATTTGGCGATATTTGTGTAGTTGCAAGTATCAAAATATATTATATAAATATAACTGCTTAATTATATTGATTTTAACTGAAAAACCTCAAAAACCTGTTCTAAAATATATACACTGTGAGCAAAAGAAAAACGGTACAAATTTTTAATCACTCGTATTGCCAATAATATTTAGTCAATTCAAATATTTCTTTAAAAAACGAATTGCTGGTATTGTGAAGATTGAAACCATACCATATTCGCAATAACAGAACGTTTCAATCCAAAGTTATGTCGGGCCAATTTAATGTGAAATGAAATGTGTATTAAAATCAATGGGTAATGATATTCGTCTTGTTTTGGTAAAAAAGGGCACTAGAGATCTTATAGCATCATTTACGGGGTGATTTTATTATTATAAAGGTGAAATATTTAAACTATGTTTTAATTGTTTTTAGTAAAAACCAGTCGAATATGACGTTTGTAACAAAAACATTGCAACGGCAAGAGAAATCTAACTGTATACTTGAATTATCTTTCATGATCGTGGAGAAACCACTGGTGTTGATATGGGCGCAATGTTTCAATTTATCGTTTTAGGTTGTATTTTTGTCACTTTCAATTATGATGTATCACACTTGTTTAGCTGTAAACTTTAGACGTATGTTACTTGTTCTTGTTCTTTTGCTTCTTTTTGCTAAGATTGAATGGGTGCTGGAATCAACGTTTTTTGAGTATGTCACGTCACTTCAAACCAAGTCTTCTTTTTTATTTTTATGTCATGTTTAAATAAAGAGCACTTTCAACATCAGCCTGACTGCCAGACAAGTGAAAGCAAACTGCCATAATTTTAGTTCAATAAAGAGCGATGTTGATTTTAGTTCCAAATCACTTAGAGGGAAAATTTCGAGTTTTGGTTACAAAAACATACAAATTTGCAAAATAACTACAGCCCTATAATTGTTGTACAATATGGAAAACAGGTAAGACAATGCTTTAACTATTTCAAAATAAAACATGGCGCGCAAATGAAAACTAAACGTTAGATAGTTTCTCATCATCTTTCAGGATAACACACATTAAATTGATCCGATATTATCAGAAGTGTTGCATTTCCATACATAAAGCAACATTACATTGGATTAAAACGTTCAGTTATTGCAAATATGGTATGTTTTCAATTTTCATAATATAAATATGTAATTAGTTTATCAAAGAAACGCTTGAATTTACTTAATATCTTTGAAAATATGAGCAATTGAAAATTTGTACCGTTTTCTTTAGTTGTTGGTTGCCACAGAAAATTATATGTTCGAATACGGCCATCTATTATTTGTTCAGGGTTTTCACGCCCCCCCCCCCACGAATTGATTTTGCTAGGAGCATTCCCTTGATAATAATAAAGTTACTGATTATGTAGTTCGTCGTACATCATATAGCTAGTTTCGTCTCAGCATATATTTATGAAAATGCCCATAAAAATTTAATGAGCACTACTGTAAACAAAACTCGAAGGGTATAGATTTCAATTCCTTTTACACCGGAATATATAGCGAACAAACTACTCTAATGTAACGAGTTCAGAGGGTTGCTGCAGTTATTAAAACACGTAATTTAATTACCGTTCGCCTCCGCCGGCGACTGAATTTCTACGTTGCAAACAAAATTAAAACGGTTTCGTAAAAGCCTGGTCGCCGCGTCTCGTCCTATACTGGATGCGGCGCTAGAAATAATTCTATCCGATCTGATAGCGGACAAGTGTTACTTCATGTAATGCCCTAGACGTGCCCTAATCAAAATTAAAGTGGTGCGCAAGCACTGCCTGCGTTAAGATTAACAAAACAAAAATAATGCAGCTCTCCGTTCGTAGTCGTCCAATGTTTGTTTTATGTAGCACTATTTTATATTGGACGTAGAAAACGCGCAGAGCATTTTAGTGTAGAACTGCATTTTTACAGCACCACCATGTTCCAGCTTTAATGCCTTTGCTAGATTGAGGAAATTACTGTACACTTTGGTTCCCTACAGTGGTGCTAAATACCTAAATCTAAACTAAAATGATTTTCAGACTTAATTTATTAGATTATAACAGAACTATCCTATGATACCTCAGAACTCACCAAAAACAGCATTAGGGCACAAATGTTTGTTAGCTGTTTGTTTCTAATTGCTAACTACGCCTATATTTTGATACTATCTTTGCTCAACACCCTGGAGCGTTTGAATTAATTTGTTATTTTAATCTCATGGTTTTATTTTTTTTATTTTTATAACATAGGTGTTATAGAAACAATACTTTCTAATCTCAACGATATTTTTGAGGAAAATTTCCCTGAAGGAAACCTAATAAGAATTCTTAACCTAAAATTTAATGTTTCTGCCGGCAAAAGCTTGCAATTCACAAAAAAAGGTCAAAGATTTCCTGTTACTTAATTAGTTTAATTTATTAAAATTACTAAGAACGACGTTAAATGACTACTCTTACTAGGCTTATCAGATTTTACTTATCAAAATATATCCTGAAAAAAATATAGTATCTCATATACTTAATCAACTTGATCTCTGTTTCATTCTTGCGCAGAAACACATTAATAATTTTGATAATAATAACTCCACTTTCTAATGGTCGAAATTGTATGACCTTACGTCAGAACATTTTCGAGAAAATGACTTTGTTGGGAGATTTATTTGCACTGATTACGAATCTGGACATTTGATTCAGCTTCTTGACGGTTTTATCTCACATTTTTCGAAAAGATTACTCGAAAGTCCGTATTTATATTCAATTCAACCGATTCTATACAAAACAAACTTCTATATTCAATTCAGAACATCCGTGTTCAGCTCAGTTATCAATATATTTTGCAGTTTCAAATTGTGTTTATAAAAAAAAACAACTCTTTTGTACCGTTATAAAATGTCTTCGCTACCAATGAAACAATTAAAAGCTCTACCAAAATCACTAAAAAAATATGGGGTTGGTATTAAAGAAAATGTCATATTTGGAAGTTACGCTGATTCCAACATTTTTTTAACAATGTCAATATAAGTTGTTATTTTTGTTTATTTTCGATATAAGTTACAAGATTTTTAGTAGAATTTATTATTTCATTATTCCGTTTAGTTTTTTTAATCTATAGGGCCATTGGCCAGTGGCTACAAAGTAGTGTAAACTATGTATCTTCATATCTCGAGTCTTTAGACGTTAAGGATAATCGAAGAGGTTTTCGGGGTCTCTAATTCCAAATCTGATTTTGGATTTTTAGAATTCAAAATGGCGGATCTAATATAGCGACCAAACATGTAATTAATGGTCGGAATCATATACAAATTAAAACATGTAATATATGAAGGTTTCGCATTCTAAATCTGTTATCAGATGTATAAAATTCAAAATGGACGATCCAATATGGCAACTAAGCATGTACCTAATTAACTGTCGGATTCGGAAGAAAACAGAAAGATCTGATGTTAGATGATTATAATTCAAAATGGCACCGAATGCAATCTGGCAACCATAATAAATTAACGTGAAAGTGCAACGTTTGTTTTCGAATTTCCTGTAACATAGTTATGCAGCTGTCTGCTTTCAACACTTATGTCAGTTGTGTGGTGAAATACATAACGCTTCTTTTTCAGTCAATGACTTGTATATTTTTCGAAATTTTCGAATTGAATCTGACGACGTAATTTATAAAATGCAAATAAATCAGATAGTATCAAATTATTTGAAACGTATATTGATAAGAAATACACAAAACATGGAAATACAATCACAATAAATTTATATAAAAAGTAGGTACAATTTTTAAAAACCCTTTATAATCAAATTACAATTTTTTAAAATTTTTCTATAATTTTCTATTTTTACTTTATCATACGCAGTATGTAAAGTATTGTAATCATGCCGAAAAAAAAAATTGGGATTTTAGCGGAAATAGGTCTTTATGGGTCCCCTGAACATTTTTGACCAAGGTACAAAAAAATGTCTGTGTGTGTGTGTGTGTGTGTATGTGTGTGTGTGTGTGTGTGTGTACCCAATTTTTGTTAATTCATTTCCGGAGAAACTACTAAAGGTATCGGCACGGAACTTCATATTTAGAAGTTTCATGACCAAAGTTGGAGTTGAAAAGCTTTTGGTTCAAAAGGGTCCAAAGGAACTGGGTGTTTACTCTAAGCCTTTTTCAAGGATTTTAGAAATCAGCCGCCATTTCTGTAATTTCGTCAAAATAGTTAAATAATAAATTAAAGCAGAGGAAATTTTGAATAATTTATGCCTATGACATTTTTTGGTAAAATTAATAGTTTAGCTTTTTAGTTTATTCTAAGCCTTTTTCAAGGATTTTGGAAATGAGTCGGCATTTCTGTAATTTCGACAAAATAGTTAATTAATAAATTAAAGTAGAGGAAATTTTGAATAATTTATGCCTATAACATTTTTTGGTAAAATTAATAGTTTACCTTCAAGAGCAAATTCTATTTGATCCAGATCGGTCGCATCTGCATTGATATGAAATTACATAGTAGCCAGGATTTTGACAAATATTTTTTTGTGTTGTCACATTTGAAAACAGCTGATCTCATCAGAGGTTGGAGAACCACTATGGAACGTGCCGCTGTAGTGCGCAAAATTATAAAATACAAATTTCAAATAAAATAAGATCACCAATTTGATTGTTTGTTGATAAGAAATATCAACCCGTCTTTATATCTAATTCTAAAAATGATACATTGAGAAAATTATAAATAAAGTATAGCGATGAGTGTAGTTTTATTTTAGTATGTTGGTAGGGATGTGTCACGAACAAATATAAATCTATCAGAATTTGAATTACCTTTTTAAGGTGCGTTTTCATTAGTGATAATGGCAGTGGTAGCAGACGCCGTTATAGTATTTCCAATAGAAAATTGCTAGTGACTCATGTTTATGTACATGCAAACTAATATGTGTCATTATCACGATATGTAAGAAATACTATAATTTCGTATTCTACCACCGCCATTAGCTACCATTACCTACCAATCGAAACGCACCTTTCGTCAAAGTGGTACCAACCTAGCATTTACTATACAGAAATCATTTATTTTTTATTAAATGCGTATTTCTTAAAAAGCAACACAATAAACGTTGATGTCGCTCCTGCCAAAAACTAGATAGCGCGACTCGCTCATATGCGACGGCGACACTCCGCCTTCGGTGACGCGCCGTATCACCGCTCGTCGCGCTATTCCGTACTTTCGGCATTTGTGACATAAATAACTATTATTCTAATGACGTAGTGTAGGTAGTGTCAAATGCTGATGCTTTGACAATACCTACGATTTATCTCTATAGAATAGATTCTCATGCAGCTAAACTATTAATTTTATATTTTGTATGATAAAGTCATGTGCCTGGCCACATCAGATTTTTTTTATTTTTTCAAGCATTGTTCATATACAAAATATGAATTCGATTGGACTAATTTCCCAAATTTAAAATTTTTTTTCAAAGTTTTGGAAACTTTTTCAAATTCTGTCTTAAATTCATGTTATTGTCACCTAAAATCTCTACACATGCAAAATTTCAACACAATTGAACAATTTATCGAAATTTTTAATTTTTTTTTTCGATTGGAGAAAAGTTTCCAATTTTTTTAATCCTTCATGTATTGTCGCCAAACAACTGGTCCCTTTTCCATCTACGCACACATTTTATTGCAAATGTAGTAAAATGCGTTAGGTAAGTGATTTTTATGGGTGCTCTTTAACAACAATTGATTTAGAAATTCCAAAGTAAAATTTGGTTTTTCCTTTTTTCTTAATGGTGCTCGTTTTTGTCAGGTATTTATTTGTAGGAGAAGTTTATATCGTAGAACGTTTTAGCCTCAAAAGTACCACAATGGCCTCAATTTTTGAAGAGCAACATACAACATTTAAGGCCTTTTGTGACTCCAACTATCAAATATATGTGTTCTAGCAACCTTAACTCACACAAACATAAAAAATAAGTGACAATGATTATGGTATGCTTTCTTCCGTCAAATCTGAATTGGCAGGTAAAAATTTAGTGTAGTTTATGAGACAAGAAAGCTTTTTATGTACCGATTTTCACAAAAATAATTTTTAGAAATTCTTATTTTTTGGGAAATAATTTTTCTTTGCTTTAATTCTAGGGTATCATATTTGTATTGTTACGCTTAGAGAGAAGGAGAAACCAGCATATAAACTCTTATATAATTAGTTTTATTAATAAATAGTTCTCTATCAGATATGATATTCAAAGAATAACCGTGGCGAAATTACTGGTTGGTATCAAGGGCCGTTTAGCAGCGAAGATTTAACATTTTAAAGTTGTCATCGTTTAGAAATGCCGCTCAGGTTTAATTGGTACGGCAGTATGCAAACAGCAGATTAAACTGTGGCCGACGACGGAACAGCGTGGCGCGCACGGGCAATTCTAATTTTTTGGAAACGGTTGTTGTTTGACTAGCATTTTAATTTTGATTGCCGCCGGAGTAGAGGGCGCCCCGGCTCGACCGCGTTTTTTTCTCTGTTTTACACAAGCACGCTGGTGTCCACTCGACCGAGTTTCACAGAAAATATTTAAATTACGTCCAAAATAATGTGTGGTAATTAAAATGCATAAAGTTCAGTTCGCGACCGACGAACAGGGAGAGAAGTATAAGGGGCAGGCGTGTTTACACGCGGGACCTCGTTCAAAATTTACACTGATTGTTGGCCGGAAAAATTTGCATTTATATCGTTCAACATTTTACGGTGCAAAATGTATGATTATCTCACCGACCAGTGGTGGTCGCGGTCGGTGGTACCGTTAACGCGGGGGTAATTACCCGTCTCTATAATTGTTTCAACTGATTAGCGCAGTTTGTGCTGTGTAAATATTTCAATGGATTTAACAACTGCGGATTATACACACCGGCTGTGTATGAACAAATTCGCAAAATCCGATTTTGTGCGCTGCCATATCATTACATGCAGTTTGCTGTAATGATGTGTTATGTATAATGAATTAAATAATGTCGGATATGCTTATCGACGAATAGAATTTGATCATACAGTTTAAAAGATGTATACAACAACGGGGCAATCTATAAAGTCGATATAAATAATCCGATTGAATGAAGGTAATATATTTGTTATAGAACTCTCATGATTTAATCGTGTATAAGATCATATAAAAGAAAAGAAAAAAAGGAGACAAACAGGCACACTCGTATTTTAGAGGAGTTATATGCAATTTAACAAGACCGTGGGTCGGACAGGAAATTAAAAAAATATACCCACGGGTCAAAATTATTAAAATGAATGTGACAAAATAACTTCGTATATTAATTTTAGTGCAGGCAAATTAACTGATTAGAAGCCAAAACCGGCATTAATTGTAGACAGGACTTTTATCATTGGAAATGATAAAGGGGCTCATAGCGAACGTAAAAATATTAAATGCAGGTCATGGGGTGGTATAGAGTTTATTTGGGAGGGTTGAAAGCGGGTGCAACATGTATTATTGCACTTTCCAGCGAAACTTGAGGTGTTATCCAAAAATGTCCTATACTAAGTTGTAGACCATAAAAAGTGTACCACATTCATATAGGTCACTTTTTACTATGACCTCAAAATTTGTTTCATTGTAGCAATAATTCAATTTTAATAAAATTTTGTGAAAGCGTTCTTTTTTATGTCTTTAACAAGCATTCATTTTTTTATTATACAAAAAACAAGAAGTTTTTGAGATATTTAGATTTTTCACCCAAAATTAGTTGTTTTTAAAAAAGAAATTCTGTGGTATAAATTCACCGTACAGAGTTCTTCAGATACTCATTTTTGTTGTTTTTACATGTACTTATTGATACAGTAATAAAAATAATAATTCCTCTTTAACAATCTGCTCAAAAACAAAACTCAAAAGCGACTTTTTCAACAGTGAATTTTTCAGTAATTGGTGATTATTTGTTTAAATTTTTAAGAAAATTGCATAACTGGCCACATCATTCAATTGTACGGAAAAGAATACAAAAGATACTGTCTCTCATTTCTACAGTAATGCTATAACCATTAAATTAGAAGAAGAAAGCTTCAGATAAGTACGCAAAATAATCAGTTTTTGTCTTAGAATCAAAAAGTATCCAATACAAAAGTTGTGTCTATATGACATAAACTCAAACCTTCCGAGGAAAACGCGAAAAATTTATTTTTTTTGTTTTGGTTTAGTAAATGCAAATTGCGGTAGGTGTAACGTGTCGTATACTGAAGATACCTGTCTCTCCATCTGAATTCCACGTTGTCGGCAAGTCCCTATGGGGTGCGTCAAGTTAATAGTTTCCTCCAGTCCGGTGAGAGAACTCATGTTTCAGGGTTGCGTGCCGTCTTTTATACACTTAGTGGACCGGCCTTCGCTGGTCCGGGTGCGATAGTGGCGACCTCGTGTTTCAATATTCAATTTTGTAAATTCTTATAAATTATTAAAGTATTGTTTTTACTGTATTGATGTCATCACATTTTCACACTTCGTCATTTTTAAGACATAAATAAATTTACTTTCAGAAGTGTCGTCAAAACTAAATTATTTCTGAAATAATTAAAATTATAAACATGTACAAAAAAATATTTTTCGCTTTTTTCTCGGAAGGGTTCAAGTTATGTGATACAATAACCTCTACAAAAGTTCTTGATTTTTTCTTGACCTACAACTTTTGTGTTGGACAAAAATTGATTATCTTGCTTACCTATCTGACGCTTTCCTCTTCTAATTTAATGGTTATAGCATTAGTGCAGAAATAGAGACAGTTTCTTTTGTATTTTTTCCGTACAATTCAATGTTGTGACCAGTTTTGCAATTTTCTTACAAATTTAAACAAATAATGTACAATTACGGAAAAATTCACTTTGCAAAAGTAGTTTTGGGTTTTTTTTCAATTTTTAAGCATTTTGTTAAATAGGCAGTACTATTTTTATTACTGTATCAATAAGTACATGTAAAAGCAACAAAAATGAGTACCAGAAGAACTCTGTACGATGATTTTTCACCACAGAATTTCGTTTTTAAAAACAACTGATTTTGATTGAAAAAAATAAATATCTCAAAAACTTCTTCTTTTTTGAATAATAAATAATGTATGCTTGTTCAAGATATAAAAATGCTCGCTTTCACAAAATTTGATTAAAATTGAATTATTGTTGCGACAATAAAAAATAAAAAAACAGAAAATTCGTTTTGACATTGGCATTTGCATTTTTCTCCTAAATTTTGAGGTCATAGGAAAAAGTCACCCATATGAATGTGGTAGATTTTTTTATGATCTACAACTTAGTATAGGACATTTTTGAATAAATCCACAAATTTCGCTGGAAAGCGCAATAATATATGTTGCACCCGCTTTCAACTCCCCCAAATAATCACTATACCACCCCATGACCTGCATTTAATTTTTTTACGTTCACTACGAGCCAGTTTACCATTTCCAATGATAAAAGTCCTGTCTACAATTAATACCACTCTCAACTTAATTTGCCTGCACTATTACAAATTTTGTATTTCATTATTGCAGTTTTATTGTTTTAATTCTCACAATCAAAGTATTTAGTTTTACGATGAAGTATTTGAATTAACTAATGTGATTATTTAAATTACAGGGCAGAAATTTTTGTCAGTAGAATAGGTTAAATTATGTATTAATTTATTTTAGCTAACAATCTAGCGATATTTAATTAGTACTTAGATATTCGGTCACTTCGATTTAGCGATTTAAATGCATCGTTACCAAATTTATGATATTTCTAGAATTACAGCCATGTCTTTGTCAGAAATTATTAAAAACCAGAAATAACAACAAAGCTGGAGGAAGAAAAGAAATTCGAAAATATTAATTCAAATATCACTCAAGATACGAAAACTATAACCATTCCAGACCACCTAGATAGTTAGAAAAAAACAGCATACTTAGTCATGCGTCACAGTTGAGACTCACTCTCAACTAAAACTTTCATGATCATGATCTCCAACACGGTGATTTCCATAATTATTATGGTTAGTTCAACAAGCGATATCTACAAAACAAAATACAATAAACATGTTTTATTAAAAAGAAAATCTGAGCTCTAAGGAACCAAAATAGAAAAAAAAAAAACAAAATAGGTCTCTTACATTTATTCTTGATTATTTCCAATTAAGGCTAATTTTAAGTCGTTACAAGTTCAACGACTAGCGTTCAGCGAATTAGTGTAATTTAATACGTAAGACATCTTTTACAATCTTGAGAAGCTTGAATGTACATTTGGTGATGCCCAAAAATAAAAATTTTTGTGATATAGAATGATGTAATGTAAACATTTGAACCATTATGTTTTCTAATAGTTTCTATGTTTTGTATTTCAGGTGAACATCCACAAGCCATGCAGACAAGCGCAGGGTTTCCCGAACACAGCACCGTATACCTGGTGCTATTTTCAATCCTGCTGACAGCGACGAGATGATTTTACTGCTGTCAATAAATTTAGCGGAGGAGACGAACAGGACTGTTGACAGGTCATCATGAATCTACAAGTTAATCGGTGTACTGGAAGCAATAGACTCCAATTATCAAGTGTATACAAAAAAAATTATAAAAACCCGGAAACATAGTATAACTTATATATAAATAATTGTTATTTATTTGGTGCTACGGAACTGATAAAAGACACTGATATTATTAATTTGTGTCTCCTTCCTGTGAGTGAAAATGTGTAAATAATGTTTGATAAAGCGAAATGAAGATTTCTTATAATAGACGTTTGATGGTGATGATGATGATGATAAGTGGCGCACTAGATTTTAATGAAATTATAGAGAGAAAACTCATTGTAATTAAATACATGTTGACATGATTACCTAGGTCTAATGCAAACGTTAGTTCTTACGTTGTTTACTTCTAATCAAATTATCAATGGGAAAAAAATCGGTTCGTTTGATTTGAAACTGTGCACACAGTCGTTGTGTATTATATTTTTGTAGACACTTTTCATTGCATTTTCGAAACCGACTCGATGTTGGATGATACGAATAAACCTTTTGATCCTGTAAAACTACCATTCTGTAAATAAACTCATAACATAAACCTTGCTCTTATTATTTCTCCTATACCTAATGGATACACAAAAATAGCTCTTAACAACATTCCAGAATCTAATAAACTTGCTACAACTACAACTAGCTACAAGACAACTTCCCACTCAAGGTAAGTAGTTATTAACTTTCAAATAGCATTTAGGGGTAATTCTGTAATCAACATATAAAAAAATTAAATCTAGAATTCAGGTGTACCAAAAAATGGCAATAATAATCCAACCAACATAAAACCCAAAAGAAACATAAAAGATTTTCCTAAAACTTGGTTGGAAAGTAGGCGATTATGTGTAGGTATAATATTCAATTATAAAATAGTAAAAACAAAGCGGGTACATACTACAGTAATTGAATATTTTAAGGTTATGTAATCAAAATTCAGGCAGGAAATACGTGGCAGTATGTGTGTCCCTACTTAAAAATTAAAATAGCAATTTACGGTAAAACAGCATAATGCAATATTACGTTCATTATTACCCAATACATTGTACAGTGATCTAATTTGGGTAATCTACTTTAATTTATGATGGCTGACGGCCAAATGGAAAATTAGCGTAAACTGTAGCACCGCTTGAGATAAATTACTCTTTGGTAATATTCAATTAGTTCTCGTCGAATGCACATAGCCCTAGCGCAGGATTATAAATAATATTGTTGCATATTTTAGGGCGGCACAAAGTAATAAACATGTTGTAATTAAACAATAATATTCGCTGATGATTTGACACAACCCACATTTCTGTAAAAATTATATTATGATAGTTAATTTCTGGAAAATTTTAATTAATTACATGAGTTGAACTTTTAGTTTTACAGCATCACTATATCTTTTACATTTTTTCTTATATTTCTTACATAAAAAGTACTTACCCACCATCTTATATTTTTTCTCTGTTGGACCAAAGTGAAGTAAGCGTATTTAAATAAAATTCAGAAGTTTTTAGTAATTTTGTGGGAAAATTAATTGCAGCATGGTAATTAATTTACCAATTATCGTTATTCTACCTAATAATCGTCCACCGGGACGATTTAACCCACTTTATCATTATATTTTATATCGCTATATTTTAAGTGCAAAACTGACTCTGCTTCTCAACATATTTGAGTTTTTTTTTTAATCAATAATTGAGCGCAAAAGGCTTGTTCAAGACCACCAGTTCGGACTTCGGACCACTTGACTATTGACCAGGTACACCAAATAACCAACATCATCGAAAAAACGTTAGAGGAAAAAAAGGTTTATATATAGTAAATGGTGATATACAGGCGGGATGTAAACTTTAAATAAATAAAATATTACAGCCACAACCTGGATTTGAACCAGGGACCTTTGTGTCGCTAGCACAATACTCTACCAAGTGAGCTATTGAATCATTACGTTAAGTATATCACCATTTACTATATATACATTAATCATTACGGTAAGTCCGGAAAGATACGGGATGTCCGTATACTCATATCTAGTAAAAAGAAGGTTGTTATGCAACATTCTTAGATGTGGCATAGGCTTTTGCTAAAGTCTGGCATACAGGATTAAATACTAAATGAGAAACTATACTCCCCAAACCGTTCCTACAAATATTAAGGTCTCATTTGAAATTTTCGAGAGATACTTTAGAGTCAAACAAGGTGATGCATCTCTGTCCATAAAGGGTTAAACTGAACTAACTCAAGTCAGTAACATGTTGACTTCACCAACAAGAAAATACAACACATCCCGGTTACTATTAATAACCTAATAGTACCGTACGAAAACAGCCAAATATCTCGGCATAACATTACAGGCCAAGCTCCGTTGGAAAGCCCATGTCAAAGAGAAAAGAGGGGAACTAGGAATCCAATACAGAGAGATGTATATTGGATGCTGGGACGAAATGCCAAGAATGCCAAGAAATGCATCACCCTAGAAAACGATTTTGAATGAATCCAATACAATCCGATCGAAAACGTGTGTCAAAACAAGGTATTTTATTCAATCCAAGCTCAATCCATGCTCCACTGCAGGCCGCTATGTGCGCCACCCGGCTAAAAATACTTTCGGCCGTATAGAAAAGAAGATAAAGGAGAAAAACAGTGTTAGACCTCAAGCATATACAGCCAGTATTGCTCGGCAAGAAACCACTTGCTTTTTGCTTCCTAGGAACGTACTGGTTACGACTTTAAAGCAACTGTTTCCTCTATTTTGCACATCACAGGACAGTGGCAACTGGCATTATAAATTTTTAGCTTGTAAACGATTTTTGCTCATCACGAAAAAGATAAAAAAATGACACCGAAGTAAGAGGTAAAGTTTGTTATAATTCGGACCTTGGTACTTTTAAGAGCGTGTCAAAGAAAAACAAAACAATTCAGGAACTTCCACAGAGGAACCTTCCTCTGGCTACTGGCGTTCCTAATGCTCCAGCAAAGATAAATAACGTGAACAATTTGCTCATCAAACATTTTGGGGAATAGTGGATGGCCATCGAATTCCTCAAGTATTATGCATAGAGTACATTCAAAAAGATTTATAATTATGTTTATAATTATATCATAAATATGTTTATAATTATATCATAAATACAAAGCCAGTTAAATACAAAGCCAAACAATTTTTAATTAAATATTATTACACAGAAGTTCTAACTAAAAACTGCAAAAACACTTGGAATCACCCTCCATAGGTTGTGCAAACGAGAAAAAATATTTTGGCAACATCAAATGGGCAGAGTGTTCAACGTTTTTCACTCTACTGTAAAATTTATTAAACTGGCTTGAGCTGGTTTTGATAGTAAAAGCAATACAATGATAAACGTTAACCAGTACCATTTATTTTTTTTGCGTTACGGCCCTTTTGCAACTGCCACAAGGTGTATGTTTTACGCACATCGTCGAGTAAAATTTTCCACTGAATACACTCGAAGTTTTAGCATAGAGAAAACCAACCTTTTCCAATCGATCCCCGGGTATCGTTCACGTTAGTACGAGAGGTGTATTAAAGCTAACGAATGATTCTAGCTGTATTATTACCTCCCTGCGGAATATTAGTATAACTCGCTTGCAACAATTCCGGTACATGCAGTAAGTTAGGCCGTACTGCGAGGGCACGAACGTTCCTGCACTACTAGCAGGAATTGGCGCTTTAATGTGGATTCAACAAATTAACTGTGGACGTGCCCCTAACTACGGCAACGCTGAACTCCCGGTTAGTTTATTTTGCTCATAATTTCGCGCTGACCTAAACAGTTTCTGAAATATATACGGTTCGAAATGCCTGGAGAATACTGGAGGAAACCGTGCGCTATCTCATTCGCTGATCAGAGCCACACAGGACTCGATTGGTAGCCGATGGGAGCACCTGGTTCAAGTGAGCAATCAGTTGTTATTAATAAATATTTTCGTATATCGCTTATTTATGAGTATATTTACTGAAGAGAAAATCATTTATTAAAAGGCTCTATAAGAACATACGTAAAATAAATCCATCGAATCAAAACTTTTCGTTAGCCAGGCACACACGTCTAGAACTGTCAGTGTCAAATTACATAAATGGTCATATAACCTGAAACATCAACGAATAAAATCTATGTAGACGCCGACAGAAGAATAGGATCGACTAAAATATTTTGTAACCAACTCGAATATTAAAGACCCATTAATGATCTCGACGATTAACGCACTCGCTAATCGCTCGTGCGTTAAACAGTCTCGATCATAATCGCTCTTTGTAATACTTGTTGGTTAAATAACTATTATTCCCTAATACACACGCTCGGACGGAATCAAAAGTGGCATGTTTTAATTCTGGAGTGGCGGATAAGCGGATGACGTGTTTATATTCGGATTATCGGAAAATCAATGTCATATTAATAAGGTCAATCGGAAACAAATGGCGACGTTATACAAATCTTTAAACAAATCTATACTTTCCTGGCGAAAGGAATCGGTAAGATTGCGTTGTAGATTTTAAATATTTTGCGGTTAAGAACAAATCTAGCAAAGAAACTTTATACGTGTACCAACAAAAACAAAAACAAGTGAGCAAGTTTGATTTATCTTTAGATTATTGTCCATATATTTTGTCAGGTAATCCAGGATGAGGATAGTTTAAATCCAGGCCAAGGTCTTTTTCCACAAATTATTGTCATCCTAGATTAATATCATTCGTTTCTTAAATTAATTATTATTATTATTAACTTGATTCAGAAAAAACGATTATCAGTACGTGATAAGCACGTATCATTTCTGTAAGATGGGTAACAAATTTACAGAATTCATTTAATAAAAAAAAATATTTAAATCGAAATTGGATTGAATTTTTCAGAAAACTAAGCTCTAAAGCTAAAATACAAACATTAGAATGTAATTATGTGCTTGCATGTAACCGGTATTACATGAAAAACTTTTAAGAGAAAGTATATTTGTATTAAAAGCTATGAAAAAAAGTTGTTGAAAAAAAATCAGAGGGCATTAAATACGAAATGATAGTTGTCTCCGTCGCGTCGGTTGCATGAACACCCGGTATACGGAGCGTCCAAAGTAACTATAATTTCGTATTTATTACCTTCTAATACTTTGAAATAGGTGCCATTTTCAATTAAAACTTTTGCATAACTTTGAAAATGTACTTTCTGTACTTTCTGTACTTTCATTATGACATTTTCCTCTTTTTACCAACACGCGGCATCTGCAACGGAGTAGGTGATTATAATTTCGTATTTAAATACCCCCCTAATATTTCGAAATACTTTTTTCAAATAACATTTTTGTATAGCTTTTAACATAAAGGTACTTTACTCTTCGTTGTTTTTCATTGGTTTGGTAACACCCGGTATATGCAATCTTATATTTTAATATTTGTATTTTAGGTTTAAGCAAATCCAGTCACTTTTATGAAGAATAAAAGTTTCTCAGAAATTCATAATAAAAGTGTAAATTGTTAATAAAAACACCCGGTATTTGATGATCTATATTTCTAAATCCTTTGTTCATGTTATAGGTTTGCATAGGTTTGAACATAAAGGTACTGCAAGCAGATAATTGTTAATACAAATTTTTCCCATTTGGGTCCAAGTTAAAGAAGAAGTTTTCACTTATTATGGTCTCTTACATATAATACAAATAATTTCATGTCGAAATTGCTGTAGGCTATAAGCAAGACAAAATAGCTGGTACAGTGGTTATTGTTACAACTTTTATGGCTTTATTATTCAATCCAATATTCTCTTCTCTTCTCATCCTGTGTACTGTACAATATACAATACATTCATATCTTCCACTATGATAGTTATCAGTAATCGACTACCACAGACAATATCCAGCCCTTACGAAACTTCAGCCAAACATTCACGTAATTTTGGACAAATCTCTCGGCTTATTATATCCGCCATATAATTTTTGAGTGACTACACAAATAAATTAATAATTAACTGTTCTCCTTTTCAAATTTGTAACGCGATTAATTCGAACGTCTGACAAATAGTATCCGTAATCCTATTTAATGCCTTGGGTTCCCAGTAAGAGTTTAAGTCTTAGGTCCTTATCCCTGTCACTGGAAACTTCGGCAGCAGTTTCAAGAGGCGTTAGTGTGTGTGTGGGTGTATATACGTGTATGTGTTGCGGTACCGCGTTCCCGATACGGTTTCCGTTTTAGTTTTATTTCTTCGCTAAGTCCACTCCTTGCAAGAACGAAATCCAGCCGAACCAATTACTTGACGGGCATTTTCAAGTAAACTCTGTTCCGAGAAACGGTCTCGGCCGCTCGAAACCGCAGAGTTACTTTGTTACTTATCGGAGATGTCAAAGATAACGGAAAAATCTCATAACGTCTATCTGCAGATAAATATAAACATGTCGACTTATAGGCGTTCTGAACAGCGATATGAAAGTTATTTATTGAATTATTGTGTTTTCTTGGGAATACAGAGTAAATAAAGGAACTTCTGTTCATATGGGAAGAAACTACAAGAAGACTTCAAGCAACGAAATAACGTTGTTGTAAAACTGTTGTTTGATCAGTGCACATCGGGCCAAGCGGTTCAATTTAATACAAAGTGACATAAAGATGTTATTAGATAAAAAATGACTTAAAAAAATAACGTACATTAACCTAAAGTCTAAATAGTTTTTATATTTAAAAATGAATATTTGGAACTTTTTTTTAAATAATTAAAATCAAATTTTGCTAAATTTTCCTGATTACTGGGTTTATTTCTTGGTTATATAAAGGATCAGTAAAATAATTGCACTGACATAAGCCAACCTGACGTATTTAACAGTTTTGATTTCAAGGATATACCAAAAGTAGTGATAAGTGCATGGAGGTGAAACTTCAAACCAGAAGCTAGGTCGTGTGTGGTACCATTGGTTAGATATTATAAAATATCTATCAAAAATGATACCTCATACGACCTAGGTTTGCATTTGAAATTCTGAAACTGAGTGCAATTATAACTACTCCCGATACCTTCCAGAAATGAAAATTGTTATAATTAAAGTCTTCAGAATGGCCTATTTTATGTTTGTTTCTTCTCAAATCTCCGTGACATTATATATCACCAGGAAATGAGCCCAGGATAAAACTGGTTATATTTACATTTCAAATATTTTTTTAAACGTTTTATAACCATTTGTAGATACATTATCATATGCATAATATGGTGTGAGAATTTTAACACAAACTTTTTTCTCAATTTCAACCCTTCGTCAATTTCAACCCTTTGTTAACTATATTTCGTCCTATATTCACAGGTGGAGTATTATTATACTCGCTAGGTCTCAGAACCTTAAAACTAAATTTATATCTAAACCACCATAAAAACCCACGCCATAAGTACTGTTTTTTTTTAACTAGTTAGCATGTTTTTGCAGATATGATACTATCGTAGTATCAAGATTTCAGAATCCCAACGATGGCTGAATTTTTTTCATTATATTTCTGGCTTCCTAACGAATAGATTACTATTAAGGGGCGGTTCTCATGTAATCGGATTTTGAAACCTTGGAGAGTATAAAATAAGCCCCTGAAACAGCTTTTTACTTTATCATACGCAGTAAGATAAAGTATTGTAATCATGCCGAAAAAAAAATTTGAGATTTTAGCGGAAATAGGTCTTTTTGGGTCCCCTGAACATTTTTGACCAAGGTACAAAAAAATGTCTGTGTGTGTGTGTGTGTGTGTGTGTGTGTGTGTGTGTGTGCGTGTGTAAACGATTTTTGTGACGACGATTCCGGAAAAACTACTAAAGGTATCGGGACGAAAGTTTATATTTAGAAGTTTTATGACCAAACTTAGAGCTGAAAAGCTTTTGGTTCAAAAGGGTCCAAAGGAACTGGTAGTTTATTCTAAGCCTTTTTCAAGGATTTTGCAGATGAGCCGCCATTTCTGTAATTTCGTCAAAATAGTTAAATAATAAATTAAAGCAGAGGAAATTTTGAATAATTTATGCCTATGACATTTTTTGGTAAAATTAATAGTTTAGCTGCAAGAGCAAATTCTATTTGATCGAGATCGGTCGCATCTGCATGGATATTAAACTACATAGTAGCCAGGATTTTGACAAATATTTTTTTGTGCTGTCACCACAGAAATGTCTATGGCTGTCACCACGCTGTCACACTCGGAGACCCGCTATGGAACGTCATCTACAGTGTCATGAACGAATATAAATCTGTCAGAATTTGAATTAGCTTTTTAAACTTGACATTTCGTAGAAGTGGTATCAACCTAACATTTTCTATACCGAAATATAACCATTTTTTATTTTTTTTAAAAATACCTATTTCTCAAAAAGCAACACAAATAACGTTGATGTCACTGCTGTCGAAAACTACCTAGCGCGACTCGCTCACATGCGACGACGACGCTTCGTCATCGGTGACGCGCCGCATCACCTCCATATCACCTCTCGTTGTGCTATTCCGTACTTTCGGCACTTGTGAGTTAAGCAACTATTATTCTGATGGCAGTAGGTAGCGTGCTTTCGATTGATACTATTGACTATCAAAATGCAGACACAATTTATCTCAGTCAAATAGATTCTCATACAGCTAAACTATTAATTTTATATATTGTATGATAAAGTCATGTGCCTGGCCACATCAGATTTTTTAATTCTCGTAAGTTTTACAATTTTATAGCCTATGGTATTCTCCGGTCAAAATTTCCTGCATTAAGGCGGCGCAAAGAGATGTGTCTATTCAAATGATGATTTTCGGTAACGCTTTAAATTAGGTATGTGAAATTTGGATACAGTACAGAGAACGTATGTCAATGACTTCCTATAGAAAAGGAGTTTTAAAAAGTATTGTGTTTCTAACTTCTCTTCTA
The DNA here is from genome assembly GCA_964023965.1 of Melinopterus prodromus. Lineage (NCBI taxonomy): Eukaryota > Metazoa > Arthropoda > Insecta > Coleoptera > Scarabaeidae > Melinopterus > Melinopterus prodromus. The sequence continues at coordinate 5,209,566 of OZ030398.1, forward strand.
GAGTTTTTTACACTGATACAACCCACGCGCTTTTCTAGGAACACAACATTTCAAACTGGCTTGCGCGATTACTTCTGAATCATTTAATGCATCAAGTTATTGTTTTTTTTCCTTGGAGAAAATACTTTTCATTGGAGGCTAAACCTCATAAAGAGTGAAACTTTTAAATAGTTATATTATTAATAACGATTTGAAACCGAAAAAAAAGCTGTGTTAAATCGATATTAAAATTCAAACAGCAGCCATTTTGTCAATTTTATACTTTTTAACTAAATGTTGGTTTAGCCTCCAACTAATACCAACTAGTTTCACAGCGCTTTTAAAATTTCGATTTCTGTTTATTTTTATAGGACCTATCGTCCACGTCGTTGAGACAAGCACGCCGCACAGGACTTGATACTTCCACAACAGTATCCACTTCGTGCATGTAATTTTTTATGGCGCTATGTCCTTTTGTACATTAAAGTATGCTAAATATATGACAAAAGAAAAAATATTGATATCTCTTACATTTTGTTTGATCAACTGTCTCAAATTTGAGCTAAATTTTTGGTCTCTGCATGAGAACCTCCCCTTAAGTACATTTACCAAAAAATAAGTTATTTTGATCATCTAAAAGTGCAAAGTCGGCAAGTAAGCGTTGTGGCTATTTGTATTTTTACTTTATCATACGCAGTATGTAAAGTATTGTAATCATGACGAAAAAAAAAAATTGAGATTTTAGCGGTAATAGGTCTTTATGGGTCCCCTGAACATTTTTGACCAAGGTACAAAAAATGTCTGTGTGTGTGTGTGTGTGTGTGTGTGTGTGTGTGTGTGTGTGTGTGTGCGTGTGTAAACGATTTTTGTGACGACGATTCCGGAGAAACTACTAAAGGTATCGGGACGAAAGTTTATATTTAGAAGTTTGGTGACCAAACTTAGAGCTGAAAAGCTTTTGGTTCACAAGGGTCCAAAGGAACGGGTAGTTTATTCTAAGCCTTTTTGAAGGATTTTGGAAATGAGCCGCCATTTCTGTAATTTCGACAAAATAGTTAATTAATAAATTAAAGTAGAGGAAATTTTGGATAATTTATGCCTATGACATTTATTGGTAAAATTAATAGTTTAGCTTTTTAGTTTATTTTAAGCCTTTTTGAAGCATTTTGGAAATGAGACGCCATTTCTGTAATTTCGACAAATTAGTTAATTAATAAATTAAAGTAGAGCAAATTTTGAATAATTTATGCCTATGAAAATTTTTGGTAAAATTAATAGTTTATCTTCAAGAGCAAATTCTATTTGATCGAGATCAGCTGACAACAGCTGATCTCATCAGAGGTTGGAAAACCACTATGGAAGGTTGCCGCTGTAGTGCGGCAAATTATAAAATACAAATTTCAAATAAAGTAAGATCACCAATTTGATTGTTTGTTGATAAGAAATATCAACCCGTCTTTATATCTAATTCTAAAAACGATACATTGAGAAAATTATAAATAAAGTATAGCGATGAGTGTAGTTTTATTTTAGTATGTTGGTGAAACAAATATAAATCTGTCAGAATTTGAATTATCTTTTTAAGGTGCGTTTTCATTAGTGACAATGGCAGTGGTTGCAGACGCCGTTATAGTATTTCCAATAGAAAATTGATAGTGACTCATGTTTATGTACATGCAAACTAATATGTGTCATTATCACGATATGTAAGCAATACTACCATTACCTACCAATCGGAACGCACCTTTAAACTTGACGTTTCGTCAAAGTGGTACCAACCTAGCATTTACTATACAGACATCATTTATTTTTTTTTAAATACGTATTTCTTAAAAAGCAACACAATAAACGTTGATGTCGCTCCTGCCAAAAACTAGATAGCCGACTCGCTCATATGCGACGGCGACTCGCTCATATGCGACGACTCCGCCTTCGGTGACGCGCCGCATCACCGCTCGTCGCGCTATTCCGTACTTTCGGCATTTGTGACATAAATAACTATTATTCTAATGACGTAGTGTAGGTAGTGTAATATGCTGATGCTTTGACAATACCTACGATTTATCTCAATAGAATAGATTCTCATGCAGCTAAACTATTAATTTTATATATTGTATGATAAAGTCATGTGCCTGGCCACATCAGATTTTTTTTTAGATTATGACAGAAGATTTATTAGCTAAATGTAGTAATTGGGCTCTTAAAAATATATGGTATTAATTGTGGCAAGCAAATTTACGTTACATAGTGTTTTTTTAACATTCTCGAGAACGGCCAGGAAAAGATTCATGATCGATAGATATGTGCTCCGAATAGCTTCGTGAATACTTTTTACGTGCATAGAAACACACATTTTCCATGCACAATTAAATTGAATTATATTGCAGATAAAAGTTTTATGTAAATCAATAAACTTAATAATAAAATTTGTTCGGTATTAAGCACTGCATTCCAAAATATAAAATATTCAATCAAATATTTTATGGAAAGGACGTATCAGAGCATAATCTAGTCATCTATCAGTTTTCCCCAATGTCAATGTTTTGATTGTTTCCATAGTATCGCTTTCGCTAGAATCATCATTTTTATCGCTGCCAGAGGGTAGTGCAGGGTAGTGAAAACCCGTGACGTGTATATTTTACGAGATCGTAGGGTCGGATTCAGCAAGCAATGCATGTAAATACAATAGAAATCTGGCCTGACAGTGGAGCGTGCGACAGAAACCGTCTATTCCGCACTTTCGATTTTCATAAGAAGGGTGGACCGCGGCGGAGGTAACGCGTGAAAAATACACCCTTAGCGGCACCCCTTCTTGCTAGGAACCCGCGATTTCCTTCTTGGATTTACTACTTTATCGCGGCCAGGACCTTTATTCGCCGTTATAAAGGCTCTTGCTTTTCGGTATATCTCGTTTTACGATGTTTATCTTGAGATTTCAGACGTCGTAAAGGAGCGAGCATGAAAAATTAAATTTTGGGTTAATTTGGTAGTCAAATTGCGAATTTAATTTATAAGGCGGAAGTAACACAGTGGGACTCCGCAGTATACGAAAGGGACAAAAATGGTTTTCACCAACTACTTCCTACAAAGTAGAAATGATTTTTATGATAAAGTAGATAGATTGAAGTTTGATTTGCTCAAATATTTTATTGTTTATAGTTGTTCTTCTACACGATATCAAAGTTGGACTTATATACTCGCGAAAAGTATGTACTGCGCGCGTACCTTACACAAGTATCGATTTACAGTTATACAGGGTATGTTATTAGTATCCCGGCGGTCGATACCTACTAAATCGTTAGAGAAAGAAAAAAACATGCACCTCTTATTTACTCTAATAGCCGTTTTACACTACGCAATTTATTACGCCGTTTCGTACACAATTTGTGCAATTAGTAGGTTCGACACCATCTTAACCCGAAACTGTGATGAATTTTCTTATGCTAGAATAGTCTGTCTCGAAATGGAACCATTTCTGTTTGCAGATTTCAGTGCCTTCACAACTTCTGGTGTAACTTCTTGCATAGTGTAAAACAGCTATAAGGTTGGTTATACGAAGTTTTACATCTTCAGGTGTAGTAGGTGCTGATTGGTATACCAGCTGTCGCACATATCCCCATAAAAAGAAATGTTGTTTGTTGAGGTCTGGGGACCTTGGTGGCCACAATGTAGGATCTAATCTTCCGTCTTTGGTCACCGTTTTAGTTCTTGTTTTGTGCTGGTAATTAATATTAGCTGTATCTTCAAATTGCAACCAAACCCTGTTTAAAGCAGTTGGTTGGGTATGCCGTCTATCCGGATATCGCTGTGCATAGCATACATTCTGGATGCTACTAATGTATTTCTGTCAGCTACGCCATAAATGTTAACGTTTTTATTTGCTTTATTTATAACTCATCGTTTAGAGAAAAGACAAATATTGTTACTAATTTTGACAGCCATAACTTATTGAGTGTCGTTAGATCTCAATTATTATTTGTTGCTATGATTAATAAATGCTAACAGTACTAATTACCGTTTTTTTAGTTGCTTTTTAATACAGTATTACCGATTTACGAATGAGAGACAATAAAAAAATAGCAAAAATTTAAATTGTAAATATCACGAAAACTATTACAATTGAACATATGGCATACATAACATAAATTAAAGGGAACTCGGTGGGCAATTCAACTAGCACATAGTATACAGGGTGTTCCATTTTTTTTTTTCATTCCGCTTGTACCTCTCAAATAACAGGAGATGATAACGAATTGATGGAAACCCCAAACATGCAACACACTTGAACTTTACGTAAGAATATATAGATCGCATTATGCCCTCTTGGAATATGGAATATGGATATCTTGGAGGGTGGGACAATTCCCACAGCACCTAGGCCTCATTAGGCCCCTTTTGCTAACCTCCGAGGGGTTCGTGTGGCCTAAGCTGTGTCTGCCTCGAGCCATCCTGCGGCCTTCGTAAAGGCGAGGATGTCGCTCGGCGGAACCCCTCTGATGGCGGATAAATCCAGCCATCTTTCACCCAGGAAACGTTGACGTAATGTCGAAAGTGCCGGACACTCGCACAGAAAGTGTTCTGCCGTCTCTTCCTCGCTTTCGCATCCTCTGCACATTTGGTCCTCTAAGATTCCAATGCGGGTAAGATGCTTTTTTAGCCTGCAGTGCCCTGTATAGATACCAGTTAGCAGTCTGAGGTTGCTTCTGGTGAGTTGAAGGTAGTACATTGTGGTCTTTGGGCAAGGGGCTCTTAGGGTTTCCTTTGCAAAGACGCACTTGGTGGTTTCATCCCATCTGCTCCTGAAGAGAGTGTGGGATGTTCCTCTGAGTTCGTTGAGTATTGTTTTTAGGGTCGGTGGTATCGCTGGCTCAGGTCCTATATAGGGAGTCCTCGCAGCGTGTTTTGCCAAGCGATCCGCTTCCCTGTTCCCTTTACTTTTACCGTGCCCCTTTATCCAGTGGATGGATACCTTATTATTTGCCTGTGCTGCTTTTGTCAGGGCTACGGTGCATTGTTGTACAAGTCTGGAGGTTGTTAGAGGTCTAGACAGCGCTTGTATTGTTGCTTTGCTGTCCGTTAGGATCAGCACATTTTTGCCACTTATACCTTTTTCAGTAATAGTTTTGGCTGCGATTGTTAAGGCAATCAGCTCTGTTTGTGTTATAGTCGTGTACCGTCCTAGTGGTAGACCGATTTTCATATTCGGTGCTCGGGAGAACACTCCTGCACCAGAAGTATGTGGGTATTTTGAACCGTCTGTGTATATGTGGACAGATCCTGTTTTTTCCCCCTGGGTTGGTGGTGTGAGGGATGTTGTGAAGGACCTTCTGAAGATGTAGCGGGGTGGAAAGTCATCTACCTGAGCCTCAAGGAGAGGTGTCCGTAGGACAGCCTCGCGCCAGAGGTGGAGACGAGCCTCGCCAACCCTGCCAGTCTCCCAGAATCCTGCCGTACGGAGCCGGAGGATGCCCGCCAAGGCCACTTCCTCCACATGAATGTCAAGGGGCGGCAGGCAGAGCATTGCCTCCATCGCGGCCGTCGGTGTGGTGTGCATGACTCCTGTTATGTTTAGGCATGCGGTCCTTTGTATGTGATTGAGGTCTTTGATAGCCGTCTTAAGTTTGGTTCTGGGCCACCATATTACTGCTCCGTAGGTTAGCATAGGTCGTATGATGGCGGTGTATATCCACATTGCGATTTTAGGCGAAAACCCCCACGTTCGTCCTATCGCTCTGCGGCACTGCCAAAAAGATATGTGTGCTTTTTTTGCTCTGTCTTCCAGATGGTCTCCCCATCTTAGTTTGCTGTCAAAGGTTATGCCCAGATATTTCACCTTGGCAGCAAAGGAAAGCTTGGTGTTTAGGAGCGTGGGTGCTCGTAGTTGTGGTAGTTTTCTTTTTCTGGTGAAGAGTACCATCTCTGTTTTCCCAGGGCTGACTGAGAGTGAGTGGTCTTTGCACCATGTGGTGATTAAGTTGAGGGCGGATTGCATCCTGTCACATATTGTATCCTCAAATTTACCTGTAAGCAGAATTGTTAGATCATCTGCGTAAGCTATTGTGTAGTACCCTTCTCGGTTTAGAACCTTTAGTAGGCTGTCTAGGACCAGGTTCCACAGCAGGGGTGAGAGAACTCCACCCTGTGGGCACCCTTTGGCTACAAGACATCTTACAGATTGGGTGCCTACATTGACGTTTACTGCTCTTTCCTGCAGCATATTACCGATCCATTCGGTTATTAACGTTTCTACGTTGTGTTCCATAAGAGAGGTTTTAATTTTATGGAACATCGTTTTGTCAAAAGCCCCTTCAATGTCTATGAACACTCCTAGGGTTGACTGCTTGTTGTCCAGTGATTTTTCTATGCGTCCTGCTACCATGTGCAGTGCAGATTCAGTGGACTTTCCTTGCATGTATGCATGCTGATTTGGGTGTAGAGGTATTGTTTCGGAAAGTTTTTCCCGTAGATGTCTGTCACATAATTTTTCCATGGTTTTCAGGAGAAAGGATGTGAGACTAATTGGTCGGTACGACTTGGTGTTGAAGTAATCTTGTTTACCTGGTTTGGGGATAAAGATTACTTTTACTTCTCTCCATTTCCGGGGTATATAGCGCAGTGCTAAACTGGCCCGCAGAATGTTGATGATGTGGGGACTGATGGTTTCCAGACCCCATTGTAATAGGGCGGGAAATATCCCATCAGGTCCCGGAGATTTGAAGGGTGAAAACGTTGATATGGCCCAGGTAAGCTTCTCCAGGTCCACTAGGCGTTCTGTCAGGTGCCAGTCGTCTAGTGTGGGCTTGACCTGGGCGCTCCTCGCCCACTTCCTGTCAGTTAGGGGTGTGCTTCCTGGAAAGTGAGATTGCATTAGTATTTGCATGCTTTCGTCTAGGTCATCTGCGAAGCTCCCATCTTCGCGTTTAAGGATGCCTATATCTGGTAGTGGATCCTTGGAGAAGACCTTTTTTAGTCTGGCAACTACGGTAGTGCTTTGCACTTCCCCGCAAAAGGCTCTCCATGCTTCCCTTTGTTTTTGTCTTACGAGTTTTTTAAATTCTTTGTGGGTGTTTTTGAAAACTTCCCAGTCTGAATTTGATTTGGAGAATTTGGCTTTGTTATATTGAATTTTGGCCATTTTCCTTAGGTTTTCCAGTTCAGCACACCACCAAGCAGCAGTGGCACTATTGTTCTCAGCCGCTTGCATGGGGCATGCTTTGTGGTATGATTTGATTAGAGTGTTTTGGACAGTATTTACATACCGTTCAAGATTTTTGTTTGTTTGTGGTACTGTTTGGGACAGTAGTTGAAGTTTCCCGCTTAGTAGGTCACTGAAGGTGTCTCTATCTGTGCGTTTAGGGTTTCTATATAGTTTTACTGAGCGTTCACTGGCCCTTATTGAAAACTGTACCCATCTGTGATCAGACATGGTCACGGAATCTGACACGTGCCAGTCACCTATGGTGTTTGATATACTGTTTGAGGCCAGTGTGATATCGATCACAGTCTGGCCGCGCGACGTTACGAAAGTAGGTTCGTTGCCACGGTTAAGTATATCTAGATTATTGCTAACTATAAAATCATGCAGTAGCTTACCTCTGTAGTTGATGTTGGCGCTGCCCCAGGCGACATGGTGGGCATTTGCGTCGCATCCTACTATGAGTTTCATACCGTTCCTCGTGCAATGGGTAACTAGGGCTTCCAGCTCTCTGGTTGGCGGTGGGGTGGAAGCATCCTGTGGGAGGTAGGCCGAGGCCAGTATTGTCCTCTCCTTCCCTGAGGTCGTGGTGATGTCAAGTTGGACCGCTACTAGATCGGAGGTTGACAAGTGCGGTGCGAATGTAGCTTGATATTGCCTGGGGACGTATATGGCTGCCCTAGGCTTCGTTTCTGAGGGTTTGCTAAAAACAGTGCCATTAAGTTTTCCAAAGCCCTTGATACAGGCACCAACGATCCACGGTTCCTGTATCAGGGCTAGGGTGTTATTCATCACATCGAGGTGGCGACAGAGTGTCGCCACCGCAGATCTGCTGTGATGTAGGTTGCATTGTATTACCTGTGTTGTCTTGCTAGCCATTGCGTTGGTGTTGGGGACCCTCTTTATCCGCTGGCTAGTTGACTTTTTATTGAGGGGGCTCCTGCGATGCTCCTGCGGTGGGCTGTTGTGCCCTGTCCGCTAGGATGGGTGTGTCTGGAGCACTTCCCTCTTTGGGTTGGGAGAGGAGTCGATCAGCGTCGTCTGCCTGCTGTTGGGCAGGAGCGACGTCTGTCTCCATGGGAGTGGAACTGGCGCTTTCCCCTTGTGTGGGTGGGGCGATTGTTCCGTCCTCCTTTTCCTTCTCCGTTTCGTGTGTTTCGTCCCTGATTCTCACAGTGAGTGCCAGAAAGCGGTAGCTGACTTTGCTCTTCCTGTGTTTCAAGGTTTCGATGGTTTTGTCATCGACCCCGAAGACGAAAAGTTGTCCAAGCGGATCTCTTCTAATTTCATGGTGGAAGACACACCACTTGGATATGGCGAGTTCAGGGTTCTGCCAGGCTAGGACCTTGATCGTGAGATCTCGGTCCGGTTCGCCTTTTTTCCCCTGCTCAGGTATCCAAAGGGACACCTTAGTGAGCTTGGGAAGGCAGTCCACCCTCACTACGTCCAGCGTGGCTCCCTCCCACGGCTTGATGCGGCTCACGGTTTCTTTCAACCATTCCACCGTGCCATTGTCGTCACAGTTGACTCTGAGTATTTCGCCGTTGTACGTGAGTGAACTGAACCGCGGCGGAGGTGTTGAGGATCCTGCGTACATGAGCTTCTCAAACTCTTTATCCAGGACCTCTCTGATTTTGTCAGCCTCATCCTGTGAAAGTTTTCCCAGGAGATTGCTGCGGTCTATGATGGCAACCCTAAGGTGTGCCTTCACAGCCTCGCTGTATGCTGATTTTGTTGAAGTGGTTGCTGACTGGGCCGGTGCAATCCGCCTCCCTGTGTCGGGTTTCTTCCGAGGAAGAGCCGGCGAGGGGGTGGTGCCAGTCGAGCGTTGCCGCTTCTTCTCGTTTGGGGCGGCATGAGAGGGGGTTTCCCTACGAGGGGACTCCTTCCTCTCTGCCTGCACCCGTTTCTTTGAGTCGACCCATTTCTGGGGGTAGCGCGAAGCGCCTTTCCCCCTGGTGTCGGTACTCTTGGATGGGAGTGGCCGTCTTTGGTCGGCTGCTGTAGCTCTCGCTTCAGCCTCCTTGGCCCTCTTCCTTCTTTTGGCTTCCGCACCGCTGACGCGTCGCCCGCGTCTCGCTAGCTTGAAGCCTTGTGGGTCTTCACTTGAGGTGTCAGAAACAGTCCTCTCGTGTGCTTTAGCTTTGGGGGTGTCAGTGGACGCGCCCCTAGCTTGTTTTTGCGTCCCCGAAGTGGACGGTAAAGGGTTTGGAGTTGCCGAAGCAGCCTCCAGAGCTGGTTTGTCAGAAAGTTCCATGGGAATATAGTTCGATTCATCATCTTGGCTCCCCACCCGCCATGGAGCCCGCAAAAGGGGACGTCATATAGACGTCAGGGCTACCAAGATGATATAGCGCCAAAGAGGTAGTCACAACGACGGGAAGTAAACCCACCAGTGTGCGCACCCAGCAAGATACGCCGCACCGGAGGGGCCCCCCGCGTGTTCCAAACCTCCCGAGCGCTCACCCTGTCGGCCGTCTGACCGGACGACGCAGCCGATTGATCGGGGTGGGTTAGTCCCGACCGCCCTTCTCGTCAGAAATCCAGGCCAAAGTGGAGTGTTGCGTCCTGCTCAGCCACCAGGTTCCTCTCATCCTGACTTCCGGGACGCCACGCACGGCACAAACACGTGGGGTTGGTTCTCACGTCTCGGGTCGCCACCGCGGAGGTACAGCCAGAAACTCGGAACGCAGGGTTTTAAGCCTTGTCCTTGCCCTATAGCTCTCCTTGGTCCACAGCGTTGACCCGCTACGCCCCCCCACTATCAACCTTTTCGGGGGGATGTTTGAAAATAGGTTATAGAGTATACAAGATTACGCATGCACTCGGAACCCAGTGTTCTTGTAGTGTACCCCTTTTAGGGACCGAGAAAGACATACTTAGTCTTTTCGAGACCCCCAAGGGGGTAATTATGCCCTCTTAAGATGGCCTTCGAAAAGAGTAGGCAACCAAATATACTTCATAATTTTGTGATGAGTATTTCCCCGAAATGATCAGGTATTTCCATTCAAATTATATGTTAAACTGCGCTTGAAACCTTTGCCGATAATACAACAAATATCCGGCTCAATTCCGTCAAGTGAAGGTGACGAATTCTGGAAATATTCGTGTTTTTTTGTTGATCGCAAGAAGACTACGACATAGCCACCAATAAGCATAAAATCCGTCATCTAGACTCGCCCACCTTAAGTTCACAAAGTGTTCATGAATAGAATGTAATTTGATAATATACCATTTTGCCTCTTAGACATCTATATGAAGATGAACCATTAGCTAAGACTATAAACACTTTAACCTTCACCATTCCAGGAAATAGTCTAGATCCATCTTTTTCATCATTTGTTGTGCACATCAGATCCATTTATATCGAGCATATGTCGACGAAGCTCTAGAATTTCTAGAGGATTTAAATTAGTATTTCCAAAATTATTTTGCAGTAGCAAACGTCTATGATAAACGTAGACTTAATTACATTTTTGTTTTGCTTTAACGTCACTCGTAGATTTACATTTTGGAATTTGAGACCGCCATATTGCATCTGCCATTTTGATAATCATTAGAAACACAAAAACACCTTAAATACAACGTTTCATTATAATTGACACAAAAGCAAGCTTGCGGCTCAAAAGATTCTTGTTTGTTATTTTATAACAAATAAATTAATTACATTTTAATGTTTTCTCACTCAGATAAAACCTTAGCCCTTTCTTATTATGCACAAAGTGAATTTTGTCCCAGATAGGTAATTTGTGCGCCACTGTATGTCGGCCGATATTCTACCCGCTTGTTTTGTCACCAGTTAGTAGGTTTTGGTAGGTTGTTGACGATTTTTTTGCGCTGAACATGGCAGGACACCGTCTTTCTTTATTAATTTTCTCAGGAAACGCACCTTCAAGGTTAGCCATTATTTCTGATACAGCCTGTATAGGTAGTGGACACGATTTAGCGTCATTCATCAGGAGCAGACAGATGAAGTACTACATGCAGACGTAGTCATTAACACGTTTATGTAGGGGGCCGTATATTGGCCGGGAATATATGGCAATAGACACTGTCCAGCGCAGTGCTTTATCACATCCATTACGGACGGTGGTAATTTAGGGTCCACAGAGAAATTTACACCTGAACTCTGAGCATAACGAATTGCTGGGTAACCCGCTTACAAACCGCCTACTCTACTGTTAATATGCTTGTCTGTTATTCTGTGGTAATCTACTTAAACTGGTGATAGTTTCTTTGTGAATTTCTTTGGAATTAATTCAGCCATTGTAATGAATTTGACCGAACTGAGGGGATTGTTTCCAACACCTTTCAAATTTTACGAAATCAATGTGACGATTGTGTTAGAGTACCTAAAATGTTACCATTTTTGTTGTAATACACACAAATATATATCAAATATATCAAATTTATCCCAATCTTCTTCAAGTTAGTAGTGCCCAGAAAAGTAATTTGTAACTATCAAGTTCTCTATAAGTAGTGGGAATATTAAATTATGCAGTGGAAATCCCAAATTTGCGCGGTAAGCAATTCTTCGATCTTTATATGTATTTATTTGTTGGTCCATAAGCTACGCAGTGCATTAAACGTTGATCATTCCATAATGGTTCTTCAAGAGAAGAAAAAATAATCTAAAATCAAAAAATAAACAGTTATTCACTTTCCATTCAAAAATTCTATGTTTCTTACTCTTATCAAGATTATCCTAATTTTCAGTTGCCTTTTTCTCGAATTGGTTTTTATAACGTGTTTCTTTAAAATATTTTTACAAAAAATCAATCAAAAGGAACACGGAATATTAATTTGCTATCAAAATAGCATTTTGATCAAATGAAATCGCCTGTTCGAGCATTTTATATTATAATGAGATATGAGCGTTTTTAAAACTAAAATACTCTTTCTGCTAAATTTCTTGACGCCGATATTGAGCATCTTCTCCAGAATTTTATTCCTACCTTGTGAATTGGATCATTTACGTCAATATATTGAGCATAACGTATATTCTTATTTTTAGCCAAAAAGTTTCCAATTAATACCAATTTATAGTAATGAGCATAAAGTTTTTCAGTCATTTTCAAGACGTACAATTTACGTTAGTTATTATACTGTCGGTACAAATTCAGCAATTTAATTTATTTAATACGTTCCTCATAAAATTTTATATTAGCTATTAGTGCAAAAATTACTAAGGTGGTCCTACTCTAATCCTTGCAGTTTTTGAATTAATGCCTAATTTGTAAAAAGATCATTTTAAGAAACATAATTATATGCCATCTACTAGAAGCTGGACAAAAACTGAAAATTAAAAAATTTATGTTAGATCGTAATAATCAACAGGAAATTGATCCTTACATGCAACATAATAGTACGACCAGGTTATGAAACAATTGTATGAATCATAGACGTAATAATGCAATCATCTCTGAGTCAGTAGATTTTCATGCAATAGTATCATATGTCTTGAAATTGATTGAACAATCCATTCTAAATTGAGTTTAGTCATAAGTTACATCAAATTAATTTCCAGTAGATGAGAAATAATTTGGTTTTTAAGACAAACAAAATTATTTGCTATCTGTGCAGTGGGAAAGAATCGTTAGAATAGTCTGGTAAGTATTATAAAGATCATTTATATCGTTAATATCGTCTTTGTTTGTATACGTATTCCTATTTTTTAAGAGACCGTTCCTCTCTGAATGGCATTTAACCCAAGCACTCTCCATCAAATCCGTTCCAAGAAAGAAAGTGGTTGAAAATTAATTTAGTTTAAGATTGCTTTCCATAAACGACGTTATTTTTAATAACGTCATGTAATTAAAACTTCAGCATTGTAAGTTCCGATATAATCATGTTTTAATGAACTAATGCAGGCTCAAAACTAGTGCGGATGATTTAAAAATGTACAGTTATCGAACATACCTGCAATATCGAAAGTACCTTGACTCTAACATATTTAACTAAAATTTCTGATTTGAAAATCGAAAATCTGAATTCTATATAAGTCGCGCGTTACAATAGTTTTCTTAAAATCAATAACCACAGTCATCAATAATGTACAAAACATACAACCAATAACAATGTATAAAATTGTTGTAAACAATATTCAATGCTAAGCAACATTCTGACAGCGCAAAGAATGAAAATACCGTGGTTGCGCCTAATACATCGGTGAAATAAGGGTTTTAATTTAACACCAAAATCAATAAAATCGAACAATTCGGAGTCGATATTTATAGAAAGTAACCAATGTTTGCGTTTCTCCTAACTTTCCATAGAAAATACAGTTTTGGTGAAGGTGCCGGAATATTTTAACTTATAGAAAAGTTACTCATAGGTATTTTAGATCTATTTTCGCCTAGAATAGTAAGCAATACATTGAATATGCGTTAGCGCCACAAAGGAGCATACACAAAGTAAATTTGAGTTGTTTGGATACAAAACTTTAAACAGCGTGACTATCGCTAGCGCCGAGAAAACCATACATCTCGGGTATTAATTGCAAAACTTCGCTTGATAATCTAGCGAATAAGCGTCTTAGCTGGCATGTATTTATATTCAGTTAGTTCTTGTTGCGCGTACTGCACTCGGGCAATTTGGGTAACTGGAATACATAAAGAATAAACCGTAACTTCCATACAAGTTGTCGTTTAAACATCTCTGACTACCAGGATCAAATTACACGTTTATTAGTGATTATTCATCAAAACGCCGCAACTGCGAGCCGCGGTTGATCAAAGTTATTTCGCATACGAGTCATCCGACGCACACAAGTGCCATATCTGCTTCTATACAAATCACTACACGCCGATATTAAGATTCCACGATTATAAGATATTATAGATAAACCAACGAACAACTGACTACGATAATATGAACAGACTAATGCAGATATTTTTTACAACTAGTACACAAAACTAAAATGTCAGCTTTGTCGACCGCTCATTTGTAACGTAAGCCGATAATAATGAGTCCGATGTTGTACGCAAAAGCCGCGCTTGTTAACATAAAACCTAATACACCCCTGCGATGTGGAACTGCTGAACTCTACAGATTGACCGCGCCGATAAAGAGAAACCCTTATTAGTGGCAATATAACTCCATTCCGCCCACATTAACTCGAAACAATAAAACGTTTTATTGCTGCACGAAACCTAGGATAATAACGGTTTTAATTTCGTATGTAAGTAAGTTACAAGATATTATCCCGATTTTACGTCTTTCTGATACACCCTCGCTTAATAGTTTCCCTTCAAGATTAAATTACATTTATACAGGGTTACCAAAAATTACCGCAACACCTCTCTAATGGTAGGAAATTTCCAAAAAAAATTCAAACAAAAGTATTTTGACTTTAAACAATCCATCGTTCAAATATATTTTTAATATACAGGCTGGTCATTTTATTATAGAAATTTCGTAAACTTCTTTTTCTCAAATGGAACACCCTGTACTTTTTTACTTTTTGTAATTTTAGGACTGATTCTAAACATTTTTTATTAAAATAGTCTTTTTATAAAATGCATAATTTTTGAGTTTTAAGCAATTAACTAAAATCAGTCATAATTACCAGAACACCTACATAACTCTCCAAGCGTAAAAAAATTCAAAAAGCATTCAAACAAACGTTTTTTTACATTAAACAAGCTATGACTAAAATGTCCTAATGTCCTAAAATGTTCATTTTATTATGAAAATTTGGTAAGCTTTTCATTTTCCAATGGAATACCCTGTTTATTTTTACATTTATAATTCTAAGACTAATTCTAAACATTTTTATTGGAATCATTTTTTTATAAGTTTCATAATTTCTTCTAATTTTTAGTTATAAGCAATTAATCAAAACTCCTGAACTTCAAATTAAGACTATTCTCCCAGATACATACCAATTTATCTTAATCAAACGGATAAACTATTTTTCCTCGCTTGGTACATTAATTTTATTAAATTTAGAAACTGCGGGCATGTTACATTACGTATTAGACAATTTTTGCCTGCGACAGTTGGTGTCTACTCAAGTGTCTACTGGTAGCCACATTGTGGTTAAGTATTTTTACTTGACATTTACTTATTTTGCAAGCGATATCGCGAATCGTGCAAAAGTTTGGAAACTTGGCAAGATGGTGCCCCGCCGCAGTACGGTGTCCAAGTGCGAAACTATTTAAATAAAATTTTTCCGCAGAGGTGGATTGGAAGGAGAGGATCCATTGAATGGCCACCTAGGTCGCCGGACTTGCAAATATTGGATTTTTCTATTTGGAGACACCTAAAGTCCAAGGTTTACACCAATAGGCCGCAAAATATTGTTGCGTTGAAGCAGTGGATAGTGGACGAAGTTCAAAGTATTACTGTCGAACATTTAGAAAACTGTTTAAGGAAATTTGTTGATAGGTTGCGGCATTATCAACCCGCTCAGGGATGGCTGTTCGAAAATTCAATTTAATTACTGTGTTATTTTTTCTTGAATTTGTTTGTTATTTATCTGTTCGGTGAAAATAAATGTTTTGGAGTTTGTATTAATTGCTGATAACTAAAAAATGATGCAGATGATGCGATGTACAGGATATTCCATACTTCCATAATAAAATAAACAGCCTCTATATTAAAGGTATATTTAAGCAGAGCTTGTTTAAAATATGTTTTTTTACGGTTGGAGAATTATGTAGGTGATTCGTAAATTATGACAAATTTTAATTAATTGCTTATAACTCAAAAATAATGCATTTTACAAGAAAATTATATCAATAAAAAATGTTTTGAATTACAGAATTATAAAATGTAAAAATATAAAATATGTAAAAAGTTTACGAAACTTCCATAATGAAATGAACAGCTGTATAATAAAAGTATATTTGAACGATAGCTTGTTTAAATTCAAAAAACTTTTGCGTGAATGCTTTTTTGACATTTTTTGCGGTTGGAGAGTTATGTAAGTGTTCTGATAATTGACTAATTTTAATTAATTGCTTAAAAATCAAAAATGGTGCACTTTATAAAAAGATTATTTTAATAAAAAATGTTTGGAATTAGTCCTAAAATTACAAATTGTAAAAATATACAGGCTGTTCCATTTGATTTCTTACCGTTGAAGATATATTTGGGTGTTCCGGTAATTTTGGCTAACCCTGTATGTGGTGCATGATTCTTATGTATTAATATATTTTACTTCTGCACTGTGTAGTATAAAATACATGTTATTTTTCATTTTACCAGAGGGACAGGATTAATATTATCCCGGATGTAATCAGAATAATCAAGCAGTTACGTAACTAGTTGGGGGCAATCTGCAAATACGAATGAAATGTAACAACTTTATAATTTATGTCCGAAATGAGTCAGGGTGTAAAGGTGGCTCGATATAAAGTACCCCCCCGGGGGTCGTAACGACATCGTGCTTATTGAGCAGGGCATATATTACTGCTATCTCGCCCTGGGTAATGCATATTTCGTGGTATATTGACGCTATATGATGCTATAAACAGAATATTAGAAAATTTACGCCCTAGCTTTTACCTTGCCCTTGTCCTCTTGGGGTAAAACAGAAATATTTTAACTAATACATTATATCGGCGGACCGTAGAGATCTCTAGAGTCATGTCTGAAACTGTATATATTATACACTATACATAAACGTCTGGATATAGGTAATCAAATTGAGATGTAAGTACAGTTGCCTATGCATAGGCTTACCATAGTTTTGAAAATTAAACTGGAGCAAAACACGTGACAACAACAATAAAGCCACCACAACGCGCACGCGCGCTAACCATTAACCCCACCAACTCTCCCGGTGGCGTTACTCTCTATATATTTTATTCTTTTTTAAATATTTTTTCCCAAAATTAAATCAATGTGAGTACTTTTCATCGATTCTCGAGATTGTTCTAATTTACTTTTGTATATTTTTAACTTTTTTCAACCACGTACACCTGTAAGCTCGAATACATTATCACAACCCGAAATTTGTAACTTTTGAATTTGTTGTTAGGCCCTGAAGAAGCCCCAAACCTGTGGGCAAAACGTAGGCTATGTTTTAGATATGTTATCTTTTAGTTGGAAATAAACGATTACGGACTGAAAGAAGCGCTTTTTATTTATCAGACAAGTACATAACATTCTGAAATCACTACCGAAGGGTTATACACCCCCATTGATTAAGATTACGTATGATAGAAAATTATAGAACAACTGTTGGAAAAGTTATAAACATTTAGCCAAAGCAGAACACCGTAATGTATATTCCGTTTCGTTGAAGCCAGACAATGTAAGTACAATATCGTTATTTAGGGGTTGTTCACCTCGGAGCAACACATTTTGCATTCATGAATATGGCCAAAAAGATTTCAACAGTTTTTGTAAAAGGTGTAAACATTTTTCTGTAGCAAAGATATACAAGATCAGCCAAAATTACCGGAACGCCTAAATAAATCTCGAACTTACATACCTTATTAATAATAACTTATTAAATTTTTAAATTCTAAGAATAATTCTAAGTACTTTTTACAGGAATCATTTTTCTATAAAGGGCGTTATTTTTTAATAAGTAAAAATGGTCAAAATTATCAGAACACATAAAGTAATTCACCAACAGCAAGAAAATTAAAAGAACAATCAAATAAGTTTTAATTTACAGTGTGTTTATTTAATTATGAAAATTTGCAAACCTTTCCATTTTCTAATAGAACAAACCGGTATTTTTATTTTTTTTATTCTAAGATTAATTCTAAGAACTTCTTATACAAATGAGTTTTTGAAAATGCATCATTTGTGAGTTATGAATAAATAATCAAAACTTCTGAACTTCAAATTAAAAATATTTTCCCACATACATCCATATTCACTTTAATGTGACAGTTTTGAACATTTAATTTAATTCTATTTTATTGTGTTGTTATTTTCTCTTGGATCTTTTTGTCAGTTGGGTTAAAGTAAAAGTTTTGATTAAATGTTAATAAAAAAATTTAAAACAATTTTATAAAAAATAATTCCTACATAAAACACTTAGCATTAATTTTAGCATTTAAAACTGTAAAAATATACAGGCTGTTCTGTTAGAAAAAAACACAGGTTTGCAAAATTTTTATAATAAAGTATATTAAAAACACATTTCAACAAGAAATTGTTTAAACCCAAAAAACTTTTATTTGATTTTGTTTTGCAGTTAGAAAATTATTTAGTTGTTCCGGTAATTTTGACAATGTTTGGTTAATAGCTTATAAATAAAAAACAACGCATTTTATAATATATATTTCCATAATAAAATGAGCAGCGTGTATATTTAAAATATATTTAGACGATAGCTTGTTTAAAGCCTAAAGCCTACTTTTGTTGCACCAATTTTTTCAAATTACGGTCGGAGAATTATTTAGGTGTTCCGGTAATTTTAGCTAACCCTGTATTTGTACAACAATGATGTTGTTTGCCACGATTAGAACTGCAAAAATTATTTGAGACTGCGTTGGGTTATACTTCATAGGATGCACACAAGAATTACATTTCTGTTGCTTTGAGAGACGAAAATCTACAACTACAGTAGTATGTGTCCTAATGCAACTCCAGCCATAAAAATACTGTATGTATTATGTTACAATATCTAACAGCTCCTCTGAAATATAGAACCGTTTGGTTGAAACATCAAACTTACCATGTTGGTCATGTCAATCCGTAGTGGTAAGTATTGAAGAACAAACTTTTACTAGTAGCATTCGGTTCCCGACGATCCATACGAACAGCTGGAATGATCTTTCGGTATTTTCTGTCTTTCATGCAGTTGCCCATTGCATCCAATCCTCGTTCCTGAAGTGGTGTAAGTAAACTGTTGGTCCTTTTCTGTCCTTAGCACATCTGTGCTAATACGTGTGCATCTCTCGCTACTGCACTGTTGAATGTTCCATTTATGGATTGCGTCAATGGTTGTTGTTTCACCTGAGCTCATTAGGTACCTGTTGGTTTATAGTTTATAGGATAGGTGATCTGAGTCCCTGTAAACTAATAATTGTACTCAACATTTACGTTCACTGTCGCTTCGAGACAGGTACATCTACAGTTACCATGTCCCGATGACCATTGATTGCACAACATAGTATAATAATGCTGACTCTGTATTAATTATGTATAAGTACTCTAGTTATTGTGTCCATCCTTAGTCTAGTAAGAATCGTGTAATTAGATACGCTGACTCCGCGTCACACGGCATTGCACTCAAATCGTTCATCCGGTATTACGCGTTAAACTTGTATTTTATATTTGGTGTTATAATTAAAATAAACGTTTTAAAAACTTAACCAACAGACTTTGATATTTATCTGGCGCAGTCGGTAGTTTCCGGTAAACTCGAGTGATAATTTTGTGTCGTGTCTCAAATCGATCCGATATACAAAAACATTCGTGGTGAACTTTCAAGTTCTTAATACCGGATATCCAAGCATCAATCGAACCAGCCGAGGACGACGCTCCAATTGCCGAATCCCTGGACAACGTAGGACCTGCCGAGGAATTTGGACCTTCTAGAATCGTCGACCGAATCCCAGGACTACACCCCATCAATGAAAATATTTGCAGTCATTTTGATAGGCTTGTAAGTACATTCTTTATTTTTCTGCATCCCTTTTTCGCTTTCCCCATCTGAAATTCCCACAAACATCGTGGAAAATTTAAACGACCTTTTGGAAGCCCTCAACGACGTCGCAATGGCCCGTGAAGTTTCCAAAGTTGATCAAGACCTAATCCCGGTATTCGATGGAGACCGGATAACTCTCAAAAGTTACATCAATGCCTGCGAATTCCTAATAGAGGAATATTTACCAATCGCTCCACAGAACGCGAATGACCTACGTATGGCCAAGCGTTTGCTGATGATTTTCATGGGTAGATTACGTGCTAAAGCACGCGAGGCGGTGGACGCCAACAAAACGCCCACCACTTGGCCCGAATTGAAAAACATATTAATTCACTCGTTTGGAGACAAACGATCCGAGGAAGTGCTGGTATACGACCTTAACAGTTTAGTTCCCCAGAAGGACGACACCACAGCCAGTTATGCCAACAAAATTAAAACCACCCTGTACACTTTGCTTTCTAAAATTAATTTAGAAGAAGAAATCGCAGCAATTAGGAATTTAAAGCAAGAGCAATATAACCAAATCGCCCTTAGAACCTACCTATTTGGCCTAGATCTGATTAATGCCAACATAGGATTAGAAGTGAAGCTACGTCAACCAACCGACATCGAAACAGCTGAAGGTTACGCGCTGGAAACCACAAACTACAACACCCAAAAGCAACGATTTCTCCATAATCTCCGGCAACCAGCAGCCCCCCTGATGAGAAACATCATTCGCCCAGCTCCAGTCATGCCGCAAAGCTTCACACCAGTTCCAAGAACACCGATAAATTATCCGCAACAAACCCCATACCAGAATAGGTTCATTCCACCAGCAATTGCACCACCTCGTTTTCAACAGCCGCAGCAACCAACTTATCAGCCATTTAATAGAACGCCATCACACATTCAACAACGTCCATACAGACCAACACCAATGGAAGTCGATAGCAGCGGAATTCACTACAACAACAAACGACCAGCATCTTCAGTCAACAAACCTCCACCAAAAAGGCAGTGGATGTCAAATAATATTGAAATGCCTTCAGAACTTCCTGAAGACAATAATTATTATGTCCAATACCCAGACGGTGAGCTAACGGACGAGTACAATCCACTGGAACAGTTTTATGAGGAGGAAAATGCATGTGCGAGCACCTTAGCAACCCAGGATTTTCCACAGGACACCTCTCAAAACCAACTTACGTAACAATATCAACCAAAGCATATTCACCAGACCCGTTACTGCCGTATGTCGAATTTGAAGGTTTGAAGTTTCTAATAGACACAGGTGCTGAATGTTCTCTAATTAATTCCAAATTATTTAATGATGCTAGATCTTTGTATTCTTGTAAAAATCAGGAGTTTAATATTAGAACTCCTCATGGAACAGAAAAAACGAAAAGTGCAGTTTTCGCCCCTCTTCCTGACATTTTTAAATCTTCAAAATACCATTTGTTTGTTTGTTTTGACTTTTCTGCCACATTTGACGGTTTGTTTGGGTTTGACTTATTGACTGAATTGGGAGCTTCTCTAGATACTAAGAGACAGGTTATTATCACTGACACTACGGAAATTCCTTACAAAGTAAATAATGTCCGTACTGTCAGACCTCATTCACAGTCCGTGGTTGACTATCAAGTAACCAATATAGTCAATGGCTTTGCAGTCTTTCCTGAAATAAGGGACAAATCTGACAAGATTATCGTTCCCGAATCTCTTGTTGAAGTGAAAAATAATGAAGCACTAATTTTAGCCACTAATTATACACAACTCCCTATTTACATAAAACCAAGACCAATTACATTAATACCAGTGAATGAAATAGAAAAAGAAATTAATGTAGCTTACAATTACGTCAAGGAAAAAAATCTGTCACAATTACAATTAGAAAATATTCAAACAAATCTAAAACTAGATCACCTAAATCTGGAAGAGCAGAAAGCCCTTCAGGCTTTACTGATTAATTACAAACACTTATTTCACGTAGAGGGACAAAAGCTGACATTCACTCATAAAATAAAACATAAGTTCAATATGAAAAGCAATAATCCTGTGTACGTTAGAAATTATCGACAACCCATAGAGACAAAGAATGAAATAAAGAAGCAGACACTGGAATTGTTACGCCAAGACATCGTTAAAGAAAGTGTATCACCCTGGAACGCCCCTGTTCACATCGTGACCACACGCAAGGATGGCAGAACAAAACACAGAATGGTAGTCGATTTTCGTCGTTTAAACGAGCAGATGATAGAGGACAAGTACCCTATTCCCAATATAGCTGACATCCTGGACAAGCTAGGAAGGGCAAATTATTTTACATCCCTAGATTTAGCCGCAGGCTTCCACCAGATAGAAATGGACCCTGAAGACTCCGAGAAGACCGCTTTCAGCACCGAGCAGGGACATTTTGAATTCAAAAGAATGCCCTTCGGATTAAAAAATGCCCCAGCCACCTTTCAAAGAATTATGGATGAAGTCCTACGCGGATTATTCGAAGATACCTGCCTCGTCTACTTAGATGACATCATAATATATTCATCTTCACTTCAGGAACATCTACAAAAATTAATTAAAGTATTTCAACGCTTGGAATTGGCAAACTTCAAAATTAAACTGGAAAAATGTGAATTTTTGAAGAGAGAAATTAAATACCTAGGACACGTCATCACGGATGAAGGCGTAAAACCAAATCCTGAAAAAATAGAGGCCATTTTACAATTTCCGATCCCCAAGACTAGAACGGAAATCAAGAGCTTCTTAGGCCTAATGGGATATTATCGCAAGTTTATTAAGGACTTCGCAAAAATTACCAAACCATTCACCTTGTGTTTGAAGAAAAACGCGAAAATAAATATACAGGACCCCAGCTATTTTTCAGCATTCCAACAATGTAAGGAGTTACTCACAAACGACCCAATACTACAATATCCGGACTTCTCTAAAAAATTCATCGTTACAACGGATGCATCCGATATTGCATTAGGAGCTGTTCTATCTCAGGGACCAGTTGGACGAGACAAACCGATCTGTTATGCGTCACGCACACTCTCGGATACGGAATGCAAATATTCTACAGTGGAGAAGGAGCTTTTAGCTATCGTCTATGCAACCAAACAATTTAGGCCATATCTTTATGGAAAGAAGTTCACGATTTTCACAGACCACCGACCCTTGGTGTGGCTCTGGTCCATGAAAGAGCCAAATAGCAAACTTATGCGATGGAGAACCAGACTAGAAGAGTATGACTTTGACGTCGTCTACAAAAAAGGCAAACAGAACACCAACGCTGATGCGCTTTCCAGAATCAGACTAACCGATTTGAATATTATCACCCAAGATGATCTAGATAGCATCCTTCCTAACTTCGACGACGAGGAACTGCTCGAGATAGCAGACGACCTATCACTTTCCATAATTGATGAAACACAAGAACCCGCCATTAAAACAGGAATAGGCATAGCCCGGAAGGAAATCAAGATGACAGATACCCATCTCATAGAAGAAGACGAAGAAGAAGACGAAGAAGATTCAGACTCCAACACTATTCATACAACTCAAACTCAAGAACCAAATAAATCAATAGAGATTCAAGATACAATCCTGGATAATAAGAAGAAACAGTTTATTATAACGCAAAGTTTGGGCAAGGACTTGGAAGTCAAAATAAAAAATCGAGACGATTGCAATATACACTTCGTGCGTATTCCGAAAGAAAATTCACACGAACATATCCTTCTATTATTCAAAAATTATATGACTAACGATCGTACCTTCTACATTTATACAAGTGACGAAAACATCTATCAAACAATGTGTAATGTTTACACAAACAAAATCTCAAATAGAGGACCTAGAGTTATTAGATGTCTACGACGAGCGGAAGTTGTCGCGGATGAAGAGCAGAAGATATCACTGGTAGCATCATATCATACGGGAATTACTAACCATCGAGGTATACAAGAAACCCTGGAACATCTGAAGCAAAGATATTGGTGGTCGAAGATGGAAAAGACAGTAACACAAGTGATTAAATCATGTGATACCTGTAATAGATCGAAATATAATCGACGTCCAGAAGTACCGCCCCTACCAATAACTGAAACACCAGACGCCCCGTTTGAGAAATTGTTTGTTGACCTCTTCTCAATCTCTAGCGAAAAATATCTGACAATTATCGATGCCTTTACCCGCCTCGGACATGCAATTAAAGTAAAAAGCAAAAATCCTTCAGACATCTTGGACGCATTCCTGGACTATTTCAATTACTACGGTATCCCTCAAGAAATTCGATTCGATCAAGGTTCCGAATTCAACAATAAACTAATAAAGGAGCTAGCAGCATTACACAAAATTACATTACACTTTGGTACCGCCAAGAACCCTGAAAGTCAGGCTAACGTGGAAAGGTTCCACTCCACCCTAATCGAACATTTAAGATGTCTCGAAGACGACCCTAGTATACCGAAGGAAAGAAAAATGCGTATGGCGACAATTGCGTATAACAACGCCATCAATAGTGCCATTGGAATGACACCGCTTGAAGCTCTCTTCGGACATACCAGAACAAGGAACCCCATGGATTTAATCTATGATACAAAGACTTATCAACATCTAATCGACAAACATAAATCCAGAATGGCTATTATGTATCAAGGACTAAAAGAAAAAGACCAAGCAAGAAAATCGAAGACACACGAAAAACAACAGGAAAACGTAAAAATTTCCACGTGGAAAATCGGAGAAAAGGTGTACGTCGAAAACATAACAAAAAGTAGTAAAATCCTTAAGCCTTACTTTGGACCCTACACCATTATAAAGGTAAACGATAATAATACTGTCGATGTCCAAACCCGTCGAGGGATACAAACATACCATACAAGACGACTCAAACACGGTATTGTTCCAGATGCCACTGGACCAACGCCGACGTCAGAATAACCTCATTAGATGGAGCGCTATTCCCCCTACATCTGGGAACAGCCAGAAACCAAGCGAGTTACTGGACAACAGCGATACGTTGCGATCTCGAAAGCTTAATAACAACAATTGATAAACTGAACTCAGAATACAACAAATTGGCGATCATGGTGAAAGAAATAAAAAGTGATCAAGATAAAACCTCTTTCGAAACACTTCTTAGGAGCCTACAAGACCTATTAGGACAACTAAACTTCGTTAGTAAACAGCTAGTCCCACCAAGAAGACAACCAAGGGGCGCGCTAAACTTTGTTGGTTCCATAATAAAAGCAGTATCTGGCAATCTCGACGCAGAAGATGCAGTTAAATATGATAAACTTATCGAAAACCTAGAAATTCACCAGCAGGAACTTATAAAAGACGTAGAAGCTCAAATTCACGTCTCACGAGGAAGCCTTCGCGCGTTCGAAGATAACTTAAAGATCATACAGGAAAACCAACTCGAGACAGCCCAACGTATAAACACCGTGCAACAACACTTGAAGGACCAAGGTGATAAACAAACATATTTCAATTTCTTTATAAGAGCAGAAACTTCACTACAAGTCGCAATACAGTCAGCTCTAACAGTATTGGGACGAATTTCTACAGCAAAAACTTTCGCCAAACTCGAAACTTACCATCCAGCAATCATTCCATCAGATGAACTTCTCGACGAACTACAATTTATCCAAAACTCGATTACCGAACAACAAATTCCTTTAAGCCCTACAGAAGAAAATTTGTATCAAATAGAAAAAACCATAACAGTGAAAGCATACATGAAAGGTCACGTGCTTACGTTCTTATTAGAAGTACCATTAGTCGAAACTACATCTTATCAGTATTACCACTTAATCCCATTACCAATTCCACAAAATTCAAGTTATCTCATCCTCAATATCCCACAACCATACCTTGCAGAAAATAAAGATAAATATTTCACTACAGCCTCAAAGTGCAAGGAATTCCAACGAGAGCAATATTTATGTAAAGCCACAAGTCTCGACGCAGGCAAACGCCCAAGCTGTGCCTATCAACTATTGAGACACCTGTCAACATCCGTATGTAGCCACACCAGATGGTCCCGCCTGGATACAGAAAGCATTCATCCCACCGACTCAGAATGGATCTTATTCCAAGCCAACTACACCGCAGAAACAGCGTGCGAAGATCGGCAAGAAGTTCGTCAACTGCAAGGAAATTTACTGGTCCAAGTCACCCCAGACTGTACCGTCCATCTAGGAAGAGAGATTCTTCGAACCACGACCAACTACCTACCAGATCGACAATTTCATCTAGCCCCGATAAATCTATCCAGTATCCCGGAAGAACAACCGCAATGGCAGCTTGAGGACTTTCACTTGAAGAGTCTCCAGTTACAATCACTCGAAGACGCAAGAACCAATTTCAGCGAACTCGACAGAAAATTCCAGGAACTGAGAAGCAGTCATATTATCAGCATAGGTAGCTCAACGACCTCGCTAGTGACAGCAACATTCCTATTGCTAAGTATATTGGCCACCGGACTCTGGTATTTAGCGAAGATGAAACATCGCGCTAACGACACCCCAACGACCCAAGGCTCGGAATCTATCAATCCCAACCCTTGGCTCTCTCCAAGAAGGGAGGAGTTACCATGTCCCGATGACCATTGATTGCACAACATAGTATAATAATGCTGACTCTGTATTAATTATGTATAAGTACTCTAGTTATTGTGTCCATCCTTAGTCTAGTAAGAATCGTGTAATTAGATACGCTGACTCCGCGTCACACGGCATTGCACTCAAATCGTTCATCCGGTATTACGCGTTAAACTTGTATTTTATATTTGGTGTTATAATTAAAATAAACGTTTTAAAAACTTAACCAACAGACTTTGATATTTATCTCTACAACTAGTTTTTATTCTCGTGAACGGCACTTCGAATACGTATATCGAGTTGTATGACTAATACAATTCCAGTTATGCACACTACGTTTGGACTCTACTCAGTTCGATATATGCCACAAAAAGATTGTATTATGTTACAATCTAGAATGATAGTTAAAATCTGCATTATTTAAATATGAAATGGACTTAGTTTATACAGTTAAAACACTGATTATTTGCAAAATATTTTAATTATGAGCGAATTTATTACTGTATGTCATGACAAAATTAGGAATATATAATCAGTTCGTAGCAAACTTTTATTGGTATGGTTAGTCAATTAGTCCAACAAAAGGCTTTATTTTAAAAAAAATTTGCTAATAGTGTTCAATAATTCATATCAATGCATGCAGTCCAATTGATTGACAAATTAGTTTTAATGTAACCTATTTGTCCATTTTCCTCAGGTGCTAAGATCACTAAAGAGTTGATTGCGCGTCAGGGAGATTTCACTCCAGAGCAATTAATAAAAGGGCTATTTTTTAATTTGAGTATGGTACTCACATCGAATATTTAGAAGTACTTGCTTACAGTAAGCATCTGACTTTTATTCATATGACTTGACGTACTTACTTTTGAATGTTGAGCATAAAGTATGTACTCATTTTTATTCAAACCCCCCCAATGTCTAGTTAGTCAAACTACTAAGTTAATTAACATAACATCCTTATTACTAAGTAAAAATCATCACCAAATCGTAAACTAATTTCATTAATGTAAACTAAATGGCGACAACATTAATGTGCTATATACGTTCCATTGTATCTAGACACGAAACAGAATAGCAAAAGGTCTCGTATAATCTACATAGTTAGTGTAAGTGAACCACCTCATCTAATTATGTAAGTAACATGTGTGGCGACGTCTGCGAGTTTGAAGATGGTGCGTAAAGGAGTTTATATCTACTCACATTATCGTCACCCTCTACATCTCCTACGTGTTGCTAGTTACATTAAATTTTGTAATGGTTCAGTTTAGGGTATGTAATCTACTTATTAAGCACACTGCCGCAGGTCTTGATTGTGTACTCATTATGAACCACATCAATAATTTAAATGATTATAATCAAAATAAAAATTGTTTTCCGAAATAGAATAGTCCAACTCTCTGATATGACTGCGATTCTAATATGATTTATAAATACGTAGCCAAAATTTAGTGATATAGCCGAAACGGTGGCTGATATTTGGGGATAATATGAGCCAAATATCTACTGTTGAACAGTATACAGTTAATTGCTTAAGATTTTTTTAGTTTATAACTTAAGGTCTAAATTGTGTTTTTGGAAATATATGGATTTTACGCTGCTAAAATCAATGCCATGAGTAAACTTATATTGTATCAGGTAAAAGTTGTAATTTGTGTTATTTCTTTTTGAAGGCCCTTTTGCAGGAGTTGAGTTGAATCGCTATAAATTTACAAAATAAAAATTTTTAACATTTTGGCATCAAGTTTTTCGAAAACCGTACCTTGATAGAAGGCTTTCGACTCTTAATTCGTATGCAGCGCAAAAGAATCTATTGAAAACGCCTACACTTCGGCCGTAATATATCATCTGCTGCATTGCATTGTATTTTAATTTATGTAAACTCGATAATATTAAAATCATATTAGTCACAGAAGATTTGTGTGTGCAAGACGACCATCGTTCTTGAGTCCTTGGGTTCTTCTGATATTGCTCAGGTATTCCGTCTAATTCTCTTTGTTTTGAATCACGCCTACAGACACAGCTAGAGGATTTCCTATCTCGCTTTAATGTCTGGAGGCATGTCGATCCCGTCTTTAATTGTTTTATGGGTGTGACAAATTTCTGTTTGGACGTAGATGTGTATTTATAATTATCTAAATTATACCTTCTTACGGCATCATCAAAACCCAGTTATGGTATGGTCATTAAGATTTGTCAAAAGCTATAAATAAATATCAAGTAAAGTGCAATATTCATTCTTACTAATCGTGATATAAGATATATTTATTAATATCAATAGAATCTTAAAAGTTCCAATCAATATTATAATCACAAAATAAAAGAATATAGAGTGGAAAGGGACAAAAAGATCAATGTAAAAATCTCAGAAAGTGTGAATTTTGTTCCTTTTTGCTCCAATATTAAATCGCTTTAAAGCTCAATTAAATTAGGGAAATAACCCAATAAAGTTGCACTTGAATTTAGCCAATTTTAGCGTCTATACAAAATTATACCTTATAATATTCTTTACAAGAAAACGCTTTTTCGATTCATAAAATCATTTCCACAGATTTATCAATTGGTATTTGACAATCCTCAATTGTTTCCTTTTTCGAAAATATTTTTATGTAAGGCTACACGATTTAATCATCGTTGTATTCAGAAAAACACCCTCTACCAACCTCCAATAAATTGTTAGAGACAAAAGCTTACCACTAGTCCATTGGAAAAACAATAGTTGATATACTTTCAAGAAATATGTTGTGGTTTGTTCCATTTTTTATTTTTACTACGGTATTTATTATTATAATTTAAACCCGAAAATCATGGTGGGATCAGCAGTATTAAAATAAAATGTATTGTGAAATTTGGCACAATAATATATGGAAAATATCTTATTTATATTTGAGTGTTTTGCCCTGAATTATTATATACTATTCAACAAACTCAATTAAAATTAAAATAAAACGACAAAACTTTTATTAGTCGAAATAGTGACTGTCCCTATGCGTGATTTTAGAAATCTGGCAACCCTGCTGTTGACGCACGTATGTCTAATCTGTATTCAAACCCGGGACTTATTCAAAACTAAATTTGCGAATGTATTCCATAGTGTGATTTCGTATTAACCTCATCACTATCGCTTTTCAGTGAATGTGTGTGCTTTAACATTGAAATTGCTTTGAATATTTGCTAACTATTCAACCAATTGCTTGGTCAACTATTACCAATATTTGTAGAATGAATTCTAAGCTAAATTCAACAATGGGAAAAATCAGTTTTTAGGATTGTCTTGAATCATTAAATACATTAACTAATACATTAAAAATATCACCTAATTCGATGGACTACTAAACTGAACATCAGTATTCATAGGAATCCCGCTAGGATTACCGTGAAGCTACATAAATTGCCCAATGTTTATCGCAAGGACAATTTGTGTACGTCTAGTGCAGTTTGCATTTGTTCGAAAGACAACTGACAAGTTGCCCGACCACCGGCATACTAATCAAGGTTTATCCGGGAAAACAGGGTTATCCGCGGCGCAGGACCAATTACTTAGCAAACAGTTGATGCATCCACTGTCCTCGGACTTAAGACGTTGCCCTGGCGGGCATGAATCAGGCTGACGACCGCTTTTAAGTCTTAATTGCCGGGCCGTCAAGCTGCTCCCATTTATATTGAAAACGTCCCTGCAACGTGCCGCGCCGCTCACTTGTTATGTGCGCTTTTATGAATTGTACCAACTGCTGCCAAAACCGAGTGATGATACTATTTTTGGCAGCGACAACGACTTTCGTTAGAATTTATCTACACTATAGGGACATGTACAAATTTAAATCTACGGTTATTTAAACAGTACCGCCCAATGGCATTTCAAAAAATTGACCTTTATTTGCATTTCAATCATTGTGTTCTACTGCATACTCGAGGTATTTTTCCCAAGAATTATGTGTATCCAGCCTACTGCGTTTAAAAATACGATATACACTGTAAGCTAAAAAAACGGTACAATATTTCAAATTGCGCATATTTCCCAAGATATTAAGTAAATCCAAGCATTTCTGTGATAAACTAATTGCTTATATTGTGAAGATTGAAAACATACCATTTTTGCAATAATTGAACGTTTTAATCCAATGTAATGTTGTTTTATGTATGGCAATGCAACATTTCTGATAATATCGGGTCAATTTAATGTAAAATGAAAGGTGTCATGAAATTAGTAGGTAATGACAATTGTTTTCTTTTGTCAAAAGGGACTGTAGAGATTTTATAGCATCCTACACCGGGTGAAATTTTGAAACATCGTTTCAAACGATTCCACTGCGTAGGCACGAAAAGTCCAATTGCAAACTTGAGTTATCTTTAAAGATGGTGGAGAAACTATGGCCAACGTTTAGTTTTCATTTGAGCGGCATGTTTGATTTTCATTTGAGCCAATAAAAAATGCATTGTTTAAATACCTATTTCACGCTGTATAAGAGAAAGTCACCCTGAATACGATGCTATAAAATCTCTAGTGCACATTTTTACAAAAACAAGACAAATGTCATTACCCATTGGTTTGAATACACCTTTCATTTCACATTAAATTGACCCGATATTATCGGAAATGTTGCATAGCCAAACATAAAGCAACATAACTTTGGATTGAAACGTTCTCTTATTGTGAATATGGTATGGTTTCCATCATCAGACTACAAGCAATGCGTTTTTTAAAGAAATATCTGAATTGACTAAATATTATTGGAAATACGAGTGATTAAACATTTGTACCGTTTTTTTTTTGCTCACAGTGTATATTATAATATGCGACAAATCACATCTAATACTATTGGTTCTCAAATCCGTTGGTTTAAATATTGAAAAAGTATCCCGCATCCATCAAACTTACATTGAATATATGAATAAAAAGTATCTTCCATTATTTATATACACCTTTAAATGGAAAACTTTTTAATTTAGTCTATAGTTGCCGCTATTTCTATACCTTACCTAGTAAGCTAAAAATGGCTGGATATCTCAGCAGCATTATGGAGATGGGATAGGAACTTTTTAGAATCATAATTTTCTTCTTCCATATTTTTTTAAATTTCCCTTTCAAAAATTAAATCAAAGTTCGTTTATTGCAAGTTTATGACAAAACCACATTGTAACTTAGTGGATAATTTTAATATTGAAAGACAATTTTTACAAATTTGTTATATGAAGTTGTAAGTCGTATTGAGAAAATAATATTTTCTCATATGTACTCTATAGATACAACGTTATTTAGACATGAGACTTGTATTATTTGAAACAGAAAATAAATAATTGTACTATTCAGAATTTCGGACAATGATTTCAATATTCGAGAGTACATACATAAGCATTTGCTTAAATAAATTAATTAATTTATTTAAAAATTTACATCCCGCCTGTATATCACCATCTTCTATACTTTGATTAAAATAAGTTTTATTTGACATATATTTATTTAATGTTGCCGAAGAGACTAAAATCTATCCGGACACTTATTTTGGGAGAAAACAAAATTCATTCCTCGAACACTTATTCTGCGACTGAAGTAGTAGTTTTTATCGGGCCCACTTAACACGTTTTATAGACTTATTATATCATATGGCACTCCCCTTCAAAACTTTTGGGACCATTCCCCATGTCCATGTCTGGAAATGATATGTTATCTTGATATGAAAACTAGCTAAACCACCGAGTGAATGACAGCTACTACGTAACAAAATGAAACCTAACATTGGAAAATAACAAATTACAAATCTTAAATTTGGAGAAAATGAATTCTACTATCATTCAAGTCCGCAAATGTATATCCCGCTTGTATATCAGAATTTTCCATACATTGAATCATTTCATCATTGCAGTATGTCCGTTTAGTCACAAAATAATAGATATATCAGAGGAAGCATTAGAAGAAAGGCTGCTTGCTCAACAATATTTCTTGATGTAACATCAGCTTTCGATAAGGTTTGACACAAAAGATTAATGCACGATTAAAATAGTATGCAACCTTACAGTAAGTCGAGCTGCTAACCATAATATATAACAAATAGATTCATTCAGGATAAATAGATAGCCAAATACTATGACCAAAAAGATATCTACTTCTTTTACTTCCTGCTTTAGGGTATGTCTTGGGACCAATTCTCTATCTACTACGTGACTAATCACAGGTCTAGTTGCAGTAGGATCGACTATCGAAGAATCTATTAGGAAGCTTCAACAAGCTGGTTCAAGGCCAAGCACGACTGCCTACTTCGATCCATATCTATACCAAGTTTACTACTATACTCTATCGTTATATCTCCATTGTTTTATTATATTACATAGAATAATAACAAAAGTTATACTGTTTTCAATTATAAACGAACCTTATGGATTAATCAGTACTGCGGGTTGTCATCCAAGGATATTCTAGGTAAGTCACCACGGCAGAAAATAAATATTGCATGTATTGGACCTGCATATTCAGCGACCACTAATTCAATAGAAAACTAATTATGGGGAAGAAAGGGATACTGCAAAAAACATCAAAAGTTACACGACTAGCACGTACTCATGGCGTTCGATAATTACATATCGGCTTCTACTTCTTTGTCCTGCCGGCCATGGTGAAACCGAGCTACGGCTTATAAATATTCAACGAACGCCATCTATACGTTAAAAAAGTCGTCCACGCCGGCCGAAGGACTGAGACATAAATATTTTAAAATATGTAAATGGCAAATATATATGCGCATTTTATTTAAACGCCATGAAGTGAGCGCTGCCGTCGCGACGGACACGTCGTGACGTGCGAAGGCCGCCGAGAGACGGAAAACGAACACACCTTACAGAAATTAAATTGGAGATTTCGATTGGAGACGTTTCCACTCGCGTCCCTATGGATGAATTCGGTCTTCGGATCGCGACACGAACGCGATACATTTAAATAATTTAGAGGGCGCCGCGACGTCCGACGACGAAATGCAATTACAATACTTCAGGCCGGATCTAATTCCGCAGTACTGATTCGACTGAAAGCAATCGGATAGGTGTAGCTATCCATCGAGCAGAAACGAATTGCAGCGGCGCGACGAGCTGAATGGAAACCTTGACACATACATTAGTCTGCGTTGAGGCGACAACCTAGATGCTCTGAAAATATTTGCCAATAGCGCTCTTATAAAAGTACGAGTTCGCGTTGTCAAATTATACGTCCGAATATGAGTCAAAAGCACGAAGTGTAAGAACGTATTTATGTGCTGGGTGTTCCATTCATTCTTGCTGAATACAGCATCATATTTTATGATATATTTATCATAAAATATGATGGTGTATTCAGCAATAAACATCTCACAATATGACCGTTTTTGATATATGTTCTTCAGAAGAAAACGTTTGTTTTATATAAATACCTAAATTGTTTCTTATGGATTTTTCACAGCTAGTATCCTTTCCTAGCGTACATTTGAATACTTTGCTTTCGTTTACTCGTTATAGTTATATGGAAAGGGGTTATTATGTTTTGTTGAACAATAGAAAGTATTTTCGTATTTAATTTCACAATTATTCTTTAATCTTACAAGGATATTATTATTTACAATATACTATTTCGATAAACACTTTAGGTAAGTATTTTTGAACCAAAAAAATGCTTACCTAAAGTGTTTATCAAAAATTATTAACACAAATGTGGCCAGTGTACAATATACTCTAGAATTATTTATCCGACAATTTTATTCCTTTTTACTACACACTAATGGAGATCGGAATTTCTCGGTAGGATTTTTCAAATAACACGAAAACTGAACATTAGGATATTAATACAGTCTCACTTCAGTAACATGGTTTAGTAAATTCGTTTGATTTTGGAGAAATAAATAACTTTGTAATAACATATTTCTATCAGGATTGTTAAAAAAAGTTTCTTTTTATACAAAAAACAATTGTTTAACTAAACAATGCTTTTAAACAACACAAAAAAGTATGTAAACACGAAATAAAACCTGTTTTAAATCACGCACAAAAAAATATGTATTAAACAAGGATTAAAACTTATTTTAAACAGTTTTAAATCACACAATCATTTTATTTGTAAGAATTTTGATGGGCATCTTTTCATTCGTTACTTTGCTTGCTTCCACTGACACAGTATTACTATATTTCATGAAAAACTTTATTTGACTAATAAATAAAAATTTTAACATTTTTCTGACTTTTTTATCGATCTGAGTACAAATCCTAAATATCAGCATACAGCTTCATTAAATAATGAAATATTCTGTTCAAATTTTACCAGTTTAAAACACGTTAAAAACACTACATTTAAAACAAACAGTGTAAACCATGTTTAAAAAAAAAATAGATAAAAACTGGTAACAAAACCGTTGCTAAGGCTCTAAAGAAGGGTGACTTCCGGAGTTATAAGTACTCAAAGACTCAGGAAACCTTCGCAGAGGACAGAATTCGTAGAATGGAGTTTTGTGAAACTGTAATGGAAAAGGTGAACGCAGATGAACATTTTATATAGAATATTATTTTTACTGATGAATCGACTTTTCCGTTACATGGTAAACATAATCCTCCCATTCTTCGATATTGGGCTCAACAAAATCAGCACCGAAGTTATGCTTACCGTACTCAATATCCCGAAAAACAAAATATTTGGGCTAGCATTCAAGGCAATCATCTAATTGGTCCATTCTTTATCGATGGAACTCTTAACGCCCAGAAGTACCTTACTTTGATGCAAGCGCAAGTACTTCCCGCCATTTATAACCTTCCCGGGGAAGATCAGAATGATGTTTGGTTTCAGCAAGACGGCTGTCCTGCTCATAACGCGGCCGGGGTGCGAGAGTTTTTAACAAACGCATTTCCTCACCGTCGTATTAGTGGGACAAGCTACATTCGTTGGCCCCCAAGATCATCTGATCTGTCTCCGAACGATTTTTTCTTGTGGGGTTATCTTAGAAATACCATTTATGTTGATGAAGTCAATAGGGCACATAATTTACAGGAGTTGAGAGCAAAAATTACAGAAGCTGCCAACACTGTAACAGCCGAAACGCTTTCTGGCGTGAGGGGCAACTTCTACAAACGGCTCGGATACTGTCTTGCAGCGCAAGGCGGAATCTTTGAGCCCGAATATCAGTTAATTTATATATTTTTTTCGAGAATAGCGTTTTTATTTTTGCATATATTTTTTTCTGTCAATAAAAGAGAATTTAGAAACTATATATGCACCATGTAAGTGCATTTTTAAAATAAGCACAAAAGCGTTCGCACACAGTTTTGCGAACAACAAACTATTGGCTACTAGCACTGGGGACTACAAATCTGTTTCTTATTTACCACTTGGGATTCACATCAAATCCCTGATCCAGTTAATGATCCAGTTATTCTAAAGCCTATTAGCCGGCAGTTCACTCTGGTTATGTCAGCTGTTGGCACCCCGCCAGTTTTTTGGTACAAAGACGAATTATCCAAATGCTTCTTAACTAATCGTCGGAAAGATAATACCTCTGTTCCTCCTCTAGGACCAGTTTAGGATGAAAAGACTGAGGGAGAAAAAAAACGATCACAGAAAGCATAACTCCAGAAAGTGGGTCACTATGGCAATAACAAAATTTGAATTCGATCGCAAAATAATTTGTCCGCGATGGTGGAAATGCAATAAAGACGCTCCCCTCTCCCAACCCCACGGCCTAATCCGAAAAACATTCTGCCCGCTCCGGGCAGAAAACCCCGATTTGATTAATGGCTCGCATCGGGCTTAACTTCCAGCCTGTATAAATCCAGAGCCGCGGACATTTTTAAGTATTATCTTTCCATCCTGGTTATTTCCGCGTTTTCCGGACACCGGCAACGGCCGACGCTCTGTTGTCATGTAAGAGATTACATCCGACGACAAATCGAAGCGAGAGAGGTCGGCCGACGCTGCCTGTCTATATTTTACGGCGTCAATATTTCATCGGATGCAAGTACGTTGTATTATAGAACAATATACTTTTCAGGAGTGGAACCCGTCCGTTAGATCTATGGCCCCAATAAAGTAACTCCGCCCGCAAAACTGTCGATGAGGTAACTTTTCGTATACGTCGGCGCGCGTATATGATTGGAAATTGTGGCAAACTGGTTCCCTTTATATTCTACGAAACCATTTCCGGACCATCGCCAATAAACTTTTATTATATCTCGCTGTTTATCAGAACAGCTGCAACTTCGATTACTTACACATATGCCGTTCATATATCCAAACCACTACAATAAGAACCGGTATATTCACGTATCTATAATCTCCTGGATAGCTATCCATCTGATAACGCTATTCATCACCTTATACCAGTGTCTCTTAACCTTTTCACTACGTTTACCCATCTGACCTGCTTGAGTTTAGGGTTTTACCCCTTCATAAAAAATACTATGCAGTATGATAATAACGTCTTATAGTTTTAAACATAAATAATGAATGTGAAGGTTGGTGTTGCTTTTTCTTAGCAAGGTTTGCTTTAGTTTCTGATATTGCACAGCAAAAGTCATTCAGCCAATTTGTTTTGAATTTGCTTTTATAGACACTAAAGTCGAAAAGC
Source organism: Melinopterus prodromus (assembly GCA_964023965.1). Lineage (NCBI taxonomy): Eukaryota > Metazoa > Arthropoda > Insecta > Coleoptera > Scarabaeidae > Melinopterus > Melinopterus prodromus. The sequence goes on from OZ030398.1 coordinate 5,246,514, forward strand.
CGCTTCCGCATTTATAACTTGTACCAAATGGAACTAAAATTCTTAAAGCCCTGTCGGCTAAAATGGATTATTCAGACCGCATTTTTGTCCTAAATGTAGCTACAAGTCTGACACAATATTTTTCGTTCGCTTTTTTGCTAGGAGTGGTCAGCCTATCCCCCGCCAACGTCAATCCGTAGTTACCAGTTATTGACGGTGTTTAAACCTCCTGACGTCTGCTGTCTACACCGGGCAGCAGTAATATGGGCAATTATCGCAATTATAATGTTTGGGTTAAAATTGTACATAAACAAAAATCTATTTTTGTATGGTGAGTTGGGCTAGAAGTTTTATATTTGAAAAAAGCCAAAGATGTAGAAGTAAAATTAATTTTTATCTTTCCAAAAAATTTCATAATCTTTGGACAATAAAAACGGTTTTGATTTGAAAACGCGTTTTAGGACAGGTAGAACTGGGTCTTAAGCTGAAACATCTTTGTCTTTAAACATTTAGACGTCTGTAGAGAATGGTCTTAGCACCCAGGAATAAGTGACGACTATTTTAACTCGGGAAATACCGATTTAACGATCGTATCAAAAAAGTTGCTGAACGATGGCATTAGTGAAGCAGCATTTTTCTTCGTCGTGAGCACTGATTGTCTCTGACAATTGTGTGAACATGGATATGTCACCAGCTTGAATTTTACATTTGCACAATTCTAGCATTCACAGAAAACCAGCAACTTTATCATGCGCTATCAAAATATTGCTCATGTTTGCTTGCAATGAGACATTTAAACTGTTAATTTTACTGAAAAACTCAAATACGCTAGCTTATTATGCTTGTTGTCTTTTATTTTTAAGTGAAGATTCTTCTTCTCCCTTTTGTTCTGGGATTGTTTACAAAAAGAAAGATATTTCTTCACGCAGCTTAAACATTCTATTCAAAACTTTTCCCAGTGACAACAATTTAAAAATTCTTGAATTTGTACTTTAATATAGGGACGACGCATGCATGAGTCAGTTTCCTTAAAAAATCTAGAGCTCGGTTATCCCTTCCAGATTGGTAAATACCCACAGGTTAAGAACCACTGCCTTATACCAATTTATCAATTAGATGTTAGAAGGAAAAAACGCTATGTCGACAATGTCATAAGCCAGAAACAACACCTGGTCAAAAGTAGAATTTAAAGTACAAATGTGCCTTGCCAATATTGTGATAATTAAAAATCAGTGTGTTCAAGAATATTTTAATATAGGTAACATAAAATTTGATAAGTTTACGTGTTTACTGTTGGTATAAGGATGAAGGGAAGGAGGAGTTTTCAATAACAGTTTTCAGGATGTCATCAAACTGCCGTATAGTGCCCATGAATGTCCCCATAGGAACTTACAAAGGGCAAACATCTACCTATGCTCAGACAGTCAGACGACATTGAAAGCGCACAAATCCAAAACTGTCTGGAGCTGCAAAATTTCCCTGGAACAGCTAGCAAAAGAGAATAAGGTTTCAATGATGTGGGTTCCAGGACATTCAGGGATCGAAGGCAACGAAAAAGTCTACATCCTATAGCCGGAGAAGGCTCTAAGACTCCCTTCTACGAACCTGAACCCTGTTGCGGTATAACAAAGAGCCACATCAGGAAGATGGTACAAGACTGGAAAGATAAAGCTAAACGAGCTTACGGGAAAACATCACCTAGCATGAGGCAAGCTAAGGCTACCATAACCTTCTCCGCTTGCAACGCCAGACAGTATCCCCAGTTACTAAAACAGACTTTCGACTGATTACAGGTCTCCTTACAGGATTTGATGGGCATACTGTTGATTCTGCGGGTAATCCCCCAAGACAGCGGTACACCTATTGTCCGAATGAGACGCTCTAATGCGCACAAGACAAAACCAGTTGGGAACCGCCATCATTGAACCAGCAAAGCTGACACAACTGACTTCTCGAACAATAACTGACTTCGTGAAAAGGAGTGTAATGCCGAAGGAGTGTAATGTATGAGGGAAATACAAAAGATCGTTTAGGTCAAAGTATATCGGAAGGCACACATGCCAAAGGACCCAACTCTACCATACCATACCATACCCAACTATCGTATAGTGACTGATTGCAAATAACATGGACAAGTTAGGGAACCGGTAAAATAATTTGGGTTGCAAAACTATGAAAATAGATACAAGTTGCAGATCAGTGCAATAAAAAAGTAATTAATTGAATTAAGTTTTGGAAAGTAGGTACGTGACAGACAGGATACAGTACGTATTTAGCCCCTACGGCGTACAAGCCTAAAATGTGGTCGGCAGTTAATTTTGTCAAAAATCACATCTACAGATGTGATTTTTTGAGGTTCCTTCGCCATCAAATATCAAATATTAAGAATAAGTACGTGAAGGAATAAAAAAACTTTTTGTTAATCTGAGGTTAGATTGATATTAGCTGCTTGCTACGGTATGACATGTGGTTTATTAAATCAGCAAATTCTGATGTAATTATTTTAATGTAAATGACAATAAAGTTGAATAAAAACAAATCATCAGTATTTTAACTTTAAATTCTGTTTTTCGCCCAGAAAATTAATAGTTTTTATTTTATATGATTTAAGAAAGCAATTCAATGACAAGTACTAGATAATAGTACAGACATGCGAAGAAAAGAATCTTTAAACTGTTCCTGCGGTCTGTTGATTCCCGCGCTCCACAGAACCACTAGTTTGAAGTAAGTAGCAATATATATGTTATGGACCAAGTGATTAATAGGGCAATGTGAAAAATGCACAAAACAATCGGGCAAGAAGTTAAAAAAAATAAAATTATTAAATTGCCCGGACATTATTCATAATGCCCTGTATCTACTGGGCAGGGTGATTAAAACATGTTTCTTTTTATGGATTTTTTTATTTCAGTATTTTGACAATAATAAAATCAAGTTTTACTCCAGTAACATATTCAACATATGTTACAAATTAACAAAACTCATATTTTATCTAAATAAACCTTCAGAAATATACAAAAAGTCAACTATACTCAAGTAATAATATGCGTATAAGTTAAAATAAAATAAAACTCATATCTTTAACAAATATTTCAGAACAAGTCTCAAATAACGTAAAAAAACATTAAAAATTGACAAAACTCATACAAAAACTAAATAAGCAATCAAAAATATGTGCGCGTGGATGTGAAAAGGGACCAGTTGTCCGTTTCTAGTTACGCAGATAATCGCAAATAAAGTTAAACTGGTTCAAAACACACATTTTTGTTTTATTCGCTAATTAGTCTCTTTATTGTGTTTTTTATCAGATGTGTTCGTCTGAAACCCGTCTGCGGTTGGAAAAGCATGAAAAAATGCGTTTTTGTTGCGAGAGAAAGGGGACTACTTGTCGATATTTTATATTTTATCCTATTTTAGCTACTTCCCAGAGTGCAATCGAGTAGATATTTTGCATATGGACAGATTTCTGGTGATAATGCATGATAATGCAATCAAGAAACAGGAAACTTTATCAAAATTTTAAATATTGACCAATCGTGTTGAGATTTTGCATGTGGGCTGATTTCCGGTTACAATGCATGGAATCAAAAATCAAAAACTTGTCCAAAACTTGAACATTTTTTGAAAATTAGTTCAATCGTTACCTAGGTTAGACTACTTTGTAGCCCCTAGGCCCATGGCGCTACATATGCCTTGTTTCGTGCCTCATTTAGAGAGGTTGTTATCTGTAGTTGTTTAGGAGGTTGTTAGCTCAACTACAGTAGCTAGAATATTCCTTCCATGCTTCCATCACTACGAGCTCGGTCAACATCCGGCACCCGAACTCTTACTCTACCACCTACTGTAGCAGCGTGAAATTTGATACTTGAAGTACTAAGCATATTCTCGGCTTGTTTTTTAGATTATATAAAGTCATTGCAGTAGTATTTTTTTACAAATGTTTGCTTCTTTTCCAAAATCGGACTATAATGGCGTCTACTACGACTGCCATTACCGCTAATCAGAACGCACGTTTAAGCTGGCCACAATCGTTGTTCTAAGTTTTATGTTTCAGAATTAATGTTCGCAAGCAGATGCACAAAACCCATACTAATGTTATAGATGATAGACAAGTTTGTTTTATTTCCGAACAGAATAGCAATACCCACTTGGGATAACGAATTTCGAAACCGAATTCGGAAAGCAATTGTGTGTGGCAACCTTTACAGCGATCGTGGTCGGTTTGAATTCGTCGTCGCTCTGACGACATAGGTAGCCGTCTACTACTTACTCACCACAACACTGCTTGTGATATTTATCAAAGTGCCCACCACAATTTAGCAGTATTCATAATGCCCGAGCAATGTGATTATATCATGCATTAATACAAATTTATTAAATTGCCCAATCTCTCAGGGCAATATTCATAATGCCCGGGCATGATGAATATTGCCCGGTTTAATCACTTGGTCCATAACATATGTATATATATATATATATAATGAATCTTTTTAAAAAATAAACAAAAAAGTTGCTGATTTGTTAATATTTGCAGTTTTTGTGAGATTTTTATGTGTAAAAATATGTGTCTCATCACTTAAATTATAGCAAAGTAAAACAGCAATGGAACAGTTATTAGATTCATTATGATTAATTGAAAACCCACATTGCAGGAAATCATTTACCTACCATCATTTCGGATTTTTCAAGTTACCTCTCTACTTGAGGAAGAGCCAACTCACCGTACGTTTCAGATTGGTTATTCTCTTAGAAAATTTTCAATTTTATAACCTTAAGATGTTCTGTTCCGCAAGTAGCAGATATTAGACGAGTCCAAGTTAGCAATTTCAATAATAAAGCTAAATACACACCGTTCCAAAGTCCCCGACTTCAATCAGCCAGAAACCTTCCAGCGAACGTAAAACTCAGCAGCTGACAACCGGAAGTCAGTACAGAAAAGGTACTCGCAAAGAAACTTCATCCTAATGTATTTTTGAATGGAGCTCCGGCCTCGTCGAAGTCGTTTCTTTAATCAAGTCCTGTAGCAACGGAAGGAGTGGACGCCCTCCTTTGGCGCCTATCATATCTTTCCCTGCTTTATGTGCACTTAGAGTTAATGAGACAGAAATGGAATAGCGTCGAGTCTAAGCGTAAAACGCTTTATAGGAAAGTACTTAGCGAGTGGAGTGATCTTATCCTTTAATCCTTTTTATGGAACCGATAAGTAAATTGTGTTCCGCCGGCACCGTTAACGGCCCTTTATTTCGTCCACCGCGTAATCACCGCAACAGTCGTGGCCTCCTCGCAAGGGGGCGCTGTACGGACCGAATATCGAACACTGCGTTTAATCAACTTTATGTTTATTAAATTCGGTGGTTTACGATATTTACGAGACCGTGATTAATGAGCTCGACATAGACGTCTACAAACAAGTTTATACATACTTTTAGGCAACGCGAGCTGTGCTCAGAAACTGTAATGTTTAAATTCAGGGTTGTTATGTTTTAAAACATTGTTTTGGACATGTTTTAAAGCAAATATTTTAAAAAAATACCTTCTATTTACTGTCCTAAATAACATACTAAAAGTCCTAAAAGGTTCTGTGCCTGCGTCACGCCTTTTTGGGATATTTTACCCTAAACCAACCTGCCTTGTTTGAAATCGCTCAATCTAATTATGACTGAATCTGAATAATTTAAAAATTAAAATGGCAAGGCCAAAATAGCGGACTTTAATTGAAAATAAAAGAAATCTTCGACCAAATCTAGTTTAGCATTTTTACTGGTTTTTAAGCACGTTGAATCAAAATATGGTATAAACACGGCAAAATTCAATATGGCAAAAAAATACGCCATTCATTTGATTTTTTATTGACGACACTATGCACTCTATTGATTCTAAATTTGATATACCTACATATTTACTAACATTTCTGGTATTAAAATATCAAATGCCGTTGTATTTTATACAAAAGCTTTCGCTTGTTAACCAACAAATATCAGATATTTATATTGGGGAAATGATGACGATATAGCTCATAAAACCGAAAATATGTTTGCAATTAAATAAAAACTACATAATGGATAGAGTTTCTGGGTTACTGGCGATAATGTTTTTGCATATGCCGTAAAAAAATCAAGTTGTTCTGTCCAATAGTTTTTGAGATATAATTGCAGAAGTAAATATCCGACCAATTTTAATAAAAAATTTCTAACAAATGTGTATTCCGAGTAATTAAAATATAAGAATGACCTAGAATTTAATTTTTCTTAATTAACTTGATTTTGCCAAAAATCCATTAATTTTCATCTTCGGGACAGCCATTTTGAATCCGCCATTTTGAATTTTGCAATTTTTATGCCAGTTTTGGATTCGGCGTTCTCAAAAACGCTAATAAGCTAGATTTTTTCCGAAATACCCTTAATTTTTATTTTCTAGTCCGCCATTTTGAACTCTGTTGTCCTGGTAACGCCAATAACAACTCAGCGACCTGTAACACGTTCACAATAATTTGACAAAGCAACTTTAAACAAAACGTCATATAACAGAGTGTAGTCTTAAGGTGGCTACGCACGTAATTGCAAACTTGTCAAGCATGCTTGATCAATCTTTTTGCACAAACACGTTCATAACATGATAATACCAGTAGAGGTCCCTCACTGCTGATAGATGTTTGTTTGTGCAAGCCCAAGTCCATAGTACACACGTTCAGTTTCACTTGTGCAAGCGCCGCTTGTACAAGCTTGTGTGATTCAAATTCAATCCATCATCAATCGGCTTGTACAATTAAAATGTTTGCGCAAAATTATCCTACAGACGCTACAGCATACTTGTACAAATTGATTGATCATGCATGTTTGTCAAGTTTGCAGTTAGGTGTGTAGCCACCTTAATACTTCACCCAGCACAGGAGAGTTTCATATTGCCGACAAATAATGTCTTGCAATCATTTTACATTATTAATGCTTAAAGCAAGAATAGTCCCTACATACAATTGCCGTTTGATATTCTCGTTGCAAGTTCCTCTAAATATACCTCGTATGCGGGGCACTAACTGAGGTCCACTCTTTAAAATAGACCGCGCTTCCTCGGTTATTTGCCAGCGGCCATTTAAACTTTTGCACGGTTGCATGCAGAAATAAACAAATTGCTGCGGTTTGTATAAATACCGAAGATTTATTTTCTAAGTGCCGCAGTGACATTTCTACCAAGCCCTCTCCGTATAAATACGTGAACAATGTAAATAAGCGGTAATTGTTCCGGTGAGGACAATACCGACTGAGCTATTTTTGTTTATAATTGCCTTGGTTACTACATGGCCGTGTTACAAACAGCCGTATTTCTAGTGAAGAGTTTTTCTAATTGTTTGTTCAACGTACTAAAATGACTTTATATACTGAATGCTTGGGTGCATTTAGCGGAAATTCATAAACTAAATATTTTAAATCACATCATGCTACGCAATTTTTATGTTAGCCCTCAGAATTTGTTATACCTATCCACTTAACGCCTCGATGTCCACGAACTCCGGCAAAAAAATAATCCATCTTTCCAACTTGTACAGATCTGACATATTATAGGCCACTCACGTCAAAAGGTTGGGAACAGTGATTGATTATTAACGCTCTTAAAATAAAAGCTTAGTGTTGGATGAAACGAAGACAAACACACAGATCGATACAGTCGTAGTTTAGAAAGGCAACTTTTTGTAATTTCTATTTATTTCAGACGTCATAACGCGATGAGGTTTCATTACCCAGTGTTAAAAGGTATATTTGTAAGTTTAATTTACTACGAATATAACCGATAGTGATAAGTTTTGATTTCCATTTATATTACAGGTTTCCTTGACATTGCAAATCGGTTTGTCACAGAGATTTTTACCGCCACCGTGTGCCAGGGTATGGGAGACACTAAAACGAATAAAATGTATTACCATTAGAACTTCAGAAGCGCAGCATTGCCTTTTGCGGCGGACAGACGTGACGGCTATTTCTGATTACTGCATTATTATTTATTGTTATTTAGATGACTGTATTATGTAAGAGATGTTATAATATTGAACAAAATAAAGGATTGATATCAAGTTATACTTATTTTTAAATGAAAAATTGATGGACCAATAAAATTGCATCAACAAGTGTTATGTGGAGCTGGACTCACGGAATACAATGGAAATAGTTTGCTTACGGTTTGACCCAAATACCCGAACGATGTTTCATCGGTAACGCACGTACAGGTATAAATAAAACGGAAATCTGTACGGCGCCGGTCGTAGTACGTCGCGTCGTGTCACCGCATTCATGCAACGATAGATTAATTTCCTGGGTATGTTCCGCAATAACTTCTTTCAAGCCACATATAAGCTTTTTCGACGTACTGGACATCAAATCGCAATCAGTTTTAAAATCCAACTTTTCACTTCAACGTTTTCTAGTTACTGATGAAATCCCTCAGGAATTAGGAAATTGAGACAAACATGATTCCAATAGTTCCGCACCATAGCATGGAAATAAGTTGAATGTTGTCTCTAATTATACACTTCTTTGAGCTTTGCGATGCCCACGATCCGTCGAACGAAAGTTCTGTTTTTCTCATGTTTATAGGAGCAGATTTGGTATCTTTGGGCAATATCGTAGCTTGCTTAAAAATACATAAAAAATACATAGTACCTATTACAATCACTAGTTGAATCGAAAGAAATTTAGAACTGGGACATCTGAGTGAAACTGAAACTATCTTGGATCATATTTAATGATTAACCAGAATAGTTTTGGTGCATATCTGTAAACTTTAAGGCCATCACTGCTGAACAAAAAATTGAAGAACTGGTGTCAAATTGGCTACTTAAATATGCAGCCTGAAGGTGTGATGCGAAGACGGAAATGGGTCAGCCTAGAAGTGGTCATGCAGTATCTGAAGGAAAATAGAACCAAGAACTTCAGGAAGAGAGCCGCGTCGTAAATAGTGAGAGGAATCATAGAGCTATTAGCATTGCCCAAAACGGCCTGTACATATTTTGTAAAAGAAATGTTCAGCACGGAGATGGGATGTTCGGACATAGATTTACCAAAATTTGGGTTGCCAGGTCCAAATTTTGAATTTGCAAGGCTGAGGTTTAACAAAACCAGGACAAATGCCAAAAATCCAGGACAGACGAAAAGTGCAGAAAACTTCAATGAAATTAAAAAATTAAATTGAACAAATTAAATTTTGATACCGTCAAAAATATTACTTTTACAAAGTTGCAGTTTTGTCATTATTTGCAGCGCAAGTAGGCTTGACTTTTTTTTTTGTACTGAACAGGATCAGACTCCGTTTTTCTTTACTAGTCTCCACACGAATGCGTTAATTTAAACCATACGTTATTTGACAAACCAATGTTATTACGTCCTTGAGCATACGCGCCTTCTAGGTGACCCGTCATTTCTGAAACTTTCTGTATAATAACAAAAGCAAACGAAATTATTGTTTGCATAGACATGTTTACTAAAATATGCAAAACAAGAAACGCATATTAGAGTGTAGGTTAAGATGTACCATGTTAGAAGAGATATGAAAAGAAAAATCTGATGTGGCCAGGCACATGACTTTATCATACTATATCTAAAATGAATAGTAGCTGCATGAAATGTGATCGAGATCGGTCGTGTCTGAATTAAAATAAAACTATTAGCTAGGTTTTGACGGATATGTTTATACTATTGACAGTAGGTATTGCCAAAACATCAACGTTTGACGCTACCTACTGTCATTAGAATAAAAATATCTGTCAAATCCTGGCTAACTTGCTCCTGGTTATATTAATGCAGACACGACCGATCTCGATCAAATAGGATTTGCTTTTGCAGCTAAACTATTAATACTAATATTACCAAAAAGTGTCATAGGCATAAATTAATCAGAATTTCCTCAACTTTAATTTATTATTTAACCATTTTGACGAAATTACAGAAATGGAGGCTCATTAGCAAAATCCTTAGAATTGAATACTGTATTCAATTAGGTTTAAAGAAGCGAGCAACATGGTTCGCGAAACGTCAGCATTTAGAAATCTTGACACACGGCATAACCCGGAAGTAGTTTATTTTCTAAATGATTCTGACCGTGAAAGCCTACGTACTTATTCACTATTTATTGTTGTAATGCTTTCTGTCTTCGTTTTTGCATTGTTTGATTTTATTTCACTTCGTTTTGTTAATAAACAGCTGTAACATTTTAAGATTTGAAAAACAAATAGGTGCGTTTAAAAAGTTTACTCATAAGAACATTTACTTTCTAAAAACAATGGCGTCAGCGTCATTAGCCAGTGGAGCTAGCCGGCACATTGGCGATCTTTTTAATTTTCCGGACATTTCTAAAATTTAGGATTCAGTATTTCACGATTCAGTCTCGTTTGGTCCAATTTACAATATCTATCATATAATACCACACAAACCTACTTTCCCTATGATATGTTTCAAAGTTGGTACAATGTACCCGTCTTTCTTAACTCTCCATAATGAGTTTCCGATTATAGTCAATATTTTTGGATACGTTGTAGAAACAGGTAATAATAATAATTATTGACAGTCGATAGATTCTTGTTATTGAAGATACTTTACATATTATTTACCTTTATTTGTGTTTTATTTTTTGGAGCCACATCAATAAGCCAACGAATAAATTTGATAAAGCATAGAAATTAACATTAAAATAATATTGTAACCAAAATCAGTACCTACATCATCATTAATCACTCAAGTTGACCTAGAGTAATTTGCAGTAATTTGTACGTTTACATACCCAAATAATTGCAAACTGTCCCGTGGGCATTGTAATGATTTAGTTTAACGCCCAGTGCAAGTTCCGGGTGGTAACTTAAATGAAGTTGTCCGCAAGTTAGACGACATAGAATTATTCATTTGGGTCGCAATTGTTTTGTTAGGAATGCATTTTGCCGCCGAATCTGTATACTGCGACAGTCCGCAATGCATCATTAATGCATCGACAACTTGGTTCTAATTATTGGGACAAGCGGCGCCGGATTTCGGCCAGGATGGACGTAATTCTGCCCGGAGCTTGATGCCACTGCTGGATCGCATTGGCAGGCACAACGCTTCGCATAATACAGCAAACTTTCGGTCGATAACTCATTAGATAAGGCGCTGATAATGTAGTAACGATATTTCATGCCGGACGATATTGGATATATTATCCTGTAAGTGATTAGACTTACGCTGACAGTTTGGCATTTAATTTATATACATTAACATTAGGGATCCTGCAAAATCAAGGCTTGCTCGACTACTATAGCTGGCTCTCTCGTCGGCATAGGGTTTCCAACCCTTTTAAAAGTTCAAGGAAAGTCATTAAAGTATTGCTTAGTCCTCATAGAAACATATGTCATCAATAGGAGTCATGAAGGGAATTGAACTTTGACCTAACTTTATATATAAGCATCAATGTAAGATGGATATTTGGGTAGCGAGCTGATTAAAAGTCTTGTCCAATACTCTGTTCCAATACTTCGCTAACGATTGTTTGAGGCTAGAACATGTGAAAATAGTAACATAAGTCTACTTACAATAAATAGTTTAAGCTACATGGATAATGCAGTAATACATAACTATCGATGACACTGGTATTAACATAATAAACATGGATTAAAATACTTTAATTGAAACGCCGTCTGTGTGATTGCAAAAATTTGTTGGTTATGATTTGTCAATAAATAAACGTTACATAAAATGCTGCCAACTTCACAGCGTTGCAAACGGCGGGAAAACCCGTTATAATATATAACCCTCTAAGTAAGCTCATATATTTCTCCGCTGATGAAATTTTATATTTATTTTTGGGAAATTAACAGGAAATTAACTAATTTGTAAATTATTATTTAATTTAGTCGCAAATGTTTGATATATTAACTTATTACTTGCTAAAAAATATGGAATACAAGTCAGGTGTTCCTCAAGCGCAAAGCGGTTGAAAAACGCTGATCCACACCTTTGACTTTGGTTACAGTCGTTGAGTGGAAATGCAGAACAGTCATGTGATTCATATGTTTTGATCCTGAAACATGTACTTCTCCGACAAAAAGTCCAACATCCGCAACTTTTTGTCGTCATTATCAAAGTACAGTCATGGAAATAAGTATGTTCGTATCGCTATTGCAGGATTTGGAAATAGTATGTCTGTTATATATTAGTGTACTGTGCTCCCTCGACCCGGCTGTTTCGCAAAAAGTTGTCCGGCACGAGGTGGTTTTTCGATGGATGTAATGTAACGGGATTTAGTTTATTTTGAGCGTGTCCGATCTTTTCCTTAATGTGATACATTCATTGCAATGTAATAAATGTAATATGACCACTACAGTTAAGTTTACGAGTAGGTAATGCATTTAATTAAATATAGAATTACTTTTATAATAATATTAATAAACATGAAATTTGATAATATGATACAAACATTATTGCGTAATATTACGACATATATAAATTTTATTTATCTAATACTCATATTAATTACGTAAGTAAATGCACAAATCAACCTGTTGCCAAGGATTATCACTGAATATAGGTATACTATTTCAGAATTGTAATATTAAAATATATTCACTAAATGTAAATAAACTCACTAAATTTAATTTAAGTTTATTTTTATGACGGAGCATATAGTTTTTTTGAAGGACAATGGATCTGGATCTGTATTTACTGTATAGCAGTTAATGTTTCAATTATCTTTCATGAGATCTAGGGCGCGCTTGACAACCAAAATAAATAAAATTCTAGCAAGAATATATACAGGTGTCCCTTTTTCTTTTTACTTTAAACGGCTCCAACGGTTCCTTTAGAACAGAGAAAACCAATAACACCATATAAAACTATTACTTTCTACTTTCTAGATTATTAATATATTTACTTAAAATTATTAATTTTTTATTGTCGTAGTATGTATTTATTGTGTTACGTTTTTGGTTTTGAATTGTTTGATAACTTTTCAATTTTAGATTTTATTTTTTGTTAATATTTTAAAAAGCTCTACCAAAGTCTTATTGTAATATAGTTCCAGTTCAATAAGCATACATTTATCATTTACAATTTGTTAGCTGGAACATATATAACAATATTTTGGAGACTGTGGCGAACTTAATAATAAAATTATAAACCCCTAACCACAACAAGTATTTTAGAAACCTAAATACGTATTTCAGCAACTATGTTGCCATCTTCAGTAGAACCTAAAAAAAGAAAAAGAGAGATTAGCACTTCATAGTATCTTTACTGGATATTCTCCAAGCAAATCACTAGTGGAAATGACTTCCACTAGTGATTTGCTTGGAGAATATCCAGTAAAGATACTATGAAGTGCTAATCTCTCTTTTTCTTTTTTTAGGTTCTACTGAAGATGGCAACATAGTTGCTGAAATACGTATTTAGGTTTCTAAAATACTTGTTGTGGTTAGGGGTTTATAATTTTATTATAGCTGGAACATGTTTGGAAATTTGATTACTAAATTTCTAAATAAAGTAAGAGGCGTGCTTTAACAACGATAATAAGTTAAAAATAACATTTTTACTTATGAATTGTGTACTGTAAGGTTAATTAAAACACATTTACATAAAAAGTAAAGGACTTTTAAATGTCCGAACAATATAAACTATAACTGAAATACTTTGTCAAAGTAATAGTATAGGTTAATAGTATGGTGACATACAAGCGGATGTAAATTTTAATTATATCAAAAATTACAGCCACAACCTGGCCCTTTGCGTCGCAGGCACTATGTCAATAGCTTAGATGGGAGAGCAAAAAAAAACAATTATATGCAATAAGTTTGTATAATTAGTTGTATTATCCAATATCTTGAAATGAGATTTTCCTTTCATTAATTGAAAGCTTTTTTGTTTATTAATATAAAATTAACATTATATTTATTAAAAATTCAAGATGTTATATTTAATAAAAACACAATTACATTGCAATGTAGGAATTATATTAAGTAACTCCACATTAAGATAATAAATAGAAACATATAAATCATTATAAATCAATTCAAAGCATTCGCACAAGGTTTCGAAAATAATATATTTCCGATAAACGAGTAAGCAGCGTAAATGGACATTTTTTGCACTTAGCGGCCGAGCTGTCGGCCAGAATAACAAAAAAGCTCGTAATGGATGTATCACCGACATACTGCTGAAATACTGATATGAACTTACTTAATTCCAAGTTCTTTTCATTTTACCATTGTTTTTTGTTATATTTTGATGATCAAAGTTCTAGCTTGTCGATTAGAACACACAGTTACCCTGGTTTAAATCTATGCAAAAACGAAAGTGTTTTTGTTTAGTGAAACACTTGTGTTTATTGTCATTATGTTTATGCTTTAATTTGATGCTTTAAGCTTTATTTCAAACATACTTGATATTGCATCAAGATTCCCAAACCAAAAATTCAAGTTATTTGAGAACTAGGTTGGTTGTATGGTAGCCATATTATTTCATTAGAAGAGCATCAATTACCACAGAAATAGTGCTCAGCTATCATATATATACGAGAACGTATACGTAATTAATCATTGTAGAGTAAGAGGGAGGGAAAAAAACAAAAGGCCATGTATCAAGCGTAGGAAGGCGTGGCTCCGGCAGACACAAAGTTTCTCCGGGCAAAGCCGTACTAGGCACGGGCACGGGCAAGATTAATTCGCGTATCTTTTCCGAGTTTGCCACAATAGAGGGCATTTGTACTTGTCCGCGGTAATACTTTCGAGAGATTTCCTTTGATGGCTGCTATCAGAATTCTGAGGGTCGGCGCGGCGAAATATCTCACAGTGCCCTCCGAATCAATTAGGGGCTGCTTCATTTAAGCGGGCCACCTCTTGAATATCAAGTGCTGGAAGGGTGAACTGCACCTCAACACAAATTGACTGAACCGTAGCGATAAAATTGGACAATTGCCAGTAATAACTTTAAGGGTAGCTTTAGGCTTGGCCCGAAGACAAGAATTAATCTCAAAACCGCTGTCCTCTAGATAAAATATATTCCACTGAATCAAACCGAATTTTTATTAGTTTAAAGAATATTTTATGTTTTTAAGAAAGAGTATTATTAAATCTATAAAACAAACACTGCTCCAGAAACATTACTTTGCATTCAATATCAGATTCTGTGATATTGTACGTTGTCATCCAATATGACCAAATAGAACCCAAATATTATGCATCTAGTATTGATATTATGTAAGTACCTACTGACCCTAAAATAATTCGTTTGTGAAAGTGGTGAATCGGTTGAAGGAATCACCTAATTAGTGCTGTCAAGGTTTGTAACAATTACAAATATTCTTGAGTAACCTTCGTTCATAATATGTCAAATCATAAGTAATTAATCATGGTAGCTTCTCTTAAAGCTCCTGCTTTTTTCACCATGAATAACAACCCCTAAATGAACTATATATGAATGTTACTGTATATAAACCACCGCATGAACATTCGTAGGTTGTTTCTAGTGAAAATGTCCTGAAAATTCTTTCGTATTCTTAATAAGCGACCCCAAAACCACATAAGTATGTAATAATTGAATATTGCTAAAATTTTATTACAATCCAGATAATTTTAGCCTGTGTAAAGTATATAAATTTAAAAATAGCATATATTCGTAGTTATGCATATAAAGTGCATATACACTATGGGCCAAAAAACGGTACAAATTTTCAATTGCTCATATTTCCAAAGATATTAATTAAATTCAAGCATTTCTTTGATAAACTGATTGCTTATATTGTGAAGATTGAAAACATACCATATTTGCAATAATTGAACGTTTTAATCCAATGTAATGTTGCTTTATGTATAGAAATGCATCACTTCTGATAATATCAGATCAATTTAATGTGAAATGATAGGTGTAATGAAATTAGTAGGTAATGACATCTGTTTTCTTTTGATGATTTTTTTAGTTTGCAGGGTGAGGTTTTTGAACATCGATTTTCTCCTGTTTCTACTCAAAACAGTAGTTGAATTGTACGTTTGCATAGATGAAAAAAAACCATTCCATTCCATAGGCACGAAAAGTCCAATTGCGAACTTGAGTTATCTTTAAAGACGGTGGAGAAACTATGGCCAACGTTTAGTTTTATTATGGGCGCCAAGTTTGATTTTGAAATTTTTGAAGGATTTTTCTTTCTTGCTTTCCATATTGTACTACAATTATTGGACATCTTTTACAAATTATTATGTTTTTGCAACAAAAACATAAAATTTTGCTTTTGCAGTGATTTCGAACCAAAATCAACATCATTTTTTATTGAACTAAAATTATGGCAGTTTGGTTTCACTTGTCGGACGGTCAGGTGTTCGTTTTTCATGTACAAATTACATCTTCAATTAAAACATATCTAAAAAAAGGAACAACACAAAGTATTCAGCCTGATGTTGGAAGTGATCATTATTTAAACATGACATAAAAATAAAAAAGAAGACTTGGTTTGAAGTGATGCGACATACTCAAAAAACCTTGATTGATTCCAGCTCCGATTCAATCTTCGCAAAAACAAACAAAAGAACAAGAACAAGTACCAAGCGTCTAAAATTTACAGCTAAACAACAATTCTTATACATCATAATTGAAACTGACGAAAAGACCACCTAAAATGATACATTCATAAACACCCATAACCCAACACCCATAACAACACCATTGGCTTCTCCACGATCTTTAAAGATAACTCAAGTACACTGTAAGATTTCTCTTGCCGTTACCATGTTTCTGTTACAAACGTCATATTCGACTGGTTTTTATTAAAAACAATAAAAAGACATTGTTTAAATATTTCACACTGTATAAGAAAAAAATTACCCTGTATACGGTGTTATAAGATCTGTAGTGTGCTTTTTACCAAAACAAGACATGTCGTTACACATTGATTTTAATACACCTTTCATTTCACATTAAATTGGCCCGATGTTAAGAGTAATGTTGCATAGCCAAACATAAAGCAAAATAACTTTGGATTTTAAGGTCCTGTTATTGGGAATATGCTATGGTTTCAATCTTCACACTACAAGCAATTCGCTTTTAAAGAAATATTTAAATTGATTAAATATTATTGGCAGTACGAGTGATAAAAATTTGTACCGTTTTTTTTGCCCACAGTGTATGTACTGCATATATAAAGTGCATATAAAAGCTGGTCTGGCGGCAAAAAAAAAGTCGGAACTTCATACTTGAAACAAGTTCATAATCTTAAGAAAACAACATCCATTTTACATTTGGACCAAATATTTTGCTTTCAATTATGTTCATTGCCCGGTGACCTGTATAACCAATATTGTTTTGTATTTGATTATGTTAAACTAATATTTATGGTTTGCTACCGGCTGTCAAACTTAATTAAAATGATTTTTTTTTTTTCATGGTAGAATAGTTTTATGTGTACTCTCAATTTAAACTAAATACAAAAATAATCTGGATCCTTCTGACAAATCAAGACATAATTCGGATTTTCTGCCTTCACATTCAGATTCTACAGAAGACCTGTACAGTTTATTTTTGTTACGGTTTATTTTATTAATTTTTCCATTGTCTATGGTTCAATTTTTATGTTTTATTTTACGTTAACTAAGATTGTATAGACTTAGGTATATAAAAGCAAACTTTTAATGTGGCTTCTTTCTCATAACAGTAGAAAAATTCTCTTGGACAAGAAAAAACCATAGCAGCCATTCTATATTCAAGAACTCCCTCAATCCAAGTATGTAATAACCCGTTTCACTTCATGAGGCTAGTTACTGCCTGATAAACTATTCCAACTATCTAAAGTGCATGTAACGAAATTTACGCTTACGAAGAAGAGTGAGTGGTTCATTAACCATTTGCAGTCTTATACGGCCCTAAAACATTACGACACAATTACGCAGAGCTAACGTCCGCTCTTTATAGTTTAATCTCTATACTCAAAGAAGTTGAGTATGGCTCCGTTGCCATGCACACCTGCATAATAATGGGAATAGTAACTTACCTGGGCTAGGAGCGTAGCGAAGTGTGTAATACACTGTAGGATGTCCATAAGACAGACCCAAATCCCAACCCCGAAGTAATTTAATTTGGGACGGAGATAACTTGCGAGTTACAGTTATTGTTAATTAAAGACAACCTGGGGTTTACTCGATGGGCATATTAACATATCCCGCTGAATTCGTGCATGTAGGTTGGCAATGGCTTTCAATGGCGTCGATACGTATTTAGCTCATAATACCTAAAGCAGTGATAGACAAAAACGACTACAACTGGCGCAGTCGATAGGATTTGTTATACTTCCCAGCAGTGGTTGGGAATATATCGCGATCACTGATATTCAATTTAATAAAGATCGAAGCTGTGTATCTCGGAAACGTGCAAAATATAAAATTTGCCATCTACGTAGGCACCAGGGGTAAAATAACTAGGTGGAAAACGTTGAAGAAGGCTCACCCGACCCTTGTTTCATCCAGGAGTAAATAAGAAATTTATATTCCATTGATTCGGGAAGATCTCGTAAATGAGATGAAAAGTTGATACAACGGAGTTGAGTAAACATTTCCTCCTGTCCGGGACGAGGGTTTAAGGGTGTGCGAGGGGGTGAATGCGCATCCACCCAGTTTTAGATTTACGGCCGATACGAAATTCGAACTCAAATTGAGAAATAAAAGATATACGCTTCCGACTTTGTATTATATTAATCAGGGATTCTGATATCCCGACGCAGCAGATATAATTTACTACCTACGCTGATCTTGTGACGTCACACCATAACGAGATTTATATTTTCCGTTCTATGTATATACAATATCTCCCACGGAAAACACCTTATATGTCCTTTTTTTGCATTTTTATCGGTTTGCGTCATTAAACATGGTTTAGGCCGGAATTGCTTAGTTGGACATTAGCATTTTCGTTTGTCCTTATCATTTTATATCAAATTTGTGTTTCATTTGCTGGAAATATACTATATTCTTGGTTTTCTTAGTTTCTATTCTTATTCATATTTATATCTGTACCTTAATGCAAACTCAACCAATGTCAAAAAATTTTGATTTTAAAGCAAAAAAAGTAAAAAAAAGCTTGCAAAACTCAAGTCTAGCAAAAATGACGTCGGCTGTTCTTGCACCAAGGTACAGATATAAAGACATAATATCTTAGTGCTAAACCCAAGAATCAAGAATTATATCATTAAAATTCAGTCATTTTTCTGACTCTATTGGTATTTTCTTTTTTCATAAGTGGGCGTTTTATTTGGTTGGTAATGACATGTATCATATGTATCTCACGTATCTTATGTTTAACACTAAAATACTAGTACACATATCACAAATCATATCAAATATAGTACTACTCATATGAAACACTCGGAAAATGTATAGCTAATCTTTGCCATAAATATAGCACTCAATATAAATACATAAATTTTTAGTTTTGGGGCCAAAAAAAATTACTTTTTTATACAAAAATAATATATACTAATAATACTGATACTTATAACATTTTGGAACAATTAACAAAAATCCTAAATAATAGGTAAGGTATTGACCTTTTTGCAACAACATTTAATATAACTACTTACATAATTATTTAAAGTAACAACAGATGATTCTTAAGAATTACAAAATAGCTACTAAATAGCTTAACAATTTAAAAAACAAAATTTGTAGCAAGTAATCTTACTAAGTAAAGGGTATTCTTAACAAATAAATTTGTTTTTAATATTTTAAATATTTAAGAAACTGCGATATTCATTCTCAAATACGCCACACATGTCCTCTGAGTGTGTACTTATAAAATTTATGGTGTAGTTTTTTTGAGATGTTTCTTTTAATAAAATGTAATTTCGAATTTCTTTTTCTAAAATTACCTAAGATACCGATTCCATATCATCAAAAAAAAATACAATTGTTCCGAATGGCTTCTGCTATATCAGCTTTAACAAGAAGAAACGTAATGTGTCAATATCTGGTCCTCAAAGTTTAGAAAAAGTAACCAAATAAAAGGTTTAGGAAAGGACTTAGGTTTAGGACTTAAGCTAGAAATATGAATGATTTTTGAATATACAGGGTTATGTATTTGTAAGAAGCAGACCAAATTCCGTTTTTTTTACAATATAGAATCCTGAATATTTTTCCTGTCTTTTTTTATATTCTTTTGAATTATATATAATATAAATAAATATAAATTAAAATATAAATAAATATATATTATATAAATGTAACAAGACGATTAAATGTTAAAAGAAAGCAATTAAATTATCTTTTCCTTATCCACTTAACATTTTAGGAAGAAATATATTGAGTGGTCACGTTTCGTTTTATACACACTGTGTAATAACAAGGACTTTGCAAGATTTACAGCATTTCGCAGACCGGAATTTTTATTTTACAAACTCTCTTGGAGCATTCATCTTTACAGAACAGAATTCCAGTACAAAAGGAAAAGTGTCGACTGAATAATCTTCGAATAATTCTCTTCTAAGTGAGTCAAGGGTTTCTCTTTAGTCCCGTACAGTATTAGATATAGTTTATTGTATTGCAAAAAAACATGAGTTTAACTGCTAAAACTGCCTCCACTCGCTTTCGGGCACCATAGACAAGACCACTCTAAAGTTCAATTTGATATGCTTACTACGGTAATTTACTAATTACCTAATTCATTTATAGTTTATAGAATATTGATTTTGGTCACCAACCGGCAGCAGCGCAAATATAAAATTCACTATACTGGAGACGGTAATAAAATTAGTTAAAGATTAGTTGAGGCCTCGCTGAGAGGAGCCCAAATCTGCTTGCAACGTTAATGAGAACTGGCATGGTGTGGTAGTGTAGCCAAATGCCCATTTTGCCCATGGGACTACGCGCCACTGACTCAAAGTCTAACTTAACTTACAATAAACCCAAATAACTAACCTCTCTATCACACCGCTTCCTAGAACTCACAAAACGCAGGAGTCCTCTTGAAGCATCGCGTAAGACACTAAAAATAATGTCGTGCACAGTTGTATTAAAATCTCGTGCAAAATAGTTAAATAAGTTTAACCTTGGAAAACCTGCTGCACATTGACGGAAAAACAAGTGGACTGGACGCTGCATGCAGAATAGCCGTTGTGAGCCGGTTATATTCAGGTAGGTACCCTCTCTACAATATAGTAGTAATTTACTAGATATCTTGGTTACTTGATTTGGTAGAAACGGTTTACTGTAATATTAGGTACTTAATCATGTTACACTATTCGTATTCTTTGGTTATAGATATTTAATGTTTGGTGTTTGCCTTTGGTATGACGTTTCTTGACACAATTGTGAAGGTCTGTGAGAATGAAATTGTTGTCTTCAGGTTTTAGAAAGAATATTTTTTAACTTTGTAACATTAAAAGAACATAAAATAGCCTGCCACTGACTAGTGCTTACTGCGTAGGCCGATATTTTGATTTTGAACAGTTGTAAACCATATTGTAATAGTTATTTAAGTACCAAGGGCATTACACGGATATTTATGCTCCGAAGGTAACCGTTTAAAAGTTTTCAAGACGCCCGAGGGTGTAAACATCAAGGAATGCCCGAGGTGCATACAATGGTTTTGTTCCTCCGTTTGAATAATATTAATAAATATTTTATCGGAGTTGAATGACAATACAGACAATTAATTGTCAGACTTATAATCTTAACCGCCAATAATTGACGTTGACGAATGGACAATACAGTCAATTAATTGTCAAACTTATAACCTTAATCGCCAATAATTGACATTTGCGATTTAAAATTTATATTTTGCATGACAAATATTTGATATATTTGACATATAACCATGGCAACCTTTAATGCCCGCGCGGGCGTTAAGGAGCAGCTCTTGCCCCGGTATCTCAGATGTAAAATGTCACTTTATGATCATGTAGGACATAAAATCAATTTACGACAATTTTCTTATCAAGCGAGTAAAAAGTCTACTGTCTATTTCTACCACTGATTTGTATGAAAATCAATCACATCGCCTCGCAAAATGGCACTTGTTATCCGTTGAAGCGAACGAACCGGTTATCGTAAGTGATTTGAAAAATTTGCCGTAAATAAATGGACGGGACTTTCACCCTCTCTCCGATGCCCATTGTCTGGCTCATTATGTCCCATTACGGGGCCGGTCGCCCACTAAACGCGCTCAATCAAAATGCATTGTCGGGAATATTTCCACTTTCGTAGTTTTCGACAAAACACGGACCGAATGTGCGCGCCACGAACGTGGCTCCGTGAGAGAGGAAAAATCGCTTGTCAAATCGCCAATAAATTCACGGTCTCCCAAATTTTGATGGGTTATTTCAAGGGCCATTACCTCCCGGCGGGACATTTTTTGGACAGCGGCATTCAACTGGCCAATGACCAATGAACTGACCGAATCTCGTAACTGACATTGGACACTTTTACTTATATTGCACTGTTTAAATAAAATGAGACTTTAAGAAAACTCAATCACACTACGAAGTTCATAAGTACATAGAATTATGCAAGTTAGCGTCAAATAAATCAAAAAATCAATAAAAAAAGCGTAAAATAATCAACATAATAATACTATCAGTCAGCAATAATAAAAATAAAGTTTTGGGACAAAATAAAGAAACGTCCAAAACTCAGTTTCCACACGATTAGCACACAATTCTATCAATTTGAGTAAATAAAGATTTTTCTAAAATAAGTAATTTTTTCGTTAAATTGACCGCATGTCTCTTTCAGGATATTTTTTTGTAGAGGTTAAAGATTAGTTGTATCCATGTTGTGTCATTCCGTCCGTCCGTCAAACACAAATTTTGATTTTTAAGTTTACTATTTTGTTGCTGATGGTAACTGATTGAACTAATTTTCAATATATGGTTACTCACGTAACATATTTGGTTAACATGCAAATAATTTTGCCGCTAAGATAGCTATCAATCTGGGCTTTAATTCATTAGAAAGAGGAGATTTTTGTCTATTCGAATTAGTTAAATTATTTATAAAATTAAAAAAATTTAAATTAATTATATTGAATTAAATTTCTATAATAATTGCAAGAGCTCGTATATTTGACATAACACTTTTGTCAAATAACAATCCAATATTTGTTTAGTGATTTTGGTAGAGCTTTTAAATGATAGCGAGAACATTTTATAATCTGAAATAAGATATTTTGTGAAAAACACAATTGAAAATTGATAATCATAATAAAAGTTCGTTCTGAAAATATGAATTGAATTTCTGAATTCAGTGCTTATTTAAATCTAACGAGGAGGGGGACGGGTAGTAAAAATAAAAATCGAGTACGAAAAACATAAATTATTTATTCTAACATACGGTACCTACTATGTACAAATTATAGACAGTCTTTCATGGAATCTGTATTTATGGGAGTGCTCATTAATACCATTAAATAATTATTTATTCACCGGAAAAAGTATCCTTTTTTCTTCTAGTTGCCTGCATTCGTCGTTTTTTTTTACTCCGATTCGTAGTACATCGCTCACCGCTACTTTATATCTTACACGCCGATTTTCAGCATAACAAACTGAATAATAAACGATCCAAGTTGGCTCAGTTAATGCATCGCAGTCGGAACACCAGCACTGGGCCGTACGTCGTAAATAACGAATGCAGTACGGAAGTTACGGTCGCCAGCTTTGGTAGAACGACTGCACCTGATGAAACTGGAAAGTCACGCTGCATGGCCTCCGAATGTTCCGCTAAATAATGATAATTGTGAAGAATTAATATTGGTAGGAGTAGTCAAAAAGTAATAGAGGATAGGTGAAAAGAGCAGTAAATAAATTAAGACGTAGAAGGATTGAAGCAAAGCAAAGAAGAGAATGGGTATAATAAGGTAGAGTATAGTACGGTCAACACTACAAAGAAAACATAGAAGATTTATCTTTACCCTCCACAACTATGAGTCTAACTGAATCGCCAAGGGTTGCTGCCTGGCTGCAGGCATACAACCCGCCGTCTTGGGCGCGTACTGTTGCCACTCGTAGTCTACTGGTAACCTTCTGGTCCCTGTAGTCTGACTCCACCGATATGCCACCTCGGTCCAACTGAAAATAAGGAGTAATAAACCATTAGTACAATATTATAAATTAGAAGATTGAAAAACCAAGATCTATACAGTGTCGATGAAGATGAATTTCATTTACTTGTAATTTTATTGTGTTTACAATGCTCTTTATTATTAACCACCATTTTTGGCTTTATTCCAAGCACGATCTCATCTTTAATTCATAAACGATTGGTGGTACCTAGCTAATTTATCCCAACCAATCGTACAATTTAATTATTTTAAGTTCATAAATGGCCGTTTATACGCCGTTTAACGTAGCGATTTCCATGTGTTTACACTCTGTCGCCTTTTGGAAACATTTACCTTCGCAAATTAGTTTATTTTCAGAATTGAGAATACTTCGAAGGCCAAATTACCACAATTTTCACTTATAGATATTGTTACGTACCCCTTAATTGGGATGGTCCCGGACAGGGTGGACGTAAACAAAACTCACTCTCGGGTATTACGTACTGTATAATGTTAATAAGACAGTATCAGAAAACAGCTGAGAAGCCAGGCCACTGCCTTCTCGAACAGGTGTCGGGTATCTCACTCGTTAATGCAGACAAAATACAATCATTTTCGATACTCCGCTATGTGGCTACTTATATCAATTGTCCAAATACGTCACTACTATTAATTTGGTTACAAACGTCGAAGTTGTTCACTTGATTTTGGTGCATACTCGGCGTCTGGAGTCCATACTTGGGAATTACAAGTATTGAGCAATTCAGGTCATCTACATTATTATTTCATAAAATCTATTCGATCCTAATGATGACCTCGTTTTAATTTACTTCATAACAATGTCGGTTTTGAATGTTCTGGATTAATAATAATAATACTAATAAGCCTTTATTGCCCAACTGGTTACCCCAATTATAGGACAAACATTTAAGAAGTATATGGAATATATATTTTTGCTTCTTAAACAAACTTTAAACTTATTAGATAAAATTGAGCAATTTTTCTATTGCTGTCCATTGTCAGACCATATAAAAATTAAATTTTGAATTTCTGAATCCTGGTAAATGTTTTGTCTCTATAGGAGAAATCCTAGCAGTACGTTTATCACAAATTTTGTCAAAACGTGTTAATCAGTACGTGTTAATTCAATTTCAATTTGTATTGTAGTTTTTGCAATATTTTGCTCTGCCGGCAAAGCTTTTGGGTTGGTTCTGCTGCCGACTTGGGGCATGTTTTGTGTACCTATGTCGATAGACTTAAATATTATTTGATGAGATGATCCATAGATACCTACATTCTGTTCTCATGTGCTATAGGATTCTTTGTCAATACATCATCATCAGATAACTTTATAATTTAAAAACCTAAGCTAATTGGAAACTCATATTACCAGCAGTATTATGTTTGATTTGAAATGGAAAGAGCAATACATGGATTAACATTGAGATAGATGATTCTTTTGAAGAACATAAAAATGCTTTTTGTATGTACTTTCTTTCTTTTCACTTTAACTTCTTTTTAACCTCATGTAAAGATTAACGACGTTCCATATGCAAACACTGCAAAGTACTTGGGTATGACTCTGGATAGAAAACTAAGGTGGAAAGAACACGTTAAGAAGAAAAGAGTAGAGCTAAGCCTCAAATATAGAGAACTCTACTGGCTTCTGGGAAGAAACTCTCGGTTGTTAGCACAGAACAAACTACAAGTGTACAAGCAAATACTAAAACCGAGTTGGTTATACGTCATCCAGCTTTGGGTTTTTTTTTATGATTATTTCAGCAGATTTTTAAAAATGAAATGTTTAAAGCATTTTACACTTCGTGTACCATTATCATGTTTTGGTGGTGTAAGTTCAACCTGTGGAGCAACAGGTTATTACAATCATGAGGAAATTTGACTAAAATAACTAAACTAATGATTCCAATTCTAATGACACCATATAAGATGTCATTCTGAGAAGTTTTTATCTCTCTGCGTTGGTTTGTTTATCATAAATTCAATAAAAGCTGGTAAATTTTAAAATTCGTCGACCACATTAATTTGCAAAACGAGTATCAATCAACGAACGTGGGGAAGTTCTCTTGACCTCTGCATTATATCCATAGCAATTCCCAACATTAATTAACCTCAATTTCAGAATAAACAAAAACATGTTTAAGAAGAAATGATTTTTAATACTTTTTTTATTAGTTTTTACCCTAACCCACCATCAAATAAAGCCGCGTTATTGCGAGGTCACCGCAATTTTGTAAACGCTAAAACGACGGAATATTGTATCTCCGTAGATTGCCCACTAGATGTCACTCGAAAGAAACTCCAAACACACTCACCTCGTGCGTTATCTCCTTCCCCTGGTACAGCCACTTGACGCGAGGTTTCGGAAAGAAAATGTCGTGCGCCCCTGTCTGCGACACGATCTCGCAAGTAAACGTAACAGGTGAGCCCTCGCGTACGTACACCTCCTTCGGGCCTTTGATCGATGCGACATAGGCGTACTTCGTGTCTATATCGACGGCATCTCGCATTCCGACGTCTGCAAAGGAATCCGATAAAGTAATTAGCGGCGTCCGAGACTTTCCCGAGCGATTCCATCTCACCTGACACCGATAAGTTCATTGCGAAGTTTATCTTCGGATCGGTGTTCACCTGGCATTCGTATTGCCCCGTGTCCGCCAGGCGGACACCTCGGATTCTCAGGCCCCAGAAGTCGGCGTGACTGTAGAGCGCTTCGAATCGATTGTCCGCTGTGAAGGAGACGGGACCGGACGTTAGGATGTGCAGGTCTTTCTTGCGAATCCAAGAAACCTGTAAAGTTGAAATAGATGTTTGATGAATGTGGATTTTTTGCAAATGCATGAAGAATAATTATAACACCTTGTATGTTTCTACATTTTGTAATTGTAAGACTAATTCAAAACACTTTTTATTGATATAATTTTCTTGTAGAATGGATTATTTTTGAGTTATAAGGAATTATTTAAAATTAGTCATAATTACCGGAACACCTGCAAAATTCTCCAACCGTAAAAACATACTTTTAAACAAACTCTGCTTAAATATACTTTTAATATAGAGGGTGCTAATTTTATTATGGAAGTATGGAACATCCTGTACATCGCAGCATCTGCATCATTTTTTAGTTATCAGCAATTAATCAAAACTCCAAAACATTTATTTTGACCAAACCAATAAATAATAACAAATCCAAGAAAAAATAACAAAGTAATTAAATTAAATTTTAAAACCGCCATCCCTGAGCGGCTTGACAATGCCGCAACCTATCAACAAATTCCCGTAAACAGTTTTCTAACTGTTCGACAGTAATACTTTGAACTTCGTCCACTATCCACTGGTTCAACGCATCAATATTTTGCGGCCTATTGGTGTAAACCTTGGACTTTAGGTGTCCCCAAGTAGAAAAATCCTATATTTGCAAATCCGACAACCTAGGTGGCCATTCAATGAATCCTCTCGTTCCAATCCACCTCTGCGGAAAAATTGAATTTAAATAATTTCGCACTTGGACACCGTACTGCGGCGGGGCACCATCTTGTTGAAACCAAATGTTATTTAGTTCTAAAACAGTTTCCAGTAGTTTCCAAAACAGTGTTCTGATAAAATCAATTTATTGCAAGCAGTTTTTGGTAACTTTCAGTTTTGCACGATTGGCGATATAGCTTGCAAAATAAGTAAATTGTCAAGTAAAAATACATAACCACAATGTGGCTACCAGTAGACACTTGAGTAGACACCAACTGTCCCAGGAAAAAATTGCCTAATACGTGATGTAACATGTCCGAAGTTTCTAAATTTAATAAAATTAATGTACCAAACGAGAAACAATAGTTTATCCGTTTGATTAAGATAAATTGGTATGTATGTGGGAAAATATGCTTAATTTGAAGCTCAGGAGTTTTGATTAATTTCTTATAACTAAAAAATTATGAAACTTATAAAAAACTGATTCCAATAAAAATGTTTAGAATTAGTCTTAGAATTATGAATGTAAAAATATACAGGGTATTCCACTTGAAAAAGAAAAGCATACCAAACTTTCACAATAAAATGAACATTCTGTATATTAAAAGCATATCTTAATGATTTATTGTCAAAAAAACGTTTGTTTGAATGCTTTTTGTATTTTTTATGGTTGGAGAGTTAGGTGTTCTGGTAATTATGACTGATTTTAATTAATTAATTAAAACTCAAAAATTATGCATTTAATAAAAAGATTATGTTAATAATTTTTTTTTTTTGAATTAGTCCCAAAATTACAAAAAGTAAAAATATACAGGCTGTTCCATTTGAAAAAGGAAACTTTACGAAATGTATATAATAAAATAAAAATATATTTGAACGATGAATTGGTTAAAGTTAACAAACTTTTGTTTGAATTTTTTTACATTTTTTTTCGTTGGAGAGTTATTTAGGTGTTCCGGAAATTTTGGCTAACCCTGTATAATAATAATAATATTTATCAATTAAACATTTTTCTGTTCTCTTCTCTATCAAATGGCATGATCGTCCAGGCCAAAATATGTGAGTATAGAGTATAGACATTACTATGGACATTATGGACAATGCTGAAACGCCTATGTTCGATTTTTCTAGGCTAAAGTTACACAAGAAATAATAAATAATCCACTGGAAGTCAAACACCTCTTTTATTTCATTCTAAAGTTATTTATTTCATTATACCATATAGAAGAATATGTTAGAAGCAATAATATTTGCACACAGTTCTCAAATATGGTACAGAAGACAATTGGAAAACATTATTCAAAATCAAAAAATTGTTATATTTGCAATATTCTTAAAAATAATTTTTAAATTATTAGTATTATTTACAGTATGAAATAAATAATGATTACTATTCTTAAATTTATTTCGTTAGATGTCAGTTGAAACTAGACAATTTTCTTCTCTGTGTTCAACTGAAATTGCATAAACAACCACTTATCAACATTTCGTAACTTCAACCAAATTCAATTAAAAAATATACGTTTTTTCTATATATATAAAAATTGTACTCAGTTAGAACATATTTTCGTGCTTTCAAAGTATCCCACAACTAAATAGCTTAGGAATATTATTGCAGTTTCTGATAAAGACTATTGTCGTATTATGACATCAAGAGCTATTAGTACTCGTTTTGGATAGTAAAAATATCTAAATTTTCGAAAGTTATAGTTTTTTTGAGATTTGCTGTATGTCAAATAACTTAAGAATTTTAAGTGGAACGGACTGTATATCTGTATACTTTGAAAGATCAGTAAACCAGCGTTTCGAAAATGCTTAACTCGGTAGAACTATCGTCCCAAGCTACAATGGTATTAGGCAATGTTATTTAACAATTTTAACTCATGCATAAAAACTCATAAATTAAAATAAAGAAAATATCTCGTTGCCACGACAAAATTTAACAATCGCAAAAATGTAATGATTCTCCTGTGCATGCAGCAACTCTTAGTCATTGCAAACTGCCACTATATAGACAAAGGAACAAATTATGGTCATCCAAGAATTATTTTTTTTAGTAGCAGTCAAAAATTATTTAATTTTTTTGTTATTTATTTACGTAATATGCTAAATAGTAAATTATTTAAAGAATATTAATGAATCCTAAGGTTGATTGTATTGGTTGCCGCCGTAGTCAGCTAAATCGCCAGTTCTATTTACTTATTTTGGGACATGTTGGGATGTCCACATACTACAACAAATTACTCCCAATTACTACAAAAAACAAGGAGTGCTTCAGTAGAAATGTGGTGTTCTGTAGAATTATATTATTGCTGTACACATACCTCATAAGAACAAGAATAATTTTAAACTGCATAAATAATAATAATTATTTCAGTGCAATTGACAAGTGTCCACAAATCAGCCTTCCCAGGTCAATGCGTATAAGCCTAACCAATTAAGACAAAAAAATTCAAATTCTCAGTGAAAATTTTACATTTATTTTTGGTTTCCCCAAAAATATTTTGAAAACGCTCGCTTATTTTATCCCCATAAATGTCTTCATTAATATGTCTCCAGAGTAATAAATCAAGCGAAGTTAAATCAGACGATCTAATTTTCCAAAGCGCTGGACCACCACCATACACAATTAATAATACTTGAATACTTGACTTGAATACGTGAAGAAAATCAATATCACTTGTACGTTTCTGAAATTAAAAACTGATGCTTAGATGCTTAAAACTTTCTAGCTGGTCACGATAGACCTACCGTGTTGAAACATTTTAGGAAAGCTCACTTATCGATCTTTCGAAGTATATTTTTAAAATCGTGATGGACACAAAAACGTTAATTTCCGAATTTTAAGTACAGATACCGGATAGCAGCATCTGCATTGGAGGATTGCATCTTTTGAACTCAATTAAAGTTAATAATTGGTGAAAAATCACCTTGGAGAACGAATAATCAGGCAATAGTTGCGGGCAAATAGTTGCTTTGCGATATTCCATTCGGTGGTCGAATGGCATTAGTATTGTACGTCTCCTGTCTATAGCTATGAGTGTCCAAACTGCAACACTTTTTAGGCACAATTTGTGCGCATATTGTCTCAAAACAAACAATATCGGTTCGGTCAATCTGACCCATAGTCACTAGTTAACAGCAACACCACTTCAACTTTGTAAATAATGTAGTAAAACTAACAACAATTGCAATTTCAAAGATTGCAGTGGCGATAAGGTTTAACATATCCTCAAACATTTTATTGTTACTGTTTTACCTCAATAAGCATTGTAAATTCTATAAATTTAAGTAAGATATTGTATAGTTACAAGCACGTGAGTAATATAATAAATATACTAGAAAATATAACTCTGGCGTCCTTTGTTGGTTTCCCAAAGTACCTTTGTGCATTTCGTCACAAAGATAGCCTTATTCTATTTCTGCCCATGTTTGGTTTCTGTTGTTATAACTACGTTCATTTACTACCCTTACATCGATAGAGAATACAATGACAGCCCTATAGTTTATAGTCATTAGTAAGTTTATCTCTTGTTCAGTCATATTGTGTTCAGCTTGCACTATTTACAGACGTAGTAAATACATAGTTCGCTAGAGCTTTAACGATGTTCGTCGATAGCCTACAGGAAACTACAACAAGTTGAATTCGCAGAAAAGACGATTAGATTTTGCAATTACCGATCGAGGGTGTACTTTAATTGTCCGCCATTCAGGATGTACGGAACCCAGTGCAAACTACTGATTGTATCAATAAAAGCTTAGTAATTGAATCGCAATCATTTCCGATGTGGTTCTTTCTTTTTACTGTCTACAAGCGCATCGGCCTTCTGGCGGAAGCCGTAATAGGCAACAAATATAATTTAAACGGTGATTGGAAGAACAGAATAAGTCCAAATTAGGCGTTTGTAGCAAATAAAAACAAAACTGCATGATTCGGCAGCTGTGTATTTTACAAATTTCGTAAGCACAGATAAGTTTCAGTACTAAATTTCATTTGCAGTTCGTCTGGAAGTGAATTTTGGTTCAAAAAGCAATAATAAATAAGCAATTAGATAAAACATCGGCTGCACTTGTTTTCTTCCAGTCAACGACATGCTTATCGATAATAATCCCTTATTTGTAAAAAAAGAATATGCTATTAGCACAAGTGGTAAATAAAAATGCATGACGACAATAACTACCACAAGTTTCATATTGGAAACAAAATTAAAGCTAACAAAAAAACAAAATAAAAAACATTAAACTTGTCATTAGTCTTAATCTCGATTTGATGTTTCCCAAGAAGTAATAAGGTAATAAAATTTCTTCTCCTTCTAAATACTGCATCACTTTTCTAAGTTTGCAATTTTCAGGTAGTTAATAGGTATTGAGCTTTTGTATGCTGATTTTGTTGGAAGTGTGGGTTTCTTTTGATAGTTTGAAAAGAAATGAGTGGTGTAGCCATCTATTATTATACAGCGAGCGCATAAAGTATGGAAACAAGACAAAATCTCAAGAACGGTTTGATATTTTAAAAAATCCATGGTCATATTATCCATAATATGGCCTTACATAAGAAAATTTTCGAGAAAGAGACAATTGAAGGTGGTATTTTGCAACCATGTAAAGTCACTGGCGTTACTATCGTTGATGCAATGTTTACAGTTTCAGGGATATAACCTCAAACTTTTAGCTTTGAAATAGAACACCATGTATAATTTGACATTTTCTGGTACAGTTTTCATTATTACAACAAAAACATCTAGAAAAACAAAGCATGTTTACATTTTCTACTGCAACTACCCTAGTTGGTTTATGAGGATTCTCAACAATTGGCAAGAACACATTGTTTTAAATTTGATCGGTTTATTTTTTGTTGTTGTAATTTTTTGTTATCAATTTTTTGTTTGTTAATTTTTAAACCAATGTAATAAAGGTTTTTGTTAATTTCTAGATATTTTTGATATAATACTATAGCACGGGTAGTAACATTGAAGGCAATGGAAAATGAATGGACCTTCCTATGCACTTAACTAAAACTGACGACCTCCACGTGTACTTAACTTGTAAGTCAAAAAACCTGAAATATAACGTGATTATAAACTTACCGCCATACCGTACCCAATTAGTAAAATATTTCATTATTGTAGGCCCTGAGGAAGCCGGAGATCAACCGAGCGAAACGTCGGCATAGCTTATGACTTCGTAGAGGAATAAATTACCCCAGATTATACAGCGATAGTTTTATTTTCAATAGTCGAAAACCCGAACTAACATAATAATAATATTATTCGTGTATTTGTTTGAAAAAAAGAACGCTACATTTTGTCAGGATTCACGGCTAGACAGAGTAGACTGAGAACATAGTATAGGTCGTCGACTGGTTAATTTTTGACGAGGACAAATGTCGGACGTCGTCGCGCCGCTTCCCGAAAGATTTACAACGCCCTCTACCGGAAAATTAGCAGCCGATTTTTAGGCGGGAAGCGGCCGTGATGGAACGGAGAATCTCCGCGGAATAAATAAGTGTCACACGGCCGATTTAGCCTATCGGGATTATTTGGTCGTGCCGCCGTAATAGTCGTGTAATACGGGAGACGTTTTATTAGATTGCATGATGGACCGCCACGTCGTAATCGACGCTCTGAAAGCCGCCTTTATGGCCCGGGATTATTGCCAGATATTTCTTTTATTTTGATGTGTTTTCGGATCTATGATTTGTTATTTACTATACCAACTTAGGGCAACGTAAAGCACAGTAAGACCTGTGGAATTAATCGTGCATATTATAGTGTTATTACAATTTTAATACGATATTGCTGTTTTACACTAGGACATTTATCGCGCAAGAAGTTGTACGACAGCAGAAACAATCGCTTATTGATGCAAACTCATCCATACTCAACGCAGTTTTCTTTTGAACACAACAAAATCTTGGATTGCTTCAAAAATTGTACAATTTGTTGGTGGATAAATTGCGTTGTGTAAAATTGCTTTTAGGACAGCTCAAAACAATATTTGAAACACTTATCTTTCTATGCTGCCTCTCAAAATCAGAAGAAATATGTTTTATCGTATCTTAAACATACTTACACCATTATATTTACCAAAAAAAAAAAATATCATGATAGTGCTTTGGTTACAGATCTCATTTATAACTTTTTTAGAACCAAATAGCCTACAGGCTATTATGTTGTTACATACCTATATTAGTATATAATACCAATATAAACATAAAGACATAAAGATACATTATTTAACTTTGCATTATCAGCTAATAAATATAACGGCACAATAAACCCTTAGACTGTACTGATTAATGAACATTATGCAAAATAAATAAACACGAAATCTGATAATAATAACAAAACTTTCAGCTCTGCTTTTCAAGTCAGTCATGTTACTAATAATACCAATATCTTTCGTCTAGCGATGCACCTACTCTTTTGCTTATTTTGCCTCTGGATACAGCATTCTTGATTTTATAAAAGAATTTGTTTTGGTCCGGTTTGCCATCACCTTATGCTCTGTTTTAAAACTTAGTTTCATACAGATTCTTTTCTGGTTGGCCTCTTATTTCTTCCTTTATTAGTAGATCACTCAGAGTGTGTCCCTTAAATGGACTATAAACCGATCCAACAACAGGAAATGCTACTAACATACTCTGGGAGTTATATACAGTTCTTTGTTGAGTCGACCCATTAACATTTTAAATTTTTGCTTTTGTCACAAACTGTTTCAGTTTTGAAACATAGCTTGAACTGTTTGTTACTATCATGAGAAGAAAATATTTAATAATTTTCCACGACTAAAAACAAATATAATTAATATCAAATAAAAATTAAAAAATGACGAACGTATTACAAACAAATTTCAAACATAGGTTGAAGATTTGAAAAGTTTGGAACATACATTTGAATATTTTGTGAACTAATTTATTTGTGACATTATTAAAGATGGATTTCCTAGTTCTGAAATAATACTTACTGAAAAGGCGGCTGGGGAATTTGAGTTATTAGAGATGAAAGTGGATCAGGCATTGCAAATGCTGCACAAAGCTACTTCTTTAATTGAATTTTAGAAACTCGGTGCCAAATCAAAACATTCAAACTTCAATAAAGCTGCTCAGCTTGTCGTTTATTTTCGATTTTTGGTACACTATATTCCTGTGAATGAAGTTCCTGAAGTCGAAAAATCGTTCACTGTTTCTGCAAAGAGTCAATTTTAACCCAATTTCAAAAATTTTATTAATGATTGTCGTTAGATGTTATCATACTTTTTATTAATAAATTACTGTTTATTAAATTTAATTATATTTAGATATTATTATTTAAATTTTGAAATAATTAGTTTCCTTTTCATAATTATATTTTTATGTGTTCTTATGTTCTTATACGTGACTTGACGAGAAAATATGCAATTACATTATCGAAAAAAAAAATGTTTATCTACGTGTCGCCCTTTTATAAAATACAAAAGCCAGATTAAGGCTCTCTTTAGTCCCATATGTGCCCACCCGTGTTCTAATACTAATCTCTCTAATCTAATCTGCTTATTGTGTATAAGAGAATAATGAGTCTATAAATAAACTTGTTCAACACAAGAGGGGTACAAAAGTTTAAGTTGCCCGCTTTATACCTAAAGATGGGAATTTCCCAAGAAAAAATTCTTAATTTTAAAAAAGAATCTGAATACCAACTTTCATACCTAATAATAAATCTTAATTCTGTTAAATAAAAAAAGTCCAATCGTAGAAAATTTCCAAGTCTCTGTTACTACACAATTTAGTACAGAAACACACCCATATTAAGATTCCACAATTCAAAAGATTCTTATTATAGATAAACTAACACGCTGACTACAATGATATGGACAGACTCCTATAGCTTATTGTCACTTGAAGCGAGAAACGCCAGAGTGGAGAGAGAGCAGGTGGCGTTGTCTTGTCGCCAGTTGGAGCACAACTGCGGTAGCGTGTTGACGATTCTCTTATGCTGGACAGGGTCGGACGTTTTTCTTTATTATTTTTTTCGATAATGCTATAAGTTAGTCCATACGTTATTTGACAAAACAGTTTTGTCAAAACGAAGCTGAATACAACATTTCATATACTGAACTGATATTATATCAAATTCTATAATTACTATACTTTTATTATACTTTTAAAAGGAATACCTAGTTGCAACGCCCACAAAGCATTCCTCTTATTGACGTTTTGTTCGTTAAAATTTATTTTTATTTGGAATTACTGGACCATTTTTACTTCACCTGCTATAAACAATGGATTTGAATGATTTAATCCTCGTAACATGATTCTGCGCGAGTGCTGTAACCCGTGCAATGATTGTCCGCGACCGACATATGTACTTTAATCCCTATAATTAATATTACCAGCCCATTATCCGCCACTTTGCTGCTAATCGCCCCCCATGTTACAGCTGCAGTGTGCTTGGTGTATAGGTGTGACCGCTTCATTGGTCGCTTCGTTCCACGTTAAATATAACCGCTTCCGTTTACATTTATCATTTTAAATAATGCAGATTCGCTTATTGTTCCCAGTTTGCCGGCGGTCATGCCACAGTAATTGCCGCTATTCGAAGAGCTTGAAAAGATATAAATTACTGTAGATAACAGGAAATTTGTAGTAGGTAATTGTTTTATGTTGTATAGTTTTGCGTTTTCAGGAATTCCAGGCTTTTAAACCGTTTTTTTGGCTGCTTGCTCAATATCAAATTAAAGCTAGGTTAGATGTTTCACAAGCGTGTCAAACTGTGATTTCCGAGTGATCACCAGATGACTTAACAAATCGTTCATTGTCTCTGCTCAGCTTATGGGACAACTAGATAACAAGAATCAAATTCCTAAATATTAGAAACATCATTCCAGTTCTAAATATCACTACTAATACTTATAAACGATTGTCGTAGACTGCCTACGCAAAGTTTAGGGGCGGCAAAACCAACTGAACTACAATAAAAAAAAAGGCTCTAAAATATTGCCTGAATTTAGAAAATAAAGGAATAGTAAAATACAATCAAATACAATCGGAATTGACAGGCTTCAGGCCATTCCTATATTTTAAGATGCACAGCAGCCAATAATAGACATACTTAAATAAAATAGCTCATTAGCTTTTATAAAAAATTAGGATCAATTAGGAAAAATATATG
The DNA here is from genome assembly GCA_964023965.1 of Melinopterus prodromus. Taxonomy (NCBI): domain Eukaryota; kingdom Metazoa; phylum Arthropoda; class Insecta; order Coleoptera; family Scarabaeidae; genus Melinopterus; species Melinopterus prodromus. The sequence goes on from OZ030398.1 coordinate 5,283,139, forward strand.
ATCAATTAGGAAAAATAACATGAAAGTGTACTGTAGTGTAGTGAACCTATACAAAAATCAAAAGAGAAATATAAATAGTCCTAACGATCCCTTTGAGTTTTTATGCGATATCCACAAACTTAAAGAAAATGTAATGTGTTATAAGTAAAAATGATTTACTGGCACATTCCAAAGATATAGAAACCGCTTTAAAAGTTGGCGATTCCTCCATCTTAACGGTTTAGCATTTGCTGCCGAAAAGGTATGCTAGTTAATTTTTATTTGGGTAGACAACGTAATTTGCCCGCTTATAAAAATAATATTAAAATGTGCTGAGTCTTTGATGATATTATTATTGAAATTAATTAAAAACTCACAGTGATTAAAAAATTCCCCATGAAATGCTTGCATCAATATCTCCGAAAATATTACTCTTAGCAGAACAAATTCATATTAAAGATAAAATTTTGATGAAGAGTTGGGTACATGATAAACAAAGAATTGCTTAAAATATTGAAAGATTTAGATTTGGGAAAATGTAAAGAACGGAGATATTATGTCAATACCTATTCTGTCAAAAATGACAGAAGTTTGCTGATGACAGATTACTTAACAGTGTAGATATTGACATAATATTTCTGTTCTGAAAACCCGTTTCTAACCTTCGCCCAAATCTACATCTTTCAATATTTTTAAGTAATTCTTTTCATCTTTAATATGGTGTACATTTTGTTCTGCTAAGCTTAATAGTTTCGGAGATATTTGATGCAAGTAGTTCATGACAAATTTCACTGATAATCACTGATAATTTATAATAAATTTCAATAATAATGTCTTCATTTAGTAAACATTTTGATGGTATTATTGGTACTATTTTCATAGTCGGGCGCATTAATTATGATGTTAAATGATTTTGCGTCCATATACCTTGTTTCCAGAAGGTCCAGTTGACGTTTTTAAAAATTCATTACCTCTCTTAACATTGGGCCAAATTTAAACGTTGCTTAGCAGTTTTTTCTCACTCTGCCTATAACTGTTGCTACCTGAGCGGGCGATAGACAGTTTGCTAAACTAATATTAATTAAAAAATTACTTAAGAACCATGTCTACTTAAAATTGTCTTAATGGGTTAGCAATGAAGGCCACTGAATGTGAATTGACATTAGATCTGAAAGAAGTTACTCGCGATTTTGCAGAAAAAAGGTTCGAATAAACTAATTTTAATTTCGGGTTAAACTTTGTATATTGTAGTAGTATTCTTTATTCATTGTTGTTTTAAAAGTATTGTTTGTACTAGTATAATCTCCAAAGGTTGTGTTTTTATTACAAATAAATTTCGTAAATATTGTCTGAGTGTTGACTGTATTTTTCTGGATCATGATTTTGTATAAATCTGTTTTTTTTTGTATAAATCATTTAGGAGTTAGGGGGGCGGCACTATTGAGATTTGCCTACGGCGGTAAAAACGCTACGGCCGGCCCTGCACCCAGTATTATTTCAATGATTTGCAGTTGGTTTGTTATAAAAGTAATTAATGAATTGAGCTGCTATTTTGTAAGTATGTAATTAAGTAAGTATGTACAGGTGGGCCAAATTCGATGTTACTATAGGAGATCTCGGTAACAATAAGAGATATCGGAAAATGAGTAAGATCGTCTTTTTTCAGAGAAACTCAATGGTGAAAACCAAAATTAGATATCGTCTTTTGTTTTCGAGTATTATTATCCTATTAATCTAAGCAAATTGTACTGCAAGATATGCACTGTCAAATATTTGTACCGAAAATATGAACATTTAATGTCGATTCGTAACATCGCACATCTGGACTTCCAAACACGTTGCAAGGTCTCGAACGCATCGGCTGGCTCGACAAAAACTTGTAGTTCTGTGGCCGTAAACCTTCTACGCCGATATTGGGCAGACTATTCGAGGTAAACATATTAATGCCGCATGAATGCACCGGTGAAAAATACATTCTTATGCCTGCAAGAAATAGTTTTCGGGTTATAGAATATACGTTTTACTTTCGACAAGAAAATAATATCTTGTTACGTAGTGGTGTAGGATGTTTGTTTTCGCTACATTACTAACGCATCTTGCAAAATATAATAAAAAATAATACACGCAAAGACTCATGAGTCATGATGTATGTATTTATTATTTGATAATAATTATTTCAATCATTTGCAGTTGGTTTGTTATAAAAGTAATTAAGCAATCAATCAGGGGGCGGCACTATTGAGATTTGCCTACGGCGGCAAAAACGCTAGGGCCGGCCCTGTTAGTCGCTCCAAATATACATGGTTAGCCAAAATTACCGGAACACCTAAATAATTCTCCAACGGCAAGAAATTGAAAAAAAAAATTCAACCAGAAGTTTTTAGACATTAAACAAGCTACCATTAGAATATATTAATATACAGGTTGTTCATTTTATTATGGAAATTTGGTACACTTTACTTTTTCAAATGGAATACCCTGTATATTCTTACATTTTATAATTCTAAGACTAATTCTAAACATTCTTTTGTAGGAATCATTTTTTTATAAGTTTCATAATTTTTTTAATTATAAGCAATTCATAAAAACTGCTGAACTTCAAATTAAGAATATTTTCCCACATATATGCAAACTTCTCTTAATCAAACGGATAAATTATTTTTCTATTTTGGTACATTAATTTTATTAAATTTAGAAACTTGATTCAAACGGATTGATGAGGTTACATTCTGTTTAAATGGATCGGGAATTATACGGGAATTTGTTGATAGGTTATATTTTTATGGTGGAAGAGTTATGTAGGTCTTCTGGCAATTTTGACTAATTTTGATTCATTGCTTACAAATCAATCAAATAATGCATTTTATAAAAAGATTATTTTAATAAAAAAATGTTTAGAATTAGTCCTAAACTTACAAAATGTAAAAACATACAGGTGTTCCATTTGAAAAAACTTAACGAAATGTCTATTGTTCAATAAACATACTGTATATTAAAAATGTATTTGAACGCTGGATTGTTTAAACTCAAAAAATTTTTGTTCGATTTTTTTTAAATTTCTTGCTTTCGTTTTTTAATTTTGGCTAACCCTGTATAATCGAATAGTGTTAATCTGAATTTCCCCCGACGAAGTGACCTAATTCCGTTGTAGGTTATCGAAACAATCGGTTAATCTGGGGATTAGTCACCGGGTTGTCAAAATAAATAGGCTTTTATCTTAGATTGTAGCATTCCTTTCGATTCCACAAACACAGTTCGGAGCCGTTCAGTGGCGACAGCCATCCGAAATGTGCCGCCCGAATCTAAACAATAGCCAAATAAATATGCCTTAAAAATAACATCGAAAACAATAAAGTCCGCGTTATATTTAACCGGCGCCATAAACTAGTCATATCGTATTACCAGAAACCACAAAAATACATGAAAACTGTTTAAGGTCCTTCGTAAAAATATTATTTTTGGCAGAGGCTTTGTTTTAAGTATAGCATGTATGATACATATATCGTATTATCTTTTGAAATATGTAATTGGAAAAGTTTTTAAACTTGGCGGAGATGTTTGCCACCTTATTTAAAGACAAAAATGAAGTTTTGCCAGTTTCCTGTCTATGGCATTCATTGCACTGGCCAATTTCGTATTAAAATTCGGTTTAATTAATAAGAATTAGTCGGGGAAATTTTAATTGATGACTATTAATGCTTTTACCGCATATTTGCTGGCATCTCCTGACTATTGTAGTCACACTAAGCGAGATGATAATCCTAGATGAGAAGATAATTGAAAAGGATCGGCTCGAGTTGGATTTCAATCCAGTACATTTGGTATCGCGTCCAACATGTTTTAAAACAAGAAACAGTAAAGTTTTCCTATCACTTTTTCACAACTAAATAAAAGAGCTTAAGGAAAAGTGAGTTTTTAATTTAATTTTATACTCAGACGTACAAATTGGAAGTTTGTACATTTGATGTACATTTGATGTACAATATTTCGTCCAGATCACCTTTGCAATGCTGCTGCACATTAATGATGGAAGAGATGGGAATGTTTGCAAATAGGACTCGCTGAATTTTGCATGAGACGTTACAAGTTGTCAACTTTTTTGTTTGTTTTGGAATTCAAACTATTCATCTTGTATGAGAAGTAGGTACTGCATATGTTATTTGTCAAAAAAAATCTCCGAAATAAAACTATGCGATGAATCAAAAATAAATTAAATAACCAGAACATATTTAGGTATTCCATATTATATTTGAGGATGGTTCATGCAAAAGCAGATATGTCCATTGAAAGCAGATGAAAACAAGCAAATGTTACAATTGATTGATTTACAGACTGATTTATTTTTTTATCAGCTTACAGAGATTGATATGACGAGATTGCCCAAATATCGCTCAACAATATTATTATCGTAAAAAATAATATTGTTAAAAGATATTTTAGAAACAAACATGGATATGCCTGCTTTTGCATGTACCCAGCTATAACTTTTTCTTGTATTGGACACAAGCAGAGAGAGGTTGGCTGCTTGGGAAATATATCCCTGACTCCAGCCTTCTTGTGACGGTATGCGAGGAAGATCCGCTCATGACCATGCTGCACGCTCGTGCAACATGGGTTTAAATAGCAAAAATAGGATGAAAGGTACTAAGTTTTGTCAATAAAGATTACAAAACTGGAGAGAAGTCAGTTTTGGTGCACAATATTTGTTGAAGGAGTTTCTTTTTATGATTTTGATTTTGAAAATAAACTGTGCAAACCTGGCAGTTTACGCTACTCATGTAACAGATCTACAAATAAGAAGTATGTTACCTGCAGCTGCCGTATTATAAGAGTATGACATGGATATGTATTTACTATATAATGTACTATATCTACAAATCTTTGTATTGGTAACGCTAAAAATCTCTTAGAAAAAATCTGATGTGGCCAGGCATATGACTTTATCATACTATTTATAAAATTAATATCTAGTAAATGAGTTTCTATTTGATCGAGATCAGTCGTATCTGCATTAAAATAAAACTAGTTAGCCAGGATTTGACAGATGTTTTAATACAATAAAAAGTGGTCGGGTTACTTATTTTTGTTTTATTTTAGCAATCGCTACATGTAGCAAGTACATTTAGCATTTAGCAAGCGCTATAAAATATGAGATATAAATTACACAATTGACAATCAAATCAAACTCAAACATGAGATTCTATTTGATCGAGATCGATCGTGTTTGCATTAAAATAAAACGAATTAGCCAGAATTTGACAGATATTGACAGTAGCTATTGTAAAAAAAACAGCATTTGACACTACCTACTCTCATTAGAATAAAAATATCTTGCAAATCCTATATTAATGCAGACACGATCTCGAACAAATAGAATTTGCTCCTACAGCTAAACTATTAATTTTACCAAAAAATGTCAGACATAACTTATAAAAAAATCCTCTACTTTAATTTATTATTTAACTGTTTTGACGAAATTACAGAAATGGCGTTTGGAAAATCCTTGAAAAATGCATAACAACATTGCTATCCGCACGCGAAATACACATTGACTTTGTAAACACCAGGCTGTTTCAATATTGTTTCACATAGCGTACGTGCGCGCGTGTTTCTCCTCCTCATCGCATTCTCCATGCATTTGCGTGTTGAATTGACGTTTCGCAACCGCTGACGTTCTGAATACTGTCAAAAGTTTCAAAATATTCTGGCTACCAACTATTAATGCAGACACGATTTCGATCAAATAGAATTTGCTCCTGCAGCTAAACTATTAATTTTACCAAAAAATGTTATAGACATAAATTATACAAAATTTCCTCTACTTTAATTTATTATTTATCTATTTTGACGAAATTACAGAAATGACGGCTTATTTGCAAAATCGTTGAAAAATGCTAAGAGTAAATAGCTAGTTCCTTTGGACCCTTTTGAACCAAAAGCGTTTCAGCTCTAAGTTTGGTCATAAAACTTCTAAATATGAAGTTTCGTCCCGATACCTTTAGTAGTTTCTCCGGAATCGTCGCCACAAAAATCGATTACACACACACATACAGACACACACACAGACATTTTTTGGTACCTTGGTCAAAAATGTTCAGGGGACCCATAAAGACCTATTTCCGCTAAAATCTAAAAAAAAATTTCGGCACGATTACAATAAAAACGTAGAACCATAAAAATTAATAAAACAAAATCCGTCTAACACAAGAATAACGTCAATTCTTGCAGCAATTCTCTCCAAAACTGCTAACAACGAACCTCGCTTATAGCTATTAGTACGTAGTCTCTTTAATGATGTCGATTTAGAACAGTCGCGCAAAAAGTACGCGCAGAAATCTTCCTTTATTGGCGCAATTAAACTAACAATCTTCGTTTTATTTGACGCTCGATCGGCCTTAGGTATCCGATGCATTTGTACGAGCGCTGCCTGCCGTCTGTTACTTATATCCATCCCAGTCTATTTATTATCAGGCGAACGCGGACCGAAAATTTATGGAACGCTTCCATAAGAACGCGAAGCCGTCCTACTTCTTTCAAATGGAATCATTTGTTTCAACCGACTTTAATTCCCCGCTAAGCTCGGACTGGTGCTCTGATTTCGATGACTTCGTTTCTCCACTATTACATTTTTTACCGGTAGTTCCTGTCTGGATTGATTCCTTAAACGCTTGGCATTATTTGTCTTTCAATAAATTGACTACCAATGAATAACTCTAAGAATTCGATATTACTGGGTCTTAATCAGTATTAGTTTTTATGAGCGCGCAGCAAGGTCACGGGCAGATCGGGTAGCATACTCTCCTTTCAAAGTTAAGCTTTGCATTTTATTTTGGTGCCATTGCAGAAACTTTATTTCTAACATAATTTTCATTTAGAATATGTTTATTTACACTGCAGCTATTTCATCTCGAATATATCCTGCACATGCATCATTAATTTCCAATTTAATGTGATATGGTAGAGGCCAGAATACGCCAAAATGTAAGCATCATAATGGGCTTTGAAATCCACCTGTTCAGTGCAATGTTTTATTGATCTCTCCGGCTTTATCCGAAGGGCTCATTAACTCTGCTTGCACACGGAGCCATTCGCTCCTCGCTGCGTCATTGCATGCGGTAATTCTGAATCTCTAAACCCTAAACCTGGAACTTGCATGTATCTCGTGATACCTGCATGTTATATACGTATGTATGAAGGGGCGTAGCTACGGGGAGCAGTGGGAGCAAACTGCTCAAAATTCGAAGAGAAATAACAAAACTTTAGTGTAAAAATGGCCAGAATTTCTAAATAAAATTCTAAGGACCTAAATGTTTTGTGATCTTGACTTAATTGTCATAATTTCGATTTATAGATTGGTGCGTTGTGTTTATACATATTAACTCCATATAATGTGCGCGCCGGAAAAAGGTCGTACACCTCGTAGCTTGTAAATAGGTCTTTTATAACCTATACGTCATTCAGACATTAATCATAGGTAGGAAACATGCACCAACTGTCATGTTGACAAGCTAGAATTACATGATGTCAAAATTAGCTGTACGACTGTTTTTTGGCGCGCATAGTACATTTGACTTCTGTAAATGTTTGTTTTTTAAGCAACCGCACTTCATATTTATTTACTGAATGTACTATATTGTAGTACACTCAATAGTAGTATATTGACAGCTATTATTTTACTAAATTAGTGTGTTTTTTATTCATACACTTATAAGTATGTAAGTGGTTTTCAGTATTTTCTTGTTAATATGAAACACATAATGTTACTTACTTTAAAAGAAAGAAATTGCTAATCCCAAAATTTTAGTGCTAGGTAAAAGTTTCAGTTCGCCAAATAATTTTGACGAAACCTAAAAAAGATCTCTTTTTATATTTTATAGAAGTTGACATACATATTTGGCGGTCTTTCTGGAAATAAATACAAATTGCTGAAATTGCTAGTGATGGAAATAATCGTCATACGTACGTTACAATATTTAGAACATACATATAAATTAATTCAAGTAGAGATTTCAGTCAATATTACATTTAAAAATATACTAAACCTAAACATATATTCAGTGCAATAACGTTAAAATCACTCACCACTTTATCTCCTAGGTTGCGAACAGTACACGGTAGTACTATGGTCTGCCCTGCGACTGCTTGAATTTCTTTCATTGCAGTGTCGTCAAATTCAGGTACTAGTTCTCCTTGACTATCGATATTTACTTTACTAAAAGTATATCCTGGAAATAAATCATCGATTTAATACAGTTATAAAACTTAATTGGCAATTACTGATATTCAATTTCTAGCATATTAAAAAAAAAATTAAACTATCATAATAAAATTGTAGACAAAAAAGTGCCTTTATAATGTTCAAACGCTTTTTGATGGGATCACAAATAATGAAGTTATGACCATAATTTAAAAATAAATTTTTTTTGTTTTTCAAAATATCATGGAAACCATTTGGAATTCAACTGTTTTCTGAACACATTATGAAAGATCACATAAGTATGCTATGCCCTATATACTTTGCCCATTTAACCGACTTTCTATCTCTATTAATAACAAAAGTACCCACACAATAAAACGTCCCGTGAGACACACTGTATGCAGCAATATGTACTAGCTTGCTTTTGCTTTTTCAATTGGATTCTGTTGTTTTTGGGGTTGTAAATACTAACGTTGTGCTTTTGCTTTTCAGAAATAATTTCAAATAACAACGCTACGAGAAGAAACAAAAATGTACCTACTCTTCTACAATTTTACGTTTGTCGATTAGCTACATTCAAAATTCTATGGGGCTACAAAAGTGCGCATAATTCTGATTGATCAATACACAATTCACCCAAATTGAGCTAAATCAAAGCTATTTGCTCACACAGGCAAATTGTATGATTATATAAGCGAACGTAAGATTATGGTATAATTAAGGAGATAACATGCCAATTAAATCTGCACACGTGGACAATTTTGTTATTATATTAAAACAGGTTCCTTGTTAACGTTCTGAAGCGAATTGCATCAAGGCATTACAGGGATACATTCACAAATCTCGCAAATTGCGAATATATAGCCTCTGAAAGCCCTTTCAAGGATTTGTAATCTCATCCCATGCAGAGATTTGGGATAATTCGAAAGAAATCTTCAAACCTTGCGCAAGGAGATTGCACGTCGCTAAAATTGCAAGTAACAACTTGTTCCCAGGGCGCAAAAATATCTTCAACTGACACCAGCGAATGTAAACGAAACACAACAAAACAAATAAAAAACGTCGGAAGCGCAAAGCGCGAGCAATGCATTTCGACCTACATATTCATTTGTTTCTTTCGTGGGGAAATTGCAAGGCGAACGAAATTCCACAATCCTGTGCGGGGTGTATGAGAGTAGGTAATTTGTGTTTATCTCGAAATAAATAACAACAGTTTAAAAGGGGGGGGGGCATAAATCATACGAAGAGGAAGTGATTAATGACGCCAAAGTGGATTGCTCTGAAATAAACTCGCGAAAAGCAGGTGTTTGCCTGGCGCTGATTACTATCTTACTGTTTGGCCGATTCTAATTCGTGAAGTATTGCCAAGTTTAAAACTCGTAACAACTTGAAACTCGCAAAATTTGGCACGAGATTTATAAAATGTAGGTAATTATACTTGGTTTGTAGGCTTGTACCAACCTCCTTTGCATTTAGTTCAAAGTATGTATGTATAGATAGTACGTGTTGTATTACACTGTATTACATACAGAGTGCGCCAGAAAAATAATTAGATTAACACGTGCCTTGTTCCCTCACCTTGTTTCCAACTTGAATCTAATTATAATTTATGTTTGAATATTTGTACGTAAGGCATGCTAGTTTGAAAATAAAATGATGGTCAACCATGACCACTCTGTATACAGTTACATGTATTATAGACCTTGATAATTTGAGCAAAAAAAACAAATACATATATTTTCTCTATCTGGCAGCTTTGAGTAATTAATTATTCAAAATGCAACTCTTCCAATGCATTTCTTTAAAAGGATGTGATCTTATCACAGGCGAAGTTCGTAAGCAATTACCTAAGAAAGGTATGGTTATGCTGACGTATCTAATAAATGCATCGTTTAGATTAAAATACGTCCCACATGCCTGGAAAGTAGCAGAAGTTATCATGGTACCAAAACTAGGCAAACCACCGAACGAGGCCTAATCATATCGCCCAATATCACTGTTACCAATGATATCGATAGCGAATGAAACCTATCATTTAGAGACAGGAACTAATTCCTAATCACCAATTTGGTTTTGGAGAAAAGCATTCCACTATTGATCACGTCCATAGAATAACAGATATCATAGAGAAAGTATTAGAAGAAAAACTTATTTGCTCAACAATCTTTCTTGATGTGACAAGCTTTTGATAAGGTTTGGCACGAAGGATTCATACACAAACTAAAGAGTATGCTACCTTTACAATACGTCGAGCTGCTAACATCCTATGTATCTGATAGAGTATTCAGCATAGAACAGATCGATGCATACGCGGAACTAAAAGAAATAAAAGGTGGTGTACCCCAGGGTAGTGTATTGGGACCAAATCTCTATCTATTATATACAAGTGACCTACCACAGCTGGGAAATGTAACAGTCGCCACATTTGAAGATGACACGGCTCTAATGGCAGTGGGACCAACTATTGGAGAATCTACTAGGAATCTTCAACAAGCGAGTAATAAAATATATAAATGGACCAAAAAATCGAAGACCAAGCTCAACGAACTGAAATCTGTCCACATTAACTTTACAAACAATAGAATCGAGGCCATACCTCATGTCAAGATTAACGCCGCCATAGTTCCATATGCGAATACTGCAAAGTATTTGGGTATGACTCTGTGGACTAAACTAAGGTGGAAAGAACATGTTAAGAACAAGAGAGTAGAAATTGGCCTCCAATACAGAGAACTGTACTGGCTTCTGGGAACAAACTCTCAGTTGAGAACAAACTCCATGTTGACAACCAAATACTAAAACCGATTTGGTTATACGGCATCCAGCTTTAGGGTTGCGCGAAAAACTCCAATATACAAGGAATCCGGACTTTCCAAAATAAAGTACTAAGGAACATGGTTAATGCTTCTTGGTACATACGGAATAGTGATCTGCATCGTGATCTTGGTGTCCCTCAAGTCATCCAAGAGATAAAATGATTCGCCACTAGGCATGAATATCGCCTAAGCCATCACGTCAACGTAGAGGCCATACAGCTACTGGACAACCAGAATCTAGTGAGAAGACTAAAAAGAACTAAACCCTTCGAACTAGTGAACCAGTGAAATGTGTAAAAAGCAGAGCGCAGTGAGTGAAGTGTTAGTGCTTCTTGTTTAGGACAAAGAAAATATAGGACATCAGTGGATAGCCTATTAGAGGCAAGTACCTAGTTTGAAGAATCCAGATTTAGATTGATGATTAATCTTTTAGATTAGTTTCAATATGATAAACACTCTATGCCTATTAATAAAAAATTATTTAAAAGGAAATAAAATTATTATTGTTAGTGTACAATTTAAGCAAATTCTTTATTTTTCTGTATATATATTGACTGTTAGTCAATAACAAAACCACTAAAGAATGTTTACCACATTCGTGTAAAACCAAATCAATTTACTTCATACTTAATATTATAATAAAATCACAATTACTGAGTGTTTGCACATTTCTAAGAGATCCTCCGCAATTACTTCCATCTAGAATTACCTGAACGTGGAACAGAAGGTGTTCCTTCAATTAGATAAAGTTGCCGTTTTCGTTCGCCCGATAATTAGCGGCGTAAATCTTCGCGTGCAGGAAGCCGAGCCGGGCCGCATTCAGCAAGTTCTAATTTGCATAAATTTGCGGGGGAATCCGTGTCGTGCTGTGCTGCTGCCGAGGCAAAATAAATGTTCGGCTGCAACCTATTGTTAGACAATCGTATCCTCATTAGCATCTTTGTTGACGGATCAAACACAACCGCACAATTGCCTGCGCGACACGCATAAATCGACCTAGCACGAATGTCGCACCAATTAGAAACGACAACAGACAATTGCTTCCGAGGTGGTAAACATTGAATATTAGGAGGATTGCCACAACGCGCACATAAAATAAACACCTGATTATTCACCTCAAAACCATCAAAACACATTCTGCGATAATACCACATTGAGACTCTACAAACCAAACAATTCTTATTGTTAATAAATCAACGAACAGCTGACTACAATAATATGAACAGACTAATGTAGGCCAAAGTCACTGTAAGCGATAAAATAGACGGAATAGACCAATAAGGACGGAACTTTGTCCTAGAACAGAGCATTTCCATTGAGTCAATAGTAATCATAATTTAATAATAAGCATATGGTGCTTAACATATTGAAACTAATCTATAAGATTAACCATCAATTTAAATCTGAATTCTTAAAACTAGGTACTTGTCTCTAATAGGCTATCCACTGATGTCCTATATTTACTTTGTCCTAAACAAGAAGCACTCACTCACTCACTGTGCTCTGCTTTTTCACATTTCACTGAATCACTAGTTCGAAGGGTTTAGTTCTTTTTAGTCGTCTCACTAGATTCTCGTTGTCCGGTAGCTGCAGGGCCTCTACGCTGACGTGGCGGCTTAGGCGAGATTCATGTTTAGTGGCGAATCTTTTTCTCTTGAACACGATGTAGGTCAGTATTCCATATGAACCAAGGAGCGTTCACCATATTCCTTAGTACTTTATTTTGGAAAGTCTGGATTCCTTGTATGTTGGAGTTTTTCGCGCAACCCCAAAGCTGGATGCCGTATAATCAAATCGGTTTTAGTAATTGGTTGTACACTTGTAGTTTGTTCTATACCGACAACTGAGAGTTTCTTACCAGAGCCAGTCGAGAAGCCAGTAGAGGCCAAGCTCTACTCTTTTCTTCTTAACGTGTTCTTTCCACCTTAGTTTTGTATCCAGAGTCATACCCAAATACTCAGCAGTCTTCGCATATGGAACTATGGCGTCGTTAATTTTTACATGAGGTATGTCCTCGATTCTTTTGTATGTAAAGTTAATGTGGACAGATTTGAGTTCGTTGAGCTTGGTCTTCCATTTTTTGGTCCATTTATAAATTTTACTAGTAGCTTGTTGAAGATTCCTAGTAGATTCTCCAATAGTTCATCCCACTGCCATTAGAGCCGTGTCATCTGCGAATGTGGCGACTGTTACATTTTCCAGCTGTGGCAGGTCACTTGTATATTGTAAATAGAGAATTGATCCCAATACACTACCCTGGGGTACCCCAGCTTTTACTTCTTTTAGATCCGAGTACTCATCAATCTGTTTTATTCTGAATAGTTATCAGATACATAGGATGTTAGCAGCTCGACGTATTGTAAAGGTAGCATACTCTTTAGTTTGTGTATCAATCCTTCGTGCCAAACCTTATCAAAAGCTTGTGTCACATCAAGAAATTGTTGAGCAAATAAGCTTTTCTTCTAATGCTTTTTCTACGATATCTCTTATTCTATGAACTTGCTCTATAGTCGAATGTTTTTCTCTATAACCAAATTGGTGATTAGGAATTAGTTCCTTTCTCTCAATGATAGGTTTCATTCTCTCTAGAAGCAACTTTTCAAACAGCTTCGACATCATTGGTAACAGTGATATTGGGCGATTTGATTTGGCCTCGTTCGGTGGTTTGCCTAGTTTTGGTACCATGATAAATTCTGCTACTTTCCAGACATGTGAGACGTATTTTAGTCTGAACGGTGCATTTATTAGATACGTCAGCATAACAATACCTTTCTTGGGTAATTGTTTACGAACTTCTCCTGTGATAAGATCATATCCAGGTGCCTTCCTTGGATTCAGGTTTGTCTTAATTTCTCTGGCAACTTTCTTTGGAGTAACTAGCTGTATGGCTTCTTCTTCATAGGTTATATCTTCATTCCTGATTGGGTCTGATTCGATGTTGTGAGGCTGGAAGATATTGTATTTCCTCAGTGCTTTCCACAGCGAGTAATCTGTTTCTTTATCGGTGGGTTTAGTTAAGAAGGGTTCCAATGATGCCTCTTTTAGTTTTTGAATTTCGCGTTTAAGTTGTTGGGATTTATTATTAAGTATGGTTTTGTCAGCTGGATCTCGTGACTGCTGCCATCTTCTTCTAGCTTGTCTTTTTTGTTTGACCATTTCTCTAATTTCCATAGGATAATTATTTCCAATAGTTCTGTGGGTGATTTCTTTAGTGTTGTTCCAAGCTGCTTTCTGGATGGTGTTGATGAATATTACATGATTAATACAAGTCGATAGTTAGTAAACGAAATCAAGTGAGGTTAGAAATGTAAAGTATTCAGTCCAATGCTAGGAAAGTGAATTGTTGAAGCTTAAGTTTCGCAACTTTCGTAGCAACAGATCAAAATTTGTCAGTTCTGTAAGAACGGAGTTTTCAGTCGATGCTAAATTTCTACTAGTCCAGTCATTCCCTTATCAATAATATTACTACGGCTACTATTGCCACTATTATAGCCCAATAGATATAAATGAATCATAAAGACATGCAAAATGTCTCATCAACGCACTCTACCACGGTTTGGCAGGGCTTTCTGTATACAAAATAAGTTGGGTGTTATCATTTGTATCGATACTTCGAATATCCCAGTCGAATTTACAAGTTTATTGTTTTCCAGTCCAGCCCGAGTTTGTTTACCGTTTATAAAAAGAAACTAAACATTCCTAACCTAAAATGTGTCTTGACTGAAACCTTCATATGTGTCCAATATACCGGCAGGAGAACTTTAAGCACAACCTGAAGTCTTATTCATTTCCCACATAAATTAGTTGCGATTAAAAAGGTAAAATTAATCACACAAACGGGTTGCGAACTTTTACCACTGTCAGATCAGCAGTGGTTACTTATCAACTCAATTGATAAATATTTTAACCACTTTGCGTTGCCTTAAGCGTCATACAGAATTGCAAATTTTCGCAAAGTTCTTGTTTTCATACAGAATTGGACTGATGTCTTACAATTTTCAGGAACCTTTAGTAAATATCAACTTATATCGACACACATTCTGTATCACAATTACTCAATTCTTCCCAACACGCGATGGTGTCACTATCGAACTTTTCCATAACAGAGATAATCCCTCCACAGCAGTCATATCAATCCATCAACGCGAGGATTCAGTTCATTTTTTTGCGAACAAATCCACACCGAGTGCGTTATTATGCATTTGTTATTTATGGGTACGCGCCGATATTCAAATGCTGCATATCAATCACTGCAGCAGTGCTGATGCACCAGCAGCGTACTGACAGTTCGACTTCATCGTGAAGCCGATTCACATCATTTTCGGATATCGGGAGCGCCAACACTGCGCGAGAACTCCATGCTAATCACCTTTGCGTTGCATATATGAACCTACAATTGAATTTCCAAGGCATATGCATTGATTGTGTTCGGTTCGTATACCTAGAAATGTACACATGGATGTTTCCGTAAACTAATCAACCCCTTTATTCGGATCATTAGTATGCATGAATATGGTAAAATACCATATTTATTGAATTGCTATACCGAGTTGAACTTTTTCTTTGATCAAATCAAAGACGTTATGGATATGTTACGGTCATAGTGATAAATAGGTTATTATTAATAATTACCGGTTATTATTAATAATAGCCAAGTGGCGAGGTTAAAGTGAAGAATTTATCACATGAACCGGCTATTATTAATAATTTCCAGCATGCTGTGGTCAATGTGATATATTTCAATTCGATATTGCATTCAGGTGATGCTACATTATAATAGAGCCTCAGATTTCGAATTCTGTTAGTATCTACATAATCGCTACACAACGAATCTATTTACCGGGTTTTCAGGTTTGGGCCTTTATTGACGTTAGTCGTGACTAACTTATTTAGTTACTACTCATGACTAAAATGAGGAAGATTATCAAAACGAGACAAAAAATCGGATGTGACCAGGCACATGACTTTATTATACTATATATAAAATTAATAGTTTAGCTGCATGAAATTCTTTTTGTTCGAGATTGACCGTGTCTGCGTTAAAATAACACGAGTTAGCCAGGATTTGACAGATATTTTGCTTATATTAGCAGTAGGTATTGTCAAAATATTAGCATTTGACACTACCTACTGTCATTAGAATCAAAATGTCTGACATATCCTGGCTACTAGTTTTAATGCCGTACGACCGATCGCGATGAAATAGAATTTGCTCATGCAGCTAAACTATTGATTGTACCAAACAATTTCATAGTCATAAATTATTCAGAATTTCCTCTTATTTAATTTATTATTAACTATTTCGACGAAAATCCAGAAATGACGGCTTATTTGCAAAATCTTTAATTTTTTTTATTTCCAAAATGCTAAGATAAACCTCCAGTTCCTTTGGACCCTTTTCAACATAAAGCTTTGCAGCTCTAAGTTTGGTCATAAAGCTTCTAAATATGAAGTTTCGTCCCGATACCTTTAGTAGTTTCTCAGGAATCGTCACCACAAAAAACGGGTACACACATATCGATACACACACACACACAGAATTTTTTTTGTACCATGGTCAAAAAGGTTCATGGTACCCAAAAATACATATTTCCGCGAAAATCTCAAAACTTTTGTTGGCACGACTTCAATACTTTTTATCATACTATACCGGGTGGTCGTTTTAACTTGAGACTCCTAAATATCTCGCGAAATATGCATGATACATATAAAAGTGTCTTAAATAAACTTGTAGGACGCAAAGGGGGAAATGAGATGACGATATCAGTTTCATTGCAGATGGCGCTGCAATCGGTGAAATTGAGGCTAACTTGATTTTTTTTAAATGGGAATACCCACATTTTTTATCAAATTATGATTTTACGCTAAATAAGAAGAATCTTTTGTCTGAAACATTTTTTCGTACGATGCATCTATCAAAAGTTATTGACGATGGAAGTTTGTGGCGGTTGCGGTAGTTATGACCGCTGCCACTGCATGGAATGCGCTCGCCGTCTGGCAGTCAAAGCGACGACTGAGTAGAGTAGTAGACACTCATGGTACAACGTAGGAAGGTATGTGCGTAACCGGGATACGTTTTGGTATCTCGCTCGTTGCGCTGTCATGCACATAGGGTTTGTTTACGCACGAAAAAAATGCATCGTACGAAAAAAGTTTCAGACAAAAGATTCTTCTTATTTAGCGTAAAATCATAATTTGATAAAAAATCCGGGTATTCCCATTTAAAAAAATGAAGTTAGCCTCATTTTCACCTATTGCAGCGCCATCTGCAATGAATCTGATATTGTCATCTCATTTCCCCCTTTGAGTCCTACAAGTTTATTAGAGACACTTTTGTAGTACCATGCATATTTCACGAGATATTTAGGAGTCTCAAGTTAAAACGACCACCCGGTATATAAAATTAATAGCGACGCCTTACACCCCATCCCCTTGCCCACGTCCGCCTTACCCCCCAAATCTTGTTATTTACCGATTTGCTGGAAGTCGTCTTATTATTTTTGCTAGTTGATTAATAGTAAAGGAGATTCAATTTGATAGAGATCGGTGGTATCTGCATTAAAATAAAACTAATTAGCCAGGATTACACAGATATTATAAAAAAAGTGTTCGGATTCCTTATTTTGGATTTATTTTAGCAATCGCTACATGTTTCGTGTCCTACTTGGCAGGTTTTCAGGCCCAATAGGAAATGAGATATAAATTACACAATTGACAATCAAATCAAACTCAAAAAACTCAATTGTAAAACTTACATTTTGTCCGGCGTGGCCCGTGGGGCACATAAAACAACATACAAAGGTCACAAACAAACATATATGAGACTGCAGAACAGATTTTTTAAAGATTTTTTATACTCGTATTGTCAAAATATTATTGCCAAACACTACCTACTGTCATTAGAATCAAAATGTCTGACATATCCCTGCTACTAGTTTTAATGCATTACGACCGATCTCAATGAAATAGAATTTGCTCATGCAGCTACACACACACAGACATTATTTTGTACCTTGGTCAAATATATTCAGGGGACCCAAAAGGATATATTTCCGCTAAAATCTCAATTTTTTTTCGGCACGATTACAATACTTTATCATACTGCGTATGATAAAGTAAAAATTCCAATCCATACTAATTGCATGAACGAGTGTGTAACTTTTTGGGTCATGTTTATTTGCGCAATTCTAGTTTAGGTAATAGGTAACGGACAACCTAATGTAGGGAAGATTGGGGCAAGTTGTTACAATGTTTATACATTTATTTATAATATAGTACTTTATTGTCAAACACCAAAAGTAAAAATACCGTGTTAGGAACAAAACCATACAAAAATGTTTGCAATCATTTTTGCGGTGCAATTTATATAAAAACATCTATGTAACTGAATAACTAAACTAGTCTCGCTTATTCTTGTATGTAGTTGCATGAAAATACAATATTGAAAAAATTATAATTAAATGTGCAAAATTGCAAGATAATTGGGATTTGAGAATTTTCTTAATAAATTGTAATTGTACATTTACAAAAAACTATCCACATGCATTAAATATAAAAATGGGTGTTATTGATAATAAAATGGTTAACTGTTTTGAACACTCTGTAAAAAATGTTCCTTTTTATGGTTTCGTTATTGAGCCGTCCTTGGGTGTATACGAAATATCATTACCATCCAGTAGTTTCTAAAGTAAAAGGGAGACAACAGAAAACATTCTGCATTATGTTTTTTATTATTCGTAATTTTGGTCAGTGGGCGAGCCGTACTGATGATTTGCGTCGAGTAAATAAATATGATAGCCTACATAGTAATAAAAATAACTTAGCTAACTTCTTTGAAGACAGTATACAAATGATCTTTTGTAAAAAGGAACGTTTTATCACTTTTACCGTGCCCGTTAGGAAATTATTAATAATAGCCGGTCCAAGTGATTATTTTAGTGTTTCTAATCACATTGACCAAATGACGCGGTTATTATTAATAATAGCCGGTAATTATTAATACAAACCACATTTATCACTTTAACCGTAACAGATATATCTCTGAGTAAGACCGTAAGAAGTTACTGTACAATGGAGAAGGAATGCTTGACTCACGTTTCTGCTGTAAAACATTGTATCTGTTAATTTTCCTAATTGTTCTTGTATGAAATGTAAATATTGGTGGGACCATAAACCTAATTGAAACAGCGTTCGATATTCAAGCAAACTTGGATTTATTTGCCTTCCAAACTAATATTTGAGTTGATATGGCACAACAATTATCAATACGCCGAACACGCCAATCAATATAAATAGCAAATATGGTTCAGGCCGTATTGCGTACACGCAATACCCCACTTCAAAGACAAAAACTATTATTACATATGTACATAGTACACACTGTGTGTGGTATAATCGTGCGACGTGGCGCTGACTTTGCTTACAAAGTGCCGGCAAACTTTAATGACAATTTCTCCTTTGGCTTTCTCGAGGGCAAATTTAATAAAAATATATTAAAAGAGATACTTGTGATATACGCGCGCAGTACGCCGAGGGGGCATTAACATAAATATGCGGTATTTTATCTCCCGTATTACGATGTAAAGTGGTGCAACACATGGCGCCCTCTACCCGCTCAGTTTAATATTCTTTTGTTTAGTTTGAGATCGAAGAGACCTTTCCGGGTAAAATTTCGGATGAAACATAACCAATTTTCTCACTGATGACGGTAATTATTTCCAACCGTGGTAAAATATCACAATTTGGTCATAATAATGGTACATATTATACTTAAGAGGTTGGTTCAACCTAACTTCAGGACTGTTCTGGTGTTCTGTGGGTTAATTATTGAATAATGATAGCAACTTATAAGATGACAACAATCTGAATTAACTATTCTAGTGCGCCAAAGCTCCATATCTGTTATACCCATGCCCAATTTTAAACAATTGCTGCTCAAAGATGAACGTATAATTGGAGGACGGGTAATATCTTGATTTCAGGAATAACATTTCAATTACCTATGTATTTTTGCTATTTGCCGCAGTAGCTCCACTTTACGTCAATGTACAGTTTGAAAAATCCAATAAATGAAAGGAAAAAAAAGCCACACCTTTGAAGAGGCGGCGTCGTATTTTCCCAATGTTTCCATCCATTTTCGAATCTAGATAGTGTGGCCACCTACGATGTTCTCGAGAACTAGACATTAGACGAAGATAGTAACGCTAAAATTCACATTTATAATTTTTTGGACAGATTTCGAGAGCTCTAACCTACAAATTAGATATAATATGAAAATATAGAAAACTTGGGAACACCGCACAAAGACGTTTTCCAATCATTATTACATAAAAACCAATCATTATTACTTAAACATTCTATATTATATCAGACATCAATCAGGTTTGTGTCTAAAGAGGTATAGGTACTATTATTTTATTAAAAACTCCAATTGTTAGGTTAGCTAGCAGAATATAGATATAAACAGTGGTGGTTTATTCATTCTACAACCAGAGAATTGAAGGTCTATGTATGGTATGATGCAGAAGCTCATTAATAACTGGATTCAAATTACACTACGGAGAATCAAAATCATTACGTACTATTTTGTTGATCGAAGAGGATTTCTAGACAAGCAACGTGAATAATAATTTTCATAATTTTCATAAACTGAAAATAAAATCACCGAGGTGCGCTGAAGATTACCGATTTTTTATAAAATTTGTTGGTAATATTGTTACGTAGCTCTTAATGGGGGACGGCTCTAGGTCAGGATGGAGATGTCAATAAAATTCGCAGTGTTATTTACATAGGTCGTGTATTGGTAACCACGCAGAATTCCAATATTACATCTGACTGGCGTCCGCGAAACACGATAGGTGAGCGTATACTACACTCAGGTGTTGCAAACTACTGATTGATCCTCTTCCCATCCGATGCCGTGGCTTTTATATGAAGTTGGCTAGACGTCATGACCTGTTTCGGACCCCCAAAAATCATGTGAAATACTGATTTTGATATAATAATAACAAAACCAATAATAATAACAAAACCAATAATAACCCCCAAAAATCCTTAGGATTTTCAGTGTTGCACACGGATTTTGATATAAGTTAATGTTAATTTGCACGTCTTGAACGCATGCCGCAAAGGAATGTCTTTGTTCCGATTTGAAAAGCCTGACGTCTGCATTTCTGGCCAAGCAATTGTCTGCAGGTTAGATGGGTTGGATGACCTGGCCTCCCTTATACAAAGTAATTAAACTATATTTCGCAACAATATTACTGGAAAACGTCTATCATATTATTATATGAGAAATGTTGTAGAATCGGACATAGTCCAATTGTAAACCACTGACTCCAGATGTTTTTTCTTTTCGTAAGGGCACTGTGTATGGAGAATTTAGTTTTAAGCCAACAAACCGCAGATTCTCTTGCAATTACCCTCGAAGAACCGAACAAGCATTACGACCCATATGCGTGTGGACTGATGATGGCGAGGATCAACATTTTTGTGATTTTATGTTATTATAATATAGTATTAATAAAGCTATATAATATTATAAAAGTTATGTTGTCTAATGACCTTTTATAAATAATATATGAATTACAAATTGGTAAATAAAGAATACCGTATTAAGTGTTTTGTTTTTCTTATACGTTATCTAATCCCTGTGCTGTTGATGTACACACGTATGTAATATTTAGAAAATAAACTACTTCCGGGTTATGCCGTGTGGCAAGATTTGTAAATGCTCACGTTTCGCGGACAATGTTGCTCGCTTCTTCAAAGCTAATTGAATACTAATTGAAAGTAATTGATATGTAATTGGTATGTAATATGTACACTTGTGTGTTTTTCATTAGACACTATCGGCTGAAAATTGAGTGCATAATCTATCGCACCAAGAGAATGTAATCTGTGATCATGTGTATTGGTACGGGGTTTTCCAAACTTATCAATAACAGCCCAGCCGCTGACGATCAACTGTCAGACTTGACCTCTTAATTAATCGTTGTTCTATCTAAATCTAACATTTAAAATGCAAAATCCGAAATGGCGTTATGTTATTTTATGTTATGTTGCTATGTGAGTCGCTTGGCTTTCCTGCCTTTCGAATTACGTCAACTAGGCTTGATTGTTTGTAATTTCCGCCTATGCAGTTAGAGTCCTTCGTTACCTTGCTTTCTTATGAAGCCAATGATCATTTTTATCCATTTTTTGTAGGTGGACCATGTCCTATGAGGAGACCTGTAAGTGTTCTTAGGTCTTCCTTTCGCAGCTCGAGGTACTGTCTAGTCCAATGGTAGAAACACCAGAAATCGCATGCAAGACAAATTCTTTGCTTGACATGGCGTTTGGTCATGCCACAGAAGGACTCGGGTCCGTAAAAGAAATCCTTGCTTTACAGGTCTGTATATAGTTTCATTTTCTTTGATTACTTCATGTCCCAGCACCCACAAACGATGTAGAACTATATATAACCAGTTTTGGGACACCCGGTAGTTGATAAGGCAAGTAAACATTGCGGCGGGTCCCGGTGGCGAACTGCCAATGTTCCTACCCGAACCACGCTTATACTCTGATGGATGTATTGGCATTGTCTCCAGAGTCCACGTTCTCGCCTTTTCTGGCCGCTTACCAACTATTCGGTGCTCCGGGTCGCTGTGCTGTAATACACATAATAGCGAAACATTTTATTCGCGATGGATGCACTTGTTCCAGCGTGAATCACGACAACGTGCCGCCACTACTATAAACACCAGATACTGGTTCTTCGCAACTACCGTCTATAATTATCGTTAACATTTCGGCTCGGTCTCTATGTGCCCGCTGCCCACCTCAGCCGTATTTTCGGCCGTCGCGCTTACACCGGCCACTTAATTAATTACAGCCATGTAAACAAGTCGGCTAATTTTGAATTTAACCTGTATAAATACACCTACAGCGAACGTTTCCAATTAGCGTTAACACTGGTTCTATAGATCTGCCTAAAAGACAAAGAGCGAAATTTAGATTTTGTTGATGTTGTTAAAGTGAAAAACGTGGAATTAATTGGATGTTTACGATCGAACGATCGAAAAGACTATTGAAACCTTATCCGTACGACCAATTATCAATTGAAAAATTAGAGAGATTGGTACGTTACGTACCTAATCCAGAATTGTAATACGGATTCACAAAAATCGTGATTGCAATTGATTTCCGACTGACAATACAAAGCTACTGAACGCTGCAATTAATGTTATTTCGCATACGAGTCATCAGTCGCATACGATCGCCATCTGTCCGTCTCTGATGAAAAAAAAAATAATTTTAGTAATGCTTTGGTGTGAAATATAGGTAGTGTAGAAAACGATTAGATCTAGATGCTAATTAATAAGTAAATTAATTTATTTCAATTCATGTCGACTAGTTTTCCCTCTTTTCGTTTCTGCTTCTTGTGGGGAATGTTTTACGATACAACCAACATGAGACAAAAATGGGAGAACATCTTAATTTTTTAATTGTCATTTTATTCCGACAATATTGGAGTTTTGTATAAACACCCATAACAAATGTGTCTCTAGTAAAAAACGATAACTATATCTCAGTGTTTGTAAATATATAGTCTAACTAATAACCAAATTTTCAAATAAAGGTATCGCTGTCGGCATCTCAATGATTTAAAAAATCTGATGTGGCCAGGCACATGACTTTATCATACAATATATAAAATTAGTAGTTTAGCTGCATGAGATTCTATTTGATCGAGAACGATCGTGTTTGCAATAAAATAAAACCAATTAGCCAAGATTTGACAGATATTGACAGTACGTATAGTCAAAAAATCAGCCTTTGACACTACCTACTGCTATTGGAATAAAAATATCTGGCAAATCCTGGCTAACTTTATAAAAATGCAGACACGATCTCGATCAAATAGAATTTGCTTCTACAGCTAAACTAGTAGTTTTACCAAAAAATATCATAGACATAAATTATACAAAATTTCGTCTATTTTAATTTATTATTTAACAATTTTGACGAAATTTCTGAAATGGCGGCTCAGTTGCAAAATCCTTAAAAAATTCATAACAACATTGGCACTCAAAATACACATTGACTTTGTGTATGACACCAAGATGTTTCAATATTGTTTCACATAGCGTACGTGCGCGCGTGTTTCTCCATGCATTTGCGTGTTGAATTGACGTTTCGCAACGGATGACGTTCTGAATACTGTCAAAACTCGCAAAATATCCAGGCTTCCTACTATTAATGCAGAAACGATTTCGATCAAATAGAATTTGCTCCTGCAGCTAAACTATTAATTTTACCAAAAGATGTTATAGGCATAAATTATACCAAATTTCCTCTACTTTAATTTATTATTTATCTATTTTGACGAAAGTACAGAAATGACGGTTCATTTGCAAAATCGTTGAAAAATGCTACGAGTAAATAGCTAGTTCCTTTGGACCGTTTTGAACCAAAAGCTTTTCAGCTCTCAGTTTGGTCATGAAACTTCTAAATCTGAACTTTCGTCCCGATACCTTTAGTAGTTTCTCCGGAATCATCGTCACAAAAATCTGGTACACACATACACACATACACACACACACACACACACACACACACACACACACACACAGACATTTTTTTGGGCCTTGGTCAAAAATGTTCAGGGGACCCAAAAAGACCTATTTCCGCTAAAATCCCAATTTTTTTTTTCGGCACGATTACAATACTTTACCATACTGCGTATGATAAAGTAAAAATACTGTGTTATGGCGGACCAGTATGATAGTATTCTGTGAACTGCCTTGGACAAACTCAAACATATTGTTGGGACATTTCTTATCATTGGAACAATATACATATTAAAAAAATAATGAAAGTTCAAAACATATTTAGTTATTTAATGTATAACATAGAATGTTGATTTCTGGCAAAAGAAGAAAGCCATTTTTGATATTAGATTTATCTCAGTCTATGATCATCGAGGCAGGATACAATCTTCTGCGTTTGTGCTACCTCTACAGAATTCCTTCTGTATTCACTAGACATGTGACAAAATCTAAAAATGCTACAATTGCTACATACAAATCTTTGTCACATGCTCTCAAAAAGTTAAATTAAATAGTTGTGAAGATTGGGTAATAGAGTGCTTCCTATTTTGAGAAAGAAATCTTTTTTTTAAGGGAAACCCGGGAACCCGGAGAATTTAACTGAAACCCGTAGCCCGGAGAATAAAACTGAAGTCTCCGGGTCAAAATGGCCATGTTAGCAATCCTAGATACTACACAAATCACTACGCGATTTTCTTGTGCTAAACAAACTAATTTTCCTCTAAATACTGTATCGAAACCTTGTAGTAACGTACCAGTCACATAAAAAAAAATCTGATGTGGCCAGGCACATGACTTTATCATACAATATATACAATTAATAGTCTAGCTGCATGAGAATCTATTTGACTGAGATAAATCGTGTCTGCATTAAAATTAAACTAGTTAGCCATGATTTGACAGATATTTTGGTAGTCAATAGTATCAATCGAAGGTATTGTCAAAGCATCAGCATTCGACACTACCTACTGTCATCAGAATAATAGTTGTTTATCTCACAAGTGCCGAAAGTACGGAATAGCACAACGAGCGGCGATGCGGCGCGTCACCGATGGCGGAGCGTCGTCGTCGCATGTGAGCGAGTCGCGCTATGTAGTTTTCGGCAGGAGTGACATCAACGTTTTTTGTATTGCTTTTGAGAAATACGTATTTTAAAAAAAAATTCAAAAATGGTTATTTTTCGGTATAGAAAATGTTAGGTTGATACCACTACGAAATGTCAAGTTTAAAAAGCTAATTCAAATTCTGACAGATTTATATTCGTTCATGACACTGTAGATGACGTTCCATAGCGGTTCTCCGAGTGCACAGACCGAGTGTGACAGCGTGGTGACAGCCATAGACATTTCTGTGGTGAGAGCACAAAACAAATATTTGTCAAAATCCTGGCTACTATATGTAGTTTAATATCAATGCAGATGCGACCGATCTCGATAAAATAGAATTTGCTCTTGCAGCTAAACTATTAATGTTATCAAAAAATATCATAGGCATAAATTATTCAAAATTTCCTCTACTTTAATTTATTAATTAACTATTTTGTCGAAATTACAGAAATGGCGGCTTATTTCCAAAATCCTTCAAAAAGGCTTAGAATAAACTACCAGTTCCTTTGGACCCTTGTAAACCAAAACCTTTTCAGCTCTAAGTTAGGTCATGAAACTTCTAAATATGAACTTTCGTCCCGATACCTTCAGTAGTTTCTCCGGAATCGTCTCCACAAAAATCGTTTACACACACACACACACACACACACAGACACACACACAGACATTTTTTTGGACCTTGGTCAAAAATGTTCAGGGGACCCAAAAAGACCTATTTCCGCTAAAATCTCAAAAATTTTTTTCGGCACGATTGCAATACTTTACATACTGCGTATGATAAAGTAAAAAGTCTAAACGTCTTCCCCAACGTACTTATCCATGTGACAATAATTTGTTGAATTATTTTTTGGAATCCTGGCACTCTTTTTTGGAAGTGGCAATTTCGCCCATAAATTTCCACTATGACGGTAGCTCAACTGGGAGAGCTCCGGGAACTATAATGTTGCACGTTCAAATCCAGATCGAAGTTTTTCCCAAAAATGATGAGCATAATCTGGATAAATCGTCAATCGCTTCCGAATTTAGTGATCTATATACTGACGAGTTTTCACGGCAGAGCAAATTTCTTAGAATTATAAATTAGATTGGGGGTTAACGACTGCGATGATTGTTGAAAGGAGTGAATAAAACACGCTTCTTCAGCCTGGATATTGTAAATTTTAACAAATCTTACATTATCCTACGTTTCGCCGATAGTATTCAGCTCCATCAGCTTTATAATTATAATCTAAGGATAATTAGAAAATCTTTTCTTTAATACACTCTGGAATTGGTTGGTAGACAGATTTCGTCCAATTCATCTGTCTCCAACTAATTCCAGTGTGTATTAAACAAAAGTTTTTCTAATTATCCTTAGGTCCTGATGAAGCTGAAGACTATGGACGAAACGTAGGCTAATATAAGATTTGTTAAAAATTACAATCTTTAGACTGAAGAAGCGTCTTTTATTTACTCCTTTCAATTATAAATTAGGTTTAAATTTTTATTTGCCCAAAGAACAAAAACCCTTAAATGGTGACAAGGTCAATTCGAATAGCAAACGTATTTCTAACACTTGCGACAAAAAAATGTTATAACTTTTGAAAAAATGGTTGCATTAATTTCTATCATACCCCAAATTGTAGGTAAATAACGACCTAGTAGCCCTTCGACGCAGGGAGTTTTACTAAATGGCTATAATCTCCGTTCGAATAGCAAACGTATTTTAATTAGTCAACTTTTGCAAAATTGATAACATAATAAGTTGTCACTTGTGTTCCTGATTTTTTTGTCTAACTGAACATCTATGAATTTTTAGGGGTACATTCAGAAGTTTATTAATTATTTCATTATTAAGTTCTATTATTTTATTTTTATTTTCAATGAAATGTTGAATGTTTTTAACACTAGTTTTAAATCAGCATGTATTTTATTATTTTCTTTTTACTGATCTTTCACCTGTTATATCTAAAGCCAGGGGGCTGCGAGTGCACCCCCTTGCCCCTCTCTGCGGGCACCCATGTCGTAGTGAAGGATGTCCATATGATAAGTGGTATAGTTGTTTGTGTTTATATGTTGTGTCAACAAATAATAACAAATATATAGTAAATGGTGATATACAGGCGGGATGTAAATTTTAAATAAATAAATAATTACAGCCACAACCTGGATTTGAACCAGGGACCATTGTGTCGCTAGCACAATACTCTACCAACTGAGCTATTGAGCCCTATGACATCTGTTAGGGAAAAGTGTCCTATCATGGAAAGGAAGTAACCAACGATAGGTTAGGTTTGGTAGCGTTGGTTACTACTTCCTTTCCTTGATATGACATTTACTACATATATATATATATACATAAAATCATTACGGTAAGTCCGGCAAGTCAGTTCAATAATAATAAGACAGTTTTATGCTAAATATTATATATTTACCATTCAACTTATTTATGGCCTAGAGAGCTTCATGATAAAGCAAACATTTAAGACTCTGCAAACTGTAAACAGACATATTTAAACAAACCATTGGAAAAGGCTGAACACTCGTTTGCATGTCATCGCGCACCATACATTCAACATCATTCGGTATATTTACCTTAATCCCAGAGGCCTTAATGTGCTGATGTACGTATACATTCGTGCCAAACTGGCTCATTTGGATCATCACATTCAAAATTTGTTTAATTGCGTTCGAGAGAACCGGCAGCGAGAAAAATAAATCATTTTTAGCGCCGCTCGTTGAGCGCGAACCTTGCCCTGTTTACACAAAGGCCTAAAATTAGCTCGTTCGACATTAAATCTTAACAAAAACATCACAGCATCAATTAATGTCACCTCCGAGCGTGCGCTAGATGAGCTAATTTAAATAAAAAAGCATACGCTCGCCTCAATTTTCAGGCGTCTAAAAATACGACCTCTTGCCGTTTCGAATAGCCCCGCATATGGGTGAAATGAGGCGTTAAGGTGAAACGAGATTGAGTCAACAGCTGAATTAGATGAGTGCCGGCAAGCTTTGGGGCACAAAGGATTCAGGATTTTATGTCCTCGGGCGTAAAAAAGGCGAAAACCGAGCGTTTTTAATTAAAATCGTAATAAACGATGAGGCTTCCTCGGCCCTAAGTAACCTGACATGTCGCTAGAGCGCGCCAGGAGTCGACGTCGTTTCCTATTGTCAGAAATGTATTTAAATAATGTAACCGTTTGAACGCCCTCGCCTTTTGTTTTCTTTCCGGGAACGAAAATTAATTTGATTTCTGCTAACAAAAGGCTGGATATCCATTCAGGATTAATGCAGTGGGTAAGAACTCCCTCTGTTCCTTATATAATTGGGATGGAAGGATTTTTCCTAGGATATTGTGATTTGATTTTTTCGGTGCTTCGGAGTATTACTGGCGTAGCATGGTTCGCAAAATTGCTATTTCGTTGGAACAATGCATTGAATATAATTTGCATATCGACTTAATATTTTCATTCATGACGTGATTAAGCATGTATCCTCGCATCCTCAGCGTGACACTATTGTCCTCGTATCGTTTACTTGAATATGCATATTTCAAAAATCGAAATTTAAACTATTTCTGAGTTTTGAAGATAATAAAAAGAATGTCTCGATTTTGTGCTAAATTTCTATATTAGCATACGCAGTATGATAAAGTATTGTAATCGTGCCGACAAAAATAGATTTTAGTGAAAATAGGTCTTTTTGGGTCCCCTGAACATTTTTGCAACGGTAAAAAAAAAATTCTGTGTTTGTGGCGACGATTCCGGAGAAGCTACTAAAGGTATCGGGACGAAAGTTCATATTAAGAGTTTTATGACTTAACTTAGAGCTGAAAAGCTATTGGCTCAAAAGGGTCCAAAAGATCTGGATGATTACTCTAAGCATTTTTTAAGGATTTTGAAAATAAGCTGCCATTTCTGTAGTTTCGTCAAAATAGTTAAATAATAAATTAAAGTAGAGGAAATTTTGTATAATTTATTCTACGACATTTTTTGGTAAAATTAATAGTTTAGCTGTATGAGCAAATTCTATTTGATCGAGATCGTGTCTGTTAATGCTAGTTAGCCAGGATTTGACAATTATTTTTGTTCTAATGATAGTAGGTAGTGTCAAACGCTGATTTTTTGACAATACCGACAGTCAATATTATTGAAATATCTGTCAAATACTGGCTTACTTGTTTTATTTTAATGCAGACATGATCGATCTCTAACAAATAGAATCTCAAAGTCATGTGCCTGGCCACGTCAGATGTTTACTCATCGCCCGGCATCAACTCGTGTTGTCTCGATATTTGGCTGTAGTTTTCCTCGTTTCGTCGAAATTTGTCTTTGATTTTCGTCTTTTTCATAACATAAATAAGTTGAAATAATGGTGGAAATCGTGGCATGCAAAATTATTAATATGAATAAATTATTAAAGAATATGTATTGTTAAATACAAATTGAATTAATTTTAATTAAGTTTGATAGGTTTTGGCAACCGATAAGTATTATTTTAATTTGTAAAAACCCCTGTAATCAGATCACAGTCGGATTGTCAAACAATTTCAAACTGTCATCATTTTGCTTCTAATGTAAATCCAGATCCTAAAATCTAACTCAAACAAGTGTGATGTATCAACAAAATAATAAAACTACATTCGAGGATAATCAATTATATAATATATTTAAAATTTAAGACCATCGTATTTGAGTATAAAACGAACAAACCAAAATATGACATTAAAAATTTTGAATTATCCGAGATTTTTTTAGTTCATTGATCTACCAACTCATGTTTATCATGGATTGCTTATTGCGAATATATTATCTGATGATTTTTAGAGCTAGCTGTAATGTTTTTAAGTTTGAATATTGTGTCTGGTAAGATAAATGACGACCATCAATAAAATTTATACACATTTCAAATTTTTAAGCGTTGCCTTTAGGTTTTTAAGTTTTTTTTTGCTTTTATCTGATATCGTGTACTTACGTATAATAGGATTATGGGACTATAGGGTCATACTATTAAATCGCCACCAAAATTGCTAGATTATGTCACCTTTGGTCTTCTTGTTATGAAGCAAATCTGTTGTTTTGTTACGCTTGAAGTATAAAAAAGGGGTCGGGTACACCTCATACCCGGACAAGTCATACCACGACAACTCATACCGGGACAACTCAAACCAAGACAAGTCATACCAAGGGACATCTCATACCAAGGGACAACTCATACCAGGACAACTCATACCAGGACAACTCATACCAGAACAACTCATACCAGGACAACTCATACCAGGACAACTCATACCAGCACAACTGATACCAGGACAACTCATACCACGACAAAAATTTACTCAATTACCTAATAATAAGGCGTTAAAAAGAGTTTCCTAATCACAATAGATGACACCTTGTAGGACCACAATCATTTGTCGGCTTGTTATGGGTGTTTTGGACTGAATTGTCGTGGTATGAGTTGTCGTGGTATGAGTTGTCGTGGTATGAGTTGTCGTGGTATGAGTTGTCGTGATATGAGTTGTCGTGGTAAGAGTTGTCGTGTTATGAGTTGTTCTGGTATGAGTTGTCCTGGTATGAGTTGTCCTGATATGAATTGTCCAGGTATGAGTTGTCTTGGTATGAGTTGTCCTGGTATGAGTCGTCCGTTGGTATGAGTTGACCTGGTATGAGTTGTCCTGGTATGAGTTGTCCTGATATGAGTTGTCCTGGTATGAGTTGTCCTGGTATGAGTTGTCCCGGTATGAGTTGTCCTGGTTTTAGTCGTCCCTTGGTATGAGTTGTACGGGTATAAGTTGTCCGGGTATGACTTCTCTTGGTATGAAGTGAGTTGACCCCTCAACAATGCGTTACAGTGCCTGCTAATTTGTTTGGTACATGCAAATATGTGTATTTCGAATACGCAACAATGTAAGAACCGTGATATTGTTTTATGTGTTTGATACAAGAATACAAGAGCAATTAAAGCTAGACACAACAAGACAATAAGTCAGGATTTAAGCGACGCGCGGAGGATTGCAAAAATGCCGTCTAACTTCGTACGCAATTACACTGTGCCATGTCCTATGGCATTGTTAAAATAGAATTTACTATTTAAGTGCTCGAGTTTATTAAATAACAAGGAGAGCGGGCATGGAAAGTTGGCCGGCCGCCAGCCTCTAGATTACACTGTTTTGATTTAGTCTCACAATTAACAAAGCGGAGATACGTTATTTATGGACGATTTCGATCCGGCACGGTCAGTTTGGGCCTAGCGTCCATACTTTAACGCGTGACAGCTTTCAAAACATAGGTGGGCCATTTCAAAGCAAGTGGGTCTCGAAAAAATCGCTCTGTTATTGCCTCGGGTCTAAAAGGAAATCAATTTTAGAGTCTCTGGATTGTGAAAATGCATCATCTATATATTTATAGGTACTCTCGATGTTAAGTAGATAGAAATGTTTTATTCTGAATAATAATATACGTCAATCCGCACACAGTCAGAAAGGTCTGTTTATGGAATGGAAGATAAAAACATCCGATGGTTTTAAATTAGCCCAAATCTGGAATTGGAACACTTTTTCTATACCCTTCCATTTGGGTCGTTAGACTCAACTAATGACAATTTTGGAGTAAAAATTATATTTGTTTGTGAAAAAGGGCAGAAATTTCCCCTTGGTTTCTACTTTATGTGGTTCTTTCGCCAGATGGAACGAAGAGGACATTATACATATACTCTATTATAGATTATACATATACTCCAATCAAGTTGTCTTCCATTTTTGTCGTTACCGGATCGATTTCATTTAATAAATTGACGCTAGACAATATTATTGTTGTTGTTTAATAGACTCAAATGATTACAAACTTTTAATTTAACAACGGCTCCGATAGCTCAGTTATTGGTGCATTGTGCTAGAAACTCAAAGGTTCAAAACCAGGTCGTGGCTATAATTTTTAATAATATTAAAAAAAAATTAATCCAGCCTGTTGCCAAACATTTTGTCAAAAACAAACAAAAGCAAAGTGGTACGGGAGTTGTCAAGTTGGCTATTAAATGTAGATGTTGTCTAGAATTGTATTCCAACGATTTATTTCATTAAGGTATTATTATTTTTTTGTCGAAACTCACGCGCATACTGCGAAAGAACTGTCGACAATACTACAAGGACATTTAAAGAAACGTTTTTCTGAACTTTTCAGATACAAATACAAAGTTTAACGTTTACTTTTAGATGCCTTTGAACCTAGAATCGAGAGCATTGTATCATCAGTTATAAATTCGTAAGATATACCAAGATCACGTTTTTTGACTGTTTGTAAAACTTAACATGATAGCAAACATTTCAGTTCTGAATCATTTTCAAAGCAACCAAATCTGTTTAAAACGACTATTCATATATTCGAGGCAACCTGATCTTCCTGGCCGTGTCGACCATAATAAGTCGAAAATATAACTTTAAAATATTGACAGAGTATACAAAGAGCCCTTAATCGACCAACTTTCGATCACAGAAGATGTAACAAATATTTATTACGAAGAAATAAAGAGGCTCTTAAGTTTTTACCAAAATTCACTCAGCTTTAAAACAGATATTCTATGAAAGTCTCAATTCCCCTGTGTTGTTTCTAAGCCCCTGCGTTTCTGGGCTTAAGTTACTACTCAAAAGTTGGTACACCCTGTATAGTCACTTCCGAGCTTGGTCGTACGTAGTCTGTATTGAAAAAATACGATATAGATATTGGAGTCGTGTGAAATCAGAAATATCACACGACCATCGTACGCCGTGTGGTTGCCGTGTTATGTGTGAAAGGAGCTTCATGCGACCGGACAGGGCAGCCGGCTCTCGTATGAAATTCATTAAAAATTAATTTCCGTTGTCTAGCAATATTACTTATACAAAAACAAAATACGGTCCATCTGTTTTAAATCAAGAGTTGGTAATTATGCTTGCATCTAGACTTCTAGAGGCAAGACAGAGTTTTTGTGACAAAACACTCGTCGGGAACTGTTGACGGACGATTTAACGTAATTATTTTTCATTATGAACAACTGCGCGACGAGAATCATTGTAAGTTGGCCACGGTATGACATGTTAGTCGCCAGTTTTACTGTAGTTATTCAGCGTCAACCTGATAACACGTTCACTCTCCTGTTCTCGAGGACAGACAGGCAGCGCGTAAATGCGCTCACTGCATGTGGCACGCTGCAGTGTCAAGCCAGCAGCAGAAAACAAGAACTTTTACGGCGAGCGTTTCCGAGGCATTTTTGTTGCCTTCGTTTCAGTGCTCGTTTCGAAATGCATGTTGAAAATTTAAAAGTTAAACAGGACTCTGGTGAATTTTTCGTCACAAAGCTTGTCGCGTGAGCTATTATTTTTTTTTTTTCGACGACGGAGTATCTTCAAAGCGAGTCGATTTAATGAACCAAAAATGTAAATCATAGGCGCCGACGGTTTGTTTAAGTTTTTCTGTTGGCGCGACTGGCGTCAGCTCGTTTACGCAAGTTTTCAAACGGCTTTTATAATTAACGAGTGTCCTTTTACGCTATCCACTTACCGTTAAACAAACCAGCCGTGTTAGGTATATACCTATTGAATTTGATATTGAAGGACATTAACTGTTGCCACGCTACCTAAATACGAGAATTATATTTTGTACTAGGTAACATAACAAGGTTACATAACAAGCTAAGTCAACAGCGTAGATTTTTTTTGTAAATACTACTTATGGCGTGGACAAAAACAGCTACATTATATTTAACAAAATTTGATGTAGCCAGGCATATGGCTTTATCATACTAACCTTCAGCATTTGACACTACGAAATTACAGAAATGGCGGCCCATTTGCAAAATTCTTGAAAAATTCTTTGAGTAAACATCCAGTTCCTTTCGACCCTTTTGAACAAAAAGCTTTCCAGCTGCAAGTTTGGTAATAAAACTTCTAAATATGAAGTTTCGTCCCGATACCTTTAGTAGTTTCTCCGGAATCGTCGCCACAAAAGGAAAACGGTTACACACACACTTTTTACTTTATCATACTTTATCATAGTATAATGAAGTATTGTAATAGTGCAGAAAAAAATGAGATTTTAGCGGAAATAGGTCCATTTCGGTCCCCACTATTCCGGAGAAGCTACTAATGGTATCGTGACGAAAGTTCATATTTAGAAGTTTTATGACCAAACTTAGAGCTGAAAAGCTTTTGGTTCAAAAAGCTCCAAAGGAAGTGGACGTTTCCTCTAAGTATTCTTCAAGGATTTTGCAAATGAGCCGCAAATTTTATAATTTCGTGAAAATAATTAAATAACAGATTAAAGTAGAGGAAATGTTGTATAATTTGTCTATAACTTTTATTGGTAAAATTAATAGTTTAACTGCAGGAGTAAATTCTATTTGATCGAAATCGTGTCTGCATCAATACCAGGTAGCCTGGATATTTTGAAACTTTTGACAGTATTCAGGACGTCAGCGTTTGCGAAACGTCAATTCAACAAGCAAATGCATGGAGAATTGCCATGACGAGGAGAAACACGCGCGCACGCTAGGTGAAACAATATTGAAAAACAATATTTCGAGTGCGGATAGCAATGCTGTTATGTTTTCGCGAATAAATACAAGAAAGATTGTAAGACGGTATGTTAACCTTACAACTTATTTGCAATATTGAGCATAATTTTTTATGATCTTTTGTAGTTAGCACTGAAGACGGGGTAAAACCCGAAAATATAGTATGCTAGAAGCCAATATAATATATGAATCATCAGAACCACAACCTTTTTACTTTATCATTCGTAGTATGACAACACTCCATATTTAGAAGTTTCATGACGAAACTTAGCGTTGAAAAGCTTTCTGTTGAAAAGGGTCCAAAGGAACTGGAGGTTTAGTCTTAGCATTTTTGAAAGATTTTGCAAATAAGCCGCTATTTCTGGAATTTCGTCAAAATAGTTAAATAATAAATTAAAGTAGAGGAAATTCTGAATAATTTATGGCTATAACATTTTTTGGTAAAATTAATAGTTTAGCTGCATGACCAAATTCTATTTCATCGAGATCGCTCGTACTGCATTTAAACTAGTTAGCCAGGGTCAGATATTGTGATTCTAATGACAGTAGGTAGTGTCAAATGCTGATGTTTTGACATTACCTACTGTAAATATAATCAAAAATCTCTAGTCTAGTTCTAGTAGTTTCATGTCCGATCTCGATCAAATAGAATCTCGTGCAGCTACACTATTAATTTGATATATGGTATGATAAAGTCATGTGCCTGGCCACATCAGATGCTTTTGTACCTTGGTCAAAAATGTTCAGATGACCCACATGTACATATTTCCGCTAAAATCTCAATTTGTTTTTTCAACGCTATTACAATTGTTTATTATACTACGTATGATAAAGTAAAAACGTAATGCATCCTTTGGCATCCTCTACAAACAATGCAAACGTGAAAGCCAGAAATGAAACCTTTAAACGTGAGCTTTCAAATAATAGGGGAAAAACTCTGCGAGTTACTGTAACCGGATCTTTAAGCCTAACAATTTTAAATGATTTTACAGCGTTTGATTGTATGTCAATATCACTTCAGAGAGGTATCGCATGCTATGCAGGGTTGTTATGAACACTAAACTATGTATTTTTTTTTCGACATTCTTTAAACAGTTTGTTTTAAATATTGTGATGAAACTGGCGAAATTTGAACAGCATATTAATTACTTAATAACAGCTGTATGCGGGTCTTTAAGATTTGCATGCATAGAACAATTACAAATCATAAACAATAAATTCAATTTTGTATTTATGTAGTCAAATAATAATAAAATAAGACATAAATTACCTATACAAAATTTCCTCTACTGTAATTTATTATTCACCTATTTTGACAAAATTACAGAAATTACAGAAGCCCATTTGCAAAATCGTTGAAAAATGCTAAAGGTAAACCTCCAGATTCTTTGGATCCTTTTCTACAAAAACCTTTTCAGCTCTAAGTT
Source organism: Melinopterus prodromus (assembly GCA_964023965.1). Lineage (NCBI taxonomy): Eukaryota > Metazoa > Arthropoda > Insecta > Coleoptera > Scarabaeidae > Melinopterus > Melinopterus prodromus. The sequence goes on from OZ030398.1 coordinate 5,319,781, forward strand.
TGGTCATGGAACTTCTAAATATGAAGTTTCGTGCCGATACCTTTAGTAGATTTTCTGAAATCGTCGGAATCATACTACGTATGATAAAGTATAAAAGATATTAATGTGGTTGTTAATAGAATTCTCACATGTGTAACATGCGCGTTATTTGTAATAAAATCAATCATTTTGGTCAAATTGTTTACAAAATTTATTACCCGCTGACAACTAAATATTACCGCAGTATCAAAATCCGTCCCCTGTAGTAAAACAGATAAATCGAGCGGCGTTTTACAAATAATACACGCGCCCACGTGTGAAACGTTCGGCCCATCTAACAGCTTTATAGTACGATGGTTGTCATTTTTTATTTATTACGGTCGTTTATCAAACGCGGAGGAGTTGAACTTTTTAATTTCGCTACGAGCTACCGCTTCATTGGCGGCGCTGTTGTTGTAGAACGCTTAAAATCCTACGAGGAGAACGTCAGATAAAAGTGTTTCGCGGAGCACAGAAAATAAACTGATTTATAAATCGATGCGAACTATGCGAAGGGCTTAAAAATAGACCATTGGAAGATGCTTTTATTACCCGAGAAGATACGCCACGCTATTGTGTGCGGGAATCCACGTTGTATAATTAACCCACATAGTAGTAGCTGTTGTCGGTCGAAACGGTTCTTGATGTTATTTTCGGGCGAGTACGTTACGACCTGTGAAGTCAACTGTGATTCGGTTTATTCCTTGTGTCAGATAGCTGAGTGAAAATAATCAAATTTTGTCAGTAAAACACTTTATTTGAGTCAAATATATGTATTGAATATCAGCAAACAAAAATTTATAAAACATTTACAAAGTTTTCGAGAAATACGTGTCTAAATAATAGTATGGAGAGTCATAACACTGAAAATACTTACAAAAGCATATGAAATAAAGTCTGATATTCCCGTTAATCGTTTCTATATGAAGTCTTTCATTATCAAAATTTTCTGCGCTTTGCTTTAACCATGAACGCAAGAGAAGTGTAGATAGGTACCTGATTTCTACAGTTTAACAGTTTTAAATTAACACTATATAGACTGTATAGACTATAGGGTATTACGCAGTGTATTTGATTTCAGAGTCATTCAGAAGTCATTTCATGTTATGACCATCTTTGAGGTGAGGAGTATGTTTTAGGGCACAATTCATGTTATTGATCGCATCTGTTTTTGCACTACAAAATTGTGAGATTTCTAAGATAGAAACATTGATGATTTAGTTCTACATTGACAAATTGTTGATTTTATCTTTGGTCATTACAAAACTAAACTAAACTAAACTTACAAAATAGAGGTTGTATGATTCTTGATTCTTGTGTGTGTGTGTGTGTGTGTGTGTGTGTGTGTGTGTGTGTGTGTGTGTGTGTGTGTGTGTGTGTGTGTGTGTGTGTGTGTGTGTGTGTGTGTGTGTGTGTGTGTGTGTGTGTGTGCCCAATTTTTGTTAATTCATTTCCGGAGAAACTACTAAAGATATCGGCACGGAGCTTCATATTTAGAAGTTTCATGACCAAACTTAGAGTTGAAAAGCTTTTGGTTCAAAAGGGTCCAAAGGAACTGGGTGTTTACTCCAGCCTTTTGCAAGGATTTTAGAAATCAGCCGCCATTTCTGTAATTTCGTCAAAATAGTTAAATAATAAATTAAAGCAGAGGAAATTTTGAATAATTTATGCCTATGACATTTTTTGGTAAAATTAATAGTTTAGCTGCAAGAGCAAATTCTATTTGATCGAGATCGGTCGCATCTGCATTGATATGAAATTACATAGTAGCCAGGATTTTGACAAATATTTTTTGTGTTGTCACATTCGAAAACAGCTGATCTCATCAGAGGTTGGAGAACCAGTATGGAACGTGCCGCTGTAGTGCGCAAAATTATAAAATACAAATTTCAAATAAAATAAGATCACCAATTTGATTGTTTGTTGATAAGAAATATCAACCCGTCTTTATATCTAATTCTAAAAATGATACATTGAGAAAATTATAAATAAAGTATAGCGATGACTGTAGTTTTATTTTAGTATGTTGGTAGGGATGTGTCATGAACAAATCTAAATCTGTCAGAATTTGAATTACCTTTTTAAGGTGCGTTTTCATTAGTGATAATGGCAGTGGTAGCAGACGCCGTTATAGTATTTCCAATAGAAAATTGCTAGTGACTCATGTTTATGTACATGCAAACTAATATGTAGTAGAATAGAATAGTAATAGAATAGATTCTCATGCAGCTAAACTATTAATTATATATATATTGTATGATAAAGTCAAGTGCCTGGCCACATCAGATTTTTTTCACGATAATATCCCGTTGGCAGTACGGCGCAGTGCGGCGTAGTGCTCGAAAACAACTTTTTGGTGGTTAGAAGAATGTATTTTTCTGTGCAGCATTTACAACGTTTTTCGAGGTTATTTATCTCACATATTGTAATAAAACTCGTTGCCGAAGTAATTCACCAGCGTTTGGCAAACTTGTGACGCTTTTTCTAGAATATTATATTTTCAACTCTACATTTGGAAACGCTCATACCGAGTGAGTGAGTCACACATGATGTTTGGAGATATTTTATTATGTCGATTTCTTGTAGATATTGTGGAGTTGATATATTATTCATACATATTTTATTTTAAATAAAAAAACGAAAATATCTGCGCATCAAACCATCCGACAATGATGCTAATTCCTCCAACGAAAATTAAGTTTTGTTCAACACTCTATAACTTTAGCAAAGGTTGTCCTATTGATCTCGGATAAGCCGCATGTTTATGATTAATTGCGATTGTATTGCGCTTGCGCTATAGTCTAAACGCACACAAAAAATCCAAATACATCCAGAAAAATGTCCTGATCATCATATCGAAATGTTTACTGAATATATGATGATATTATTATTAATATTAATTAAAAACTGTCTTTTTCTACTCATATTGAGGAATGCATTCATTATCATGGCAATTTATGATAAGTGATACTAACCATTCCCCACACACATGGCAAATATTTTATTCCTGGCTCCTCATACCCCGCGAGGCGTGGCAAATATTTCAGTCCTCACGGCTTTAGAACCAATCACAGCTCTGGATTTTTCATTTCCATATTGTTTTGATATACTGCTTAGCGACATTGTTAAGGCATTGACAACGTCACTAAGTGACAAGCGCACCAAACAACTTTAATCTGTCAAAATCCTGTAAACCGTGACATACAGCCGTCCCTATATGCACAAAGAATAAAATATAAAATTTCGTTGCATGGTCGTAGAAAAAGTATAGTATTCCATTCGCAAGTAATGGCAATTTCTCACTCGAATGTTTTGCAAATTTTGTTCTTGTGAGATATTGCGTACATTACTTGCTCATAGAATAATATACTATTACTTAATTAACTCAGTCCAACTCAAGTATACCAATTTTTAATAATATAGCATTGTAGAGCAGCAAAATCTCTATAAATTTGAAGTGGGACGCGAGGTCCAAAATAATAGGGGCGAGAGAAAAAAAAATGCGAGTAATTATGGGAACTCCACTAGAATGAAGCCACGATAACACTCACATTTTAATTTCAATCATTTATATTAAATTAATTCAATTATTATGAGTATTATGGCATTAAGTTCTAGTGAGCAATATTTTCTATGAATAAATCATGCATTTCTATAAAGTCCACGATGGTATCCATCTTGTCATACTCGTAAAATACAAATAACAATTAAAGAAAACGCTGCACGTTAAAACGAGTATTTAATTTTAAAAAGTTGAGCTATCCATTTCGTCTTTTGAAATCATCAGGCAAATCTAGAAGGCAATTTTCGCAATTATTACAATGTATGTACGTCAAACACTAAACTGTGAATTATCTTTTAGGTGTTTCTTAATTTCAAACATTTCGTAGTAGTCAATTTTTGTAGAATATTTCAACATGAGTAAAAGTGAGATGTTTTACTTTTAGTTGATTGATTACTTTGAGTTGATGCTCAATCAAACGCTGGTTGAACTTAGATGATTTTCTGGTTTTGTGTCCGTTGAATCTTATTTTTAAATTAAGACCCGTTTGTCCAACATATTCAGCATCACAGTCTGAGGACTTCAGTTTGTAAATGTCAGTTTTCTCCAGATAGTCAATTCTATCTTTTATATTGATTCCGCTATTGTATTATTTATGTTGGTAATAATGTAAAATCTGTTTAGAATGTTTTTCATTTGCTTATCGTATGTAATATGTTTTAGTTAATATGTTTCAGAAATGTATCAATCAACATTGGGTCAGCATCCCAAAGGTAAAATATATCTAGACATAACGACCCCAGACTTTGATGTTTTTGTGTAGCTCTACGTTGTCAACAAACTGGGAAGCAAACTGCTGATCGGACTACCCATGGTTAAGTCATCGTTTTGTCTATAAACATTGATGTTGAACTGATAGTAATTTTGATTTAGAACGATAGTGAACAGATCGACGATATGCTTAATACTGCAATGATCCAAGTTATGAGATTGTGCAAATTTGGGTTGTGATATAGTCTTGTAAAACCATTATTGCTTCCTTCGTCGGAACGATTGTGTGTATCTATCAATGATACTTTTAAATTAAAATCTCTTTGCATTTTTTCATAGGCCGTTTATATGTCTACTCAAGTCTAAATTGACTAGACTACGTTTATTTGGTTTAATTATAATAATAAATTAATCTAAAGAATAACTTCTCAAAATAGAGTAAATTTTGCTCTATAAATAAGTTGCGATCAGTAAATAAATTACATACAAAACAATAAAAAAGAGTCGTTGACTTATTTCGTTTGTATGTTAAACACATTTCTGTCACAATTGTATGCGCGGTATGTAACGCGTAGCGTGGCGACGGAAATAACTAAACTAACACATTTGATCGCAGTGTCTATTTCACGGCAAATGTTTATTATCAAGGGAGTAAACATATGGTCGTAGTGATAGATGCTCACGATATCGTTCCAAATCGTGCGAACTATTAATGCCGGACAGATGTGCGGCGTGCGCCTTTAAAATCATACGAGTACCATAGGAACGTTCGCACTTTATAAATAGGTTCGGAATCCCCGCGAAATAGCGACTTTAATCAAGAATTCTGTTTCGCCGTTCCAAAAATATCCGGCGCTTTATCGGCCGTTAAATAAAATTTGTGAAGTGCGTAGCGCCAGCGAATTTGTTGCATTTTTGTTCGATGAGTTGGTGCATTTAAACGAGCGTTAGAAAGGATGCTTTGAAATAATTTTGATAATTGAAATAATTTATTATTAATGATTGTGTGTAATGGAAAAAATATATACAATAATAACACTAATAACTCCAGAAAACAGCTTACGTTTTGTGTTTCAACCATGGTCTGCAGGCTATACCTACATCGCCAAGATGGAGCTAGTAGCTTGCAGCAATTGGAACATATTTTTGATTTGGAGATATTAAATTCATGAAATTTTGTAAAGGCCAACAAGGAAGATAAAGTTAATTAGATATACTTCTGGTAAGTCACTAGTAAGCAAACAAAAAATAAATTTCTTGTGGAAGAACCAGATAATTATGGTAATTAAACTTTAGTGGAAAGTTTAAAGCGAGAGATTAAGTTAAGAATGAATCAGAAAATGAGAGAGGGTTATACTAGTAAGTCAATGCATGGTCAATTCTTAAGAATTGTAGAAGGTGATGTATTTCTAAGTCCGGATCGTTATCTTGGCTTCATCATGGGAACATTAAGGCTGAAATGAAATACTCTATCATAGCGGAGCAAGATCAGGCAGTACGTGCCAGATATCATGAACAGAAGATTATGAAAGTTGCTCACGATGGGAGTTGTAGACTGTGTCATCAGGCTTCGGAACAAGTCTACCACTTATTGGCGGCTTGTCCAGTCTTAGCTGAGTCGCATTACATTGCTAGGCATGATAGGGTGGGAACATATATACATTATAGTTTATGTTCCCAACTAGGTTTAGCAATGGATGTGTCTCGGTGGTATGACCACAACCCATCTCCTGTTGTGAGTAACGATCATATTACCATATTATGAAACATGCCTGTTGTCACTGATAGAATGCTTGATGCTAATAAGCCAGATATCGTGGTAAAGGATTTCCAAGATATCGTGGTAAAGGATTTCCAGAGGAAGGTGTGCACGTTCATAGAAATCTCGGTACCTGCTGATGCGAATGTTGTAAGGAAGGAGCTTGAAAAACAATTTAAATATAAGGATCTCGCAATAGTAGTTGGACGTATGTGGGGAATGAAAGTGAACATTGTTCCGGTGATTGCAGGTTCATTGGGAGCGGTTACTCTAAATTATGTTAAACATGTGAAGGAGTTGCCGTAGAGACTTTTATCATAAAGAATCCTAAATTTACTGCCAGAATACTGGTTATATATATAGTGGTTATATATAGAGTTCCCCTAACAACTAGTAATAATTAAAATGGAATTGCTTTTAGCAAATTAATTTTTTAAAGCTATTGCCAAAATATTAATATTAAAACATTCTCAGCGTTAGATAACATTGGAAAATATTGGAAAATATTCCTTCGGAATTGTGATCAGTGTCGATATGTTTTACTTTGCGGAGAATAAATCCATAAATATTTCTGATTTCATAACTTAAAATGAGGAAAGTGCCACCTAACTATAACGTGTGTAAAACAATATAAACATTTGATAGTATTATGAATGAAACTAGGTTATGTCGACATAATGGCATCACAGCGAGCTCCTACTATATTTTTGGACGGCACGTCATAAAGCAGTGAGGTTCGTTCGTGTCGATAGCTATTATTTTTACTCGCTGACATGAGAACTCAATAATACTCAGGAGATTGGTTTTACAACTTTTCGCGTGTAAATATTTAAGTTGCCGTCGTAAAATGATTTCCTTTCGGACCCCCAGTGCTAATAAAGGTCCAAATGTTTTCTGAGCCCCGGTTGCTTTCTGAGCTCAAAACATTCGCGTTTTGAAATAGCACCCATGCCACCTGATCGAACTTGCTTGTCGTGCCGGGACAAATACCGGCCCTAGCTAAAAATACGCTGTTTTTGCGACAGTTTTTAATTACAGCGAAGTCTTTGATGTCACGTATCGAATGTTCCCCCTCGTTTCGATTGTTTCTTTGATGTATCTGCGTACTTGAGTCGTAGCGATAGCAACAGTTACCGTCGTTTGATGTCACTATTCATGTTGAAAATATTAAGGATGTGTTGAATTAGCATTATTATAACTAGATGTGCTTGTATTACTATTATATATATATATTATACATAATTCCTGTCTACAGTGCCCGGTACTAACTTGGTCAGAAAATGTTATTTAAGTAAAACGTTTTTGTATTGTTTTAAACCTAAAATGCAAATATTAGAATGTAATTATCTGCATGAATGTACCGGATATTATCAAAACCATGAAAACACTGAAAAGTTAAAGTACCTTTATGTTCAAAGCTATTGAAATATGTTATTTAAAAAAAGTATTTGTAAATATAGAGCCCACTAATATCAAATTATAATCTTTTCTGTTACATACACCGCGGTTGCCAAAGAAAGGAAAATAACATATGAGTAAGGTAAATACATTCCTCTTCAAACTTGTATCAAAATATTATTTGATATTATTTGAAAAAGTATTTCAAAATATTAGAAATATTATTAAATATGAAATTATTGTCACCTTCGACGGTTATTTAATGATATTCAATATCTGTTAAATGGAGAGGATGTGGTTTTTATGCTTGTCAATTTTCTAAAAGCGAATTTAAGATTGAAGTTATTAACGATAAACTGTAATTTTGATTTTTCTTTTTTTATTATAATTAACCTGATCTGATTTGATTAATTTGATCGATATAAACATACAGGGTGTCCGGTAAAGGTATTGACTTTGATGCAAAAGGATGGTAAAGTGTCAAATTTTATGTACCAAACGTTCTCTCATTAACGTTAACAACAAAATATTGTTCAACGTTGATACTACTAACATTTATACGGTCAAAAGATTGAGGTTCGTGACTCTTTTAAATCAACATGCGTCCGTCATGTATCTTTACAATGAATGGGAATTCATCATTATACAGTACCACTTGATTCTGTTTAGATATAGAAAACATCGCGATTCTCATTTTTTGCTGTCTGTGTGGGTTATGGCAAAGAGTACATTCCAGAAGGGACTCAAAACAGTCATATTTAATTAAAGTAACAAAAATTACTCTGTAATACAGTCAGATAACATATAGCGTCTGTTTGCATCAGGTCCATATTGTTTTCCACACCTTTTAATCTATAAGAAATATGTTTTGTCAGATGAAGGAATCGTGGTATTAATACAGCTAATCATGAGTTCAGCTATCAACATTAATTGGTGCCTTTGATGTTTTACGATTTCGACAATTACGTAAAATTAACTAATAATAAATAACCTAAAATTATATAGTGCCACGCCATAGCAATTTACCACTAAATGAAATGATATATCTTCTCATAATGGCTAGAGATGATAGGTCCTTATTAAGATACCCCAATTACTATCCAACGATTTAACGAGTTAACTGTATACGGGCTGTCAGCGAAGGGTTGAAATAATATTCTTTCCGACCCAAAATTCACACCAGACAGAATGAACGGCGAACAATCGCCGTTTCGTTTCGTTTCACGACCACATTTCGTAAATATAATACAGTCTGGGTTGTTTCTAACTTTACTCGGAGTGTTTCAAATATTGTTTCACAGGTTAGGATTGCTTTGGACAAGGGTTTGACGTCAGCTTTTTATGGTACTCATCAAAATAGAGACACGGCAGACCAGACGCGCGTAACCTTCGTTTTATTCGAACTGTACCGATACATTTATATCAGTCAGTGGGAATGACGACTGGCAATCACCAAACAACTTATTTCCCGTCGTCTAACATTGACACACACACTTATTTAATAAAAGGCCGACACTAGAGGAAGGCGGAAAGACACTCTGAAGTAACGTGTTGAGCGTTGCCCTGATCGTTCGAATCTTGTAAATTTATTGCCCTCATATTCGATCAATGAGGGAAGAAAGATGAGCATGAGCTGAGCATATTGACAGGAGAAATTGTACCACGATAATATCGCATGCGATAAGGATCAATGTAATGAAACTGTATGTAAACGCTACAAAATTGAGACAAAACAGTGCGATCTCGGACGACTGTGACTCTGTCAACTTATGTTAAAATTAAAGCAGTTTATAACGAAACTCAATATCAATCACTGTACATTTATTTTTCCACATAGATTATAACTGTTTTAGAAATTAGAAATTTATAACGGTAATTTTATGTACATTATTACGAAGAAGCGAATTTATATTTTTTGGAACGGTTTATTCTAGCACTAGTGTGTGCTGGTACTCTTTTGTGCAAAATGCATTTTTGTTGCGTTCGCCAAGAACCCACACCATGTCAATTAGATCCTCCTGAGAAAAGTTCGCCATATTTCCAAAACTTTATAACTTTATAACTTCTTTAGCACAGTTTTTCATAGCCTACAGGGTATAAGTAACATTTTATTTCAAATTATAATATGTATTAAGTTGCAGATGTAGTAAAATGTTTTGATTTATTAAAAAAAAGATGAAATCATTCGAGAAAACAGTAATTTAGGTAAATACTTAGCTGGTTTAATGGTTAATGTAGGTGTAGAATTCATAATTGATAGAAAAATTGCTTTTTTATGAAGCAGACTAACGGTTCTTACTTAATCGTAATCTAAGCGTGCGCTATAAAATTAAAAACAGGTATTGAGATATACAATTTTTCTTAGACTTCTGTTTTTCCATAAAAATTTCAATAAATCAAGAAGTATAAAGTTTAGTGTAGGTATATATATTTTGCATTGTCGTAAATTTTTGCGAGGAATTAAAAATTGTGTCGAAATATAGGTTATTCCATTTAAAAAGACATAAGTTTGGGTGGGTACTACCTTGTAGAACAACCTGTATACACGCTAATAATTTTAAAATGTGCGCCTCGGCGTTCTGTATATATATGAGTGAAATCAGTTTTAAAATATCTTCATTGACAGAGACACAATCTTACGAGATCGCACTGTTGAAACACCCTGTATATTATTTTGTATATAGTTTCATTTGGAACCAAATACAACAGTATATAAAATATAGATTAAAACCGGTCCTATTTTTTAGTCTTCTAGACAAAATGTTTTTCGGTTTTAAATTTATTTGGTGAATGTTATGAATTTTAAAGATATAAAGTTTACCAATACTCGCCAAACAAATAGTAGTAAACTTTTTTGAAGCTAGTCTTGGAAGCACAATGCAAAATTGTTTCCAAAAAGAATCCAATCATTCAGAAACAATACTTGAATATAACTATACATATTCAAAAGGAATTCTTAATCCTATAACGTTTTACGTACTCACCAGCGAACGTTGGATTAATCATAACTATAATCGTCCAAAACTGAAGCAATCTAAAAAATCCTGCAAGGACGTCCCCAATAACAACACTACTCATGTTCTCACTATACACTTCAATCCCTTTTCGCGAATAAAAATCCCACAAACCAGCAAAACCTAGATTCACTTTCGGTCCATTCGTAAAGATTTCGGCAGCAACGCAACGCAAAATTTGGCGTTTCCTGTACAGCGCAGCTTACGCTTACGTGTCCCGTTCATTATTGCAATTGTCAGCAATAGAGTGTATTGTCGTCCGTGGGCGAGTGAGCTCTACTATTTGGCGACTAGCATATTCTTAGGACTAAAAGGACTCGTAGAGTTCGTTTTACGCTTTGAAAACTTGCGTGCTGCTCCATGCGGGCCAACACGTGCGATGGGACTGACTGCCTTTGAGCACACAACTGACAACACAGCACAACACACAAGGATGAGAATAGCACTTGAAGAGAAACACGGTTCGCGCCTTCTAATGTAAAGCATTCGTTCTGCTGGTTGGCGGTGGTGTGCCGGTAATTTATCTGATGAGGGGAGAGGAAGTGAACATAATGGCCGTCTTGTAACATTTATGCGAAATGCTGCTTGTATACCAGGTGATCAACGCTAATGTACGAGGTGTTTAAAAAATTAAAGATGAGGCAAAAGCGTTGGAATCGGAATGAACATATGAGGATATGTATCAATGAGTCCTTCTTTATCAATTCATAACTACCAGAAATTCTGAAACTTCTAATTATAAGAAAATATAACCACAGGTGTCAGGAGTTACACCATGGTTAATTTTGTCATCACTGTCAATTTTGCCATCATTAGCAACTTCTAACGATATTTCTGAAACGAATTTTAGTTAAACTTGTTGAAGATAACAGAAGATGATTGCACGAACATTCATCTGAAAAAAAAATATGTTTTCATATGTTTTTTAAATGAGTTACCCTAGCATATGACATATGGGGGGTGCTTTCTGATAAATTATTTTTGCCTCTCAGTGTTAACGTTTTTACTTTATCATACGCAGTATGATGAAGTATTGTAATCGTGCCGAAAAAAAATGACATTTTAGCGGAAATAGGTCTTTATGGGTCCCGTGAACATTTTTGACCAAGCTACAAAAAAATTTCTGTGTGTGTGTATGTATGTGTGTATGTGTGTGTGTGTGTGTATATGTATGTGTGTACCCGATTTTTGTGACGATGATTCCGAGGAAAGTACTAAAGGTATCGGGACGAAAGTGCGTATTTAGAAGTTTTATGACCAAACTTAGATCTGAAAAGCTTTTGGTTCAGCAGAGTCCAAAGGAACTGACTGTTTCCTCCATGCATTTTTCAAGGATTTTGCAAATGAGCTCCTTTTTCTCTAATTTCGTCAAAATAGTTAAATAATAAATTAAAGTAGAGGAAAATTTGAATAATTTATGCCTATGATATTTTTTGGTAAAATTAATAGTTTAGCTTCAAGAGCAAATTCTATTTGATCGAGATCGGTCGCATCTGCATTGATATGAAACTACATAGTAGCCTGGATTTGACAAATATTTTTTTGTGCTTTCACCACAGAAATGTCTATGGCTGTCACACTCGAAAACAGGTGATTTAATCAGAGGTTGGAGAACCGCTATGGAACGTTGCCGCTCTAGTGCGGCAAAGTACAAAATACAAAATTCAAATAAAATAAGATCACCAATTTGATTGTTGATTGAAAATTGTAAATAAAGCATAGCGATGAGTGCAGTTATATTTTAGTATGTTGGTGCGGATGTGACATCTACAGTGTCATGAACAAACATAAATCTGTCAGAATTTGAATTAGCCTCTTAAACTTGACGTTTCGTAGAAGTGGTATCAACCTAACATTTCCTATATAGAAATATAGAAATACGTATTTCTCAAAAAGCAACACAAAAACGTTGATGTCACTCCTGACGAAAACAACATAGCGCGACTTTCGGCACTTGTGAGATAAATAACTATTATTCTGATGACAGTAGGTAGTGTCAAATGCTGATGCTTTGACAAAACCTACTATTGATACTATTGACTATCAAAATATCTGTCAAATCCTGGCTAACTAGTTTAATTTTAATGCAGACACGATTTATCTCAATCAAATAGATTCTCATGCAGCTAAACTATTAATTTTATATTTGGATGATACAGTCATGTACCTGGCCACATCAGATTTTTGTAGGAATTTTCCATATTGGAAATTCAAAGGATTCCTTGGATTGAGTGTATCACCAATAAATGATGTCCCTGCTGGAAATTAAAAAAATCTGATGTGGCCAGGCACATGACTTTATCATACAAAATACAAAATTAATAGTTTAGCTGCGTGAGAACCTATTTGATTGAGATAAATCGTAGCTGCATTAAAATGAAGCTAGTTAGCCAGGATTTGACAGATATTTTAATAGTCAATAGTATCAATAGCAGGTATTGTCAAAGCATCAGCATTTGACACTACCTACTGTCATCAGAATAATAGTTGTGAGCGAGTCGCGCTATGTAGTTTTCGGCAGGTGTGACATCAACGTTTTTGTGTTGCTTTTTGAGAAATACGTATTTTAAAAAAAATCTAAAATGGTTATATTTCTGTATAGGCAATGTTAGGTTGATACCGCTTCTTCGAAACGGCAAGTATGAAAAGATAATTCAAATTCTGACAGGTTTATATTCGTTCATGACATGACACTGTAGATGTCACATCCGTACCAACATACTGAAATATAACTACACTCATCGCTATACTTTATTTACAATTTTCTCAATTTATAATTTTTACAATTAGACGGGTTGATATTTCTTATCAACAAACAATCAAATTGGTGATATTATTTTATTTGAATTTTGTATTTTATACATTTCCGCACTAGAGCGGCAACGTTCCATAGCGGTTCTCCAACCTCTGATGAATTCAGCTGTTTTCGAGTGTGACAACCATAGACATTTCTGTGGTGACAGCAGGCGGCAATATACTATTACACTTTCCTGTCAGAGTGACAGTTTACATTTTTCTGTCAATGTGACAGTATCCGTGTCAGTTTGAAGTAATAAATTTGCCTCTTTTGCAGTGGCGCCATCTAGCGGACTTTTTCAAATCACGGCTGTCGCGCCTGCTAGTTTCGTAAAGGTAAAACTTGGAACACCGACAGCAAAGGTGCCGCCGCAAGTGTCGTATCTTGATATTTCTAATCGTTGGTGACAGCACAAAAAAATATTTGTCAAATCTAGGCTACTATGTAATTTCATATCAATGCAGATGCGATCGATCTCGATCAAATAGAATTTGCTCTTGAAGCTAAACTATTAATTTTACCAAAAATAGAAATAGGCATAAATTATTCAAAATTTCCTCTACTTTAATTTATTATTTAACTATTTTGTCGAAATTACAGAAATGGCGGCTCATTTGCAAAATCATTGAAAAAGGCTTAGAATAAACTACCAGTTCCTTTCGAACCTTTTGAACCAAAAGCTTTTCAGCTCTAAATTTGGTCATAAAACTTCTAAATATAAACTTTCGTCCCGATACCTTTAGTAGTTTCTCCGGAATCGTCGTCACAAAAATCGTTTACACACGCACACACTGCAAAATGGTCTTACGTGGGTGTCACGTAACAAAACGTAACAAAAATAAGGAATACGACCACTATTTATTGTATCATTATATCTATCAAATCCTGGCAAACTATCTTTATTTTAATGCTGATACGACCGATCTCGATCAAATAGAATCTCATTTAGTTTTAACTTTATAAATAGTATGATAAAGTCATGTGCCTGGCCACATCAGATTTTTTTTTTTCGGCATGATTACAATACTTTACATACTGCGTATGATAAAGTAAAAAAGTTCAAGCTTTTGATTGTTGTGATCCCAGGCCTGTTAAAAAGTCATCAGAACACAAAGTTAATATGATATATTATTATGAATGTGAAATGGTATCGTCCTTTTGGCGTTAGAATTTGCAGAGCCCATCCATCATGAAGAAGTATCCGTATGATCGAAATATACAGAATAAAAATGTAAATTGTGACATTTTGGAGGTTATAATCCTGCTCCTAACAGCATTTTCGTTTGCCAACGACACTGATGTTAATCAGTTTGCTAAAATGGCGCCCGGTGACCAAACGTGTTTATAGTTGATGACGGATTCGCAAGAAGTAAACGCTACAAGTTACGTGCAAAAGACAAAAACGTTTAATTTTAGGAAATCTAAAACAAATCTATGCAAGTTTCAAATAAAGCTTGCAGATTTGTACATTAGATTTTCAAATCGTACAGTTTTAAGACTGGTTATTAAACATATTCCATTCTTTGTTTTCAAAATCCATTGATCTTGCAAATTTTTAAGTAATTAAGTTTGTTGTTGATGACAAAAATGAAGGTTGAAGAGTCGTATAGGACGATGGTGTCTCTATGTAGGTACATTTTGGCCAACTTTATTGAAAACTGCAATCGCTGCCATGTGTGATACCTAAAATAATTTTTTTTTGCCCTTTGTCTTTTTAGAGAATTTCTTAACGAAAAGCCTTTTAAGAGGCTTAGGATCACAACAAAAAACATTTAAAGTTTCATCAAATTTGTTTCATGGTTTCACAAATATCCATAATTGAGTGATGCCAGTAATGCCAAATTGACCATGGGAACAAAATTGAGAATTCAGTAACTAACGCAATTTTGTAAGTTTAAAAAAATTCTTTGGGTATCAATTGTTTGTTAGAAACCGCATAACTTCACCAAGTTTCATTAACATCAAAGGACCAAAGTATTTTGTATACTTGTATGGAGTCATACCTACTCCATATCATATGATAATTTGTTCCATAATTTGTATGATTTCTTTGAGTTCAGTAGATATTAAAGTTTTGTAAATTTAAAACTGTTTTCTTTTCAGTGGTTATAACACCCCTATATGAATGAAGCAATGGATTTTATCAACTCTTCCTCTCACCAACATTTTTCAATCACAAACCTATAAAGCGAAGGGACAAAAATGACTATTCCGCAAAATGCTGTACATATGGCGACGGCATCCAATAGGTAACACCAAAAAAAGTAAATACTGCAGAATTTCAGCCGCGCACCGCATTCGCAGTCGGCGAAGTGATGCAAGGCCACATTTCCGAAGAGAACAACAACACAGATCGCGGTTTTATTTGCATGGTTGTCGAAGGAGCGTGAGCCTGATTGATATTTCCTGTTGCTTTAATTGCGATCCGAATGGACCGGTGAAGCGTGTAAAAACGGTTTAGGTATGCGCGGTCCACGTATCTCTTCTCTCTCTGTCTGCCTCCGCTACACCAACCCCGGGGCGCCATCTATTTGCGTTGTCGCGAAGCTCACGTACCGGAATAAATATTTACCGAACCATATTTCAAACAGGTACGCGTACCGGCACCCTTATGTCCTACTTTTTCTCTGTCGCGTAGCCTATTCAACCAGTAGCGCTTAAGTTCTGCTGTTTCTTTTTTTCCTGAGAACACTAGAACAAATTTCCCGACTGAGACCGATGATGCTGTGGGAAAATGCGCATATACAGGGTTGAGCTGCAACTATTGCTTTGTATTTCTGGAATAATAGAAATCATGGTAGAAACTAGTGACCTTTAGTCAAACTTGTCTTAGGCAACGTTACTTGCAATTGTCCTTAACATATCCAGATCAAAAGTAGTCTAACGGTCTAACGGTATCAAATAGCATCTGCACGATTGTCATTTTTGTTCATCTTTGTCTTCTTGGCTTTCATCGCTCGTTTTTATTACCTTTCTGAAAATAAACAAAATCTGACAGGTTACCAAACTGATAATATACTGCTCCAAACTCTATTGTTTTTCATCTACCTAATCCTCTCCTTCTCTTTATCTGCTTACAGTTATTGGCTGGGACTATATTGTCCAAGGTCACTGTTTTCCGCCTCTGTTTACTCCTGTAATGTGCCGACAGTCCTTGCTGGTCTCCAGACGCCAACCATTTTTTGCTTACCTCGTGCAAGAATGTTTGAACGTGGACGGAATTAACTAAATTTTTGACTATTTGATCGGCTGATGGTGGATCTGAGATCTGAAACTAGTACCTACCAAGTAAATTACTAAACTTATGCAAAATCCAAGAGGCTTTGTTTTTCAACACTGTTTGATATTTAGCTTCATCACTTCTTTTGACTAATTTAGCCTTCTTAGTAAATTTACTTTGTGCAGTAGTCTCTTGCAATTCACCGTTCATACACGTGGCTTCAACAGTGCAGTTTAGGTTCTTCCTTCTCAAGCGTATCATCTCATATATATCATCTCAAGCAGCTCACTATCATTCCTTTCATTTTCAACTTTTCGTGGCAATGAATCGCTAGGAGATTTCTTGTACCATCTTTCATCATTACTTCTGCCATCTTTACCAGATTTTGAAATAGAATGATGCTGATGTTGAGTGTGAACCTGAGTTGTCCTTAAGCTGAGCGAGTAGTCAACACAACTTTGTTGATTTACTCTTTGAAATCTTTAGATGTCATCAGTAGACTCTACCACGAAGTTATACAAAGTTTTGTGTTTTTGTGTTCTTGCTTTGACTTAATAGAAATTTGGATAACCTATGGACATTTTAATCCATCAGATATACAATTTTGGTCTCGGATGCCAATATTAAATATTCGTTAAATATTACTGATAACGAAACAACGAATAGCGGATCATAGCACAAATTTCATTAGATTTGTCCACTGACATTATTAAACATTTCTAATTTATTTTCTCGATATTTGATGGCGTCCACTCGTCCCCATATTGGAAAACGAGTTTTTCGAGGTTTTTCCAGACAGTTCAGCGCGGTGTATAATTTCGACAAGAGCCACCGATACTGGTTCGATCCAAATGATTGCCTGCCATCGGTATCAAGTGGTGGAAGTTTTATAACATCTGTTAGTTCTCCGGGATACAGAAGCTCTTCGCGATTATCTGCAGCGGTCCGGCTTTTTTCCACTCGGCTCGCCCTTATTGAATTCTGCAGCTGAGTCCTGAGATCTTGACACACATACAGTTCCGTTTTATTCCGTTCCCGCCGCAGTGTCTATCGAAGTTCCTAAGTGAACCACGAGATTGACTTTCGGAATAAAGATTTTTCACGATGTACCTTTGCCGATATCTTGAGATATTTTATTGGATCTGGTACGGTGTGGCTACAATTTTACATTATTAATAAAATGGAATCTCGATCACGGATAGAAGTTTTAGAAAAACATGTGGTTACTATCTTAAAGAAATATTTTAAAGACTTGAAATTATATTATAATTCTCATTCATTATTGTAAAATTCAGCGTGTGGTAATTGTGTCTAACTGTTGACAAAGAAACGTATATTTTTGCATTTTTTGCGTTTTTTTTGGACTAATTTTCTCAAACACTAAACTCAATTCACAATTTCTATTTTCAGATCTAGATTCTACGATAAAATAAAACAGCAGAATCGATACTCATTTCATTTTACTTATTCTATTTTATTTCAAATTAAGTAATTGGACATCTGTTAAATGTTCTGATAAGTGAAAATTTATGATAATAAAAAGCAAATTCAAACTGTACTCAATTCTCATATGTTATACATTAAATTATATATTAAGGTTCAAATAAATGATTGTTTACAGTTGTTAATTTTCTGTTTGATTCATTCTTATTTGTTTTTTTTTATTCATCACAGTATCTGAAGGTAGTTGTATTAAAAAAGTATTAATTGTTGTTATATCCACGCTACGTGATAAAATACGTGTGATTCATGTACTCAAAGAAATAAACGTACGAGTGAAAACCTCACTTCAGGCATTGACATTTTTACGTGAAATGTTTCAATTTAATCGGTGTTCTCCGTAAAAAATCGCAAAAACAATCGATTTTATGTTTGATTTAGTAACAGATTCGAAACCTTAAACTTTATACTTTTATGGAAAAATTTACAGCCGCGTACAAAAATGTTTATAGTTTACTTTAGAGATTTGTAATACGCATATGATATACCTAATAATTATTATTAGTTAAAGTAAAGCGACGGGGCTTTACTACGAAATAATATACCTACTATTAATTAATATATCCATTAAGAAATTGAAGATAAAACTATTTAAAAATGTTAAACACCTATTGGTTATTTTACACCTATTATATGACAAAGTTGTAAGACAATATCTGCAAAAATTTAGTTGTGCCTACTTTTCTTAGTTCATATAATGAACTGTATATATTTTCCGACCCACCCAAATGCAATATCATGTGTAAAAATAAAAAATCTGATGTGGCCAGGCACATGACTTTATCATACAATATATAAAATTAATAGTTTAGCTGCATGAGGATCATTTGACTGAGATAAATCGTGTCTGCATTAAAATTAAACTAGTTAGCTAGGATTTGACAGATATTTTGATAGTAAATAGTATCAATCGAAGGTATTGTCAAAGCATCAGCATTTGACACTACCTACTGTCATTAGAATAATAGTTGTTTATCTCACAAGTGCCGAAAGTACGGAATAGCACAACGAGCGGTGATGCGGCACCAATGACGGAGCGTCGTCGTCGCATGTGAGCGATTCGCGCTATGTAGTTTTCGGCAGGAGTGACATCAACGTTTTTTGTGTTGATTTTTGAGAAATACGTATTTTAAAAAAAAATTCAAAAATGGTTATATTTTCGGTATAGAATATGTTAGGTTGATACCACTTCTACGAAATGTCAAGTTTAAAAAGCTAATTCAAATTCTGACAGATTTATATTCGTTCATGACACTGTAGATGACGTTCCATAGCGGTTCTCCGAGTGTGACAGCGTGGTGACAGCCATAGACATTTCTGTGGTGACAGCACAAAAAAATATTAGTCAGATCCAGGCTACTTTGAAGTTTCATATCAATGCAGATGCGACCGATCTCGATCAAATAGAATTTGCTCTTAAAGCTAAACTATTAATTTTACAAAAAAATATCATAGGCATAAATTATTCAAAATTTTCTCTACTTTAATTTATTATTTAACTATTTTGACGAAATTACAGAAATAGCAGCTCATTTGCAAAATCCTTGAAAAATGCTTAGAGGAAACTGCCAGTTCCTTTGGACCCTTTTGAACCAAAAGCTTTTCAGCTCTAAATTTAGTCATAAAACTTCTAAATATGAACTTTCGTTTCGATACCTTTAGTAGTTTATCCGGAATCGTCGCCACAAAAATCGAGTACACACATACGCACACACACACACACATACACACACACACACACACACACACACACACACACACACACAGACATTTTTTTGTACCTTGGTCAAAAATGTTCAGGGGACCCAAAAAGACCTATTTCCGCTAAAATCTGAATTTTTTCTTTCGGCACGATTACAATACTTCATCATACTGCGTATGATAAAGTAAAAATATTTTATATATTTTATTCAAAGTCTCACTCTAGTGTCTCACTTGGTATATTACGTAACATTTTCGTCATAATTACCGATATTATTTGAATTGAAAATTGATTATAATTAATAATATTCCACTTCACAGCTATTTTGTAACAAATAACGCCTCGATTAAATTTGCGAATTGCACCTGTTCATACCCTTTGGGTAAATAATTTACATTATCGATCAAACAAATTTAAATTAATATCTCATAATTTAATTAACCTATATCCTATGCACAAAATACATAAACTCGTAACGTTTCCGTTTATTATGTAATGTATGAAATCTGAAATATGTTTTTGCACAAACAAATTTAATTTAATATCTCATTATTTAATTAACCTATATCCTATGCACAAAATACATAAACTCGTAACGTTTGCGTTTATTATTTAATGTATGAAATCTGAAATATGTTTTTACACAAAAAAAAGATAATTAATTCATTGAATAATAATACCTCTCTCTTTCTCTGTAGTGAAAAGGAGGAATATTCTTTTATAAAAAAAAATAATTAATAACTTTTGATACAGTCCCTTACCATATTCTTTCCATCTGTGACAGGGTGGTGAAATGCGAGTACAACCCCCTGAATTTCAAAGGCTGTGACGGCGCGGAATGCCGCGGAGAAGATTTGAGGCATCACCCAGCGTGCCAGATGTCATCTTAATGTTGTACGGCGTGATTTATCATCGGAGCGCGCGATGATTATTTGAAAAGAAGAAACGCATGAATAATATATCAGAGTAGCGGGGCAAAGATTGTTTGCGATCCCTATCTATGGTGTTTTCCACTGCGCCGGCAAACACAAAGGTTTCGTGTCAATGCTAGAAGAAGGCACAGAGTAAATTTACCAGATGGTTTTATGTAAATAAGCAGTAAAAGCCAGTTTATATTTGTCGGGATCCTATTGTTCCTCAATTGATGCGGTGATTTGTTTAGCGGCGGGTCGATGTTTATTAATTTGGACCTGGTTTAAAAATATATATCCGTAGGTATTTCCATTTTGTGGTCGAATATATTTACTGCGGAATTTGTTCCTGGAAAAAGCGGAAACAATGAAAACGGATTACAAAAGATCAAACGCGGGTATCGGGTTGACTTAATGAAATGTTTATTTTAGCATGAATTAGTGATGAGAGAGAGAGAGAGAGAGAAATTGGGAACACAGACGATGATAAAGATTATCATTTGCAACTAACCAATGGATGAATTAGGTTGGGATATGGCAAAAAATACTAAAACGGCAGATTTCCATTTACTTCATTTGTAAAAATTATAAGAATCGAAGAAACGAAGTTTGTCCCGTAGAATCAAAATGTGATCACAGAATATTATGAGTTGACTCTGTCGATAAATGTTTTTGAGCAGAATAAATGCAATGCCAAGAAATCTTTTTGGCGTTGTATTTCTCACAATTAACATATTCTACGGAAAAATATACAAGAATCAGTTGTCATTTCTTCGATATGCTAGCTTTACAATACATTGCAATACAATCTGTATATTTTTACATTTTGTAATCTTAGGACTAATTCTTAACATATTCTATTAAAATAAACTTTTATAAAATACATCCTTTTTGAGTTTTAAGCAATTAATTAAAATCAGTCATAATTACCATAACACCTACATAACTCTCCAACCGTAAAAAATTTCAAAACGCATTCAAACAAACGTTTTTGTCATTAAACAAGCTATCATTAAAATATATTTTAATATACAGGGGATGTTCATTTTATTATAAAAATTTGGTAAGCTTTTCTTTTTCAAATGGAATACCCTGTATATTTTTACATTTATAATTCTAAAATTAATAATTCTAAACATTTTTATTGGATTCATTTTTTCAAGTTTCATAATTTTTTTAGTTATAAGCAATTAATCAAAACTCCTGTACTTCAGATTAAGCATATTTTCCCACATACATACCAATTTGTCTTAATCAAACGGATAAACTATTTTTTCTCGTTTGGTACATTAATTTTATTAAATTTAGAAACTTCGGTCATGTTGCATCAAGTATGAGACAATTATTGCCTGCGACAGTTGCTGTCTACTGGTAGCCACATTGTGGTTATGTATTTTTACTTGAGATTTGCTTATTTTGCAAGCGATATTGCCAATCGTGCAAAACTGAAAGTTACCAAAAACTGCTTACAATAAGTTGATTCTATCAGAACAAAGGCTTACACCAATAGGCCGCAAAATATTGATGCGTTGAAGCAGAGGATAGTGGACGAAGTTCAAAGCATTACTGTCGAACATTTAGAAAACTGTTTATGGGAATTTGTTGATAGGTTGGGGCATTGTCAAGCCGCTCAGGGATGGCTGTTTGAAAATTTTATTTAATTGTCTTTTTTTATTTATTTTTTTTTTTTTGAATTTGTTATGATTTATCCGTTCGGTCAAAATAAATGATCAAGAGTTTTTATTAATTGCTGATAACTAAAAAATGATGCAGATGATGCGATGTACAGGATGTTTGTTGAGAAACAGGAAAAGTTTTCCATATTTCCACAATAAAATAAAAGTATATTTAAGCAGAGCTTGTTTAAAAAATATGTATTTTACGGTTGGTGAATTATGTAGGTAAGTGTTCCGGTAATTATGACTAAATTTAATTAATTGCTTATAACTAAAAAATAATGCATTCTACAAAATATTATATCAATAAAAAATATTTTGAATTAGTCTTAGAATTACAAAATGTAAAAATATACAAGGTGTTCCAAAATATTTTTGAATGATAGCTTGTTTAAGGACAAAAACCTTTCGCTAGAATGTTTTTTTGAAATTTTTTGCCGTTGAAGAGTTATGTAGGTGTTCTGGTAATTTTGACTAATTTTAATTAATTGCGTTAAACTCAAAACTGGTGCATTTTATAAAAGGATTATTTTAATCAAAAATGATTGCAATTAGTCCTAAAATTATAAAATGGAAAAATATACAGGCTGCTCCATTTGAAAAAAAAAGTTTACACCTTGTATATTAAAAATATGTTTGAACGATGGATTGTTTAAGGTAAAAAAAGTTTTTTTTGAATTTTTTTTTGAAATTTCTTACCGTTGGAGAATTATTTGGGTGTTCCGGTAATTTTAGCTAACCCTGTATACATCAGATAAGCTATTCAGAATAAAAGATGGATGAATACTCAGACCTAAAAGAAGTAAAAGCAGGGTACCCATTGGGACCAATTCTCCATTTACTATATACAAGTGACCTACCATACCTGGAAAAACTAACAGTGGCCACTTACGCAGACAAGCACGTGATAAAATACATCAATTTACCCAAAAATGGAAGATCAAGCTGAACCAACTGAAATCTTTCCACATTAACTTAACAAACAAAATAATCAAGGGCATCCTCAGGCCAAGATTAACGACGGCAGAGTTCCAAATGCGAACGCAGCAAAGTATTTGGATATGATTATTGGTACAAAGCTAAGATGGAAAAGAACACGTTAAGAAGAAAAGAGTAGAGCTTGGCCTCAAATACAGAGAACTATGCTGGCTTTTGGCTTTTGTTCAGTCCTAAACTGAACTTGGAATTTTACTTTGTTTGGAATTTGAAACTTTTTGAAGGAGCAATAGTTTCTAAACCTTTGAGAATACGGTAAAGTTGTTAATTTGTCGATAAAATAGTTATTCTTATATCATACGCATTAATATTAAGTAGTACGTTGCTTTTGAACTTTACAAATTAGCACATTGCCAAAATTTAGAAGAATAAGCTGGCTATAGAATGACAATGATGCCCAATGTGTTTATGGTGAAAAACTAAATTTCAATATATTTATTTGACATGAAGGAATTATTGAAAACTACTCTTATGTCAAGTTATGTTATGTATTAATTTTATTTCAAAACTTTTTCCTCCGCCAAAAATATCAAATTCAGCTATTAAACCACATAAAACCTTGAACGAAAAATGGTCGTTAATCTTGAATTTTTGTTTAAACTGTTCGAAACACTCAATTATCTTTTATTCATTTTAGTCATAACTCAAATCATGTTGGTAGTTTACATAACTTTACTGGTTAGCGTTTGATAGCTATAAAATATTATCGTCAAGGCTTTTAAAACAAGGCACCACGCTTCTCAAGCGCTCTATCCATCTTCTCCGTGCTTCTAGCATAATTTATTATAATTTATTACAAACAGAAATCTTGTATTAACTACTTACACCCAGGGGCGAATGCCTATTACCGAATAACTCTTCCGTCATAATTCAGTTACACCCGACAATAAAGATATAACTCTGTACTGTTAAAAATATTTGGACGCTCGACGTCAGCATTTCCACATACTATCCATCACCAGAGAGCGTTCCTTAAGGGAGGTGCCATGCAATTTGATTAATGTTTATACCTGGCTTGTGCATCCACCCCCACATGGCTGCATCTAAAAATACACCTTTCACTTCTCTTCTACTTTCAATGTCAGCAACCTTCTAATTATATTAGACCTGCAATCGCCACCGAATACGTGTTTTGTATTACATAATTGAAATCTTGATTTCTGTACACGAGTGAATCACGTTGACGTGTGCTCTCAGTGAGTTACGTAGCGTAAAATTTATTATCATCGCAAACTTCACAAGGAACAAATTATCCATAAATTATGGCCTCTATTCAAAGGGAACCTCTATGCTAATTAGAGAACATATAAATAGGCACTTTGATGATTTCGCTTTGCAAAGATTGCTGCTCTCATCTTCTATTATTACTTATACTCGTTGTGAATTTAGGAAAACAGGCTCCAGAAATTTTAAAATAATTATACTGCTTATGATCTTACCTAGTAGGTGCTATAACTACTCATTATTTGGAAGGATATTATTGTAATTGTGCAGGTTAAGGGGCATTGCACATTACTAATACATCTAGATTACTTATTCCATAATATCCAAAAGAATGTTTGATTTTGACTTTCTTCATTCGAATGTATTTTTATTAATTCGCTTTTAGAAAAACAATCAAAATTTACAAAAATTCCAATCGTTTTAACGATATACCAAAAAGTAATGACACTAAAACCTATGAAAGACATTCTTTTTGACATTCTTCTCCTTTCGTCATAGGTAGAAGGAAGTTCACCATCTTTGTTCCGTTCCCTCTTGCTTTTCTGTATACCATAATTCGTTCTTCTTTATTCTAACAGTTCTGACCTTAAAACTTATGATTTAGACCTTCTTCCTCTTTCGTGATAGGAAGAAATATGTTTCCATCCTTGTTCCGTTCCTTCTTGCTTCTTTTTATACCTTTATTCTTTCTTTGAAAACTTATTAGAAAGGCTAGCGATATTTACAATAATACTAATCGTTCGAACAATTTTGCATCCCGAACAATTTTGTCAGTAAAACTTATGATTTTGACCTCGTTTGTCTTTTCTGACAAGAAGTAGGATGTTGTCCAGACATGTTTCGTTCCTTCTTGCTTCTCTTTATACCTTAATTATTTCTTTGAATGCTTATAAAAGAAACAATCGACAGTTAATAATCCTAAACGTTCTAACGATATGCCACTAAGGCACTTGATTTTGTTCTTTCGTGATCGAAAGAAGGATTTTCTCTATCCTTGATTCGTGCCTTTTTGCTACTCTTTATAACTTTCTTCGAATTATTATTAGAAGAGCGATCAACACTTACAAAAATCCCAATCGTTCAAACGATATACCAAATAATTTCGACACTAACACGTATCATTTTGATCTTCTTCTTCTTTCGTGAAGAGGAGATGGATTTATTTTGTATACAGACTGTATTATTTGCAAATATTTAAATTAGTGTTGGTCAATTCTGACGCAAACTATAACAAATTATTTATTAATGTATTGAACAATAATCTGATATCTACGCTTAATATGGGGCGACGTTTATTTGATAATAACCAACTAGCTATTTAATTTTATAGGCCGCCGATGCTCGTATAAACTGCACACGATATTTATTAATGCACTCGAACCGGAGACTACATTGTCCCCGATACAACAGTTTAATATTGCTGCCGCGCTGCTGGTATTGCATGACGCGTTGAAACTAGCGCCAAAAACAAAATGAATTTACGAGTGCAGGGTATAATCACCCCTCCTGAACATGCAATGAAAGAGCATTAATTTCAACCGCTTTTGCGCCCACAACATACCCCCTCTCTATAACTTTTGGTGCTCACCCAAGGACCAGTCCAAATGTAATTTCCCGCCAACCAAAACAGGAATTATGCATGCACGTTTAAACATCTCATAAAATTGAACTTACTTATTACTTATTACTTCATAACTCCATAAGTCCAGAATTGCATCGATTCATAAGTCCTCTGGTATCCAGTCCAGAAGAAAGAAAGAAAAAACTGTTGCATAGCCATACATTGTTGGATACACAAAACATTATGAAGACACTCGAAGTCAAATTTTACAAATTTTAAAATCACAATGTTTGAATATCACATATTCTAAACACATATGTAATACAAAACGCTATCAACGTTGGCTGGTAGATCCTCACACGCAATTATAATTTTAAATTAGTTTATTCTATGCGCGGTTTCTCGCTTGAGAACTAATATTGTACCTGCGGGGCATGTCGGTTCGTCTTGAATACATATTTAGTTTTTAACTTGTCCTGTGCACAATCTCGAACCTGTCAATCATAGACACGTTCGAAATCTATTAAACTCGCTCGAAGTGCTCGCTAAAACTCAATCTTTGGAGCCGGGAAAGTCAGCCTTCTTGTTCGCAAAACTTCTGGCGAAGTGAGGGAAGTTTGTTCCTTCACAAAACTAGGTACTTATTTTCATCCGGAAATATATAGATTTTTGAAAAACAAAACAATGGCAAAGAATGGCGGGTAAATGAAAACTAGTTCCGATTGCTATACTCCTTCGTTACTGCATTAAGTTTTGAAATTTCAGTTTGAATATAATAAGGTAAGCTTTTTGATCGAAATTTGCAGGAATCTGTAGATTCCAGGTGATACACCCAATTTGTCTCTTAAAAAATAAGTTATAATAAGAACAGCAATGACATGATTTGCTTAAAATGTATCGCAAACATCCCATTTTATTTCCTGTTTTTTAACCAGTTCGCGTCATGTCGTTGGTGTTCTTATTGTAGCTAGGGTTGCAGGTTTAAAAATCAAGGTTGCAGAACCTAATTTTTAAGCAAATTTGGTACCTAATTCGCCATTTGCTGTAAATAACTATTCAATTACTGAACTATAAGTAGCTGTAAGATGTATGCCGTTTTCCATCCTCAATACTCGGGATATATCAATATTTAAAAACAGAACGAGTCCAGGGACCCTATTCTCGTCATCTTTTTGAAGCGAATGCGTGACTTTGCGAATGGAGTAGGGATATCACCGGTTGCCCTCTGATTCGTATCTAGGTTGTTGCTAAGAACAATAACGCACGCGCCACGCCCATACTTTTCAATCAAACGTATGGGAACGTATGGGCGTGGCGCGTGTGTTGCAACAAACAAACTTGCTCATAGATACGGGCAACCGATGATATCCCTACTCAATTCGTAAAGTCACGCATTCACTTCAAAAAGATGACGAGAATAGGGTCCCTGACGAGTATATATTTAAAATATTCAGCTAAAATATTCACAATATTAAGTCTTTTACATTCCACTATTTGTTCAACAAATTATACAATACCGTTATTGAATGATAATTACAAACAAGAATACAACACATACAAATAGCTAAAAATAATGGTTACACAGAAGAAAATATGTTCAACTTGTAGAGAAAAGACGAAAAATTTATCCACACATTTCGACAAAACAGAGACATATTTCAATACTCTACCACCTTACATTTCATACACTACACAAATAAAGACATTTTAGAGAGGTTCAACATTACAATAGGGACCACGTGAAGAAATAAAATAGGAGGTTTACTACTGAATAGCAAAGACAATATTAACAAACTGGAGTGGAATTTATAAACTTAAATGCTCAGATTACGACGCCGAATATATTGGACAGACGGGTCGTAATTTGAAAATAAGAAATAACGAACATAACAACAGAAAATCGTCAACCTTTAAAAACATTTCATTGAAAATAAACATAAAATACAGATAGAAGATATTACACTCCTTTACAACCTTAAAAAATCTGATATGGCCAGGCACATGACTATCATACAATATATAAAATTAATAGTTTAGCTGCATGAGAATCTATTCTATTGAGATAAATCGTACGTATTGTCAAATCATCAGCATTTGACACTACCTACACTACGTCATTAGAATAATAGTTATTTATGTCACAAATGCCGAAAGTACGGAATAGCGCGACGAGCGGTGATGCGGCGCGTCACCGAAGGCGGAGTGTCGCCATCGCATATGAGCGAGTCGGCAATCGAGTTTTTGGCAGGAGCGACATCAACGTTTATTGTGTTGCTTTTTAAGAAATACGTATTTAAAAAAAATAAATGATTTCTGTATAGTAAATGCTAGGTTGGTACCACTTTGACGAAACGTCAAGTTTAAAGGTGCGTTCCGATTAGTAGGTAATGGTAGCTAATGGCGGTGGTAGAATACGAAATTATAGTGTTTCTTACATATCGTGATAATGACACATATTAGTTTGCATGTGCATAAACATGAGTCACTATCAATTTTCTATTGGAAATACTATAACGGCGTCTGCTACCACTGCCATTATCACTAATGAAAACGCACCTTAAAAAGGTAATTCAAATTCGGACAGATTTATATTTGTTCATGACACATCCCTACCAACATACTAACTCGCTATACTTTATTTATAATTTTCTCAATGTATCGTTTTTGGAATTAGTTATAAAGACGGGTTGATATTTCTTATCAACAAACAATCCAATTGGTTATCTTACTTTATTTGAAATTTGTATTTTAAAATTTGCCGCACTACAGCGGCAACGTTCCATAGTGGTTCTCCAACCTCTGATGAGATCAGCTGTTTTCGAATGTGACAACACAAAAAAATATTTGTCAAAATCCTGGCTACTATGTAATTTCATATCAATGCAGATGCGACCGATCTCGATCAAATAGAATTTGCTCTTGAAGCTAAACTATTAATTTTACCAAAAAATGTCATAGGCATAAATTATTCAAAATTTCCTCTACTTTAATTTATTAATGAACTATTTTGTCGAAATTACAGAAATGGCGGCTCATTTCCAAAATCCTTCAAAAAGGCTTAGAATAACCTAAAAAGCTAAACTATTAATTTTACCAAAAAATTTCATAGGCATAAATTATTCAGAATTTCCTCTACTTTAATTTATTATTTAACTATTTTGACGAAATTAGAGAAATAGCGGCTCATTTGCAAAATCCTTGAAAAAGGCTTAGAATAAACTACCAGTTCCTTTGGACCCTTTTTAACCAAAAGCTTTTCAGCTCTAAGTTAGGTCATGAAACTTCTAATTATGAACTTTCGTCCCGATACCTTTAGTAGTTTTTCCGGAATCATCGCCACAAAAATCGTTTACACACACACACACGCACACACACACACACAGACATTTTTTTGTTCCTTGGTCAAAAATGTTCAGGGGACCCAAAAAGACCTATTTCCGCTAAAATCTCAATTTTTTTTTTCGGCATGATTACAATACTTTAGCATACTGCGTATGATAAAGTAAAAATCTACGCAGATGGATTATTATGAGATATTTGAAATTAAGAAACATCTGAAAGTAAACTCCAACGTAATTAACGAAATAACTGATTTTTATTATGATCGATATGGATTTGAATACCCCCACCATTTCAACACTATTCAGGTTTTCGGTCTATGGAACCAGTCCGTGTACAAACTCCCACAGTTTAACAGCTTGTTGAGGATTATTTAATTTTGTCTTGACAGTGAGTGTTTGACGTACATAATAATACAAATTTTGTATTGTATGTAATTTGTTGTATTGTAGTAATTGTAAATTAACCTTTTAGATAAGCCTGATGATGTCGAAAGATGAAATCGATAGCTGAAATTTTTAAATATATACTCATCAGAACTCGTTCTGTTTGTAATTATCGATATAAGTAGCTGGTGCATGTTATCTCAAGACCTAGTTTAATTACACGGTATAGATATATTCTTCATAGGGTGTCAAAATCAATACCAATCTATAATTCACTGCCTATGTTTCGTGAGTGATTCAAAACTAAATACATGATGTACATGTGTACTTATGAAGTTTCAACATCAAGCTCTTGTCAGTCAAGTCAAATTAGGAGACCAAATATTTAGCAACATTTTAATGATATATCAAAAATAATTATTTAATTGTGTTGAATTTACTGGGCAAATAAAATGTAAAAGTAAAAGACTTTTTTTAATCCTTAAGTTTATTTTTCTCGCAGAGATTTGAAGATTTGAAATATTTACTTTAAAGCGAAATAGCCAGGTTTCACGTTTCTGTTCAGTTTTGTGAATAAATTTCAAAATGTTTAAAAACACGTTAACAACATTCAGTTTTATCGTCAGTATTATTTTCAGTTGTATCTTTCTTCAAAATATCTTCAATTTTATCTGCATCTTCTGAGAAGTATGTCTGAAGCGCCACTGGAGAGGTTTCGCTGTATGGCGGTATATTAATAATAATAATAAATAAATAAAATAACTTTATTGTATCAAAAATACAAAGGGCAAGCACAACACCGAAGTGATATAAAGTACTACCAAACGAAATAATAGTGAAACAGGAAAAAAAATACGGTACAAAAAAAATCATAGAAAATTTAAACAAAACATCCAAAAAATATTTAGAAAATATCTTCGCACAAAATTACGCCCGATAGAAGCGCCTTCTTCAAAGGTTCGCTGCTGGTTTCTCGGCTTCGGAAGCCGATGGTGCTGAGGGTGTTGTTTACAACAAATGCAGCGAGGTAGGAGAAGGACCTCCTGAAGGATGCTGCCCTGTGTTCTGGAACCGTCGCTGTCGTGGCAACCCGTCGAAGCTCACGGGCATGTGCTTCAATCCGCAGCTGTATTTTCTCGGCCAGATAGGGCGGCTGATGGTCCACAGCAGCCGAGCGCACCACGCCGACATAGTGGAGGAAGCGACGCTCACCCATTCGCAGACAGCGATGCTCTCGAAATACCTCGGTCATATGCTGACGTCGGGGGCAACCAACGGCAAACGCCATACAGCTGTACTGGATACTCTGCAGTCGTCGCTTACTGGCCTGTGTGAGGAAGGGCCCATAAACAACATCTGCGTAGTCCAGGCTAGACAACACCAAGGAATCTGTAATCATAAGTTTCACTTTAGTTGGTAGAATAGCCTTGAATTGGTAGAGCAGCTTCAACTTCGCGTAAGCACCCTGACACAACCGATCAACGTGACCATTAAAAGAGAGATTACTGTCCAACATCACACCGAGATTCCGAGCTTCCTCGACGATTGGAAGGCTGACACCGTTCAACGTTATTTTGAAATTCGATAGACCGACAGTTTCTCGACCCGCATGAGTCCCGATGAAGAGTACTTGACACTTTACCGGATTTAGCATTAAGGAATTACTCGTTGCCCAGGAATAAACCCTAGCAAGATCGTCATTGATGGTATTTATGCATAAATCGACATTGTCAGCAGTTATCGGCGCGTAAATTTGAATGTCATCCGCGTACATGTGGTAGTTGCATTTCTCGATCACATCCGGTAGATCCGCCGTTAACAAGTTAAACAAAAGCGGCCCAAGCACAGACCCCTGAGGCACACCCGATTCAACCCTCCACGGCTCGGAGATATTAAAGTTATCAATTTTAGTCTTAATAGTTCTCCCGTTTAGATAATCGTCGAACCAATGCAAAACCGGTCCATCCACGCCATAGTGTTTTAATTTTGCAAGCACGCACTCGAAGCCTTAGACATATCCAGAAGGACCAAGGCAGTAGTTAATGACCCCCGACGGTCTGATACAATATCATCAAGGACACGCAACAAAGCCGTCCTCGTACCATACGATTTACGAAAGCCCGATTGATGCTTAGGTAGTATGTTGTGTTCCTGCAAGAACTCGGACAACTGCACATGAAGCAAGGATTCTGCGATCTTCGAGGCAGCACACAGAAGACTAATTGGACGAAAATCACCCAGAGCTGACGGTGAAGCCTTCTTTGGAATAGGCTTGACGTAGGCAGATTTCCACAGGGACGGAAAAACGCCAACCTCAAATGAGTAGTTGATGATGTGGGTCAAGGGCGCAGCGCAGAATGAGCTGGAAAGCTGTAACATCATTGCTGAGATTCCATCAACACCACAACACGCTGATCTGGCCTTTGCTATTAAATTCTCGACACTGGAGACTTCCACAGGTCGATAGGTAAAATCCCCACCGCTTGTGTGCCGCGATTTTTCAAACGCGGCAATGTATTCCCGATCAAGATGCACTCTCGGAACACTGTTTATAAAGTGAGCACTAAAGTCGTCCGCGTTGCGCAATTCCGCCGGAAAGGCACATGCATCACCCTTCTGCACCACACCCCAACTTCTTAAGTGCTGCCAAAGACGCCGCTGGTCGCTTGTGTCTCGAACTCCAGAAATAAAGAAAGCCTTCTTCTCTGACACAACTGCGTTGTTGTATAGATTCCGTAGGTCACAGAAATACCTTCTATGAGCCGGTGACCTGCTGCACTTGTATTTACGCCATGCGTCATTCTTGAGGTTGTTCATCTGCCGCAGTGTATCAGTAAACCAAGGCTCGCTTGGCTTACGATGCGGTCGGACCATCCTGAGAGGAGCATGAACATCAAAGAGTTCGGTTAAAACCGTATTAAAAAAGTCCAACTTATCGTTTATGTCCGTCAAAGCGTACATGCTGCACCAAGGAATTGCTGCAGCATCCCGCAAAAACACGTCCCGAGAAAAGTTTTTGAAACTCCGCGCTAAGAAAGGTGCACTCGGAAGAGCTGGCACCCCATAGGGTATGCGACAAGAGATCGCGTGATGATCGGAAAAGTCACATGGTATCACTTCACTCTCTACGTTTTTAATATCATTGTTAATAAGAATTAAGTCGATTAGAGTTTCAGAGTCCGCGGTAACACGCGTAGGATCAGTAACCAATTGGGTGAGTGAGTAATCATTCATTATTGTAGACAGTGCATTCCTTATACCAGAAGGAGACAGCATATTAATGTTAAAATCGCCTAGAATGACAATATCTTGCAATTCCATGTGGATCAAATTTAGAGCGTCGCCAAACGAGCTAAGTGAAGTGACGCCACCCGAAGGCGGTCGGTAAACAACACCAACAGCCATACATGTTTTCTTGGTATGAATTTTTACCCATAATTGTTCTATCTGAGAATTGGGGTCCTCCGGAATCTCAATCACCGAATATTTTATTGGACATCTGATGTACATGGCAACGCCTCCACCCCTGGCTTCTCTATCCATCCGTAGAATATTAAAGCCGGGAATAGCTATCATCTCATTTGTAATAGTATCGCTTAGCCAAGTTTCGCTAATTGCAAATATATCACAATTAGTACGTATTACAAATTCCTTGACCTCATTAAGTTTGTTGACAAGCGATCTAACGTTCAGGTGTACAAGCAAAACATTTGAAATAGCACGCCGTGCAGTGTCAGCAGATTCCCCTTGTGACTGCCCGCTTACTGAGCAGTCTGGCTCACTTGTAAAAAATGCTCTCCGTAGTCAATTTTTTGCCGTTCCACTTTTGCCTTTTTCATGTAAATTGGGCAATCGGATGACCAAGCCGCATGGCAACCATCGGAAATCTCCTGGCCCAACGTATCTTTGGCATACTTACAGTTCCCACAGCTTCTTGACTTAGCCTTGCACATCGAAACCTTATGTTTCTCAGCACACAAAGGACAGACAAGATCTCTTTTGCAGTCATCGGCTATATGATTGTACCCACAGCAGTTGTAGCATCTCAACAAATCAATAGCCTCGAACGCCCAACACGTATCCCAATAGATAGTGACTCGACCTTCTCTCATTATTTCGCCGAAAGTCTTGCCGTCAACCTCTGCAATAATGGTCTTTTTCGCCTTCTTGCCAACATGTAATATCTTAATTGTAGCTTCATCTCCTATGAAATCGTTTTGAGATTTTAGGTACTGAACTATCTTTTCGTTGTTTAAGTTCTCGGTAAGGCCAACCAGTTTCACCTTAGGCAGCTTCATACTCGAGATTTTCACATCAAAGTCATTTCCCAGCTTTTCAATAGCTTCACGCTTCAACTTCTCTGTTTGCTCACCGTTTTTACACTGCACAACTACTCCACCTTTGGCTACAGTTCTCATTGAGGACACAGCCGAGTTTATCGGATTAAGTTGTCCTTTCAAGATCTTAGCTGTATCCGCGCAACTCTTCTTAGCATCTTTCGGCTTAATTATCACCACCGGTCCATTAGTTGCATTATTATTATGTACTCCCTTCAGCTTACCAGCGTAAGAATCGTCGTGTCGTTGAGTCACCTTCTGCACGTATATACAGACAGGCACCTTGTTGTCACGTCCCTTAAAATAGCTCTAAACTGTAAATCAACTTATTGAAAAACTGCTTCAATTCCTTTATTCGTTTAGCTTGCGACGAAAGTGACTATAAAATTTTAAAATTAGAGTTTCTATATCAAAAATGATGTTGCCAATGCATTCTTTACGCAAGGCGATAATATTGGCATTTTGTTTTCTTAACCTATTGATACGTAGAGTGGAGTCCAAAATTAACACTCGTTTTGTCTGTTGAGTAACAAGCAACATTCTTCAACGAACTTCCGACGTTATCAATTCTTCAAAGAAGTAAAGAAGCACATAATTTAACACCTTCTGTAGGCACAAAAGTACGAATTTTGTTTATTGAACCGAAGTGGGTGTGGGGAATCCTAACACGCCTCCACGCCTGGACCGAATTATAACCTGCACGGTGGGCGTGTTTCAAGCGTTAGAAAGAGATGGGACGATCTCATCAGCGGCAAAAATTCAAACCGACCAGTCAGGGGATATATATCTTCGTTACATAGGCGTGGCTCGCCGCGATTACAGCGTTGTGGTTGGTCGATTGAGTACATACAGTTGGAAACATCCAAGGAGCGACCATACCATCAACTTCTTAAGCGTTAATGGGCTCATCTCTAAAATTCCAGGGCATTAGGCGTTTGCGGAAGTCTTACGCGCCAGGACGCAAAAAATGTAGGGCTGAATCAAGAATGTCCTGCGAAATCGAGGACAACTGACAACACTAATTGTAGCTTCTTTATTAAACGAGAGTTCATTTGAATGGTAGTAGTATTATCTTACCTTAGTTAGACCAACAATGTGCAAAAATCAGTTCTCACTGGCTTAAAAATCAGTTCTTACTGGCTTATATTAATATTTAAAACCAGACGGTATATCATAGGGTTGCAGCAACTGTCAATATTTCCCCACCCCAACTTTAAACGGCGCTTTGCATTAATATAAAAATATCCTTGTGCCCCTGGTATATTTTCTAACCACCCCTGAGCCGGGATCCCTTAATCCATGTGATGGATATTTTTTCGTTAGGCTGGATCAGGTCCTCCGTTTGGGCACATCACGTAATCGATTTAGTTAGGTCAGACCGGCCGCAACATTTTTCGGTCAATCGTGTTTTGCATGACCAGAATAATTTACCGGAAAACGGCCGAACCCTTCGGACCTAGCCATTAATGCCTTTGTAAACATAATCCCCGAGGGACACGTTAGAACGACTTCTAATTACGTCGATTTTCCGACGAGATTACAACTCAAACATAATAATGGCCCTAGCGGCCGATGGATACTTGCGGAGCACCAAATCTTGTTGTCGTTAGCCTGACTACTATGCAAACACTATCTTGCGATTTATCTTTGAAATCTATCTAGTTGTAGGTTATGTTTGTTGTCAATAAACCATAATGTTCATCGATTGCCAAATGACTATCTCAAACTATGGGGTGTAATCATATAAATTGTCACATGTATAAGGATATCTATGGGCTGTCAGTGGTTTGGCGTTGGCTAGCTGCCACATGTATAAGGTTATCTATGGGCTGTCAGTGGTTTGGCGTTGGCTAGCTGCCACATGTATAAGGTTATCTATGGGCTGTCAGTGGTTTGGCGTTGGCTAGCTGCCACATGTATAAGGTTATCTATGGGCTGTCAGTGGTTTGGCGTTGGCTAGCTGCCACATGTATAAGGTTATCTATGGGCTGTCAGTGGTTTGGCGTTGGCTAGCTGCCACATGTATAAGGTTATCTATGGGCTGTCACTGGTTTGGCGTTAGTGATGCCGAATATTATCTGCTAAGGGCCGCGGTAATACCGACCGCGCACTTTAAGCTACAATTGCGCCATCTGTCGACGGTCCTAATAACTACTGGTCACGCATGCGCAGTTTGATATCGGGCACCACATCGATAAACACAATATATATCTCCGTCTCACATTGTTGGAACCGAGACTACACATTGGCGCTATAGGACAAGCTCCGTATAATCCCTAATACGTATATGGGTGTAATATAGTCCAGTGCACGAAAAGTAAAGAAATGATGTCAGAAAGTTTAGAAATTTGGGAAAATGCCTCTTTCCTCTTACTAATTAACCATACAATTGTTTTTTGCATGTAATACATTACAAAATTGAGCTGGTATTTGCTTGAAAAGTTTGGGACTGCTGTTGAAGTTGTCAATATTTTTAGACAAACCTCAGGTCTCGTTATCTCTGTTTGAAGGTTTAAGAAACAGTCCCATGTATTTGATGCCATTCCTTTGTTACAATCTGGAAATTTTTAAGCATCTTAAATGAAAGCCCGTTGTTAATATTACAGATGTTATTGCTATTTTTGCATTGCACGGCACAAAAGGTAACTATATTTCAATGTATTAATAAAACTGCATTGAATATTTTTGCATTAAACAGAAAAAAATTTCTAATTTCTAAACACGATTTAAACTCAAAAGACGGTATAATTTAGTAATACAATTGACAATCTAAATTAGCAAGAAATTCTAAATAAAAAATTCCAACTATCCCAGAAACTTTTCCCGAAAAAAAAAATCCCAAAAAAATACGTTATATAGTTATATTAATAACTAAACATGCAAGAAAGTGTTTGTTAATTTAAACAGTTAAATATCTTCTAAGATAAAGTAGTAGTAAAACTAACAACTATCAAATCGCCGTAAAAGCAAATTTATATAAAATGTTGAAAATTTATTTACATTTATTGAGTACATTTTTATATTTTCAATTTCAAAATACTCTATCTTCAATAATAACATTGTCAACATGGAACTAACCATTGACGTAATAAAAATGACAGTATTAAATGCAATAAATTAGTATATTATGTTGTATGTAGTATGTTGTAATATTGTGCAATTCCTTTTATATTTATTAACATAAAAGTAGTTTCAAAATCACTTAAACTTAAATTTAGCAGACTTAATTACATTCCAATGTAGGTATTACATTAATTATGAATTAACGATTCAGCTTATAAATAAAAATATCATTATAAACCAACTGGAAATAGTAAGACACGCTCTGGAGTAATAAATTTTGTATGTATGCAGCGGAAACAAGCACGTGACTGACAAAGCCATTACATGGATAGGATATACTATACACTCCTTTAAATATTTGAAACTAATTTCAATATGCATCTATCCATTACTTAGTAAAAGCTTTTTATGGCTGATTTTTAACAACACTTGATTTAGAAATGATACAATAAAATTTGCTTTTCACATTTTCCAAGGAAAAACGTACACATAACACATGCTTTATAATTCCAATATAATGTAGGTAGGTACCCAGTTTTGTGTTTGCCAATTTTTCTAATGAACTATTTTTTTAAGTAGTCTCAAAAGCACCAACGTGACTTCAATTTTTGAAGACCCTCATACAACATACGTTAAGGCCTTATATGAACGTTTCTGGAGGAGTTTCAAAGGGTGTCCTTAAAATATGTGAGATTTTGGTAACTCAGTTCATATGAGGTATGAGATTGTTATAAAATATATGAGACTCATTTCAACATCACTAATATCACTGCAGTTTTGCATTATCCAAATGTATCAAAATTTTATTTTTTCACTGAATTTGTGAAATAATTAAACCAAAGTTCATTGAAAGAATGATACATTGAGTCTACTGTAGATTTCAAGAAAAACGACGACCATCTTTAATTTACTTCTGAACTATTTGTTTACAAAACTACAGACCCTTTTCCTAGAATATGCCACCTGACCTAGAATATGATAGGATTTTTTCAGGACGTGAAGGATGCCAGAAAGTTCAATAACAAACATCTTCTCTTCTTCAGTTTCATAACGATTCCTGAGATGTGGACGTTTAGTATAAAGCTACGGAATTTTTCCAATCACATAAATTCAAACACCTTGACCGTTACATGCGCCATGCATTACCCTCATCATTAAACGCGTCCATAAATTAGTAATAGAGATTGGGGATGGTGTCCAGCACGCTTATGCAATTAGCACCTCTTCGTAGTACCGACCAGTGGAGAATGCCATTGTTCAGCGTTAAATGCCTAACAAGATTAAAGGTGGATTGTGTTGATCGGGCATTCCAAAGATGTCCAGAAAACAAATCCCAGGTATGCGTCCACCAGAAAGGAAATTAGGGCCTTTTTAATACCTGTTAACATGACTTTTGACCCGACGTGTTCTCTAGCGCGCCGTGCTTACCGCAACTCGTTCGTTATATTATTCAACGGGTTGAATTTAAATTATCTCTCTCTTCTCGTATTGTAGCGCCGACTCTGCATTGTATAATTCGAACATAAATTGCGTGACCGCTCGCCGGCCCTTTTTATTTTTCCGACCACGTTACAGCGATAAAATTTGAACGACCGTGTTTACTGTTTATTTGGTTTTATGGGGACACAAAATAGTCGACCGTTGTTATTGTTATTATTATTTTAGGAGAGTGGACGTACTCATCTTCCTTTGACAACTAATTTGATTCGAATAAAGAAATACTGACTACCAATTGACCAAACAAATCTCTCCCTAGCATTAGTCATTAAAATAAGCCTTGATGTTGTACAATTTTTAAGAAAACTCTATGGAGATGATGTTCTGGTTTTGAAACTACTTTGTTTGAAGAACAAACTACACTAATATCATAGACGAAAATATCTCCCAACTATCTGTACCGCTGTCGGGGTATTCCTCAGGGATCAGTCCTTCGTCCCTTATTATTGATACAGCCATTGCGCAGACGATAACTAAGGTTGTGTCTCCATTCGCTCCAAGGCAGTCAATAATAGCCTGGACTCAATTAACGAGGACTTGACGCATATCCAACGCTGGGCAACAATAAACTCAGTGGTACTGAATGCTGAAACGCAACAGGTTCATTTTATCGGTAACGATGACGACGTTAAGGCAATGGAATGAGCAGGACTTGGGAGGTACACTGGAGTCGTCATAGTGATCGAGGGCAGAAATTATGGAATCGTCTTTGATCGTTATCGTAAGTCTGTGTTGAGTTTAGGCTATTGTTTCAACTTAAATTGGTTTTGAAATGAGCACCAGTTGTAAGTTTTAAGTTCTCATATGTTAGGGTATATATAATAGTTTATGGATCTATGGTTTATTAGACTTACCATAATTTTTTTGGGAATAAAATATAAAAAACTTGAAAAAACAATAAAGCGTGTTGTATTCTTTATTTTTGTTTTAATTTTTTGTCGCTTTCCATGTGTTCTTTTATATATTTCATCTTTATATATAATCCGAACACCACGACACTTATTTTGTCACATATTATTTCAATTTTGTTTTCATAGATGCCAAACTAGAAATCGACATAGACCAAATGAGAGACGTCATCAAACGGACCACGTCCGTAATCTAGAAAAAATAATCTAAATTACGTTTTAAATTTAGTTACTTGTTGACCCTCTACCCTCTCGTATTTGTCGCTTTCATGTCGGTACTTTTTTCTATTATAATATAACCTGCTTTAAACACCTCAGAAAATTTGGAGTATTCCATACAAAAATTTATTTTGCAGAATAATATTGCTCTTACTAGTGGAATCAAATTAGTCAGAGGCGTTAGTCATAGCCGTTATCTCGAAATCTGTTGGAAATACTCGAATTTTAACCACTTTTTTGTGGTAAATGTTCCAAATTTAAAGCACTGTAACCATTATACATAAAAAACGACGCTACTGATTTATTTAATAAATACTCTCGTTTGCTTAAATTAATAATTTGTGTATACAAGCAATATAATATGAATTTAAGTACTTGAGAGCATAATCTTACCAAAAAATTAGCAACCCAAACCTCAAAAAGATTTGATGTACGATAGAAAATTACGAACAACGTTTGAAAAAGTTTTCAATGAACCGGTTAGTGGAAGAACAAGGTAAGTCGAAGTCTGGAACCTAAAGAAAGCTGTATAATTCTGCAATTGTACATTTAACAGATTTGGTCAGCATATAAACAGTTGTAGTAAATAAATTTTCGGGAAAAAATCATTAAAAAAATAGTAATTAGCTAAAACATTAGGTGAACTTGACTATGACTTATTTGATGTATAAAAATCATCCTATGAGAAAGAATTCAAAATAAAAATCAATGACAACAAAATAAACAAACGTTACTATAGTCGTCATATTAGTTATCTTAAATTGATGTTTCTCATGAAGTACTATGATAGTAAAACTCCAAATCTTTACCTTCTATATATACTGAAACACTTAAGTCAGAGATTTTTTTTAAGTATGGTTTCACATACGCAGATTTTTTTGGACGCGTATTTACAGTTTCTTCTAATCAATTGAAAATAGTGTAGTAGGTTGACACAAGAAGAATAGTTTCTTTTTAATCGCAATGTTAGGAAACGATGACGGAAATGATTAAAGGTAATAATTATTTTTGAATAATGATAATAATTTCTGCTGCCACCAGTCATCTAATTATTTTCATACCCCCAGTTTATGGGTAAATACAACGATTAATTACCTATAATTTGACATATGAAGCACAGATATACAACAATTTCGGTCAAAGTTATAACATTTTTTCCATAGCCGCAGTCTCTTAATATATTTCAAACTTACACAGATAGTCGATGCAAGTTATTGCGATTTAGGCGTTGTTCACTAATTTCACTATGGAACGTAAAAGGATGAGTAACTAATCGAGACAATTTCAGCATCTACTCACTATGTGTATCTTTGGCAGTCTATACTGAATATTGCTACTTCTTGTGAGTACTGATCTGATTACTGATATAAAAGTTTGTTCAGAATTTGAACCGGGACATAGTACCAAACCGGCCGGGACGCTGGGACCGATGTCTCAAACAGGGACTGTCCCGGTCAAACCGGGACGTATGGTAAGCCTATGACGTTTATGGTTCTTTCCACTATCAGACTAACAGGAAACGACTTAAAAGATACTTGAAAGAGTGTCGAAAAGTGTAGTGAAAGAAGATGAAAATTGAACAATTAAGAGAAATGCCCACAATTCAGTTGCGAAATTGCCAGAAACCAGAAAACGACTCCGAACGTGCACGTTGAAGTTTGTTTTTCATTTTACAGCAAAACTGTCACATTGAGGCAATTTTAGCTTTTATACAATATTGTTCCTACTATTTTTATTTTAATTATTAAGATATCAACAAATAAAAAGCAAAAATAAATGTCCGCAAAATTATGCAATATCATGCAATTACTATTGAATAATTCTGTTATTTATTGACAGAATCTTAAAAAGACTATATAACCCAGTCAAATTAGACGAAAAAATCTGATGTGGCCATACTATTTAGCAGTGTCTCCCGACGCAAACGCAATTCCGTCATCTGTCAAATCCTGGCCAACTAGTTTTAATAAAGTACGAGCGATCCCCATCAAATAGAATTTGCTCGTGCAGGTAAACTATTAATTTTACCAGAAAATGTCATAACATAAATTGTACAAAATGTCCTCTACTTTAATTTACTATGTAACTATTTTGACGAAATTACAGCATAGGAATGTTCTTTTATTTCTACGAATGTTCGTACACTTGTTAATTATATGTTAAAAATGAGTGAATAAATGCTAATAAATAATTGTTTTATTATCAAATCTTTCAAATCGTATAAATTTTTGAAGTTGGTTGTGTTAAGACTATTATCATTTCATTTCTTCTTTATACCAAAATTAAATTTTCTAGAAGAATAAGATTCTTGATGGGCTATAAGTTCCCCTTTCAATCACTTTCGTACACCTTTCGTATTTCTTTAGACAATACAATAAAGCTTATTATTAATAGTAATACTTCAAAATGGTGTCTATATATTTGCGTTCGAGTGATGTTCCTTAGGCATCGACCGGGAAACTTCACCTGGTGATATATAGGTATAAATCGCACACCTACATGCTCGTAAATATCTGATGAACAGCGACAACCGTCCTAGTTAACGCGAGAGGTAATGCGTCACCCACAATTTATGGCGGGTTGATAATGGTTTTACACGTATGAGACGACAGGGATTAGTGCCGCACACTTTATCTATTCCGATGTTTACTTACACAGATATAAATCGCGATATTGTATACATCAATGCAATTTGGCAGTTGATAAATTTCTATACTACCTGCGTGTCGCAGCCTTTTACTCCCATAACATAAAGATAAAATGATTATATAGTGATCCAAATACAATTTAGGACTTGAGGATACTTTAATTTTCAAACATATCAGGTAAAACAAAGTTTAAAGTTTACTTTGAGATGTTTTTGAAGTTTCTAGAGTATTTGATTTATTAGCTATAATTTGCATACTTTTTATCCTGCATATAAAATAAATATATTTTTTTATTATATAAAAGTTTTTATTGTAAAATGACGTACAAAAATTTCATCGGTGTAAGTACTTCTCAAAAACTTAAACATAATACTTTCATGGTACCATTCGAACATTTTCGACAATATTTCCATTCCTTATTGCTCACTACAGAACACTTAATTTAAACTTTGAGTTGAATTCTTCCGTTTACGTCCCATTTCGACGGCTTCTTCAATTGTATCCGGCAGTTTGATTTTATTCGTTTCCGGAAAGAAAAACGATAATATTCCTGTAGAAAAGGCCATTATTCCAAAAAGCATTAGAGGTAACGATTCCCACACTCTAACCTACAAAAAAATGGTACTTAACATATCACATGAACATTAAACATACAGGGTGTATCCAATTCTCTATAGGCCTCATGGGAATACACCGCTGTCAACCAGTGACAGTTTGTAATGGATGTGAAATTAAAAACATATCTCCACTAATAAGCGATATTCTCATGATAAGCATTGAATTTGAAGCACCCTGTATATAATAAGGTAGGGACAATTACCAGTAAAGGTACTTGTGGCGCCACCATTGAGCCAATGCGCCCAAACATCGAGCAGGTCGCTAACAGCGAATGCCTGAGGCTTGTAGGAAACATTTCTGTCGTATACATGTATAATACTGTATAGGCAACGGTAACAAAGAATTTACCTATGAGGAAGAGAGCTAATCTGTATGTTGTTTGGTCTGAAAATAAAGGAACAAAGGTCAGTAGCCTCTTGTTTTTTTTTCGTATGTTCAAAATAACTCACCTTCCGGTATAAAAATAAACGCCAAACAAGCTATTCCACTTAATATAAAAGCCGGAGCTAATGTCAGTCTTCTACCTATCCTACTTAAAGTATAGTT
Source organism: Melinopterus prodromus (assembly GCA_964023965.1). Taxonomy (NCBI): domain Eukaryota; kingdom Metazoa; phylum Arthropoda; class Insecta; order Coleoptera; family Scarabaeidae; genus Melinopterus; species Melinopterus prodromus. Next base: position 5,363,391 of record OZ030398.1, read on the forward strand.
GCATAGAAAATATGCAGGTACTTCGATGAGGGCAACAGAGATGAAATTGGCGTACATGTTGCCTGATATTGAGACGGAATGTAAAGTTAAACCGTAGTAAACGAAGGTACAGCAGATCCAGGAGTATGAGCAGTTTATCAACCTAAAAACTAATCTTGGAGCCCTCAAGATGTGGAAGAAACTCTCCTCTTCTATTTCTTCGTCTTTTGTTATATTCAATTTTACTATGGCTGCTTCCGAAATTTCTGTTCCTAAGAAGGAAAAAAAACAGCTTGTAAGTTTTTTTTGAGGAACAACAAACCAATTGTATAATTTTCTAATTATTAACGAATAAACAAGCTACGATAGTATAGTAGACCCACAACCTGATAACGCTGACAAAGAATTGATAATCGCGGTAAGCTGACTGGCACAGCAAGCAAACATTCATGTAAATGCTGAACTAGACTTTTTAGTTTAAACAAACATCTCCACCAAGTCCCAAAACACTTCTGATAATCGCAAATTAGCACATTTAGCATATTTATATCAGTATGCAGTATTAACTGCCCCCACATGTTAAACAGTTTTAATTTAACCAAACACGCTTCTTACCATTCATTTTGGCTACTTTTCTCAGCACGGCTTTAGCTTTGTCCTTATAGCCTTTTGATAAGAGCCACCTGATGGACTCATGTGTCAACCAAATGTAAAATACGAAGAAAATGCCTGGAGTGTAAATGATGCGGAGCATGACTCGCCATGAAGGTGATACCCATGCAGCTAAGCCTAGTAAAACTTCTCCTAACGCAAAGGCGCATGCCAGTATGGTATTTCCGATCACCCTTTGCTCTGGTATTACTAACTCCATCGCTACAAAACGATAGAGACCATCGAATATCAAGTATTTATATAAAAAGTCAATTATTAATTCAATCTTGTTTCTTCTTACCCAAGATAAATGCAGCGCTATAGAAACCTGATCCCAAAGCAGTGTCCACGAATTCCATTACCAAATATGGTAGATATGAAGGCATAAATGATCTGATAATACCAGAGAAGCATGTTGCCAATCCGCCGAATATCATCATAAATTTGCGACCGTATCTGAAAATATAGTTTGGTGAGTAAGAGTTGTGTAAGAAAGACATGTTCGAAAAGTTACTTGTCAGAGAAGTAGCCATATATTGGGAGGCATACTAATTCGCCAATGTTACTGACAGTGCCCACAATGGTAAGCTTCCATAGATTTTCGTCGCAGGTGATGTTGAACTGCAAAATGCCGAGTAAAAATAGTACAATTACGAAAAGATACGTATTAGATCTAATGTTGAAGAGGCGACATATAAATAGGTCGTGTTAAAGAGTGAATATTTTTTCCAATCTGTATATAGAACGCCATTCAATTGAGGCATTAGCCTAACAATTGCCACTACTTGAAACATATAGTAATGCATTTTACGTGGCATCTAGCAGGCTTACGTTTATTGTAATTTTACTATTGTTCTTTATTCTTTATTAACATATTTGTAAGAGCATGGAATTAATTCTATTAATTGAAACTATGTGTTATTTTAATAAATCAGCCGATATACTTTACGACATAAATTGTTTCGAACTTGCTAACCTTTTTATTGCAAAAATTGTGTTTAGTGTAGAGTGTGGGTTTCCCATGTTTCCCAGATAATTAACAATTTTCAATTGTCTTTTTCTTACGTAATGCACCAGTTTTTATATTTCCATAACCACAAAATCAGCCATTAAAAATGTCGACGACGTCATAAGTATCAAACAATAGAAAGTGGGATATTAAATTTGATATGCAAATACGTATTTTGATCATTAAAAATCGACAAGGATAAACACTTTCAATTTCCATACCTCTGCCGCTAATATTTGTGTCGCGTCTAGCTTTGCTTAATAGTTTTCTTTTTCTATTTTCCTTTGTTTCATTAGCTTTCCAGATGGCTTTAAGTTTCTAAGGAACTTTATTGAAAACCAAACAAGTATGGAACGTTAGTTGTGGAAAAAACTGGGACACCTTGTATATCATCATTTATATCCAAATATAGAGGTCAATGTAAGCGGGATGTCGCAAGATGGTTATTTTAACCGGTCCCATATGGAAATTTATGTCTGATAATATGGGCAATTAAATGTTATCAAATACGAACTACGTTTACCTGTATTTTGCCTTAAACAGTTCGCAAACAAGTTTCTTTTTAAATTTATGGTAGGTAAATTTTTTTATCGTTACGTACGTATATATGTATAATATGTATATGTATACAGCCAGTATCAATAACTGCATGTGAAGATGAATGAAAAGCTAATATTTGACTGGTTATCTAAGAAAATATAACATCAGGTCCTACAATTCTCATGCTCCATCATTCACAGTATACCAAGGTTTGGACCAAGGCTTTTAAAAGGTCAAATGTCAAATGCATAATGGTTTTTTGACTAAATTGTTTTTAATAGTCGCATATTGTATTCAATAGGTAAGCATAAAGTACCTATCATTAGTTAAAACATACAAGCAGCCGGAAGTAAGCACTACCTATTTATTTCATATGATAAAATCTTATCTATTGAGAAAATATGCATTAATATTTGATTATAACTGGTTTGTTTTAAGAATTTTCGTACTAGTGTCATGATGCTCATAAAATTTAGAAAAATTGTTGCAGAACTTTCTTTCTGATGATATCCCTTTTTTTGCTTCCTTAACTCACCTATCATTAGAAACTAGCTCTTAGAAAATTATCCCTGAACTATCAGAATACGAATATCAAAAATCATATTAAACTTCACTTTAAATATTAGCTTCTATTACTCCCAGTAATTAAGCAGATACTTACTTCTCTGCCGATGGTGATGTCATCAGTTTCGTAAACAAAGTCATCACAAATCTCCAATTTGCTCTGGTCGAAGTATTCGGCGCCACAAGAGTTGTTCCCAACGTAATTTGCATTAATTGAGTATCGCAAACAATTGCTGGGATGATTGCCCTTCAATGGAACAGCGTGTTTCAACCAATCCGTGCGGAAAACAGCCTTGTCGTCGTCACAGTCGTCAATCCTACACCTACAACAAAAATCATAAAATTCAAATTTTAAACTCCTAAGAATTATTATTACAGTTACCTGTATTTGATGTCCCGCGCTGTAAAGATGTACCCCATGGGAAACACCGAAAACACCACCACGAAGCATATCAGAAACAGATTCCTTTTTTGAAAGGTACCAAAGTGGCCCAGGTCGCCCAGCAGTTTGTCCAAATTTAACGAGCTCATACTACTAACGCTTTTGTTATCTTTGATCAAGTGGTACGCGTTATCTGAATGAAAAAGTTACCTTTCGTTGGTTAAAAACTCATATGATAAGGTCAGGCCAATGAGACAAAAGACAATAATTAAATTTATTGCAACTCAACACACACGGTTTATAATTGAGGGCAACCGCATAGCAGTACTTTGCCTTCCGTTGAGACCAGTATACTATTTTTGTATTGAACGATGCAAAGAAACACTCAGAAGTTTTACATGTAGGGAATTTTATTTCGAGTTGGTAGTACAGGCATCCGTTGCGTTAAGGTGTCGCAATAACAGCCTCGACGCAGCTACTTGATAGTAGATGGCGCGACATGTATCAATCCGCTTTCTAAATTGTTGTTAAATCCAAACTGGTGTACAATTAATAGCTTTTGTACATTCCATTTTTTATTTTTTTATCAAACTATGCAAAGAAACGCGCAGAAATTTTACATGCAGGAAATTTTATTTCGAGTCGATAATACAGGCATCCATTGCTTTAAGGTGTCGCCATATTAGACACGACGCAGCTACTCGATAATAAATGGCGCGACCTATACAATTCCGCCTCCTAAATTGTTGTGGAATCCAAACCGGTGTTCAAGGAATAGTTTCTGTACATTCCAGTTTTTGCTAACGCGTTGGTAAACTCTTGAGTCGTGGGGAAGAATGAAGTGGGGACATTGTGGACGGTGGGGGGAAACCTGAAAGATAATAAGATCATATAAACAAAAAATAAAAAAAAACAAAAAAAAATTATTTGGCGTGCTGCTGAACTGCATATTAATTACGCAATATCCACTACTACTATACGATACAAGTCACTATTTCAGAACGTATCTCCGACTAACGTTCATCTTTTTGACCACGTTTACGTCATTAAGAACTAGGAAACAATACAACATAACTCAACCTGAAGGATCTAATGACGTTTAAAAGAACGATGATGTGGTGATCACAAAAACAAAAATATTGGAGAGAATTTTGTCTATCTCCGCATAGGAATTTATTTATTTATTAAAATAAAAGTAGTTAGCCAGGATTTGACAGATAAATAAATAATTAAATAAATAAAGAATTCCTTTACTAACTTAACAGACAACTTTTCACCTTTGCCCAAAAACTGTTTAACGATAATTTTTTCACATCTTCCCAGAGACCATTGTATAAATGACTGACCTGGTAATAGAATGACCGTTTATAAAGTTCAGTGCGATATAATATTGCTGCATGCAACACCCTAGTGTTATCCATCTTCAACCACCCCAAGTCGCCAAGCCCATTCGATACATGGTCATTCTTCCTCAATCCAAAAACAAACAGAACACATGCATTTTTTACATGCTGAACACGCTGCCTATCCGACGCCGTCAGGAAAAGACCGTACACGGTGAGATATAGTATAGTGAGATATTGTCAAAACATCAGCATTTGACACTACCGGTACTGTCATTAGACCAAAAATATTTGGAAAATCCTGGCGCACTATATAGTATTATATCACTGCAGAGGGAAACGTCCAATTCCTTTGAACCCTTTTGAACCAATAGCTTTTCAGCTCTTAAATTAGTCATGAAACTTCGAGATATGAAGTTTCGTCCCGATACCTTCAGTAGTTTCTCCGGAATCGTCTCTACAAAAATCGAGTATACACATACACATACACACACAGACATTTTTTCGTACCTTGGCCAAAAATGATCAGAGGGACCAAAACACCTATTTTCGCCAAAATCTCAATTTTTTTTTTGTGGCACGATTACAATACTTCATCATACTGCGTATGATAAAGTAAAAACGGGTCAAGACAGCATCAACATGCGGTGCTATCCCTGCGCCATCGTAGGCCAATTTACAACAGATTTAATTAAAGAGTCGCTGAATACAGGAGGAGTACCTAACTCTTGGAAAGTAGGCACCACTTTACCAATACAATTTTTTTTAAAGTAGACACCATGTTACCAATACAAAAAATTGTAAACACTACAAAATGTAAAGAGTTTTGGCCTATCAACATGTTGCGAAAACTGGAACAAATACGAGAAATCATTGTTAAACAACACCTCAGTAATTATTTAGATGAAAATGTAAATAATACTGACCGCTAATTGGAACGGTGAAGTAGAAGACTGGAACACAAAACTTGGCAAGGTTTAAGCTGTGGTGAGGTAAATTTACAATGTTAGAATAGCGAATTTTCCAATTAATGGAGAAATTATCCGTATTTCTACACAATGAGAGCAGATTTACCTTCCATAATCCGCAGAGGTTGTTTTATAAAAGGGGTGAGACTGCGGTTTTCTATGTACGCCATATCCGTGAAACCAACTGGGGTATTCGAACCGTTTCGGCAGTTGGCATGTTTTGTAAAAATCGGAAGTTTTCAGCAGTGGTTCGGAATCGCTACAATGCATCTTCTCTACACGCTTCTCTTCTCAACCAGGCTGCAACTGGCTGCAACGTGCAAAATTATAGTGACATTACTTTGAAGTTTACTAGCCAAGTGAGTTTCCTAGGTTCACGTATTGACCAAGCTTAGCCATGGAAACGCATGAAAGATTTGTCGTATTCATCACGGAATTGATTTTATTTTCCTAGTGTAGTTTTCACTTATGACTTATTTCGTTTAATTGACGAAAATTGATCATCGTTGAAACGTAATGATTTATATTTACTGTATCTTGCTTTAAAAAGTTATTTCCTGATACGATTGCAAAAATAGAAACATTTGGAGAAACAAATATTTATCAGAATTGCGTAATAGATGAAATCTATATTAAAGCACCCAACAACGCATATTTAACAGATGTTCTTAATTAAATAGAGATGGCCACCATCTGTCACCGCATTAAAATGTTAATCTTACCACTTTCAATAGAAAAATAACTATTAAAATTCGAATTTTAAACGTTCAAACTTTCATGTGGTCTGATTTATTTTTGGTCAGATATTTCAAACAAAAAAATTAAATCATTTTTATAATTTTCATTACAATCAAAGAGATCCAAAGATCACCACAACTCTATCTTTTAATTTTTCTTGGTTTTCCTTTATATTTTCTTGCATTTTCATGGTGTTACTAAAACATAATAATACGTAATAAATGTACGTTAATAGTATACATATCGATGACCGTCGTAAAAGAATTGTCAAAGCGAAAATAAAGTGAAAATTAAATAAATAATGTATGTGTGTGCCGTTGCCCGTTATGGATAATAACTCTTACAACTTTCTCTGCGGCAACCCGAGAATTAATGCGAACTATTAGTTTGCCAAATAAATACGCTGGACCACAGGTGCTGTTATGCGATGAAGGCAAGTGCTAAGTTTATGTGATCCTCATTCAAGATTCCGAATGTTTATTTTAGAGATTTGGAACTTTTTCTCGTCTATTGATAGAAACTGAATTGATAGTATTTGCATACGTCTACTCGGACACAAAATCAAAAACTAATCTTTTGAGGAATTTGAAATTTCTATATAAAGTTCACACTAAATAAAACTTCAGCAACCCTTTTAAAAACTGAGTCCTATCCTTATTCGGTATTGTTTCTATTGCCTACGTAATGAGAACGCTTCGTGGAGATTATTATTACAATAAAAAAAGTAACTTATAAGAAGTATGAGAACTCCTATTAAAGCGTCTGGAAATTAATATTATATAAGTACAAAGAATATTGCCAATACTAACTGCGTGCTATAGTAAAATCACTGTATTTCATCAGATGCGCAGTATTGTACTTATTTTTTAGCAAAAATCTATTACTTCATATTATTATTATACTATAAAAAGTGTAGCTCATTGATGTAAGATCCCGTTTAATTATGAATGGGTCTTTTAAAATGCATTTCTAGGAATTACAGTTTCTCTGAGGGTGGGGGGTTATATCGTTATAACTTATTTACTGACCCAAAAGGTATTATTTTGGTTATTATGGTTTTGGTGTACATATTAAACATTTTAAATAACGCACAACGCAAAACAGACAAACGAGTAGAACAAATGCAAAAATTATACTTATTGTTCTACAGTGTTGCCAAATGTAGTCTTATGACAACGTTTACGAAAACACAAACTTAAAAACAAAGTTTTTAGGCGAAAAATAACACCTACCGAAGAAAAATCTTCAATATTGTTCTTTATTCTAAATTGCAAGTTCTCCATCAATAGATTTCAAATAATTACACCAATCAAGAGATCGGATATCATGACTTTGGAGACTTGGTGATGACTCAATGAGCATGGTTCAACATTTTCGATTATAGATTGGCCACTGAGAGTTTTGTGAGGAACATTGCCACGTGTAGATTTTCAGCCAATTTATCCACACAGCAGGCACACGCCCTTTTAAATTAATAATAAAATTCACTGAGTTTAACGACAAAAGGGTTAATAACATGACGCAGTGAGAAAACAAAATATGGGTTACGTAATACTGAAATGGCAAATCACAATATGTAATGTATCGACCGTCGCATTTCCATATAATACACAATAATTTATGACCGTGCAACGCCGTTGCCATCTGGGGTACGAGTTTCTCTGCAACGTATTTTTTTTTTTGTGGCGAGTCTCCGATACTATTGATTCGTATGGCTACATATGAAGACTCTTCACTTCTTAAGACATGTCCACATTGTAGCAGCAAGAGGTGAAACTTATTCCAAGTTTTGTGGAAGCACAAACAAAGTCCAGCAATTTAAGGTGGGATTCGAAATAGGTAGGCCACCAAATATACCTCATAATTTTGAGGTCAGTATTTCGTGCTATTTCACCGAAATGATTAGGTATTGCCATTCAACTTATACGTCGAACAGAACTTGAAACCTTTGCCGATAATACAAAAAATATCCGGCTCAATTCTCTCGGGTCTAGGTCACTGATTCTACGATTGTTGATGGCTATGTCGTAGTCTTCTTACGTTTAACAAAAAAAACGCCGATATTCACAGAATTCGTCACCTATACATGACAGAATTGAGCTTGATATTTGTTGTATTATCGTCAAAGGTTTCAAGTTCTGTTCGACGTATAATTTGAATGGAAATACTTAATCATTTCGCTGAAATACTCAGAATAATATTATGATCAACCAGCACACCGTCTGAATAGGTTTGACCTGCTTCAAACCGTTTTGGATCGTCGGCGATAACATAATTTAAATTTAGAAAATGTTTCTTCTGGAATAAACTTGTTGTGATTTCTCCAAAATTCAATAATTTGACATGTTATTGAAATATTCATATAAACTGTAAAGCAAGTATGTATATTATATCGCTGAAATAAGTGTTGTAATTAATTATAGATATTTGTTTATTTTGGTTAGACACGTTGACAACTTCCTGGTGGAAAATTACATAATAATTACTTATTAGTCAGTTTTGTATTAATTTATTTTATTTCATAAATTTGATAACGATTTTAGATGTCAAAATAATAATATAATTTTTCTTTAAACTATATCCAACAATAATTATTATCGACGTATTAAGTAAACGTTAGGAAAATGAAAACTTATTAATACAATAAATATTGCATTGTGATTATCTAAACAAACTACGGTAGCTAATTTCTTAGGATAGGTATTTTTGGATTTAGTTTAATTTTGTAATAACTTGTTCAACATGAAACTAAATATTACTACAAGTTTTACTTAACAAATCAAGTCAAAAAAATTGGTTTTAGTTGTATACGCGCCCAGTATATTATTCTATTAATCTTAACAATTTGTTATGTTCGATTAACAATTGAAAAAAAGGAAAATAAGTCAAATATACTCATAAATACGTATGTAAAATAAAAACATTCGACATCGAACATTCGAGACATTGCACATCTGGTTTCACAACACCTTTCCAGTTCTCAAAACGCTGGCTGGCTGTACAAAAACGTGTTTTCTATGACCGTAAAATACGTTCTACGTCGCAGTTAGTTAGAATATTTTAGCAAAACGTGCCGGCAATGCTCCCCAGAAAAACACCTTTTCCTACTTGCAAGAAATAGTTTTCGGGTTAATACGTCTCAGTTTGGACAAGAAAATAACATCGTATGAAGTACGTATGTACAATATTGTACATGCAAATGGCTCGCAACATATAATACATGTGTAGTATATTACTAATATTTAGAGACCGACTTCTTTTTGTACAGTATAAAGTTAGTAAATAAGTAATACAATACTGCGCAAACCAAACATTAATGAAAATGAACATAAGTATTAAGTAAATTAAGTAAATAAATTAATCCCAAAGAAAAGGAACAAAGTGGTCTAAAATTTTGAAGACCAACATACAACATAGGTTGAGGCGTTTTCTGAATGTTTTGGGAGGAGCTCCTTTTTCAGCTTCCTTAAAATATATGAGATTTTGGTAACTCAATATAATAGAAGCCACCAAATAGCTTTGACGGCGAATAGAATTTCTTTAAACAAACGTAAATTAACTGATCCAATGTTTATAAATATTCCACTAGACTGAAATTATTAGAAGACTCAATTATCTGAAGAATGTACATATTTTCATTTAAGGGTAGTTTAAGGGTACTATGGTGGTGGGTTGCGGAGCGTCAAATATATATTAAGTAATCTTAAGTTTGTCCAAACCCCGAACAATTATTTGAAAAATACCAAAAAACGTCTTTTTCCCATGCATTTTGTCATGTAAACTGTCTTTACGTCTTTACTTTACGTTACATGGGAAAATGCAAAAGTAAACTATATTGGTATCTGTACATACAATGCACAAGCAAATCTAAATTAAGAAAATCAATATAAATTAAAAACTAATATAAAAAAAACACAAGAAAGCGAATGAATACATAAATCTCAATAAACTCCTCTACTTAATAACGAAATCTATTTTGTAAGATGCGCCACGCAAAATAGTTATTGCAGGCTCGAGTAACAAAATCCGTGCATTAAATTGTCATGGAAACGACATACCACACAACATGGAAGCACTAAATGTCACCATAGCAAACTCAAAGTAATATTAAGGCCAGAGTTCAAAACTGGTATACGACCCAAACGAAATTTTATGAGAAGTCAGTGGTAAATACCGAAGACCATATCGGTTTCATATACAGTAATTTCAAAGCTGGTCAAAGTTTCTCTTGACACCACAACTGTGTACGCACGTCCCGATTCGTCGGTCGGCCGTCGTTATTTGCTTTGTCTTCTGGGACAACAAGTGATGCTCATCCAAAAAATTAGCCTTAGGTAGAGAAACTGTTGGGTGTGATGAAACATGGTCATAAATTACAGTTGATATTTTCAAGACATAAACCGACGTTTCATTACTTGCGGTAGGTATAGTATATCTATGTACAACAACCACATTGAAAATCAATTGCTTTACGCTGTATTGTCGGCATGTCATCAAAATTACTCGAAAAATACCACGGATTCTCAATGCAAAGCTACGTAATTAGAAATTTAATTAATATGATCAGTAATTATAAAAAGAACTTTAATTTGAAGTCAATTCTGCTAATTATCTTCTTGCGTGTATAGTTATTGGCTACCACTTTCCGGTCTTTAATAAATTAGAAATATTAATAATAATAATGAAACGTTTACTTTCTTCTTTTTTCATCGTTCACTTGATCTACAACTCACTTCCGTTGCTAAATTCCACATATCGTTAGGTACTTTCATTTAATGTTCATCAAGTGTGAGCTATTATGGCAGTGAAAAATGTTTTATTTTCGCGTTCAAAAGCTATAACAATGCATTTTTCCTAGACGATTACAACAGAATTTATGTAACAGTCACATACATTTCTAATGGCTTTTCTAGAAACAGAAGATCCTCGAATATATGGAAGTAGAAGTATTGAATAACAACTAACACCACTTTAGATGAGGTAACATGTTCACTTGGGTAACACATCGCTCACATTGAGGATTCCAATGTGACAATTTCCTCTTTCCAATACTCTTGCGATGAGCTATGTGTTATATATGCTTAGTGGTATTTAAGTAGTTTTTATTGAATGAAATGGACTACATAATGCGGGTGTTATTCGTCCAAATAACGTCGCATATTATCAGCGTAGAATGGAAATTGGAGGGTTCCTGGTTCAAATCTAGGCGGAGGTGTTTTTTCCAAAAATAATCCTCACCTGGATTAATTTATGATTCGCCATTTATCAGAATATAATGGCATTGAATTATTAGTATGGTATTTGTCATTAAGTTTCTTATTTGCAATTATTTAAACAAATACAATAATCAATAATATGTAAAACCATTCGTTTAAACAGAAATATGGAATGATATGTACATCTTTTTCTATCGTTTGCAGTAATTATTATTAGTGGATTGATTGTAATTTATTAACTAATTTGCTATACAAATACTAATTGTCTATACAATTACCATTTTTGTAAACCTGTTTTATGTATATTACAATGACGTTTAAGAACTCTTTGTTAGACCAGTTAATAAATTACAACAAAAATTTCAAATTAGTTAACAAATTACGTAAATCTAGCCAATAATCTAACAATAATAAGTTCTACAGAAAGTAGCAAAGTATGTATGTACACCTAGTAGCATACAAGTAGGTATAATTTTTAAACAAATGGCATTTCTTTAAACTATTGCAAATCAGTTAATAAATTACAAAGGATCCAGTAATAACAATTTCAAATAAAATGATAAAAAAGTACGAGATATTGTAAATTTCATATTTACAGTGCTGCAGGGGATGGAGGAGGTAGTGAACCAAAAAGTAGTGACTGTGAATTTGTTCCTTGAGTAGTTCTGAACAATCTCTGATAATCTCCCGCAACATTCCTTCTAAATCCGACGTGACAAAAAAAAATAGGAAAAGGTGCATTTTTTCTATGTATTTTTCTCAAATCCTAGGGATTCTTTTTAAGGAAGAGGAATCAATTGGAATAAAGTTTTTCTTTGGGGCAGCAAGGTTTTTCAATATTGTTTACACTACCGAGTTCTAGAAATTTTTTTCTAACCTGCTGACGTGGATTGGCTCTTTTGCCGATCCTACTTGATGAGTTCCAATTCGATCTCCATTCCCAATCATCAATACTACGTACTTTAATTGTTGGTTGTTCTGACAGCGATTTAATTGTGTTAATAACATAAACAAAACAAAACCAGACAAATTGATAATTATTAACTATAATAGGCGGCAAAGAACAACTATTATGTGGAAAAAGAAATAATATTTCCAACAAATGCCTAACAAAACAATCACAGAACCTAATCAAAATTAAAACTAATCCAAATCAAAACTAAAACCAAATCCGAAATAAATCTCAAAGGAGATGAAGATCTTCAGAGAAAAAATGATCTCAAATCAAATTATAAACAAACTTACAAACAATAAGATTAAAATAACAAATCACCAACGAATGATACCGTCTAAACTTCGCTACCAAAATACTAATTGAGGTTAGTCTACTCCTAATGCATTTCAAAACTATGCCAATAATTAAATATCTGCAGCCTGGCACTTACAGCACCCTAATTGTCTTCAACAATTCATTATAATAATACAGCAATCAGCTTAACAATGGTATTGCTTAATCCGCAATTATATTCGAAGTTCAAAACGGAACATTTAACAACTACAACTCGTTAACGTCTAAAGATATACCCAGTCGCCAAGTAATACTTAGTAAATAAGGTCACCCAGTGAACAATACTTCAGTATCAGAAAAGAGCCCGTGAGAAATCGAAATCTGGTTATCTTAGACACGTCTTCGCATCGACAAAAGTGAAACCGGCGTATCGGCCATGGCGAGATGCAGATAATTGGCTGTCGTTTGTTTGCCATAATCGTTATCACTTGGTGGAATCGATCACGACAAGAGGCGACAAAAATGTTTTGGGCGTGCTTGCGACCCCTCCGTCCTGTACGTATGGGTACGCCCGCAGATAACCGCGACGAAAGAGGGTCACGGAGCATTGGAAGCTTCCCCATGGCTTACACTTCTTCAGCAGTTCGCATATCTTCAGTCCCGCCGCAACAATTGTAAGTGATAGGTGTTTAGGTGTGCTGTGCTTTTGCTCTGGGATTTCTTATTGGATCGACATGCACTTTGTAAGTGTTAATCAATAATTTCACTTGTCTGAGAACTAATTCCTTCATGGTTTTGCGAAATTGTGTATGACAAAAAAACTTTTGTTGTTAAATTTAGGACTTTTAAACAAGCCTCAAACGAATGATAAACAACGATGATAGTATTTGCTTTTTGATATAAAGTTTTGAGAGACCAGAAGTGACAGTAAACTTAAATTCACAACGAATAACCGCATATGATAAATTGTAAATTAACAGTAGATCATCAAAATCGTATCAAGTTGTATCTATGACAAGTAAATAGTTTCGAAGACGTGAATTTCTACTAGCTTCTACGATAAATGCAATATCGACCACATGAGTCAAAATTACTCACCCTGTATAAAGAAAATCAAAAGAAAAGAAAATTTTTATAAGGACACATCAAGAAATAAAAAGCTGGTAAAAATTGGATTCAATTTCCTTAGAATTTAGGTTTAGTAATGAACTTTAATATTAGCTGCAAATTTGATTGTTTAATAACAAAGACAAAATTGACCTTTTTGAGAAAAAATCAGGTATATCGTTCTTAAAGACACCCATCGTTTGGGTGTTATATCGTTCATTTACAAAACAAAGATTCATCATAAACGGTGATAAAATTGCCTGGAGTAATAACAATTTTGATGTATTTTGAAATATATAGTACAGCTTATAAGACAGTACCTAAATAGTGTGTCTACAAGTTTGTAGTAATGAAGAAACTTGACCCAGGTTGGGGTTGAATGAACAATGCATTACGTTAAGTTAATTTCTGTTGGTTTTGTTACATCAGGTAACTGGCAAAACTGTGTTCTACATAGTGATGTAAAATTACCGGTAATTTAAAATATGGTAATATTACCGGTAATATTACTGTAATATTACCCTGACGATAAATTACCCGTAATTTAATAGCTTGCAATACTACCGGTAATGTAACCAGTAATATTACCCTCAGGTCATATCCAGCGGCGCGGTATACCATCATGAGGGCTATTTTGAATTTGGGGGCCCCCATATACAATGTTGAATTAAAAAGAATTACTTTTTTATACAAAAACAATAAATACTAATAATATTGATATAACATTTCGGAACAATTAACAAAAATCATAAATATTAGGTAAGGTTTTTGCAACAACATTTAATATATGTACCTACATAATTATTTACAGTAACAACAGATTATTCTTCAGAATTACAAAATAACTAACAAATAGCTTAACAATTTAAAAAACTAAATTCGTTGTAAGTAAACCATATTATCTTAATAAATAAAGGGAATTCTTAACAAATAAATGTTTTTATTATTTTAAATATTTCAAGAATTGCGATAGTTCATTCTTAAATACGCGATCATCAATATATATATACATCTGTCCTCTGAATATGTACTTATTAAATTTGTGCTGCAATTTCATAGTTTTTTGCGATGTTACACATAATAAAATGTAATTTCCTATTTCTTTTTCTAACATTACCCAAGATTTCGATTCCATATCTTTAAAAAAATACAATTATTCCGAATGCCTTCTGCTATATCAGTTTTAACAAGATGGAACGTAACGTATCAATATCTGGTCCTCAAAGTTTAGAAGAAAGTAACTAAATAAAAGGTTTAGGAAAAGACTTAAGCTAGAAATTTGAATGACTTTTGAATATACAGACTTACGTGTGTTAATAATAATAAGGACTTAAGGACTTAAGGTTTACAGCATTTTGCCGATCGGAATTTATATTTTACAGACTATTTTGGAGCATTCAGCTTTACAGAATTGAATTCCAGAACAAAAGGAAAAGACTGAAAATCTCGAAGAATTCATAAAGTCTTTCTCTTCTACCTTAGCCAAGGGTTTCTCATTAGTCTCGTACAGTATTAGATATATGTAGTTTCTTTTATTGCAAAAAATATGAGTTTAACTGCCTCCACTCTCTTTGGGGCCCCATAGACAAGACTACTCTAAACTTTAATTTGTTATTCTTACTATGGTAATTTACTAATTACCTAATTGATTTATAGTTTATAAAATATTGATTTTGGTTTCGAACCGGCAGGAAAGAAAATGTAAAATTCACTATTCTTGATACGGTAATAAATTAGTTAAAGATTAGTTTGTGCCTCGCTTTTCTCCTATTTTCGCGTCTGATATAGATTATGTACCACCAGCGAAAATTAAAAAAAAATAGCAGTGGGTATATGTTTATATAGACTTTAATGCTTTTATGCACATACGTCAAAAATTGGAATTATTATGGTGATAAAAATTTTGTAATAACAATAACTTGAGTTTCAATCAACAAAGAACATTAAACCTTTGTTCAATAGAAATTACAATACCTATTAAGGACATTTAGTACTTAATTAAACATAAATCTAGGTTAGAAATTTTATTTTCTGTTAACTAATGCAATTGACAATTAATAGGCTAATAGTTAGTTCTTGATATCCTATTGGTTGGCCCCTAGATGCTAAAAAAGTTTAAAAAATAATCCTTCTTGTAAGCCTAACCAAACATGTTTTGGTATAATAATAATACAAACTGAGAAAACCACATATTAAAATATTAATGTCGCCGTTTAAAACGTCCATAATGCATTGACTGGCGTAGGATTCCAATTAGAGATCTCATAAAATAAGCTTAGACAACTAACGATTCAGTATATGCATCGTTCCATCTGGTTACCGTGACATTTAAAAGCCTTTTTATCGGAATAATTGGAAAATTATAGAGAAAATTAGTTGCGCCTCACGCATTAATAGAGGTACTTATCACCTTAATCCCTCCGGCAATATTATTATGTAAGGAGAAAATCTTCCAAGGAGACACTCGATAATACTTTTTTAGAATCAGGCATTTCCGGTAACAGTTCAATTATCTAGAGAAGCGGTGAAATTTTTTGACATAATAAATTGTTTTTAAATGCGAAATAGGGTGATTTGAAAACTGATAGGTTACAGCGCAACTTTGCTACAAAAATTAATAAATAAAAAAGTAGGTCTGTTTTAAAATGGAAAACGAATTTATAAGTCAGTCTTTATAACTAATATTTTGGCGATAATTTACAGCATTATATCAGCAATAAATATTACTAGACAATGATGCAGTTGGTATGACATATACGATCTGAATTCAGGTAATTATGTTGGCAAATGACTTTCACCCTACGCAATTTCAATTGCACAATCCTTTCAGGCGTACAATGCGAAATCGGCGATGCATTCTTGATCACTAGCGCGAAGTTTACGCCTCCCACAAGTGTTTATACCTTGAACAGTCAGCGTTCATAGTTCACGGGGTCGACTTTTGTTCACAATGGGTTTTCTTTCTTCCTCTGAGTAGATTACGAAGAGAGATTATACATTAACATGGCCACAATGATACCGAATCTTCTTGCGAGAGAAATTTACGAAGCATAGGCCAAAGAATAACTTGTGCTTAACGTACAATTATGTCTATTGTTATAGGTGCGTTTAAAAAATATAGGATACTGGAATAGTGTGCTAATTAGCGGATTTTAAATGAATGGCTTGAAGTGTTTTGTTAATTGACGATGATTAGATTTTAACGCATTGATAATTTGAATAATGGAGACGTCCGTCGGTTATTATGATTAGACGACAGCTGGTTGATAAAGCAAGTGTCAATTCAATTGTTGGTGGGTGATGTTATCTTCAAAAGTATTATAGGTTAAGGTTAAGACATGCGGGTAAAAAGTGAACAATTATTTTCTTGTGGTTGCAATTTTGTTGTTGTTGGTTTAGTTTGCAATAAATAGTTATTTAATATGTGAATACTGAAGATCAGGATGTGATGTGATTAGAGAGCCTACAGCACCATCTAACAATACAAGTTGTATAAGGTATGCACACTAACGACACATTTATTTGAATTAAAATTGAATTTATTTGATCAAAGTAAGCATATTTTTAAACCATTCTAAAGAAAAGTATTTTTTTACAAATTTGTGAAATGGAATTCATAATTGACTTTTATTTGTGTTTGTCTGTGTGTTGGAACCATGTTAGAACCATATACATACATGTATGATTCTGTGGACCTCGAGATCGTATCTAGCGTCAAATCACTCACCTTTTTTCAACAGGGCAGCGACTCTTTTGATTGTTGAGGCAAATTAATCAAACAAAGTTAGAACTATCTATTTAATTGCAATGTTTATTGAATATTGTAAGAACACAGATATAACACACGTATTAAATATATTTAGGTTAGTTGTATAATGTCAATTCTATCTTCAGCCTGATGTCATCAGTCAAATCTTGCGTGCTCGATGCGGTAAAGCAAAGTTCTGTTGAAACCCGTAGTGACGTGTGGTTATTATATTATTTCTGTAAATGCGATGTTTGTTATATGTGCCATCTTCTAAAAGGCTTGGAAAAATTCGACGTTAGTACCAGTGGTCGATAACGTCCTTCTTACTTGATTTTTCATTCAAATTTTATTGATCAAACCGTCGTAGTTAATCTGCACGACTGCAATAACATATGTTATACCGTATTGAATACCCTACAAAATAACAAAAAGTTTTCCCACACTTCAAGAAACTGACTGAAAATATATTACATTGATAAGCAGATCCCAATTTATAACAATAAATTTATCATTTCCAAATTTTAACCTTTGTTCTGACATGTTTCTTTGGATACATTCAATCTAAAAAGCACATAATTAATTAACTTGGCTAGCTATTATTATAAATATTCACCAAAAGCCTTTCATCCAGAGCTAATTTCGTCGTTGGGTACTTATTAAGAAAGGTATCCATAACAGTATCCTGAAAATATAGCAGTTAATAATTAATAATGAGGCATTGCTCGCTGATCGATTTTCTCTACCACTTTTAAAAGAGTCTCTCCTTTTGTACATGTATATGCTGCACACAGATAACCCAGTATGGCAACATATATCATAGAAAATTCATCTGGAGACCATGCATCTCCCGTAATAACTTTCCAGGTAAATACAAATATTAGTAAGAAACTTAATATCATCAAATTCAAGATATGAACGGGAAGTATGTAGTATGCCAATGTATTGTATGACTCCAAACTAGCATACAGGCGTCTCCTAAATGCCATAAACTCTTTTATATCATCAGAAATGTTCTCGTTGGCCAGCAACCTACTGTTCAATATCTTTCTCAAGTAGGCATATCCATCTTCCAGAATCACTTTATGAAAGTTAGGTATTGTTACAGCCATAATGGTCAATGTAACTGATGAAACTTCCGCTGAGCAGTTTAACACGTCGGCTAACCAATTGTCATTGTAAAAATAATAAGCAAAAACTAAATGACATAGTGGCACAAAAATAACGCAACTGGTATAAATCATGCATTCACAGTAAAATCTCCTTTTGTTACTGTTGCGTGGTCTATAAAAGTTAGAGTGTTGTAAATCCAACATATTTTCGATACATCGTGCGTGTGCTTTAATATTTAAGTTTACCAACAGACTAGCACAACCATCAAAGGTCAGCATTATATGAACGAAATCTATGAATATTTGAACAATATATGTAGACCCCTTCTGAATGTGTCTTGAAATTGTTGACATGAGGTGCAGAAGCATAAGTATAGAATAGAAAATGCTCCAAAGAAGTAGGTATTTGTTAGTCCTGATCGTGTATGTATAATATTGACCATGACCGCAATTTACTAATATCGGAAAGCAACCATTTAGCTGGAGCAATCTTATATATGGCTTACCCAAGCAAATGAAGCAATTTCTCGAAAATGTCATTGTTCACCGTTTGATGATACTGCTCATACTGAACCAAATTAGAATACAGTTCCATGTCAACATCGTTGTGTATCGATTGCACTGATATATCAAATAAATCATTTACAATTATAAACTATTGACACTGCAATACAATTCTGTGAAATAATAAATACTTTATGTTGAACGCATACGATCCACTGATTTCCATCTGAAACAAATGGTATATACAACCATAGATGCATTATTCTAACTTTTTTCCCCGCTGCACAAATTTACATTTTGTCATCCATAAGCCATAAATGTACTAATCAATAATAAATCTTATTATTTGTTTAGACTATCTTATTACTTTATCATACGCAGTATGATAAAGTATTGTAATCGTGTCGAAAAGAAAAAATTAGATTTTAGCGAAAATGGGTCATTTTGGGTCCCCTGAACATTTTTGACAGTATGTGTGCACTCGATTTCTGTGGCGACGATTTTGGAAAAACTACTAAAGGTATCGGGACGAGACTTGATAATTAAAAGTTTATGACCAAACTTAGAGCTGCAAAGCGTTTTGGTCAAAAGGGTCCAAAGCAACTGGATGTTTCCTCTAAGCCTTTTTCAAGGAAGCCGCCATTTCTGTAGTTTCGTCAAAATAGTTAAATAATAAATTAAAGTAGAGGAAATTCTGAATAATTTATGTCTACGACATTTTTTGGTGAAATTAATAGTTTGCTGCAAGAGCAAATTCTATTTGATCGAGATCGCTCGCATCTGCATTGATATAATACTATATATTAAGCCAGGATTTTCCAAATATTTTCAGTCTAATTACAGTACCGATAGTGAAATGCTGATGTTTTGACAATATCTCACAACATCTACTGTCAATAGTATCAAAAGATCTCATATTCTGATACAGTGTGCGGTCCTTGCCTGACGGCGCGGCGTCGGAGAGGCAGCGTGTTCCGCGCGTCCAAAATGCATGTGTTCTGTTCTGTTTGTTTTTGGTTTGAGGAAGTATGATCAATTATCGAATGGGCTGGGCGACCTGGGGTGATTGAACATGGATGCAGCAATATTATATCAGAAGTTGCTATCCACGAGGATCCCACAATACCTCATGCGGAGGATACGCTATAGAACGGATGTCCATAACCTTAATTTAAGATTCAGGGGTTTGTTTGCGCCACCTGCCCATCGCACTGAGCTGTATAAACGGTCATTCTCTTGCCAGGTCAGTCACATATACAATGGTCTAGGGGAATATGAAAAAAAAATCGTTAAACAGTTTTGGGGGAAAGGTGATTTGTTGTCTGTTTGCTTAACTGGACTTTAAGCATTGAGCGCACATCGGAGGCTGTTTTAATTTATTTTTTTATGGGCATGTGCGATATTTTTTTGAGTGGGATTTGCTACAATTACGTGTAATTAGACACTAAAGTAATTTTTTGTTTGTTTTTGTTTTGATAAGTTCTCGGAATTATTGTTACATTAGAAAATAACCTGCTTCCGGGTTATGCCGTGTGTCAAGATTTGTTAATGCTGCAGCATTAACAAATCTTAACATACGGCATAACCCGGAAGCAGTTTATTTTCTAAATGATTCTGGCCGTGAAAGCCTACGTACTTATTTATTGTTATATTATTGGTACAATTATGTCTTAGTTCTAGTTTGCGTAAGGCGTTGAGTGAAAGAGCAAGGCAATTTAGAAACAAGTGTGCTGAACTCAGCCCTAAATATAAATATTATTTTGTTGCATTTAATATTGTTTTATGTTAATAAAGGAATTATCTATTTATTTAATTATTTATATTTCTATCAAATCCTGGCTAGCTAGCATTATTTTAATGTTGACACGACTACTCTCAAACAAATAGAGTCTCATGCCGCTAAACTATTAATTTTATATATTGTATGTTAAAGTCATGTGCCTGGCCACATCAGACTTTTTGTTCTGCAGAAATCTTATGTCTGGTTTTTCAATTTGTTTTAAACGCTAGAAATTATTTTCACAAATTCGACAAACTGGGTATTATTATTATTAATTTTACGATACATTTAAATTTATTAATTTTCTTCAGCGCGCTTCTAAACAACAACAAAAAACATGCAAATCAAGATATGTTCATTATCATGTTTTTTGTATTTTATAAATTGTCAGTCTTGCACTTTAATAAAGAGTAATTTGTCTGCAGTGAAGAGATATTCTATTTGGGAAAATTATGGTAACATTGGAAACATAACGTCCATTGTTTGCGCGAGTGGCAAAACAAATCGGTCAAAATGATAATGCGGTTGTTTCCGAAAATTATCGTTAAAACCGTGCTTTTTTTATGTAATTAACTGCAAAATCATGGGTGAGTAAATACGAGAAAAGAACTTGCTTCCACGAACAACTCTTTGTCATAGGTGAAAATTTAGAATTTTTTCAACAAAATGGGTTGAGTGACTTTAACCTTCAATTTTAAAGTTGCGTTCTCATGCAAGCAAAACTACTTATTATAAAAGTTATTTAGATAACGGGTTCGTCTTAATTCCTTATAAAAGTCAACCGATTTGTTGAAGTCACATTGGAATAATTATGTCTATATTAATAACCAAAAAAGTATTATATCTATTTTTGTCACAATAAAATGCAATATTTAACCATAATAATTTTTATTGAAGAGTAGTTGTCACATAGATAAATAACACACATGCATAAAATGTAAAATTTCCGAGTTATCATGCTGTCATCAACAAAATCTACCGTGGTCGGTGCAGTACCAAAGTTCTTCTGAAAAGCGTATTGCTGTCTGCTAGACATAATATGTACCTATTGTTTCTGTGTCAGTCAAGTATTTTATGTAATCAAAGTAACCTAGTTAATCTGCAGGAGTGAAATAATATATGTTATGCCATATTGAATTCCCTACAAAATAGCAAAAGTTTTCGCACACTCCAAGAATTTGAAGATTGAAAATATATTACATTGACAAATAAGTTCCAATTTGCCACACCAAGTTCCCCGCTTCCAAGTTTTAACTTTTGTTCTGAAATGTGTGTTTGGAGACATTCGCACTGAAAATTACATAATTAATAAACGGAACAAAGAATTCCATCATAATTATTCACCAAGAGCCTTTCATCGAGAGCTAGTTTGGTCGTTGAATACTTGTTAAGAAAGGTATCCATTATAGTATCCTGAAAATATAACAGTTCATAAATAAACGAGGTATTCCAAGCTGATTGATAATTCCTACCACTTTTGACAGAATATCTCCTTTTGCACATGCTAATGCTGAATAAAGATAACCCGATATGGCCATAATTATTACAGAAAAATCATCTGAAGACCAATTATCTCCCCTAATAGCTTTCCAGGTAAATATACATAATATAAGGAAACTTATCATCATAAAATTCAAGATATGAAGAGGAAATAAGTAAATTCCCATTATATTGAAAGACTCCAAACTAGCATAAATTCGGCCTCTAAATGCGATAAACTCTTTGATAACATGAGAAATATTTCCTTTGGCCTGCAACCTACTTTCCAATATATTTATCAAGTAAACATATCCATCTTCCAAAATTACTTTATGAAAGTTGGCTATTATTGCACACATGGCGGTCACGGAAAGTGATAAAACGGCCGCAAAGAATTTTAACATGCCAGTTATCCAATCGTCGTTGCAAAAACAATAAGTAAAAACTAAAAAACACAGTGGACCAAAAATGGCGCCGTTGGCGCAAATCATGCATTCCCGGTAGAATCTTCTTTTGGTACTGTTACGAGGCCTGTAGATCTTCGAGTGTTGTAGTTCCAACATACTATCTATAACCTTTGAAAATGCTTTAATATTTAAGTTCAACGCTAACAGACCAACCAGGCAGTCAAAAGTCAAAGTTATGTGAACGAAATCTATTAACATTGGAATAATATCAGTTGACCCCTTATGAATGCATCGTGAAATTGATATTAGGTGCAAGAACATAACCACCACATAGAATATGCTCCAAGCAATTTGGTATTTAGTAATCTTGATCGTGTAACAATTATATTCGCCGTGATCGCAATAAACCAATAATGGGAAGCAGCCATTTAGCTGGCCCAATCTCACAAATGGCTTACCTAAGCATACGAAGCAATGTCTTGTAACTGACATTGTTCACCCACTGATGTTCATGCTAAACTGAGCCACAACACAATAGATTTCCAGGTTACCATCGTTGTGCATCGATCACTGTGGACATCAAAATAAATAATTCACAAATTATAAACTATTAACAAATCCAATACAATTATACGAAAGAAATCATTTCTGTGCTTTGTTTTGGAATATTGTTTGTTTAGCAGAAAGAACGTCTATTTGCAAGTGGAAGAATTTTAGAAGTATACAAAGGTCGCATTTCATAATTTCTTTGTCGAGAAAACCGACCTCACGACTTCTTTGAGAGTAGGTACTAGAAATTGAGAGATATACAAAGTATCATGATTTAAAGGTTGTTAGCAACATACTTCTCACAGTTTGTCGTACCACGGATACAAACTGTTTTCCTCCGAGGCGAGCAACCCCTAAATATAAACTGCTGCGTAAATTTCATGCGTCAAATTGAAGCACATGTTTCACCATTTTACGAATCCGCAGATTTATTTAAAAAACTGAACAAAAAAAATATCTCTTGATGAATAGGTACTTAATACCAAGAGCCCTAAAATCGTGTGCTCATGAGTAACCAGAGTAGCTACAATCAGCTGAAATCTTGCCCTAAACTCATCTCTCGTGCTTTTTGTGCTAAGAATCAGCCTCTCATCAACAGTAAATGGTTTACGTCTTTCATTAGCTCTCTCTTCCAAAAAGTATATTCGACATACCACATACCATCGTCAAAATATTCATTGTCGTAACAACATTTACACTAGCAACTTTCCTCTCTTCGTCTGCAAACAGATCACTCCTCACATCTGCACCGAGATGATGACACAGGGAAAGTTTTCTATTATTTTAATTCGAGGAGCCAGAGAACATCGTACGAATTTCACCTGACATGTCATCGGGGTCACGTACAACAAGCCACACATCAACCCATAGCTCCGCCACTAGAAATATACGTGACATTTTGTCTGCTGTGGTACCGCAATGCAGAATTTTCAATGCCTAGGTCGCATGCAGCGCTTATTTATCGTCCATTGTAACTGCTTTTGCATTCCCGCAGACTGATCACGTTTCCTCGCAGTGCAATCATGCAGACGCTCTTCAATTGCAAGTTTGCGATACCATCGTACGCTTTCTTTTGCGTCGTCCCCCTATAAATATTCAAGAAGAATTTTCCTGGCCTTTTAAACAGTTGTTCGGTACATGGAAAGTGCGTTTTCACTGTAAGTTGTTGTTAAGAGTTGTAGTTCCCACTTGTAATATCATTGTTGCAACAGTCGTAACTTGAGGAAGTGATTTGCCAATCATTCATGTACCATCGTAATTGCTTAGGATGTGTAAATAAAAAATTGTTTAATCAATGTAGATAGAAGTTCGAGATACCTTGTGGAGTGCTGAAGAAACAAAGCGCAAAATGTTGAGATTTGACACAAGAGTGGACAGTTATCGAAATCAAAGGCAATACTTTGATTTCGATTTAGTTATTCTTTGAACAGATATCAAGCATTCCTTTTTTTTTTTTTAAAGAAACTGAATTTGTTCCAGTTATAAAAACAAATGTTTAAAAGAAGAAAGCATTAAATTTTGCCCAAAGCAATAAAAAGTACGGTATTGTATATTTCTTTAATGTATCAATTGATGACGTATAGTCCTCAATCAAATATAGTCCATCTATTGTAGGTGTCCACATAAAGAGAACATTTTGTTTGATTTGACTAGAAAAACAAGTATTGTTTAAATATATTTGTTTTGTTTGAATTCAAAGAACATTTGTTCCTATCTAAGTAACAGAAAAATAATGTTGACGAAAATTTTGAATGTGTTTGGTTAATTTATTTTCGTAATTTTCTTAAACACAATTTGTTTATTACACATAATCACCAATCATAACTAAATCAAAGGTATACTGATTTGCATTCAGCTATTTTGTGATAGTTGTTTGAATAAATAGAACTCCATTCTCTCTCTAACTTCACCTCGGGATTGGGATAAGACATCCTATCTCGGGCTAATGGTATCGAGGGAACAGTTGCTTTGGATTGTTTGAGCTGGTAATAACGTCCTATATTTTTATTTGCAGTAGCAATGCCTTTATTTTCATCTTGAATATACTTTAATTGTCTTACATCATTTGGTAGGTTCTTGTACATTGTCACTGTATTGCCTTGAATAAAGAGAGAATAAAGAGAAGTTCTAGATCTGTCTGATCGAATGTGTGTCATGTTTCTTGTTTTGTGTCTATGGATTTGATCTGATTTTGTTAGTTTTACCTCAGTTTTTATAGTTTGTTTGAAAATTTTGTAAATAAGTATTATTTTGTGAAGGATTGTGTACATCATGTGTCGGTGTTCTTCTGTCAAAGGAATATAGTGTCTTGAGTATTTTATTTTGTTGTAAGTACATATTTGCAATTTGGTTATGTTGTCCTGCTTTGTTTCACCCCAGATATTTATCATATAGTTCATGTTTAATACGTATAGGCAATTGAAAATCGCCTTTCTGAGAAATTCAGGAATGAGGTGTTTTACTTTATAAAGTGCAGCTATTGTCTTTGCGTTGTTGGTTCTTAGTTTGTCAATGTGTGCGTCCCAGCTGAGGTTGTCTCTTATTAATAGGCCCAAATATTCGACTTTCTTAGTTTGTGTAATAAGCGTGTTATTGAATACTATATTTAGATGTACGTCTTGTTTCTTGCCTGTAAATATCATATACTCCGTCTTTTTTTCGTTAATGGTTAGTAGATGGGAATTGAACCAAGACTTCATCATCTGTATGTCCTCGCTTATTGCACTTTGTAGTTGTCCTTCGGTTTTTGCGGAGTAAAGGGTGCAAGTGTCATCAGCATACATGTATGCCGAGCCTTTCAGAGGTAATTCCAACAAATCATTTGTGTAAAGAATGTACAAAGATGGTGGTAAAATTCCTCCTTGTGGCATCCCATACTCCGCATAGGCAGTTTGGCTGCAGCTCTTGTTTATTTTGGTAATCCCTCTACGCCGATTTTGTTGAGCTTTTCTATTATTTTGTTTTTCGATATTGTATCGGCCTTTGTTAAGTCAATAAATATGCACACTGCAATCTCTTTCTTATCTAATCGTTGTTTTGTATCATTTATTAGCTCTAAAGCGTTGTTTTTTGCTAATTATTTTGTTTTTATTTAACTGGTAGCTCAATCTCGTTTGCAATACTTTCTCGATTATTTTGCTAAGGGTCGAGGTTAGGGCAATTCGACGATAATTTTAAGATTTATTCCTCTCTCCGTTCTTGTATATGGGGGTGATTATTGTTTTCTTCATATATTCTGGATATATTCCGGTCTCGGGGACATCGTTGATTAGGCGTAAAAAGGTGTTTTTAATATGTTTCCATGTTCTCTTGTTGTGTTGGTTGATATATTGTCAAATCCGGGTGCTTTATTTTCTTTCAATTCCTGAATTATTTCTTCTGTCTCCTTTACGTTTGTTGAATTGTGCTTTTTCGTATATTCTATTATTTGTATTACTTGCAGGTGTCTGAATTTGTTGTGGTTGACGTGCATTTAATTGTGTTATCGCGAGTATCCTTCCTATGGTGGCAAAGTAGTTATTGATCTCAGTGGCTCCTTCTTCAGGATTATTTGTTTCATTTCCATTTTGTGTTATCATTTTGACAATCTACTCATCGGATCTTGTTTTTCTGTTGAGTTGTGTGTTTACATGATTCCACAATTTTCCTTGATTGTTTTTATTGATATTAAACAGTTTTTTTGACGTAATTTATTTTTGTTTCTTTAATATATTTTTTTGCTTTTTTTCTGTTGAAGATATCATTTTTTAAAACTTGCCTCGTGACACTATCTATACTGTATATGAGGTGGTTTGTATAGAAGAGTTATGGCTATGTTTCAATTTTTATAACATCAATTTCTTCGATAGTTTTCTTCATTAGTAGTTTGTAGTTGATTCCAGGTTTTATGTATACTGCGTGATAAGATAAATAAACATGACAGATCAACAAAATATGAGCCACAATTTACACAAATAGGTTAATAATATCTATGTTAGAGCAGTTATATCAGTATAAACATATTTGATGAGAAAAATGCAAATAAGTCTACTATCATTTTTAAAGCTTGACTTGATTCAGTTCAAATATCTACAGTCTACATTGTTTGCGACTGTACTATATGAGCACTTCTTACATTTAATAAAAATACGTAAAATCATGTATTTACGGAAGTTATTCCAGCAGTTTGTTCATCCCAAACACTAACCTTTAAATGCTACACGGAGGCCCATAAATGCTACACAACTCGCGAAAGCAAGCCCACACTAATACAGTAATTAAAGTTCCTTTAAGAGCCGGTTAATGTTCGCGGCGAGCACGACTAACAAAAGAATGCAATTAGATTAACTCGAGGAAGAACTTCCAGTCTTAAAAACACCTTACGTCCTTTACCAACCTCGCTCAAGCTGCAAACGAAAAGTGAAAACGTTCAAAACCTGGCACATGTCTTTGCGCGTTTCTTCATAGGAAATTCATTAATTGTTGTGAGGTGTTTTATGGCTTCAATAAGTGTGTCGTTACTCGCCAGGGGCATCTTCAATGAAGAATACAGTACATCTCAAGAGTACACTACGCCGCGACAAGCTTTTGCTTTCACTAAGGTCATGAATCTCTACGTTCTCACTAGCAGGATCAATTTTCTTCTGGAATTTCTACGTTAAGTGCATTACGGCTGCTGTTCTTTACTGGTTTGTTATGAGTTTATGACCTAGATCTAACGCATCATCTTTCACCTTATTATCTATAGACTACCATGTGATTTACTGGTAACAAAAATGTTATAATATTGTTGGTGTGTATAGTAGTTCTTGGTCTGACCATCGTGGCTACAAATCACTCTAATCTACGATTCAATTACCAATTAATTGGATTAATTAACAATTAGAGAAACAGGCTTCCCAAGTCCTTTCGTCCGCATCTTAAATAAGCTGTATTTAAAAAGAAACAAAGCTGTTTTACATTATTCCTTATAAGCGAACAACTTAATCTACATATAACCATATAAACGTACAGTTATTGTACGACCCAAACAAGGAAGAACATATGTTCTTCGTTCTTGAAAGAGCTGTAATTGTGATTACGTGTTATTATGAATAGTCACGATCTCATGCAAATACTGATGTATCAGGCGAAATATAGATATATATTTTTGGTTTGGATGATCGTATCTATTGGTTTTCACGCTATGGTGTGGCGTCAATCATAATCATCATTAGATGCAATTCAGTGTCGGCACAATGGTCGACAAATGTTAATTCCATTAATAGCTACAGAACTTTCGCGCAAACTTTCTTACGGTATATACCCCAAGCCATATTGTCCGTGGAAGTTCCCATACTTTATGCTCGTCAAACCGAAATTAACTTACATCAACTCAAATACACCGAATAATAGAATTACGCCAGTCTCGTCCTTAATTAATTATTGTCATTAAATTAAAATTCATTTTCATTGTTCTAGATCCACTTCGTAGTCCTTGGTGCCTTTCTGGCTGGTGTTCGAACAAAAGAAGATAACTCCAATGCATTGACGTTGGAACAGAAAACCCACGACTCCAACCTAAGGAAGGCGCTCTTGAAGGCACTTACAGAACTGGAGAATGACAGCAATGGAAAATCCAATGAAGAACAAACAATTGAAAAAGCGACAGCGTCAGCTATAAGCATTGTTGATGCTGCACCAACAGAAAAGACGAAAGAAATCCAAGAGAAGAAGCAAATTGTATTTATACAAAAAAGCAGTGGCGTACAGCATAAACCAATAACCTCTTTTATACCAGCGGGATTCAACCAAACTGAACAAATCCTTACTAGCGCATCCAATAGTTACTCCTCAAATAAACTCGAGAATACGTCTCCAAATTCAATAAACGACAAATTAACAAAGATAGATTTGTCGTCGCCCACACCCACAGTAGAAACTCCAACCACAGAAGAAAGCCAAGCTAAGGTCGAAGATGTTCAATTTTTCTCCGCACCTCTAGTAGCGGCTTTCACAGTACACCAAGATGAGCGTGGTCTACCCAAAAGCGTGGAACCAATCTACAAATCATCATCAAATGTATTACCAGTGGTTACCAACTATATTGACGACCAGAAATACCAATTCCAACAAGACTACTACAGGCAGGAGCAACTGAAGCAAGAACAGTTCAGGCAACAATTGGCTATACAAGATAAACAAAGAGCCTTGGAAGAACAACTTTACCGTTTACAGAAGCAACAGAGGGAACAGCAGGAATTCTTGTTGAAGCAACAGCAGGTAATCCGAGACCAAGAGAGGAAATTACTCGAAGAAAGAGAACGGAATAGGCTGAATGACAAACCATTCGTTCCTATACTACCAACTCACGTCAACCACAACCAAATCGAAACTGTTAATAACTTCCATCCTGCAAACAACCAATTCAGTACGCAGAATCCACTAAAACCAACGGTGGTATCGTTCCAAACCAGTGTTTCCGTTGATCACGCTAATTTGAATAAAGGTAATCACTTACCTCTTAACGCTCAGCAATTACCAGTCAAGAATTTTGTTGACTTCAGACAATCACCATACCAGAACTTTAATCATGTCCAATCAGTACTGACACCTCCACAATCCACTGCTAGTCACCATTTTAATATCCCTAATAACATTAACGTACCGCAAAATATAAGGAACTATCGACATGAACCTTCAACAGGAAACTTTGTCAATGATTTTGGATATAATAGACCAACGTTTGGTAACGTGGCCATTCAACCGTCTGTTCAGCTATCAAATGTCCGTTTTCTGAGGTCAAACGTGGAGAGCTTTCAAGCATTGCCTGGGGCATTCCCAGCTCACCAGCCTGTTGTCAATCAGCAGTTGAAGAACCTCTTATATCAATCTGGCATCAGCAAAGGCAGGCAAGAAGACCTTAACATCGTATCGAAAGTATTGTCTTATAATCATTTTGGTGGAGATGGTTTTTTTAATGGCCCTAGGTCGTTTTCACCAATCCACAGAAGTGATGGAAAAGTCTGAGAGTGTTTGTCCGATATTTCATGTGTACATAAACATCATAGTCATTAGTTTAAGAGATTTAATTCTATATTTTCTTTCCTGTCTGTTTAGTCCCAATTTTCTCATGTTTTTTTTTTCTTGTTCAAAAAGGTCATAAATATAAAACATAACAACGAAAGAGGAAATAGAATACGGTTTAGTGCATACTTATTTATGTTAGGTTGGCCAATATCAGTGACTAAGTACACCAGCTATTGTTGAATCGGACAATTGATAGTAATCTCAAATGACTATAGCTTTATATTTAAATTGTAAGCAGAAGTACCTCATTACAATTTCAAGACTTTCCAGAAAGCGTAAAGACATGCCTAAATTAGTGTTAGGTGGTTTCTTATTTATATATAGAATGTAGTTGATTAATTGTATGTATTATTGCATAATTTCGTAAAGTTACCAATTACTGTTGTTACGTACTAATAAAGAAACGAATAATAAAAGTATTACCTGTGTTTTTTTTTATAATCGAATGTTCGTGTTTTGGATTGGAACCAAGACCACCCACACTTGGTGTCAACATCAAATCCATTACCTACTTTAGGATACTTCATCATTTATCAGGCCAGAAGTTATCTAATGTTATTAATGTTATTAAAGTTATTTATCACAAGTATGTATATGTTTTGCATTTATTTTATGTTAAATATTGAAAGAATGAAATATCTAACGAAATATTTTCTCTTTCGCCCCTATGATTTCTTTTTGAAAAGGTTGGATTGATTAAAGATAGTTTGTTTCAAATTTTAAATTTCATAAGTTTTGCCACTTATGATTCGACTGGGCTACCAATATTAGAAATGTTTTCCTCCAAGCATCCGCCTAAAGGATATGCAACCGAATACTCGTAGACATAAAGTGTTATTCATTCAAGTTTAATTGATGTAAAACATAATTACCAATTCAACAATATAACTAGTAATTGTAGACAAAGCATTTTCTAATACTTCTTTCCTTAAAAGTTTGTTGTGTTTTAAAACCCAGCCCATCTGATTTGACATATTTTGGATATAATTCGTTCCTGACGTCATGTCGGTCGGTTACGATCATGGCAATAAGGAAGTTGTAATGTAAATTTAGGCGTGTTTTGTAGCTAAATCAGATCAATTCATAGATAAAATATTTCAAGCTAGTAATGGAAAGGTCGGAATACAAACATTTACCATGAACGACGGCGTATACGGTTACGGTACGTACACTATGGCTCCCCATATTACCAAATAATATCAACATATTCTAAGGAACTCCAATAACTATTAGGTACCTATAACTTCAAAATAGGAACACTTATCCTTGTAAAAATGCGGTATTAATCAGATAAATAACCTTTTTCCTTGGTATTAATCAGGTTTTGAGTATGAGAAGTAATTGTGTTAATATTTAGAAGTTATATGTGCTTATGTCCCTGATCTCCGTAATAATTTATAATTTGTAATACAGGTAGGTCAGCGTCAGATCGAGAATCGGGTGTCGTTAGTGACTGCGATACCATGGCGGAGCTAGCTGCTCTGTTACGCTCGGAAATCCCCGAGGGGAGGAGCAACCTTACGGACAACCACACAAACTTAGAAAGGGTTGCGGAATACTGCGAGGCGAACTACTTTCAAATGGAAAATAAACGTGTGGCCTTAGATGAGACGAAAAACTACACCACACAATCGCTAGCTAGCGTTGCTTATCAAATAAACACTCTCGCCTTTAACTTTCTGCAATTATTAGACTTGCAGCAAGCACAACTCGGCGAGATGGAAAGCCAAATGAATCACATCGCTCAAACGGTGATGATACACAAAGAAAAAGTTGCTAGAAGGGAAATCGGAGTGTTGACAGCGAATAAATCCACTTCGAGGCAGTATAAGATTATTGCGCCGGCTAATCCGGAAAAACCGATTAAATATGTTAGGAAACCGATTGATTATACGTGTAAGTGATTGGTTTTTGGTTTGTTATGGTTTTTTGATTGTTTTATTTCTAGTGTTGGATGATATTGGTCATGGTGTGCGTAGTTCTGGTACTCCGAGGCAAAAGCAGCGTGGTTCTAGTCAAGGGAGCATACAATCCCTTAGTGCTATGTCTACTAATTCTATGGTCGGGCCTGCGCCCACAACTAAGCCTCCAACACCTCCACAAGTGTCAAGAGCTGGTAGTAAAGGTATTTGGTTTCTTGTAAAACTTGTTAAAAAAATGTAAATGTACATTACAGTATGTTGATTTACTTATTTTTTTACTTAATTTATGCTGAATTATAATTGTTGTAAATACAATTATAAAATAGAAAAGTTAGCATATATTTATCAGCTTAAATAGATACTATTACAATTTTCTTAATTACTGTAGCTTAATTCCTTAATTCCTAATCCTGTAGTGTCAGATATGTAAAAACTAGTAAAATTGTAGAACCTTACGAGGAAAAAATCACAGGAAAAAAAAATCAACTTTTAACACTCGATTATCAAGTTCAGTCACACTTCTACATCCTAGGTTATATTCTTATTGTTAGAACATTGGGAGAATAAGAAATTATTGTGGGTTCATAAGTGTATTGTCAAAACGACAAATCGGATGTCCTAAAATATAGTTAAGTATTGTAGATTTCTTATTAAAGCCACCTAAACAGAACGATGTCAGAATTTAGGACATTGTCTCAATGAGGGACGTTTACCTTACTTTGTTTTTCATACACTAATTTCCTATTGCAGTACATTTGAAAGCGAATAAAAAACATGCTAAGGTATACTGTAATTTTTGAATTAAACGCTTATTATTAGTGATATTTGCAATCATGCATCTGCTCAATCTTTCCCAAGTATGTGAATCATAATCTGGCAAATGAATGACATTATCATCCACCAATCCATTTCATCAATCTTATCGTAACCCAGACACTTTCAAATATCCACGAATAACAACAACCGTTATTCAATTTTCAGTATCCATCTCTGGTGGTACGTTGAGCAAGGCCAGTAGGGAGTACCGTACTCCGCCCGCGGTGGCCCCACCTCAAGTGCCGAGCCACTACGCACCAAATTACCCGATAGGCCACCCGAGGAGAGGAGAGAGGGGCCCTGGGTATAGCACGTTGCCTCTGGCCAACCATAACCAAGCCATGTCACCGCCGCAAGTTGGCATGGTGCATCCGATGAATGTCGCACAACAGCAGCAGCAGCAAGTTCAGCAACCTCAGCATCAGGCTCAGACTGCTCAGCATATGATGCAGCAACAACATCCCCAGACGCCACCTCCACCACCTCCTCCTGGAAATGTCATGTACATGCAGGAACAGCACATGAGCATGCCACGTGAGTCATGAGTAATTTTTGTTTGATTTTTTATTTAATTGAGATGATAGAAAGAGTGGGAAGTAAAGAAGAAAAACAATATATTAAATTCTTATGGTCATCAAAGCTTTAAGTTTTGGTTATAATAGTAGTCTAAAAAATAACATTGCTTAATAAAAACAAAGCTTTAGGGTGTCAGCCAATGCGGAGTCTTGACCTTGAAAAATGACATAGAACTCCTGCCGAAGGGAAGTTCGGTAGGCATCTAATAAAAAATAATTGACTTTCTAACAAAATTGTCCCACCCTTTCTTGTTTTTAAAGAAGAAAAATAAACATAACCTCATTTTTCATGTTTTAAATTATTAGTAAAACATCTAAGGTTATGTTTACATTTCCTTTTTCTTTCAAAACAGGCAAATTTGTGTGGCTTCTGATGCATCAATTTCATTAATTTTGTTAGAAGCATTTATTTTATTAGACAACATCCTACATGCCTAACTTCTCTTGGGCGCAGCATGTATATGTCACTTTTCAAGGTCTAGACTTCGCTATTGAGAGTTATTTCTGAATATTTGTCTGCGTATCCTTTGAAATGTTATCCTAATTTGGGGTTCTTGAAGTTTGTTAGCAAGAGTGATTTATTTTGTTGATATTACCTTCATTTTTGTTCTTTTCTTATTAAAAAGTTCAGTTCACCACATATACACATGAAAACCAGCTTTGTCAAACGAAACAAAATACTTTAGTGACTAAATTACAGATGTGTTTGGAGGCAGAACATTTTCTTTCTGATTAAGTATTCTTTGTTTGAGTTGAAAACATTTCAAATTTAAAAGAAAAATATGAAGAACTGTAGACACTAAATAGGACGACATTATATTTAGCTTTATTTGCTCAGAACATATCACCACTTGCTTGCTAAGGCGCTGGTCCTAGGGTATATACTTACTTCCTAGGGTCATCTCGGAAGTCATGGGTCATGTATTATAATAAGTCATGATAGGTCTTTTTATGCGCACCTGTTGTTGGTTTTATATGGTACCAGGACAACCCGTTTTCAGGCAGAACACATTTGTCCTAGGCCAAACTATATTAGTAAGTTATGAGTTATGACTGAGTTACATAATGACGTCATTTCCGGAAAACTCCGAAGCTTTAAAACATTGATAATCGATGTGTTTCTCATTGTTGCTCATTGTTGAACGAAGATAGTTTTTATCAGTTTTAGTTTGGAAAACCTGCTTTCACTACTGACGACACTTTGGGGTATTGTTAAAAAAATTCTTAGCAATATCACTATATTTGGAACAGAGTTCCCAGCCTGTATTTTTGAATGAATATTAAAAGTTCAAGAGGCCTGTGTCCGCTTTTCCAACTGCTTGTCGTCAATAACAAGAAAGTTATTTACGTGATATTCAAAATTTGTGTTCACAAGATTACATGGGGTTAGGAAAGAATATTCTTCTGCAAGGACATGTAGTTGCTCAAAACGAACTGCTATTTCTTGAAGAACTCTATCCAGTGACAAAAGCATTTCGCGTTGTATCTCCTCTTCTAAAATAGATTCCCACGTCTCGCGAATGTTCACCAATCATAATCTTTTTCCTTCTAACTCAACGTTAAGTGGAAATCTCCAACTCACTTTTTTGCTGCTGTAACTGCGTTTTGCATTAGCGTATCCCTTTGTCCACTGAAATACATTTGTAAAACATTTGTTTTAAGTTACATTTATGGATATTTAACCCCTTTGTTTGGAGATATTGTTTTGGGTCGTTAGCTTCCAAAAGAACTGATTTGCATTAAATTGAGCTAGCACAGAAAAGAAAAATACAAATTTTATTGGACCACTTTATTCAGTACAGATATCTGTAACATTTACTAAGCAAACTGCACCATTTACGCTTCGTGGACATTATGTAGGAATTCTAACAAAGAAAAAAACAGTTCTGCATTTTCGTATGTTTTACGTAGCACCTCCGTCGCCCTTGGTCAACCAAGAAATGGCAATTCCGAACGCAACCAACCATCACCACCATGCGATGCTGGGTCAACACAATCCGGTACCGCACGGTAGTTTGGGCATGCACACGCTATCGCACCACCAGCGCCTGAGCAGGGGCGGAGGCTCCCAGTCGCCGCCATTGCCGCCACCGCCTCCCCCAGAAGAAGAGCACGAAGATTTTGGCCGACCGAGAGCTTCCGGCGTTATGCCGATTGTACCGGACGAGGAAGACCTACCGGGCTGGGTACCGAAAAATTACATCGAAAAAGGTAGGTACTATTGATGGGTTTGCGCGTTGTGGATCAGCCGAAAAATTTTGCCGAAAGTCACTAGAAGTAATTGCAAGTAGCAATGTTTCCACGATTCATATCGTCATGGTAAGCATCACTTTTGTATCATATAATACAATACATACAGCTTAGCCTGCAGTTGATTACCGATAAAATAGATATGAAAATCAAACCAGAACATACCGCCAATATGCGGACGCTCGGAATTTTGCCCTATAGACAGTGAACTGTATATACTACGTATAACTGGAAAGGACCCGTAATGGTCAATAAGTGGGGTAAATGCATTTGGTATGCAACCCGCAGTGAAGTGGGCAACCTATCTCTTTCTCTCATACCGTATGCGGGTTGAATTTAACTTTTTTATTTGTTATATCTTTTTCAATTTAATTGGAACAATTTAATCAACACTTAACTCTTGCAGAGACTTAAATACATGAGATAATAATCGCAGATTTAATAAATATTATATTTTATTCATTTATTCCGCCTAATTAAAATATACAGACTAGGTACTATGCGCGCCAAAAAAAGTCGTGCACCACATATGCAATGGAATATATTGAAAATATTATTGACTGCGTTTACATCGGGCGCTTGCATCCGATCGAATATGGATCGACTTGTACTTAAAAACATCATGTCTTATCCAATTGACATTAAAAATTGTTAATATCGACAGCTAAAGGCTTGTCAGTACATCAGCTGATATGTGTCACATTTTGGGCGTCTCAAAGGCTCTCCAAACGAAAATAAATTTCAATCCGATCCAATTCGATCGGATGCTAGCGCTCGATGTAAACGCACGTTAGCTTAGTAAGTGGTTATTTTATAACCTATATGCTGTCATTTTGACTGAATCATTAGTATGAAACATGCATCAACTGTCAAGTTGACAAATAAAAACAAGCCAGAATTACATGATGTAAAAATTGGCTGTGCGACTTTTTTAGGCGCGCATAGTACCTAGCTTTAATTTGAGGGGTGAAGCTTTGAAATCGGTGCATTCCTCGAAGCTCTATAGAGTGTAGAGCGTGCCGCGCGTCGGAAAATGTTGTTTCAAGAAAAACGCGTTTAAAGTTTTACGTAATAAAAGATCGTATTCAACGTTAGGTTCTAACAACTTACATTTAGCCAGCTATTCCAGCACCATATGGGGTCTCTTCTTCTTCTTCGGAGATGTTTTTTGGATATGCATGCTCATTTTTTCAATCCTGGCCTGTTTTGCCAGCTCCGACTATTCTTTCTCTCCTGCGGTGATGCGCTTTTTGTCAGTCTTCTCGGAGAAGATTCCTCTGTTGTTCCAAAAGACGATTCCTAGCGTATTCATAGTTGTCAAAATATATGAATAGCCTTCATTGAAAATACCAGCAGCTATATATGTTGCTATTTGTATCGTTTGTACACCACAATGAATGTGTTTGGGAGCAAGTTTCCAAATGCAAGAGTTAAAACTTTCGTTATCATTTTGTGTGTTTCCTCCGGTGCATTTTTGCAATAAATCATCACTGGAAAGCGCCTCATACACTGGTCGAATGGGTTTTTGGACAGATTCTGGAAGGGCAGGTTCGTGGTGGAAACCGGCAAGTTGGCCCGTAGGTTCTGCGACACTCCACTTGCACCAACTGTTCTCTCCTGGCGGGCAGTTCTTGATCAACTGCTGTTCGTTGAATTATTTGAAATGTGCTCTTCGATGCCTCGAGTAGATTATCGATGAAAATTACCAAAACCGCTAGAAACCGAACAAAATAAAATATGTTTATCGAATGCCTCCCAAGTTCCAAAAGGCGCATAACAAAATTCAATCGACGATTTATTTCGTACGCGCCCGTTCGGCGAATATCAAAATATCCTTTCTCCTACGTTATTCTCGACAGCATAAGGATGAAAATTAGGGAAGAAAAATTGCCACTAAGTGTCTGCAAGAATACCGCGAAGAATAAAATTGATGAAATCGGAACAAATTTGTAGGTTGACTGTCAAGAGTTTAGACATATAGTCAAATACAGTCAAAGTAAATGTTACCAAACTAAAATTGTTGAGAAAGTGCCGAATTTCACTTTGCTGTCTCCATTTTTTTTTTGTCGCGATGGTACTCTCAAATTATATATTAGTAGTTATTCCTTAATTTGAAACATTTGCAGTCCAATAACTAAATGCTCTTTGTATTACTGAATTAAGGAAACGTATTCTGACATTAAAAGTATTCCACATTATACTGATTATAGTTATTTTTCACATTTTATAAGTTTAGTCATTTGAAATATGTATTGAGCGCGTAAAGTAAGGAAACATGACAGAATGTCTGAAACGGTTTTTTATTTAAAAACTTTCGTTTTAATTATCAAAATATGCATACATACCTACATCAAATTTAATTTCCGACTTTCAATTGGTTTAGACTTATGACGTCATCGACCCTTTCTAAATGGCAGCCCCATATTTTTTGTACTGATGTTAATTGTTGTAACGGTAAATCACAAAACTTATCGTTATGTTAATCAAAAAAAGAGAAAAAGACAGTTGAAACTTAGGGTTATATTGATAACTTTTGTTTATGGTAAGCGAATAGGCTTTCAGAAGCTGCATATCTCCTCAAGTTACTGCGTTTTTTACATTTTTTTACGAAGCCGTCCGCACCCCACTTAAAGAATCGCCGTAAATGCGTCAAAAACATTTAGAAACAAATTTTTGGAATTTCAGATAAATATAAAAATATTTATTTTTAATATATATTTATTTCCTATGAGACCATTTTGAGGTGCTTTTGAGCTGGAATAAAATAAAAAAGCGAATCACTACTGCCCTCCGCTATCTACCTACGGTAGTCAGAGAGTGACACAAAGCCCACGTCATCGCTCTGTCTCTTTTGCTTGCGCCTGCCTCAAATCTCGCCAACCAATTAAAAGCACGGGTCCCTTCCAGTTATACGTAGTATATACAGTTCACTGCCTATAGACAACTCTTAAATAGCGGTTCTTCGAATAACAATCAGTTGCTACGGAACCAAGTTTTGCAAAAATTGTTGCATACATTTTTATCATATCGCTAATTATTGGTAATTGCAAGAAGTTTTGCCTCATGGACATCAACTCTAAATGGCGATATATTGTACATTCAAATAGCAAACGTAAATCAATCAACTGCTACAAAAATACGTTTATAACTTTGGAAAAAGTTATGCATAAGTTTCTATTATATCTCTAATTATTGGTAATTAATAGATCTAGTAGCCGTTAGACGCTCGAATTTTGCCCCATGGACATTAACCCCTAAATGGCGATTATGTCCGATGGAATAGCAAACGTATTTAAATCAGTTGCTGCAGAAAACGTTTGGAATTTCTATCATATCTCAAATTATTGGTAATTAAAAGATCAAGTAGCTGTTAGACGCTTGGAGTTTTGCCCCATGAACAACAAGCCCTAAAGGGCAATAATGTCCGTTCAAACAGCAAACGTATTTCAATCAGTTCCCACAGAAAAATGTTTATAACTTTTGCAAGAAATGTTGCATAAATTTGACTTTAGGTAAAATTTTTTGGTCTGCTGGTCCACTGTCTGTGTATAGATGAATTATATCTTCTTTAACAATAAGGATTTCTTTTGCAGTTGTCGCAATTTATGATTATTACGCGGACAAG
Organism: Melinopterus prodromus; assembly: GCA_964023965.1. Taxonomy (NCBI): domain Eukaryota; kingdom Metazoa; phylum Arthropoda; class Insecta; order Coleoptera; family Scarabaeidae; genus Melinopterus; species Melinopterus prodromus. Next base: position 5,402,927 of record OZ030398.1, read on the forward strand.
GACGATGAATTGAGTTTCCAGGAAAGTGCGGTTATATACGTCTTGAAGAAAAACGACGACGGCTGGTGGGAAGGAGTCATGGACGGTATTACAGGACTCTTCCCGGGAAACTACGTCGAACCGTGCGTTTAAATATTTAATATTGCTATTATTAGCGCTTTCGATTCCCTGTATGGAACGTATTTTATCGCCCTGTTGCGTAAGTGTAAAAGACGTTCTCGAGTATTAAACATGCTACAAATTTATGTTAAGATAGGTTATATGTTGTATAATTTTATAAGTGTAGTTCAAGATTTGTTTTTTCCTATAGTGAATTTTATATATTATATCGAGTTATGTAATATTTGAGTATGTATAATTTGCAGATGTAGATTACAGAATTTGCCTATAATTGATAATAAACAGATATTTCCATATATATTTTTGTTGATTTATTGCTTCATATCTTAGATCAATAAGTAGTAATGTATCCGCAATTGCACTTTGTTTGCATTAAATTAAAAAAGAACTAAATTAACCATATGAGCAGAACCATATGAGAATTTCCGCAACAGATATAAAAAAACTTTTGTTTTAACACAATACGTGCACGATAGCTCCTATAAAAATAAACAGAAATCAAAATTTCAAAAACGTTGCCATACTAGATGCAATTAGTTGGAGGCTAAACCAGCATTTAGTTAAAATTGTTGAAAATTGACAAAATGGCTGCAGTTTGAATTTTAGATCTTATACATTATCTGTACTGTATCCAAATTTAACATTCCTAATTACCATAGGACATAGGTTATAAAATCGTAAAAATTGCGAGAATCAAAAAACTGGTTCAGGGGCTAATTTTATACACTCCAAGGTTTCGAAATATGAAAGGAAACGATTTGTTCAACCGATTACATGAGAACCTCCCCTTAATAAAGTAATGATGAATTTATTCGATTATTCTTTAATTTTGAAACATTGAATCTTCGAATTTTTAGTATTCTGGAGATAACTCCAAATACAATCTCAGATTTTGACTTGAGTTCATCAGTAAGATTCCATCTCGCGTGGTCCGATATTACTGGGAAAAGTTACCTGAAATAACCCGTTTAACGGTGTAAAATATAACATATCAATAGTACAATTGCATTAAAACGGTGTAATCTAGAAAGTAACGTAATAGTCTCAAATTTTGAAGAGCAACATACAACGTAGGTTGGGGCTTTTCTGAACGTTTCTAGCGGAGCTTAAAAAGGTGCAACCTACCTTAAACAAATTATGTTAAATTAGGTAAGAGAGTGTTGCTTAACCGTAATTTTAAGTTTACCATTAAAATATTTCATAAACACCGTTTATATTCTATTTTTACATATTGTAGATTTCTGCTTTTGAAATATCATGTTAAAATAACGTTGATAACGTGAAAATAGATAGGAACTTGTCACGTGTACTAGATTCCAATACGGAACACAACGATTTATAGCCCTTCGACACGGGCTCTATTAAACAGTTTTTAGTGCAACTATAAATAAAACGGGAAAAACATAATACAAGGTGGTGCAAAAGTAATCTCTCAATATTTTTAGTATTTTAGGTTATAGTGGTGACTTTGGGGTTATGGTCAAGAACTTGTCTTTTCAATAAACTATAGCCCCCCAAAAATCTGAGTTTTGTACATAATAAATCGTGTCTCTTATTTCTAAATGTCAAAACCACACAAAAAAACACCATAATGAAAAATGTGTGCTATTCACAATGCGTGATTAGTTTTGCGCCACCCAGTATAAAATGGAATGATTATGTTTTCTATGAATTGTGGTTAGCTAATTATTCATAGGATTGCTTTAATCGAAGTACCTCATTGAATCAATATAGATAGCGCGACATTCGTTATTTGCAATGACACACGTGATGGAAGTGCAACCGGAACAAGTTTGTTGACGAGTATTATAGATGTACAATCTATTGTAGCTGAATAGATAGATAAGATTAGACTTATCATAGCTGCAATTGGTAAGTTGTAAATTACACAACATATAAATTATTTCATTGTTTGGAACGATATAGAAAATACGTCTTAAGGCTCCGTTCACACACGAAATATTTTGTTTCGACGTTTTCTTTTTGCAGGTAATGGTCAGCCTGGCCCCCACCAACGTCAATACGTACTCACCAGTTATAGGCGGTGTCAAAACTCTTGACGTCTGCTGTCTACACCGGGTAGCAATAATATGGGCAAATAACTACATTTTTGACAATTGCGCTTTATTATCGAAATTATAATGTTTAGGTTACTTAAATAAAGCATCTGTTTTTGTATCATGAGTTTTGTTTGAAAAAGCCAAAGATGTAGAAGCAAAATAAATTTTTTATTTTTCCAAAAAATTATTTTTCATCCAGCCTAACTGTTTATTTATCTAAGTCAGACTGAAAATTTCATAAACTTTGAACAATAAATAACGTTTTTATTTCAAAACGCGTTTTAGGAGAGGTAGAACTGTGTCTTACGAGTATTTTACACTAAGAATACTACGTTTGCTTTTTCTAAAATTCTTTTTAGTATCTAGAAACAAATTCTAAATAATAATATTGATGGAAATGCTACGCTATATATGGCTTAACTTTTTCTTAGCACAGACGCATGCGCAATGGGGGCATTTGTATGATCTGCCAACAGTGCCAACGTGAGACATTTTGTTATTGTCTTTTGGTTTTGACATACGGCAGTAATGGATACATTTCACTTCACAGTGACGCGCTTTGTACAGATGGTTTAATTTATGTAAATAATGTTGCACTGACATGTTTATAGCGAAATATTGCACAAATATACCGACATAACGTGCTTGCGTATTATTATTCTCAATAATTTATTCTTGGTCTGTACTAATTTTATATAGACCTGTAAGTTTTTCTAATATTGCTTTGTTTCCGGGTTATATGAATTAACAGTTTGATAACCAGACAACTTATCTAATAAAAACATAAATACCTTAGAATGATAACATTAAACAAAAGCATAAATGGCCCATAAATAATGTATCTTAGGTTAATACTCCAGTAAATAATTAAATAGTAGTATATATTTTTTTGATTTTAATGTTTATATTTTCTTTCAGAAGAGACTCAACATTTGCTTAATATCAGTCGTTACGTTACTTTGATGATTGCAGTATTTAGTTTCGTGCTCATATTTTAAACTAAATTGAAACCAATTGTGTGGAAAACATTGTTTAGATCTGAAAAGTTTCAGAATTTCCAAAACAGTATCATGCACGATTACCCGTCAATACGAACATTATAAGGGCGATTTCTGGTCTCGAGTATTCAGGCAGTCGTTTGAAATATAGGTAGGTACACCAAGAACATGTGTGACCTCCATTTTTTTATTGTATATTCAAAATGTATTTATATTTTTATACTTCTTACATGAAGGACTGGAATTTTAATGAAAACATCACCGCATGAAAATTTTCATAACCCATTATTATGTATGAAGCTAATCAAGGAAAATATTTATTACGATTTCCCTGGAAACTGTTTACAAATGTCACTATGAAGTTTATTTATTCGTCCCCCCCCCCGTCGTAATGTTGCTTTATTTATTTATATTTTATATATGTATATATTTTTTTCCGATTTAACGCTTTATTTGTTAGTCGATAATGTTGTTTTTTTTGTAACAAACAATGCTGTTGATTTTAGTTTTTCTATAGATTTCATTGAATACGATTTCCGAGTCAAGCGTGTTTATATTACGTATGGGTTTTAAAATAAAAAAATGCGGATAAAATGAAAAAAAAAACGTATTTTATATAGACTGAACCCATTATCCTAATACAATAGTTATTATTAATAACCTTAATAATCTAAGGTTATTAATTTTCTTTTGTTCATTTTAGGAGCACGATGAACTGTAAGAGGTGTTGTGAAAAGACTTTTTTATATTGAAGTGTGAAGTGTTTTGTTTGCGTGTATATTCATCTTATAATAAAAAACATCAAAATTTATTTGAGTTAATATTTGTGTTATTTGATACCCACTTTCCACAGAGATTGTATGAATCCTCATTAATAATTATACGAATGTAATTTAATCATCGTTAGTCAACCTTACTTGTATGTAGAATTACATACAATGTTATGTTTCAAAACATAACTTAATAAAATAAAATTACGCAAACAAAACAAAATAAACAAAAATTAACACTAAACTTAGTTAATTTACAGAAAATCATTTCATAGGTCTTGAATTTATTTATCGTTTTTTAAATAGATGATGTTCTACGAACAACGTCAAAGAACAAATGTTGGTTCCAGTAAAATAAATATATTTGTTGTCTATTGAAACGATTTATTTCAAACAAAATGGGTAGTAAACACGCCAAGTTATAAGAAGTGGTTTTAAAATTCTTTGTGAGTACAGACTACAGGCTATCGTAGCTATATTATAGGCTATCGTAAAACTAAATTAAGAAATAGACAACTTTATTCAACAAATATTATATAATCAATAAGCCCAGAACTAGCCTGTTGGAAATTTAGTCACCCTATCCTAGCCCAACATTTCCACGCAGTTGGATTCAGGGGTAATGCCACTCTAGATTTTTGAAAAGTAGTAAAAAAAATTTCTTAGATGTCTTGAGATCTTAGAAATAAGGTACAGAACGTTTCATATTGGAAAAAAATGTTTAAATGCGTATTTGATGAACATACGGCCAAGTGTCTAGCCGAGCGTACATGCAAAAAGTTTAGTGTGAGAGTTTATAGCGTATAGAGAGATAAGCTCTTATCTTATTCGGTGAATTCAATCCGTGGTGTGAAATATAACATAAAATAATATAAAACAAAGATTTTGTGGAAATATCACCGGTAGGTTCGTTGAACAGACGCTAACCGCACAATGTTAAAACTGTCTGATGTAACGTGTGTTGTTCTTCATTAGTTGGTAAAAATCACAAATAATTAGTGACATTCACGGAGTATATCGTGATCGAAAGGATAAAGGTGTTCGCACCATTTTTGTCGCAACAGTGTGACGCATTTTTGACGCAGTTTGCGAACAAAGTATGCAGAAAGCAGCAGAAGAAGAAAGGGCTACAAGTCTACAATTGAAAATAGTAAAAAAAAGAATAGTGTAACTCTCTTGGACAATGGATCATGGAGAAAACATAGGTTTTATTTTCTGTATGATTGGTGGCGCTTATCAGCTGGAGAAATGTTGTTCATATTCTCATAAAATCTAAATACTGCAACGCTTACAAATTTTGGAATAAAAAAAGGAAATAAGGAAATGATAGAATACGTGCAAAAACGAATGGCACTCGTCCCCGCCATTTAACAAAAACCAGTTAGGGCAGTTAACCAAGAAACCTCGAAATGAGCTTTGAATTTATGATGGACTAGCCAATCGTTGTTATCATGACTCAATGAATAAAATGAAGAAAATAGATCTGGGCGACACTGCTCAATACATTCTGGCCGATGAAATGCCGCAGCACGAGAATTGTCCACCTGGTGATTCATTTTCACTTTCAAGTAGCAAAGTAATTGTGCATATTGCACCAAGTATAGCCATATGTGTTGTCATTGATGCATTGTCCAGCCTATTGAAGATTATGGAGGTATCATGTATGAGCATCGGGACAAACTGCAATAATTTCTGCGCGAGGCTGACGCACGGCGCATCATATTTTCAGAGCCATCGCTGACTGATGCTGCAAAACAGGCCTGTTTGTCGTCAAAATCAAACAGAAAGAAACAAGAGGAGGAACATATTAATTTGAAATGATAATTATATGGTCCAGGCATCGCCGACTATAGTAAAATATAACAATTCTATACATCAAAGTTACACAAACCGTGTTTTCTCAAAACCGCATTTTTCACACTGGCCGGAAAGATAACTTCAACTGATCTCCGTCAATTCACTTGAAATTTTATATGCAGCTTCAGAACAACATTATCTAATACATAGGGATTTTACGATAAGTTCAAAACTTGTTTTGTTATAAACAATTTTTAACGTAATTTTGTACCGAAAAGTGATAATTTGCGTTCAAACGTGCGCCATTTTGTTTTAAATCGGAATTTTCTAATTTCCGTAAGTACTACCCGAGATAATCTAATATAAAATCAACATCTTTTTTGTTTTTATGGCTAAGTGAAAAACTGCGTGCAAAATCTTTCCGGTCGTGAAACCCTGTCCGCCGGAAGAGGTTTCCTTTGATGTCCTCTATGATGTCCCTCTGTCCTTATTTATTTTAGTTTTTTTTTATTGTAAATATTGCTTTAAATATTATCAATAAAGTGCTTTAAAGAGATTTTTACTTTTTACATTTACTATATTGTAAAAGATATTACTTCTTAAGAACATCCAGCCCACAATCCAGCCGGTTCTTGTTTCTGGTGCTGCCTTTACTTATGGCTGCCAAAGTATTATTAATGTACATATTTAACAGTGGTAACTTGGCCACGCGTTCAATTGAAGGTTCGAAGCAATAAGTAGAATTCAGTGCTCTGACCCGGCTTAAGCAACAACAATCATTGCTCTACTCTACTCTCCACGCGCGAATTGGCGATACAGTTATCCAATAGCTTTCTTTCTTGCATAACCGTGTCACACAACACTACCAACGACTCACAACGTTAACTTAACAATCTTCCGACCAACGGCGTCGATAATAACTATGAGTCAACCCTTCGATCCGCGCGATTCCATCGTTTTCCACAATTAAATCAACAATAAACTAATTAGGTTCGTCATTGAAAGCACAAGGTAATTAAACCTATGAGAGCGCGGTTGTTTATTGTCACGGACAATGGGCGAGGTGTTAAAAAGGACCGGTAATTTGTTTTCGACCGGAATAACATTCGAGTCCATCAAAATATTCACATCAAACGCGAGAAAAAAAAGGTAATTTTGATTCCAGGGTCATTGCGCGCAGGTACATCAGCGCGGTCGGCGTACGTCGGACACGTTCGAGATCCAATGCATGCGGCACGAGTCCAACGAAACTTTAGTTGTCCGCTCGTCCGTCGTTGCGGAGGTTGTCACGTCGCTTCGCGGATTTGTTGACAAATGCACGTTAGTGTGATGACACACTGGTGCAGATCGCAAATTTTGGCGCGATTCAAAAAATGACATTTCGAACTAGGCATCCGGCCATACTATGCGATTCGGGCCGCTGAACATGTTAATAATAAAATTCTGTGTCTGTTTCGTGTTTGTGATTGTTACTTTTGCACCTCCACTAACGGCTACACCATTGGACCACACTAGAATCGCCAAAGGTAACCAGATTTCAATCAAGTTATTTATAGTTTTGGTAAAGTTTCTACATCACCTCTTCATTGTTTTTCGATCATCACCTACGCGAGTTTACTGTGACGGAGCGGTAAATGTCAACAACCGCATTGGCCACGGCACCTCGCATGTATCTGCGGAGAGGCCTCAATGCGTACAAGAACGTTGACATCGCATCAAGGTGATACCAGATGATATTCATGCTGAACAGAAATGAATCACCACACATGAATTTAAGTTTAATATTGTTTCTATGAAGGCTGCAGTATCCGCACAAAGGTGAAACAGTAAAGATGATGTCACTATACCTGTGCAAACTTTGAAAGGATCGTAAAACACCTTAGCATGGATAGTATTGGTCCCATTGTAGTACCATGCGGAACACCTTTCGGATACACCTATAATTCGCCGTATTATTTATTACTTCTAATACATTCCGTATCTTTTATTGATAAATGAATGTAATCTAAACAGAAATACTGATACGCATTGTTATCCATAATACATATAGGTAACATGGTGAATGTGTTCAGTCCCATTTCCAGGTAGAATCAACCGCAGTAAATTCCAAACTAATTATTGGTTGTAGATTTTGATCCCTCCTGATTTATGTTTTAGTTTTCTTTTTACGTTTTCTCAAACTTTTAGGGTACATTATCAATATAGGGATAGGTACATCAAATAATACCGTGTGTGGGAATTGGTAGAGTTTGTAACAGAATAGAAACCAGCTTTAACTTATAATAGGTTATATATTACTATAAATCATAAGTTTATTGGAGATCTCTATATATGTTATGCTAATGACTTCCAGTTAAAGATTAATGGTATAACGTTGACTTGAACTATTGTTTTATTTACGCAGTAAAAACAGAAGAACAAGTACCAGACGAGCTTTTCGACATAAAACTGAGAAGGAGTAACGGAATCAATAAAATCATAATGAATAAGAAACACTCATGTGCTGTTTGTACAATGGCGATTCTTCAAAAATCGGAAAACCGATTTAAAACCACCAACTTTTTTTTAAGAAAACTTAAGAATCTTGAAAATGTTGCTAAACGAGCAATTCCTAAAGGTCAAAATGGTAAATAATCTAAGAATAATGTGTTAGAATGCAAATCAGATACTGCAGCATCAACATAATCTAGAAGACATATTAACTTGGGCCATTAAACTTGTAAAAATAGTCATATGTCTGATGTCTGTAACCAATTTCACCAAAGTATCCTGTATATATTTGCTTGGCTACACTGTTTATCATAATACCCACCCTTCCTGCTTGTAGCACTACAAAGCAAAAGTATAGGTGCACACGAACTTAAATTACTACATAGGTCATTTATATAGATTAAGAATAAAACGGGACCCAACACTGAACCCTGGGGAACACCATTGCTTTATAATTAATTCAGACGATCTTCTGTTCTCAGTGATGACAACTTGTCACCTCTATCACCATAATGCTCCAGCGTGTATAAAAGATTGACATGATCAACACAATCAAACGCTTTGGTGAGATCCATCAGAAGTGCGGGTGACTTATTGGAGTTGTTGAAATTTGTCAGTATCGTTAATTATATTCCACACTTATATTCCACAGAGCTGTTTCTCTGTTGTTTTGCACGTTTGATTGCTTTCCTGTAGTGACATCTGTATTCTTTAATAAAGATTCTTTCCGATTTCTCCGTTTTTAAAGCTTTATTCATAATATCCAAAACATACATAATATTTTTTATGTCCTTTAGGTTCTTGTTATGCCATCCGGGTTTAAAAAGTTTTTTTAATTTAATGGGTCTTACATTTTGAGTTGTTATCAAAGGCTAAAAGTAATTCCTGAAAGAAGAACTCAAACGCCTCATTAGCAGATAAAATAGACGGATTATATTCCAAATATACTAAAGACAAGTCTCTAACAAGATTCGTGAACCCTACATCAGTAATGAACCTCCCAGACCAACTGACACTACTCACTGGGACTTCTAATTTACTCCTAATGGAAAGTGCTTGCCGGTCAGATATAAATGAACCAAAAACATTTACATGAAAAAGAGCCTGTCAATTTCTTTCCAAACTTGCTCAATGATATCCAAGAAAACAGGAAAACTACCAGTGGACGATCTATAACAAACCACAACAATAAGTTTTAATTCCCTTAACTCTATACCACACAACATGACGAGTAAAGCTTCCAACGAAAAGAAGCAATCCACAAACTTAATGATCCGCAAGACAAACGGATCTACAGATTTACGTTATTATCCGTTTATACTTGTGCTGGGTATGCACGATGTACTCAGAACAACGACGAAATATTTACCGCATAATTAAGTGTTGGGATGAGCCCGTATCTCTAAGCAAAGAACTATAAACGCTGAGAACTTTCCGACATTCTGGTCGGCAGCGCGAGCAACGTAACGGCTGTGTAATAACCGTGCATTAGAATGAGGCCTGGGACTCCCCATTCACAACATGGTAGTTCGCCAACAGACTATAACAACAGATATGGCGAGTCTAAAGGAAAACGTAAGAAGCTGGTCGGTCATAAAGCCGTGTCTCCTAGCGCAACTTTAGCTCGTGGAATGAGCGTATAGCGGCTTGCAAATATTAAGGGTTGGTTTTATTAGATTGTAAATACTGGTGGGTTGCACACAGCACCGAGCACGGTGTTTATTACTGGGGAGTTTGGACGGTTTACCGTAACAGGAAATGCATACGGATATAGTAATGACTATTGAAGCCATATTTCATTTGTTACGGCTTCGTTGGAATGCATTGGTGCTGTCTTAAGACTGTACTGGTAGATTTTTATTGCCATCAACGTATCTACACAAATTAGACAGTACATATTTATACAAAAAAATATCTATTGCTTTCTGGTTCATTAGGTATACTGCTTTTAATATATTTTCGCAATGACTTCGAGATACACACAACTGAGCAGCAAATGATTCGTGGAGGTCTCCAAATATTTACATGTTTTTTAAGTTTATTATTGGCCGTTATTCGCTTCTCTTCTATAGTATCTGAGTCTTCTCTTCTAGTATCTGAATTTTAGATTATATTTTCGATATTGTATGTCCATCTGGTCTTATATTTCTTTGACAGAGAGTGAGTTTCTTTTCTAATAGCACTTACTGCTGGTTTGATGATTAGGAAATGCACCATTAACAAACAAACAACAAAATCAGACAAGCGAAAACGTTTCTGGTATGCTTTTTTCCATACAAGCTGAATCTGCAAGCAGAATTTCAAAATTGTGTCTCGTTATTTATAAAAATGATGCATTTTTGATCTTTAGTATTTATCACTACTTTTCTCAAAAACTAGGCTCAAGTCAAAATGTCTGTCTTCAGGTTCAGATTCTACAGAAACAAAAGCAGACCAGAAACAATTATCACTTGTTAGATTTTGTCGTTATAGTCACGTAGCTTAGATTATTGTATTTTTGACAAATTAACTACATATGTACTTGAAAAACTCAAAAATAATCTGATTATTTTTTAATTTTTCTACTAAGTTTAGGGGAAGCCGTTGGTATCCCCTACGTTCTATACGCAAAACACGTAAAAGTTCTGAGGGGGTTTTTCATCTACTAGTTCACAGAATCATAAAAGGAATACACCAAATTAAAGATATAAATTATTATAGATATATAATCTTCCGTCTGGTGGTAGATTTGTGTTCGTTTTTTGACGGATTTGGCAATTTTACAGAGAACCCGTGTAAAATTGAAAAAAAGACGCCTAATAGACCTTAACTTACACTTCCATTTCGGAGCGCACCATTTGGAAATAATTTGGAGTTTTTTGAGTTGAGCTGGCTTGAAATAAACAAAGGTGTTATTGAAAACTCGTTACCGGCAAAAGTAAATTTCAAAGGGTAATACAGTTTTTATTCTAGTTTTAAAACGCAAACAAAAAATATAGGCACTTTCAGTTAATAATCCAATGCAAAACTTAAGTTGTATTCTTATTCACTCAGTTTTGTGCATAGGTGTGTTAAGAAAATAACAAAAATACGAACCACTACAAACACAGTGAGTTCACCAGTCGACACTGTTAGTGTTGTCCATGTCTAGCAAAAACACTTGCACCAATTTAACTGCTTTTTCGAGCTAGAAACGGTTTGGGTTATTGTTTTGGTTTTTTGTCCAACGGACGTTTTGGTTATCTAGGTTATACACTTCCTGAAATGATGTCAAATCCGGTTTTGACTTTGATCTCGAGCACATTAATTTTGCCCATTTACGTTTAACATACTGTCGAATTTTCAATAGATAGTTTCAGTTTTACCAAGGCTTTGAAGATCTTTGTTAAGGTTGAGTTTTCAGTATTTTATACATGTTTTGGTTCAGTTACCGTTACGGGTTTTTCATCATGAAAACCACTTGGGCTCAGTGGGTTGGGTTTTTGAAACCCTGCTTTATAAGTATCCAAAATTTGACGTACAAATATCAACTTACAAGCTCTTTTTCACTCAAAATATTACTTCTTTGAGTACATAAATCAGACATATTTTATCTCAAAGCGTTAAATCAATAACAATTAATACATATACATTATTACAACAAGTATACAACACCTTTATCTATAATTTGATGTATAATTAATATTATTTATCTATATCAACATTCACAGGAATTAAGTATGTATATAAAGGAACAAATTGAGATGGGCATGCAGAAAGAAATTACAAATTGACAAAATAACGGGTACCAACGCTCTAAAGCTGTCTACAATTATGCATATGATCTGGAAATACTTGCTACACATATTAGTAAAATGATAGAAAAGGATAAAAATATTTCCGCTCGCTACATATAGTTTATGTCCAATAATCTCTTGGAGTTATATATGGTCAACCATCTTTGTTACTCATGATTACTATAGTGGAACAATTCTAGTTTGTTTTGACAGTAGTCATGGTGAACTGTCACTCAGTTTGCTAAATTTTTATTCATTAGAGGCATTGTCATTTTTGTACATGCAGGAATTTACCATTGGAGGGCAGTAGACAGGAGTGTCAAAATCCTGGATTTGCCCGCCCATAGATTTAATAGGTACTTTAATAGGACATGATACTTATTACTTACATACTTATGGTGTCTTATAATTTGCCATTTTAGGCTCTTCCAGTATAACACATTGTTTTTTTACTTTATCATACGCAGTATGCTAAAGTATTGTAATCATGCCGAAAAAAAAAATTGAGATTTTAGCGGAAATAGGTCTTTTTGGGTCCCCTGAACATTTTTGACCAAGGTACAAAAAAATGTCTGTATGTGTGTGTGTGTGTGTGTGTGTGTGCGTGTGTAAACGATTTTTGTGACGACGATTCTGAAGAAACTACTAAAGGTATCGGGACGAAAGTTTATATTTAGAGGTTTTATGACCAAACTTAGAGCTGAAAAGCTTTTGGTTCAAAAGGGTCGAAAGGAACTGGTAGTTTATTCTAAGCCTTTTTCAATGATTTTGCAAATGAGCCGCCATTTCTGTAATTTCGATAAAATAGTTAAATAATAAATTAAAGTAGAGGAAATTTTGAATAATTTATGCCAATGACTTTTTTTGGTAAAATTAATAGTTTAGCTTTTTAGTTTATTCTAAGCCTTTTTGAAGGATTTTGGAAATGAGCCGCCATTTCTGTAATTTCGACAAAATAGTTAATTAATAAATTAAAGTAGAGGAAATTTTGAATAATTGATGCCTATGAAATTGTTTGGTAAAATTAATAGTTTAGCTTCAAGAGCAAATTCTATTTGATCGAGATCGGTCGCATCTGCATTGATATGAAATTACATAGTAGCCAGGATTTTGACAAATATTTTTTTGTGTTGTCACTTTCAAAAACAGGATTTTGACAAATATTTTTTGTGCTGTCACACTCGAAAACAGCTGATTTCATCAGAGGTTGGAGAACCGCTATGGAACGTTGCCGCTCTAGTACGGCAAATTACAAAATGCAAATTTCAAATAAAATAAATCACCAATTTGATTGTTTGTTGATAAGAAATATCAACCCGTTGTTATATCTAATTGTAAAAACAATAAATTGAGAAAATTGTAAATAAGGTATAGCGATGAGTGTAGTTATATTTTAGTATGTTGGTACGGATGTAACATCTACAGTGTCATGAACGAATATAAATCTGTCAGAATTTGAATTAGCTTTTCAAACTTGACGTTTCGTAGAAGTGGTATCAACCTAACATTTCCTATAGAGAAATATAACCATTTTTGATTTTTTTAATATCTACGTATTTCTGTAAAAGCAATACAAAAACACGATTTATCTCAATCAAACAGATTCTCATGCAGCTAAACTATTAATTTTATAACTTGTATGATAAAGTCATGTGCCTGGCCACATCAGATTTTTTTGTCATATCTATGTGATAATCTTGATAAGTTAAGTTTCTGTACGATGTCCCGAAAACATAATGATTAATCCGTCAAAGATTACAAAAGTTATTGAACATCAAACGCGAGCAAAATTGGTTTAAGCGTTCTTTTTAAAATCCAGATTAGTTAAATTTCTTTATCAATATACTTTTGGTGCATAATAATTAAAGCTGCTTGTAATACAGGAAGCTGTGGTTTAATTCAACGAATAATTGTTTCGTTTACTTTATAAGGAGTTATTAGAAAGATAAAGAATCCGTTTCTGTTGCGTTTATGCAACAGCACCTTACGTCAATATCTTGAAATCCCAGTAAAAACATTGTAATTAATGCTAAATATCTGGTTTTCCTATTTATACACTGCGATGTCGTCACGTTACCTTGTAACTACAATTTGTTTGGTGCAAATTCAAGACCCGAGCGAAAAATGTGTCAGCGCTAGTCGAACGTTAATTTGCTTTCTCTTCTGGAAATGGCGTCATCATTGGGTACCCATCAAATACATCGTGTTTTTTTTGGGATATAGTACATAATCGTTTTATCTTTATTATATTGTGTGTAATCGGCGACGACCTTCTGTTTGCAATTTTACTTCCTCACTTCTAAACTGTTCGTTGTTTTGCAATTGGCTCGGTTGAAAATGTATGTCAGGAACGTTCTTCGCTTCAGATATTCAGTACACGGTTTTATATCGTAAGCCAGGCGGCCGTTCTGTTGGAATCAGTGAAAAGAACGCTTAGGTAAATGTTAGTTTTACAAATATTCAAAATTTATTACTATTACTAAATAGCAATTGTGCTAGTAGACTACATCATGTACCTTAAAAACAAATTGCTCAAAAAGGTTAATACTTTTGAAAATTATGCCTTTATCTCAACCATTATCTTAATGTACTGAACAATACAATGTAGAATTCTGAAGGTTCAGAGAGACCAAATTAATAAACACATCGTACCTAATAATAAACCGTGTTAATTGTGTGTTATGCTAATTTTATGATATACATTGCTATATTTGATTATATCTGAAAGCCTAAGCGCGTGAGCTTATCAAATGTAGTACATCACAAATAATAGATGGATTATTATACATGCAAACTGTTTTATAAATAGACACTGCAGAATATACACGAATGTGAATAGCATTTAAAACAATATTTTGACTCCCTTGGTTTTTGTTCATAACCATATTGGCCCATCTGATTGGTTGTCTTATAATCGTCTTACCTTAAATATATCATTTGTTGCTGATCACTAACAGCAAGTTCTATGCAAATTTTATATAATGAAATTTTCTCCAAATTTTGTCTGATGAAATATTGTTTGGCAAATAAACGTTATTCTCATCTAAAATCATTTTTATGCTTTTTACATGAATTCCAGGTTGACACAAATTGAATGAGTTTTGTACAAATCCTATGGAAAATTGATTTTGACGATGTATTGGCCTCCTTTAAGTATTGTAGACATGTAGATCATTTTCTTTATTTAACGATTTTCTTGCTCCAAAACGACCGGCGTGGTACAATATTTAAATAATGTGTTAAAAAGAAGATTTATTACATCCCTACTTTGTAATAATACTAATAATAATACCGACCGTATTGACCAAAGTTACAAAATAAAAATCTGTTTTGGCCAGGCACATGACTTTATCATACTCTATATATAGAATTAATAGTATATCTGCATGAGATTCTATTTGCTCAAGATCGATCGTGTCTGCATTAAAATAAAACTAGTATTTTTCTGCTAATATTTTATACCTGGGCCATACTTTATTCCTTCCTCCGCTTCGTAGAATATATATTGACATATTTGCTGATTTCTACGTCTTGTTTAAGCTTATTTTGCAGCCTCGAGTGCACGTCTCGACGACCTCACCAGACGCTGTTGTTCGCGCTCATTTGCAAATATCTTCGTTTCCGTGCAAATAACGATCCCCATTGTTGTCATAGTTTTAAGGACGGCAGAAAAGCCTTTTTTATAAATACCTGCTGCTGCATAAGTCGCAATTTGGATAGGTTTTGAGCCACGGTAAAGATGTTTGGGTGCGAGGCGCCAGACAGTAGAATGAAGCTTTAGGTTGTTGTAATGAGTTTCTCCTCCCCATACACCGTTCTAGCAACTCGCTCGATGAAAAGTTGTTGTAAATCGGCTTTGTGGCATTATCGACATTTTTATCAAGTGAGTATTCTCGGCTTTCCCAGTACATATGCTGGGGATTTTCATTCGTCCAGATCTTATGATAGAATTTGGTCCACACAGCATGGTACATGTTACCTATAGTCTGGATGTCTTCTGATTGGTAAAATATAGAAAGTTGTCTATTCTTTTCAATGTACAAGCCGCATCGGGTCCAGTGCTCGAACCCACAGCCCCGCGGAGTTGGTAGAATCCACTATTTCTCCCGCTGACCCATCATGATCGCAGTACAGTTGTCTGTATGTACTTCGATACAATTGTCATGTTTCTTCGTCTTCCGCGGCCGACAATATATCGGCAGAATTCCCAGAAAATTTTCTTTTTTGTTGTCTATCAGCATGAGAAAGAGTTTTTTTCTTGAGTGTTTCTTATCCATCATTCTTCACGAGAGAATTTTACAGAATAATAAACCACACACTGCAAGATCTCTTGGCTTGAAAAAATTATAACTCGAGTGGAAAAATTGTTGAGCGCGCGATCCGACCGATCCGCGGGCTTCGTATTTTTGGCACCTGCACGCCGTCGGCTAATTGCTTATAACTTGGCTAATTTTGCAAATAATGCCTTGAAACTTCGTACACACATTCTTAAGACCTCAAATCATAAAATAACGTATAGAAAAAATATTTTCATCACAAAACCGGTCATAAAACTTCTAAATATGAAGAAACACAAGAAACAGGTACACGCATACACACACAGATACGCATACACACACACATGCACACAGACATTTTTTTGTACCTTGGTCAAAAATGTTCAGGGAACCCAAAAGGACTTATTTCCGCCAAAGTCTATTTTCTTTACACGATTACAATGCATTATAATACTACGTATGATAATTATAGTTTTGCGTTTTGACGGTTAATCCATGAGGTCAACTATACAATCAACTCAACTCAACCCAATCTAGCTAAATACGGTTTTATCGGATAGGCGTTGAAATAACCCATTAGGTACTTCAAACGAAATGCTACCAAATCAACCATATAATGCTGTAATCATCTATTGTAGATCTGTTTGTAGCAAATGCAGATTTGATCCTACTGCTACATACATATTATTCACGTGTAATTTCAGTGATGAATTCGTGTGGTTTGTGCTGAACAACCGCATTATTTGGAAACTATAGCTTCGTCTAGTCGAGATCCGAATTCCACTCCCAAATCTAACGGTAATAGATTGTTGGTTGGTCGCCATGGAGACGCCAGAGGAGAGGGCGCTGCGCGATCCCACGTTCGTTTTATTTATGGGCCTCCGCTTCGCAATTAATGCGCTCTTAGACAAATGAGCGAATATGCCGCTTTAAAACCAAAAGCTAGCTTGACATCCTAAAAAATACTGTTCATTTTATACTCGCGTCAGTAGAGTTTATACCATATTTTAAAACAGCATGAAGATTCAAAAGGCCATTAAGTCCGGAAGATAATCTTAGGTGCTGAATCAACTCTCAAATCATCAACCGTATTTTATTATTATTATTTAATGACAAATTGAAAAAAATATTTTGTTAAAATAAATAGTGTGTCTATTTAGCCGTATAACATATTGCATCATTTGGAGTTTTATATCGCAAAGATTCCTTTCTACCTGCTCTTATCTTTGGGCACACTTTTATGTTAATATTGCATTGGTTAAATATTTATTCAATAATAAATAATGTGTGCTTAGAATCCACTTGCCCTAGCATGGCTCAAGTTCCTTAACAGACCGCTGGTTGTTAATAACATTGTTGAGATGTGTTGAACGTTAAAATATGTCATAAATAGCCTGTTTGCTGATAAATTATCAATTATATTATAACCTTTTTACTTTATCATACGTAATATGATAAAGTATTGTAATTGTGCGAAAGAAATTTTGCGATTTTAGCGGAAATATGTCCTTTTGAGTCCCCTGAACATTTTTGACCAAGATACAAAAAAATAACTGTGCGTGTGTGTGTGTGTGGGTGTATGTGTGTGTGGGTATGTCTGTGTGTACCCGTTTTTATTTGTGGTGACGATTCCGGAGAAACTACTAAAGGTATCGGGACGAAACTTCATATTTAGACCAAACTCATGACCAAACTTAGAGTTGAAAAGATTTTTGTTGAAGCGGGTTCAAAAGGACTGGACTAGCATTTTTCAGTGATTTTGCAAATGAGTCGTCATGTGTTTAATGTCACAGTTTGCCACTGATTAGTATGATAATGTAATGTGTCTGGCCACATCAGATTTTTTGCTGTATTTCGATAGAAAAAGAAACTATTGAAATTTGTTTTTAATATTACAAAATGAACTACT
Organism: Melinopterus prodromus; assembly: GCA_964023965.1. Taxonomy (NCBI): domain Eukaryota; kingdom Metazoa; phylum Arthropoda; class Insecta; order Coleoptera; family Scarabaeidae; genus Melinopterus; species Melinopterus prodromus. Next base: position 5,421,103 of record OZ030398.1, read on the forward strand.
AAAATGTATTGGCTTTTGAACATGATAATGGGTGAGAATGGCATAAATAAATAAATCGAGCTAATCTTCTTAATATAACAATCTTAAAAGTGAGTGTCACTTTCTACCAAACACTATGTAATACAATAAGAAATATCATTTGAGGAATTGAATTGACCAGTAGTTCAATCTACTGCTCTGAAAATATTGTAAATAAATAGTGCCCATACTTACGTAAGGTACCTACACCAGTAAGGTTGCCAGATATCATATTGAGTTACCAAAATCTCGTATATTTGCAAGAATCATTATTGGTTGGAATTTATGAATTAAGTGTTGTTAAAGACCACACATAAAAATTAAGTATCTTAAGCATTTTATTAGATTTGCAAGAAAATATAAAATAATCTTCGAAATAATATTCTATTGCATAAATCTTGCACCCCAATAAATAAGGCAGTTGGTTCTATACCGTTTTTGGATCTACTGTAAATCTTATTATTTTGAATTTAAGCCATTTGAGTAATTGACCTATTCTTCGACATTTTAGTGGCAGTTCTTTGTTAATTTATATATTTATTTTATGTATACAGTTTATGTATACAACATGAAAATATGTCTGACAGGATTTACTACTTTATAAAATGCTCGAACACGTTGATTTTTCTATTACCAAGTACCAACTATCAAAATTCACATTTCTATGTAAAATGCCGTTTCGATCTTCAGTTGTTTCTGGCTTATGAACCAACGATGTTTTTTTTTTATTTCAATTGTCTCAATCGTAAGGGAAACATTTTATAGCCCTACATAAGATTTTTTTTTTAGAAAACTATGATTCAAAATTACAAAATACTGATAACTCTGGGGAACATGGCTATTCTGAATGGAACATGATAATACGTTTTGGATAAAATTAGTTAACCTGAATACGAATACTAACATTTGCGAAAGTTTTTCGAAAAAAGAGAGATGAAAATGTCAACAAGCTAAATCCAATGTCCAGGGTTGCCATTTAAAGTCGATGATGTATGACGATGACGCCAATGACGTCAAAAACAATTAAAGGAGGTAACCATTTCTGAAACAAACAAAAATTTATATGTCGATAAGTAAAATCTGGCAACTCTATACTCCAGCAACTGCTTACGTTCTATTCTCTCGTAAGAAGTTTCACCTAAGGAATGGAAAATTGAACTGCAAAGCGATTGCAGGATTGCGTATTACTAAACTAAAAATTCTTAATTCTTTAAGTCGACATACCATTATCTACTTATTTACGCTTTTACATCGGACTACCAAGAACTTACTGATGGGAAGCCTTGCAGTGAGTACATTAAAGTTGGAGAACTTAGTAAAACCTTAAAAAAACTTTTCACGTGAATAAATTAACGGTTCCGGCGAAGACAGGGCGCTTTTAACTTCGCTAAGTAGTCCATCGCGTCCGCGAGGCGTAAATTGGCAAAGAAAACAGGGCGTCCAGTCGATTACGAACTTCTCCGAGCGATTGCGCCGCCAAATATCGCATAAATTTGTGGCTTTGACTACGTCGACAACTTGCAGCGGTCCCTATGCCATAGAGGCCATAGATAACAGCGCACCAGCTCGAGAAGATGCGCCCAAACGAACACACCTGCACACTCTGTAATCCGTTATCAGGCCAAGTTTGAAAATAAACGCCCAGCCATTCCCCTCAAAACTTCGAACGATTTATTTATTCATACTATCGGATTTCAACGGTACTTGGAGTTTTCTTATTGGAAGGAGGTCGCCACTCAAAGATAAATATGGTTTTGTGTTTTATATAAATTTGGTTCCTTATTTTGGCAGACGTTAGTATTTTAGTTGGTTTCTATAAATAATGAATCGCTATCAAACAGTGAAGCTGCCAATCAGTAAAACGACCTGTGCTATAAACAACAAAAGAAAATAGTTTTGATTTTTCGTAGTGAACGTCAATCCCAAGCAAACCTCAAACGAATTATACTTTGTTTGCGTTCAAAGAAAAGTTCTCTCAGATAAACAACAAAGTCTATAGAATTTATAGAGTATTCAGCATACAAATTCACTCCAAACGAGGAGGGACCACTTTGGTGGACATCTTTCTGACAAATACTATAGAATAAAGCCTTAACAAGTACCTAAATACGTCAAAATGAGGTTTGTAGACCATAAATTAGCATACATAAAACAGAGTTGCTGCGTAGTCCCTTCGACATCTTACAAGAAGAAGAAGAAATTTTATATGCAGCTTCACAACAACATTATCTAGAGAAGTACGTACGGATTTTACGAAAAAACTTCGAAACTTTTTAGTTATAAACAATTTTTAGCCTAATTTTGTACCTAAAAAAGGATAATTTGTGTTCAAAGTGAAAAACTGCGTGCAAAATCTTTCCGGTCGTGCAACCCTGTCCGCCGGAACAGGTTTCCTTTGATGTCTTCTAACGCATTAATTTTCAAATTTTGAACAATAAAGGGCTTTAAAGAGATTTTGTAATTCATTTACTATATTGTAAAAATATCCCTACAAAAGCGGCTATTTTTTCTCGCACTAGAGTGGCATTACCCCTTAATATAAAACTAGTTAGCCAGGATTTGACAGATATTTCCATTCCAAGGACAGTAGGTAGTGTGAAACGCTGATGTTTTACAATAACTACCTACTATCAATAAAATCAAAATATCTGTCAAATTATGAGTAATTAGTTTTATTTGAATGCAGACAAGACCGATCTCTATCAAATAGAATCTAGTGCAGTTAAACTATTAATTTGATATCTTCCTCCATGATTTTATATATAGTAAGGTACATCAGATTTTTTTTACTTCAAGATTTTAACGTGGACGTAGTGTCAGAAACGGAGCTTTTTCCATCTATTTCTAAACACTAGGTGGTCAACGAACAACAACGATAATTAATAAATGAGAGCCCTACCCTTACCTTGTTGCATTATTAAAATTGACCACACGGTATATACTTTATGGCAAACTATGTATGAAACAATTAAACAACAATGTCGCACAAGAACCACATCCTCACGCTGTCTGGCTGCACTTAATCACATCTAATGAACAAAAGCCAAGCGGATAATTGCGTCTATACACTATCAATTAGTCGCAACAGATGCACGGCGCTTTCCACCCCCTCGCAGCCATTAATAAAATTACCACCGGAATGGTTAAACAGCGCTACCAGCGCACGAGGCGGGCAAACACTGAATTATAGTCAATAAATTTTTTGGTCACTGAACCAGCAACAGGGGAAAAAGGTAATTCATCAGTTCGGCGTGATAAAGCGCCACACCGGTATCCCACGAATTGATAACCAACAGTAAAAAAAGCCACACAAACCCAAATATGACGTCATCCAGCAGATATCGCTCTATGCGTTCGGAGTATTTCCGAATGACATTCCACTCGATTATACTGTGTTGATTTGATGCGATATGCGGGATTTGATTTCCGACAATGATAGTGTTTGCAATGCGAATTTTTGTTCTGTCTGTCTGTTCCTCATTGACTTTATAATTTTCGTTTCCGTTACCCCCAGTTTAACTTTACCCAACCATTAACTCGATTCTGGGAAAATGAATAATATTTGCTCGTCTTAAGTTCGGTTCGAGATCCGAAATATCAATTCATCAAATCGTGGTCATTAAAAAAGATAAACGGTTAACAAGTCTTTAGCTTGGCTTATTTTATGTTAGTTTCTTCTCGAATGTCTGTGATGGCATATAACCAGGAAATAACCCTAGGATAAACCTGATTATATTATAGATATAATAATATTATACATTATACATCCCATTGGTACTTAGATTGTTTAAAAATATTTTAGGTATATTTGCAGCTATAATACTCCGGGACTCGGAGTTGTTGATGACAATAACCGATTGATAATAATAGCCGAAGATTCGGAAAACACATACTTTTTTCAGAAAGTTAATATTACATACATATTATTCGTAAAATAAAATAAATATTGATGCTTTGCTTGAGGTATGCTGTACACAACAACGCAAAACTTCTAAAGCATTCCGCATTTGTTTATTTGTTGGAGCTGGCTATATTTATATAGTATCTTCGTCCAGTGCCTGTTGTTGACATTCGGTTTGGGAGATTACATTACAGATTCACAAATTTCATCTTCTGTAGGACGCTCCGCGGTAGTTACGTTATTGTCAATTTCTAACCACTCTTCACACTCATCTACGGTCATGTCAGGTGGCTGAACTGGTTGATTAGAGGCAAACCGTGCTGACTTTCAGCAATTTGTTTATTTTTTTTGTAAGTTGACTGAAAATTTGTAGCACATATCGTCATTTGGAATTTCGTGAAATCCGCTTCCTAGAGATAGATGCGGGCTACTTTTTGTTTAATACTACACAATAGATTACAGACGTTATCAACTTTGCCATGGACTTTGCAACATTGCAGGTCAGCATGTATGGTAAAGTTTTACGGAAAACAGTGTTGGCAACTAAATGAGTAAAACAAGCTAATTCGAAATTTTAAATTAATTGGAGTAATTACAAAGTTTTACGTGTGGAAAAATTGGATTTCAATCAGTCAACTTTTTCTACATACCTGGATAGTTTCGTCTACGTGCCTAACTTTTTGCGCTCGTGTTGCGGACCAGAATTTTAATGAAGCATCTCAACAGAGCAGGCATTCGCGAACTTCGTCGACCCTTCTCATCCGAATCCCGACATACCCTCCACCCGTTTCTGCCCAACCGCCCCTCTCCTATCTGGATCGACATTTCTGAACTATTTACCGGCAAATTACATTTTCATTTGGCCCTACGAGGGATACGGAACGGCAGTGGATTTTTCTAGGCTACTCCCTATGTTGATCCTCTACCAATCAGGCTACAGCGCAAAGTAAATGCCATATTCCCGCATGCACCGGGCCCTCTACGTTTTATTGACTTTATATCCGCCGGCTTTCAGCCGCCGCCTGAAAGCTAATGAAGATTTTTCTGAAAGTATGGTTACTCACATTTATGAGGTCATCTCAAATCCCTAGAAAATAAGGTAGGAAAATAAATTAGTAATTCACAAAATTATGTACTTCTCTATCATGGACAAAGTCGGACATATCAAAGATCACAAAAGCGCCGACAAAATGGATAAAAAGGACAAAGTACGAGAATCGATAAAAGGACAAAATGCCAAAAAGACCATGAAAGATATTAAAAAAAATACAAAGAGGCAGACAACTACTATGGCGAAAATTACGAAAACTACGAAAAGGACTAACAACAAACAAACGTAAAGATACAAAAAAGCATGAAACAGGTATACAGGACGAAAAGGATACCGTGATGTGAAAGGCAAAAAGGATTAAATGGACGAAAAGGACCTAAATGAGAAACATTAACATTAAAGAAAACAAAATTATCAATTAACTGTTGAGTTACGATATCGGAGCATTTCACATATTTCCAAGTTCGATATATGTTAAAAAACAGAATAATCTAAGCGACTATCCTGGCAACAAAGAACAAAATCGGACAATTGAAAACTATTTCTGGTATGTTTTTACTTTATCATACGCAGTAAGATAAAGTATTGTAATCATGCCGAAAAAAAAAATTGAGATTTTAGCGGAAATAGGTCTTTTTGGGTCCCCTGAACATTTTTGACCAAGGTACAAAAAAATGTCTGTGTGTGTGTGTGTGTGTGTGTGTGTGTGTGTGTGTGTGTGTGTGTGTGTGTGTGTGTGTGTGTGTGTGTGTGTGTGTGTGTGTGTGTGTGTGTGTGTGTGTGTGTGTGTGTGTGTGTGTGTGTGTGTGTGTGTGTGTGTGTGTGTGTGTGTGTGTGTGTGTGTGTGTGTGTGTGTGTGTGTGTGTGTGTGTGTGTGTGTGTGTGTGTGTGTGTGTGTGTGTGTGTGTGTGTGTGTGTGTGTGTGTGTGTGTGTGTGTGTGTGTGTGTGTGTGTGTGTGTGTGTGTGTGTGTGTGTGTGTGTGTGTGTGTGTGTGTGTGTGTGTGTGTGTGTGTGTGTGTGTGTGTGTGTGTGTGTGTGTGTGTGTGTGTGTGTGTGTGTGTGTGTGTGTGTGTGTGTGTGTGTGTGTGTGTGTGTGTGTGTGTGTGTGTGTGTGTGTGTGTGTGTGTGTGTGTGTGTGTGTGTGTGTGTGTGTGTGTGTGTGTGTGTGTGTGTGTGTGTGTGTGTGTGTGTGTGTGTGTGTGTGTGTGTGTGTGTGTGTGTGTGTGTGTGTGTGTGTGTGTGTGTGTGTGTGTGTGTGTGTGTGTGTGTGTGTGTGTGTGTGTGTGTGTGTGTGTGTGTGTGTGTGTGTGTGTGTGTGTGTGTGTGTGTGTGTGTGTGTGTGTGTGTGTGTGTGTGTGTGTGTGTGTGTGTGTGTGTGTGTGTGTGTGTGTGTGTGTGTGTGTGTGTGTGTGTGTGTGTGTGTGTGTGTGTGTGTGTGTGTGTGTGTGTGTGTGTGTGTGTGTGTGTGTGTGTGTGTGTGTGTGTGTGTGTGTGTGTGTGTGTGTGTGTGTGTGTGTGTGTGTGTGTGTGTGTGTGTGTGTGTGTGTGTGTGTGTGTGTGTGTGTGTGTGTGTGTGTGTGTGTGTGTGTGTGTGTGTGTGTGTGTGTGTGTGTGTGTGTGTGTGTGTGTGTGTGTGTGTGTGTGTGTGTGTGTGTGTGTGTGTGTGTGTGTGTGTGTGTGTGTGTGTGTGTGTGTGTGTGTGTGTGTGTGTGTGTGTGTGTGTGTGTGTGTGTGTGTGTGTGTGTGTGTGTGTGTGTGTGTGTGTGTGTGTGTGTGTGTGTGTGTGTGTGTGTGTGTGTGTGTGTGTGTGTGTGTGTGTGTGTGTGTGTGTGTGTGTGTGTGTGTGTGTGTGTGTGTGTGTGTGTGTGTGTGTGTGTGTGTGTGTGTGTGTGTGTGTGTGTGTGTGTGTGTGTGTGTGTGTGTGTGTGTGTGTGTGTGTGTGTGTGTGTGTGTGTGTGTGTGTGTGTGTGTGTGTGTGTGTGTGTGTGTGTGTGTGTGTGTGTGTGTGTGTGTGTGTGTGTGTGTGTGTGTGTGTGTGTGTGTGTGTGTGTGTGTGTGTGTGTGTGTGTGTGTGTGTGTGTGTGTGTGTGTGTGTGTGTGTGTGTGTGTGTGTGTGTGTGTGTGTGTGTGTGTGTGTGTGTGTGTGTGTGTGTGTGTGTGTGTGTGTGTGTGTGTGTGTGTGTGTGTGTGTGTGTGTGTGTGTGTGTGTGTGTGTGTGTGTGTGTGTGTGTGTGTGTGTGTGTGTGTGTGTGTGTGTGTGTGTGTGTGTGTGTGTGTGTGTGTGTGTGTGTGTGTGTGTGTGTGTGTGTGTGTGTGTGTGTGTGTGTGTGTGTGTGTGTGTGTGTGTGTGTGTGTGTGTGTGTGTGTGTGTGTGTGTGTGTGTGTGTGTGTGTGTGTGTGTGTGTGTGTGTGTGTGTGTGTGTGTGTGTGTGTGTGTGTGTGTGTGTGTGTGTGTGTGTGTGTGTGTGTGTGTGTGTGTGTGTGTGTGTGTGTGTGTGTGTGTGTGTGTGTGTGTGTGTGTGTGTGTGTGTGTGTGTGTGTGTGTGTGTGTGTGTGTGTGTGTGTGTGTGTGTGTGTGTGTGTGTGTGTGTGTGTGTGTGTGTGTGTGTGTGTGTGTGTGTGTGTGTGTGTGTGTGTGTGTGTGTGTGTGTGTGTGTGTGTGTGTGTGTGTGTGTGTGTGTGTGTGTGTGTGTGTGTGTGTGTGTGTGTGTGTGTGTGTGTGTGTGTGTGTGTGTGTGTGTGTGTGTGTGTGTGTGTGTGTGTGTGTGTGTGTGTGTGTGTGTGTGTGTGTGTGTGTGTGTGTGTGTGTGTGTGTGTGTGTGTGTGTGTGTGTGTGTGTGTGTGTGTGTGTGTGTGTGTGTGTGTGTGTGTGTGTGTGTGTGTGTGTGTGTGTGTGTGTGTGTGTGTGTGTGTGTGTGTGTGTGTGTGTGTGTGTGTGTGTGTGTGTGTGTGTGTGTGTGTGTGTGTGTGTGTGTGTGTGTGTGTGTGTGTGTGTGTGTGTGTGTGTGTGTGTGTGTGTGTGTGTGTGTGTGTGTGTGTGTGTGTGTGTGTGTGTGTGTGTGTGTGTGTGTGTGTGTGTGTGTGTGTGTGTGTGTGTGTGTGTGTGTGTGTGTGTGTGTGTGTGTGTGTGTGTGTGTGTGTGTGTGTGTGTGTGTGTGTGTGTGTGTGTGTGTGTGTGTGTGTGTGTGTGTGTGTGTGTGTGTGTGTGTGTGTGTGTGTGTGTGTGTGTGTGTGTGTGTGTGTGTGTGTGTGTGTGTGTGTGTGTGTGTGTGTGTGTGTGTGTGTGTGTGTAGTGTGTGTGTGTGTGTGTGTGTGTGTGTGTGTGTGTGTGTGTGTGTGTGTGTGTGTGTGTGTGTGTGTGTGTGTGTGTGTGTGTGTGTGTGTGTGTGTGTGTGTGTGTGTGTGTGTGTGTGTGTGTGTGTGTGTGTGTGTGTGTGTGTGTGTGTGTGTGTGTGTGTGTGTGTGTGTGTGTGTGTGTGTGTGTGTGTGTGTGTGTGTGTGTGTGTGTGTGTGTGTGTGTGTGTGTGTGTGTGTGTGTGTGTGTGTGTGTGTGTGTGTGTGTGTGTGTGTGTGTGTGTGTGTGTGTGTGTGTGTGTGTGTGTGTGTGTGTGTGTGTGTGTGTGTGTGTGTGTGTGTGTGTGTGTGTGTGTGTGTGTGTGTGTGTGTGTGTGTGTGTGTGTGTGTGTGTGTGTGTGTGTGTGTGTGTGTGTGTGTGTGTGTGTGTGTGTGTGTGTGTGTGTGTGTGTGTGTGTGTGTGTGTGTGTGTGTGTGTGTGTGTGTGTGTGTGTGTGTGTGTGTGTGTGTGTGTGTGTGTGTGTGTGTGTGTGTGTGTGTGTGTGTGTGTGTGTGTG